>OZ035833.1:20881667-22261204 GCA_964034765.1 Knipowitschia caucasica
TTGGAGATCAGACACTTGACCCTGAGCTTGTATCATCTCGTCAGACATGGTGGACATGTGGTCTTCTACTGATCTCATGTTAGCTTTTACCTGGTCTACCTCCGCCCGGAGAGCTGCGGTGTTGTTCTTAATCTCAGTTTTTACGTCTTCAATCTGCGTTTTAAGTGATTCAAAGTTGTCGCGGAGTGCTTCTCTCATTTCACCTTTGATAATCGCTGAGAAGTCTTGGCGTAGTGAGGCTAGGATGTCCGCTTTGATTGTTTCTGGGTCCATGATGCTAGAGCTAGCCTTTGGAGCTTTCGTTGCTTGGCTAGCGGGTGCGTGGGCGGAGGGAGCTGGGTCACTCAAACTTTTCACCGAGGCTGCGCTGGGCTTTGGGCTGGAGGAGGCCTCGAACTTGTATTTTCGTAGATTTGCGGCCATAAATGCACCGTGCGTGGTGTATCTGGCACCGTAGCAATAGGTAACACGTTTAGAAAGAGATTTATCGTGCAGGGAGGTAACTTGCGTGTCTTTTAAGTTGGAATTTTACTAAATTCGCAGGAGCTCTCGAAGGTGCGTCTTTACGCCATCGCGCTCGCTAGCGCCCCCATACCAACCCCTTTTTGAACCATATTTGTTATGCTTTGTGTATGATGTTTGTGAAATTGTGCTGTGCAGGTTAAAAAAACAAATGAAATGACTGTACCCAAAAATGATATCACAACATGCTCCATCCATTCTTCATTAATTCACATACAGTGCATATATTCAAACAAATGCCCAGAACAGCTCGATTCAAGTCAGTGTCAACCATTTTACACAGTTTAACTAAAAGTATGTGTTTGCAGAAATGTGCAACGTCTCTGTTATCAAAGAGACAGACATAAACACAGACATAAATCTTACCATTTTATGATTTAAATGTTTGCCGTGTCAGGGTTTGGTGCTGACTTATCTCCAGGCATCTCACCTCATGCTGTGGCCTAAACATTGTTTACCAATCAGAGGTGTAGGAGGATTTTTATACATTTTTACAATATATTTCATAATAAGTTAAAAGCATAATGACTATAACATATTCATAATGCTCATTGTGAAAGGGGATATTAGAGCCACAAGTTTGAAAACTCTGCTTATATTGCAGTGTAACAGAGTTTGCTAAACATCCGTCACTCTGGTTCTTTTCTCTCGAGCTTCAAACAGCAAAATAAAATCCTCAGACAGAGAAGAGCGGACGGATTAGGGATGCAGAAATACTGGTAATGCTGCACCAGGAAACATGCCCCACTGAACTAAATGTGCTCTCACTTTCATATTTCATGTAAATGGTTTGTATAATTGACTATAAATTTCTATGTTATGCAAATCTTACACTTTTGAAAACATTTAAAGAATAAAAAACAGGGTATCGTTTTGAGGTTGTAATTGAACTGACCTCTGCTGAGCGGCGAACTAGCTCCGACTCACAGACAGAGCGAGTTCTTCTTGAGAATTAGAAGAAATAAATCATATCTCAAATCTCAAATCTCAGACAGGGACCGGAGTGTATTTGTATTGCCGGCCGTAAGTCAGACCTGTTCCTGGTGCATGTCGGTCTTTGCCAAGAATGCTCTTTGTCACCGGTTCTGCTTACTGTTTATATGGACAGAATTTGAAGGCGCAGCCAGGGACCAGAACCTTCAACGTGCACCAGAACATTTTACAGCTGAGCATGAAGATGAAATAAAACAGTTTTCCCCCGCTGACCTGCAGATTTAGTACCTCACTAATAGGACAATAAGTCCTAAGTCAGTATTTTGGTATTCAGATACGTTTGTTTATTTGTTTGTTTATGAACTTCTTGTAAATACTTTATTGTTTCCCTAATGAAAGTGACCCAATGCCACTGAAACATAGGTGTCTATCTATAACAGAAGCAGCAGGAGCAGCAGCAGCAGCATTAGCAGCAGCAGCTGTAAGCTCTTGGTTCTGCTCTGTCACCTACTGTACTTGCTATTCAGGGATTCATATTTCTGCATCTGCATGATGACTTGGTAGAAATGTGCAGTATTTGACCTTAAACTCTTTATACACTGTATGCAAAGCAGAAATACATGATGTGTTTGTTTATTTGATCAGGACATTCATGAACAGCAGGTATTACTGTATACTGTAAATACACTACGCTTTAAATACATTCGCCTTTGGATCATTTGTACCACTGTCTCACAAACACACACATGCACCTATTCACCCTGAACTATTGTACATGTTTTTAGTGGTTGGGGAAACTTTAAAATCCCCAATCCGGCCCAAGTAGTTTAATAACTACCTTCTTGCTCTGAAGCACAAGCTTAAACCACTGTGCCAAAGTGCTGCCCATAAAACACATTGACAACCTTTTTTTGTGCAACAAAGCACACAGGCTGCACCCCACAGAAAATATAACATAGATAAACTTTTATTTGTCCCTGAGTGGGGAAATTAATGTCATAGTTCACATAACAGCAGGATAAAATAGTAAATAAGAGCCCTGAATTTATCCACACATCAAACAGGATGTATTATTCAAGAGCATTATTAAACAAAGGCATTGCTTTTGAGATCTACTGTAAATTACAGCGTGGTAACTCTTTGAATTTGGGGTACCGAACTTTCTCATGCCATAAACGTTTGTCCCAACATTACAAATATGGTAAAAGTACAATTGTATGAACAAATCCAACCACAACACACTGTCTTTACCTTTTCAGATCACTTGTTATGTTATGTTTGCTTATGTTTACTTGTTAGAAAGAGCCCTGTGAGTTATTGACGCTCTCTTTGGAATGTGGAAATTATAGAACTATAAATTTCTATAAATTATAGAAAATTATAGAATTATAGATCTATTCAATAACTTCTCTAACCACGCTGGTAAAGCCATGTTCCAGCTCCTTCCTTCTGGCAGAATATATTGTTAATCTTGATATTATGCAAGTAGCTTCTTCCCACAAGCTGTTAACAGTTTGAACAAAACACCTTGGTGACCTTGCACTTGTATTTAAATAGTTTTCCTTGATTTCACAGTGACAATTGTTTCTTTTACTTTTTAGCTTGTTTTATTTAACATATTTGTCTGGTGCACACTGGGGTACTTTTGTGCATGTATTCCAATGTTGTTTTACTGCAAATGGTAAATAAAAGGAATCTGAATTAATTCTCACTTCCATACACATAGTCATATTAAAGTTACAAGACGTCACCTTTTGCTCTCCCAGGTTCTGCAGCGCCTCCTTATCCCTCCTGCTGTGCACGCTCCTGGTCTCGATGCTCCTCTCCAGAGCCCTCTCCAGACTCCTCTCTCCTCGCTTCTCCACACGCTTCCTCTCCACACCGGGGGAGCTCCAGTCACTGACCGGACTCCTGGCTCTGTGGCCCCCATCCTTGCGCGATGATCTTGGGGTGCTTTGACCCACACTCAGCGCGTCAAAGTCAATGCTCTTCCCGTCAAACGCATCCCGGACGCTGCAGAACAAGCCACCGTACTTCTGCCTCGGGATCTGGTCCGCGGTGCCCGGTCTGGCCAGGTACACGGGCAGGTCGTGTTCCTCCGCGATGTCCCGCTTCTCCCTGCGCTCTGCCATCGTGCGCCCTGCTCCAAAGTGACTGGAGTCGGTGGAGTGAGTGAGTCTGGGAGAAAGAGAGAGATGCGCACAGACACGCGCTGGAGAGGCACTGCAGGTGGTGAGACACTATAAACATCATTCAGTGAAGAATACAACTTGAATATTTCTGCCAATGGAGAAATGTAGTCCATACACACACACAAGCCCAAAAAACTCATAATAAAATAACATACAGGCTATAGAGCATGGAGGGCAAACTTTGTAGTAAGAGGGCCTTCCACTTTCACTCAACAGTTCTTCAAAGGGGCCGACAACATGAATTGGTTTTGATGGGATTCAGGCTGTCCATGAGGTTTGGTATGTCCATATTTTGATAGAGCTGAAGTTGGCTGAATGACTAATGTGTACCATCTCATCGGCTACTTTAGCACTATCTACATCATTTTGTGACTCAAAAATAAATGTCAGAATAATCAAATAAATGAATTCTGAATTCTAGAAGTTCTGATGCTGAAGTTGGCTGGATGACACTGTGAACTGGTGTTTATGATGTCAAAGGCTATACTTTGGATTAGCAAGGCAGAGGGTCCAATAAGTTTGGATATGCCTTGGCTAGAGCATCAAAGTCAGACTATTGATCAAAATAAAAAATCTGACGGCGTCCGCAGCTGCTTCTCACCATAAAGTTAAAACATTCCAAACTGTGCTTGGAATGTCACTCAGGTGCATTTTGCAATGTTGAATAACGCACAAGTTTCTAAGAATCCTAATCACAGTGACTTTTAGTGAGTTATTCTAGATTTAAAAAAATAAATAAATAAATAAAATGGTTGCGTTTTGGTCAACAGAAGCAGATTAATTGATTTCTTTGTTCGTTTTGTGAATGATACAGCTTCTAGTTGTTCAAACTATAGGGTCTGGACCTGTACTTTTATGGCATGTATGGCAGCTTCAGTGTATAACAAACCATTTACAATACAATACAATACAATTTATTCTTGTATAGCCATAAATCACAACAGAAGTCATCTCAGAGGACTCAACAAAACCATTGAAATCACCAACACAGATTAGAGAATCAACAGTTAAGACACAAAAAATACACATGTATTGGTCCATAGGGGAGACCAATGTTCATGAATGTTGATACATTTTAATTTTAGAGTGTCCTCATCACCACAGTTCTTCTTGTTAGACACTAATTGTCCAACAGAACCTCCTGCATCTGCAAGGAAAATCTCTAAACATACGAGAGGTACTGGCTATAAAGTTATTGATTCCTCAACAACAATAATAACAAGCACATATAGGAGCCATTGGTCCATAATGAGCGACTGTACATAAATGTTGATAAATGGGCTTAAATGTCTTGAATCATCACCGTCCTTAGACCCTCCTGCAGCGGCAAGGAACAACTCCAAAGTGAGAAACCTCGGGGAGACCTATATTGAGAGAGGGATCCACTCCTACAGTACAAACAGATCCAGGCATAGATCCAGAACTCAGGCTGTAAAAAAGGACTTCAGGTAAGTCTAGAACAGTCCCTTCATGATCAAGTTCTGAGCTAGGATTGAAAGAAAGAACAACCCACTTCATATTCATGTTGTTGTTCATTGATCCTACTATATTGCAAAACTTTTGGAAATAGAAAAGAAACAAGAAAGTTGTATGAACCATCTATAGTGCAAATGGAGCTATCCTTTCAGCACCACAGCTGAGTACACTGGTATAGAAAACTAAAACAATAGCATGTATCAGTGAAGTATTTTAAACACTTGACATTTATAATAATTTCACTGCTACTAGTGTATTTGTCATTTATCACATTTAGCATTTTCTGTGTCAATGTCAAAGCCAGAAAATAAGTGTGAAGTTAAGCATGTCCAGACTTTTCAGACCCGGTTTAGGAGTTGTACTAATATGCCAGCCCAAGTTTTGTCAAAACCTAATGAAGTTACCCTTGTATTCACCTTACTCTTTAAAAAAAAAAAAAAAAAAAAAGATGTGTTAACTTTTTCATTTGCTTGTAACACAGACGGACAGTCGGTGGTGATCCCTGCGTGGTCTGCACAAACTGGACACATGAGGAGTCAGCATCAGGAGACAGAGAGCTGCTTAGTCACTGCTGCTTTTTCAATGCGCAGACAAATCAGGACATGTTTTTTCCATATTGCAGGAACTTTAAAAAGTGTGTTAACAATAACAATTTAATGCAGTGTGTTGCCAAAATAACCCTTCATAGTTTATCAACACTTATTGGGACGCCACTCTCGTTTCTCAGCAAGAAAGTCCTGGATACAATAGATAGGACCTTTTTGACTGGAGTTTGCATGTTCTTCCCATGAGTGCGTAGGTTTTCCTCAATGTGCTTTGGTTTCCCCACCACTAAAAAACATGTACAATAGCTCTCCTGTCTCTGGGACCAGGACTCCCCTGAAAAAGAGATCCTAAAATCTCAGCCTTTTTTCTTCATACATAATTTTCGTTTGTTCCAACAGAAAGAGTCTTGTCAAAGTAACATTTTATGAACAAATCAGACCATGATATGCTATCTTGATTATCTTTTTCATGCTTTTAAGAATGAGCCTAACCCTAGATGTTGGTTTGGGCTGAGATGCAAGGGCTGTCCTCTCCTTTGCAACATTCTGTCTTTTCTGTCTGAAAAGCTTATCTGAAGATCTGACAGAGGCCAAAAATATATGACTGTGATAAATAGTGATAGGATTATACATGGTTAATTTGTTTGATGGTTGAAAGTTCAGTACCCTATCTTTGATTTACATGAATTCAGTTCCTGGCTGTGTGTCCTGGACTGTCATATCAGCACAAAACTCTGAGCTGCAACATCGAGGTAGGATTTTCCAAAAAAATATAATCCGCGCCAGAGAAAGATTTGGTAAGCAGCTCAGTGTCCCTGCTGCACCTTTTTTAGCATGAAGCCAAAAAGTGACAGGTTGACATGAACAAGATCAAACCAGCCTAAGGATTAGAATGGTACAATTATGGAGCAATTATGTATTTTCCATGTAATTGAAGTAGACCTAATATGCTGTCTTTTATTGACAATGGGGAATGACATGTGACTATATAAACAACTTAAACAACAAATCTCTTCATGTTTGAAACTTAATAATCAGCAAGCATTATTTAAAAATCAATGAAAAAAATCAATCCTGCATCTTCAAATTAGAAATGAATGTGATCTGTAGCAGACAGCAACAACATCAAAGGCTTGCATGTCTGAGTCTCCTATATTCAGTCAGGCGTGCTGCTGGTACAGAGTGGAGACAAAGGGGGCTGTGGTGAGCTCATCTATAGTAGAAAGGAAAAAAAGAAAAAACCTTGCAGCAAATGGAAGCCTGAAGAAGTGGGTAAATGGGCCACTTTTCCCGAGACAGTCAGGGTTAATTTAGGCTGCGGAAAGCGGCGTGTTCAATTTGTTTGGACAGGCCAGTGACATTGATTCTTTGTTTTTGATATGAAATTGACTTCAAAATATTCATTTGGATTGTGTCATAAACAACCAGCAGTTGTCTAGGGCCATATTGTTATATGCTTCACATGTTATTATTCTTTCACTCCATACACAGTGGTGATAAAGTACCGACCACCACCAGCCATTCACACACATCAGACTCATTCTAGGCATTGTGGGTGAAGCGTCCTGCATTACTGGATATTGATACTCGGCCTGGTCAGGACTTCCAGAGGATCTTTCCTATTGCACACGTTTATATAGGAGAAACCGGAGCACCTGGAGAAAATCTACATAGACGTTGTGAGAACATGCACATATTTTTACTCAGAAAGGCCCTGTTCTGACTGGGATTCGAATCCAGGACTTTCTTTCTAAGTGAAGGTGCTGACCAGTCTGTGCTGCATTGTGTGGATTTTTGGATTTTCTTATAGGACTTACAATGCCCTGTGTATTACAGAAAAGTATTTTTAGACATGAGTATATAAGGCTTCAGTTTAAGGAACCGTGTTGGAGCTAATAAAAACACTTAAGAGGCAAAATGGAAGAAGTAATCCGTCTCATATTCATTTTTATTGCCATTGTAAGTAACAGGAAGTCAAACTGGGAATTGGCTTCAACTCATGGTGCAAACAAGAACCAAAAAAAAGGCAAGACAACCCCCAAACCCCCTTTATACAGTGTGTTTTCTCATTAAAACAAAGCAAACATGAATATTCTGAATAAGGACCCAATTATCTATGACTTTGAATGTTATGTATGTTTTAATATTCTTTCTAAGATTGGGGGATATCGTTTTTTGACAGACATAGCTTCTTTGTGGTTTAGAGGGATCATTTGTTTGCATTATGTTCATGTCTTGTGGGTGTTCCTCTGTTCTCCGTCGCTGGATCTGCTCTCGTCAGCCACAGACCAGCTGCTGTTCCAATCTGATTATCCTCCGGGAGCAGAGTCATTCTTCCTGTGGTTTTCCCTTTAGCGCCATCACAGAACATCAACATGTGAAATCACATTATGTTCCATCAGCTCGAGCTTAGTCTGCACTCTCATGTTTGTGTTGATTTGGAAACAACCTGCAAACACAACACTTTGAGGATTGCCACTAAAAAGTGCCAGCCTTCATCACTTCTTTAGTTGGTGATGCATTATTTATGTCTTACTAATCGTTTTGTTTTGTAATAACTTAAACTCAATTCAATGTTCTCTTGTATAGCCCTAAATCACAACAGTAGTTTTCTCTGAGGACTTTACAAAATTGTTAAATTTCCCAACACAGATCAGAGAATCAAGCAGTTCAAACACAAGAAATGCAATGATTAAAAAAACAAAAAAACCACGTAGAACCATTGGTCCATATGGGGGAGTTGACCAATGTCCATAAATGTTGTCAAATGTCCTTGAGTGTCCTCAATCACCTTCCTTTTAGTCAGACCCTCTAACAGATTCTTCAAAAACATTCTGAAATATGGGTCTTCTTCTTCCCACTCCTTTTTGAGCCAAACTCTTGCCTATATATATATAACAAAAAGAATCTCACCTTTGGCCCTCCGCGGGCGGTTATCCCTCTCTAAGCTCTGGTCCTCTACCAGAGGCCTGGGAGCTTGAGGGTTCTGCGCAGTATCTTTGCTGTTCCTAGCACTGCACATTTCTGGACCGAGATGTCCGAGGTTGTTCCGGGGATCCGCTGTAACCACTCTTCTAGCTTCGGGGTCACTGCCCCGAGTGCACCGATCACCACGGGTACTACTGTCACCTTTACCCTCCAGGCCCTCTCCAGCTCCTCTCTGAGACCTTGGTATTTCTCAAGCTTTTCATGTTCTTTTTTCCAGATGTTACCATCGCTTGGAATTGCCACGTCCACCACCACGGCTGTCCTCTGCCCTTTGTCTATCACCACGATGTCAGGTTGGTTCGCCATTACCATTTGGTCGGTCTGTATCTGGAAGTCCCACAGGATCTTCGCATGCTCATTCTCCACCACCTTTGGAGGAGTTTCCCACTTAGACCTTGGGGTTTCCAGCGCATACTCTGCACAGATGTTTCTGTACACTATGCCAGCCACTTGGTTATGGCGTTCCATGTAGGCCTTCCCTGCCAGCATCTTGCACCCTGCAGTTATGTGTTGGATCGTCTCAGGTGCCTCTTTGCACAACCGACACCTTGGGTCTCTGGTGTGGTATATCTGGGCCTCTATCGCTCTGGTGCTCAGTGCCTGTTCCTGTGCAGCCATGATGAGTGCCTCTGTGCTGTCCTGTAGGCCAGCCCTTTCTAGCCATTGGTAGGACTTCTTGAGATCAGCCACTTCTGTTATGCTCCGGTGGTACATGCCGTGTAGGGGCTTGTTCTCCCATGATGGGATCTCCTCCAGCACCTCCTCATCTCGCCACTGCCTGAGACATTCACTGAGTACGCCATCCGTTTTGGCCTTCTCCATGATGTAGTTATGGAGTTTGGATGTTTCGTCCTGGACAGTGGCTCTCACACTCACTAGTCCTCAGCCTCCTTCTTTACGGCTTACGTACAGTCTCAGGGTGCTGGATTTGGGATGGAACCCGCCATGCATGGTAAGGAGCTTTCGAGTTTTAACATTTGTGGTCTGAATCTCTTCCTTTGGCCACCTGATTATTCCTGCAGGGTATCTGATCACTGGCAGGGCGTAGCTGTTAATTGCCCGGGCCTTGTTCTTGCCATTGAGCCGGCTTCTTAGGACCTGCCTTACTCGCTGGAGGTATTTGGCAGTTGCCGCTTTCCTCGTCACCAGTTCGAGGTTGCCATTTGCCTGTGGTATACCGAGATACTTGTAACTGTCCTCAACGTCTGCTATTGTTCCCTCTGGGAGTGAGATCCCTTCTGTGTGGACTACCTTGCCTCTCCGAGTCACCATCCTGCTACATTTCTCGAGCCCGAATGACATCCCGATGTCATGGCTGTAGACCCTGGTGGTTTGGACGCTCTTGATGTCATCCATGTAGAGGAGGTGACTGGTGACTATATATATATATATATATATATATATATATATATATATATATATATACAGTATTTGGCCCCCTTGAACCTTTCAATATTTCGCCACATTTTAGGCTTCAAACATAAAGATATAAAATGTACATTTTTTGTCAAGAATCAACAACAAGTGGGACACAATCGTGAAGTGGAACGAAATTTATTGGATAATTTAAACTTTTTTAACAAATAAAAAACTGAAAAGTGGGCCGTGCAATATTATTCGGCCCCTTTACTTTCAGTGCAGCAAACTCACTCCAGAAGTTCAGTGAGGATCTTTGAATGATCCAATGTTGTCCTAAATGACTGATGGTGATAAATAGAATGCACCTGTGTGTAATCAAGTCTCCGTATAAATGCACCTGCTCTTTGATAGTCTCAGGGTTCTGTTTAAAGCGCAGAGAGAACCATGAAGCCAAAGGAACACACCAGGCAGGTCCGAGATACTGTTGTGGAGAAGTTTAAAGCCGGATTTGGATACAAAAAGATTTCCCAAGCTTGAAACATCTCAAGGAGCACTGTGCAAGCAATTATATTGAAATGGAAGGAGTATCAGACCACTGCAAATCTATCAAGACCCGGCTGTCCCTCCAAACTTTCATCTCAAACAAGGAGAAGACTGATCAGAGATGCAGCCAAGAGGCCCATGATCACTCTGGATGAACTGCAGATAACTACAGCTGAGGTGGGAGAGTCTGTCCATAGGACAACAATCAGTCGTGCACTGCACAAATCTGGCCTTTATGGAAGAGTGGCAAGAAGCCATTTCTCAAAGATATCCATAAAAAGTCTTGTTTAAAGTTTGCCACAAGCCACCTGGGAGACACACCAAACATGTGGAAGAAGATTCTCTGGTCAGATGAAACCAAAATTGAACTTTTTGGCCACAATGCAAAACGATATGTTTGGCGTAAAAGCAACACAGCTCATCACCCTGAACACACCATCCCCACTGTCAAACATGGTGGTGGCAGCATCATGGTTTGGGCCTGCTTTTCTTCAGCAGGGACAGGGAAGATGGCTAAAATTGATGGGAAGATGGATGGAGCCAAATACAGGACCATTCTGGAAGAAAACCTGTTGGAGTCTGCAAAAGACCTGAGACTGGGACGGAGATTTCTCTTCCAACAGGACAATGATCCAAAACATAAAGCCAAATCTACAATGGAATGGTTCACGAATAGACGTATCCAGGTGTTAGAATGGCCAAGTCAAAGTCCAGACCTGAATCCAATCGAGAATCTGTGGAAAGAGCTGAAGACTGCTGTTCACAAACGCTCTCCATCCAACCTCACTGAGCTCGAGCTGTTTTGCAAGGAAGAATGGGCAAGAATTTCAGTCTCACGATGTGCAAAACTGATAGAGACATACCCCAAGCGACTTGCAGCTGTGATAGCAGCAAAAGGTGGCGCTACAAAGTATTAGCGCAAGGGGGCCGAATAATAGTGCACGCCCCACTTTTCAGTTTTTCATTTGTTAAAATTTTTTAAATGATCCAATAAATTTTGTTCCACTTCACGATTGTGTCCCACTTGTTGTTGATTCTTGACAAAAAAGGTAATTTTTATATCTTTATGTTTGAAGCCTGAAATGTGGCGAAATGTTGAAAGGTTCAAGGGGGCCGAATACTTTATATATATGTTATACAGAGCCTCCCTGTACCTCTTTGTTTGGTTTTGTTCTTCATTTGTTGGCCATGTAAGTGGGTTCAGTGCTTTCTGCATTGTGTGTAAGGCTCAAAATAAAGTATAATCAAATAAGTAGCAGCAGTAGCTGCATAAAATAATGCTTAATTTGTCAATGTATTTAATGTAACCTTTTCAGAATCAGAATTATTTTAGTCACAAACTAGGAATTTGCTTTGCCATATGGTGCAAGCAAGATATAAATAAGTAAAAAAATAAATACAAGAATAAAGGCTTGTTTAAACAAATTTGAATAAAATTCTAATACATAAATACACAGACCTCAAATCATTATTTGAGGTCTGGCACCATTCCATGTAGCCCTGGTTTAAAGGATTATATTTATTTCTGCATTAGATTATACAGTGGAGGAATTAGCATACTGACTGAATCCCGTAACTGCTGTATTTTACATTCATATTGGTTTTAGATAAAGAACAAAGCGGTCGCAGCATTGTGACATCGAAGAGTGACCTCTGCGTGGGCGCTGGAACGAGGACACATCAGTGGGTCTCTTTGACAGACAGGATTTGGCATTTGGAGCACAGCTTAAACCAGCAGCACTCCACTCCACTCTGAGGTTTGGCAGTGACAGCCCACCACAGCTAAAAGAGAATACACAGACTGCACCAAACCAAGGCCCTAATATCAGGCTATTATCGATGCACTATAGCATATTAAGAAAAAATAAATGAATTGGTTCATTGACAAATAAAAATGTAGTAAAATCACGGTCAATATTGCTGGTGGATCTGTGATAATTACCTGTTGTTTGTTTGTGCCATGATCGTAGCAGAGACTATCGTACTTGTATTTTATATTTATATATATATAAGTTTTGCCATAATCACACATAAAACAGGTATTATATCTATTTTGACAGGGGAGATTTTTAACTAAGGTTGTATAAACATGATGCTTCTCCCAGCTGGCTAGAAATAAGACATGATCGTTCTCCTGGGTGGCCAATAGAAGCCAATAGAAAATGTATTGACATTCACCACACTGAAGAGACTGTTGATCTTTGGAGCAGAAAGGTGTCTGACGAGTCATTGTACAGATGTGTCAACCTGTGAAGTTTTGTTTCATACATTTTTTGCCCTATTTTGCCCTCCTTTCGACGTGTGGTTCTATTAATCCCTCTGCTCAAAGACAAATGTGAAGAGAAAGGTGCACTTTATTTATCCCCGTAGGGCAATTCATCCTCTGCATTTGACCCATCCTGATGTCACCAGGGCGTCTATCAGGAGCAGTAACAGGACCCAGGGACCCATCTCCAGATAAGGATGGATGTACTTTTTACAGTCTATGGGATTTACCAAGCATGTTTTTGGTGGTAGGGGAAACCGGAGGACCCGGCAGAAACCTGCGCAGACACGGGGAGAATATGCAAACTCCACTCAGAAAGACTCTGTTCAGACAGGGATTCGAACCCAGGACCTTCTTGCTGGGGGTGCATTCATTTATTAATTTCAAGAGGGAGACATGGGACAGCACGGTGGCTGAGTGGATGTCTGAATCTGATTTAAATACACTATATCAGTTTCATTTCTGTCTCATTCAATGAAAACCCAAATACTGCACATACCACATACCTATGTTGGGTTTCTATAAAACTTTTAAAAGAATAGTTCCGCCCGGGAGCCTCAGTATCTTAAGGTTATAATGCCCAATTGTCTAAATAAAAATAAAAATTAAGGCATAATATATGATAGTCAGTATGAATAATGATTTATGACCAAATCATTATTCATACTGACTATCATATATTATGCCTTAATTTTTATTTTTATTTAGACAATTGGGCATTATAACCTTAAGATACTTTCATCAATTCTCATTCATAAAATCTAGGGTTGCCAGTTCTGATGCTGATATTCAGTAGTTTAACTACACAAACAGGATCTTCCTAAAGCTCCAACAGCCTCTGCAGCTCAGTTTGCGGTGATATTGAGGTGATTTAAAGAAAATTAGTGATAATGGGTACATATATATAAATATAAAGCATGCATAAACAACTCAAAAGGTTAAAATGTTATGAATCTTTATTCATACCAGCATAACTCATTTATGTAGAGGGACAATTCCATTGGCAGACAGACACTGGTAAAGGAAAACACAAGTCATGTCTAATAATATAATAATGAAAGTGTAAACATGTTATTCACTCAAATAAAACAAGAAACCGGTGTGAGGAAGGAGTGTGTTTAAGGCAACTGCTCGGAGCTGAGCGCATGGAAAACGTCGTACTTGTCCTTTTATAATGTGTCTTAATGAAGTATAGGTCTTTTACCATAGTTTACTTTTTCTTTTACCAGATTTGACTTTGGCTACTTACACATTCACTAAGTGCATAGTGATGACTAAAGCATAGTCCTCCTTAAATTCACAGCTTTGAACTAGAAATGAGTATTGTTTTTAATATTACTATTTTTTGATAAAACACTACAACTGCCAAAAATGTTTGCTTCAATTTGTCCCTTTCCTTTGATAAAGATAAAAATCAGGCTTTGCAATCCATAATGTGTAAGAAATATTGAAAAATCTTGCTAATATCTGAAAGTGGATGTCATTTTGAGGCCTTGCCGGTCTGCCTGCCTAAAAGTGTTCACGTCAAAGTTGTTTAAATAAAAACACGTCATTGATAAAACTTGCCAGTAGATTTTATATGTCTTTCATTTGGACTCAAACATTGCACAAATCTCTAGGTTCAATCAAAGTTAATGACAATATATTTACATGGACTGTGTGAAACTATTAAAGGGCCAGTTTGATTGTTTTCTAAAAGGTGGAACCAGCACCCCCTGTGGGCCAAAATGTGAAATGACATTAGGAGAGATAGAACATTTTTGGGAAAATATCGAGCGTCCAACATTCAAAATCCAGTGAATTTCAAATAAATAATCTCTGCAGCTTTCACTACAATTTAACAACAAAAGTGCATTACGTAACTTTTCAGGTTTAGGGTCCACCACCACAGTACCGTCTCCATGGAGATACCAGTGCTTTGCTCAGAAACTATTTCACTTTTTCCTTTCTGTTTCTGAGCAAAAAAACACATGCTAAATATACATTCCATGCAGTTATAATGAAATCAATGTAAATATTTGGAAGTCATTGTCAATGCTATATCTTTTCGACAAAAAAGTTACAAAATTAGAAATGATATAGACTGAAACAATGAATACAACTTTGTAAAAATACACCTTTGTAAAAATACATTGTCTAGTAAACGTGCAGTGTTTTGGTAAAATTAAAATACAAAATGGAAAGTACACAAGGATTCACTTTTTATCAGCGCATACAGCTGAAGGATTGCATCTTTTAATATACTGTGATTATGTTTTTTTCTTGCTTTGAGTTGCCTTGTGTATGAGCTGTGCTATACAATTAAACTTGCCTTGCCTTTTCTTTTCAATCCTAGAGCCATAAACTAACTCAAGATCAAGAACACTAATCCCATGATTCATTCACATTATATTATAGGTGTTTTCATACTGCAGACCTGGTATTTAACCAAATGACATGGACTCGGAATGTGGCGAGTTGTTTTGACTCGTGTCATCTTTATCTAAGATTTTGGTAAGTATGAAAAAGCCTATAGTAAAAAACGCTGATTTTCTAGTCCACTCAGAAGGATATGGTCATCATTACAATAACAGGGCATTATCATAATGACTTAACACAACTGAAAACCATTTTAGTCAAAAACTCAAACGAAAAAAACAAAAATTCAATTATCACTGATTCCAGCAAGGGCATCTCTATGGAGAAAAGTACGGAGATGGGCGGGCAACCCCTCACACCTGAAATGTTCCGCAGTGTGCCTTCTTACGTCTTCAGTGTCGCAACTGTTCAAGCCGAGAGTCAAAGAAAAGTGCAACAATTTCACAGGAAATTATGGTCGACCATAACATGTACATATCAACAAATATATTACATTACATAAATAAAGACAGTGTGAATATTAGGGCATTGTATCTGTATAGCTTAAAAAAAGTCAAAAATATATCACCAGGTAAAGCTTTTTCAGTCCGCTGGCATTGAGAAATAAAACCAGAAATGTATTTGCACAATCTCGCAATGCAGTTTGTATGGAGATCTGGGATTGGCTGAGCTTTCCCGGATCTGAATCTTGAGTGGATCTTCTCTTCCGCAGCTGTTGCATTAACATGAAGACAACCTGAGAAGTCCTGATGTCGTGTTTTTTAAAAAGTCTGCCCAATGCAAAGTCCAGGGCAGGTCTTTGCACGGACAGCACCATTTTTGGGGAGGCCAGGCCCAAACGTGGTCCTTTTTGTATAAGTCCATTTGTCCGACCGAAGACCAACGCACCTCAATGGCCTCTGCATCGAAGACCCTGGAGTCTGGATCAACACGGCTTTTAGAACGGTCCGTTGAAATCACCCAGAGGAAAAAAAGGGAAATGATTGTGGATTGTTGCTGTGTCTATGTGTCAATGGATTAAAGTGACTAATTTTTGACTTTGGTAAAAAAAAAATCAATAATGTCAAGATTTGCATATAATGAACCAGCAGAAATAATACCTACATTTGGTTTATATGATTTGTTTGAAAACATTGGATGGAAACAGCTTGTGGGCAATGTCAACACTCCTCACTCGGGACCACAATCTTGGCTCAAGTGCTGTGAATTTTGTTGGAATAGATAATGTTTTTAGCTGCACATAGTTTTGGGACAATTGTTTTTCTTTAATATATTTGCACATGAGCAGAAAACGAGAAGTCTTGGGGTGAGTAGCTGGAAATTTGGGAAAATAATCCACTATATTTCATTCATATGCAACACATATTTGGAGAGTGTGGGTTGCGTGTCTCACAGAATTATGCATTTTACATCTTGAATTCGGCCTATAGTGAGTGATGTTTGGATCCATGCAGGTTTTTAGTAGATGTGTGATGTCCATTTTGACGTTGGCAGTGTCCTGAGAAACTGATCCCGAAGTATATGATTAAAAGTGTAAGTAAATCCAGACAACTTGCACTTGACATCCACCAAAAACAGCAACTGCTTTGAGACACGATAATCCACTGACCATCACTGCAACCAGGAACATGGACTCTGATTGGACAGACCTAAAGCAGAGAGAGGACGATATAAAACACTGCATTGAATAGTGTTAAAGTTAGATTTGTCGATGAAACGAGGGCTTTCTGTTCTTGTTCTATTGGCAAATGTTATTGAGCGCATTGAGGTTTAAAGCGTTAAACTTCTGCCTGAACCCTTTGTTTTTTGTTTTTTTTTCCTCCCTGCTGTTGTTAACTAATGGCTGAAGAAATAATAATACATTTGTGAGATTTCATAACACTTTGAAGCAACTTTTGTTAAAGTTAAGCTCATCATGCTATCAATGTGCAGAAGCCAGTACTTTTCCCTTGTTGTGTCTATCTGAAGGCCAAGCTACATGGCACCGTGGCAGCTGCTGATTGGAGGTCTCCATGCCTCCGCTCTGTATAATACACTTGCATTCTGTTGTATCTGTGTTCGTGTTGTTCGTGCTGTCTCTACCATCGACAATAAAACATGTCTTCTGTCTGAATTAAAGACGCGATCCCAGACTATGTCATCTTCTTCACATTCACTAAAAACAACATAAAAATATCTACCCAATCATTGAACAGCATTGCATTTGTCTGCCTGGTGAGTCAGAATAAAATGACTAATGTCAATATGCTGCAATTTCCATTTCCAATTTTATTTCATGGAATTATTTTTTACTTTCTTCAAATCTAATTATTTTTATATAGCCCTAAGACTCAACAGAAGTTTCCTCGGAGGACTTTACAAAGTTTGTAGGAACGAGACAAAGCTAGACGTCCATCAAAAAGACCAATTAAAACAGATATTTAATCCAACGTACACCAAACATTATACACCCAAGCAGTAGTCTTCTGCCAGACCTAGACCTAAACACTGAAAATTTTTACGTCGTATTTATAGTTAAAACACAAATTCAGACTAATTTGTAATTGCTCATTCTTCCTGAAGAGGGCGATGTCTACTTAAAAAGACACTGTGTTTAGTGAAAGATGAGATCAGAGAAGCAGCGGCGCAAGTATTTGGATGAATCTATATGAACGGCCAACTGTGTCTAGAATATATCAGAATGATTGATACCAGTGCACAAAACAAATAAAACAAGAGCTTGGAGTAAGAAACTTGGATGGGTTTATTTCCTGTACATAATACGATGGATAGTTAAATGGATTAAGTCAAAGTTCAATCACTAAAGGTTAGGAGTAATGTTGTCATGAAAGTAAAAAGATGGTGGAGATTTGGAGGAAGGGAACTCACCTCTGCTACGACACACGACTTCAAGGCCAAAGGATAAAAGCGAGAGAAAAGAACAAAAAGAGGAATAAAAACTGTGGAGGAAACAGGAGGAGAGAAGGGGAGAGGACAGAGGAGGAAGAAGATTAATCGCCCACTCTGACTGTTAGTGACCTCAAAGACTCACAAGGACATCATCACCGGAAAAATTGTATGATTTGGCACAAACCAGCGGCAGGAACTAGGGAAAAAATTTGACTTCTTGGATTAAACACAAATAGTCGGGAAAATGTGTGACAGGGCGCAGCAAAACAAGGAAAAAGTCTGCCTTATTAGGGCGTATTTTGACTTATTCCCATATTCTGAAAGTGTATATCCCTTATTTGATTAGGTTGGACATTCAATAAAAACATACATAATTCAACTTGACAAACTTTAATGAAGAATTTAATCAAAATGTTGCTTAATAAGTCGAAGCATAACAGTATAAGTATATATATTTTGGTCCTTTGATGTATTTGACGTTGACATCCCTGCCCTAAACGGTAAGGAACGTCAACGTCAAATACATCAGAGGATCAAAAAAAGTAATTTTCAACAAGCCGAGGGCCGAATTGGTTCAATGTTTAATAAAACATGTGAAAATGATTGCACAGCAGAACCAAGACCTAACATAGTGTACTGTATATTATTTAAACCAACATTTTTATATGTCTCTATCAGTAATTCCAAGTGCTAACATTGACAAAAAGCTTCCTTCAAAGAGAAAATACACCTGAACATTAAATGTCATTAAATGTTCTAATACTAATCAAATATCATCTTGGGGGAAAAGATAATTCATTTGCGGGTTGGATCAGCCCCCGTGCCTTGACTTTGACACCCATGGTTTTGGGGTATTATACAGGTAAATGTGCATACGTTAGGTCTACATGGAATAGAAGATACCTTAAGACAAAATAGTAAAGGGATGTTCTATAATAATGTCAGCAACAGAGTAGCAACTAAAAAAGGCACTTTTCCCTATATTGTGTGAACATGGTAAAAACAGGATCAAACTTTGAATGGATATGAGCCACAGCCACTAATTACAATCTTTACCTTTTCCTCCAAGTCTTTAATCTGCCTCCTCTGGATCTCTGTTTTGTCCTCGAGATCACGGATTCTCTGCAAATGGCACAGCAAATATTAAAAATGTTCTTATCAATGTTTATGTAAAAATGGGCAGGACGCTTAAGGGAGCACAAAAACATGCTTGTATATCTAACGGAAACTTGATTTACATGAATACATTATGTAGCTGACTCATTTTAATGACAATATTTATGATTTGAGAAAATTATTTGTTCTTAGGAAAAAAAGGAATTCTGAGTTAAATGGTGTATCTAGAGAGAATGAAGTGAATTGAGTGTAGGTAAGGTAGGTTAGTGTAGGTAAGGTGCTGCACTGGTGCTGTGGTACCTGGTGAGCCTGGTGCAGCAGCTCCATCCTCTCCTGCAGGATCTGACAGTCGTACTCCCGGCTCTTCCTCAACATCTGCCTCCTCAACTTCTCCACAGACGTCCGCAGCTCGTCCTTCTGCATCTCATTCAAAGGTTCGTCGTATTTGATCACCTGCAAGACGCCAGCAAATAAAGAGATTAGAGTGGCTTTGACTGAGCTGGCCAGCGATTCTGACTCAATTTTTTTTTTTAAACAAATGACTGTGACCCTTGCAATCAACCGATATAGTGGAAGAATATAGATGGATGCAGTGTCAAAAAACACAGTTGGATCATTTTTTTTGTGATGAATCAATGTATTAGAAAATTAGTTAACTTAACCCTGACATTCTCAGTTTAATAAAAAAAAAATCCAAATGTTTGTGTCATTACTTACAGTTAAGGTATTGATAGTGTAGCTATGCCGGTTAGATGCTTAGAGTTTAACCAATTGGGTTTTGTATACATTTATTAATCTTGAAACCAAAAATGTTGTTAATTCTGTGAGATGTTAAGAAACTCTTACGTAACATAACCTATACATTTTTCACACCTTGTCTTGTTGCAGGGCGTTGTACAGCGTGGCCTCGAGTTCCTGGATTTGCTGTTAATAGAGAGAAACGCAATTTTGTTCAAAGTCCCTTCTGACATCCCAGACAGATGACTGGTGTTTTCTCACATATTCCCATGTATTCTGACACTCAGCACTCCAAAGAAAACCATTACAAGTCCAAGCAGGTCTCTATAACCTGACATGACATAGGAGTGAGATGATATACAGCACAATTCTGGCAAATTCTCAATTTCACAACTCCAGGACCTTCAAGTCTTTTGAGAGACTGAAATATTAACTCTTGAACTCAAACTGTAATAAATAACAGTCTTTTCAAATATCATTGACATTATCCTAACTACAGCTCAATAACATTTCTTTTCTTTCTAGTCTCATACAAGCGCTTAGTCAGTTTTGTATGTGTGGACAAGAGTTTTTGCAATGTCGTACATGGCAAATTTAGTCAAATTGTGATTTATATTCAATTTGGGTTCATTTAACGGCTGTATGACGCTGTATTTGAACGCACCATGTAGGCCTGGTCCAGAGCCTGTTTTCTGTAGTCCAACTCCTCCTCCAGATACCCCTTCTGCTTACAGAACATTTCCTGAAAAAGACAAGTTAAAAAGTAGTTCTGTTAATGAAGTATTAATGATTTGTTGGACAAACAAAACAGACAAAACAATCAAACAAGAATGATTTTCAGATTTTCTTCAAACGAGCGCTTCTCTGGAGACGGCTCTGCTTAAAATATTTTGGAGTAATCTGATTTAATCGTAATTTGTCTTGAGTATATTTTGATTGTCTCAAATTATACAACATATTTCAAGACAACCAACTTCACTTATTAACTTACTTCGTCTCTTAGATAACAACATTTTTAGTTTTTCAATAAAAAAAATGTCCATCACAAAACATACTTGGAATCACTTGCTTGTCTCCATGGCTATTTCTACTGCTCATGTGAGAGAGTAGAGTATCTTAATGATGAAAACACAATAGTGATGGAAAATACTATACAACCAATAGAAAGTTGTTGACTAAATATATATTTAAAATGTCTATATATTACGGGTTTAAAACATTCTTTACAAACCATTTCAATCTCGAGATCCACCATTTTCTGATGCAGTGCTGCCTCTGTTCCTTCTATCTGCTGAATCCACTAGAGGGCGACACACACATTTCAAGTGGATAACTTTACTAAATACATTCAACACATTCTACAAATGACTTTATTTTATTATTTTTTGTCGCGTACCTTTTCTGCTAAAGACAGCACAGTGCTTGCTTGGATGATGGCTACTTGTTCCTCATTTCTTAGATTCTGCACAAAGAAAAGGGTGCAACAATTACAAACATTAAATGGAAATTATTAATGTAGTAATGCATCATTTTGTGTTTCTTTTGTTCATGAAAAAATACAAAAAATGTATCACAAAAACAAGAGACTCACTCCGTTGTCACCGAGTATGTCTAGAAGTTTGATTAAATCTGGAATGCACACATCCTGAAAGACAAAGAATTAAGAAAAACATGTTTATAGGTTAATATTCTGATTAGATTTGGTTTTTTCATATAAACAAGTGACATTTGTGTAGTTCCTATGCTCTTCACCAGCCTGATAGACCTCAGAAGCTGAGCAGTGCAAGGGCTGGTTAGAACTGGCATGTTGGATTGTTTTTAACTAAACTGTAAAGCACTTTGTGTTACATTTTTTATGTGAAAAGCGCTTTATAAATAAAATTTGATTGATTGATTGATTGAACTGTGATGGGAGACCTGCTGGGAACACCATGTGCCACAGTCGGCTGAGCAAATGAAACTACACTGCACAGTCTGGTGAGTGAATGATTGGTGACGCTTGAAACGATGCAGATTGTGAACCACACTTTTGTCAGTCTGCCCCAAGACACGTGTGGGTTCAAAAGTCGCTTACAGCTAGTCTACTGTTTACAAAGAGAATGAAAAAATGTGATGAAAAGTGCATTTGAGTATCCACAAAAAAAAAAAAATATATTCCTTATCAGTTTTAATGTATTACGGTCACAATATGACTTCTTGAACAGTTTGAATTTCCTTCAGGAGAAATCGAATGAGGTATTTTTATGTGCCCGCATTTCTTTTCCTTTGAAGGTAATGGTTACTGCGAAAAAAAAGATTGATCATTAACGTGATGCTGTACTTTTCTGTTAGTTTTGCTTTGTCGACTTTGCCGTTGTTATGGGTGGCAGAAAGCTGTGTTTTGTGTCTTCCTTGCGTCTGTCTGCGGTTAAACACGCTGAGGAGGAGGTACTGTATGTGTGTTACTTCATTAACTTTGGAGATCAACAGTTGAAAGAACTGTGTCCAAATCTTTCCTTAGCAAATAAAAATACTGTGGCCGTGTTTCTACATAAGCCCCAGTGTTCAAATCTGATGAAAAAAGTTGCAGCATATAGTCCAGCAATTACAGTACAACAGTTACAACTGTCTGATATGTAGAAGATATAGACATATTTTGCATTACTTTGCCTAGTTGAAACGAATAATATATTTGCAAAGGAGATCTATGTAAATCCATTATCCCCAAGAGGAAAAATGACAAAGTAGACTTTTTCATCAACTTGTCTATTGGAACAATGTTTACAGTCAGAGATGCACAAATGTAGGGAGATAAAATGGGAACTGTTGCTTTTTAGAAAATAAGATCAAGAGTTTCTTGAGGTGAGCTGTTATGAAAATATAGCGACCGTTTGGGACAAGGCGTTCTTCTGGAGATAAAGCCAAATACAGAAAAAAACAAGGAGCCATATGGTTATACAATTTAAATCCACGACACGGCGTCTAACATGGTTAAATCGAATTACCCCATAGCTCTGAGTTGTCTAGCCCATATACCATGGCCACACACTCAACATATTACAAAAACATGTTTAATCATGAATATTCACATTAAAAGTGCAGTTATGCATTTGTTTGTTTATTTGAAAGGAACAGTGCAGATTTTCATGTAAACTTCCTCACTCTCTGCCACCCTCTCCACAGTCAAGAATGAGAAAAACATTATTTTGGCTGATTCATATCTTCTTGATTTGAATTATGCGAGATTCAGCCAAAGAGACCAATTACCATATGTAGTTCAATTTAGTAACTTTAGCAAAGGTATTAAATGTAGGTGGCACACTTCTGGAGTGTGCAGTCATAAACTGTAGTTTCTTGGGAAAGACCTGGTTCCGGATCCTTCTCTGTTCATACAGTAGATCAGTAATCTCTGATGTAGCCTCCTGAGTACCTGCTTAGTGTACGAGTGAAAATATTGGGCTCTATATCTATCATCTGTACATATTATTAGCCATAGAGGAGAGATTGTTATTATTTCAATGGCAATACTGTAAAATGTAAATAAGTCACTTCTATAACAATACTGTATATTAGTTTATGAGCCAATATTCTCGTTTATTGTGATATATCTCTGTAGTATCAACATTATGACAGGTCCACATCTTCCTTAAGTTTTACCTTGACGCCCTCTTTCATGCAGTAGATCTGGAGAGCGCTGACGCCTTCAGAGAAAGGGTGCATCTTAAAATGGTTGAATGGAGGAGACCGCCTTTCACGCTCCTGTGGGAAACACAATAAGAAAGATAAGTGTAGCTCTTCAAACTGTCTAAAAAGTGACATTTTTCATATATCTAAACCATCTCATATGAGTGTGTGCAAATTTCTCTTGCAAAAAACCAAATATTTGATTACGTCACACTGGCTCTAAAGCTAAAGCACCTGACTTTCCAACAGTGATCATTCCAATCACCTAAATCTCCTTTCCAAAACCAAGCTAAAGTGAGGATTACACACAAATTCAACACATCAGAGAGCAGCACCACTGACACAGTTCACATGCAGGTCAAAGAAAGAGGAGGGAACAAGGAAAAAACAGCAACAACTTCATCTAGAGCTAAAACCAGAACTAAACCAGGTCTGGACCAAGATGAAACCATGAGTAAACCAGGACTATACCAGGACTAAACCTAAACAGGACTGAAGAATGTGTCCATATCCCTTCACCCTGAGTTCATATTTTACCATAACTGAATAAAGCTGCGTGTTGGAGGAGGATGAGGAGATAAAGGAGATTGAACTCCAACACTATCTCTAACAATGTCTGCATGAATTCATTTGGACACTAAATTAGCTGTGGAGCAGTTTTATTCAACAACGTTTGAGAAGACATTACAGCCAATCAGAACTGTGCATTTCGTTTTTTGAAGAGAGATAAGATTACATTAAAACATAGTCTTCAGAACAGACACTCTTTGCGGAAAAAAAAGAATAAAAATGTCTCTGAAACTAATTAGCCTAGTTAATTCTAGTCTAGTTTCTTATTGTTTTTTTTCCATTGAGGCTCATTATAGTCTTTGAACAGGGTCTTTCTGAGTGGAGTTTGCATGTTCTCCCCGTGTCTGCGTAGGTTTCCTCCGGGTACTCCAGTTTCCCCTACCACTGAAAACATGTGTAATAGTTCAGGGTGAATGAGTGTGTGTTTGTGAGTGTGAATGTGGGACAACGAATGCAAATTAGCCCATGGCTATAATCCGAAGTGATGTGTTCATGAACATGTACTGTCCCAACCAAATAAACGCTCCTCACCCTATCTCTAAGGGAGCGCCCAGCCACTCTGCGGAGGAAGCTCATTTCGACCACTTTTATCCGCGATCTTGTTCTTTCAGTCATTACCCAAAGCTCATGACCTATATCCATAATCTGTACAACTTATTTCTTTGCCATAATAGAGAGAGTTTAATAAGTCACGTCTATAAAATCAGAAATCTGAATTGAGTTTTTACACCTGCTTTGACAAGAAATATTGTTTTCAGAGCAGACAGTCAGATTACATAGTGCTGCTTTTACAAATATTGGTCATTGTTAAATGAAGGGACGATGTTATTGAGGCTCACTCTATATGATCTGTCCAATTTATTTTGATTTGTCTTGTGGCTTTAAAATAGTCTGTATTTATTAAAGGACCATTTCAGGATGAGACATTATACACTGGTGTCTTTAGTGATGCTTTAAGAAAATACTTCCTCTATAAATGATGCCAATCCTCTGACAAAGGCTCTTTTACAGACATGTGACCTGCGTGTCCAACCACTTAGTTAGACCAGCAACATGATCTCTTGGATCAAAATCCCTTACATCGCTGGGCCATTGCCAAAGCCTATAACCTGAACCTTAAGGACAAAGGTTCAAGATATGTAAATGTAGACTATATCACTTTTCTTAATATAATGATAATAATAATAATTTCAGAGATTTTGGTACTACATCGAATTATTTTTAAAAACAGCAAAAACATTTTTTTATCCAACACATAATCAAATAAACTGCTTCAAAAGTTCTGCACAATGACTAGAGTAATGCAATAGTCAAATTCTATCTATGCTTTGTTCCTTGCTTTATATTTAGAGGTGTTCTTGTTTAATTGTGTTGTTTATCTGTGCTGCTCCTGAGAGGACTTCAACAAAAGACGAAGTAGGCTTAGGCCCCTAACTTAGAATATCTTACTTACACTTAGGGTGTCTGCTAAATCGAAGATATTTTACTTCGTTTGGACCTGTCACCCGCATGAAAAAATTTCATAAATTAATATTTTTTAAAAAACTCAAAGTCAAAAAGTGAAGATTTTTGAAAACTCTCCTTATGCATTTGCGATAACCAGAGTTTTGTGTTTTTGAATGTCAAAATATGCGCCAACACAACAACAACAAATCTGCTCTGCCGCCAAACGTGTGAAGCGTGCAGAAGCATGCATCTCACTTCTATGAAAACAGGCGCTGTTTTCAAGAAGGATTTTACAAGGCCGACTACTGCTACTTCACAGGTGACAGCTAACATTGCGGTCTGTGATTTACCTGCTCATAAACACTCCAAATAGGCAAGTTCCTCACCGGTTTTGGATCAGACCGGGACGCACTGCCAGCTGTTTTGAAAACTTTGGGATGGAAATCATATTCCCAGAGGAATGGCGTGACCATTTACGTATGTTCCAGTCCTCACATCGATGATGTGATTGAAAACGCAGATGTTCATTTATGTGGAAGAGTTTTTCGAAAACAAGGTATTGTGGTTAAAAAATATTTTATAAACGAGGGGGGAATTATTTGGTTTTAAAAATACCCGGCTACGTGTATACATAGCCTTAATAGGACTTTCTTGGTTAAACAAATCGGGTCCAGCAGAAACTTCAGTATAAATGCATACATTACAAGAACATTCATATTTTTAAAGCCAGGCTCAAGACACACCTTTTTAGATTAGCTTTTGATTAGTATTTATTAGTCCATTTTTATATATTCTATTTATCTTTTATTATTTATTATATTGCTATTGCTTTTATTCATGTTTTGTGTGATAGTTCCTTTCAGGCTCACATTTTAGTGTTTTACTTATTGTATTGTTTTTAGTATCCCCAGTGTTTCCTCTGGAGGAGCCCTCTGCGCTGGGAGCGGTGGTTGGCTGTGGCTGTGGGGGCCTCGGTTTTGGGTCTCCTCTGGGTCCTGTGTCGTCCCCTTTGGCTATGGGCGGCTCTCTGCTCCTGGCGCTGACGGCTCCTTGGATGGCGTTTCTTCAGCCGGTTGCATCTGAACCCTGCCAAGTCTCTTATCATCGTTTTATTGTTTTATCGGTGCGTGTGTGTGTGTGTGCGCGTGTGTGTGTGTGTGTGTTGGGGGGGGGGGGTGTTTGCTTGTGGTCTGGGGAGGGTCTGTTGGGCGGTCGGGGGGAGGGCATGGGCAGGGCATGGGCAGGATTGTTTTTTAGCCAAACTGTAAAGCACTTTGTGTTGCATCTGTTGTATGAAAAGCGCTTTATAAATAAACTTTGATTGATTGATTGCTCAAAAACATATTTGAAAAATAGATATGATGTGATGTACTGGCAACCACCAGACCTGCAAAATTGATGTCTTTTTGAGCTTGATTGCACAACATTTTAAGAGTTTGCCATAGGTCCATCCAATAAAAAGTCCAGGTTTTATCTTCTTAAATCTTCAACTCAGAGAAAATGTAAGGGAACAAGTCGCTGATTTGGGCTCTGTAACTTGCGGTAACATGCTTTATATTGCATTTTGCACAACACTGATTCACTGAATGTTCATTGAATCGGCATTTTATCAGTTCTGGATGCAAAAACATGTGATTACTTCCAGTTAAGATAGCATCTATAGGTTTTTTGAAAATGACACAAAATTAGCCAATTTGGATCATATTCTTGTATCAATAATACACTGAGACTGTATTGCTGGGTGTCTACTGCATGAAATGTTTTAGTCTTATACTGTACATTTCACACGTCACACATGGGAAGAGTCCTGTGTGTGTTTCTTTTGTTTGTGCCCAGTGTGTGACAAAAGTAAGGCGCATATGGTCACGAGTTTATATTAGCTACATTAGCCACAGATGCTACTAACATTTTCTGGCCACAAAGACCCTCACAATCAGAACTCTCTCTTGCAGACGGCAAAAAAATGTTGCACTCCCAATTTACACCAATCCTCTTGTTTTCGGGACATAGACGAACAGGTTACAAGTAAAAATAGCTTTTCATTGTAATAAAAAATGTGCGTATTACAAGCACATTCTTGGGTTTTATATGACGTCAGGGCAGTGGCGCAAATAACAAACGCGGGACAGGACTTGACGTACCCTAGCACTGGAGTCTGCCGGGTATATACACAGAGAAGCGCTGTCAAAATCCCATATTTTTGTGCGGTGTACGCTTGTAGCAACCGCGCAAATAGAGAGAAAGACAAGAGTTTCTTCCGTGTTCCAACTGTGGTCTAATATAAAGGAGTACATGTTCAAAAAATCACCCAAATGAGGCAGGTGAGGTGTAAGTAAGAAAGTCTTCTTTATTTATATACCGCCTTTCACATACTAGAGTCACAAAGCGGTTTACAATTGTTATTTTTGGGCATTTGTCTCTCACTCCACACAGAGATGGGAGCGGGTCACCAGTACAGGAGGCGCATGCCAGACCTATTGTGCATGTTTTTAGTGGTAGAGGAAATTGGAGTACCCGGAGGAAACCTACACAGACACGGGGAGAACATGCAAACTCCACTCAGAAAGACCCTGGTCCGACCGGGATTTGAACCCAGGACCTTCTTGCTGAGAGAGTAGTGCTATCCTCTCAGCCACCGTGCCGCCGGTGGATCATGGACACCCAAATGAAACGCAGCAATTTCTTCTGTTTTTCTTTCCAAAAATGCCCAAAATCAAGACTCTTTTGAGAATTTTTTTTTAGTACTCCTAGAATTGAGAACGTACGGTTGTACACGGTTGTACACCACACAGGAGAAGAGCCTTTTGACTCCAAAACAGACACGATTTACATGGTTTTCAATGGGAGCAAAACTGAGTTTGCTCATTCGCCCCCTACAGGCCAGTTTAATGAAACCCAAGAATTTACATTATGAGACGCTATGAAACGGATGGATTCCTGTTTTTATACAGTATCCTACAAATCCTGGGTCATGTTAGGCTTGTGATTCAGTGGTCAGAAAAGCTCTCTCCAGTTAAGAACCACTACTCTTGCCTTTGTTTTCCCAGTACCAAAGTGTGACCTTGTCTGGGGCACACTCGAGTACTTTTGCACATGTATTCCAATGGGGTTTTACTGCAAATGACAAATTAACTAAATCCGAACCTGAATCTAAGGCGAACACGGCAACTGCAACAGCAAGACAAATATTGGAAATATA
This sequence comes from Knipowitschia caucasica, assembly GCA_964034765.1. Classification (NCBI taxonomy): domain Eukaryota; kingdom Metazoa; phylum Chordata; class Actinopteri; order Gobiiformes; family Gobiidae; genus Knipowitschia; species Knipowitschia caucasica. Next base: position 20,910,471 of record OZ035833.1, read on the forward strand.
TGTAAAAAAAAAAAATAATCTGTGATGGGTGATCTCTACCTCCAGCTCCAGAATCCGGAACTCTAACAGTTCGTTCTGGTCCCTGGAGTCCTGAAGCTCCTCTTGCACACGGAAGGATTCACTCTCCAGTTTGTCCATCTGAAAATCATACAAATATATTTGTTTGATAGCATGAATTAATGTGACTTTTTTTTTGTGATTTTGAATTGTTTGACTTTACTTGGAAAGATTACACATGTTGTAAATGTAAATGACTGTATATCAAAAAACGTTGTTGATAATTATATGGAGTTAACCTGAAACATTCCCACATGTACTGTACTGTTTTTCTAATCTTGATTTATTCATGGTTTAAATGAAATACTGGCTGCAAAAATGCTTTCAGATAAATCTATGCCATCATCTCTCTGATATACATGTTGCAGAATGTGTAGGTTTAAATGAAGTTGTAACCTTGTCTATTAACTCCTGATTCCTTTGTAGAAAAAGCTGCTTCTCCTCCACCCATTTGGAGTCCTGGAAAGAAAATATGTATTGTTTTATTGACTGCTTCAATAAGTGAAAAACAAACCTGAAGTTAAAATTTTACAATCAATACGTTACATGTAGAAAAAAGTAACTTTTGGCAGAACATTTAAGGAGTGACAGAGACTTACCTGTCCTTTATGAGCCAGCTCTTTTTCCAAATCCTCAATTTTGGCTTTGTACCTGAGAACTTCTGCTTTAATTTGTTCTTGAGCCTAAGAATGAAATTTTAAAAAAGTAGATGATTATTGTTTGTTACTCATAAGTGACTATGAATGGAAAATATATATGTAAGGGATAATGTATAGTACGCAGGTCATTATCGGAGTAATTTACACATCTGAATTACAAGCAGAGGTTGCGTTGCCACGTCATCGTTGTTTTGAGAGGTCGGTTATCAAGAATTAATGACCGGTAGAACGTTTTGAGATTACATACAAATCAATGGAGCGTTCTACTGCTGCTGTGAGGAGCCGTGTAATAAATATATATAAAAAAAATATAATTTACCATACATAGCATTAGTATTCACTCTCAGTTATGTTTTAGAGATGATCGACATGACCCCGAAAAAAATATTATTAACTTGCAAGCACTGTTATATAATATAAAACAGATATTCAAAGCTAAATTACTCAAGAAAACAACCATGTGATTTGATTTATTTTAACTATCAAAATCAGTACAAGTCTACAAAAGGAGTTATTAACATACTGCCTGTGGGTCTATCTATCGAACAATCTGATCCAGTTTTGGTTCAAGCCAAACACTAAAGTGTTCCTTTAGCCAAAATACCTCAGTGATGCAAAGAATATAGTTTAAAATATAATATGATATAATAACAAAAACTAGCTAGAGTTATACACACAGGGTGCAATGCTGTAACATTCCAGGGTAAAAACAGGATATTTTATAAATTCGGACCCTGACCATGAGTTTGACATCACTACTTGAATGATTTTCCTCAATAACAATATTTGAACACTTTGGTGGGGAGGTCGGGCACAGGCTCTCAGCAAACAGCAATAATGGATGAAGAGAGCAGTAAAAGTAGTGGACTGGCCTTTGCCTCGATCTCTGCGTCCAGCATTCCACCTTTCTGTTCCTGCAGGAGTGCGTATGCGCGCTGCAGAGCCTGGTACTCGCGGGTCAGCTGACGGAACCGCAGCTCCGACTCCTCGCTGGCTCCGCCCTGGTCATCCACAAACAAGCAAGTTCAAGGGTCAGAACATTTATGTTTTGTAGATAAATAACTGCGACAGTAGCTCAGTTGGTAGAGCATTGGCCTTTGGGCCTGAAGGTCGTGGGTTCGAGCCCACCATAAGACCTACTTCACGACTCCCACTGATGACTGCTGTTTTTGTGTCCTTGGGCAAGACACTTTACCCCACTTTGACTGAAGCCCCTGCTGGAAGATCAAGGCTCCTGTGGACTCACCACCTGCAGGAGGATCAGTGAGGGACTGGTGCTATGTGTCCTGGGTGCAGCTTTGACTGCCACCCCCCCAACCCAGAAACAGATTAAGGGGAAGAAAATGGATGGATGGAGATAAATAACTGTATAAAGGGATTGCAGTGAGTCATATTTATTTATATACTGCTTTTCACAGACCAGAGTCACAAAGCGGTTAACAATTGTGGGCATTTGTCTCTCACTCCACACAGAGATGGGAGTGGCGTCCCCAGTACAGGAGGCACATGCTAGAACGATTGCACATTTTTTGAGTGGTAGGGGAAGCCGGAGTACCCGGAGGAAACCTACGCAAACACGGAGAGAACATGCAAACTCTACTCAGAAAAGCCCTGTTCCGACCGGGATTTAAAGCCAGGTCCTTCTTGCTGAGAAGCGAGCTATCATCTCGCCCAGCAGGGCCAGCTATTATTCCATAACACAATTTTATTGAAAAGTAAATGTGTCTCAGTCTCAAACCATTTGTCGCACTTACAATTGTGGGCTTCAAATGTTTGATAGTCTGCACCATACAGGACAGGTTTTATTGTCTCTGTATTGTTTTTGTAAACCCCCCTAATTGTCAATGACCACTAATAACAGAAGTAGCCCATTCTTGCCTCTGATTGGTTGCTATGAAGTTTGCTATGTGAGAATTTGGCTCCCTATTCCCACCCATTGTAGGTGGTTGAAAAGATGAAGCATATTGAGCCATTTTGCTGAATCAAAATAACACATTAAACAAATAAAAATTAGCAAAAAATTAATTCCAGAAATCAAAGGAACAAAAAATTGACAACATCAAAAACAGTGAGCACCTCAAACAGCATTAACATTTGATGGAAGACTCACCATATACATTTTGCTGTATGCAACCATTATACGTGGAATTATGATATAGTTTTGATATCACGTGTAGCCCCAATAACATCTTTAATGGATTTGAGAGTTTTGTCATTACTCACATCTTCTATATCCTCGTCTGGAGTGGCGGGAGTCCGGTCCATTCGAAAAGAGGCTACGGACGACGTCTCTGAATCCATGGACTCTTCATCGTACCCAAAAAACGTGTCCACTACAATATGTCTCTGTGAAGGAAGTCCTCAGTCATTTCATGGACAAAACACACAATGACCAATGTCTTCGTTTAGTTTTACCTTAATAGGCCTGGAACTTCTTTTATGCCTTTTCTTTCTGAGGAGCTTTTCTCTGTCCTGGAAAAAGGGTAACAAAATAAAGAAGGGCTGTTTAATTGTTGTATTTGTATGTGTCCTAAATATTTGTTTTTTCTAATCTGCTGCTGACAAGTTGTCAATTCTTCCAGACGACTGCTTCTACCATTATGTGTGATAAAAAAACAGAATGAATCAAGCATACCCTGGCCAGCTCATCAATCATGCTTTGTTGTTCAAGAACTTGCAGTTTCAGAAAAGCAATTTCCTGGTCGTCTTGAGCTTGGTCCAAATCATTTAACGACTTGAGTTTCTTGAGCGGAGGATGTGAACTCATCTTTTCTTTCTGCACACGTAACACATAAAGCCGTTTTAGCCCTGCTGCCCTTAAAACATTGCGTAACATTTACTCACCATTTCTGAGTTCTCCCTGGACAGAGTCTTGAGTTTTTCTTCCAGCTTTTGGATTGTCTGACTCAAGTCATCATTTTTTTTGTGGAGCAGTTTGTTCTTCTCAAGCAGAGGCTTGGACTGCTTTTCTCCTTCTCTAACACGCTTTACCTGGAGAAGAACCACAAAGAAGATTTCTTAAATGTTCACAACATCTGTCTATGATATATACTGTATAATTGTGAAACTTGGAAAATGTGATTATTGTTCAAAAGTTAATTTAACCTTGTAGGACCCAGACATGAAAATATTTATGTCTAAGAAAAATGATCAGTACTATATTTGGAAAGCAGAGTTCAATGACCAAACGTATTTGCTTCTTTGGTACTAACAAAGGTTTGTTAGTGCTTTAAACCAAAAAGTCCTACTTCTTTTGCCAAAACCGTTGAACTTTATGTTGCATACTTGCAACCGAGGGTGCTTCATTTAAAAAAACATTTAACGTTAACCTTTGTTTGTTATTGGTTGTGAACCATAATGATCACAATTCTAACAACAAAATTCATGAATTTTAAATCTCACTTTGATAATTATGTATCAGTTTCAAGATAGATGGTCTTTTAAATTATATTCTAATTTTCAGAGTTTCAGAGTTCTGTTACTAAACTATACAAATATCTTTTATCAGGTATTAGGCCCAGTTACTTTTTTTTTAAATCAAAACAAAAAACACAATACAAAATATGACTTATCTAATCAAAGCAACTAATTTTGCCTCTTTATATTATGAAATATCACTGTTATGTTGTATTCACATACAGTTGGTTACAACAGGGTTGAGGCAAATATTTTCTCTTTAGGATTACTTACTTACTTACTTTTATTGATTCCCTTTCGTTTAAATAGGGGGAGACGATATGAAGCTTACGTATGGGAAAATGTCCGACGGCCACATGTACATGTAAGTAAGTAAGTAATGTTTATTTATATAGCGCATTTTACAGCCCAAGGTCACCCAAAGCGCTTACAATGTTCAGAGTTCAGATATTGTTCCAATCATTCCACACACGGTGATGACAGAAGCGAGTCGCCGAACACACTGGTACATCAGCCCCCAATCAACACCATCCATTCACTCTCTCATTTACATTCATAATGTACCTATTGGGCATATTTTTAGTAGTAGGGGAAACCAGAGCACCCGGAGGAATCCTACGCAGACACGGGGAGAACATGCAAACTTGACTCAGAAAGGCCCTGTTCCGACAGGGATTCGAACCCAGGACCTACTTGCTGAGAAGCGAGAGTGCTATCCACTCAGCCACCGTACGGCCATGTAAATCAGGCCGTATGTGGCCCCCAGGCCGCCCCCGGGCCGCACTCTGCCTCAGGTCTAGGTCATAACCTGACTATACGCTGTGCTGTTTAGGCTGTTTACGCACAGTTTAGTCTTGTCTTTCATATCTGTTAAGTGTTTCCTCTAGAATGTAAGTTAATTGGCCTAATCTTATTTCAATAAATTCAATGAAAATATTGTAGATCAGCACATGACATACTTTCATCATCTTTCATCATCATAAACTGGGGTCAAGGGGAAAATTCAATTCACAAAGGCCAACATTTCCAAGAATGCAACACAATTGATTGTAGAAAGTGCTTCTAGTGCTTCTAAACAAAATGAGAACGTTTACCAGTTCATTCCTCTCGTCAACCAGCAGTGAATTACGATCTTCCAGTTTGCGTATTGTTGCGTTAAGATCTGCGACACGCCTCTGGTTTCTTCTCATGTCCTGTAAAATAAACACTATTGATTCAAGTTTGGCCAATTCAAGACACATTCAGGTCCCAAAAGGGATTTTCTGTGTGAACATTTTCTGGTGTTTTGTTTTGGCTTAGGTTTATATCCTGTTTTATTTTGTAAATGTTTCTCTTCTAGTTCTACTTCCTGTGGTTTTAATACCTGCCCTTCCCTCATGTGTATGGTCTAGTGTATTTATCTGATTCCTGGGTGATACCACATAAAACAAAAATATGACAAAGAAGTTCAACATTTTCTTTGTCAGCACTTACCAATTATAAGTATAAATGCTTTCACATAAAGATAAGTAGAAATAGTTGGAATATTAAAAAACACATGCATGATGTTTGTCATAGAACAGACCATTGAGAGTTTACTTGTTGGTTCTGTGTCTGTGTGGTTTGGTAACATCACAGTGACATTTGTTCTGTTTTATTTGTTTTTATTCCTGTCTTTTAATGTTATTTTATGTCTGTATTTGTCTGTGCACACTGGAGACTTTTTGCTAATGTATTCCAATGTGTTTTTTTACTGCAAATGGCAATAAATAAATTGAAATGAACTGAACTGAACTTATAATAGATAATACAATACATAGTTTACATTTTTAGCACAGTGTTGATGTCATAAAACTCGGGAATGTTGACACAAAGTAGTTATTTGTAAACCTAAAATGTTCCATGGTGTTTTTTTATTTTATAACCAATAAAATATGTTTAGTTTGGAGTAATAACAATAATATAACTTGCCAAGTTGTATGCTCATTTCAAGCAAGACAAGGACTTCTTTATATCAAAACCTCCCACTCGATAATGCACATTAAACGGTGTTGGACTTAATTCTTTCTCATGGAGGAGACAGAAGAAACTCTCAAAGTACTGCGTATGATAAAGAGCAGTCAGTGGTGTGCAAAAGAGCATTCCTTTATAAATCATTGGTTGTTTGGATAAGACATTTCAGTTAAATAAATTAAATGGGAGACAAACACAGTGGTATGTGAGAAGATAAATAAAGTCTATACATATTACAGACAGTATGACAAACCATAGGGAAAAAACAATCACATACATCCTATAATCATATAACTCAGGCTGTCAGGTTATGCAGCTCCCGGCCATATTTACCAAACCATCTTTACTTTTCCCGGAGCAGGTATTTCCAGGAACCTTATGTTAACTTTGGGCGGATCGGTGGACCACAAACAGAGTCAGACTTACTGGACTCCCACAGTGCTCTGCTCCGTCGCCCACTCTGCCAGGGATCTCTCGTTTGGGGCTGCCCAGACCACACTCTGCCTCCTTCACCAGAAACAGCTGCTCGTCCAAAGCGTCTTTCTGCAGCTGTAGCTTCTGCAGGAACCCAGATGTGTTCTCCAACTCTTTCTCAAGAGAAAAGATGGTGCGGTCTTTGGATTTGATCTCATCCACCTATGGCAAGAAAAGGCAACAAAAGTTAATTACAAGTTCAGTTTACTCTGACACCATGATCTGCACAGAATTAAAATATGAAGTGATAATGGCTTGAATCAAGTGGTTATTAATCTTATTTTGAGTACATTTTGCCAATAGTACAAGCAATGTACAGTAGTCTTATTTCAAGGCCTGTTGCATTATTTTCTCATTCCAAGGGAGAGATTTCTTGTATCTTTTTAGATACAAGATAATTTTGCTTGTCTCATTACTACATGTTGTTTTAAGGCGGTCAAAATGTGCACAAATTAAAATACATTTTGCCAAATTTGAGCATTTAAAAAAAAAAACGTATTTTCATCACTTTAGTCACTGCATACAAATACAATACCTAAAAGGATTCTTTCATGTGACATCACAAGATTTCAAAAAGCCTTTAGTTTAACTTTGCGGTGTAGGGCAGCTGAATAACTCTAAACTTTGTTTTCAACTGATTCTCTGTGATCCCTGGGCCCATCCACGTGAAACAAACGGTCACAGTCCAGATCTAACCTTGAACCATGTAAATCGAATCACTATCAAATAATGATCTGTTAAAATATTTGGACATTTTCATTTTCATGGTTTAAAAAAAACATTCTCCAACATGAAAACAACCCATTTGCTGTGACAGAATAATGCAACTAAATATTAAATATGTCAATGTGAATGTATAAAAGATTATGTGAAATGGCTGGTTGATCATAATTACCCAAAAACAATACTAATATTTTTTTGTTGTTGCTATTTTAGGAATAAAATCTGTGAAAGAAGAATTCCAAGAATTAGAGACTTTGCTAGTCCCGTGCAAATGGCTGTCACGCTACCAAACAGGAGACACCGGGGACACCAACACCACAAACCACACACACACAAACAAAATCAAAAATACAAATTGCGAGACACAGTGGGGCACATATAAAACTCTTAAAAGCATGATTGAAAAACTACGAAGATGCTTCAAAGGGAAGCAGATATCAGGGCGCTCTGTTCAGTCTTATAACCGCCTGAGGGAAGAAGTTATTCGCATGGCGGGTGGTCCGGCACTGCAAGGACTGGAATCTTCTCTCCGAGGGAAGAGGCTAGAACAAGGCTGCTCCAGGACGGATAGAAGAGTCATTCAGGCTGAGGTCACATGCGCAGCCTAAAGCCCGGTTAAAGTGTGCCAAGGCCCGCTTCGCGATTAGATCCGGGCTTTAGGTGCCATCTGACCGCGGCATTTGCGCCAGAGCACAATTCCTGGACTCGTGCTCTGGCTCGGTTAAAAACTGCGGCCAGGGCCCGCTTCCCTGCGCTGATGAGGGGGGTCAGTGTGACGGGTGGTGGGGAGTGGGGGATTAGGTGCGGAGAGGACTTCACATTACGTCTTCCTTTAACACGCATTTTCACACACATCTCTCCTGCACTTTCGTATTCTCCGCTTGTGTTAAACCTGTCATATAAGCCCACGTACTGTGCTGGAGGGGCGCTGGGGGAGTGTCTCTCTGCAGAGCCAAAGAAAAGCGTTTCCTACGGGTATAGCTCTCTTCTGTCCTGACCCTCGCTCTCAGTGGGGTGCTATTGCAATAACACTTCAGACATGTTTTTCAGTGGAGTAAAGAAAACAATCTCCAGCTGAACACAGCAAAAACATGTGAACTCGTTTTTGATTTCAGTCGTAACAGTTCTCACACTCCTGTTGTTATCGAAAACTTCCAGGTGCAGATTGTAGAGGAGTGCAAGTTCCTGGGTTTAACTCTGTCTAATGACCTGAAGTGGGACAAAAATACTAACCGGGTCGTTAAGAAAGCTCGTCAGTGGCTCTTCTTTTTGCGGAAACTTAGAAAATTTTCCAATAACTCTAAGATTCTGCTTAGCTTTTATCGCTGCAACATTGAGAGTTTACGTGTTGGTTCTGTGTCTGTGTGGTTTGACAGATAAGGAGAGCTTTAAACAAGGTGCTCCGCTATGCAAAGAGGACTGTGGGCTGTGAGCTTCCTGTTCTGAAGGTTCTTTATGAATCCAGACTTTTAAACCGAGCTCTTAAAATCATCAATGACTCTTCTGGCCACCCTGGGAAAGCTATGTTCCAGCTTCTTCCCACTGGCAGAAGATATCGGTCGCTGAGATGCAGGACTACTCGCTATGCTGACAGCTTCTTTCCACAAGCTGTTAGGTGTCTAAACAGAGCACTTTAATTCCTGCTTTTACCCCTTGTATCGTTTTTGTTGATCGGTGCCAGAATGTCAGTTGTTTTTTTATTTTTTTATTTTCAGTGTATGTGTATGTGTATTTTATATTACATTGTATCATGCTCTTTATTCTGTCGGTGCACAGAGAGTACCTTTTTTTGCAAATGTATTCCAATGTAGTTTTTATACTGCACATGGCTAATAAAATGAATCTGAATCTGATTCAAGAATCAGTCTTTATTTAATCACCAGAACACACACACACACTTGTAACTTCCCTGTCTGCGGTCGCTCTGCTCATATGCCACACTTTTCATTCCTTCATTCTCATTCATTCATTTCTCAGCACTTACGCTCGTTGCTAAAGAGTATGTGTGTGTGTGTGTGTGTGTGTCCGCGGCGCGCACACACACACAAACATGTGCACACACGTGTTACCCACTGAACTGCTGAACTTTGCATCAGAGCAATTTGGACAAGTGTGAGATGTGTCTTTCCCTAAACCTAATCTACAGTAGCTGTAGCTGTTAGCTACGGTAGCAAAATGTAAACAGGAAAATAAGCGGATCTCAACCAGGGCAACGAGGTAGTCTCTGGTGTTAGTATTAGCGCCACCAGCTGGACCGAGTGGTTTACTACAGCACAATTTCCTTGGCACGGTTTAGACAATACGTTCATGTGACCGCGAGCCGTTTTCACAGCCCTGTGGCGACGATGCGGGCCACTTGGCCTAGTTCGTTTGTAAAAACCTATGTGACCGTGCCCCTACAGTACAATCCTCAGGGCTCGGTTTAAGAGAGCCCTGAGGATTTAAAATGAGAACTGCTGAGCCTGTAAATGTCCTTCATCGAGTATATAAGTAAATACTGCAATAATGTGCAATACTGCAACTTCAGAATCTCCACTGTAAGTTACGCTGCCCTATATGTACAGTATATAATTAATAGTTACCTAATGTAACTTAAGTTCTACGAATAGGTGCGTAGTCCCTTAGGACTTCGCTAGTGGGATATCACGTGACCCCCAGGTCACAGACGCCAGAGAGATCAAAATAATTTGCTCCAATCACCAGCCACCTTCCTCTATAAATGCCCCTGCACAAGGCCGCACCCCCTCTTGAACTCTGCCAAGCCGGGCTGGCCTGATGGGCTCGTAGCTAAGGGACTACGCACCTATTCGTAGAACTTAAGTTACATTAGGTAACTATTAATTCTACGTCATGGTGCTACGTCCCTTAGGACTTCGCTAGTGGGACACAACGCGGAGGCCGTAGGAACATGTACTCCCAGCAGGCCAGCGAAGGGTGATTGGAGCTCCGCCCGAGCAAGACCCTCACACCGTGAGAGGACTCAGGGCAGAAGAAACAAAGCGTGTTACCGGGCCACTCCTACCAAGGACGCCCCCACGTAACACCAATCGTAGATCAACCGTAGTCACAGGACGCCTCTCCCAAGAGCTCCTGATGTAGACTACCAGACCGATCAAACACACATACATGTACCGCACCTGTAGGATGCCTCTCCCAAGAGCTCCTGCACCAGGGCGGAAAAATAGACCGAAGGCCCACTCCTCAGGGGAGGGACCCAACGGTCCAACTCAATCCGCTGCACTCAGCACGGAATGGGCCACCGACCGGTCCGACACATCCGAAAGATAAGACCGGACGAAAGAGGAGGACGACGCCCAAGAAGCCGCACGGCAAACGTCCTCGACCGACGCCCCCCTGAGAAGGGCCGTAGAGGCCGCCATCCCACGCGTGGAATGCGACCTGAAACCCACCGGGGGGGCCAGGCCCTGCGCCTGATACGCCCGTCGCACCGCCGTGGCGACCCAATGCGCCAGCCGCTGAGCCGACAGCGGGGCGCCCCTGTTCTTGGGGCCCAGACACACAAACAGCTGATCACCCGACCTGAATGACGACGTCATGGCCAGGTAATGCCTCAGCATTCTGATAGGACACAGAAGGTGCTGCCGCTCCTCCTCGGGGGAGGCATGCGGCGGCGGGTGGAAAGCCCTAATCCTGATCACTCTTGACCTAAAGGCCGACGTGATGACCTTGGGGAGAAAAGCCGGATTGGGCCACAACTCCACCATGCCGTCGTCCTCTCCAAAGGACAGGCACGACGCATGGACTGAGAGCGCACACAAATCGCCCGCCCTTTTTGCAGACGCCAACGCCAGCAAGAGGGCCGTCTTAAAAGCGATACAATCGGGACTCGCCTCCGCCGCCGGTTCAAAAGGCGAACCCGACAGCCCCCTAAGGACCACCCTGAGGTCCCAAACCGGAGGCGTTCTCTGGAGCGGGGGCCTCCTCCTGCGCGCCCCCCGCAGAAAACGTTTAATCAACGGGTGAGAGCGGGCTGTGAACCCCCCGAACCCGTCGTGACCTGAAGTAATGGCTGCCGCAAACACCGCCAAGGTAGCGACAGCCCTCCCCTTGTCGAAAAGCTCCTGTAGGAATCCCAGGACCCCCTCCAGCGGGCAAAACCTGGGATCCCAGGAACGGGAATCGCACCAGGCACTGAATAGCCTCCACCTCGTGGCGTAGGCCCTCACGGTGGACGGCGCCCTCGCTCCCTGAATTGTCTCCACCACCGCAGGGGGAAGACCCAGATCTACGAGGCTCCGCCTCTCAACCTCCAAACCCAGAGCCTGCGGCCGATTATCGGACGTGAAAACAGGGCTCCTGCCCCCTGGACTAGAGCCCCCGGCTCGTCCGGGAGGGCCCAGGGCTCCATCACCGCCATGCCCCTCAGGAAGGGGAACCACCGGGCATGCGGGCTGTCCGGAGCCACCAGAATCACCGACCTCCTCTCCTGTTCGATCCTCCGCAGTAGGACCGGCAGGAGACGCACCGGTGGAAAAGCGTACAACAGGCCGCCTGGCCATGGGTAATGAGCCAGAGCGTCCACGCCTAAAGGCGGCTCGTCCGCGGCCCTTAAGGCGAACCAGGACGGGCACTGTGCGTTCTCTGCACTGGCGAAAAGGTCGACTACTGGACGACCGAACCTCCGCCAGATCTCCGCGGCTACCCGTGGGGCCAGGCCCCACTCGTCCTGGAGTGGGCCCCCCCTGGACATCCTGTCGGCTCCCACGTTCCGGACCCCCGGGACGTGGCGCGCCCTGAGAGACAGGAGGTGAAGCGCCGCCCACAGCAGCGTCACCGTCGCCATGCGATGGAGAGCGGGGGACCTGGTGCCCCCCTGCCTGTTCAGATAGGAGACCACTGTGGTGTTGTCTGAGCGCACCATCACGTGTCTCCCCTGCAGCTGAGGGGCAAAGTGCAGCAGTACTCTGTGCACTGCCTCCTCCATCTCCAGCAGGTTGATGTGACGGGCTGAGTCCGACCAGCAGCCTCCTACAGAGCTCTGGCCGAGGACCCCGCCCCATCCTTCGAGCGACGCGTCCGTGAACACCTCGGCGTGAGACACAGCGCAGGCCAGAGTCACTCCGTCCCGCAGTAGACCCGGAGTGAGCCAGAACCTGATGTCCGATGCTGCCCCTTGGGGAACCCAGATCAGCCTCCCCCCGTCCCGGGAGGGGTGAAGCCTGAGGCGCGAGAACCACCTCTGAAAATTTCTCATGTGGAGCAGGCCTAGCCGCACCACAGCATGAGCCGCTGCCATCATCCCCAGCAGGGACCTGAGGCGCCGAGCGGGAACTCTGGGGCCCGCCAGAACCTCCCGGGCCAGACGGGTAATATTCGTCCGTCTGTCCACGGACAATGCAGCACGGAATATCACAGAGTCTAGCTGCAGACCGAGGTAAATCATGCGTTGGGCTGGCTGCAGCTTGCTCTTCTCCCTGTTTCACCACAAAGCCCAGACGCTGTATGTGGGACAAGACCCATTGCGTGTGGCTCACGGCCACTTCCCTGGATGGGGCCAGTATTAACCAATCGTCTATATAGGTCAATATTCTTACCCCGGCACGTCTGATCGGCTCCAGAGCCGCTTCCACACATTTGGAAAAAGTGCGAGGCGCGAGAGCGTACCCGAAAGGGAGACGGCAGTACTCGTAATTCCTCTCTCCCACTGCGAAGCGCAGAAATCTCCTGTGTTCTGGCACTATGGGTACGTGGAAGTATGCGTCTGTCAGGTCTATGGATGTCATCCAGTCTCCTTCCCTGACACACTCGAGGAGCTGCCTTGTGGACAGCATCCGAAACTGCCGTTTGGAAATGCACTCGTTTAACACGCGCAGATCCAGAATGGGACGCACCCCGCCTGATTTCTTTGGCACCAGAAAGTAAGGGGAGTACAGCCCCCTGGTGGCGTCCTGCGGGTCTACCTCCACTGCTGCGCCTCGACTCAGCAGGGAGGAGACCTCTGCTTCCAGTGCCTCTGTCGATCCCCGTACCTGAGAGCGTACTGCCCGTACGCCTCGGAATGGTGGTGGCTTTCGGAAAAATTGCAGAGCGTAACCTCTGCGCAGAGTTTTCTCCAGCCAAACATCTGACAGTAAGCCCTGCTCCTTCCAGATGTCGTAGAAATCTGTGAGGGGCGGAACGGGAGCTGGAACACGAGACGTCATGGCCCCGCCCCCTCCTGGTGTTCCTAGCAGGGAGGGGGGGGTGGCTGAAAGGGCCGGGGGGGCCCCTGCGTCACACCGTGAGCGCCGAGGGCGGTCACGTGTTCTGCAGGTCCGACGTCATAAGTACGGGACTGCTCACCACACGTGACCCGGCTGCTGCTGCGCCCCCCCCTGGCTCTTGCCTCATGGAGGGGGGGGCGAGCCCCTGCATCGGGAAACCCCGTGTTAGCATTGTAGCTCTGCTCATCACGCGTGACACGGCTGCTGCGCCCCCCCTTGGCTCTTGCCTCATGGAGGGGGGGAAGAGCCCCTGGATTAGGAAACCCCGTGTTAGCAATGTAGCTCTGCTCATCACGCGTGACACGGCTGCTGCGCCCCCCCTTGGCTCTTGCCTCATGGAGGGGGGGGAGAGCCCCTGGATTGGGAAACCCCGTGTTAGCCTTGTAGCTCAGAGATGCTAACACGCTAGCGCCCGGAGCACACACATTAGCACTTATCAGATCCCTCCGCCTGCCCTCTCTCCGGGAGGGCAAAACATGAACCCGTGAATCGGAGCTCGTGGTCTGCACAGCGCGCTGCACGCCCTTCTCTGGGGGCTGCAGGCCTGGCGGAGCCACGTTATATGCTCGAGAAGTAACACAAACAGAATTCAAATCATTTGACATGTTACATACCCCCAAATGAGACTCAGACAGCGAGTACTGGTGAAATGCCGGACGGCCTTTATTGAAAGAGTTTTTACCACCCCGACCTCCTCTACCGTAGGGAGGCCGTCGATGGGTGTGTTGGTCCCGCGAACCTCCCGTGTGCCTGTCTGGGCCCGGGGGTCTCGCCGCTGGGGAACGATGGACCACGGAGCGTGGATATGGTCCGGGGCGCTTGCCAGGCGAGCGCTCCCTGCCTCTGTCTCGGCTCCGCGCTGGTGGGCGGGCCTCGCGTCTCGTAGCTAGGTGTTTTGCTAGGCTAGCCGAGTCCTTAGCCGCGCTGTCCAGCCTCGTCATCAGCGTCTGCATCTCCGGACCGAAGAGCGACGTCTGGGAGATGGGCAGGTCCAGCAGCTGCCTCTTCTCCGCCTCTCTGAGGTTCACCGCCCCCAGCCAGAGGTGTCTGGCCCCGACCTGGGCTGCTGCCATAGAGCGGCCGCCATCGACAGCTAGCGCTTGGCACATGCGCAAGATCGCTGCTGAAGTGGTCCTCGCCTGGGCTAAGGTGTCTCCACTGAGTGCCTGGTCAGAGGAGAGAGACCTATCCAGGGCCCCGGTGATGAAAGCCATGTTGTTCGCCACCGCGACGACCTGAGCCGCATTGGCGTAACATCTGTCATGCATAGCCAGAGACATCCTATCCCGCTCGGAGGGAAGGAGAGGTCTGGTGCTGGGCCACACGGATGAGGAGGGGTGCAGGGCCGCCCGAACCGAGTCCTCGATGTCCGGGACCCCGCCTGTCCAGGACCAGTCCTGCACGTTGCAGTACATGCCATACCCCAAAGCGGGCCTCTTGGCCGCTAGGGGTTTTGGCCACTCACGTGTCGCGTAATGGACGATCGGGTCCATACGCGGGCACAACGTGGGCTGGGCTCTCCTCCTCCCTCGAGGGGCTGCGTACCCAGAGGTGAAGTCCTCCACCCTCTGGTTCGGTTGCGGTGGCAGGGGGGCATCCATGATGGCCGCCGCCGTGGCGTAGAGCCCAGGATGTGGTCCAGCGGGAAGCGGTCCGGCTCCGGGTTGGACACCACCTCGTCCAGCGTGAGGAGAGAGCCGACCTCCGACACCTCTCCGTCCTCGCAGTCACCCCACTCCGCGGGCACAGGTGGAATGTCGAGGGGGGCCCAGTCAATCTCAGACTCCTCGTCCTTAGAGGAGTCCGGACGGGGCGCTGTAGCGGCGAAGAACGCGCGCCTGCGTTCACTCTCCTCCCTGGGGGAGAGCGACACACGAGGCGCAGGTGGCGCTCAACGCCGCATGGCCCGCACCCAGGCACATGAAGCAGCTGGAGTGCTGGTCCTTGCGTTGGAGCTTGCCCCGACAGGTCGAGCAACGACGACGTCCGACGCCGGATGGCGAAGGGGAACTCGGACGTGCATCAGAAGACATCTTTCTTTCTCAGGTAACGAATGTAGATCTCAAAAGGCGCCAGAGTGAAAGAGGGGGTGCGGCCTTGTGCAGGGGCATTTATAGAGGAAGGTGGCTGGTGATTGGAGCAAATTATTTTGATCTCTCTGGCGTCTGTGACCTGGGGGTCACGTGATATCCCACTAGCGAAGTCCTAAGGGACGTAGCACCATGACGTAGAACTTTGCACCATTTTAATATTTCTTTTTTGAAGGACTGTTACTAAGCATTTACAGATAGCTGAGAAACCAAGCAGATTTGGTATATTTTCTGTGCTCCCTGTGTGCTCTTACTGCTGTCCTGTACGTGTGCTGCAACATTTAAATTTCTCCACTTATCTTATCTTATCTCATCTTATACTACTCATGTGAATAGGGCTTTAGGACAATATTACATATACCATTATACACAAATAGATATATATATATATTTTGTGTGAGCGTGTCTCACCAGTCGGCGAATGTCCTTCTCGCAGTCCCACTTGATCTTGGAAATTTGCTCCTGGTGCTGCTGGTGCTCCACTCGCAGGTCGCCCGCCTTCATCTTGTCGGCCTGGATCATGTGACTCAGTGCTTCGTCCGTTTGCTTCTTGCATGACTTGAGCTCAGCGATCTCCTGCAGAAGCTTCACTCGCTCGTGGTCAAAGAAGCGCCGCGCCTCCTCCCGGGCCTCCAGCGTCAGAGCCGTGCGGACCTGAGGAGATACAGTACTTTCTTTAAAGACCTTATGCAGGGTTTGTATTGATTAGAAATATAGTTTTAATACCATTTTATATTAGAAAAGAACGACTAAAGGTTTCAAATCATTCTTTTTTTTTGGTCGGATCCCCTAAAATCGAGACCATACCAACGCCTTAGTAACAAAAAAAACCCAAAACCAGCGCTTCTCCCTCGGTGACGTCACTGCGGACATCCGCTTGATCCAGAAGTACATGTCCTCCATACTACCACGCTTGTTTACATTTTGTTAAAGGTACACTGTGTAATTTTTAGTGCCATCTAGGGTTGAGATCTTATATTGCAGTCCAATATAGTACGGAAGCCTATACTGTCTTTGACAGTGCTCATCAACTCTCAGTCATTCACCAGACTGCCAAGGAAAGAATACTTTAGTTTGATAAATGACCGGATGTCTCCAAACGTCTCAGGCACTTGACAATTGTGTGGAGGAGTGGATGTAAACAAGACCGCGCTCAGACGCGGCACCCTGCACAGAGTTTTACCACGGATCTATTATAATGTATAGTTTTACAAACTCGGTGTGACGAGAAGAGACGCATGAATAGCGTCTGTGGGAGCTTAAAACAACAATGATCAAAGAAGCAGGAGATATACACAGCCGCGGCAGGACATGGCTAAAAGCTCATGTTAGCTTTAGCGTTAGCCACAGTGCCCAATCTGCATCACGGTAAGAAACAGAACATTCACTCACGCTGCTGAAAAGTTATTCTGGCGATTGTTTTGTTGGGATTCTGTGCATGTTTGTTTAGGATTTTTCCTTGAATAAGTTTAGTTGAAACTTGTGACATAGTAGTTGGACTGCGCTCGGATCGGGTCAGAACATCCTGAGACTGTGTTGCAGATTCTGCCTCGTTCTCTTTATTGTCAGTGTGAAAAAGTTACGTATTGTTCACGTGTGAGTCTGTTGTGTACAAACTATACAATGTGCCTCCTGTTGTGTTAAAGCTGTCTTTGTGCGTATGGTTTGCGATGTTGACACTTTGCTGCTATGACGCTGGACTTCTGCATAATTATTTTTCTAAAAGATTATTGTTCGGATCGTTCTTTTACATAACTGTGGTCCTCCATGGTTCCTTCTTCCAACTTGTGAAGACACGGTGAAAGCAACAATATCAGTAGCTCATGTGAAACAAAAACGCGATTCTCGCATTCTTTTTGTCCCTTATCCAACACTGTTTTTCAAGATGGCGCATTGACATGGATAGTCCTCAGCTCTCATGGACATTTATAAGTTAAATTCTAAGCCTATGAATACAATTGAAAAAACATGGTGGAGGTAAATATTCTTCAAAAGGTCACAGTTGTTGTTAGTTAACATGTTTTTTCATATGGAGCAGCTGTAAAAATTACACAAGCTGGCTTTAACAACAATCTATTTTCTCACTTATTCGGTGGATATTCAAGATGACAAGAAGATGACGCTTTGGACGGAAGAGGAAGAAGAAGACTACATGTGTTAGAGGCGAGAAGGATGGACTTGATCGCAGCCTCTGTGAGATTGGCCAACAAACTCACATTTAAATCACCTTTATATTATACAAATGTTTGAGTTTGAAAACAGCGTTTGATTGTACCGTTGTGTTAATTGTGACATGAGGAAATCTATGTTAGCCTGTTAGCCTGGCCTTAGCCATCCGTAAAGTAGTAAGTAAGTAGTAATCTTTATTTATATACCGCCTTTTCACTTCAGATCTGAGTCTCAAAGCGGTTTACAATTGTTAATTTTGGGCATTAGTCTCTCACTGTACGGGGCCAGTACAGGAGGCGCATGCTAGACCTATTGGACATATTTTTAGTGGTAGGGGAAACCAGAGTACCCGGAGGAAACCTACGCAGACACGGGGAGAACATGCAAACTCCACTCAGAAAGGCCCTGGTCCGACCGGGATTCGAACCCAGGACCTTCTTGCTGAGAGGCGAGAGTGCTATCCACTCAGCCACCGTGCCGCCCATGGTAAACTCCCTACATGTACAAAATGTAAGGAGTATGATAAGAATATAGGCTGTAAATGTTAGTAAGACCATAGGCTGTAAATGTTAGTAAGACCATAGGCTGTAAATATTAGTTAGACCATAGGCTGTAAATGTTAGTTAGACCATAGGCTGTAAATGTTAGTAAGACCATAGGCTGTAAATGTTAGTAAGGCCATAGGCTGTAAATGTTAGTAAGACCATAGGCTGTAAATGTTAGTTAGACCATAGGCTGTAAATGTTAGTAAGACCATAGGCTGTAAATATTAGTTAGACCATAGGCTGTAAATGTTAGTTAGACCATAGGCTGTAAATATTAGTTAGACCATAGGCTGTAAATGTTAGTTAGACCATAGGCTGTAAATGTTAGTAAGACCATAGGCTGTAAATGTTAGTTAGACCATAGGCTGTAAATGTTAGTTAGACCATAGGCTGTAAATGTTAGTTAGACCATAGGCTGTAAATATTAGTTAGACCATAGGCTGTAAATGTTAGTTAGACCATAGGCTGTAAATATTAGTTAGACCATAGGCTGTAAATATTAGTTAGACCATAGGCTGTAAATATTAGTTAGACCATAGGCTGTAAATATTAGTTAGACCAGGCTAAATCCTTGCTACTCCCTATTTAGGGAACATGCATGAATCTAGTCTGTCAGGAGTAAGCTACATAAACATGAAAACCATTGATTTGATTAACGTGAAAACATCGTCGGAGATGTGAGAACTGCTTTTTTGAGTTTGTTATAAAAACAAAATTCTAGGATAGGCCCCTTTACCTCGCGGCCCCACTGGTATATGTAATGTGTATATGTGTGAGGGCTGCTGTCGAGGTTTGAATTGAAGTTGTGTCTGTAGTCAGTCTGTTGTTGTTGTTGTAATGGTGGTTGGATGGCATTTTTCACACTCAGGCCCCAACCAATAGTTAATTCTTATTTTCATATTTATTTCCCTGTATAAGAGGCTTGTTTGTGTATTTGTTCCGATCTGCGTCTGATTGCCACCCCCCTGACCCAGAAATGGATTAAAGGGTAGAAAATGGATGGATGGATGGATATAGGAGGATAATCCTCCTATATAACTTTTACTGAAACAATGTACATCTCAGCTGGAGTTGTATCATAATTATTGGGTATTTATCTGTGTATTCATTATTTTAGCGGTTTTCAGTTTTTTTTGCTTGGATTGCATCTTAAACCTTGAGTCTTAAAGTTGAAGTCAGCAACAATATCCGTAATTGAGGGTTATATGTATCATATTTTGTACCATACACACAGGAGAGATGTAAATGTTATACTTAAGCATTTACATCTCTCCTATTGTGTTTATGAAAGCCGCTGTGAAAGAGCTGACAGTAAAAAACAGGAGTGTAAAGTCTATGTGTGAAATGACTGAAGTGGATAAGAGAGGCTAAGTACATGGGGAAATCTGGATTTCTTACATATTTTATAGAAGATTAGAACAGTTTGATGTTTGTTGTTTTGTGCTGGCTATTTCATGGTAAGGGAGATATCAAATTATGTTTATTGCAAAGATGTGGCATTCACAGAAGAATGTCACATTTTCCTGGTAAGAATTCCCTGTGGCAGTCTTGATTTCTCAAGGGTTTACAGATTTAGTGATGGATGACTCTGTAGTGGAGTGATTACTTTAGACCTCCAAGATAAGGATAAAAACAGGGTCAGAATCCAACATCATGTCTCCCTTCAAAGATGTTTCACACATTGTAATCAAGTTATATCCTAAACACTCTAAACCAGTGTCTCCCAAAGTGGGGTCCGCGGCCCCCTGGTGGGCCGCGAGGGTACTGCAGGGGGGCCGCGGGAGGTCATAAAAAAAAATAAAAAATTATATAATTATTTAATGTTAAATTTATAATGTTTTGTTTGTAATATTAAAATATTTGTGTTCATTATTTGACTTGAATAAGCCACTGTAATCATTTTTGTATTACAATGTTTGTAGCAGAGGCTATTTCCCCAAAATAAAATAACCAGAAGAGCCTATTCTTAATGTTGTCTTCTTGGTTATTATTTTGGGGGGCCACGCAGACCCATCAGATTTTTAAGGGGGCCTCGGTGTTACTGAGTTTGGGAATGGCTGCTCTAAACCAAGACAAGGAGCTTTCTTCTTTCATTCACATACTTGAAAACCACAGCAACGACAGAGAGAGTCAGCCACATGTACGTCAGTGCGACATCACACCACCTTTCTATTTACTTCAAATCAAAGATCTTGAAGCTAAAAAAGACCATCTGAATCTCTTTACGTCCTGTTGGGTTTGCTCTATCGGTCCACTCCAAAATATTTGTTATTTATTTTTTGAGGCTACAGGCATCTGGTCATGTCCAAACACATGATAACTTTACTACTTTTAGGGTTTAGGGACGTTTCTCACTGACAAAGTCTCACTGTACTTTATGAATTGCTTCTGGATAAATCGTTGACAGCATCTTTAAAGATGATTAAATAGACAATATTAAAAACAATAAAAGATAATAAGAAAATAACAGACATTGATAAACTTTCTTGAAAAAATGTATACAGCTGTGCTTGAAAGTTTTACATACCCAGTAATAGTTTTGGCCAACATTTGGGAATTATAAACAATAACGTGTCTTCTCCACTGCATTAGTGCGTTTGTAAATCCATATATTCTGACAGTTTTCTATGATTCAAATTAAGCCAATTTTTGTAAATCTCGAATGCACGGTTCATGCAAGGCAGCCCCGAAATATACAGGAACTGAAAACTGAGAAGAATGGGCAGCAGAAAAGATAAAGAACACCACAGAAGATTTCGAGCTGCAATACGCGCTATTGAGAACTGGTGGAAGAAAAAATCTGGGTAATTTGAATAGTAATATTTTGTTATAGTTTCTGTCATTATAATTGGAAATGTAAAAACCCCATGACCCCGCTGTGGTGGCACCAGGCGGCAGAACGGCTTGCCTGATGCGTCTAGAGGTGTGAATGTGAATGAATGAGTGTGTGATCCCAGGAAAAAAGGGTTTACGGCTATAGATAAAAAGATTGAAAACATGATTATTTTAAAACATATGGCTTTGCAGAACCACTATCAATGAGTGAAAAAATATATATTTACATGTACGGACATTTATCAACACAAAGACGTTGGTCATCTGCCCCTTATGGACCAATACCAATGTGTTTTCTGTTTTATTTATTATTATTATGATTATTTGTATTATTATTATTATTGATTCTTGTGTTTGAACTGTTTTATTCTCTAATCTGTGTTGGCGAATTCAACGGTTGTGTAGAGTCCTCCGAGATATTTACTGTTGTTATTTAGGGCTATACAAGAATACATTGAATTAAATAGCCAAAAACCTCACAATTTCTGGATTCAAGCCCTTCACAGAGCAGCACTGCTAACCTTCTCCCCGCTGCCGTCCCTCATGGCGTTGATGGCGGCCTTCAGTCTCTGGTTCTCCTGCTCTTTGATCTTGGCGTGCCGGGCCAGCTCCTGCTCATGCTGCCGGCTCAAGCTTTCCCGCAGACTTTGCAGCTCCTTCTGTTTCTCCTCGTGCCATTTGGCCCTTTGCTCCGTCAGGGCCGCCGTGTGTCTGTGCTGCTCCTGCTCGCGTGCACGCTTCACCTCCTGCACCTTGTCCCGCTCCAACTTGCTCACCTGAAAGAACATGTAGAGGAATGTGGAAGTTGTGTTGCATTTGTGTTGTATTCAATGTTTGAACTGTTCAAGCACCTCAATTGTTAAATGTAAAAAGTTCCATATATATATATATTTATGTTTCAAGTTTAGAAAGAAAATTATTAAAAGAACCTTCTGAACCTGAATAGTTACTTAGGGCCGGCTCAGCTCTCCATAGATACAGTATATGGCTGATACCGTGGAACATTCCAGGAAAAACCATAACTTCAGCTTTTGAGATTGGCTCACAAATTTTCAATGGTTCAGTCGTCTTCTTCTTGAGCAGTTTAATGGTACAATATTAATATTATTAATAATACTGTTTATATTTGGCCACACCAGAGCTTTATGCAAACTTTAACAAGTTTATTTTACCACGTAAACTTTAACTCGTTTATTTTAACAAGTGAACTTCAACAAGTTTATTTTAACAAGAAAAGTTGAACACGTTTACATTAACAAGTTACTACTGCTACTACAATGTGCAGGAGAGTTGTTGTTTGGAATTGGGAATATTCTATAATCCTACACAATTAAAGATTTTTTAAGGATTAACTGGATTTAAGATTAATTACCAGTATTTTGTGTGAAATGTTGATGGTAAAACGCTGCGGATGTTACTGATTTGGTGTTGCTGTTAAAATGTAAGTCTGAGTCCCTTACTATATCTATCATTTACCATACATACCTTATCACAATATTGGACAGAGCATGGAGGTCAAACAGTACATTTGCCATCAATATTTAACCTTCTCAGTCAGCTGTTACTGACATTACATGCACAAGAATGCAAAATGCCATCTTTACATGTATTGTATGTGTTCAACCAAAATCAAAATGAATTTAAATCAGTTTGAAAGATATTTTTGTTATGTGCATTTACAAAATAAGAAAAAGTGTAATAATAACAAAAAAGTAATGTATAATTCATCAGGAATGTACACATTTTTGTTATGTATTTATCAGAAAAGGACACAAAACATAATAGTGAGTCATACCTTGCATTTTTCCTGATGCAGCTCTATCTGGATGTCGGTGAGTTTGGATCGTAAATCCTCGTTGGCGGCCTGCAGGGCGGAGATGAGCGCTTCGGGCTTCTCACCCTTCGCGCTGCGTGCTTTCTTGGCCATTGAAAACACTAGTGGTTCTGCTCGGACAGGTTCATTGGGACCTCACTGAAACTTTGCAAAACAACTCCAGGGTTTCCAGTTCCTCCTCTTCTTCATTCTTCTTTAGACACAATAACTGAAAAAGACGATAGATTAAGATTTAGACAAGATTACTTAACATAACCCTCACTTCAACTTTTATACATTGTGTCATGTTTACCATCACACAGTGTCCAAAACGTTATTCATTGGGTTATGTTTCAGGCATTATAGCATTATTTACTTCATTCAATGTGTGCAATGCTTTTTGTTGTGCAATAACAAATCTTTTTGAATGATACGAACCACAAACATAATCATTTTCTTTTTTGAAAGACCACAATAAATGAATAGACTACTGTGCATTACAAATAGCCTTTAACACTCCCTTATAAGTGCTGATTGGTCAGATCTTCCTCTTTCAAAATAAATGGATAAATTGAGCCAAACTCAATGTCATCTACTTTTAGTATAATTGCAGCTGTTCTGGGATGGCCTCAGAGCTATGTTTACAGTGCATTGGTCACTACATTATCATTAAGTGCAAGTTGTTGAGCACTTTGAAGTCATACAAATATTACCAAAACTTTGAATATATCACAGAAAAGGAAAAGGTATGGCACCACTGCAAATTAGACACGGCCATCTTTAGAATGTGCTGGAAGCGGCAGCAAGTCCTAAATAGCTCTGAAACATTAGTTGTTTTGTGCTTTACAATTGTTATTTTTATTGTTTTGTTTCTACCTGAAATGTTGCTGCAGTACAATGTTCATGGTTTTACACTGGTCCAGACCAGAGCAGAGAGGATTCATGGACCGAACCAAGCGGATCAGGCCAAAATCCACTGGAGGTATAATAACTCTTTGAAAAATGCTAATGAAGCATTCAGCTTCTGTCATGTCAGTCAAAATTAAACATGCTTAACTTATGACTGCTGCGCTAAATAGTCATTTTCTATCAAACTAATAGACCTCCTTTCATTGCTCATTACATACAACATTGTAGAACTAGTTCTCAAAATAGAAATCTGTCAAACTAATTTCATACATTCCTTTATCATTTTATCCTGACAATCTCTGTGATGTAGATGAAAATATGTGGCTAGACAGACAGAAAAGTGTGGATGTCCAGGAATAACTTATGTAGCTTTTCAATAGTATGTACTGGTGTATTGTTGTTAACATTTGTGCACAGTTCTACCATAATGGTATTTCTTAGGTTTGTTCTAAATAAGTGACTGTGTATTTGTTTTTTTTTGTTTTGTTTTTTTTTTTGCACAATGCTGTAGAACTGCATAAGGCATATGCAGTAAATATGTGAAATACAAACATACAGTGCCTTGTGTTACCTCACTAAATATAGCCATGTATAACTTTACTGTAGTTTTCGGCTGTACAGGTTGTGTAAAGTGCTCCCCAAGTGTTACCAAGATCTGCCTTTTTTGGAGAACACAGAGTGTAAACTGTCACAATGACAACACACAGAAAGAAAACATGACAAAGCCAATAGACTGTGTTGTTCATAAACACTGGTGTCAGGACATATTATCTTGAGACACAGTTTCATTGACATGCTTTTGAGGAATTAACTTTTCATTTTGAGAAAGTGACGCACTTTTGCAGGTTATCCACACTGTAAACCCTGACAAGTAAAGTTTACTTGAAAAAACCTTGGAAACAAATTGCACATTAATTTCACTTGAATTCCTCGAGCACATCCTTTACTTGATATTACCAAGTAAACTCAAGTGATGCAATAAAGTTTAAATTTTAACTTATGCTCCGACTGGGATTCGTACTTAAAACACTGTAGTAGAGAGGTGAAGGTGCTACCCACTCAGCCACTGTGCCACCCTGTCAACAACACACCTGCCTCATTAAAGAGTCTACATGTTCAAAATGTCAAAAGTGAGGCTTACTTGAACAGAGACAGTTCAATTCAAAGAATACCCTGAGTGATAAAGCTCATTTTTTGTTAAATAAACTAACAAAAAATTAGTAATATTTACTTACTAGGAAACATCTATGTAAAATAACTTTGATATCTGAAGTAAGATTGAAGTTAGGGTTTATACGAGGTTTTCCAGTTTGTACTAATTATTCTGAGAAATGCACAGACTGTTGTGAAGAGTGATGTGAGGAATGCACCAAAGCGACTGAGAAAAACTGTATTACAGAGCATGCGGGAATAATCTCCACTTATAAAAACTGACTGATTTGTCCTTTCATTAATAATGATAATAAATATTTTATCTGCAGATAGAGGGCACACAAGAGGAAAGACGAAAGAAAGACAATGTGGGACAGTAAAATAAACTAGCAGGTCGATAAAAAGATGCTTTTTGATTCTA
Source organism: Knipowitschia caucasica (assembly GCA_964034765.1). Taxonomy (NCBI): domain Eukaryota; kingdom Metazoa; phylum Chordata; class Actinopteri; order Gobiiformes; family Gobiidae; genus Knipowitschia; species Knipowitschia caucasica. The sequence continues at coordinate 20,935,951 of OZ035833.1, forward strand.
TTAAAAGCAAAGCACTTTTCCACTGTTTCCACCACATATGTAATTCAAGACATATGTCATGCAGAATACTAAGTTTCCTGAATGAATCTTCACCGCACTAATTTAATTTTCCGAATCAAACATTAATCAAAGTCTCAACACATATGTTTTTGTCATGGTTTTTACAGATATACTAAACAAGGAGGTTTACTCCCCTGTGTCATTAATAATCATGAAGACAGGTTTTCAAAGCAGCATAAAGCAGCATGTAGTTCGGAATAAAGCATAAATTCCGAACTACATACTGTTCTTTTGAAACAGTTTCTTCCTGATCAGACAAAGGTTCCATAATGTACAATTAAATATGTCAGTGGGTGCTCTTTTTTCACAAGTTTTGAGAAATGGCAGGCTCCTTTTGTGGCACCGGCACCTGCCACAGCTGATCAGTGGCATGTACACAACAAGTGGCGTTTAAAACGGCATGTGGGGAATAAATGGCGTGTAAAGCGGCATGTGGGCAATAAATGGCGTTTACAACGGCATGTGGGGAATAAATGGCGTGTAAAGCGGCATGTGGGCAATAAATGCCGTTTACAACGGCATGTGGGGAATAAATGGCGTGTAAAGCGGCATGTGGACAACAAATGGTGTTTAAAACGGCATGTGGACAACAAGTGGCGTTTAAAACGGCATGTGGGGAATAAATGGCGTGTAAAGCGGCATGTGGACAACAAGTGGCGTTTAAAACGGCATGTGAGGAATAAATGGCGTGTAAAGCGGCATGTGGACAACAAGTGGCGTGTAAAGCGGCATGTGGACAACAAGTGGCGTTTAAAACGGCATGTGGGGAATAAATGGCGTGTAAAGCGGCATGTGGACAACAAGTGGCGTTTAAAACGGCATGTGGACAACAAGTGGCGTTTAAAACGGCATCTGGGGAACAAATGCCGTTTAAAACGGCATGTGGGCAATAAATGGCGTTTAAAACGGCATGTGGACAATAAATGGCATTTAATACGGCATGTGGGCAATAAATGGCGTTTAAAACGGCATGTGGGGAATAAATAGCGTGTAAAACAAATACAGTTGAAAGCAGCCTGTACAAAAGACAACAAGCAGCAGTATTAGAGATAGTGGTCCAGTGGCTCAGATGGAAAAGCACAGGCCTACGGTGTTGATGGTTGCTAGTTCAAATCCCCAGTGACTACCAATGACATTTGCTGATGTTGGGTCCTTGGGCATAACACTTCATGGAGAATGTCAGAAGTGCCATAAGTTGTTTGAAAAATGTAGTCTGTGTTATAATAAATAAAATTTAAAATTTTAGATTCTGAAGAACTGTATATTCCTGTGGCGCACTTGGTTTATAACTGTCTCTCATGCGAAAGATACCTGGTTCGATTCCAGGTCTGGTCTTTATTTTTTTTTTGTCAGATTAAATACAAATTGAATATGTATGAATATATATTTCATACATATGGTTATGTGTTGTTCCAATAGTAATCTTGCATTAGGATTAATATTGCATTATCGTTAGGGTAAAACTAAATGATGTGTAAAACACTCAAGACACAATTTTACTTAAAACCACCTGGTGAGTGGTATACAGTAGTTGGTGTGTGTCCGCCAATCATGCAAGAGTTTGCAGATTCAAATCCAGCCAAGATCAAAAACTTTTTTATGACGGTTATTTCTTTATACATATATATATCAATAAATATCTATACATATCTTTATATATATATACAGTTTTTATATAACTGCCATTAAAAAAAAAAACGGTACCTTGATTCGATCTGCCAATCTCACGCACTATAGACGAATGTTTAATGACTGCGCCACTTATTTTGTGTTTTGGCAAAGAAAAAACCAAAAGATTCTATTGTTGTTTTAGGACATTTCATCAAGAATGGAGCCAACCAAAGATGGTGAAGAGTGATGGATTGAAAAATACAAGCAGAAAGTTGTGTAATTGGAACATGAGGTTTCATCTCTATATTGTTAAAATCTTCATTTCTGTTCTTGGACCGTTTAAGCTGTGTCTTATACTTTGCATTCTTTAAAAAAATATATATGTATTGATGCTCTTTCTTATTGTTCCATGTTTCTGATGTGGTTTTATTAAAGAAGAGAGAAAAAAAAAACGTTTGTTTTATTTATATTTATATATATATATATATATATATATATATATATATATATATGGGGGGCGACAGTAGCTCAGTTGGTAGAGCATTGGCCTTAAGCCCAGAAGGTCGTGGGTTCAATTCCCACCTCTGCACCTTCTCCACCAACTCCCACTGATGACTGCTGTCGTTGTGTCCTTGGGCAAGACACTTAACCCCACTTTGCCCAAAAGCCCCCACTGAAAGATCAAGGCTATGCTCACACTCAGAGAGCAGCTGTCCTCCTGTGGACTCACCACCTGCAGAGGGTCAGTGAGGGGCTGGTGCTATGAGACTTGGGTGGCATCTCTGACTGTCACCCCCCTGACCCAGAAATGGATTAAAGGGTAGAAAATGGATGGATGTATATATATATATATATATATATATATATATATATATATATATAATGTCATACATATTAAATTTGTATTTAATCTGACAAAGAAAAAATAATGACCAGTACTGGATTTGAACCAGGTATCTCCCGCATGAGAGGCAGTTATAAACCAAGTGCGCCACTGGATGACGCAGGTCATGTGGAATTTAAACTATATATAATACATGAAATAAGTCTTTCAACAAATTTATGCAATAACATATATTATTATTACTCAAACAACATTTTTCAAACAATTTATGGCACTGACATTCTTCATGAAGTGTTATGCCCAAGGACCCAATATCAGCAAATGTCATTGGTAGTCACTGGGGATTCGAACTAGCAACCATCAACACCGTAGACCTGTGCTTTTCCATCTGAGCCACTGGAACACTAGCTCCAGTAATGCTGCTTGTTGTCTTTTGTACAGGCTGCTTTCAACTGTATTTGTTGCCCACATGCCGTTTTAAACGCCATTTATTCCCCACATGCCGTTTTAAACGCCACTTGTTGTCCACATGCCGCTTTACACGCCATTTATTCCCCACATGCCGTTTTAAACGCCACTTGTTGTCCACATGCCGTTGTAAACAGCATTCATTGCCCACATGCCGCTTTACACGCCATTCATTCCCCACATGCCGTTTTAAACGCCACTTGTTGTCCACATGCCGCTTTACACGCCATTTATTCCCCACATGCCGTTTTAAACGCCACTTGTTGTCCACATGCCGTTTTAAACGGCATTCATTGCCCACATGCCGCTTTACACGCCATTTATTCCCCACATGCCGTTTTAAACGCCACTTGTTGTCCACATGCCGCTTTACACGCCATTTATTCCCCACATGCCGTTTTAAACGCCACTTGTTGTCCACATGCCGCTTTACACGCCATTTATTCCCCACATGCCGTTTTAAACGCCACTTGTTGTCCACATGCCGCTTTACACGCCATTTATTCCCCACATGCCGTTTTAAACGCCACTTGTTGTCCACATGCCGCTTTACACGCCATTTATTCCCCACATGCCGTTTTAAACGCCACTTGTTGTCCACATGCCGCTTTACACGCCATTTATTCCCCACATGCCGTTTTACACGCCATTTATTCCCCACATGCCGTTGTAAACGGCATTTATTGCCCACATGCCGCTTTACACGCCATTTATTCCCCACATGCCGTTGTAAACGCCATTTATTGCCCACATGCCGCTTTACACACCATTTATTCCCCACATGCCGTTGTAAACGCCATTTATTGCCCACATGCCGCTTTACACGCCATTTATTCCCCACATGCCGTTTTAAACACCACTTGTTGTCCACATGCCGTTTTAAACGCCATTTGTTGTGTACATGCCACTAATCAGCTGTGGCAGGTGCCGGTGCCACAAAAGGAGCCTGCCCTTACTGCAAGTTTTTATTGTGCGTGTTCATCGTCATTAACTCCAGGCAAAACTACAGACGAAACACATTGGATGCAGATGTTAAAATCTTACACATGACATAACCTCTTAATGCAGAATACGGATTACTGTCTCTTATCAAAGAGAGCTTTGACTTTGCACTGCAATGTTTTAAGTCTCATGATTTCAAGGTATTTATCAATGTCCATCAAAATATAAAACATTTATTCTATTTTATTTGAAACAAGCTGATTAGTGAATGGTCAGGGTTAGATGATTCACACCTTAGCACCCGACGTTATGAAACTGTACTCTACGTGTTGAGTACAAAGACTCAAAAGGATAGGCCAAGTTATGTCATACGAAAAAGAAAACAAAATCATAAGACCAACGTTCATTGTTGGTTGACAATTAACCATTGGCACTTTGCCCCTAAACGTACACTCCAGTAAAAGTGTCTACAGAGTTTGAATTAGGGATGTTATGCCGCTTTTCCACAGTAACAGTACGTTACGACACGACACGTTACGGCACGGACGAGTTTGCGTGGTCAAAAATAGTACCTCCAAGTATCTCCTCAGCGTTGTCAGACCACGTCATTTACGCGTGACGCATAACTAGTGACATTGGTGCGGTGCATGGATTTATTATAATATGGGTGATAGCTGGTTATTCCTCCGAGGGGACTCTGCTTACCCCCTGCAGAACTGGCTCCTAGAACCTTTTCAGGACATTGAGTGACTGACTAACACCAAGTATTTAATAGAAAATTCAGCACAGAGCGAGTGGTTGTTGAAAATGCTTTCGTCTTAAAAGAATGACTCGGACACTGAACATGTCAAGTCAATGGGGCTGACCTGCTGTGCTCTGTACAATCTGTGAAAACCACGGAGAGACCTGTGACAGAATGGGACACACATGTAGCAACAGCAGCTTGTGGTAGCAGTGGTTGCAGAGGAGGAGGGCTATCCGATACGTCGCTTGTCATATGCCTAAACATTTATTTTGACCAAAAATAAAAATGTCTGTAACCAAGGTTATACAGATTTACTGACAAATATAATGTATGTCGTAAAAGTACATAAGTACATGGTCGGAAATCGTAACTTTTGACCCCCTTTTCTGCAGATGTACGGACAAATGAATGAAACAAAGTCTTGATACAATCACAGATTTATTAAAAGCAAAAGTAAAGTGCAAAACCAACAATTTACAAGTCCAAAGTACGTATGTCTGAAACCAGGTCCAGATAAGGAGAATGTTAAGTACTCCGGTCACTCATTGCTCGTTGGTAATCCCCGCACTAGTGGGAAGGGATTCTCAAACATACACACACTTAAGTACAAGCACAAAAAAGAATGGCAACATGTGAATACTGCAGATAATACGAGCTAAAGCACAGTAGCACAGGAAGGACGTTAGCTTAGCTGCTATCGATAGCTAAATGAAGCTAAATGTAGCTGGCTCACTGTGTACAACAGACAATCAAACATTTACACAAGTAAATACATTTCAGTGACAGCTTTGGGCCAACGGGATACGTAGCTAACCAGTTATTTCCAGGATTACCACAGACTAGTCACAAATCCAGAGCGATCTCTCTGAAAACCTCATGAAACCTCCGTGTTGAGCCATTGGCTGCCTTTGAATTCTTTCTTTGGCCTAAAGAGAGTAACGTGTGGACCACGTCCTCCGACCAGGACGTTGACTTTTGGGGCTTTCTGTGCGATTCCATTTCTCTGGAGTGAGGAGGACGTAATGCAGCCGAAGCAAAGCAGCCGGTTTTAAAGATGGAGGGGTTGAGTTGTTTTTACCAAAGAGTCGGACGTCGCTTCCAGTGAACGACACTCGTTGCCCAATCGGTGTAAAGCAGTTGGCCGACGTCACGTCATGGTATCGGTACGGCGCAGATGGAACCACAGTCGAGGTGGTACAAAAAAGTACGCAAACTCTGATACCAAACACTAGTAGAAATGAAAAATAACCGTGCCATACCGTATCGTTACTGTGGAAAAGGGCTATAAGATAGACTAACCCTTATCAGACATGCCACAGTAGAAAATATATGGATACATTCATTTATATTATTGATGAGGAAAGGATTTCACAATGTTGTGTTCCATTTTTACCACACTGTGTGTGTGTATCTTAGGATTTTGACTAGTGTATTATATATATATATATATATATATATATATATAAACCTCGGACATCTCGGTCCAGAAATGTGCAGTGCTACAGTAGGAACAGCAAAGATACTGCGCAGAACCCTCAAGCTCCCACGCCTCTGGACCCGAGCTTAGAGAAGGATAACCGCCCGCGGCGGGCGAAAGGTGAGAATTATTATATATATATTATATATAGTGTATTCCTGATCAAGGCAGGCATTAACAACTGGAGCTGGGCCCCGGGCGCTGTACTCGTGACCACTTCTCCTGACAGAGGCCCTGGTGGCATTCAGACTAGGTCAAATGCAGAGGGTAAAAGATCCCTATGAGGACAATGAAGAACTTGACTTAATTAAAACCAGCTAAATGGGTTTCAAAACTTGAGGTGGTATAAAGGAACTGGATGCATGCCTGCATTTTAGCAGTTTAAAAAGTGTCCATTAGGCACAGAGCCCATAAGAAAAAAAATAAGAAAAACTTGGGTCAAACCAGTGGGTGCGGGTCCCGACTCAAAAACGGCCACATTGACATGCTTGCAATACCACCCCGGGCCGATGGCGGTGGACCCGGAATAAGAATTATTCAATGCTAATGTACGTATCTTCTGACCTCTCAAAAACGTTTTTACAGGATGGTCCAAAATTTGGCTCTTGGCTCAAAGCTCCGTTCCACATGTGTGTCAATGCTGAGGGAACGCTCCATGAAAGCCAAATTTTTGGCCCATTACTTTGAACGGCAGTGTCTATGGGTCAAACACAGGAGAACTCCAGACAGAAAGGCCACATGACCTAGGCCTTGAGCACAATGTGGCATTTTACAGTTTTCCTCTGTGAATAATACACTAAATTCATTCATTGCTTTCAGCCACAAGTTGCTTGAAGTCGACTAAAAAAATAATTTATGTCAAAACCTTGAACTCAAAGCTTTCCCTCACTTTTATAGAAAACATTGACACAGTTTTATCTTTTTTGGCAAAAACATTTCTTGAATTAGGCAACACTTTATCTTGTCTAGAAAAAAAAAGATTACTAAATGGGAGAAGACAAATGGTTGGAATAAGACCATAGCCACTTGTCCCTCTTGTTTTAGGTGTATTTATATACAGTATAAACAAATAATTACTCCAATCATAATTCATGTTGATTACGTGCAAACGTATACAGTATCTATTGCATGTACAGTAGCTTGCACCACACAGAGCATGTGGAAATGTCCCTGAGGTCACTACATCTTGCTTGAACCATAAATACATCTTAAAACTGTCATATTCCTTCATGGCCTTTTATGAAACCTTTATGAGCACTTTTTTTTTTCATTTCTCAATAGTGAATAGAATAGAAGAAGCCAATTTTCTGTGCTCCTGACTGAGGCAGATTATTTGCATAATAATGTTAATGCCAAACTGAAGCCCACTGGCACGATGACCTAGTTTTGTCTCCCCATTTCTGATATGAGCCAGTTTATCAAGAAAAAAACTGGCACGGACGGTGCTTTCCTCTATGATTAAACATGTATCCTTACACTGGATAGTGTAGTATGAGGATTGTGTCTGCCAATATTGGAACTGATATTTCATAAAGCCTAAAAACCAATACATGCATTGTGGGTAGTTTTCTCAAAAAGGTGGGCATCAAATCACTCTGTCATATTGGATTATATATTGTGAACGTGAACTTTCACTCTTGTTTCCAGCCCATAGATTGTTTTAATAGTTTAAAAATTCACCAATTTCAGACCTTTCGAAGTTAAGGTAAAGATTTTTTCATTTAACAAAAAAGCAATGCATTTTTTTCTTGTGGTTTTAGATGTAAACACAACTGACTGACTATAGAGCTACATGTAGCTTATGCTACTTACGAGGATCGAATGCTTACACGAGCTTTATAAACTTGCCCAAAGCTGTACTTTGGACATATTTGTCTGGTGTGGAGATTCTGAATGTAGAGAAGGCCAAATACCTGGGGCACGTAATCAGGAGTGACCTCAGTGATGACGATGACATTCAGAGGCAGTACTGTAAGCTGTATGGACAGGCTAACACTTAAGCACGGAGATTTCACATGTGTACAGATAAAGTGAGAATATAGGATTAATGTTTAAAGCCTACTGCACACCTCTCTATACTGCCAGCTCACTGTTTGTTCTTAATAATGTCCCCACTCTGAATGCTATGATCAGAAATTTTATTTATCCTCGTAAGTAGCATAAGCTTACATGTAGCTCTATAGTCAATCGGTTGTGTTTACATCTAAAACCACAAGAAAAAAAATCTTTACCTTACCTTCGAAATGTCTGAAATTGGGGATTTTTTAGCTATTAAAACAATCTATGGGCTGGAAACAAGAGAGAAAGCCCACGTTCACAACATATAATCCAATATGGCAGGGTGATTTGATGCCCACCTTTTTGAGAAAACTACCCACAATGCCGTGCGGTCGAGCGGAAGCGCGGAACTCTTAATGCATGTATGTTTCAGGAATGTGGCAGGATTCCAAAAAGAGACCGACATTTAATATCAGTAGCAGAATGACTGGAGGAAAAGTTTTCAACTCAACTCAGAAACGTTATTGTCCCCAAGGGGAAAATAGTTTGCATATGGTGGAGAAATCAAAGAAACACGTATAACATAGTAATTACAATAATCACAGTGGGTATGGCACATATTTAGAGCTTATCACATCTTAATCGAGAGGAAACATGAAAAATTCTAGCAAAGTGTTTATTCAACAGTTGCACAGACTTCAAATGAATACTTAAAATGATTTGTTCTAGCCCTAGGAAGCAGTTCAAACTCGGTTGGAGTTTAAATCAAGGAGTGGTCGCAGATGGACAAGACAGACTGAACTAAAAACATATTAAAAGAGAGCACTGCTTGTCACCACTTGCGCAGAGCCAGCTTTGTACTTTGTGTCAACTAGGAATTGAGCTCAAGGTTCTGACAGTCGACTTCAAGCAACTTGTGGCTGAAAGTAATGAATGAATTTAGTGTATTATTCACCGAGAAAAACTGTTAATGTTAATGTTAATTACAGGCATCCATCCAGTACCTTCATATGACCTCGAGTTTTCAAACACATATAGCTGGTTTTAGTTAAGTTAGGTAAGGTTTTGAACGTGGTGTACCCCAAACAGTATAGAAATAAATAAATTAATATTGATATTTCAAATTCAAAAGTGAAATTATCGGATATTTGCATTGTCCATCCCTTTACCACATAACAAAAAATACAAAAACAAACAATACAGTAAAACCAACCCATTTGAACAAAATAGTAAAATCATCCCATATAATATTCATGTATTATTAGGACTGACTAAATCTCTTTTTACCATAAAGACTTTTTTTTTTTTTTTTTATAAAAAGGGAAGGTAAGACAAGTTTATTTGTATAGCACAATGTATACAAAGTGCTCAACTAAGTAAAATAGAAACAATAGATCTGTATTTAATTTTTCGCTCAATGTTAAAGGTTATACTAGAGTTGTACATTTACAGGGCAAAGCTAAAAAAAATTGCACGTTGTTGTGTCCTTAAGCAAAACACTTCCCCCACATTGCATAGAATGAGTGTGTATGTGAATGGTTGGTGGTGGTTGGAGGGGCCAATGGCACATACTGGTTGCCTCGCTTCTGTCAGTGTGCCCCAGGGCAGCTATGACTAAGTAGTTTATCACCCCAGTGTATGGAGTGAAAGAATAACGATATGTGAAGCGTCTTTGAGTTTCCAAAAAGGCGCTATATAAAAACCGCCGCGTCACTCGCAGTCCTTAGTCTTGCAGGTTAAGTATAGACTTGATAGATTTGTTCAGAGGATGTCCATTTCTCTTTGATTTATATTAGTAAAAGCTTTTAAGTGACCAATTCCCTTTTACTGTCCATAGTGTGCGTAAGTGGCCATTGTGTATTGATTTTGAAAACAGATAGAAAGAGGCATGAGTGGGCTCCCTGCACAAAGAAGAGGAGGACAATTGAATAGAACAATGTGATGTCACAGCAAGAGGTGGGCATTATATAAAAAAATGTTGTTTTGAGGATATGGACAATTTTCCGTTTTGGTGTATTTTATTGTCAACATTAACTAATGGAACCTTTATGGTAAAAAGCCCTTTTAGTTGCTTCATTTAAAGGTGCCATATTTCACAGTCCATCCTACTGTATGCACATGTCATGTGTGATAATAATATGGGTGATACACCATACAACACTCAAAACACGTCAAATTATAGCCATTTCGTGCATAGGTGATCTCAGCTCATGTGAAACGGTTGGATCAGTGCTCCTCTGTCTGTGAGCCCACTTCCCCCCACCCGCACAGTGACGTAGCATCACGCTAAGTTCCGGGGTAAACAAGAGCTGACTGTACAGCTTTCGCTGTTACAGTCATTTCACAACTGAGAATAAACTTTTTCCAACAATGGCAACCCGTCACGTAGAGCCCTATGTCCTCGATCCAGAACCAGACTCTAATTATTTAGTTCATAGTGACATACGGCAAGTTAGCATCACAGTACTCACAGAGGCTCCCGTTAGCGTCTTTTATGTTGGAAATAACACATGTTTCCAGATCAGCCCTTGAGTAGGTCCCGTTTCACGGTAACTGTAGTTCTGGAACAGTCTTTGGTGGTGTCACTGTCACTCGCAAAAAAACATCTGTGAGTTTTGTTGCCAATTTCAGACTCGCGGATACAAGACAGATATCTCCGTGAACAAAGTCGACCCCCATTCTCCGTCATTGGCCAAATACTGTCGTCACATATTTACACCAACAACACATTTTCTCCAAGTTGACATGAAGCTAACACAAAAAAGCACAGACGCTTATTTACAGTCTATGGAGCAGACGCTGGACTCGGAGAGAGGCTGCATGGGCTGACCATAGACGGCGCTGATTCACTGGTTCAGTTTCTCCTCGCTGTCAATCAGTGACGCTTTTGACGTCATGGATTGTGCCACCTCACAATTTGAATCAGCTGGTTTCTGTGCCTCTCGAGAATGAAAGAGAAAGATCGCTCTCTAACTAAAGCTTGACGGAATCAATGAAAGAACTACTCTGGGCATGTGTATGAAGCATAGACTGTATATATTAATGGACAGAGTCACGCCTATCTCCGCCGTTCTAACTAATGGGCCAAAAAATGTGCTCTACTGGAGCAATCCAAAATGGCCGCGAGTGGTCCCGCCCACAAGAAAATTGTGAAAAAACGCATCTGCACAAGCTTCAGCCGGCACAGCTCCATTCATTTGAACGAGAGACTTCAAAGATTCACACCAAGTAAACTAGACTGGACCAAAAAAATCCACCCCCCTCAGCATTGACACACATGTGGAACGGAGCTTTGGGCCAAGAGCCAACTTTTGGTCCATCCTGTAAAGACGTTTTTGAGAGGTCTGCCAATGCTATATGTTAGCATTGGCTAATTCTACTTCTGGGTCCACCCCCATCGGCCCGGGGTGGTATTGCAAGCATGTCAGCGCACGTCATTTTGGGCACTTTTGAGCTGGGACCCTCCCCCACTGGTATGAAGGCCAGAGAAACCAGAGAAAAGTCAAAAAGTGTAATATGGGCCCTTTAAAACACTGAAAAGTGTACTTGAATGCAATATTCTGATACTATTATATTATATTATATACTGATATCTTTTATTACAAATAAAAGAGTAAACTAAAGACATGGAAAACGAAAAAAGGTCCTATATTATTATTAATTTAAATCAGAGCTTCTTGGGCCTTTTTGTATTCCTTTTCCACATTATTTCCCCACGTATCCTTTTTTAACATGTTTTGATCCCTGCACTCGCTCCTCTTGTAAACTTGACTTTCTCATTGGACAGTCTTCTTGCATCCTCATTGTCTCTTTGTGATTTGTTTGGTGATACTGTCTCTGTAAAGCACTTTGAGTTGCAGCCCTGGATTAAATGGGCTTTACCTGTATAAATAATATGCTGTGTTCTTGTTTAGTCGTAACCTTTTTAAGACTTTTTCTTCCTCTTTTTTAATGGTTTAGTGTGCATTAATGAACAGCCGATGCAGCACCTACACTTGATCATAGCCTTGGAATAAATTTTCGCCCATAGTTGCAGTCATACACAAACACTGATTCACCCTGACCATGTTTTAGTGTTGGGGTAACCAGGAGTAACCGGAGGAAACCTACGTAGACAAAGTTAAAACATGCAAATCCCTCTGTCTGGCCCATTTGAACAAACAATCTATCATATTTATATTTATAAAGCACAATTCATACAGTGTAACCCAAAGTCCTTCACAAGCAATTAAAAACAGACAAAATCATAACGAACAATGCAGATACATGTAATTACTACCTTCAAGCTGGGAAGCCTGAGCGCAGAATCCACTGTACCAGTCGAAACACTCAAAATTCAACAAATAGTAATCATGTTGTAGAAACTGCTCTTTTGAGTGACTTGTAAATGGGATTTCTTGTGTTGTTAATCCATGTTGCACAAGCAAATGAATCCAGCTCTTCCCTAAATGCCTCGAGCCATGTCAGCAGTGACGTAATGGCATCGGTCCTGGCCTTCTTTGCCTTTTGGATTACGGACATGCTGTCGCTCTCCCCGAAACAGAAGCAGACCGGAGCATCAACTACTCATATCTGATGAGTTTTTGTAATTAGGAGGACTACTCCAATATGTGTGTATCAGCAGGGCCAATAATCACATCAATCTTTATCTCAGATTATTCTATCGATCCAACAACAATAAATAGATTTGGTTCTGGTCAAATATTCAAATATAGTAAGTTGATAAATACTTAGAGGTCAGGTCTGATTTTGGATTGGATTACTTTATCATAACATGTTATAAATTTAGCCAATGCAGTCTCTCATCATTCACTAGTAGCAATATATATATATATATATATATATATATATATATATATATATATATATATATATATATATATACTACCGTTCAAAAGTTTGGGGGTCACATTGACCCTTATTTTTGAAGGAAAAGCACTGTAGATAACTTTAAACTAGTCTTAACTGTAAAGAAATACACTCTATACATTGCTTATGTGGTAAATGACTATTCTAGCTGCAAATGTCTGTTTTTTTGGTGCAATGTTGTAATTGCTGCAAATGGAGGATTCTTTGACGAAAGCAAAGTTGGATGTAAAACAAATCTTATTTCAAATACAAATTATTATTTCTAACCTTATCAATGTCTTGACTTTGATTTTCTATTAATTTCACAACGTATGGTGGTGAATAAGTGTGACTTTTCATGGAAAACACTTGGGTGACCCCAAACTTTTGAACGGTAGTGTATATATAATATATACATATATGTATATATATGTCTTGTGATGCACATGTTACATTGGACCTCAATGAGATTACTCAGGGCAGGCAAATAGTCAGGAAATGTTTGCTCAGTTTAAAATATATAAGGCATCTTATGTACACAAAAGGAATATTATGGCAGGTTGTCAATTAGTGACTTGTAGTACAGATGAAGGTCCCTGCATTCACTGAAAATAGTTTTAACCTTCATAATCCTTTCATAATGCACTTAATACTTTTGCGAATGCAAACTAAAATAGATTTGAGTGATCTAAACTATTATTAACAGCTAAATATCTTACTTTTGGTACAATCTGTTCTCTAACACAGTCTGAAACACAACAGGATATGCATTGACAAAATAACATCACAAATAATAGGAACTAGAATACACTTGAAACATATTGGCATCAACCTATAAATCCAATCCATATCCTATTACTACAAAATGTCACTACTAGCCCATATCTGCACTGACCCTGCTATAAAAGGCTTGCAGTGACCATCCGAGTCTCAGCAGTGTGTTGTGTGCATAAACCAGGCCAGTGTCACACACCCCCAGGCGAGAGGCAACTACAGAGACAGGCCCCATACCCCTCGCATCATCATCATCATCATTCGTGGTTTCCTGCATCCTTCCCGCTCCATCACTGCTGCAACATCCTGATCAACATCTATAACAGAAGACGACAAAGCACGCAACGTATACGTGGCTGAAGCGAAATAGGTGGTTAAATGAGCAATCCTGGGATAAGATGGCTAGAGAGAGAGAGAGAGAGAGAGGGGAGAAAGGAGAAAATCCCAAGATAGCATAAGCCCCATGTTATAGGCCAAGCATCCCTTCTTCCACACGGCTAAGGAGCAAATTAGCCCAAACAACTGCAACATTACGCGCCTGTGTGTCCCCGGCTCGATCACATTTACGTATATTTGGTGTGGACGCGATTCCATTCGGGAAAACTGAAATTAGCCCGGTATATTGCAGCCATATCCGTACAGGCCTCGCTGCTCACTACCAGCCCGGATTGAAGCGACGCTAAATCATCCAGCTATATATATTTATATTTTTAATTTTAACTATAACATCTCTCACCTCGTAAATGTCACATGCGGAGGATGGCTGGGGTTGTTGTGGTCTCGTCCATCTGTTCGGACGCGGGGTGATGGTGGTGGTGCTGGTGGAGGCGGCAGCATCAGCATCAGCAGCAGCAGCAGCAGCGCAGTCTGGTCCGCTCGGTACGATGATGCTGATGCCCCGCCCTCCTCTCCCTCCCCTCTCCTCTGCAGCCCGAGCTCACGCACCGACCGGGAAGCACCAGTCTGTGGACATCCAAGCTAAAAATAAAGATTGATTGATTGATGAAACGAAAACAAAGGAAATAAATATATAAGTGGATTACATGATGCTATAGTCCTAGATTATACTCTCTCTCTCTATTTATTTTTCAATGTTTTAGGTTGTAACTCTTCATGTTTATTTATTCATGTACCTTGATGTTTTTGTTTTATTGAATTATAATCCTTGGCATTTTAAGGTTTCGTGGAATAAGAATCTCTTAATCGTAATCAATATGGAACTTCTGCCACAACCTTGCTCTGGCTCCTCTGTCTAGCTCTAGTCTAAAAGCTGTCATGGAATGATGCGCACCAACACATACCCGATTAATGCTTTTGCCTGATGAAGAGCACTATTTATCCTATTTATTCTTTACAAGATTGGTCTTCAAGCATTGACAATGACCTCTGTACATAATCAGCGACTGAGAGACATGACAGTAACGGGCATTGGTTTTCTTTCACTAATGAATAAGTAGGCTATGATTATCTGTGCAATAATGTTTTGATGAATTATGTGAACGTTATTTGTTTAAGAAAATATAAATACAATAGAAAAAACACTACATAATTTTACAAAATCACAGCAGACGGAACAAAAATAATGAAATCTTTCGAAATAGTGTAGTTATTGTAGTAAATTAAAATGTACTAAAAAGTCTGTAAACGTCTATGTGTACACCATGGATCAAGTGTATAAAGATAGGCCTGCTGCCACCTTGTGGTGGAACTGATATGACTATTGTTTTTATCCGACTACTTTGGGAGATAAGTTATGCAGGCTAAAAGACCAAAACAGTTAACCATGTTTAATGTGTCAGTCACGTAGACTGGAACAGCACCGCCTCTCATATGCTTAGTCTGACACCCGCCCCCCGCCCCCCGCCCCCTGGACGCAGCCTCTGGGTTAAAAACTTTCAGGCTTTGTCTGTTTCCTCTATTATCTGAAGAGATTGCTGAGGATAGCCTTGACTGCGTTTTCACCAGGGTCATAGTGGCAGCTTAGTTTAATTATTTTTCACCCATAGACTTGTTTTATTCTTGCTGTAGATACTAAGCAAGAATATCCAAATTGATAGTAATAGACAATGACTAAACATCGAAATAGACACGCAGGAGCAGTGACTATTCCAAATGGATGCACAGAGAAAGCTAATATCCCACATTCTCGGGGATACTGGGGAAACAAAGCGGAGTTTATTCTCACAGTAATGGGGGCCATCATCGGCCCTGGGAACGTCTGGAGGTTTCCTTATCTGTGCTACAGAAACGGAGGAGGTGGGTTCAGTGTCCGGTACACTGTGTATGTGCATTGAGTTTATTGGGACATCTGTCTTTTGGTTGCGGCAGGTGTTTTCTTTATTCCCTACATTCTGTTCATCTTCACCTGCGGGATCCCCCTGTTTTTCCTCGAGACTGCGCTTGGACAGTACACCAACCAGGGCGGCATCACGTGCTGGAAAAAAATATGTCCAATTTTTCAAGGTAAATTCTAATAACTATCACCTTTATTAACTAACATAATTTCCTTTTCTTAATGTTAAGAAGCTGTGCATATACGCATGAGGCAGCAAGTACACTGACCATTATGACATCACTAAACATGGGGAGGCTGCTTTTCAGATTCATGCTGCTAAAATCTGGAACAATCTTCCTGAAGATGTGAGACAGGCCTCCTCTCTGACAATGTTTAAGACAAGGTTGAAAACAGTTCTGTTTAGCTGTGCATACAACTGAGGGATTTTATATTTTTATCTTTCTTTTTAATGTTCTGTGATTATTTATGATTTTAATGCTTTTTTGTTTTGTTCCTTGCCTTGTGTATGAATTGTGCTATACAAATAAACTTGCCTTGCCTTACTGACACATCTTCACTCTCTAACACATCTTTACTCTGTGTCTCTCATCGCAGGAGTGGGCTATGCCAGTCATTTGATTATTTCATTCAGTGCCACTTCTTACGTCATCATAATGGCGTGGGCCTTCTTCTACTTGTTTGCGTCCTTTAGCGCAGACCTTCCGTGGGCCTCGTGTGGACATGAGTGGAACACAGGTGTGAACTTTAACCCTTGTTTCAAACAAATAATATCTTTTAAACAGGCTATACAAGTAGTAAAACGTCCATACCTTTACTTACCCAAATATGAAGCAACCCCTTATGGATGTGCCAGTACTGAATTTGAATCCATTTTGTATTTTTTTGTCAGCCAATATAAAACCTTTACATGAACGTAATTAATGTATTGGAGTCTGGGGTGGAACAGTTTGAATTCCTCTTTCTCTGAAAAATAAAATTGCAAAAATGTTTATGGAATTTACATGGGTATTTAAGGGCCCCAAATCTCTAGAAAGCTCCAAAGAATTCTCAGACAGATTCAAAATATTAGAGAACAAACGTTGGTGTCATAAGTAAAAGAAATGAAATCCCTCTGATTTGATTTTTGTATTTAATATTGTCTTATGACCTAAATATTCAGAAGACTTTTGAAGCACATTATTGATTAACACTGTAATGTGTTTTCTCTTGTTTTTACAGCGAACTGTTTTGATGTTGGTCAGTCTAACACGAGCTTGGAAACAATACACAAACAAAACACCACTCTCCCAGTCGTTGAGTATTGGCAGTAAGCAAAATCTTAAAGATATCCTGTACTCCTCTTTCATCTTAAACACTTTTGTCTTACATTCAGTCAAGCAGTCATTTTAATTAGTCATTCTAAGAATTTCACATTTTTGTAAAAAAAGGTTCTTCCACATCTGTTTCTGTTCCCAGTGGTTGTGTCCTGGGCTGAACCCGTGGTCACGTTTATTATTCTGTTGACAGGCACCGGGTGTTGAAGATATCCTCAGGCATCGAGGACGTGGGGAGTCTGAGATGGGAGCTTGTCCTCTGCCTCATTCTGACTTGGGTCATCTGCTATTTTTGTGTCTGGAAAGGCATCAAGTCCACTGGCAAGGTCAGAAGATCCTTGGGGCAGAGTTTCAGATGGGCAGAAGGGCATAAGATAAGATATTCTTATCTTCAGATGAGTTTCAGATGGGCAAGAAGTTCAATGGGCAGAAGTTCAATTTGGGGACTGATGACAATATTCTGGATAATTGTTGGTTGTATCATACAATATACAGTGAAAACCGGAAGTTTAGCTATACAAAAAGGCTTTTAATAAAACCAGAAATGTCCTGCTGAGTTTTTGGTCTATTTCCAAAAGGGTTCTGGCCTCAGAGGAGTGAAGCCTTTTGTACACTTAGTGGAAGGTGAAACCTGTGCCGCCCTGGAGTCAGAACCAGGACCCCTCTGAAAGTTAATCATCATTAAACTTGTTTTTTTAATAGCCTACCTAAAACAGGTGAGGGTGACTAAATTAAATGTATTTTTACGTATTGTAAACTCCTAGTGTTTGCTGTAAGTTCAAATCTATGAAATTGCAAGACCCGGCCAACAGCATCACATAGCCGTTCAACCAATGTATCATCTGAACACTTAGCTGATACAATTTTGCTTTTAATATAAAAAGCAAAATTAGCATTGGTGTGTTTAATATTTTCTTAATGTCAAAGATATACAAGTATCTCTGGAGAGTTCTTTGATTTTCCAGCAGATACACTAAATAGTTGAGTAATTCAGCTGATCTAATTTCCACAAGAATTTGCCCAGTAGGCTGATAGACTATTGCAGAAAAAAAAAACTAATACATTAATTAGATAAGCATAATGGCTTGTCAAATTGTCTACTGCTGAAACTACCAGTATTCAGTTTCACTTAACTGCTCGTAACGCATTTTCAAACAAAATGAATGTAATTTGGGGATGTCTTATTTATAGGCGGCGTACTTCACAGCGACCTTCCCCTATGCAATGCTGCTTATCTTACTGATCCGAGGTGTGACTCTGCCTGGAGCTATCGATGGGATTATTTACTACCTCTACCCAGACATCTCACGCCTCTCTGATGCACAGGTTGTAGCAAGCTGTCAAAGTAATATATTGTGTCAATAAAATTACATGGCTTAACATAGTCTGTCTGTAGGTGTGGATGGATGCTGGGACGCAGGTTTTCTTCTCTTATGCCATTGGAATGGGTTTCTTAACTTCACTTGGAAGCTACAACACCTTCAAAAATGATTGTTACAAGTGGGTATAATTGCTATGCTGTGCTTAATCCATCACTTGCATTTTTAAAGGTGATGTCAGCACTGTAGTATTGTGTACAGTAGGTATATCTTTACCCCAAAAATAACATTAAAAATAATCTTTCCTCTTGGCAAAACTGCGATCAGTAAGATTCGCTGGAGGAGAATAGTTAGTGGGGCCAAGACTCAGTGGGTAAGAGGGAATACTTCTTGTGGTTAATAGTTTTCTTTAAATATTCCAGGGATTGCTTCTACCTGTGTCTTCTAAACAGCGCGACCAGTGTTGTGGCTGGTTTTGCAATTTTCTCTGTTTTGGGATTCATGACTTATGAAACCGGACTGGACATTGCTGAAGTGGCAGAATCAGGTGAGTCGTTGAATTGCCATCTGGGAATTTTGCCAGAGCAGATTATGTGATAAAGTTGTATTAAGAGGCTTTTGCAGATGTACATTTGAGGCAGAAGGTCTCAATTAGTGATCAGTGAACCGCTTGAGCTTTAATTGGTCTACATTTTTTGAATGACAAGAATCTCCAGTGGTAGTATGCATGTTCTATATGTTCTGTTCTACCTATACAGGCATAGGAAAACCACTTTCAGCCAAAACATTTAATTTTGGCTCCTGGCGCAAGAACGATACGCATAAGGTTTGAATGTATTTGCAGAATTAAGATTAAGAGAGCCTTTATCTGTCCTAGAGTAGGGACATTTCAGTGCTGCATCCCAAGTTAACGGACAGGAATGAGGAGCAGCACAAAATAGAGTGAAACTAGAATGAAACTAGCAATATGACGCTGCGAAGGGGCGAAGCTTCCTGGGATGGGAAGTCTAATTCCCCATTCAAAATCCCAATATTATATTATAAAAAATGTAAAACTTATTTGGGGCCGATGTATGATCCGACCACAAGTGACCACAAGATATGTATATCTTTTATAAGTTCCAATTCCCAACTTTTTTGTTTGCCTGTTTTTTGCTTGGGGGCATTTAAATGTTGTTGTTTTGCCTGGATTTATAGAGTTTGTCATTAAATGTTCCTTTTGCACTGGGAACAAGCATTCAACTTTGCTTGGCTTGGTTACAAGTCATAAACAGAGAGGCGATTGTCAGTATGTTTCCTTGTCTTGAAAAATATATGACTTTTTGCAGCTATCAGGTTCATTAGATTGGATTCAATTTTTTCCGGTCACACTCATTATAAAGAGGGCAGCATTTGTTAGTGTTTGCGCCAGGTTCTGATTTTTTTTTTAATGATTTTGGCCTTGGATCTAATACTATAAGTTAAATGAGTGCATGATAGGCCAGCCTTCTTCCATTGGATTATTATTGGTTGAATGCTCCTAAATAGTACGTGCGAAAAATGTCACTGTTCTTATGTCATCTGCAGCACCAAGTGTGTTACATGATTTGTCTGAGAAAAGGACCTTTTGATTTTTGGCATCGAGCCAACTCATTGGAAGATCAAAGGGACCAATCATGCATTTATTATACTATGGCTCACTTCACCGTTCAGAACATCCAGACACATGGATAGAAATAAGTCGATATTCCTATTCCTATTAAAATGTAAACCTGTTTCCTCACGGTGGATCAGGAAGATAAAGATATTGACCCGCTCATCCAACCATCCAGCAGACAGCTCAGTATTAGACAAGACAAGGCAGAATTTCACTTTCATTTGAGAACCCATACGCCATTTTAGTGTTGTACTCTTGTAGTACAGTTTTTGTGAAAGTGCTTTTATCAGATTACAGATTGCCTCGCCCAGCTGCTACCAAAATCTTCACTCAATTGGTACTCTCGTAAAATAGTACAACAAACAACATTACACGATTAAGGTGTTAGATCATAGCATAAAAAACAATGCCACAATGTTGGTAGTCTCTAAGGTTATTTGGTTCAAGTTAGAGATGTATTGTATGGTATAGAAGAACCAAATAACCTTATTCTACCAACAAGACAAGATGAACCTTCCAAAACTGTGTTCAAGTTATTGTGGAGTGCTCGGCACTTTGGGTTCTTGTAGTTTTAAAAAATATGAAAAGTTGACATTCACAATTTTGACAATATGGTACATGTTTCAAAAAGTCAGAAGTTAAATCTTTAGACGGTCAGGATAAAATACATCATATATTTATGTATATCTCCAGTTTCAGAAACACCTCATCTATTTCAGTGTTTCTCAAGCTGTGGTACAGTGTGGTTCTCAAGATCATGGAGGCTGAACATGGATCTGAACCAATACAAGTGAATTTAAATTTCAATGTCAACTTTATTTGTATAGCATATTTACAACGACACCAGCTGCCCAAAGTACTTCACAGGCACGAAAAGGATAACAAATCAAAGAAAACAGAATAAAATACATACACATACATGTTAAAGTAAAACGGTAAAACTCAATTGGTGTTAAAAGGCAAGGCGTTATAATGTGTCTTTAGACTAGACTTGAAAACTTCCAATGAAGGAGCTGTTCTAATGAACAGAGGTAGACTGTTCCACAGGTTGGGGGCAGCAACAGAAAAGGCTCGGTCTCCACGAGTTTTGCTGTTTTATCAACAGCTGGTTTTCAGACCTCACTGATCTGACAGGAGCATACAGAGAAAACAGCTCTGACAGATATACAGGGGCCAAACAATTTAAACAAGCAGAGGAATCTTAAAATCAACCCTGAAAGTAACAGGGAGCCAGTGAAGTGAGGCCAGCACAGGGGTGATGTGCTCTCTCTTACATGGCCTTGTGTGCAAGCGAGCAGCAGCATTCTGCACCTGCGGAAGTCGCTTTAGTGAGCTGAGGTCCTGGCCACAGCACAAAGAGTTGCAATAATACCTAGATGAAATAAAAAGTTGGATCACTCACTCAAAGTCAGTGGGTGGGATATAAGCCTTCACTTTGCTCAAGACCCAGAGCTGATAGAAGCTGGCTTTGATTACTGAATTGATTTGCTTGGCCATCCTGAGGGTGCTATCATGAGCAGATAGTGCATCAGTGTGCTCCACAGGCAGGCTGGAGCTAAAAACAACTAGTTAAGTTTTATTTTTGTTGAGAATAAAAAGCGTTGGGCCAGCCAAGTTCTTACTTCCTGGGGACAATCTAGCAGTGTTGTTATTGACACTGAGGTGGGTTTCAAAGGCAGGCAGATCTGCAGGTCATCAGCATAAGCATAAAAGGAGACACTGTGTCTACAGTATGTAGTCGTACAAAACACACTAGACCGACTGCATGTGTTGAAAACTGTCTCGTGTTTCATGTCCGCAGGCCCCGGGTTGGCCTTCATCGTTTACCCGCGTGCAATGGCCATGATGCCGATGCCTCAGCTCTGGTCTGTGTGTTTCTTCCTCATGATCATCCTCCTCAGCCTCGACAGCCAGGTACACAACTGATGAGAAATGACATGAATAATAATGATCAACGTTATTCCAATGTGGTGTTACTGCAAATAGCAAATAAAAACTGAATCTGAAGCTGAAATATTTAACAAAACTTAGCAAATCAACTTCCACTAAGGGTAAAAAACACACTATGATATGAATTTGTTATAGACAAATATATACAATTAACGAGCTGTTGAGACGATATCCAAAATAACAGGGCACTAATGTAGGGTGCCTAAGCCAATAGTTGCAAATTACCATACACATTTTTTTAACATGTTACCAGATAAATATTTTTCATGTACTTTCCTATGTTCCCATGAAATTGTAAAAGCTCTGTACTCTCAGTTCGTGGGCCTGGAGTGCCTGATGACCTCGCTGGTGGATCTGTTCCCGGTTTATTTACGGCAAGGATTTAGACGAGAACTGCTGCTGCTGATGATCTGCTCGGTCTGCTGTTTACTGGGCTTTTCTCTGGTCACGGAGGTGAGTAGTTCGGACCTAATGCGGTATTGGTTTATGAATATGAAATAAATTACCTTTCACTCAGAACAAAGCTAAATGTCAACTGGGTGGATTGAGCTGAAATTGGCTGTGATGATAGGAAGATGACAGCCAACCCTAGGACTGAACGTTCAAGTTGAAAGTGTCTTCATCAGGGAATAGAAAGATTGCAGTATTAGATTGCCTCACCCAGCTGTTACCAAAATCTTCACTCAAGTCATGCATTGCTTTGCATGCATTCATAAAGGATCCCACTAAAGTGCTTCTATATACCTTAGTCAATGTGACAAACCTCATAAGACCTACATGAACAGAAGACATATCTGTTCAAACATTTGAAAATAAAATGGCAAGGATTGGAGAGCTAGACTAACTAACCACAAGCAGTTAATAATAAGAATATAAACAACTAGAGAATTACGACTAATCTCGCACAATAAATGTTCAACCATCACAAAAAGGGGAAAAATTGATATAATTTAGTCAAGAAATTTTTACTTAAGGCTGAAGGCACTCATCCAAAATATCTCTCTCTTTAATAATATTTGTACATTTTATTTTGTCTTGACTTGTTTTGCATGACTTTGAAAATTCTAAATATTCTTGATATTTAGTATATCTTAATACTTGGTGAGATGAGAGTCTCAGTGTTAATTAACATTAACACTGTGAGCAACAACTCCACATCTGGAGGATGGTTGGGTTTGTGTCCTCTGTAATAAATGGTAGGTGATCTCACTCATTGTAACAACCTGCTTACAAGTTATTCAAAATTCTCCTGCAAGGCTTTTGACCCGCACCCGCAGGAGAGCCCATATTTCTCCAATCTTGAAGTCCTTACACTGGCTCCCTGTCAATAAATCAATTTTAAAATTCTAGTGCTGACATTCAGGGCTCTTCATGGTCAGGCGCCTGAATACATCCAGGGCCTGATCTACCCCTATGTCTCCAACAGGAGTCTGAGGTCCTCCACTCAGAACCTGTTGATGGTTCCCCGCACTCTTTTTAAAACCAGAGGAGACAGATCCTTCCAGGCAGTTGCCCTTCACCTTTGGAATGAGCCTCCCCAATCTCTGCGCATGTTAGAGTCTGTTGTTGATTTCAAGTCCCAACTTAAGACCTATTTTTTTAGACGGGTTTTCTCGCCTCACAGTACATAGGCCTCTGTGACCTGTGTTCATGATGAGGTCTTCTGTATTTTCATCTATATGTTTTTTAATGTGAACCGCTTTGTGATCCTGGTCTGTGAAAGGCGCTTAAGTACAAATAAACTATACTTACTTACTTACTCAGCGGACACCAGACCTGATGGTCAGTTGGTCTGAGCCCCAAACCAGGTGGGACATGTTACTGAACGCCCCTCCAGTGACGGGTTGGCTCCCACAACCATGTTATACACAGCACTATGCCTGATTAATAATGCAACTGCAAAATCTAATGAATTGGAGACAGTACAACATACTATTAGTCAACCTTATCTTTACATAATCGAGTGCAGGCGTGCTTATTTTGGAAGTTCATGTTGTGTAAGGTACAGTAAATTACTAACATACTGAAACATTATTTATTCATTCGTTATCTGTCTGAAAACTGGTCGTGATCCCAATGTGCTGGTCAAGTCAGGCGCAGAGAAATCCTCCCTTCTCCTCTCGTAAACCAATCAAGAGCAGAGCACCTCTTGGAACTAAAGTGTGAAAGGCTGTTTCAGACAAAGAATGCAAGGTCAAACTGATAAACAAGCTTTCTCAGTTTCATTTAGTCCAAGAATTACTCTAAGAATTTAAGCATTGGTCTTTTACTTTTATCTGTGCAGCACTTTGGAAACATCTTTTATAAAAATAAAGTGGATTGGATTGGATTTTATTTCAAATTTGACCCCATAAGAGATGTTCATACCCACAGTGGTGACATTTGCTGGTTATAATGGTACGGCAAAGAGATAATGCAATAATGAATAATACTGTTTCACACATGACTCCGTAAAAAGAGTTGGTGAACTACTACAGCTGCCCTGGGGTAGACTGACAGAAGCAAGGCAATCATTTTGTGCCATTGGTACCCCTTGATCATTCACGCATACAACCTTTATTGAGACAAATGTGATTTCCAGGGTGGGATGTACCTGCTGCAGCTGCTGGATCATCATGTTTGCAGCGGCACCACTCTGTTACTGCTGTCGTTCTGCCAGTGTGTGGGCATCTCCTGGATTTACGGTGAGTACACAATGACAGTTAGGTTTACACACACTGTGGAACTGTTGAGGCCACACACCTCCACTGAAAGTCCTCTTCAGCAGGAAAGTTTCAAGTCAAGTCATTTAAGGAGACTTTGTCGGGCACTGCCTCTCAAAGTGAATGTGCCAGGGACAGCCACACACAGCTACAGTGGCGAGTAGAGGAGTTCACATGGGTTCATGCGGTTGGCGAGGGTTCTTGCGATAACCAGCTCTGCATACAGACCCTCTGCCACACAAACAGTGGAAGAACTTGCAGGAAACCTTTCTCCTTGCATGAACTCGGATGTTGTAGAGTGAGGAGTTTGTGGGAGTCAAACTTTAGATAAAGAATTTCCTTGTAGACATTTTAACGGTTAATGACTATTTCACTGAATCACATTGTGCCTTTGTGATTTCAGGATTTCAGGATTTAACTTTCAGGATTTCAGGATATGTTCTTGTTAATTCACATACAATAAAAACAGCATTATAATGTTAATTTTGTATTATCACACCATATGACTGTTTCTGTATTATAATTTCATTGATCAAAAAACTACACCGTTTAATTTTGTTTTCCTTTAATGAACACAACTTCTCATTTATTTTTTAACATCTTCAGTTTATACAATTTTTTGTGTGTGAAATCTTTACTTCTAAAACATGCTTAATGCAAAAGCATATTTTTAACAAAAGCAGGAGTGTGCACCTCTTACACTCATGGTTGCTTGCTAGCAAAAAATTCCCAGCATTCCAAAAATACTACAAGTTGATGTTAAATTACGGTAATCACATTGTGATTTTATGGTATTGTAAAGTTTTTTTGTAATCACATTATAATTGTGGAAATAAAACGCCACAATCTATACTTAATTTTGCATGTTTGAATTGTTTTTCAAAATAACATTTGTTTAATGTTAAAAATTAATTGTAATTTTACAGATATTTGTTACAGTGTGATCTTTAAAAGTTTAAATGATGACATGATGTTGTGTTCAGGTGACTTTAACAGCATGGTTAAATGGTAGATCGTCTTGAAAAATGTTTTTGAATGTTTCCACAGGTGCTGACCATTTTTATGAGGACATCGCGAGCATGATAGGATATCGTCCAAACAGATTCATGAAATACTGCTGGAAATATGTCACACCCCTCATAATACTTGTAAGTATTTCAATTGCAATTTGTGGATGTTTGTTATGAATTTGTGGAAAGGTAATAGTAAGCTCGTAACAGCGTGCAGTGTGTCATGGTAAATGTTCTTTTTCTTTAAAGTGATGATAGGAAGGAGTGATTTGAGCTCAGCTGACTAATTTGATTTTGTTGCATTGTTTAGGCATGTTCAGATGATTTAAGCCTTTCAATCTATATACAGCTTGTATGTATGGCTGCTCTGTGCAGACCATATACAGTAGGTGAGGTCTGGAGGAGCCAACGCCCCCTTAGAACATGCAGAGCTAACAGTGCAATCCTTTCCAATGCAATGACACATCTAAAAGGCATTATTGTGTTTCAGGGGACGTTTGTGTTCTCCATAGTGAGGTACAGTCCTCTGAAGTTCAGTAACTCCTACATTTACCCACTGTGGGCAAACATCCTGGGCTGGTTCATCGCCACTGTGTCCCTCTCCTTGATCCCACTGTTTATCATCTACCAGCTCATCATTGGACATGGAACTCTCAAACAGGTCAGTCTTCACTGGTGATAGTCTGCTCGCAAACCTATTGCTCAGGCATTTGGAGTTTTATTCAAACAAATGTTGGTGATGTCCTATCTATGAATTTATCCCAATAGACAATCAACCAAATCTTTGAAAACAATTTTACTTCTCCTTACAATTTTTAGATCATCCATTTAAAATAGTTCATAACTAAGTCACTGCGACCAGTTGGCGCCTACATGGAATGAAAACGAACAGTTCTGAAAATGAACTAAAGGAAATATAGATACATGGATCATTGCCATGTGTGAATATGTATCTGTGCCATCTTTAAGCATTAATGTCAATTAATAATGGCAAAATTAAAATGTACTGGTTTTTACAACAACCTGGGGCGACAGTGGCTCAGTTGGTAGAGCATTGGCCTTTGGGCCTGAAGGTTGTGGGTTTGAGCTCACCATAAGACCTACAACCTGAAGGTTGTGGGTTTGAGCTCACCATAAGACCTACAACCTGAAGGTTGTGGGTTTGAGCTCACCATAAGACCTACAACCTGAAGGTTGTGGGTTTGAGCTCACCATAAGACTCCCACTGATGACTGCTGTCGTTGTGTCCTTGGGCAAGACCTTTAACCCCTCTTTGCCTGAAGCCCCCACTGAAAGATCAAGGCTCCTGTGGACTCACCACCTGCAGGAGGATCAGTGAGGGGCTGGTCCTCTGTGTACTGGGTGCAGCTCTGACTGCCACCCCCCTCACCCAGAAATGGATTAAGGGGAAGAAAATGGATAGATGGATGGATGGTTTGTACAACCAGTTTCACACATACAAAGTGCAGTAAACATTTCTTCCTCAAGTATAGTGTGATCTTTTCACATACTGTATGTCTGTGTATATCCTGTTAAAATGAAATGAAATGTAATACATTCAACACCCACCCTCATTCTCTGAGAGGATCATGAGACAGGGAAAGAGTGGTTGGATGCACAGACACAAACACGTCATTTAACTTGATTTAATATATCTTAAAGGGTAAAAAAGATATATAGTACTGTTCCATCCATCCATCCATAGTGCTGTTAACCACGGTACATTTTCAGTTTCTTTTGTTCACTTAAAACACTCGTTTTAAGAAAGCAGATTCAATGATATAACCTTTATAAATATATTACTTTATACATCATGTAAATTAATTCCCATTTTGGGTCAGTTTTACACGCTTCGGTATTCATAAGGTTTGATGTTGTGCAACTCGCTGAATAGGGTCTGTGTTTTAACGGGTTGTTCGGGTTCACCTTGGCTTGGGATACATTTTGGCTCCTCACACGACAACATGAATAGATCTTATTTCACACTTCAAATCCAAACAACTAAAACACTCTCTCCTTCTACTAGGCCTATTTAGAAAAAAAGAAACTACACTTGTCTTACTGGGTGAGCCCCAGGGTAAGACCCAGGACATGTTAGAGATATGTATCTCAGCTGGCCTGGGAACACCTCGGAGTTCATGATTTCTCCACAGGATGTGGTGCAAGTCTGAGGACAGAGAAGTTTGTCTCTGCTCAGACTGCTGCCCCCGCGTCAGGGCAACAGATAAAGCAAAAGAAAAAAAATTCCCACGTTCAGATTTAGGTTTAGCAATGTTGTGGCCACAGAACATGTGAGCTGACTGTCATACCTGCTTCTTATTGTGCCGAATGTAGAGATTTTTTTTATAACGTTAAAGATATGATAGAGATTGTATTCTGCTTTGTTATGTTAATGATAGAGATTTTATACTTCTTTATTATGTTAATGATAGAGATTTTATACTTCCTTCTTTGATGCTAGAGTTAGAGAGTTTATTTTATATGATCTTGTATAGTTATTGTTTTTTTGTATCTTGTGCTGTGTGCCCCTCTCTCCTACTGTTCTGTAACTGGTGATGCAATACTGAAATTTCCCCGCTGTCCAACGAATATGGGATTTCTTAATCTTAATCTTAAATCCTGTGTCATTCTGCTTTCATGAGTTTTCAGTATCTTATATTTGTTTTGTTTTCTTGTGTCTTGTCTCCCCAGCGGTTTATGACCCTTTGTCAGCCCACAGATGAATTTGGTCAAAACAAAAATTGGCCGGAGAAAAGTGCCGTGTCCAAATTGGACCAAAGTGAACTCAAACTGGTGCCTAATACTGGAGAACTTGCTGCATGAGGAATCTTTGCATCAACACCACAATACGACATGAATGAATGAATGAATGAATGAGGAAAAGAAATGGAAAAGCAATGTGTGCTTTACCGTTATGTTAGCATACCATGTACGTTTGTGTCTACAAGAAATGCAATACAATGCGTGTGTGTTAAAAAAATGTTGAATTGTTATTTTTTTTGTACTGTAACTTTTCTAAATCAATGTATGTAAATGTACTTCATGTGACTTAGGTTTTTTGCAAAGTTTTTCTGCAAAGATACACTTCCAAAGATTAGCTTTGATGTTTTAACATTTATCAACTTTTGGTAAGAGGTTGTATTTTCCGGGATAAATTGTTTATCAATTATATGTTTCAACTTACATAAAGCGGTGCAATGTCCCTTCCACAATAAAAGATTTTCAAGTTAAGTCTGAGTGCCTCGGACCTTTTCCTCTTTGCTTAAATCTTTTCAGCCGTTAGAATTGTAAGTCCTTGTTGATAATAAATTGCTAAGATGAAGCCTATATTGCTAATTTGATGCAAGCATGAGTTAAAATTTATATTTGATTTTCTTACATGTATTTAGATGTATTCTAGGTGTTTGTGTTACTTTTCTGTCAGGCCCAATGTTTGGATATGCAATTTTCTCCTCTTGGAAGGCCTGGGCGAGATGAATACATTAAGCAGAGCGTGTGATCATTTCTGTTCATTATCACTAGTCATATATACCATCATTTGTATATATTTGTACAGTATGTTTATTTGTGAAATTTGGTGAAGTTTAAAATGTGACTTTCTAGATGGACATGGGCTGCGTGAATTATTACCGTGTATACCAAAAGAAAACAAGCTTGTAGACATGAGTTCAATGTCCAAACTATATATTACCTTTCATAATCAGTTTGGTTAAAAACAATCCCGCCCATGACCCCTTACCCCCACCCAACAGACGCACCCCAAACCACAAATATTTTTAAGAACTCACACATGCACACACACACCAGTAAAACAGTAAAACCATGAAGAGAGAGACTTGGCAGGGTTCAGATGTAACCAGCGGAAGAAGCGCCATCCAAGGAGCTGTCTGCATGAGGAGCAGAGAGCCGCCCGTAACCACAGGGAACGACACAGGACCCAGAGGAGGCACAAAGCCGAGGCTTCAGGCCCCCGCCAGGTCCAAGAGCCAGACCCCCACAGCCACAGCCGACCACCGCTCCCAGAGCAGAGGGCTCCTCCAGAGGAAACACTGGGGATACTAAAACAATACAATAAAAAGTAAAACATTAAAATGTGGGACTAAAAGGAAACTATCACGATACGTATTAATAATAACAATAACTATAAGAAAAATAAAATAAAATGTGTCTAAAAGATAAATATAATCTATAAAATGGGATAATAAATACTAATCAAAAGCTAATCGAAAAAGGTGTGTCTTGAGCCTGCTTTTAAAAATATGAACGTTCTCTGCGGCCCTGAGCTCCTCCGGCAGACTGTTCCAGAGACGGGGGCCGTAGTGCTGGAAAGATGCCTCACCGTGAGTGTGGGTCTTGACTTTTGGCATGATTAGGAGTCTGCTGCCGGAGGAGCGCAGGGGCCGGGAAGGTTCATAGGATAAAAGCAATTCTGAAAGATAAGAAGGCCCAAGACCATTAAGACATTTAAAAACCATTAAAAGAACCTGAAATCGATCCTGAAACACACGGGGAGCCAATGCAGCGATTTTAAAACCGGTGTAATGTGGTCCCGCCCCCTGGTCTTAGTCAGGACACGTGCTGCCGAGTTTTGGAGCAATGGCAAACCTGAAATGTTCTTTTTGGGATTATATATAACAACATATGAATTATGTACGATTTCCCCAGTTATGAGGAAACAATTCAAAATCAACATTACCTTTTCTTTGAACAATTAAAGTTTTGTATTCTTTATGGTATGGACCTTAGGTTTGCATGATGTCCACAATGATAGCATGTAAGGTTTTGATTCCATTATACATCTGCAAGGGCCTCCTCTTCAGAGTCTCAAGTTGCCGGTTAAATCCAGCTGGTTTGTACCATTCAGACCCAGGATCTACAGCATTAACCACTGGCATAATCAACGAGGAAAACACTGGTGTATGTGTAAAATTTATTGTTTGGCAACTTATTTGGATTTATAGATTTCAAAATGTTTGTTTTAGAAGTGGACTGGTGCTATGAGCATTGGGTGGCAGCTCTACTTGTCACCCCCCGACCCAGAAATGGACTAATAAAGGGGTAGAAAATGAATGAATGAATGTTTTAGAAGTTGAACTAATCCTGTTATTTAACCACAGACTAAATGTGTTTCTCAGCTGGCCGGGAAAGCCCCCAGATTTGTTCAGACTGCTGTCACCGGGACCCCCTAGCCTCAGTGAGAGGTGACATGAGGTTTGACTTTGTGAAACTGAAATGATGAGTCACTATCACAGTAATGACAGAGCTGAGCCTGAATTGGAGTGTACGGGTTACAGCGTCCTGTAGTCCCACGCTCAGACCTGAGAGCACAGGCTTAGAAAGAATAGTATATTAAGATTAAGATTAAGAGATCCATTTTTCGTCCCACAGTGGGGAAATTTCAGTGTTGCATCACAAGTTATAGTACAGTAGGAAAGAGGAGCACACGGCACAAGTTAAGTGAACAATAGCTATACTAATTTAAAAAAACAAAATCTCTAACTCTAGCATCAAATAACAAGTATAAAATCTCTATCTTGAACATAATAATAAAAGAGGTATAAAAGTTTAACAGTTGGCAATAAGAGGCAAGTATAAAGTACTGTGTATTCTTGTTCAAGCATCCATCCATCCACCCATTTTCTTCCCCTTAGTCCATTTCTGGGTCTGGGGGTGGCAGTCAGAGCTGCACCCAGTACACTTAGCACCAGCCCCTCACTGATCCTCCTGCAGGTGGTGAGTCCACAGGTGCCTTGATCTTCCAGTGGAGGCTTCAGGCAAAGTGGGGTTAAGTGTCTTGCTCAAGGACACAACGACAGCAGTCATCAGTGGGAGTTATGAAGTAGGTCTCGTGGTGGGCTTGAACCCATGACCTTCAGGCTCAATGGCCAATGCTCTACCAACTGAGCCACTGTTGGGCCACGCGACAGTGGCTCAAGCAAAGTGTAGTTAAATATACAAACGAGAAGAACAGAAACCACTCAGGATCCATAGGCAACTTTTGGTTAGCCAACAAAAAAGATTGCAACTCATAAAAATCTCAACAAATGACAAATACAGTACATACTGATTCCTACATACTGAGTGTAGTCTTGAGGAAAATTTGTTTTTGTTGAACCTCATGGTTATTACGTTCACCTATAGGTTTTATGAAAGTGCTGCCTAAGAGCTGCTCTAAGTTGACTTTTGTCCAAAGACAGGGGATTACGTTACATAAACTTGATCCAGCTCGAGGCAGGACATGAGCCATTCATGCAAAAGTACACAAGAGTGGTTCAAAAATTCTTCTTTGTCCAGTGTTTTTGTGAGAGGATTCTTTAACCAAACACTGGAGACCTCTTTGTTCGACCTTTGTTCCTTTCCCTCATACTTTTTTGTCAGTGTGAAAAGCATGGAGGAAATATGTGTTTTCCTGGGGTTCATAAGATACTTTGATGTTAGATAACTTGCACTGGTCCAAATATTCAGTGTTGCAGGACACATAAACAATTTTTGTTCAGACTCCAATTCAATTGGTCCATATATTAAAACAGACGACAGGTGTTGAAAAGGCTATGGCAGCACTTTCCCAAACTCAGTAACACCGAGGCCCCCTTAAAAATCTGACGGGTCTGCGTGGCCCCCCAAAATAATAACCAAGAAGACAACATTAAGAATAGGCTCTTCTGGTTATTTTATTTTGGGGAAATAGCCTCTGCTACAAACATTGTAATACAAAAATGATTACTGTGGATTATTCAAGTCAAATAATGAACACAAATATTTTAATATTACAAACAAAACATTATAAATTTAACATTAAATAATTATATTATTTTTTAATTTTTTTTTATGACCTCCCGCGGCCCCCCTGCAGTACCCTCGCGGCCCACCAGGGGGCCGCGGACCCCCCTTTGGGAGACACTGGGCTATGGTATAACTGGTGTAAGTGTATTTTGTTTGTTCTGGGATAATGTCTCCTTATCTTTAAATCATTACGTTACGTTATAATTGGTTTTAGCAGTATGACTTGACCTCATTGGTACATCACTTGCATTCACCTTTTTTGCACATCCATAGGCTTGAATGCAGTAATTGCATTTTCGCCACATTTGATCTACGACCTTTAACTGCAGTTTAAATGAGAGTTCACCTGAAAAGTGTCAACTTTTGAAGACTCTGTCAGTCTTGACTTTCAATCTTCACGTTTCAAACATTCTTTCCCAGACATAAAACGCTGAGATTTCTCAATGAACACGGTACAGTTGTCGTTCAAGTTCATTAAACTTGTCGAAACAACGTTACAGTCGTTTACTCTGAGGTGACATGGTGTGAATTAATGAGGGTAATTTCCTCATTTTGCTTCAGGGCTTTAAAGTATACAACTGTTGATATTATTATTGCAATAATACACTTAGGCTATTATATTTAATTCTAATCAATTTTTTTTCATTTCATTGATAAATACTTGGACCATACTGTACAATCAGCTATTATACTGCACTATAATGTAAAACATTCCCTCTTGTTATGAGGGAGCAGAGAAGACGCATATTTTTTCCTGCATCTTGAAGGCTGTGTGGGATAGGTGCATCTTATAATCCGTTGCGGCTTGTACAAGTACAATATTCTATTTGTTTGTCAAAAAATTGGAGCCTGTAGCTTATAATCAAGTGCGGCTTTTTGAATAAACATCAAGCCTTCCACTGTCAAAAGTGGTTGTCTAAACACTTTTGGTAACATGCAATTAAGAAAATCTAAATTGAAAGGTTAGGTTGGGTCAAAGTAAATTGTACAACACTGCAAAGAAATAAAACATAAAATAATATATTTATTATATATATATATATATATTTAATGTATTAAAGTTATCATTAATATTGTTCCCACCTCTACACCTTCTCCACCGACTCCCACTGATGACTGCTGTCGTTGTGTCCTTGGGCAAGACACTTAACCCCACTTTGCCCAAAAGCCCCCACTGAAAGATCAAGGCTCTGCTCACACTCAGAGAGCAGCCGTCCTCCTGTGGACTCACCACCTGCAGAGGGTCAGTGAGGGGCTGGTGCTATGAGACTTGGGTGGCATCTCTGACTGCCACCGCCCTGACCCAGAAATGGATTAAAGGGTAGAAAATGGATGGATGGATGGATGGATTAATATTATTATTATTTGTAACTTCCTAAGATGGTGAAGAAGCTAGCTAGAAATGTTATAGCTGTATATTTTTAGAATTTTTAATACCTCACAGGTAACAATTCATTTTCTATTCAATTGATCAACACCACAGTCCTTCCTGTTAGACACTAACTCTCCAACAGACCCTCCTGCATCAGCAAGAAAAAAACTCTAATCAGAGCGGCTTCCCAACGTTCATAGCATTAGTCCCTTGCTGAGGTGGTGGGTCCACAGGAAGATGGCTGCTGCTCCGTCAACGAAGACATGGCCTTGGTGTTTCAATGTGGGATTAAGTGTCTTGCCCAAGGACGCAACGACTGCTGACATCAGTGGGAGCATTTGGAGTAGGTCTCGTAGGAAGAACCCACAACCTTCGGGCCCAAAGGCCAATGCTCTACCAACTGAGCCACTGCCGCCCCACAGTAGAATTAGAAATAACAAATTTTACCATTACATTAGAATGATTTTATTTAGAATGAGGGGCAATGACATTGAGAACCATGATGCTCTAAACGCAATGTGGATGCTACATCATCAGATAGAGCAGAAGTTAAATCGGCCTATGACAGATCCAAGCTAATGCATTATTGCTTTTTCAAAAATCATGTTAAAAACAGTCCCTTTTATTTCATCTGTGTACTTTGAATTGCCTTATGCAAGAACTGTACTATACAAATAAACTTGACATGCCACACACATGCATTGCCACGGCCTGGAAAAGACATGGACTGAATTGTGTTTTTCATCATCATTTTGCATCCAAATGGGTGCATGAATTGTAAGTACAAATAATATAGTTAGCACAATTTGAATGAAAACATTGCAAACAGATTCTGACCCAAATTCTGACCACATAATAACAACCATTAGTTCGACATAACAGACATCCTGGTCTTAAAATGTATTTGCTAATCCATCCCTCCATACATCTTATTCCCCTTAATCCATTTATGTGTCGGGGGGAAGGCAGTTAGAGCTGCACCCAATTCACAGAGCAACGTATTCCCTAATTACATAGATTATTATAATCTTTTAAAATATATTATGGTTGAATGTTGGCCAGAACCATATTATTGTGTCATGTCGGATTAAGTTTAATTATAGCGTGCAGCTAAGGTGTGAAATAACCATGGGAAAACCAAGAATGTCTAAACAGGCGTGACAAAACAAATCACTGATGTCTCACTGAAATACGAGCTGACACTTCCTAGTCCAGTATCAATCCAAATGCATTTTTTCCCTACAGGTAATTATTTATTTGTACACATGAAAACTGTTTTTCTGTTCAAATGTCTCACTGGAGGGAGAGTCCGTGAGACAGTTCAAGTTTGTAATTCTTTACACTAAATGTTTCTGAGCAGTGGTGTGATGTGTCCTGAGTTCTTCTTGTTTCTGAAGAGCTCATCCAGAGACTTAAAGCTCATTCCATTGTGTGAACAAGGCCGATGTATAAAATGACATATACTAAATTAAACTGAACTATTTAGATGGTGCTTTGTTCAGACACATATTCAACAAATAGGACTGTGTTACAACATGAGGTGTGGCGCAGCTGTTGTATTCATAGTGGACTAATAGATGCGTTTGGTACTAGTAGGATGAACTAGACTAACAGTTTGACTAGTAAAAAAATTAAATTGGAAATTGGCAGTTGATAGATACTAATATTAGAAAATTATCAGGCTGGTTAATAATTGTCGATCCCTAGAGCTCATAATTGTCAAACTAATAAAATCTAAAAAAGACCTGGCTCCACTGAAAGGGTAAGATCATTGACCGACATAAGTAAAATAATGTAGAGATTTTTAAATCAAAATACATATTTATTTATGTTTCTCATGTGGATGAATACCACGAATCATGAGAGGCATAATAACTTATAACAGTTTATAAATAAAATATCACATGTAGGAAAGTTAACACTGAGAAGTGGCTTTGTGGTAAAACAAAAAGAATTGTGTGGTGACATTACTCAAAAGAATGTCCTTGTTGCTAATTTAAAAAATATGTTAAAAAACATTCCTTAATTTTTCCTTAGTCATATTGTAGAATAACTGGTGTTTAATTTAATAGCAAAAATAAGACCACAATTTCAGTTGTAAACATAAACAAAGTGAGTTAGTAAATGAAAGTCAATCCACTTCTGTGAGGCCGCAGGGTCTCCGAAACTCCTGACCCCTCTCGTGAATCCATTTATTTGAAACTAGAAACAGACAAAACAAAGTGTCAAGGCCATACATTTCAAAAGGTTTTATCTTTGATTCAGATTCAGATTCAGACTACTTTATTTATCCCACCAGGGGCAATTCATTTGAGCAGCACATAACATTAAAAAACACAGGAAATAAGTGATTTGACATGAAGTGGAGTCCCATACAAACATATGAACATGATACAACAATACAGTTCAAACATTAAAGTCCACATCCCGCTACAGAGAGTTCAAAAGTCTAATTTTGTGCCATGCACAAAAGATTTTAAATGACGATTCGTTTTACAATGTGGTGCAACATAGCGTCGTCCTGATGGGAGAAAAGTGAACTCATCATTCAGAACATGATCAGTGGACATTATGATGCGAGCCTTTCTCACCATCTGCTGGTTACAGAGAACTGACAGTTCCCTCTGTCCAACTCCTATGAGTTTCGAACAGATGTGCACAATTCTATCAAGACTATTTTTGTCTTTGTGCGAAAGATTAGGAAGCCAGCAGACAAAGGAGAAGCACAAAATGCTTTCGATGAAGGCCTGATAAAACCGAGACAAAATAGTGGAGCTGACATCAAAGGAGTTTAACTTGTGCATAAGGTAAAGTCTTTGATGGCTGCGCTTCACAATAGCAGCAGTGTTGACATCAAATTTCAGTTTATCATCCAATATAGTGCCAAGGTATTTGTAGTGGGAGACTCTCTCAACCCCTACCCCATGAACAATACTTAAAGGGGCTGGATCTCTATTTCTCCTGAAATCAAATACAAGCTCCTTAGTTTTAGCCAAATTCAAGTCCAGGAAATGAGTGTCACACCATGAAATAAAATCACTAAGAGCCTCACCATGACATTCTCATTTTCGTTAAGAAGAGATAGGAGGGCTGTGTCATCTGAAAATTTCACCAAGTAGCATTGCTCCTGGGTGCGTCTACATTCATTTGTAAACAAAATAAAAAGAAGAGAGAGAATGCACCCCTGGGGGGAACCTGTGGAGATTGTAGCAACCTCGAACAAACAGTCATTCACAAACACTCTCTGTTGTCTATTAGTTAAAAAGTCTAAAATCCATGACACCAGTTGGTGAGGAAGATCAAAGTGGTTCAAAAGACTCTGAACAAGAAGATGAGGTTGCATAGTGTTGAATGCCGATGAAAAATCTGCCAGCAAGAGTCTCGCGTGAGCTTGAGGCTTTTCCAAATGTTTAAAAAGTGCGTTGAGGATAAAAAGTTTAGCATCATCAACTTTTTCCCTCCACATATTTGAGGATTTCATTTCTTATAATTTTCTCAAATATTTAGGGGTTAATGCCACAGGTCTAAAATCCTTAAGCTGCTTTGGCCTATACACAGACTACTACTATAGTCTATAGAGCTTAAAATGTAGTCAAATAACAACTTTGTCATTTTATCTTAGATTTTTTAACTTTGCTTCTTGCTGTGTTAAATATGCACTTCAATTATATTCTGTTTTGTCTTAATATGTATGATGTCACTCACCCCATTTGCTTCCCACTAAAACAGGACATGCTGCATGCCTAGTCCTGTAGTCGCCCTCTCCACTCCTGAACAAGTTATACCAAAACACGGATGTCCCCTGCAGAGAGGAATATGAGGGAGAACGTTGGCGTGCGAGGTGTCAATAATTCACTTACAGGGAACCCGAGGTGAAGGATTTTGATGACTACTCCGGATAGAGAGATAATTACCATAATGGATTTCCCTATTGAACGATTCATATGCCACAATGGTTCTTTGATGCCTATGTGAGGGTTAGGGCTAAGACATGCATTCTGGCGTCTCGTAGTCTCATAACACTGGCTGAATAAATTGTTGTAATAAATACATAAATCCCAACATTTTGAGGAATAAGGTATGTGCAACAGTCATTATCAACCTTTTGAAGATGCAGTGTAACCCTCATAATAGCAATTGAACTGCAACTCATTTGTTTTTGGTTTTATAAATATATTTAGTTAGTACCAACAGAAAGAGTCTTGTTTTG
Organism: Knipowitschia caucasica; assembly: GCA_964034765.1. NCBI lineage: Eukaryota > Metazoa > Chordata > Actinopteri > Gobiiformes > Gobiidae > Knipowitschia > Knipowitschia caucasica. The sequence continues at coordinate 20,974,309 of OZ035833.1, forward strand.
CAAGCAAGGAGATAGTTACATAGACATTCGGTTAATTGTTTGTGGTTTCAAAGTGAGGTATGCTCCACTTTTAACAATGCACAATTGAAAATAGTAACTTATACTGTATATCACGACACAAAACATCTAGCCTCACCTTACGGGGTTTGATCGAGGCTCCAAAGTCTGGAAAAACTGTTGCACCTCCGGCCACAACATCACTCATCTGAATGAAACACACGGCCATTACACACCCAACAAAAATATGAAACGCAGCCATAATAATGTTTTTTGGTCACATTATTATGGCTTCAATCTAAAAAATATAGAACTATATTAGTACTCAATAGTGCCATCTCTATCAGATATTGTAATACACCTAAATCTGCGTCAATAAGCACTTATTCTTTGCTGAGACAATCCATTCCTCTTCACAGGGCATATCAAGATGGGGAGTACTGTATTTTTTGGATTATAAGTCGCAGTTTTTGCATAGTTTGGCCAGGGGTGTGATTTATACTCTGGTGCACCTTATGTGTGGAAATTATTACATTTTATATTTCATTAATCTTTGGAGTTGGCGGTGTTGTTTAGAAGTGACACAGAGGAAGGAGATTTCATGGAACTCAAGTGACACTTGATTCTTTGGTAAAGCATGTTCTTTATGCTAAAGATATTTGAGTGACTCTGTAATATGTTACGTTAACAAACCAGTTTTATATGTGTCATATAACGTACACTTATTCAGTCTACTGTTCTATATTTAATTTTTATTTCAAATTGCCTTTGAAATAAAAATTGCCTTTGAAAAAATGAAATGTCTATTCTTAGATTTGGATTTTATAAAAACAAATTCCCCACAAATAAAAACAAATTCCCCCCAAAAAATGCGACGTATGCTCTAGCGCGTCTTAGATATGTTTTTTCCATTTTTTACTATCCATTTTTAGCTGGTGCAACTTCTAATCTGAAACAACATGGCTACAGGACAGAATGGGAAAAGTGTGCTCTACTTCCCCCTACCACTACAAACACGTACACTAATATAGTTCCCTCTATCACCAGGTAAAGATCCATGATAATAAACTACAAGTGAAAAGAAGTCTGGGATGTGATTTTCTCATTTTTCAGAGACAATAATATCATCCATGCAACACCATTTACAGTTATTTCTGACACTTCTGCCAAATATTAACCTTGTGTATGTAAAAGAGCTCACCCTAATAGATAGAAAAATATATAACTATATTTGCAGACTCAAGGTCCAGATCAACACAGACAAAAAAAAAAAAAAAATAGACAAAAACCCCCCCACAAAATAACACATCACTAATGATGTGATGTGATGAGATTTATGACATTTAAAATGATCAAATTAATGTGTGCACTCAATTGACCTTGCACAGACTTGTACTTGGATCAGGAATTGAGAAAAACTTGGGTGAAAAAAGTATTTGAGCTCAGGGTCATGTTGACTTGTACACTCATCAACCCCTTTATTAGGTGCTTTTTTTTTTCGGACTATAAGCCGCAGCTTTTTTCCTGTATTTTGAGAGCTGTGGCTTATAGTGAGGTACAGCCTTTTTTTTTTCCTTTTACAATGTGGGTTAGTTGCAGTTTATAATCCAGTGCGGCTTGTACAAATAAAAAGTTCTATTTCTTTCAAAAAATCTGATCCTGCGGTTTATGATCAGGTGCGGCTTATGGTTTGGAAAATACGGTACTGCTCATTTTCTTTTTAGCACCATAAACTAGTCAGCCAATCACACTGCAGCAGTTGGATGCCTACAGATAGATAACTTGCCAAGTTCCAAGGAAGCATTAGAATGTATGGTTGAATAATCCAGAAGGCAGACAGACTCTTTTGGAAATCAGATGTGATTTCAACACACAACTGACCCTAAGGTTTACAAAGAATGGTGCGAAAAAGAGAAAGAATTGGAGAAAAAAAAAAAAATAATGATGTAAGAAGTCAGAAGAGAATGGGCGTACTGGTTTGGGATTGTTAAAATGACAAAAAGAACATTCTTTTAATCAAGAAATACAGAGAACCGTCTCAGAAGACCAATTTCACAAGCAAGTTGCACCTAATAACGTGGGTGATGAGTGTACAATATAAGCTAACGTCTGGGTTTTTCATTTGGCAAACAGAACAGAAATATGGTGATTGGCTATTCCGATTCTACTCCCTTGCTATTACTGTGTACTGTAATATGCAAGAGTTAATTTATAATCTTACAAACCTTACCACTACATCAAATGGCAGAGATGCATTGACAACATGCATTCATTCTTTCCCTTTCATTTGAAAAGGTGAAAAAGAGTGACATCTACATCAGCGTGTTAATGGGTGAAAACAACAAAACACTCCACAATTAGCACTGGAACTGATAGACACAAGATTGCTTTTGCCGTTTTCGCACTGTAGGAACCTCTTGCACCGTTAACAAAAGAACTAGCAATAGGCTGCATTTTCTCTTTGCTGGAAAAAAAATATCAATTGCCATCTTATCTAAAAGCTTATCTTTAGTTTTAATATAATTGAATGAGTTGAGAACTATTTAGGAATGTATGTGCACTGATGGATGTGTTTCTTGCTGCTGAAAAACCAGGATCAATACAGTTTAAATTCATCCATCTCCATATTATTACATTTATTACCAAATCCTTGGTTTTGACAACCAATTAAAATACAAAAAATGTTGCCATCTGAAGTGAGCTATTGTTTGCTTACTGGTTTGGTTTTATTACTTTAAACAAAACAAAAATGAAGCCAAAAGTAAAACTCTGGTAAACAACGGCCGAGGTTCTTATAGTGTGAAATTAACTAAGAATGTCATATGTCCACAATTAAATAGTTTTGCCCCATTTAGAAAACCCAGATGTGTCCAAGTCGATCAGTAAAAGTCCCAAAGTGAACTAAAGCTTGTGCATTCACATCTACACAGAAGATGAAGCTAAAGGCGGTTCCCACTCTCCTCCTTGCGGCGACTGGACTCGTACTTACGTAGTTTAACATTGTGGCCACGCGATTTCCAGTGCCTAACCTTTTGAACGCATCGGGCTCATCTTTCTATAAAGATAAGATTCACAAACAGAAGACTTTGAGAAGAGGCTGCGCACAGGTTACTTACATAGTTCAGGAAGGTGGCAAGTCTATTCCCATCGACCTTGAGATTGCTGTCAAAAGGACGCTGCAACAGATATTGACATTAAACCTGTGGAAAATGCTGCAAGTCGGCGTTATTTTAAATGTGTTCTGTTTGGGCACCTTTTCTCCTGGTTTGGTGAATTTTCTTTTCGTCCAGGTATTTGTGGGTTTTATAATTTTTTGTAAGAAGTACGTATATTTGAAGAGTTCATATGCAAAAATAGATCTCTCCGTTTTGAAATTTTGTCCAAATTGTATTCCTCTAGTTACAACCTTCAACATGTTTTTTGCGCAAGAAAGAGTGAAACTTTATTTTTATGGCACTAAAATACATCTGGCTTTTCACAAAACTACTTGGTAAAGAGAAAATTGTAAGCTTTTACGATGTTTCCATGGCACTTATCTGTTTTTGCATATAAACTATTCATTTGATAGGTTACATTATTGATCATTTTTAATACACTTTTTGTAACCTTTTTTGGAAACTTTACAGCTCGGGCCGGGAGTATACTGTAAGAGGCACTCCCGCCCCTCTCGCTCTCAGCCTCTTTTGCAACACCTGCTGAGGTGAGCGTGCACGTGCTTCGCGCTCCCTCCTGGTCCTGTTTGCGGCCTCCTCAGACGCTGCATGGTTTGGTTATATTTAGCCGTTAGCATTTTTTTTCCTGTCCTTTTTGTTTGATCTGGTGGGTCCGGTGGTTACATCTTGGAAGGTGAGGGTGTAGCTATTTGGGGTTTCTTTATTTTTAGTTAGAGTGTCGGCATCAGATCCGGACGGCTCTGTATAGGGTTGGTTAGGTGTCGGCCCATTTTGTTTGTTTTGGCTGACTCACCAGATCTATCTTTAATTTGATTACTTTGAGTTTTTTGGATTTATCCATATAAAATCAAGAGTTCACTCAAAAGGAAAAATATATCAATAAAATCAATTTTGAACTCTCCACCTGTTTCTGTGTGCTCAAATATGTTTTGTCCTTCGGGTCGTAACAAGGTGAAACTTAAATGTGTTGGGTTCAAATCAAGTGTGTTGGGTTCACAGTTTAGAATTTGAGGTGAAAATAAGAGAAATACTTGAAGAGCTTATGAAACTCTATGGCAGGGGTCTTCAACTCTGTCCTTAAAGGGCAAAGTGGCATAGACTGATGATTGCAAAACACACAGGGCATTCTTCGCTTCAGGCCCATTAGCAAATTTCTGGTACACACTTGAGCAAACAATAATGCCAAAGACAAATCTCACTCAGTGTGTTGAGAGGAAGTTTTGAATGAAAAGGATTTAGTTAAATAAGACTTAATAGTGGGAACTAGGGTCATAAGAGTATGTTCTGTGATATAAGTCGACCAAATAATCACCTCAGAAGAGTGAATATTCACTAGGGCTTCCACCATTGGTCGGCTAGAGTTAATTTGCAAACACATTGCACAAGCATTGCGTCTCATGGATGGGAGTGAGGCGTAGAGGACCGGTTACCGCTGCCTCTGTGAAGTCCATGATAAAGTGTCCAAAAAAAGTATCATCATCATTCATCAGCGTTTGGGCCTGGGGATGTCAGATTGTATTCACAAACAGTGCGTGTATGTCTGCACGTGTGACGATGAACACCAAACTATTACTCAAATTTGTCCCATGAGTCCTCGTCTGCAAATCTATGACATCCATCATAGTAACACATTTCTAACATTTGAAGAAGTGATGTAAACCCAATAAACAATGTAACAAAAGAACCTGTTTTGTTGTTGTTGTTGGTTAACTATTGCTGCCTGAGGCATGACCTTGGTCAACTCACACACTCTTTTTTCTACCACAGTCCAAATAATTACATACAGAGAAACAAAAAGCAACACCTCAAAACATCACAATTTTTGTACTAACTGAATATTGTTGGAATGTATTTGATACATAGTAAAACACTTACCCTGGAGAAGTCATAATGTGGCTCATACTGTCCTCCAACACCGTAGTTTGCAACCTGCACAAAATATGATGCAAAGTGTCACAAAAGACTAGCAACTCCTTTAAGTCTATCACAATATTACTATCTTGTATGGATGGGCCAACATGCTAAATACCTAACTATTATCTATTGTACATATAAGTTATGCACTGCTTCTATATTGTGTTGCTTATTGCATGCTTACTGATATGCTTTTGTGAACTCATTCATGGGTTAAATCAAGCACTGATGGGGTTGAATAACATGCTACAAAAACCTCATCCTCATACCTGCAGTAATTCTGCTGTTTCTACAGTGAGTCCAGTCACGTCTTGTATTCTCTGATTGACTCTGGCGATGATCGGATCTTCCTCTGCTTCCAACCAGGCACTAATAAGAAAACGTAGTTTAGGATTTTACAAACTGATCAAAACCACATGCAGTGTGACAACAATTATCCCCCATTCCGGTGTGCAGAGACTGGATAATAAACAACATTGTAAAGCACCTTTGTGACTTGTTCTGCCAAAGTGCTAAATAAATGACCTACTGATTTTAAATAGACATTTGAGATCAGGTATGTAAGAAACTCAAACTCAAACCGTTTGTGAAGTATAAACAAATGGCTGGAGGCACAGTTGTTTTGAGTTCTGACTTCTGTTTTAATTGTTACCCATCTCTGCAGAGACGAAAATGACAGCTGAGTTCAGTTGATGAGATATAGACTAATAAAGTATGTATATAGATAATTGACACTGATCCATTACTGACACTATATAAATAATTATATAATATACATACTGTGTAAAACAGCACTGTGAACCTAAGTTGAACCTTGAACCTTGCATAAGAATGTCTGAGTCCTTTACCTTTTGGAGACTCTATACTGAGCTGTGGTCAAGATGCCCGTTTTGGGATCTCGCACTGTTGCCCGAGCAAGCTGTGAAAACAACACAATTAATTATATTAGACCTTGGCCGAAAACTTTTCTAACCTATTCTTGTGAACTGCCACATATTGCAAATGTCTAGTTCTTCTCTCGAAAAACACAAAGAGATGGACAACTTTAAAGCTTTACTTTAGTTTTTGGCCAAGCAGAATCCTCTCCATAGAGACAAGAGCCCTTACGAAAGCAAATAATACCCAAAATTCCAATCTCAGTCTCCATAGTGACGCCCCACAACCCATTTGTAATTTTCTTCATATTAAGAGGCAGCTAATACTCAACTGAGTCATTGAATCAAGCACTCTTGCTAAATTAAATAGTACGTTATCATCCAGCCAACTGTACACTGACCCGGGGTTTTGCCAGCTCCTTAATCCTGTCCATTTCCTGGTCAGACAGAAAATGGATGTAGCGTACGATGCGAGGGCTGTCCCACTCGTCCTCTTCCATGAGCGGTCGCAGCAGTAGCTGAGGGTTCCTGTGGCCGTCCTGGTAGCGGCAGAACAGGCGGCTGCGACGGGCTTCATTCTGGAACAACACACGGATCATTAAGTCTAAAACATGTTCATTGTTTTTGGCAACTAAAACCGATACATAAACAGAACAGTACACAGGCTCTTAACGAAAGGTTCCAAACAAATGTGTTTCAAATGTCTGCGATACAAGCAGAAATCATACTGATGCGGTTATATTCCAAAACTGAAAAAGTAATATTTTGTATTTATTTCAACAGTTGTTTCATTCATGATGAATCTGATTTTTGTCTATTCTTCTTTCTCTTTATAATCCGTTTATCTTTTTTTAAGATTAAAATGGAATCTCAGAGCAAACATGCAATGACATGTCAATGTGAAGATACCTTTAGGCACATATAGTTAAAATGACGTGAATGTTTTTTTATTGCTCTTACAGTCATTATCTAATTTTTTTCCCAGCACAAAACACTAAAGCATGACACATTCAATAAGTACTTTGACTTTTTCAGTATTATTCCCAATAGCTCTTCATCCTAAACATACAAGACAAAAAGGACCTATTGGAGGTAAGATAAATTATCTCTATTTTTCCCACAATGAGGAATTTTTCATTAAGTTTCATTACGTTCAAAAACAGAGAACTCTAAAGATAAAAATAAAATAGCTATTGAAATCAAATGCACTATGGATCGTTTTTAAATAAGTAGTACAAGAGGCGTTAGCGTCAAGTGTATGCATGTAAGTAAACTGAGCAGGCTTTTATGTAAAATAAAGTGTTTTTTTTTCAGCGCTCTCACCATCTGCACTCCCTCTCCTCGACATAGGGCCTCGTACGCCTCTCTCTCTGGGAGGTGGTCCTTGGGACGGGTGTATGTCCCCAGTTGGATGGGTTGCTCTGTTGCAGGTTCAAACTCCTGCTTCTGCTCGTTGATCTGTTTGGACAGCAGCACCTCAAAGTAACGAAGGTTCCCTCCTGCCCTCTGGTGGCTAGGATCTGCAAGCACAAAAGCATTTCCATTCAAGAACATACTCCAAAGATTATATGAAAATTGGAAAATGTCAATGTTTTCTTTTGATGTGTAATAACTATATAATTTAAAAAAACAGTTTTACTTTCTGAATAAAATTTACAATATTAATATTTTGAGAAGGAAGTGACAGGCTTTCTATCCTGTGAGTACACTAACATTAATTTAAAAACACTTCCTCTGGTGATGTTCGCTGTGCTGTGTTTGATCTTCACTCTTATGAACTGTGCTTTACAAATAAACTTGGCTTGTCTAGATGTCAGATACAAGCCTATGATAACTAAATGTTTTTATATAGAAATAAATGTATAAATGCCACTTTAAGCTAATGTATGCTGAGTACATTTAAATTGGATGTACAGATGACTCTGTAAGACACAAAAATATTGATTTCGACTTTGTACTTGCAATGCAGATTGTTGTGTGTGTGTTATACAATTAAATGTAAAAACCCTCCACAGCAAATATACTGTACTCTACTTATGTCAAGACAATTGTAATAATAAAAGCATGACTATAAATAACATGAACTCAGGACTCTTTGGGTACACTGGACTAGAGTATGGCCTCCACTGTGGTGGATCTGTGGTGAAGCTACACCCTTCTGCTTTGGCAACAGGGAGCGGTGAGGGAATGCACTCAACTGAAGCAAAGAAAGTGTAGTTCCAGCTAATAATAATATTAATAATATTAATTATTATTAAGAAAAATAAGAAACCCAATTTTACATAAAAAAGGGCATGTATCAACATACATTCACTTTACAGAGATACACATACACACACACACACACACACACACACACACACACACACACACACACACACACACACACACACGCACGCATAAAAAAGTTGTCTGCCACTACTAAGATCATAAGGCAGGCATTTCTTATCAACTTCATTTCTTATTACCCTACTACTCCACATCCAAATGTTTGACCCTTGTTTACTCAGAAGTACCACTGCTTGTATAATTCTGCTTGTGTATTACTAATCATTATGATAATTTTCCCCGAATATCAGATTTTTCCTGTCATTCAAATTTAATTGGGCTTTGAGAGGGTTAACTAAATACAAAACAGTGTGCATAAATCATTGTGTTACCATGTGCCACTAATTGGAAATGTATTGTAGTTACTGCTGATGGAAGGGACAGCTGGATTTGACTTATAAATAATGAGACAAAGATGCATAGTGGTTTTCCTTCACCCATTCTCACTGCAAAGAGCGAAATGAGAATAAACCACTAGAGGGCGCTAGTGACTAACATATAGGGAGGTCTAGGTGCCTCTGCTTTGACTTCTGCCTCCGTAACCCAGCAACGGATTAAACGTAAGGAAATGGATGGATGGATGATGAAATCAGTTTGACTTTCTATGGTTTCTCCAGTTTTTAAATCATTAATGTCAGATCTGTATTGAATCATACATGCACTACCTGTACTGCTTTCAACTGTCACATTTGATCTACATTTGGACTATCCTTTGTGTTTATTCAGAATGTGGACAAATTTATGTAATCAATTATGCAAAAGTTAGCCTGGTCGTACACACCATAGTACAAATTACGTTACATGCAGTGACGATTGAGCGGAGTGTACGGATGGCTAAGGCCAGGCTATGAAAAAGTGGCTTCATCAAAGTCATCAAATTCAAAGACAAGAAAAGCAATTATTTGAAAGTTAATTCACTCAAGAAGATAAACATTATCTCATGCACTTTCATAAATCACTCTTAACCTGGTTACGTAAAAGCTCAAAAACAATTAAAAACAGATGAGGGTCTTTTGTCTTTGCTTGCACCTATGTCATATCAGCCGCCTATGTCCAACCATGAAGTAAAATAAAAAACTTAAAAGGTAAGTTTAAATCTGTGGAAATCTTGTATCTTATTTTGTTTACTTTCATAAACACATTGTCCCAACAGCAAGAAACTTGTCTAAGTTTGTTTTGTACTGAGCTGATTGGCCGAGTGAGGGCTGCTCTTACTTTCACTGAAAAAGCTGATCCCAAGACGTGACAGAGACCATAAATACATCCGTGTGAAACTAGTAAATCAAACAGCTTAGAAAAACAAACAACTCTCACAAATTTAATTACATAGTTTTGCTGTTTTTCAAATTGCAGCACTGTTTGTCCACAGGTTTATTCTTACCAATCGCCACCAGTCGCCGTGTGAGCTCAATGGCCCGCGGCAGGTCTCCCATCTGGTAAACGGAGTAGCTGAGATAATCCAAGATGTCTGACTTGGTCACCTCTGCCTCCTCTCCCGCGTCCAGCTGCCTCAGAGCCTGCTGCATCCACAACACCGAGTGGTAGTAGTCTCCATCGTTGTACGCCGTTTTCCCCATCCCAAAGCAATCATCCACAGTCAGAAGAGCATCCGAGTGTGTGCCTGGGCAGAGAGGACAGAGACTTCGGAATATAATTATTGCAATTGCCTTAAAAGACCCTGTGGACAGAAAGGCATGACTATTGTTTTCTGATAACTTATGATTGTGGTATACAGGGTTAATTGATTGATTTCAACTGTTTGGTAAGCAATACTAATTGTACTACTCGATTAATCATCAACCGCTTTATACACAATCTTCAATATATGCAAGACTTGTGAAACTCAAGAAACTCAAACAAATCTGGAATTGTGTTATGAGTTCTTCGGGTAAAGAATGAAAACCTGTTAGTATTTGCAATGGCTTCACTTCTCCATATCATACAGGCATTAACTAACTAATACACAAATCTAAAGAATGATTGCTGGATAGTTGTAGGTTGCGCCCTAGTGATGTGATATGATAAGAAAACAAAAATCCTTTGTAGTTTTCTGCCCATTTTCCCACAAATAGTGAAATATGGAGCAGTCATCAGTCTTTCACAGTATTGACACTTATGCATTTTTTCTTATGCGGCACGGTGGCAGAGTGGATAGCACTTTCGCCTCTCAGCAAGAAGGTCCTGGGTTCGAATCCCGGTCGGACCAGGGCCTTTCTGAGTGGAGTTTGCATGTTCTCCCCGTGTCTGCGTAGGTTTCCTCCGGGTACTCCGGTTTCCCCTACCACTAAAAATATGTCCAATAGTTCTAGCATGCGCCTCCTGTACTGGCGACCCCGCTCCCATCTCTGTGTGGAGTGAGAGACAAATGCCCAAAATTAACAATTGTAAACCGCTTTGAGACTCAGATCTGCAGTGAAAAGGCGGTATATAAATAAAGATTACTACTACTACTTCTATCACCACATACTAGCACACAAACCCATTTACTGTTGGGTCATTATCTATTATATATTCCTATGACACCCACAAATGATTATTCCATCCTGGAAAACTGCACTTTTTTTTCTCCAAATTTTTTTTTTGTCTTTTTTGTTGCTTTTGCCCTGTTCAGAGTACATTTTCACTCATGTAAAACACAAAATTTGATTTATTATGTATTTGATATATTTATTTGATGTGGACTTTGTTACCTGGCAGTTTCCCTTGGGCAAACGCTTCGGAGTCCAGCTGGTACGTGTCCTGGAGGCGCATTAGAGCTTTGGCTGCTCCGGTCTCGTCCTCCTCGTCTGGAAAGTATTGTCTGTGCGCTGTTATATTGGAGATGAAGCCTGGAGCAGAGAAAGACACCGTTAAGTAGAACAGTGCTGCCTGAATAACAAGAAAAAGGCATTAGTCAACCAACAATATGTCCATTTTAATTAGGGGTGGGAACCTCAAGGTACCTCACGATACGATACACGTTAGAAAGCTCACGATAACGATTACATCCCAATATAACGATTATTGATATATTGGTCAGAAATATACTGTTATAGAAATCTTTCAGTAAAGCAATCTGAAAAAACATGAAAGAGTTATAAGTGTAAAAGTGTAAGTTATTAACTAATTCTCAGCTCTGGATTCAAATACAGCACTTATTGGCATAAATAAAAGAAAAATTTTAAGTGAAAAAATACACTTTATTTCATGATAAATGGAATGGAGATGCGTAATGTAGCCATATGTTAAGTATAGATACTAATTATAAAAATACCATCCATCCATCCATCCATTTTCTTCCCTTTAATCCATTTCTGGGTCAGGGGGGTGGCAATCAGAGATGCCACCCAAGTCTCATAGCACCAGCCCCTCACTGACCCTCTGCAGGTGGTGAGTCCACAGGAGGACGGCTGCTCTCTGAGTGTGAGCATAGCCTTGATCTTTCAGTGGAGGCTTTGGGCAAAGTGGGGTTAAGTGTCTTGCCCAAGGACACAACGACAGCAGTCATCAGTGGGAGTCGGTGGAGAAGGTGCAGAGGTGGGAATTGAACCCACGACCTTCTGGGCTTAAGGCCAATGCTCTACCAACTGAGCTACTGTCGCCCCCATATAAAAATACCAATTAAACAAAAATAATAATAATAACATATCAATATTTTTCTTAAATCAATACTTGGCAAAGGCATATCGATAATCGATCACGTGAGAAAGTATCACGATACATCACGATATCGATATATTGTCACACTCCTAATTTTAATCCACTAAAAAGAGGGCGTGGCAGGCTGTGATACTCTGATATACAAAACAATAATTAATGACAAAAGTAGTATAAAATGAAGCAATATTCGTGTAATCTAAATGATGCATTATCTTAATCAATGTTTGATTAATTGACTTGAGGGAAAATGATACAGTATTATTTAAAATATGATCATGAGAATTAACTGCAGAAAAGCTGATTTAAAATAAATCATGCAGAGATAATCTTCAAACATGCACGTACAGTTCAAACTCCTGCATTTCTGTGGTTACATTTGTCAATCAACAATTTGGAAACGTGCCTTAGGATAGTTTTATGGAATTGCATAATTGTTTGAACATTTATAGCCAAAATCATATATATTCATGTTTAATGTGGTGTTTTTTTTAATATAAACTCTAACCTATTCCAATCACCTGGAAATAGAAGTAGAATTATTTTAGTTAGGTACTTCTACTTCAGGGCCAAAGGTTGTGTGCAACATTTAAGAGCTTTTAAACATGAAATTGGTGTTTTGTACTTTTAGTATCTTGTACATATAAAATGTGTTATAGTTTTGAGAATTATATATTAAGTGCATGCAGCTGCATATTTACACAATAATACATTTAATTGATTAGCAGTTCTGTATTCTACTAAAGAAATGTAACAATCATCCCAGAATAAAAGAACAGTTCTCAAAACTTTCTCTGCTTTGACTGGAACTCATATGTATTTTCAGACATCAGATCTGAATAGTAACATGGACATTAAAATGCTGAGCAGACCAAGTATATAAAACAAGGATACAATGTTCACAGAAATACGCTTAAGTTCTTCCTTTTGTAATTGAAGCCAGGATTTTTTTGCACTTTTTCATTCAACCACTAAGTTTAATGTTGGTTTTAAAACTCTACTGCCACGTTTACAGATTCACTTCAGCAACAAACACACACACACACAGTCCCAAATCAAACAACTTGTGTCACACTTGGCCAAAATCTGAAAGACTGAACAGCTGCAGGACATGTGCTGGAAATGTTTGGCAGCCGATCAGTTTGAACTTGGCACAAAATCATTTCCTTTCCGTAAAGTCATCACTTTCTAAGACAAAGCATTATATCAATATTATTAGCTATCAAACAAGAAGTGTAGAGAATACTAAAGCGGCAGTTGCCTCGGAGATCCAACAGATAAAACAAATCTATTAAATGCGAGGGCTGGCTGATAATCTCGGGAAAGAATACATTGTTTATATTGTAAAAGGCAAATGAAGAGAGGTACAGACACCTGGCTCAGTATGATGATTGCAATTTTTTTTGGTACAGCCTCAACCCTAACCCGCCCTTTGTTCTAAAGTCTCTCAATCCTATAGTTGCCCTAACCCTCCAACCAAAGTTAAGGTATACTTTAAGGAAATTTGTCTTCTGCCTTTGACCCATACTCCAAAACCACGAGGGCCACCTGCCAGGAACAGTGGCCATGTCCAGGACTACCGGAGCTGGAGGAGGAAGGTGGAAACCGGAGCACCTGGAGGAGCCCCACAGTTCAACCTTTATTGCTGTGAGGAATGTGTACAAACCACTCAGCCACCGTTCCACTAGGAGACCGTCATTAGTAGTTTTATTTACAAGACTCTGCTCGGATTACTGCCCTGACACATTCGTCCATGACTTCAACAGAGAAGTGCGGACTCTTATGCAATTGAGATCCAACGATCAGCTGTTCTCCACAGAGCTGGGGCAAAGCCTTGTCTACACAAAAACCTGGTGTTTGGAACATGCCACAAAGAGTCCATTGAGGTTTATTTAGTCTTCTTATACACTGAGTGAGACTGTAAATATTAGGCACATGGTCTTCCTCTCCAGTCTTCTTGGCATCAGCGGAAGGGTGACAGTGCCACCTCGAGTCCCGACTACTTCAGGACAGAATCCCAGGTGTGTGAGCGTATAAAAAGTCCCCTTGGAATCCAAACCAGGAAGAGGGTGCTTTTTTACGCTCAGACACTTGGGATTCTACCATGTCAGACTGTAGATGGCACAGTTAGTTCAGTTCAGTTCAGTTCAGTTTATTTATTTGCCATTTGCAGTAAAAAAAACCACATTGGAATACTTTAGCAAAAAGTCTCCAGTGTGCACAGACAAATACAGACATAAAACAACATTGTTTATCCTGCCTCTATTGATAGGAAGATAGCCCCGAAACTTGTGTAAAACAACTAACAAGACACGTCACCAGAAAATCACATGGCCACTGTGAGGAAAACAGAAAATGTATGGTTTTTCCTACCTGACAGTTTTTAATCCTTGAAGTCGAACCTGGGAGTGTGTAAGACCTGCTAGTGATCTGTGACTGTTTTATATAATGTGTCATTTTAATGTTCAATTCAATTTGTAACTTTATTCTTTTGCTTGTTTAAAGCCAATAATTTTTCTCAAATTAAGTATACGTATTGTCATATACAGTAAACTGAGAAAAAAGACTATACAAAAAAATATAGTGTGCATCAAAAATATACATGGACTGTTTTTATTCCTGTCCCCACTGATATCCAACTCATCGACCTTGTCATCGCTTCCTGATGCTTTTTCCATTGTTGTATACCAGTGCTGATTACAGACCGTAAAATGTGCAGACATATCATAAAATCAGACTTCCAATGGCGTATGTATATTCTCAGATTACAGTTCTTGGATTTTTTTTCTGAGAATAAGAATGATCAAATATGTGTTTCCACTCATGATTAGTGGTTGGGTGAAGGTATTGACTTGTATGTTGGGTTTGCAAAGTCTGATCTTGGTCATTTTGGTTAACATTTCCAGGGTAGGTCAAATACATATGTAAACAGGACATACAGTGTTTTATCTAATCTGAGGCGTACCATCAGAGGGGTTCTGTAACACCAGGCTCTCCAGCTCCGACCACTCGGTGTTGAGTCTCTTCATCAGTTTATAGGCGTTCACCGGATGAGCCAAGAATCCCTCTGGGTCCGATGTGGAGATCTTGGTCAAAGAGTCCAGCTTGTTGGCCCAGCTAAAGAGATATACATATTAAACACTTGGGAACATAACATAAAGCAGGGGTGCTGAAACTTTATCCAACAGAAGAACAATTTATTTTCTATAAATAAGAGAGAAAATATCTACCTTAGTTTTAAGTACTAGTACAATTTGCTTCCGTTCACAAAGCACTGTGATTCATAGATCCCAATGCAAAAAGTCACTATTCGAAAAAATTGAAGAAATATTCAAATTGTGTATGCATTTAGGTTGCCATCATTGCTGTCTTGATGATTTAAAACCTTTAAAAAGAACTCATAGCAGAAAGTGGCCTGCTAGCTTGCACAATGATGCCTTCTGTGAAAACTGAACTGACCCAGTGGCACCTCCACCTCTAAACCAATAGGAGGCTCAGGTTTCAGGTCCCAAAGTGCTCTTACCTTTTGACTGCAGCCAGTTTAGACTCCTCGGCTTTAATGTACTCTCTCAGTGACTGCACCAGCTCCTTTTCAGTGAACACCAGGTCTGTCATTTGACCTGAGCACAGAAGAAAGGAGGGGGTGTTAGAGAAATCAACCTGTTTGTGCAATGGCTATGCCAATGGGCAGCACACACAGGACTCTTTAACTGTTGTCAACATAGAAAAGACATATACTTTATAGTTTATTTCTACTCTAACCCAAGTTTAATCTAGTCCAATCCTTTGAAGCATGATTAGGGGATGGGGCAGTATGAAATAATTATGAACTAAATTATTAAAAGAAAACTAGTGACATCCAAGGGTCTAAAATACAAAACAATATATTATAAAGACATTAGACATAACTGTATTCCAAATTTTGATGGGAATAGATAGTATTTGTCTAGAATGTTGTGTTGTGTACTCTGAACTGATGAACAACTGCTGAACCATTTCCCCCATCTGTGTGACTTTGTGTTTTAAATGGTAATTTTGGTGTGTGTTTATGTGATGATTTTTGCCTTGTGTGATGTGGACTGTGAAGTGCTTTGTGTTGCCCTGCGTATATGAAAGGCGCTCTACAAATAAAGTTTGATTGATTCATTGATTGAAATGTTCTAGTTTGGATCATGCATTTTCCCCTCATCAGTTGCTACATAAACTTTGAGCAATGAAAGGAGAAGTAGCTCAGTGAAAATAGCTTCTACGTACGTCGTGCAATTCTTGTGGGACTTTAATAGTATAGTACAGAAATGTGACACAGACACCACAGAGCCAGGCACTGAGCTGTTTTAAGCTGTAGACAAGGGTCACTGCACAAAGCAACCGATACTAAGACACTATTGAGTAGTCACAAGTTAAAGGTACTTCTAAAAGAAAGAGTACTTAAAAGCTGAGGTACCCAAACTTTCTAAGATAATTATAATACATCTGATTTGTCTAAAGAAAATGTGTATTGTGAAAGTAAAATGTAAGACGTGATAAAGATGAGACAAAAGCTAAAAATAGATGCTAGTAAGTAAGTGGTAGGTGCTCGTATCACATTGTTTCCTTGTTTACATTTGTAGCTTGAAATTTAAGAAAGTTAGTCCGAGCTGGTTCACTTTTTTTTAAATAAATTCATGGATTATATATTTTGTACCTGCACATAGTACATTCAAGTGTCTTTATGATGCAGAACAGACCTCAGACCTCTGCTATAAAATGTGCTATTCTTACACAGTTCCAAAACAAACCACCTCCGCGGGTGCTCCGACTCGGAACTTCACAATTCAGATTTAAGAGAAGAATTTCCGGAAGTAGACTTGGGGCTTGACACTGATTTCTTGTTTGGTTTATTACAAAAGCAGTATATTTAGCAATATTTTAACTGCAGATAAGGAAAAAGACTGGGCAGGGCATGCACTGTATAGACTTCAAAAACTTAAATTCTGCATTTCATTGATTTTAACAAGAACAAAATTGGCAACAATGTCCATGTAATCTGTAATAAATTTGTTACAGATTTTAATTTTCCACAGGATTAATTTAAACACACTGGACCATCATTAGTGCAGTAAGTAATGAAAAGTTGCGGGCTTTAGGCAATGTAACTCCTTATCCTTGAATACAGCAGCAAAAGTCAATACTAATACTCTATAACAACATTCTCCTTCATCCGAAATGTGTTGATGTTGATTTTAGGTCCACAACTCTAAAATGAAATGTATTTATCTTTCTCTGTCTCACATTATACCACAACAATAATTAAACGTGAATTTAAAAGTCTAAATTCATATTATTATTTATACCAATTGAGGTGAAAATCTCTGCCTGTGAGATCCAACAGCAGCAGCAGAGAAGGACCCAAGAACAAAATCCCTGAAATCCATGCATTTCGAAGTCTGAAATGAAAGAAAATGAAATCATGTCATTTTCAGTTTATGCAAATGTTTTACAGAAAAACAGGCATTTAACTCCCAGACACTACTTAAGATTCTGAATTCACCCAGAACATTACAAAAGTGAGTTTCCAGGGGTCAAATCTCTTGTAATGAGAATGTGTTTCCAAACAAAATCAGCTCTTTCCATTATGCCTGTAATAATGAGTCATTGTGGTTGCTCTGATGGAGACGTGTTATGTGGGGTTTTACATTGAATAGTTACATAGGCATTTCTCCATGTCTGGAAAAATGCCTAACAGTTATATTGAGATGTATGTAAGTTCAATGACAAGTCATTTTAAATCAGTCTATATTTTTGGACTCCATAACGTTTAAACTTAAAACATAAAAACAAATAATACAAGTCAGAGTCTGGTCTCCTGCTAGTCTGGTATTCTGCCAAATGCTCATGTTTTTTCCTTCTGTGCAAAGTTGTTTAAATAAACAGTTTTTTCTTGTATCTTGCTGTCACCTTGCCTCTGCCCAGACACTACAGATAAACTAGCTCATATCCAAAGGTTTTATTGTGAATAATGAATGGAATTACAAGATCTGCCTTTGCCTCTATAAAGTTGATGGCAGAGATGCCCAGACTTCTCTCCATGTAAAGCTGCCCAGTGGTTAGTGCTTGTGCCCCCCATGTCTGTGTACGTCCCATTCAAAGTAATCATACAGGGGAATTATGAGTGGTTCTAAAGCATAGGGCCGCATTCGAGCAGAATGTAAAAATCTGGCCAAAAGTGGCACTTCTCCCTGACTCAGGTTGCTATGCAGATGAATCCAGCCATAACCATAACATCTGAATAGAGTTTGTCAACAACAAATCTATAACCAACACCTTTTTCACAAAGGCCTCGATAGAAATCCTTGTTTTATTTCTTGTTTTGCCATTAATGATTTGAGAATCATAACGAGACCTTGTTTTAGTCCTGCGGCCACATGGTACTTTACCAATGAGATTAGCTCAATGCAGTGAGTTCTGGCAACAGCTTTCTGATTGGTAAAACGATCGAAATTAAAACAATAACAAGATTTATTATAAAACTAATTTTGAAATTAAAATATCTCGGCTGGACTACTTTTATCAGTTAAAGAAGTATTTGAAAAGAGCGTGGTTTACTAATACCTTTTGACAGAGTAGGGCCATTTAATAATGACTAGACATAAAAATCTTACATATTGCTACTTTAACAATCCGCGCAAAATAAAAATAAAAAGATTGTGTTTCTTTCCCTTCACACTGTTGAGGACACTTTTTTAGTGGTCCTAAAGATCGCAAAATGTGTATTAATACTTTTGCAAACCACTACATGTTCTCCTCTCTGCATGACTGCCCTTTAATATTATATAACACGATTCAAACTCTGCCAAAAGCCTGTGTTTTTGTTCTCGATGTTCTAATACAGCTTCCTGATAAAGTCTTTGGTGTAGACTTTCTCTCCAGCTTGTGGCAGCAAATAATAGAGTATAAAACATGCTGTTTCAGTGGCACAGTGTATAATCAAGCAGAGACCCAGCTCTTATATAGCTGTTTTGAGAAGAGAAGGACACTTTGAAGGAAAGACTCCAAACATGCATTACACTTTCACTGCAGGAGTCAAGCGCGGAGACATTTTGCCGTAAACAAAAGCTGATCAAACATGAGCAGGAGGCCACAGAAGCAGAGGAGGTTGCAAATCATTGTCAATTTGCATGAAGTGAATGTTTAGTGAGGAAAACATTTGACTGAATGCTTTAGGAAGAGCATAGTTTTGAACAGATACAGTATGTGATTTTTCAGTGACAACTAAAGCATATTACACAATGTACCTTCATCTGTAGAGCAAGACATATGTAAATCCTACTGACAGCAAAAAAGTGTAGTCAATGATTGTAGAGATTAACAAATACATCTCTCTCATCGTGGAAATCCAATGAAAAATGCTGCAAAAAAGATAAGGCTTATAAGAGAGGAAAAGGTAAGACATTTTTGGTTAAAGGCACGCTCTGTCAAAAAAGATCAAATCTATCAGCGCTATCATGTATAACTAACAAATCTGACTTCAAAATGATGCAAAAACTACAATGTATATTTAAGCATTAATAACCAGATTAATTACACTTAGAATTGAGTTTGCAGTCTTTTGATGTTTGCAGTTTTCCCACTAAAACGCTTGTATATTTAATGTCTGTTTGCTCAGTTGAGTAAATAGAAGATATTGTTATGCCACAGAAGCAAAAGCAATTTCTCTTTTGTTAGTCTGTTTGCTACTTCTTCCATCAAACCAACAATTGAGTAAGATCGTAAAGAATATGCTTTGTGGGTGAGATTTTTGCTTCTCTCAAATTAACTCTAATTTAGACTTTACCTCAAATGGTTTGGTGGTATGTAGGTCATATCAACAGCTACAGTCTCATTCAAACACGAGATTAAACTTTTATCAACTTGTTTGAACTGAAAGCATTGTGGAGGTTTGTGCTCAGAGGCATGGAGGAGACGCGGACACGCCATTTGTCCAAACACGTTGGAAGTCGCCAAGTTGGGAATGAGAGAGCAAATATGTGTAGAACCGTGTCAATTCTTGACAGAAAAAAAATATGTAAATTTTTGCTCTGAATAACATACTGTACAGCACAAGTAGTGTTGGTGAGTTAGGAAAAACATTGAATTGCAATTATTCAGTAATTAATGTGCGAGTCTTATAATGTATGTGACTATAGTGCAATCACTGAAGATAACTTTTCTGGGGTCTGTTTCCTGCTTTTTTTTCCACAAGTATGTTATGTCTTTGCTTGGAATGTAATCAGATCAGTATATATTCTTAACTTAGCCAAAGTAAGTCCCGTGTTTGTCACCAATATAGAGGGAAAATGTAATTGCCATACTGTGAAACTTTGCAGGCAAAATTCAGGAAAATTGTTTAGTGGACTACATATACACACACTTCATGTCAACATTTGTTTTTTATGACAAAGAAAGGAATTTTAAAAATGTCACAACAACATATAATTTCATCGCTATCCAATTGAATTACACTGTTCCATCTCCATATTTCCGAGTGAATATCTTTACATGTGTTAAAAAAAACAGACTAGACAACTACAAAAATAGTCATTAGAAAATGCCCTAAACTTTATGTAACTCATTTCTGTTACATTAAACCTGCATTTAATGAGAATGTATTATTCTGTCATACAAATCCATTGACAAACACAACAATACGCAGAGAACACACATTATCAGTATTATCCAGATTCCTCCTTAAGTGTTTGCTACATGTCTTGGCCAGAGTAGCTTGAATGAGATACAGATGAGCGGGCGGACTGCTCCTCCCCTGACACTGTCCTGAAAAGATTATATTTACCTGTAAAGAGGTATAATGTATTTACCGGTCAACATTCTGAGCTTTATTTAGCCCACGGGTGACTTTACACAGACATTAGCACACAGCAGTCAGGTGGGAAAGAAAAACATGTTGTAAGGCATTGTTTCTTCATTACTGACAATTTTTTCGATTAAAAAAAGGTTCTGTTTCTGTTCATTGTACAAGGGCAGCATATAACGATTTAACAGATAATAAAAAAGACATAGCAAACATGTATCCTGTTTAAAAAGGTGAAAGAATCGCTACAATAAAATGGGGCCAAATTCGGTAAAGGTGAGCAAAGGTCTTTTATGGTACAAACCATTTGAAAAGAAAATTATATGTTGTACTTTCTACATGTTTCAGAATCTTTAGGTTGTCTCTTTCCCCAGACACCAAACGCTTCACTTCCATTTTAGGACGTCATAGATTCTAATCCACGAAGTCCACAACAGAATTTAAACAAAGTTGTAGATAAATATGTAGAAAATATGTAGAACTTTGGTCATAGAATTAAATTGAGATGATGAATTGTATTAAAAATATGTAAAAACGTGATTTCACAATGTGAGATCATAAGTGATACTGAGAACAGCCAGTTCCAGACACGTATGAATGTTTTCTTTTGACAAGGAGGCTTATCATTCTTGGCAAGAAGGCAGCAACTTATGGTATTGATATTCAAAATTTTAGACCTCTGCTGGAAGAGACAGGCTTATTGAGCCTGGATTTGACATTATGTACTAAAAATCCATTGCCAGACTTTACTGTAAGGAATGCACCAATCTTTTTTCAATACTGATCTCAATCGGCTTGCAATATCTAGCAGTGAAGGGACTGGAAATTCTATTTTTTTCCCCCATTAAAATCACAGCTAACAAAAAATATCTACCCTGTACATATGCAACATTTATTTTAGACAACTCAGTGATTATTTGTTTAATTTATTCACAAATACAGGTTATGGTGAGCAAAGGCTGCTGGACAGAGATAACATGACAATATTATAACAATGATTTGTTTAATGATTTGGTTTGTGTTTTAGAGACTGATAAATGCTAAGATGACAATTATTTGAGCTCTAGTTTCTAAAAGCTATAACAGAGATGGTATAACCATGAGTTCTAAAATAGCCTCTACAATCTTCTCAATGATAGGTGCATTCAGCATCTGTGGACCATCACGGTTACCACAGATTAGAGTGAGTGAATGCAGCCAGCCTGAACTCATTCTTTAAAATGTTTACAGAGAGTTACCCATTTCAGGCAAATATTAACATTAGCGCAATACATTTGTTTACACAAAAAGACAGCAGGAGTGAACAAGTGAACTGCAAACAAAGCTAACAGCTGCATTTGGCTAACAACTGGAACCAATACAAAAATGTAGGAGAAATCTCTTGTGGGCTCCTTTTTTGGGAGAAATACATTTGTTTTCTTGTTTGTTCATTTGTTTACTTCTAACCTGCATGTACACTACAAAGCCATTCAACGTGAAAACAAAAACAGAAAGTCTGCTATATTTATTTTAGAGCCGGTATGGAGGACAGAGATTCATAAACCTCGAACCATTAACATTTCCAAACTTTCATGGAGAACATTTAACACCGGGTTGATTTTTTACCATTAAGTGGGAGCTGGACCCAGCTTCTACTGTGTGCCATGGTGGCTCTGTTGGGACCTGCTTTTCTGTGTTATAAAAAAAGGTGTGTCAATATAATTTAATTGCCATGAAAGTGAAAACACTACATGAGCAAAGCTTTTAAAAGTGTGTCAAACTATTAAATCACACAAGAAGCCTCGATAATGAAGAACTCCAGTGTAATTTGCCATGCACTTTACGTCTTTATACGTTTGTACCTATAAAGACTGGGTATGATTATTGAGGGCTTCTTGGTGGAGAGCACAAATGAAGTGAAAAAATATATAGTTGACATTGTTAGAAAAGGTTTCCGTTGATTGCATTAGTCAACTTTCAGCTCGACTGTAAAAATAAAACAATCACCATATTCATCATTTTAAGCTTGGTCGAGTGCGGTTAAAATTCAAACACAAACTGAATGGTTGAATGTTCCAAAGAGAATGGTTTTAGAGGACTGTTATTGCCCTGTGATTATCCAGGGAGTAGCCTGCCCTATACTATACCCCTCCTCATGCCCAAAACCAAAAGGAGATGGCTTCAGGCTATGAATGAATGAATGACCCACAGCTGAATAAATGAATGCGTTGGCTAAAGAAAAGAGCATTCACCAGACTGTCTGTTGTGAGACTATTGTGTTATGTTCAGTAATAGACACAATATATGAGATCACTAGTTGTTGAGATAGACTTTATTTAATTATTTTTTTCCGTACAGACAAGTTACAATTGTATGACATAAATACATAGATATACTTTTTTCGCTTATAGAGCCCAGACTTGAAATGGAGTGAAAAGAAGCAAGACTTGTGAACTCCCACCCCATTTACACTATACATTCACTGTGGCTGCCTGGTCAGTCTCTCACACCTATTTCAACAACAACAACAATTATACATAATATTGAATCATATCATTACCGTCTATCTTCATTTTTGTCACTATCATCATTTTTATGTTCTGCACAGTCTTGAATTTTGTATCACCATTATTATTATTATTCTACCAGGTACAGTCACATTTATTACCTCCTATGTGACAAAATAAATCACAGTAGCCAACTTGCACCAGCAGACTTTCACTTCATAAGCATGCTCTTTGCGTCCTATTTTCACGTGAATAGGCATAAACGCACTCAAAATCATGCAAAAAAAATAGGTCTCTGCTTTGCTCAAAACAGGCTGATGAATGTGTTGAATAGCTTATAGACTTTCTCACTTCTATCTCCCCTCTGCTGCTGCTGCTGCTGCTGCTGCTGCTGCTGCTGCTGCTGCTGCTGCTGCTGCTGCTGCATGTTTGAGACGTGACGTTACTCCCAGTGTATCTTCTAGAAAAGTCCAACATTTGGCATTCCCACTTTTCCACTTTTTGGGCTCCACAAAAAAACAATCAACGCATTAACAAAACTGCCATGTACTTTGAATACGATTTTTTTTCCCCCCCACAACAATGGTGCCTTTAAAGCTGTTCTTTAAAGCGGGAGACTTCTGAAACTTTTCCCTGATTACTCTCGGGAAGACTGATCTCCAAGAACATGTTAGCACGAAACAAATCTAGCATAAAACAAATACGTGTTTTATTGACAAAAATCGTCATGTCAAGCGTGTGTGTTGTGCATCAGACGTGCAAAAATGCTTGGGGAATACCGTTATGCTCTTCAAATACCTAATGCCTAATGACAACGTACGTGATGATTTTGACGCACGCTAACGACGTAACAAATGCTGTCGCGGTGAATGGAGAAAGGGTCCGAGCTATACTTGTGTTAAATCTGGTCTTACCTTTATATGTCTGGTGGTGGTGGGAGATCGCGGGGACAGAGTGGAATCTTGCAGAGGACCGACTGGATCCCCGGGGTTATGAATAGCGCTCTGACTTGTATTTTATCGCTGCCACGTCCTGGGGCCAGGAGCGGAGCATGTACCGTAATGATCGCCCCAAACGCGCAAACGAATTCCTGGTGTAGTTGATTATGACAGGTCCTATCTGATGGTCGCTTTTTATTTTTTTTCTTCACATTTTTGACCATAACAGCAATTTACATGAGCTTTTTTATTTCGATTTTGTGTTCCAGAATGTGAAAGTATTATTAAATCACAACAGTATCTCGGAAACTGTTCAATTTGCCAGCACAGATCAGAGACTCAAACAGTTCAATAGATAATATATAGTAATACAAAAAAAAAGGCAAAGTTTGTATAAGATTCAAATTAATTTTATTTGCCATTTGCAGTAAAACCACCTCGGAATACATGTGAAAAAGTGTTTTCCACTGTTACAAAAGCATAATTTACTCATTTGGGAAAACATGGTCAAATACTCACATCTCTGCCTCACCTATAAAATAATACATGGTTTGTCATCACCCCCACTCGCACAGTTCATTCACATCAGTACAGCAGAACTCAGGAGAACCAGAGCAGCAGCAAGAGGCGACGTTATCATCCCTCTGAGAAAAAGCCTCTTTGGTCAATGCACATTTTCTGTCAACGCTGCCCATGAATTGAATAGCACCCCCACAACAATTAGTAACATCACAACATAACACATTCAAAACACAGGTAAAGAAATGGCTCATAGAAAATCAAAACTGCATTGATTTTCTGCAAATCAGCACTGAATCTTCACCTCTCGCTGCGCCCTGCTATTGTTCTTTGTCTGTGAGTCTGACTTGTCTGTATTGTTGTTGAGTTTGTAACAGTTGTGTGTTCATGTCTATATGTTTGATTTGTGTTATTGAGGATATTGTTTGTACATATTTTACTGTGTTATGTTTTGATTTTGTTATGTGTAATTGTATTCCCTTCAGGAGGACACATAACAACTGTCCAGGGACTACAGATAGAAAATAGCCCATAGGATAATTCTGGCATATTTATATGTATAATGTATATTAATATGCACTGTCCCTTTAGTAAATAAATATATAAATAAATAAAATAAGTACCCCAGTGTGCACCAGACAAATATATAAAATGAATCAAGCTAAAAAGTACAAAACACAATTGTCACTGCATGACACCAATCAATGTATAGGATCTTAAAATAAATTCAAGAGAGAGGAGTTAATTTTTTTCTTATTTCATAATTAAAAACTAATGATCATTTCACCTGAGAATTTGTCAAAACTCATTTAGGGGTGATTGTGTTTTATGTTTAAAGGGTAGGACATTGCTCTAAGCGTAACAGTTTGTTCAATAACAAAATATCTCAAAAATGTCTCCCATGCCATATTACAGGTGCCCACTGATATACCACGTCACACAATTATGCGATTTGGGCTTGAATTGGTGATTAGGAACAATAAAATAAACAAGTAAGATATCCTTTGATTCAAGCAATATTCCAAATAGAACTGATTATGGGTCACAAAATATAAACAAAAAAATACATTTAAAAACCATGTCTGTGGCGAGAATTTAGAACTAGAAAGAATAATTAAGGCAGGAAAACACCCATTGATAATTTAATATCCTGAGAAGCTTTAACATAGTTTAAAAAGCATATGTCTTCGTGGACAATTTTAAGAAATTTCATGAAGATTTTTTGTTATGCATGCATTTACCTAACTCTCACAACTTGTTCGCACCTTGAACCAAAGCACACTCCTAGTTTGTGACTTCTTGTTAATTATAATGGGAATAAAAATAATTCTGATTCTGATGAAGTCGTGCAACATATTTATATGCGCTCTTTGACCGTAGCTACGGTAATAAAATGCGTGCAGCTCGTCACGTTTGCAGTGGGGTCTGGATTCAGAATCTGATGTGTTGAACATATGAATGAGGAGAACATGTAGAGAAAACATCTGCAGTTGCTCTGGTACTGACGCAGCTGCTTTTTGAACTGACTTGTGTTTTTATTTAGTTGTTTTAAGGGGGCAATACTGCGATCTGGTGGCAAAGGTACTCGGGGGCCAATTACTGTAATCTGGACGCAAAGGGACTCGACATTTAGGACAGTGTATTTATAACAAGGTAATGAGGAATAATACTTCCTTGCATTATTGACTACGGCTTGCCCCATTGATAATTATTGATATATTGATATGGATCTTGTATCATAGCCAATTAAACATCAGTATTGGTGACGTCTAGGTCTTCTCTTAAATCTGAGAATAGTTTAGATTTGCATGCAGCATTTCTGAATTAGATCAAATCCATTTACAGACAGAACAATCGGCAAAAGGACTTCGTAGCCTACATCATCACTATTCTGGGTATAGGCTTCAAGCAAATAATAACGTGTAACAATGTTAACAGTTATACAATGAATCATATTAATTTAATCCAATCTAAAAAAAAACAACAGATTAACCATTGTTGACATGAATTTGGCAAGAACAAAAACACACATTCTCTTTTTCAGATTCAATGTGATGTTACTTAGAGAAACATCGTCATTAGGCCAAATTGTCCACTAGGTGTCAGTGTCACTCAGTAAACAATAATGCACAAGAGCACCGCAAACATATTTTGTAGATGTGCCTTGAATCCCGTAGAGGTCAGCAAATATCAAGATCAAGTTATGAGGCCGTGCACGAGAGTGAATTAGAGATTAGAAATTATAGTTATGAGTGAAAGCTCAAGTTATCAGTTGCTGGCAATTCGTGTTGTGCTACAAGTCACTTTGTCTGCTATTCCATGAAATTCCATTGTTAAATGCAGCGAAGCTTTTGCAAAGAAAACTTAATTTGTGCTGAATTATTAAAAGCTGGGGAATGTTTATTATTATTATTATTATTATTATTATTATTATTTCTTATAATTTTATTTACTTATCTGAACTTTGAACATCAACCAATTTTGGGGACCTTGGGCTGTCTTAAAATAAAGATGTCTTGCTTTCTTTCTAATTATACATTACTTTGTCCGGACTACAATTTACAATTTTGTGAACAAATCAGACCGCATATATGTTGTCCTCTCTTTGTCACTTTTTTAAAGACGTAACAGAGGCCAACAGATACAGTATATGTATGTGAAAACTACTGATCGAACCAAAATGTTTTAAGAACGAATAACTAATCAAATTGACTTTATTTGAATTTGAAAGTTAGGGATCCCAGCTTTATGAATGATTTAGGTCTCTTTCCCCCCAATGTCTATTTGCACCTCTGTCCTAAACATGCAGTAATGTCTTCACACCTAAAGAACACCAAAAGTATTGACTATAGGCAAGATTTATTGCTTTCTCAGCTGAATGTGTGGTATGTCTCACGCACACAGAGGTTAATAAGAGAGCAGCGGACCTGTGCAAGGACAAGGGTGAGGAATGTGTTGGGTTTTATGGCGTTGCTTTGTCAAAAATGATGTTAGCTCCTCACAATGCGCTCATCCGAAGAAAACAAGTCAATCAAGCCTTTTAACTTTTTCACAGTTTGCATATTCTTCAGTATGTTGTCGGAGAAATATATGAAATTGTGCACCTTTAGAGATTATAAATGTAACGTCATAACCTATTGTCAAAGAAGGCTGCGTTCTATTTTCAAATTGTAACATAATTTTAGACAACCTGAGTCATGTGCAGTTTACGAAAGGCGGCTTAGGAATTTATATGAACTGGAGGATTTTTGCCCAGAATAATTTACAAGTTTACCATCAGAGAGGTCAGAGGGCCTACTCCACAACTTCCACAAAAGCCTCTAAGTAATGTAGCTATAGATGTTAATGGTCCAGTATGCAACAATTTGTGTGAGAAAAGTGTATATTTTTGCATGCTTTACATTATAGTGACCCAATGAGTGTATGAGTGGTCGCCATGGCACCTTTACTTATAATCACTGTGATCTCTCGGATGCTGTGGGATCAAGTGTTTGGAACGTTTTCTTTGCCGATTGATCTCGCTCCTGACAACCTACAAAATGTATCCTGGAGCACTGCAGACACAACCCTGATCAACAATTATGGCACCATGCTGACCACCCAGAGAGCCACTGGGTCACCGCAACGTCAAAATATGCAAAAATAAACCTTTTTTCCACATTATCAGTTGCATAATGTACCTTTAAAGGGGCAATACAAGCAATTGAGAGATGAGAATATGTAAGCTTCTATTCAGGGCCATTTGAGCAGTTATTTTAGGCATAAAAGATTAAAAAACATGTTTATCAATTGTTTAATTTTTGTACATCCCGATTTGTGTGAAGGCAATTTAAAGTGCTTCACAAGAGCAGTTTAAAAACACACATCAAAATGCATAAAGTCAATTAAATACGCATACAATCAATTAGTTTTATTTGACAAGGAATAGCTTCAAACAACAACTAACAATTAGAGAAAAGTGCGTTATCATTCATAATCTCAAAATATGTAAACAAGAAAAATGCTAAAAATGTCTGCCTGGGCGGGTAAACTTTCACTCATAAAACTATCTCAGCTGCAAGATGATGTGTCATTGCAAAAAATGTGTGAAAGCTTACAATTTTATTGTATATAATTATCGGCAAGACCTGTTTATGCTGTTAAAGAAAAACCTTGAAATTAATATTATTGAGTGACTTTCAGCATTTATCTCCCTGTCAAAGCGGGTATAGAGGTGCATGAGAAAGGTCTTGGAAAGCGGGGAAGCAGGACACATAATGATTGAACACAAACGTTGCAGATCTAAAGTTTCACTGGTTTTAATCAAAGCTGTTGGCTCTGACTGTGACTTTGCCCTGCACATCATTTAACATGCCCTAATGATAAACAAAGAGACAGCGAAGGGCCGCATAAGGCAACGGCCAGTTAGATTTCAGCTTCATTTCAGCATATTTCAGCAACAGGATGATTGATTGTCAAGCTGTTTTAGACCATTATTGAATTTACAATGAACAAAACAAAAATCTACTGTATGATCTATAGCTGCTTGGAATCAGCCGTCCATGGCATCAAGGCAAACTAATGATAGATATATAAAAAAAATGAAAAAATAAAACACTATGGTTTAATGAATGTTGAGCGATGAGGGGTTAATTATCGAAAAATCATGATTGCCTGTTACTCACAGAGGATAATGCCTGAGCCAGCAAAGAATTTTAGTATATTTTTCCATTGGGAGATCAAGTTTATCTTATCTTTTCTTACCTTAACTTTTGTAATGTGAATTGATTCTATGTGAAGTGGACCCTAGGAAGACCAGTGACCACTTTTGGAAGCTAATGGGAATTCAAATAGATAAACAAAAAAATCTACTGCAATAGAATGACATATTAATATAAAAGCAACTCATAACTGACATATAAACACATTTCCAGGTGATATAATTGTTGAAGTGCATTAGGCCTGTTTGTGGTGGTCTGAGGATCAGGTTGCAGATGTCAGTCAACACGTCGGGAATGAACTAAGACAGTGGAGTTAACACCTTTTCACTCACACACTCCAGAGTCGATCCATCACGTTTAAAAGGCTGAAGCCGAAATAACAGGGGTGAATTACGTCGTTTTCAGCAGCGATCGAGGCCGCTGATGGACATGACTATTGTGCATGGTAAAAACACTGTCACTTTTCCACAAGTTTTTGGGAGCCATAAATGTTTACGACTTAAAGAACACATAATGAACCATTATTTTGTTAAATTTACTTGGGTATTTCATGTTTTAGATTGTGACATAATTGCTTAAAGTAGAAAATAGATTATAGCATGATCTAATTGAAGGCATACAGTTATGAATAACTTGCTGAATACTTTTTTATCTCAATCAGTGATATCTGAATTAAGTTAATTTATACTTTATTGTACCCATAGAGAAATGTGTCCTCTGCATTTGACCCATCCTTCCATACAGCACTCAGGCCTCTGTCAGAAGCGACGGTCGCCATAGTACTGCGCATGGGGACCCATCTCCTGATTTGGACAACTGGAGCTGGAGGATATGACCTGCATGTTTTTTAGTGGTGGAGGAAACCTACGAAGAGAGACTCAGAATCTTTCATCAATTTGTAGAAAAATTGAAAACATACATTTTTTTTAAACATTCATGTATGATTAGCAAGCATAAAACAAATTCTGAAAATACTGCCTTGAGTTGTACAACGTGTATGCAGAAAAATTAGCTCTTTTCTTTTATTTCTGTTATTGACTATTAGAAGTCCTATCTCTTATAAAGCTTCAGGGCCCTAACTTTTGTCTGTTTCACATCCAATTTCTGTAAATACTTGCCTAAAGGGTCTAACATTTATGGGTTTAGTAGCCTAAAATACAAATAAATATTCCAAACAAATACATAAAATTGTCTTGTTGCGTGCAGATATCTGGATTTTCATTCCCAATTGGCTTCTCAAGAGGCTGTTACATTATAAAACAATCAGTGACAGAAGCAGATGCATTGGAACAAGTCCACAAATCCTGGCCCCTGAGTGACCATGGACCAAGCTTTGAAAGAAAGGGAGGATATTGGAATGGGTCAAGGAGGAGGACAGTAGTTTTAAGCACTAGCCCAGCATGTTGCACTGCGATTCTCATTCAAGTCTTTTTTATTGCTGTGGGAAATGGCTAAACAGCAGCAGAAGCCATGGTGGAATATTCAGACCAACTTTAGACCAAGACCAAATCCCATAGGAGCTGTTAAATTTAAAAAGCCCTGTGCTTCTTGATCCCATGTGATCTCTTCTCTTGTTTGGGCAATAAACTATCTTTGCATTTCGAAGGTAGGGGCTTTTTCTATTGCTAAACCAATTGCAGTAAAGCAAAGGACCTTTTTGTTGAACCGTATCGGAGAAGTACATCAGGGGTAACACGGAAATACGCTGGTGAAATTCTGTGGTTTATTTAGTCTTATGTAATGTTTGTGTTAGACCAACAACGACAGATGGAATTTATGGACCTGTAGAATCAAATCACTTTTACGGGGAAATAATAGGAAATTTGTTGACAGAGTAGGCAGCGATAGTATACTCATTACATTTAGTAAAATATTCTTGGTGATTCCTGTATTACTGTTACTCTACTTTCTGTGCTGGGACATTAACAGTTTACAGATCCAGCGAGACAGAAAGCTAAAATCTGCTCCAATGATAACTAGACAGGAGGTTTAATGTTCTGTTTTATTAAAAGAAAACTACAGGAGAAACATTAAAAACATAAAAATCTTAACTACAGGTTTTACTTGGCATACATGCATTCAGGTCCCAAAGAATATTGGCTTATTCGCTTGTTTACCATATGAAGATAAAATCACTGCACAATAATACATGTGTCGTTTGAAATTAGCTAAGCACAAGACAGCAAAAACAGTTAGCTTAAAAAAACCTTATAAGTAACAGTTTCATTTGTGCATAAAATTCTAACGATTAACTTGATGTTCCCTCCTGAAAACTTGAAACAGTATAAGTATAACGTGTTCCAAGATTCAGAATTGATCTGACCAACCCTTTCCGCTCCCTTTACAAATGAAACGTTTATGTAATTGACAAATCACTTTTATCTGAATAAGCTTTGACAAATCTATCTGTAATCACAGCTGTTACACAAATTGCCTTGGAGGGAAAAACTGGATTGTACATGTAGCTAATACGTCACCTTTCGTTCTATGTAATCTTATTTGTGCATCTGCTATTGGACTGAAAAAAAGGCTGTGTCAATGTTAGCAAAGCTGTAATTCAGAGGCTATTGAATGCTGAGGTAATAGTCCACTCACTGGGCTCAATGGGAAACAAAGGTGTGTGCAAAAACACTTCCGAACTATCACTTACAAACAAACATGCAGTCACACGCACACGGACGATGGAAGAGGATCAAAAAGTCAGGGACATTAGACTTATTATGTTTGGATAGAGATGATGCCATAACTAACTTTTGTGTGAAATTGAAAGACAAATCAATTCATGACATAATGGCACAGTGAACAGATGATTTGTACTAAAGGTAAATGTGTACAGTCCTTTAAAATACGGCCCACAATGTATGGCAATTTAAGTTTGAATATATTCCATAGATATTCTATTGTAAAAAATTATAACATGTATTGAATATATACATTCATGTTAACATGCAGAACTTTGTCTTTTTTTTTTTTTTAGCTCGATTGCTTTTTTATTTTGCGCCTGATGCTCTGACTACAAACTGCGAATGACACTGACACATGGATTGAGCCACACGTCCATCCTTCTAACCATGCATTCATTTTCTTCCACTTCACTCAGGACCGGGTTGTGGTGGCGGCAGTCCAAGCTGAGAAAGCAGACTTCCCTGTCCGCACACACTTCCTACCAGTTCATCCGGGGGAATCCTGAGTTTCCTGGAATTCAGTAGAAACTTGAAACAGATGCCCAAGCTCCACAACTCAGCTGGCTTCGATTGACATGGAAGAGCAGCGGCTCTACACTGAGACGTGTTGCACAGGCAGACACTCATTTAGATGACTTTTTACAAAATCTTGCACTCAAAATGTTCCCATTCGACCAAGGACTGAGATAAATCACCAAAATGATTGCGAAGCATTAGATCCACACAAATTTTTTTAAATATTTTGGAATGCTCTACAAATAGTGTAGCCCATTAAAACACACACACACACACACACACACACACACAGCTTTATGCCCACACTTAGGTAATTGAAAAATTACAACTCTGAACTGTCCAATCGCCTCCTCGGGGTTGTAATTTGGCAGCGTTCTAGAGAGACGCTTAATGTGCGTGGCTCTGTACGTACAGTTATGATTGGTATCTATACATATCCATTACCTACACAAAACATGTGTAGATAAACCAAATTCAATTTCCATGGATACATTAACAATGCTTACATAACCTTTTTGAGAAAGAAAGTTTTCCCCCCATCATAAATTTGTATTAGCAATATCGTGAGAATGTGTTTTATGTTTAAAAGTGTTGCTACTGAATGCTATTTCAAAGTAAGTGGTATAACTGGTATAACTTTCAAATTGTTAGAATACTCATTTTGAGTAATTGTATTCTGTAGAGTGCGTTACCTGGCCATGACATCTTCATTCAGGTTGGTTGATCAGCTGTTTGTGTATCTGGGCCCCAAGAACAGGGGCGCCCCGCTGTCGGCGGCGCACTGGGTCGCCACGGCTGTGCGGCGGGCGTATCAGGCTCAGGGTCTGGCCCCCCCCCCGGTGGGCTTCAGGTCGCACTCCACGCGTGGGGTGGCGGCCTCTACGGCCCTCCTCAGGGGGGCTTCGGTCGAGGACGTATGCCGTGCGGTTTCTTGGGCGTCGTCCTCTTCTTTCGTCCGGTCTTACCTTTTAGATGTGTCGGACCGGTCGGTGGCCCATTCCGTGCTTAGTGCAGCGGACTGAGTTGAAACCATTATGTTTCCCCTCTTTGGGGCCGACGGTTCACTTTCCGCCCTGTTTCAGGAGCTCTTGGGAGAGGCGTCCTGCAGGTGCGATATATGTGTGTGCTTTGGTCAGTCAGGTAGTCCACGTCAGGAGCTCTTGGGAGAGGCGTCCTGGGACTACGGGTGGCCTTCGGTCTGTGTTACTTGGGGGTGTCGTTTGGAGGAGTGGCCCTGTAACACGCAATTGCTTCTTCTGCCCTGAGTCCTCTCACTGTGTGAAGGTCTTGCTCGGGCAGAACTCCAATCACTCGTCGCTGGCCTGCTGGGAGTACATGTTCCTACGGCCTCCGCGTTGTGTCCCACTAGCGAAGTCCGCTAAGGGACGTAGCACCATGACGTAGAATTAATAGTTACCTGTGTAACTTAAGGTCTACGAATAGGTGCGTAGTCCCTTAGCTACGAGCCCATCAGGCCAGCCCGGCTTGGCAGAGTTCAAGAGGGGGCGCGCCGGCGCGGCTATGGAGCAGGGGCTTTTTTAGAGGAGGGTCGCTAGTGATTGGAGCATTTTTTGTTTGATCTCTCTGGCGTCTGGACCTGGGGGTCACGTGATATCCACTAGCGAAGTCCGCTAAGGGACTACGCACCTATTCGTAGAACGTAAGTTACTCAGGTAACTATTAATTTTAATAGAAGCGTCACCACCAAATTTCAAATTTGAATCTGAAATACGGGAAAACAAAAAAGGAGGAGGCTTAGCTGCCATTTTCAGAGACCACTTTCTGTCCCATAGAATGTCTCTTGGGAAGTTTTCATCATTTGAATATGTGTCTTTTAAAATACAGCAAAAACAATCTCCTCCAATACTCTTCATTGTCCTATACAAGCCACCGCAGTCATGTCACAGTTTTATTGATAATTTTACCGAGTTGCTTTCAGTTGTATGCACAGATTTTGATAGTTTAGTTAGTTTAGTTAGTAAACTATTTATGGGAATGATAAACTTTGAAAATGCATTGTATTCTACTGTAGATGAACTGTTTAACTCTGTCACCTCTAGTGTTTTGAATGTTCTGGATACCGTTGCCCCTTTGAAGGTTAAAATAGTGAAAAATAAGCAGAAGGCGCCGTGGGCTTAAGCAGACTCGGTCAGAGCACTGAAGAGAAAGTGCCGGAGGGCCGAGCGGAAGTGGCGCAAGTCCAACCTCCAGGTTGATTACGAGATCTTCAAAGATAAGTTGTGCGAGTTTAACCGGGTGCTACGTAGAACGAGAGAAAGGTATTTTTCTGAAATGATTGAAGGCTGCAGTAACAATCTGCGTGTTCTGTTTTCAACAGTTAATAGATTAACAAACCCCCCTGTTCAAATGCCATTAGAGCTTACTTCCAAACGTAAATGCAATGAGTTTGCTCATTTTTTTAATGACAAGGTTCAAGGCATCAAAAACGCCATTGTCTCCAATCCACAGATAACAATCCAACAGCCGGAAAGGCTCTTTGAGCTAACTCACTTTGCACCTGTAGATGATAAAAATGTCCAAGAGATAATCTCCCGTCTGAGCTCCTCCACATGCAGCCTGGATGTACTACCCACTAGATTTCTGAAGTCTGTTCTGAGCAGTCTGTTTCCTTCACTCACACAGATAGTAAACATGTCCCTTCATTCTGGAATATTCCCAAAGGCCCTGAAAACTGCAGTCATCACGCCCCTGCTTAGTTAACAACTATCGTCCCATCTCAAATCTGCAATTCATGGGGAAAGTCCTCGAGAAAGTTGTCTACCTACAGCTTTCTAGATTTCTTATAATCAACAATTCATTTGATATGTTTCAGTCCGGCTTTAGACCCCACCACAGTACTGAGACTGCTCTCGTCAAGGTTACAAACGATATCCGGCTGAACACTGACGCAGGCCAAGTCTCAATCTTAATCTTGTTAAATCTAAGTGCTGCCTTTGACACCGTCGACCATGAGATCCTCTTACAGAGATTAGAGGACTGGGTTGGCGTCGCTGGCACCGCCCTAAGTTGGTTTAGGTCTTTCCTTGAAGACAGGAAGTACTTTGTGGAGATTGGAAACTGTGTCTCAGATCATATGGCCCTGACCTGTGGAGTACCACAGGGGTCAATCCTGGGACCGCTTCTGTTCAATCTCTACATGCCGCCGTTAGGTCAGTTAATACGCAGTAACAAAGTGTCCTATCACAACTATGCAGACGACAGGTGCCGAGTCCACAGGAGCTGAGATCTTTCAGCGAGGGCTTCAGGCAAAGTGGGATTAAGTGTCTTGCCCAAGGACACAACGACAGCAGACATCAATGGGAGCCTGTGGAGAAGGTGTCGAGGTGGGAAACGAACCCATGAACTTCAGGCCTAAAGGCCAATGCTCTACCAACTGAGTTACTGTTGCCCCCTTTTTTGGCGTAGCTACCATATTTCCATCCAACATTGTGTCTTAGGCCTACCTGGTGAGAAATTCAAAAACAAAATAAAAAATATTTTTGATGTGATTGTTTTTCATTATTATGAAAAACAATCACATTTAAATTTTGGTATTGAAATATTTCTTCAATAATAGTAGTATTCCAGGAATACATAATTTTTGGTGTGATCTTTATGGCCAAGTAATTTTGGTTTTGATGAAATAAGTAGTTCTGCAATGAGAAACCTCCAAACATGGTACATCAGGCTAAAATGTCCAAATTTTGATCAAATCCACAACTTTGATAAGACTTTTCTCATTATCAACAGGGATTCTGTTTGTGGAACTTTTTCTCGGCTAACGGTAACTATTTAGCATTAACATAAAGCAAAAAGATAGTAATTACCACAATCCTGGAACGGAAGTCAAATTGTAGACCTCTTTCATGAACTAGCACATGGCCTATAGGGAGTCTGATCCCCTGATGTGAGTGTCTGCGCCCGGGCTGGAGAAGAAGTATGGGTTATGGTTTGAGATAGAACACGCCCTTCTGTTCTCCACCAGCACCTCCATTGAAGCAATCATTTCAGGAGTCAACAGAACCGGCACTTTCCGACTTCTTTTCCCTTTAATTTCATTTTGTTGAAAATGCTGACACAGATTTTTGTCAATTTCGGACAGTCCCAAAGCAACGTCAGAATGGTACAGAGCCCCTGAAGGGGCATAGTAGAGTAAAAAAAAAAAGGTATCTCAAGATACCTATTGTTTTGGAGAGGTATCTCGAGATACTCATTGTTTCGGAGAGGTATCTCGAGATACCATATGAGCTTACCAAAATAGTTGGCGATAGATAGCTAACAACTTCTGGGTACATCTCCATAACAACAATGGCAGACACACATCCGTGGGGAAGATTCATAGAACTGTATTTTGAAATGGGCTTGACGTATAAGGACATTAAAATGGTTCTCGGACGCAGGCATAACTTTCAAATAAGCGAGAGACATTTGAAGAAGCTTTTGCGTGCAAAGGGATTATCGCGTTGCAAGCACTACTCCTAACTTTATTTTTTTATTTGATAAAGGGGGGACAATACATATTAATGAACATTTTTACAAATGTAAATATGCCAGATTATAGCCTTAGGCTGATTTCCATCTGCAGACCCCCTGGCAGGTTGGTGTTACACACAAGTTAGTAAAAACAAACAGAGACACTATTTATATACAGAGAGACAGGGACAGGAACAGTGATCACATGTTAGAACAAGGACAGGAACAGTGATCACATGTTAGAACAACCAGCAAGAGTAGACAGTAAAGCACAATGTAGAAAACAGTAACAGAAACACATCATCTGTATTGCACAGACCCGAGTATTGCACATGCCCTGACTGACTTGATATTACACAGACCCGTATTGCACCACTCTATATTGCACTAACCCATATTACACCACTCTATATTGCACTAACCCGTATTACACCACTCTATATTGCACTAACCCGTATTGCACCACTCTATATTGCACTAGCCCTCATTACACTAACCCGTGTTGGACCACCCCTTATTGCACTGACCCACCTTGTATGGACCTGTATTGCACAGCCCACATTTCAATGATAACCGTTTCCCGCACTGCACCAGCTCTATCTAAACATGGTCACATGTTTGAGTGTCCCTCAGCCACATTTTTAAATGACTCCTGAAGGTAGGCAGACTGGTTCTTTCCCTCACTGACACCGGAATACTATTCCAGAAGCTCACTCCCTGATATGACAGGACGTTCTGTGAGAAAGCGGTCCGCCTAAATGTCAGTTCACAGTCACCTCTCGCAGTGGTTCGAGTCACTCGAGAACTTGTGGACGTGATTGAGTTCATTTCGCAGCAACTTCGAGGCTCTGGTCAACTCCATGGGTACCGGTGGATGTATGCCAAATGCAGACAAAGTGGATTACGTGTGAGGAAGGAGGATGTTCGACTGGTGTTGAAGGAGCTGGACCCCACAGGAGTACAAGCAAGGAAATCAAGACGTCTCAGACGACGGAACTACTTTCCCAAAGGAAAAAATTTCATCTGGCACTTTGACTCGTATGATAAACTGAAGCCTTATGGTATATGTGTTAATGGGTGCATCGATGGCTTCTCGCGAAAAATAATTGGGCTCAATGCCTTTACGTCAAGTAGTGATCCAAAGTTGATCGGGGGGTATTATATCGACGCTGTGAAGCGCTTAGGTGGGTGTCCCAGAGTTGTGAGGGGGGACCTTGGAACTGAAAATGGCCATGTGAGAGGATTTCAGCGCTTCCTTGTCCCCACCGATGGTACACTTGATAGCTACTTGGAAGGTGTTAGCACAGCCAACCAAAGAATAGAGTATTGGTGGGGGTTTCTGCGCAAGGAATGTGTGGAGTTCTGGATGTCAATGTTTTTGGACCTTCGTGACAACGGATTCTTTGATGGCCAATTCCTCGACAAAAACCTCCTGCAGTTTTCTTTCATGGGACTAATGCAGGTGAGTGTGCGTAACCCATGATTTCAATCAATAGATAATCAGAGCACACTTCATTATGTGCATGTCATATAACTATAAGCCACCATTACCATACGTTTTACTTCTACCTACTCCTTTTCGTGTTATACAAATGTATGTATATAGCTTTCTTCTTGTTTATTGTATTGCACAATTAATAATTCTAAATTAAGACCACTACTACTACTACAAAGGCACATAACGTCTCGCTTTAATTGTAGCTCACAAATATTACACATAGTACAAGCAAAGCTGCTCACGAAGTGTGTCACAAGTCTGTCTGATTTACTTTATAGGCGCGTGTTCTGTACCTGCCCACCTGTATTATCAAACGTAAGTTACGACTGTATCTACGGATCTATGACTCCTGGATCTATAATAATAGGAGGTTATACGGGTGTAGTGAATCCTTGAGCTTACCTTCAACAAGCATCACGCGTGAGACCTTTGCGTTAAAAGTGGCAAACGTCATCAAAACCATTAATTCATCAAAACGTACAGTATTTAAAATGATTATTTGTAATTCACTCGTGGTCTGTACTGACGCCTTGTGGTGTACCTTTAGAATGACACTGATATTGTAAGCCTTAAGGTCCCATTTCGTTTTGTCGCCTTTCACGCGTGAATTAATAGTTACTTAATGTAACTTAAGTTCTACGAATAGGTGCGTAGTCCCTTAGGACTTCGCTAGTGGGATATCACTCGTGACCCCCAGGTCACACGCCAGAGAGATCAAAATAATTTGCTCCAATCACCAGCCACCTTCCTCTATAAATGCCCCTGCACAAGGCCGCACCCCCTCTTGAACTCTGTCAAGCCGGGCTGGCCGGATGGGCTCGTAGCTAAGGGACTACGCACCTATTCGTAGAACTTAAGTTACATTAAGTAACTATTAATTCTACGTCATGGTGCTACGTCCCTTAGGACTTCGCTAGTGGGACACAACGCGGAGGCCGTAGGAAAATGTACTCCCAGCAGGCCAGCGAAGGGTGATTGGAGCTCCGCCCGAGCAAGACCCTCACAACGTGAGAGGACTCAGGGCAGAAGAAACAAGCGTGTTACGGGGCCACTCCTACCAAGGATACCCCCACGTAACACAAGCCGTAGGTCATCCGTAGTCACAGGACGCCTCTCCCAAGAGCTCCTGACGTGGACTACCAGACCGACCAAACACACAAAAATGTACCGCACCTGTAGGATGCCTCTCCCAAGAGCTCCTGCACCAGGGCGGAAATAAACCGAAGGCCCCCTCAGGGGAGGGACCCAACGGTCTAACTCAGTCCGCTGCACTCAGCACGGAATGGGCCACCGACCGGTCCGACACATCCGAAAGATAAGACCGGACGAAAGAGGAGGACGACGCCCAAGAAGCCGCACGGCAGACGTCCTCGACCGACGTCCTCGACCGACGCCCCCCTGAGAAGGGCCGTAGAGGCCGCCATCCCACGCGTGGAATGCGACCTGAAACCCACCGGGGGGGCCAGACCCTGTGATTGATACGCCCGCCGCACAGCCGTGGCGACCCAATGCGCCAGCCGCTGAGCCGACAGCGGGGCGCCCCTGTTCTTGGGGCCCAGACACACAAACAGCTGACCACCCAACCTGAATGACGACGTCATGGCCAGGTAATGCCTCAGCATTCTGACAGGACACAGAAGGCGCTGCCGCTCCTCCTCGGGGGAGGCATGCGGTGGCGGATGGAAAGCCCTAATCCTGATGACTCTCGACCTAAAGGCCGACGTGATGACCTTGGGGAGAAAAGCCGGATTGGGCCACAATTCCACCATGCCGTCGTCCTCTCCAAAGGACAGGCAGGACGCATGGACGGAGAGCGCACACAAATCGCCCGCCCTCTTAGCAGACGCCAACGCCAGCAAGAGGGCCGTCTTAAAGGCGATACACTCGGGACTTGCCTCCGCCGCCGGTTCAAAAGGCGGACCCGACAGCCCCCTAAGGACCACCCTGAGGTCCCAAATCGGAGGCGTTCTCTGGAGCAGGGGCCTCCTCCTGCGCGCCCCCCGCAGAAAACGTTTAACCAACGGATGAGAACGGGCTGTGAACCCCCCGAATCCGTCGTGACCCGAAGTAATGGCTGCCGCGAACACCGCCAAGGTAGCGACAGCCCTCCCCTTGTCGAAGAGCTCCTGTAGGAATCCCAGGACCCCCTCCAGCGGGCAACACCTGGGATCCCAGGAACGGGAATCGCACCAGACACTGAATAGCCTCCACCTCGTGGCGTAGGCCCTCACAGTGGACGGCGCCCTCGCTCCCTGAATGGTCTCCACCACCGCAGGGGGAAGACCCAGGTCTACGAGGCTCCGCCTCTCAGCCTCCAAACCCGGAGCCTGCGGCCGATTATCGGGCGTGAAAACAGGGCTCCTCCCCCCTGGACTAGAGCCCCCGGCTCGTCCGGGAGGGCCCAGGGCTCCATCACCGCCATGCCCCTCAGGAAGGGGAACCACCGGGCATGCGGACTGTCCGGAGCCACCAGGATCACCGACCTCCTCTCCTGTTCGATCCTCCGCAGCAGGACCGGCAGGAGACGCACCGGTGGGAAAGCGTACAGCAGGCCCCTGGCCAGGGGTAATGAGCCAGAGCGTCCACGCCTAAGGGCGGCTCGTCCGCGGCCCTTAAGGCGAACCAGGACGGGCACTGTGCGTTCTCTGCACTGGCGAAAAGGTCGACCGCTGGACGGCCGAACCTCCGCCAGATCTCCGCAGCTACCCGCGGGGCCAGGCCCCACTCGTCCTGGAGCGGGCCCCCCCTGGACATCCTGTCGGCCCCCACGTTCCGGACCCCCGGGACGTGGCGCGCCCTGAGAGACAGGAGGTGAAGCGCCGCCCACAGCAGCGTCACTGTCGCCATGCGATGGAGAGCGGGGGACCTGGTGCCCCCCTGCCTGTTCAGATAGGAGACCACTGTGGTGTTGTCTGAGCGAACCATCACGTGTCTCCCCTGCAGCTGAGGAGCAAAGTGCAGCAGTACTCTGTGTACTGCCTCCATCTCCAGCAAGTTGATGTGACGGGTTGAGTCCGACGAGGACCCGCCCCCTCCTACAGAGCTCTGGCCGTGAACCGCGTGAGACACGCGCAGCTAGAGTCACTCCGTCCCGCAATAGACCCGGAGTGAGCCAGAACCTGATGTCCGAAGCTGCCACTTGGGGAACCCAGATCAGCCTCCCCCCGTCCCGGGAGGGGTGAAGCC
Organism: Knipowitschia caucasica; assembly: GCA_964034765.1. Classification (NCBI taxonomy): domain Eukaryota; kingdom Metazoa; phylum Chordata; class Actinopteri; order Gobiiformes; family Gobiidae; genus Knipowitschia; species Knipowitschia caucasica. The sequence continues at coordinate 21,016,059 of OZ035833.1, forward strand.
TGAGGCGCGAGAACCACCTCTGAAAATTTCTCATGTGGAGCAGGCCTAGCCGCACCACAGCATGAGCCGCCGCCATCATTCCCAGCAGGGACCTGAGGCGCCGAGCGGGGACTCTGGGGCCCGCCAGAACCTCCCGGGCCAGACGGGTAATATTCATCCGTCTGTCCACGGACAATGCAGCACGGAATGTCACAGAGTCTAGCTGCAGGCCGAGATAAACCATGCGTTGGGCTGGCTGCAGCTTGCTCTTCTCCCTGTTCACCACAAAGCCCAGGCGCTGTATGTGGGACAGGACCCAGTGCGTGTGGCTCACGGCCACTTCTCTGGATGAGGCCAGAATTAACCAGTCGTCTATATAGGTTAATATTCTTACCCCCGCGCGTCTGAGCGGCTCCAGAGCTGCTTCCACACATTTGGAAAAAGTCCGAGGCGCGAGTGCGTACCCGAAGGGTAGACGGCAGTACTCGTAATTCCTCTCTCCCACTGCGAAGCGCAGAAACCTCCTGTGTTCTGGCACTATGGGCACGTGTAAGTACGCATCTGTCAGGTCTATGGATGTCATCCAGTCTCCCTCCCTGACACACTCGAGGAGCTGCCTTGTGGACAGCATCCGAAACTGCCGTTTGGAAATGCACTCGTTTAACACGCGCAGATCCAGAATGGGACGCACCCCGCCTGACTTCTTTGGCACTAAGAAGTAAGGGGAGTACAGCCCCCTGGTGGCGTCCTGCGGGTCTACCTCCACTGCTGCGCCTCGACTCAGCAGAGAGGAGACCTCCGCTTGTAGTGCCTCTGTCGATCCCCGTACCTGAGAGCGTACTGCCCGTACGCCTCGGAATGGTGGTGGCTTTCGGAAAAATTGCAGTGCGTAACCCCTGCGCAAAGTTTTCTCCAGCCAAATATCTGTCAGTAGGCCCTGCTCCCTCCAGATGCTGTAGAAGTCTGTGAGGGGCGGAACGGGAGCTGGAACACGTCACGGCCCCGCCCTCTCCTGGTGTTCCTAGCAGGGAGGGGGGGTGGCTGAAAGGGCCGGGGGGGCCCCTGCGTCACACCGTGAGCGCCGGGGGCGGTCACGTGTTCTGTAGGCCCGACGTCATAAGTACGGGACTGCTCACCACACGTGACTCGGCTGCTGTGCCCCCCCCTGGCTCTTGCCTCATGGAGGGGGGGGCGAGCCCCTGGAGTGGGAAACCCCGTGTTAGCCTCGTAGCTCGGAGATGCTAACACGCGTTCGGCCGAAGCACACACCTTATTACTCACCAGATCCCTCCGCCTGCCTCTCTGGGAGGGCCTAGCATGAACCCGTGAATCGGAGCTCGTGGCCCGCGTAGCGCTGGGGGCTGCAGGCTAACGTATTAAAAAATGACGTGTTCAAAATCCCTTATAAAGATGACCATGATTCAGAAAGTTAAATTCAAAAAGGTTTATTTCCCTAATACAAAAAGAATCTAAAACAGCTGTTCGGACCAAAAGTAACTATCCCTTATTCTCTATATAAAATATAAAAGTATGACATTGGTGGGCGCTCCACGCAAGTCACACACTGCCCCTGGTCCAGAAAAAACTAACTCACCACACATTCAAACTATCTACTATAAGTAAAATGTGCATGGGGAAGAAGGGGCGTGGTATCAGGCAGCTTCCAGGGTCCCGTGATCCGCCTTCCTCCATCTGGTCTCCGTCTCCAGTCTGCACCTAAAAAGAATTCATGCTTTTCTAACCTACGTGTCTCCGGGCAGCTGTCTCTGGTCTGGATTCATCCCTGCTTGTGTCTAAACAAGTAGTGAGTAGACTGGCAGACTCCAGTGTCAACCCACTCCTGATGGAGTGGGTTCAATAATGCAGAAGTCAGCAGGGGCCAAGGCTAGGGGGACAAAATCCAACAGCAGAACCCATCTGTTATTTAGCTGGTCCCCCAAGAAGACCCCTAAAATTAACTTAAAAGGACTGGCCTGCCACTCAGAGGTCGATAGATCATAAAACACATGGTTTTAGAATGTCACTTATTTATAAATACAACAGTTCCCCTCTCTTGGCCGCTATTAAAAAAAGGCCACACATTTCAATAACCTTCCTCAGGCGACGGGACGGGGGAATCCTCAACCAATGCAAGCATTTGACCTCTCAGTCCAGGGTTAACAGCGGTGTCTATAGCTTTAACACAAAGAGAACGTATACAAGGTATACAACAGCATCCTACAACCATTATTATTGCAAAGATGGCCGCAAGGCTTGTGATAACAGACAAAATTACATGCTTCCACTTCCCCAAGATGCTGTCCAGCCACGCCTCCAGTGGGTTCTCCGGGACTCCAGAAACGTCATGCATTTGCTCTGACAGCATTTTGAGACCAGCCAGAGCCCTGGAAACTGATCCATCTGGATGTGTGTTATTTGGAATGTATACACAACATTCTGTACCAAATAAACTGCAGACCCCACCTCTCTCTGCTAAGAGCATGTCTAGAGCCACTCTGTTTTGAAATGCTACCAGAGAGGTGGCCCCCAGCTGCTCCGCCAATCCCTCTATTGCGTCCCTGGTGTGATTGGCAAGCCTAAGCATAGTATACCACATGAAATTAATTCTATCTACATTTTTGTTTGGCGTGATAGGGAAAATAGCGGAAATTATTGGAAGATTTTCGAAACCTGTTGCAATTTGATCTACCAGTTTGAATTCATGAGGGACTCCACGTGGAACACCTATAGAGTCCATGTAAGTTGGATTATCTTTCCCAGTATCTAGGAATGGGATTGCTCTTTTAAATCTATGCAGTGGGTGGGGACTGTCTAGGGATGGCTTATGGCCAATTATGGAAATGGGCATCATTAATCGCACCATTGCACAACTGCCTGTAAAATTTTTTATTAGTCTATGTCTAAGTTTTAAATCTCCACACAACCAATACAAATCACCTCTGGTCCGGGTCATGGGGACCGGACTGGGCAGGGTGACGTTGTTGACACACCAGTCTGCTGGAAGGAACCCCCACTGGAGACGCGGCCTCGTCCCTCCATTGAGTGAGTGGAAACAGGTGTAATTGCTTTTCCTGTGGGAAAACATAGGGGGCTGAATTTCTGAATCCAATTCTGGAAACAATACTTCAAACATTGAACAATTACTAGGGGCTGTCTTTGTCTCCTCAGTCAGGTCTTTTTCTTGCCAAAACAACTTTATCATACAATTATAACCATCTACATCTTCTGGGAAAAGTGGAGCAGGGGCTGTATACAAAGTGGGACGTGCAGTAGAGCACACAACACAATCGTCAAAGCCAGCAGCCGCTGACATGTGCTCCACTGTCCACAACCAAGCGTTTCTATCCCCATATCCAGTTGCTTGTTTTAACAATTCAGAAACAGTCCAGTCAGCCGTCACCTGTACGTTCTGTTTGTCCTGCCATACTTCACTATCTATGGCCTCCTTGTCTAGCTCCTTGTCCTCGGGTATGGCAATTGAAATCCATTGTCTAATGTCTCCTGGATAATGTCCAATAACGTAAGTCCCATTCACATCAATCCCACAATTTTTCACAGTGACTAGCACCGTTGTTTGTGAGTGGTCTGTAGTCAGAATCACTCGTCCCTTCAATTTGTGTTCCTTATTATAACCCCAATCCGGACCTGTATTGGATATAGAATACTCCCAAGCATCACAGGTGCAGTCCACCGATGCTCTAAAGCTTTTTCCATGTCTCTCATATTTACATGTAGACGGTGTGTAACACAGGTAGAGTGTGTAGTCAGGTCGAAAGGATAATGGAAAGATTGTTGCCATTGGTATGTGGGCTGTAATTGTCGCACCCACCGGGCATTTTACTGTCACAATCGTAGGTAGAGAGTCTCTAACGCTGCCTTCTCCTATGGATCTTTTATTTCTGTCAGTCTTATTGGACCAAAGACTGGATTGTGTTACAAGTCTGGCCCTGTCTCTTAGCTGTGTGTTTTCTAACATTTCCCATGTTAAAATCCCCAGGACCGCGACCAAACCAACTGCAGCGATAGCCCATAGGATGGCTCTCCCTCTTTTGGTTGTGGGCCAGGGCTCCCTGTCCCAAGGCAACATATTAAGAGCGAGTGTAAGCGTGTGTGTGAGTCCCTGTCCAACCCGTGAGCGTGGTTACGAGGGTGGGTCAGATGGTCTCGTATGAGAGAGATGAAACCACTTGTTCCCGTGTCCCTTCAGTTGAACAGCTTTGCGAGTGCGGGCCACCACTTCAAAGGGTCCGGTCCAGCGGGGCTCGTTCCACTTCCTTTTGAACACCTTCACACGGACCCAGGCTGGTGGATCCTCCGAGGCCTCCTTCTCGCAGAGGTCGAGACTTCCTTCAACCTGATGGGAAAAACTAGACAACATTTCTCTCAATTGTTCCCAGTACACCCGCACTGGGGGTGTTGGGGAGTCGTCTTTTGTGAAAGGCACCACCCTGTTTCCTGGTCCTGGCATAGGCCTCCCTGTTAACAGCTCGTATGGGGAGAAATGGTGAATGCGGTTAACAGAGTGCCTTGCTGACAACAGGGCAATAGGCAATGCCTGTAGCCAATTCAATTTACTCGTTGCCAGGATTTTAGAGAGTTTACTTTTCAAGGTCTGATTCATCCTTTCAACTCGGCCCTGGGATTGAGGATGGTAGACCGTTCCAAATTTATGTTTTAGCCCCAGATGTTTTTCTACCAATTGCAAGTGTTTGTTCCTGAAATGCGTCCCATTGTCAGACCTTATTAACTGGGGAAAGCCATGCGTTGGGATGTAATGCTGAATTAAGGCTTTGATTACAGAGGCAGCATCCTCTTTTGCAGCAGGATATGCCTCAGGCCATCCCGTAAAGGTGTCAGTGATGACCAACAGGTACCGCTTTCCTGCGCACCTGTTAATCATATCTGTGAAGTCCATCACAACATGTGCTCCAGGCCAAGCAGCAGGTGTGAATTTTCCTGGGGAAACAGCTGAGCAGGGCGATGGGTTATAATTCTGACATATTTGACAGGACCTAGTATAATCTTGGATCATGCTTGTCTTAACACTAGGAACGCCCCTAGCGGTCAACTGACCGTCACTCACTTTATTATGATAATTAGTGTATTCAAAACAAAACGCCAGAAGTTGAAATTTTATGACTTTTACTAGGTACTTGTTGTTTATATTTTGGTGTGTTTTGGTTTTGGAAAAAATAAAGAAAACAAGATTTACACGTATTTTAACTTTTCTAAACCACAGCCCTTTCTGCTTCCCCATGGAGATACATGGCGCAGGGGCGACTGTTGTCATAGTAACCTTTCCCGGGGGTTTTTCGCGCCTTATAAAAATGTATCAATATGTTGTCATTAGACTCTAAAGGGACTTGAGTTTTTTGATTATTATTTGGGAGAGAGAGAGGAGTACAAAATGAATAGAGCTGCAAGTACACGGTAGAAGCCCTGACAGTGCTTCAAGACATTGAATGAGAACAGTCTGACGGAGGTGACATGTCACATTTTGAGGTAGAAAGTGACAGTGGGGAGAACACCTATAATATTCTAAATCTGAACGTAACCCCAAAGTGCATTCACGGCACGGACAGCAGTGTTGTAACAAGTCCAGAAGCAATAACGCACATGACCCGCGTAATGCCAGCCATACGCAGGTGTCTGTGTGCGCGCTGTCGCTCCATTCTGCCTTTTCATTCATCATCAATTACATTATTATATTTATACATACAAGAAGGCAATAAAGCAGAATACAATATCGCAATAAAATAGAACAATTAGATGAACTATCAAGGCAGAGTGCAGAACAGAGTGCTCGTCACCCGCGGACACTGCAGAGAGGGACTGTGGGGCAGAGGCGGCCCTCATATATCAATAAGGATATAATTCTTATTTCATCCAGATAACACTGTGTGTTATTCTGCACAGCGCGCACTGCAAGGCAATGATTATAATTTTGTTCTGAGCATAAAGAGCACTGCTTGTCTCAAATAAATACAAATATACATATACATATATTTGTCTTTCTAACGTGTCCCGTGTAAAATTGAAGATTTTACATTGACGATGGTAGCCTAGCTGATGATCTTGTGTCAATACGAATACTATTATTATTATCTAGATAATATTTCCCACGGTGATTTCGGCTGGAAAGAGCAAACAGTCTGGAGATGACGTAAGAAGTAGACGCATATAGCAGCGCGAAGACGTTATGGTCCCGTGCTTTTCTAAACTATAATTTATATTGTTTGAATTTACATATTGTTACTGAGTCAAATATAACATATAGTGACCGACCTTTTAGGTGTTTGCCAAAGTTACAAAATAAATCTAGCCTGAAAAGTCATCGTAATTTTGATGGATCAGTACACGCACAATGTGTCGTCTTAGTCTTTTATTTCGGCTAGAATTACAATTACTTAGCATATTTAGACAAATAATTTACACAGTTTCATTATGATCACGATTCCTTTGCAACATCAAGTTCTGGTTTAGTGAACAATCAATTTGGCAAAAGGCTGTATCAGCGCAAAATACATAGCGGTCAACTGACCGCAGGGGGCGGTGCAAGGTATGTTAAGAGCGCGGCGGTCCTAGTGTTAAAGGGATGCCACCATTGTGACATATTCCTGAGCATCTGTACCTGACCCACATGGGCTAGCCCATGTGCCTCAGATAAAGCCGCTCGTGAGAGGTCCCCCATGGGCAGGGCGGGGCGGCTATCAGGGCCGTACCAGATGCCAGTATCTGGATCCTTCTTTGCCCGTTTTTGAACCCACATGGATATTTCTTCAGGAGCTGCTTTTGTTTGGGCTTCAGCTAAAATCTGAAGGGACAGATCGGGCAGGCAGTCTGCCAGGTCTGGCCCCTCGTCCCGAACCACAAACACTCCTGGAGTACTGACCTTGTAGTTGGCAGCTTTCTTTGCGGCCTCATCCGCCGCCTCGTTTCCCCTGGCCTCAAAGTTGTCTGACTTGGAGTGCCCTTGGCACTTGATGACGCTTACCTGTTTTGGAAGCTGGAGAGCGCTGTCCAGCCTCTCCACCAGGGCTCTATGTGTGATGGGTCGGCCTTTAGCAGTCAAGAAGCCGTTTCTTTTCCACTCGGAGAGGTTGAAATGGACAGCCTGAGTAGCATACGCAGAGTCGGAGTAAATATTTACAGATTTACCTTTAGCAAACTCCAAGGCGGCGCAGAGAGCCTCTAGTTCTGCCGCCTGAGCTGATGGTTTGTCAGTTAAAACACCGCTGTTTACTGTAACAAAATTTTCACCGTTAACACTGACAACTGCATATGCCGCTCTCAAGCTGCCATTCCTCTCTCTCCAGCAACACCCATCTGTGAAAAGCTGTAAGTCGGGGTCCTGAAGTGGGTCAGTCTGGAGGTCAGGTCGCACTTTCAGACTGTCTATTACCCTTACACTGCAGTCATGAGGCTCACCCTGTCTTGGCATGTGGTCAGCCATGTTAATGCCAAGAGGTGTAAAAGTTATGTGGGGCTGAGTGAGCACCTGTAAGAGCCGTGACTGTCTCAAAGGTGACATAGTGAAGGCAGCTGAGGACACATATGCACAAACGCCATGATCAGTCAATATTTCTAAAGCATGCCCCATGACTAAATGTGCTGTTTTCTTAATCAAATGTCCCACTCCTGCAGCATACCTAGAACAGTCAACCTGTCTAGCCTCGATTGAATCCAATGGAACGCTAATATACTGTAAGATTTTTCTCTGGCCCCTGCACTTTTGATATAACACCCCGTTGGCTACCTGAGACTGCACTGTGGCATCTAAATAGAACGGGAGAGAATAATCTGGTGAAGCCAAATGAGCCGCAGAGGATAGGTCCTGTTTGAGTGAGATAAACTGTGCCTCACTATCTCTGTCCCAATTCAGTTTAGCCCTTGTGTTTCTCATGCCATGTTCATTAACTAAAGCTCTTAAAGGTTTAGTTTTGTCTGCAAAATCTGCCACATAGTGTCTGCTATAGCCTATCAGACCCAGGAAGGACAACATGTCCCCCACCATGGTGGGTCTGGGATATGACAAAATAGAATCTCTGTGCTCTGGAGACATATTTGTTGATCCTCCAGACACGCTACGTCCCAGGAAGGTCACCGCAGGCCTGCAACATTGTAGCTTTTCCTTACTGACCTTAAATCCTTTTGAATGTAAGAAGATTATAGTGTCCCTGGTGGCTTGTAGACAGGCCTGCTCCGTCCTCGAGGCGAGGAGGAGATCGTCCACATACTGTAGGAGTACCACGCCCTCCGGAAGCACCAACTCTCTCAGCAAAGCGTTCAAAGTCTGATTAAAAATGCCCGGGGAGCATTTATGTCCCTGGGGAAGACGGGTGTAACGCAGTTTTTGGCCCCTGTGAGTAAATGAGAAGAAATCTCTGCTTTCCTCTGCCAGGGGAATACAGAAAAATGCATTAGCCAAACCCATAACAGTAAAATACTGGAGGTCTGGTGACAGTGATGACAGCATTGTATAAGGGTTTGGGACCGGGAGACACTGAGTTAATGTTAATGTTGTTGATTTTCTCAAATCATGGACCATTCTATATTTATTCTGACCTGTTTTTGGCACAGCTAGAGTGGGCGTGTTCCACTCTGATTTTGATGGCTCGAGGACTCCCACTTTCGTAAGTCCCTCTATCACCTGTGAGATACCCTCGACAGCTTCTGGTTTGGTGGCATACTGCTTTATGCGAATCGGGCCTCCTGGCTTCATCTGTAAAGACACAGGAGGGAAAGAGGTGCACAACCCCACGTCCGTGGGACCTTGGGACCAAACTTCTGCAGGCACCTGTTTCAATATTTCATGAGTATCATCATGATCTGTCATGTGTCTACCATGATGTCTGGTCAATGTTTCGTGCTCCACTTTCCCTGTGTCTATCATATTTGCTTTTATTCTGTATGACTTATTTTCAATGCTGTACTGCACATGAGGGAGTTGGGTGTCAGACCAATCGTCAGCTTTTACCAGTCTCTTTACCATTGGACCTAAAGCTCTAGCCTCATGACCAGGGTGTACAGCCAAGGTGATGTGTGGGACAGCAGAGGAAGACATGTAATACCACTCACACTGTTCAGGAAGCAGCCGTGTATGGGCCGCCACACCCTCAGGCCCAATATAAATGTAATCTGATTCTAATGTCCACCTATCACTTTCAATTTGTTTGAATTGTTCTCTGTACATTAAGTCTTGGTCTCTGTCATAGAATAATGTCAAGTGGGCAGGGTCCAGTGGGAGGTGGTAGGAGGCCAAAGAATTTATCCAGGGTTTCCACTTGAAGAAGACGGAATGCACACCATTATTGTCCGTGGACTTGTTTTCTGGGTCCAGTCTCACCCAGTATATGTCTGCATACTGGTCTGGCATCTCTTCTCTCAGAAGCCAGCAGGAGTCCATCGATACACCGGTCACCAGGGCTGGACTGGCCATCGGGCGTACCGGGCAATGCCCGAAGGGCCGATGCCCATATTTGGGCCGGTCTGTCTGCCTCATACAAAACACATGTTTGTGAAAAGTGTAAATCCGTTGAGAAATGTTTGAGGGGAGCGCGCGTGTCCGCGGGGCACCTGCTGTATGTACTCGAACGGGATTCCACCACCTCAGCGGCCGCAGTGTTCCCGCATCCAGCTGCTCTGAGCTGGACGCAGGAACCGCTCACCGGGAACCGCTCACAACACAACACGGTGAGCGCGTAGCCGCAACGTGCCCAAGACCATAAACGCGCACAGGACCATGCGTGTATTTGCGTAATTTGTGCACCCAATAAATACACCGCTGCAAAAAACAGTCCGCGTCTCCCCTCTCCTCAAAATTAAAGCTCGGGTACCTAAATTTTCCATTGCATTAAAAGTTCATGTTTGAGCCCAAAAGTAAAATGTTGTAAACAGATTAAACATATTTAGAGCCAGCAAATGGCTGACAATATGCATTTCAGAAATGTTTACCAATTCTCATCCCTGTAACAAACAATATTGTCTGTGCCCACCTCCCTCACTCTGAGACATGTTTATTACTCTGTTTAATGTAGACTATTGTACTTTATTTTATTGTTAAAACTGGAGCGATCCTGATCCTCTACAGTATTTGCTTCCACATACTGTATAAACCAGGGGTCGGCAACCTTTAGTGCCCCTAAAGTGGCTCCTGGAGCCTTTTCAAAAATGTCTGATAGTGGAGTGTGAGGGCTATATTTTATTTCTAGTTTGAATGTGGTTTCTGTAGGAGGAAAAACGTTCTTAACGTTTTTCAATGCTGCAAAAACTTGTATAAGTAATATTCAATTTTAACTGTGTGTGCGCATGGATCCCAAAGATAAAGAGAGTCGATAAGACTGGACTAAGAATGAAAATGAACATTTGCTTTCAGTCAATGAGGAAGGACTGCTTCATGTTTGCGATGTAATGAAAAGTTTTGTTGCAACAGGAGGAACAATGAAGCTTTAAACACCGTTCACTGAAAGATTCATTCATCATAAAGTCAGAGCACCTATTTTCAGACTTCAAAAACCTTCTCAAAGACGGTGAAAGAAAAGGCCATTAAGGACATTCAGCTCCAGAAAACTTCAGCCTGTGATGGATATGAACAGACAGTGATGCAGGTGAACTCGGAGCCAAAAAACAGATTTATTTACTGTATTTGTGCAGTTGCAAGAAGGTTAAACTTAAAGCAGAGTCGTCACGTGGTGCATCATTCTCTCCAGGACACGCTGCAATGAAAATACACATCTGATAATCATGAATGGTTTTTATGTGTTTAGCCTTTACTTTGTCATTTAGATATTAGGCTAATGTAGCTAATATAGCTAATGTAGCTAATACAGCTTCAGCCCCTGTTACCTTCATATAAGCCTTATACAACGCTGTTTTTTTTTTTTTTTTTTGTCAAATAGGGCTCCTTGAACCTTTTGAGTTGCCTGGGCCGCTAAAAAGGAAAAAATGCCCGGGCCGTTTTTTTGTCCCAGTTCAGCCCTGCCGGTCACACATCTGTAAATTTGCCCCCCTGGAAAAGTCACTTGTAGACCATCCGGTCCACATAGAATTGACGCATTGGTTTTAGTCAATAAGTCTCTTCCCAGCAGGTTGACAGGTGTTTTAGGAGCATTTACAAAAGAATGCCACAGTGTCTGTGTTCCAATTTGTGTCTTTAAACGTTTAGTGAGTGGCAGTACCTCAGGTGTCCCAGAAAATCCAACCAGGGTGATGTGCTCCTCAGAGAGCAGGACGGGGCGTATCTTTGTATTGATGGTAGAGTAGGTGGCGCCAGTGTCCACCAGGGCCATCAGGTTGTCGTCCTCCACCCTTATGGGAAGCATAGGCTCTGCAAGCACCTTGTCCCCTGGATTTCCTAGGCAGCCCTAGTAAGATTGTTCATGTTCATACTCGCCCGAGTAGTTCCCATGCTGGTAATATTGTCCATCTCTCTGGGCCAGGTTGTCATTCGGAGCCGTCCATGGGGAGGGAGGGCCTGCGCGCTCTGGTCTGGGTCCCATGCCTCTCTGGGGGCCCCTCCCACGCACCATCTCAGGCGCTCCATGGTAGTAGGAGGCCTCTCCTTCAAAGGGGCAGTCCTTCGCCCAGTGACCGTGCCTGTAACAGAGCCGACACACATCCCTGCCCCCTCTCCAGCTTCCACCCCTTCTTCCTCCCCGGCCCCCACGCCCACCACCTCTGGCCCCTCCCCTTGTCCAGTCCTGTCGTGGTGGAGTGGGAAGTCCAGCAGGCATATTAGTCATCTGATTACTAGTTCCTTTTTTATTTTGGGTGGCTTTATTTCTAGCTTCACTAAGCTGTAACTTCAAAAGTTGACAAGTCATATCTTCAACACTCTTTCTTTCTTTAGTTTTATTTTCAACATATCGCTTAATGTGAAAGATTAAATTTGTCTTCCACTGCGCTGAATCTGGGTTAATATTATCTGGGTTGTCCTCAATTTTTGAGCGTATGGTTTCTGGTAAACCATTCAAAATAGCTGCTCTAAAAGGCATGACTTCACTGACCTTGTGAGGGTGTCTTCCTACTGTGTCCATCCACTTGGTCACACTCCTGTCATAAAATACAAGTGGGTCCTCAGACTCCAGCCAAGTTAACTCACGAGGGGCAGAAGACAGCGGAGTTGGAAAGTTTTCCCTCAGTGCTTCATACCAGGCATTTGCATACTGGCCAAATCTGGAAGAATCACAAACATCAGCAGTACCAGCTTGTCTTTCAATAGCATCTCTCTCCCATGGTTTACTGCATGCTGCCAACACTGCCCGGACGTCACCCATCGCCACATCATGACCTGTAAACCATGTGTTGAGACTGGAAATCCAGTTTCCAGCTCCTTGACACAATGGAGGCATTTTGTCTTTTATAGTCTGCATGTCACTTACAGAAAAAGGATGGTACTCCCCAGCTGCGCCTCGTCCTGGTCTCAGAGGGAACATGGATTTTGTCTGAGACCTGGTTCTGCTTGCCACCGGTCTAGTTTCCCCAGGCTCCTGGTCTCCGTCATCACTACTATCGTCAGAAGAGAATTTAGCTCCTTTTTTAGCCTGTTTAGCTTTAAGTACTGGTGGGGCCATGGCACCGTCTCCCTTGTCACTTTCACTGTCCGTCCTAGTCATGGCTCTGCGTGCGGCTTTATTAATTAATTTTGCATTCTCCTGTCTAGCGGTCTCGTAATCATGGGTCCTACTTGGGGTTTCTTCTCTCTCAACTCTGTCTGTGGTGCATTCAAAGGTCGGTTTCCTAGCTCTAATATTTCTGAGAGAGTGCAGGAGCAGCTCCTGCACCTCTTGGATGGGTGGGGGTTGGTGAGGGGTGTGTGGGAGCTGTGGCGGGAGGCTGACAGCTGGATTTTGACTCGGATCTCTATTGTCCCCCACAGACTCCTCTTCTGTCCCTTCGTCAAATTCCCTGTCTACAAAGTCATTGTCCCCTCTCTTTCCTACCGCCACTTCTCCTGAAAATGTATATTGTGGCAGTATTAGATTTGGCTTACCTGGTTCTAAACCCAGAGAATATTTTGGTGGAGCCGTGGGTAGGGATGGGTATATATTACTCACCGGCATTGCTCCGTTTTCTGTTTCCTTGTCTTTACTTACCATAGGTAATTTTGCCAACGCCGTGGCAGCCAAAGCAAAGTTATGTACCTTGGTCCTCAGTTTCTCAGCCTTTTTTAGTTCCTTCTTAATTTTCCTACACTCATTCCAACTCTTTCCCTGCTTTCCCTCAAGGTCTAGTTTATCCTGTTTTAAATTATTTTCCTCTTCCCGCAATATCCTAGCTAATGCGGACGCTGTCATATACTCAGGTATGACCCTTTTGTTCTGTATTTTTTCCCATGCTTTCACAGCCTTTCGTTTTGCCTTGTTCCTATGTTCTTTATCCAGACCACTCAAAATCTGAGCCTCTATTTCTCTATATAGCTGCTCGATTTGAATGCCTGTCTCCATTTTTCGGGGGGGCCCAAAATTCCCCCAGGTTCCAATGGTGAAAACCTAACTTGTGTGTTGACGCGTCCGTCAACCACGCTAGTCACAGCGGGCTTTCCTGTTTCTGGCAAGGCTCTCAAAAAATCTTTACTTTTAATATATTCTCGCAGGGTTCTAGCTACTTAGACTCTTATTTTATTTAATTTTGACGTATTTTCGCAAGGCTCTCACTACTTTTTAGGCTTTTACTATTTTTACTTTTTGAATTAGCTCCTCCGTGGACAAAACTCCTCTCCCCTTGATTTGGTTAGTCCAATATGCAGATTTTTAATTAGTCAAAAGGTATCTGCTTACCTTCAATTCAGCGGCCGCTTTGAGGAGAGATGTAGAGTCCAGGGGGAGATTGAGAGTCATCAAAGGGATCACGTCGAGGGTCACCAATTAACGTATTAAAAAATGACGTGTTCAAAATCCCTTATAAAGATGACCATGATTCAGAAAGTTAAATTCAAAAAGGTTTATTTCCCTAATACAAAAAGAATCTAAAACAGCTGTTCGGACCAAAAGTAACTATCCCTTATTCTCTATATAAAATATAAGAGTATAACTTTGAGTGGGCGCTCCACCTCAAGTCACACACTGCCCCTGGTCCAGAAAAAACTAACCAACCACACATTCAAACTATCTACTATAAGTAAAATGTGCATGGGGAAGAAGGGGCGTGGTATCAGGCAGCTTCCAGGGTCCCGTGATCCGCCTTCCTCCATCTGGTCTCCGTCTCCAGTCTGCACCTAAAAAGAATTCATCCTTTTCTAACCTACGTGTCTCCGGGCAGCTGTCTCTGGTCTGGATTCATCCCTGCTTGTCTAAACAAGTAGTGAGTAGACTGGCAGACTCCAGTGTCAACCCACTCCTGATGGAGTGGGGTCAATAATGCAGAAGTCAGCAGGGGCCAAGGCTAGGGGGACAAAATCCAAACAGCAGAACCCACCTGTTATTTAGCTGGTCCCCCAAGAAGACCCCTAAAATTAAAATAAAAAGGACTGGCCTGCCACTCAGAGGTCGATAGATCATAAAACACATGGTTTTAGAATGTCACTTATTTATAAATACAACAAGGCCTAGCGGCGCCACGTTATGTGCTCGAAAAGTACCACAAACAGATTTCAGATCATTTGACATGTTACATACCCCCAAATGAGACTCAGACAGTGAGTACTGATGAAATGCCGGTCGGCTTTTATTGAACGAATTCTTACCGCCCCGACCTCCTCTGCCATAGGGAGGTCGGCGGTGGGTACGTTGGTCCCGCGAGCCTCCCGTGTGTCTGTCTGGACCTGGGGGCCTCGTCGCCGGGGGACGATGAGCCACGGAGCGTGGATATGGCCCGGGGCGCCTGCCGGGCGAGCGCTCCCTGCCTCTGTCTCGGCTCCGCGCTGGAGGGCGGGCCTCGCGCCTCGTTGCTAAATGCTGGGCTAGGCTAGCAGAGTCCTTAGTTGCGGTGTCCAGCCTAGTCATCAGGGTCTGCATCTCCGGACCGAAGAGCGACGTCTGGGAGATGGGCAGGTCCAGCAGCTGCCTCTTCTCCGCCTCTCTGATGTTAGCAAGCCCAAGCCAGAGGTGCCTGGCCCCGACTTGTGCTGCTGCCATGGTGCGGCCGCCATTGACAGCTAGCGCCTGGCACATGCGCAGGATCGCCGCTGAAGTGGTCCTCGCCTGAGATAAGGTGTCTCCACTGAGCGCCTGGCCAGAAGAGAGCGACCTATCCAGGGCCCCGGAGATGAAGGCCATGTTGTTAGCCACCGCGACGACCTGTGCCGCATTGGCGTAACATCTATCGTGCATCGCCAAAGACATCCTGTCCCGCTCGGAGGGAAGGAGAGGTCTGGTGCCGGGCCACACGGATGCGGAGGGGTGCAGGGCCGCTCGAACCGAGTCCTCGATGTCCGGGACCCCGCCGGTCCAGGACCAGTCCTGCACGTTGCAGTACATGCCGTACCCCAAAGCGGGCCTCTTGGCCGCTAGGGGCTTTGGCCACTCACGTGTCGCGAACTGGACGATCGGGTCCATCCGCGGGCACAACGTGGGCTGCGTCCTCCTCCTCCCTCGAGGGGTGGCGTAACCAGAGGTGAAGTCCTCCACCCTCTGGTTCGGTTGCGGTGGCAGGGGCGCATCCATGATGGCCGCCGCCGTGGAGTAGAGCCCAGGCATGTGGTCCAGCGGGAAGCGGTCCGGCTCCGGGTTGGACACCACCTCGTCCAGCGTGAGGAGAGAGCCGACCTCCGAAACCTCTCCGTCCTCGCAGTCACCCCACTCCGCGGGCACGGGTGGAAGGTCGAGAGGGGCCCAGTCAATCACAGACTCCTCGTCCTGAGAGGAGTCCGGACGGGGCGCTGTAGCGGCGAAGAACGCGCGCCTGCGTTCACTCTCCTCCCTGGGGAGAGCGAGACACGAGGCGCAGGTGGCGCTCAACGCCGCATGGCCCGAACCCAGGCACACGAAGCAGCTGGAGTGCTGGTCCTTGCGCTGGAGCTTGACCCGACAAGTCGAGCAACGACGACGTCCGACGCCGGATGGCGAAGGGGAACTCGGACGAGCATCAGAAGACATCTTTTTCTCTGGTAAAATTGAACGGTAGATCTCAATCGGCGCCAGAGTGAAAGAGGGGGTGCGGCCTTGTGCAGGGGCATTTATAGATGAAGGTGGCTGGTGATTGGAGCAAATTATTTTGATCTCTCTGGCGTGTGACCTGGGGGTCACGAGTGATATCCCACTAGCGAAGTCCTAAGGGACGTAGCACCATGACGTAGAATAGCACGAGACTCACGTGTGAAACACGCGTCTTTTATTTTTTTTTTCCCCAGTGATGCTGCAATGACCCAAACAACCACCAGGTGGCACTTGTGAGCAGGGTTTGGAACATTGGCTTGTCACCGCTCATTCTTCTCTCTTCACCGGACAAGTTTCTGTGGCTTTTTAGCTCAATGATAAGGAGCTAGACCCTGGTGCGAGAGGACCCGGGTTCAAATATAGGCTAAGACACTTTTGATTTTGTTGACGTTTACATTTTTTTCTAAAACATACTTAGTAATTAGGCCAACACATTTAAAATAGTTTCTAGACTGTAGTAAACTTGTAAAACGCGCTGGGTGTCACACATGGCTGGGGGCATTAACGCACGGGTTGCCACTATTCATTCTATAAAAAGTCCACTTAAATTTTGAATGTAGTCCATTTAAACTTAAATGTATTTGTCACTGCTAATTTGCATGAGGCGTTACAGCACGTACGCGTTATACGCGCAGCAGACGCGTGTTACTTTTTTCCATGTTAACCTATGATGATATTTACACTTTTAGCGTTATACGTGTGTATGACGGACGTATGACGCAAAGCTGCGCTCTAATTTAGGATGGATTTCTAATTTTGGGCGCGCAGCCACGCGTCTCCCATTGAAATCTCATGTAAAACATGATTTTTCTAGCGGCCTTTGGCTCTAGATCGCATCTACACACACACAGCACTTGTGTCTAAACATCAGCAGGAGGAGCAGCAGGTTTTAAAGTGATTCTAGACATCGTTTTTTTTCTTTCATAAAGTCTGGCGTCTGGCTAAACCAGCACAGAGACCATGAGGACAAACACATGCATGTGATTTATGTTGCTCTACATCAGTCCTCTGTACTGTCCTCTACACTGCTCCATAGACTACACAGGGAGAGCATCAGAAGCCGCGGACCTGCGCGCACGGCCTGTGTAGATACTCCAAAAAAATGTTACGCGCAGAGAGCGCCTAGTAAACGCGTACGCGCTGTTTACGCCTACTGTGTAAATTCCCTGTAAGCCTCATGGAGGGGGGACGAGCCCCTGAAGTGGGAAACCCCGGGGGCCTCGTCGAGGGGGGACAATGGATGGCGGAGCGAGGATACGGGTCAGGGCGCCTCCTGGGCGAACGCTCTCTGCCTCTGTCCCGGCTCCGTGATGGCTGGTGACGCCGCGGAGGTGGTCCTAGCCTCTGATAGGAGGTCTCCACTGAGCGCCTGTCCAGAGGAGAGCAACCTATCCAGGGCCCCCGTGATGACATCCATATTGTTAGCCAATGCGACGACCTGAGCCGCATTGGCATAACACCTGTCCAGCATCGCCAAAGACATCCTGTCCCGCTCGGAGGGAAGGAGAGGTCTGGCGCCGGGCCACACGGATGCGGAGGGCTGCAGGGCCATGCGGACTGAGTCCTCTATGTCCGGGACACCACCGGTCCAGGACCAGTCCTGCACGCTGCAGTACATGCCGTACCCCAGAGCAGGCCTCTTGGCTGTTAGGGGCTTTGGCCACTCACGTGTCGCGTAATGGAGGATCGGGTCCATCCGCGGGCACAGCGTGGGTTGTTTCCTCCTCCTCCCTCGAGCGGTGGCGCCGCCGAGGGAGGTCCTCCACCGTCTGGACGGGCTGCGGTGGTAGAGGAGCATCCATGATGGCCGCCACGGAGGAGTAGAGACCGGGCATGTGGTCCTGCGGAAAGCGGTCCAGCTCTGGGTTCGACACTACCTCGTCCAGTGTGAGGAGAGAGCCGTCCTCCGAAGCCTCTCCAACCTCGCAGTCACCCCATTCCGCGGGCACGGGCGAAAGGTCGAGTGGGGCCCAGTCAATCTCAGACTCCTCGTCCTGAGAGGGGCGCTGCAGCAGCAAAGAACGCGCGCCTGCGTTCACTCTCCTCCCTGGGGAGAGCGAGACACGAGGCGCAGCTAGCGCTCAACGCTGCACGGCCCGGACCCAGGCACATGAAGCAGCTGGCATGCTGGTCCGTGCGCTGGAGCCTGACCCGACACGTAGAGCAGCGACGATGTCCGACGCCGGAGGGCGAAGGGGAACTCGGACGAACAATGGAAGACATCTCAGAACGAAGTAAGTACTGTGGTAGATCTCAATCTGCGCCAGAGTGAAAGAGGGGGCGCGGCTATGGAGCAGGGGCTTTTATAGAGGAGGGTCGCTAGTGATTGGAGCATTTTTTGTTTGATCTCTCTGGCGTCTGTGACCTGGGGGTCACGTAATATCCACTAGCGAAGTCCGCTAAGGGACGTAGCACCATGACGTAGAACTGCATTTCCTGTATTTTGGTCAAGCCAAGTTTCAGCCATGAACATAAGGTCAAGATTATAAGAACAAATAAAATGATTGATTAAAAACGACCTGTTACAAAGAGATCTGACATTTAGCATAGTAAGTTTCAAAGTTTCAGTATCAGCGGTTGTGGTCGGCTGATTTTTACACGGAACAAGAATTAGATTTTCCAGATTAGACTGACTAACTTCAGATATTTTTCTGTTATGTACTCTTTGTGTTATCACTAAGGGAATGGCCAGTGGTTGCGAAGCAGAGACCCTGTGCATCCTATTGTTTAGAGATAAGAGGAGAAGGGGAAAGCGGGGGAGGAGGATGGAGAAGTGGGTGGTTCTTACGAGGGGGGGTTGGAGGTGGATGGGTGTTAAGGGAGGGGCAGGAGTTGGGAGATGGACGAGGGGGGAGTGGAGGTGGAGGGGTTCTTGGTGATGGGTATGGGGGGGAGGTTGGCTAAACGAGGGGGGGTGGGGGTGGGGTTGGAATGGTTTTGGGGTTAGGGGAGGGACCGGTGGATTTTGCGGGTGAATTTTGCGGGTGAATTTGAGTTAGAATTTGAGGGACGGGTGGATTTCGTGGGAGAATTTGAGTTGGACGCCCTAGGTGGCTTTGGAGGTACGTATGGGGAGTAGTTATGAATGTTAGATAGGACTCTTGATCTGGCTACAGTGGGTGTGAGAGGAATAGTCTGCATCGCCGATCTTATCATGCCTGCAGAGTGCTCCGGTAATTCCAATAGTGATGGAAAACACAGGGAAAGGTCGTCCTCATGTTCCTTAGATGGAGTGGATGTGGCGGGGGGCAGTGGCGTTCCAAGGGTACCCCGGGGCCCCAGGCAAAAGAGTCCTTGGGGGCCCCGATACCGACCATATAACCACATAAAAAGGTTAATACTGCAGTAGATATAAATATATTATTTATTTGCATCATAAAGTTGAAACAGAATTGACAAAATACTAACAACAAAAAAGATCAGCAGAACAACAATATTATGAAAACATAATTAACAACTAAACAATAAAGCCTATAAGCTTTGCTTATAGGTTCTCAACTCTGTGACAATACTTCTTTGTAGAACTTGATCTAGAGCAGATTTTGTTTTTAACCTTATCTGGAGCTCATGCCAACTTTTCATCTTATTTATATGGGGTTTGGAATATTCATGCTCTTTTAAATGTGCAACAAGGTTTTTCCAGTTTTTAAGCCCTCCTTTAGTTAGAGCATTATTGTCCTTTTTGCCAAATATTTTGCAAGCAAAGCAAAAGACTGAATCGGTCGATTTTGAATATACTAGCCATGTTCGCTTTATTTTTTCACCATTTCTCATGACCATGTAATAATTTTCCTTTGTGAATCTCCGAGGATTTTGTTCATTGCTTTGAGGAAAAACAATATCCGTCACCTGAAGAGGACCTTTTTTCACCAGGGAACTCTTTTCACCATCATTAAGAACATCAGGCCACTGTCCAGGATCAGAAGATGTCAATCTTATTGGTGTTGCTTTTTCTTGGTCTGTGGATACCGTTTGAGCTGAAACAAATTTAAAAAACACATGAATTCTCAAAAGAAAAACACAATAACCATAAATAATCCTGATGTGATATCATTACTTGAACAAACACTATGTTTAGTCTCTTTTTACAGCCTTTACAATTACAATTGTTGCTAAAGATGGCTTGCTAAGTATGTCCATATTTACATTACTATTTATGTATTTTTAATTTACACATCTTCAAAATACAAACCAACTTAGATATTAATTTATTTTCAAGTATACCTCTTATATTTGTTTGAAATTATAGATATGGTAGATACTACAAAAGGCCATAGTGTGTAAAATTCAAGCATTTTTTAAAACTAAATATATTATTGCACTAATATCATACCTGGAGTGGGTGCTTGTGGTTCTGTTTGGTCCTCTTGGTCAATGGAGGTAGGCGACGAAATGTTGACAATTGCAGTATTGGATATAGCTGACTGCTGCTCACTGGAGAAAGCGCTGCTGTCCAGGGCTGTAGAGCTTGAGGGGGCAGTAAACCTTGGCGTGGCAGTACTTGGGGCTGTAGTAGTGTGTGTAGCGGCAGACTGAGCTTAAAGATAAGACAGTCATTAGACAGTCACTCACCGCTATCATGCTTTCTTTTCTTGTCTTCCTCTTTTTTGCGCTTTCGTTTATTGCTTCCAGAAGGATAACTTCTCTTCATTTGGTCGGACAACTTTGTTTTGCTTTGGGAGAAATGGCACGCTGCCTGCACGCTCCGCTCACCTCACCTCTGTCACTGACACACGTGGGGGGAGGGGCGAGAGGAGCGGGGCCCTATCAGGGGATTTGAGACGGGCGGTCAAATTGCAACTCGTCACTGCAGGTACCTGTTGTGGCCTGTACAAGTCGACCGCTTGTGTCAAATCAGTCGGCCCTCAGGGGCCCCTGCCGGTTTGGGGGCCCCAGGCAGCTGCCTGCCTTGCCTGTTGGCACGGGACGCCTCTGGCGGGGGGGACCCAAACTGGGTCCATGGAAGGTGATGAGGGAGTCTTTGGTGGAGACGGAGGTGGTTGAGAGGCCCCCAGTACAGGCCTGTCTGTAGCCTGGAGCAATGGGGGGGGCTTCACGGGAGCTGTAGGTGGGGAAGGTGCTGCTGAAGATGATGCAGCAGCCACAGCTGGTGCTGGTGGCGCTGATGCTGAAGGCGCTGATGACGCTGTGGCAGCCACTGCTGCTGCTGATGCTGTATCCGCTGCTGATGATGATGCTGGTGGACCTGTTGAGTTCTTTTGAGGCGGTGGAGGTGCCGAGACCTCTGGGTTCCGTGGAGAGGGTCGTGCCCTTCGCTTCTTCCTCTCTTTCAACGGCTGCACGCGCTGCGCAGACTCAGGTCTTAGGCCCCGACTCCACCGGGCGCGTAAAACGGACGACGGATCCGTCCAAACGCGTCCGTTTCATCTATGTTTCCATTATTTCAATGAGAGTGAATGGAAGTGGCTCTACTGCCTCCAACATCCGTCCGTCCGATTCCGTCAACGGAGGGTGCAACGGACGTGGACGGACGAAATAGAAACAATCCTATTTGTTCCGTCCGTTGACGCGTGTCGGGTCCGTTTTCCATTGAAAATGCAATGGAATAATATATTTATCACATTATTTTAAATATTTAAGAATTTTTTCCCTGATATAAATCTGCCGTTTATTATTCGCGTAATGTCAATATTGACTCGCTTTCAAAAAAGCCTTGATATTTTGTTTTTTTCTCTCTCCACCCCTTTTTGCCAGGTGCCTAGTCACGTGTCTGTGATCTATGCAAAGCACGACACTATTGAAGCATCAAGGACGTCACGATAGACGAAGCTATCCATCCATCCATCCATCCATTTTCTTCCGCTTTATCCGTTGCCGGGTCGCGGGGGCAGCAGTCTAAGCAAAGACGCCCAGACTTCCCTATCCACACACACTTCCTCCAGCTCGTCCGGGGGGACCCCAAGGCGTTCCCAGGCCAGCCGAGAGACATAGTCCCTCCAGCGTGTCCTAGGTCTTCCGCGGGGCCTCCTCCCGGTGGGACGTGCCCGGAACACATCCCCAGGAAGGCGTCCAGGAGGCATCCGGAACAGATGCCCGAGCCACCTCAACTGGTTCCCCTCGGCGGGAGCGCCCAGCCACTCTGCGGAGGAAGCTCATTTCGACCGCTTGTATCCGCGATCTCGTTCTTTCGGTCATTACCCAAAGCTCATGACCATAGGTGAGGGAGGGAACGAAGATTGGCCGGTAAATCGAGAGCTTTGCCTTTCAGCTCAGCTCCCTCTTTACCACAACGGTCCGATACAGCGACCGCATCACTGCGCACGCTGCACCGATCCGCCTGTCAATCTCACGCTCCATTCTTCCCTCACTCGTGAACAAGACCCCGAGATACTTGAACTCCTCCACTTGAGGAAGGACCTCTCCACCCTGCAGAGGGCAAGGCACCTTTTTCCGGTCGAGCACCATGGCCTCGGATTTGGAGGTGCTGATTCTCATCCCAGCCGCTTCACACTCGGCTGCAAACCACCCCAGTGCATGCTGCAGGTCCTGGTTCGTTGGAGCCAACAGGACAACATCGTCCGCAAACAGCAGAGATGAAATCCTGTGGTCTCCGAACCGGACCCCCTCCGACCCCTGGCTGCGCCTAGATATTCTGTCCATAAATACAGTGAACAGAACCGGTGACAAAGGGCAGCCCTGTCGGAGGCCAACATTCACCGGGAACAGGTCTGACTTACTGCCGGCAATGCGAACACAGCTCTGGCTCCGGTCATACAGGGATCGGATGGCCCTCAGCAGAGGACCTCCGACCCCGTACTCCCGGAGAACCCCCCAAAGGACACCCCGGGGAACACAGTC
Source organism: Knipowitschia caucasica (assembly GCA_964034765.1). NCBI lineage: Eukaryota > Metazoa > Chordata > Actinopteri > Gobiiformes > Gobiidae > Knipowitschia > Knipowitschia caucasica. The sequence goes on from OZ035833.1 coordinate 21,038,951, forward strand.
GAACGCCTTCTCCAAATCCACAAAGCACATGTGGACAGGTTGGGCGAACTCCCATGAACCCTCGAGTATCCGACGGAGAGTATAGAGCTGGTCCAGTGTTCCAGCTCCAGAGACCCTGCGACCACAGCTACGAGCCGGGACCTGGGAGAAACTCTCCCGGAGGTGTGAGTTGAAAGTCCGTCTGACAGGGGGCTCAGCGAGACGTTCCCAGCAGACCCTCACTATACGCTTGGGTCTGCCAGGTCTGACCGGCTTCTTCCCCTGCCAGCGGATCCAACTCACGACCAGGTGATGATCGGTTGACAGCTCCGCCCCTCTCTTTACCCGAGTGTCCGAGACACATGGTCGAAGGTCAGATGATACGACAACAAAGTCGATCATCGACCTCCGGCCTAGGGTGTCCTGGTGCCACGTGCACTGGTGGACACCCTTGTGCTCGAACATGGTGTTCGTGATGGACAAACTGTGACTGGCACAGAAGTCCAACAACTGAACACCGCTCGGGTTCAGATCAGGGGGGCCGCTCTTCCCGATCACCCCTCACTGGCGTTTCCCACATGGGCGTTGAAGTCCCGCAGGAGAATAACGGAGTCCCCGGGCGGTGCACCGTCCAGTACCCCTCCCAAGGACTCCAAGAAGGCCGGGTACTCTGCACTGCTGTTAGGCCCGTAGGCCGTCACAACAATGAGAGACTTGTCCCCCACCCGTAGGCGGAGGGACGCGACCCTCTCATTCACCGGGGAGAACTCCAACACGTGGCGGCTGAGATGGGGGGCAATGAGAATGGCCACCCCAGCTCGCCGCCTCTCCCCGCGGGAAACTCCAGAAAAGTGGAGCGTCCAACCCCTCTCAAGGAGTTGGGTTCCAGAGCCCAAGCTGTGTGTGGAGGTGAGGCCGACTATCTCTAGTCGGTATCGCTCAACCTCCCCCACAAGCTCGGGCTCCTTCCCCCCCAGTGAGGTGACGTTCCACGTCCCAAGAGCCAGCTGTTGTGTGTGCGGACTGGGTCGCCGAGGTCTCCGCCTTCGACCGCTGCCCAGTCCTCTCTGCACCGCTTCGCCACCACGGACCCGTCTGCGGATGGTGGGCCCACAGGAGGGACTGCCTACGTCGTCCATTCGGGCTGAGCCCGGCCGGGCCCCGTGGGCTAAGGCCCGGCCACCAGGCGCTCGCATACGAGCCCCGACCCCAGGCCTGGCTCCAGGGTGGGGCCCCGGCTGCGCCATGCCGGGCGACGTCACTGATTTCGTATTTGTGCTGTCCAAACGAAGCTAAACTAATTGAAAGTGTCGAGCAATTCCCTGAGTTGTACGACACTAGCAATAGTTACTACAAAGATACAAGGAAGAAAGACAAGGCTTGGGACATGATTTCTTCAATGATGGGAGTCAAAAGTAAGTATAGTGTGTCAGTATGAATAAAGTTAACACGGAGCGAAAACCACAAATTTGCCATTTTTATTTTTCCCCCAATACAAATACATTACTACTGCACTAGTGAGCTACTGTCTTGATAGATAACAGTTCTAAAAGCGTAATAACACAAGTAGTTTCTATTGCAATTCCAGATTCCCTAATTACTATTTTCAATGACAAAAAGATAAGTTAGTTAAGATAGGCAACTTAAGTACACGTGTAATTTCCAAAATCACCTGCTGTAGACCTTATTTTAATAATTTCATGTGGCATACAAACTGTCAGCAGTGTGTTCATTGTTTCTGTTTGTTGGCATGTGCATGTAATAATACTCTAATAATAACGGAAAAACACATGAGTTGGAATCATATTTTATTTACAGTCAACAATAGTTACAAATTGTAACATATTTACATAATGACAGAATGAAAGTATCACAGCCTCCCTTCATCTGAACTGAAAAAAGCTGCTAACTTATTTCTTTTTTCAATCGCAGTCTGGCTAGCTCAATTTCCCCTTCCTTCCTCATTTTGCTCCATGAACAAATTCCCCTCCACTGCTTCTTCCAGGCATCTTTCTGCTTCCTCCTCAGAATGAAGGAAGTTATGGAGAATGCAGCAGGCAGAAACTATATAATCCACGTTTTTGGGGTCCATTGAAATGGTGGTGAGGAGGACCCTCCATCTTGACGATAAAATTCCAAAAGTACATTCAATCACCATTCTGGCCCTTGAAAGTCTGTAGTTGAAAGTCTCTTTCTGTGGGGGAAGGCTCCGTCCGGGGAATGGACGCATCAAGAAGGTTTTTAAGGGGAATGCAGCATAACGACATAGGGCATTGGCCCATGTAAACCTGAACCCGCCAATGGAACGTCACCGGGGACGTGTAATGTTTTCCTCTCCAGTCCTTTCTTCAGCCGGGAAGCACTAAAAACACCACCATCGCTTGTGCGCCCATAGTCCCCTACTTGAAAGAAAAGCAGTCTATAGTTGGCATCTGCCAAGGCCAAAAGGACAACAGAGAAGTGGCCTTTATAATTCAAATATTGGCTTCCGCTGTTGGCTGGAGCACTTATGTTGATGTGCTTTCCATCTATAGCACCCAAGCAATTGGGAAAGCCCCATCTTTCCCAGAAGCCCTCAGCAGTGGCTTTCCATGTTACCTCGGTCATTGGGGGGAATTGGGTGGACAGCATGCATCGCTTGATGGCACGAACAGTTGTGTGAACTATATTGGCCACTGTTGCTTTGCCCAGGCGGTATTGGAAGGCCAAGCTCCTGAATGACTCCCCAGTTGCAAGAAACCTGAGGGGAAAAAAAACATGTTTTAAAACATAATAATTGTAATGTAACCCACATTTTTTTAATTAATTAGGTGAGGATTGCAAAAAAAGGTGGAGGCAACTCCGGGACAGCTTTGTCAGGCATAAAAAAAACAAGCTAACAAGTGGATCTGGAGGAGGAACCACAAAAGAGTGGAAGTGGGAGAAGGAAATATCTTTCATTCTCCTTCAATTGTCATTGAGAAGGTAAGAGTATGAGAGAGTGTTACTTTAAAATTTAAATTTACACTCGTAAAAAAAACATTTAAAACATAACATTGTATTAAAATAAATACAAATGCATTTGCATTATGTAACAGCACACAGGCTTCACTGGAAGGAGTGGAAGAGGATGAGGACCAGGAGGAAGAAGAACCACAGATCTGCGACCTACACAGTAAATTCAGCAGTGTTAAATGTATAGTGTAAAAGTTCATTAACTCTTTCAGAGTTCAATTAACAGCGGATAGAGTTAAAAGCCCATCAGTGTCAGAGTAACTTCAAGTTGTTAAACAGCCTGGTGTTATGAGAACTCTGGGAAGCCACTCCCCCTTTTCAAACTTCTCAGAACGCAGCACAAGGACACAGCGCCATTTTTCGCAGCAACTCTCGGAGGTAAGTTTGTCCTGAAATCTCTCATTTAACTAATTGTAATTGCATTGATAGAAGTTAAGCTTTGGTTTATTTTCCCAATTTGAATGTGAAACCTGTCCTGTGGGTAGATGACAATTTTAGCTAATTTTGGTTAGCATTGCCTCTACATGTTAACCCGCGCAAATATTTTAGTGGCTAGCAATAGTTTTAGGGATAGTTGCTGTTAAATGTAAATTCTGACACGTTTTAATTGTGTAGTCAAGTCCTTTACTGTGGAAAATGTACGGTTCTACGTGTGTTTGTTTCTGGCGGGACATTGTTAGCTTTTCTATTAGCGTAGCTCTGAGCTAACTACTTCTTGCCCTTGTCAAATCCAACATCCACAAGAAGTGGTTTAGATCTGCTCATGTTTAACTAGTTGGGCTACATTAATCATGGAATTCATTCTGCTAAGCTAATGAAATAGTCTGGACAACGATGTCTTTATTCAAGATCCACCCCTCCCGAAGCTTGCAATATGAATATGAAGTATGGTACGTCAGTGGTCTCTAAAGCCTGGTTCACACGAGACGATTTTGAAATTGTCGGCCGATTTTTCTCTGTGTGAGACCCCACACAGGGAGATAAAAAATCACGGGTCTAACCACTTTGGTCGTACAGTGTGTGGTGCGCAGCCACACGGCAAGAATCACGCAAACCACACACGAACCGATCCCCCCCGAGAATTCACAGATCAGACGGAAATCTCAGGTCTCGCGAGATCAAGCGTGACTTCAGAGTAAACATACATGGCGGACGAAGAGGATGCATTGGCGATAGTTTGTTTTTATCGGAGAAAAGACGTAATCAAAAGAAAAGGCGATGGTCAAAGAAGTGTAGACAACACGAGCATGGACTATACTTGCTACATCGTGATATGGAGGCGTTTCCTCACCGCCTCGTCTCGTCTTCTGATTGGCTACACGCCGCAGTCATGGCAACGCGCACGTCTGTCCTCGGGGGACACCACACACGGAGAGAAATCGGGCCAAAAAAATCCAACATGTTGGATATCCCCGATTTGAGATCGGGAGCAGTCCCGATGTCCTTCCGAGCGACGAGTGCAGTCTTAACACACCACACACGGCAGGATAATCTGTAAGATTTTGTTACGGAAATCGGAGCGTTTCTTAAGATTGTCGTAAGGGGTAAATCGGGTCTAAATCGGCCTAAATATCCTGCCGTGTGAACCAGGCTTAACTGGGCCTTGGGACATTCGAACCGGGTCGCTTTTTTAGTATGAGTCTACTCTATATTATCCTCTTATTTTGAAAAAAAAAAATTGACCGGATTCGATCATGTATTGGTCACATGACATGACAGCCTGAACAGATATTCCTCCACCACGTGCTTTCAGAAGACGCACACCTCGGGCGCCTCTTGGGACTATGGGGCGCCCGAGGGAGCTAACAGCTAAGCTATTCTGTGTAGTTAAGGCTACTATAAAACATGGCACCGCGTCCTGCCTTAACGTTACTACCACGCCACGGTAAGATAAAAAAAATCACGCTGCTGACGAACTGGCGATACTTTTGGAGAAAATTCTGTATATTTTGCATTAAGCTTGTAGCAGGATGTTATGCTGGAACTTGTGGATAGTGTAGTTAATATTCCAAGCATTAATGTGGGAAAGCCTGTGTGAAGAAAGTTACACATTGTTCACATGTGCATGACGGTGTTATGTAGCAATGGGCAGGTGAGTTCCCGCACTGTCGGAGCGATCCTCAGAGCTAGCATGAGCTCTGAGGATCGCTAACATGCTAACATCTGCTGTTGTACTGCTTGCTTGTTTCGCGGGTCCATGGGATTATATGGTATGTGATGTCACGTGGCGTTGTTAATGCTAAAGATCACGACGAGTTGGAGTACACACGTTCGAAAAGCATGCAGATGATGCAGTGTGCGTGAATATTGGGGTATATTTTAACTTTTTATTAATGTAGGTGCCTGTATGAAAGCCATAAGCCCATTGTATAATTATGGTCATGGTCTTTTCTATACTTGTCAACTTTAACAGATTTGATAGTTATGTTTTGTGTATTACACATTGACTCACATATTTTTGTCTCTGCAGGAAACATGCTCCTCAAAGTGAGGCTGGGAGATTCTCAGAAGTTTATTAAGTTGGCAGAGCCAAATCTGACCGACTTCCTGAATGCAGGTTAGTAATTTGACATCCAAAGATAACTTATAGTTTCCAATGCAGTTTTTTTAAATACTTTAATGTTTCTTTTTTGTCAATTCCATTGTCAAGGGCTAGTTCCATCATTTATTTTCATTCCATGCATGGAACGCTATGTCGTTTTTTAGTAGCCTAATAATCATTTAAACTTTTTGGGCTGTAAATAGTGGAGCTCTGACCGGCTGTACGTGGCTCTGAGCACGGTGTAAATTACTACATTGATAAAAATGTCGCATTCAATGCACAGGTAACTGGGCTAAACGGCTATTTCGATTTGATGTTTGATTAATAGTGTTTTTTGTGCATGTATCTTAAGTCTTTGCAAAGTTTGGAGTTACAATTCTGGACTCCTCTGGGACAGAAGTGGACGAGGAGGTGTTTGAGGATATTGTTTCCAGTCCTTCAGTTGGGGTGCTGACTATCAAACATGATGGAGGTTTGTTTGATCTGATCTGTTATCTGTTTTATTGGTATGTGGGTTGATGATCTTGGAGATATTGTGTTTACGCTAAAATATATATATTTCCTTTTGTTTTGTTCATCTATCGCCAGAACCTGTGTCCGTGGTGCCTTCTCCAGACTCTGCGTCCACTGAGAGTTCATCAGACACTATACCCGTGGTGACCACTCCAGAGTCTTGCCGATCACCATCTTTGGATTTGTCAGATTCACAGGAGACTATCATTATCTCAGATACTCCTGCCGGGAAACGGCAGAGACTCGACTCAGAGTCTAAACAAGTAAGTTCTTACATAATTGTCTATGTATTATTCTAACATACAGTGCCTGGCCCCAAACAAAGTTATACACTAATGGTGCGTTCAGACCAAACGCGATTTCTGCGGCCAAAGCGGCGGGTCTACATTGACACAACATGGGGGACGCGCGCCAAGGAGCGGCGAGAGATCACGCGGCGCGATTCGCGCAGCCAGAGCGGCGCGAATTTGAGCGTTTTGCGCGATTCGCGCGGCGAGATTTGAGATGTCAAGCGTTTTGAGATGTCAAGCGTTTTGACGCGCGTGTCGCGCGATTTGCGCTTCCAACGCGGCCGCCGCTAGAGTTGAACAATGTTGAACTTTTTGGGAGAATTTGCGTGTGCCGACCAATCAGGAGCTTTCTCCTCCAGTGACGTAGTGACGCATTTCACTACCGGGAAAACACTAGTAGATGACAGCTATGGAGGACACATTAATAGCTCAGGTCGGTGCTCATTCTGAGCTATATAACACTGCGGACCACAGCTACCGGGACCGAAATAAAAAGGAGCTTGCTTGGAGGAGGGTTAGCGAGGTGGTTGGTGTCTCGGGTAAGTTATTTTAACTTTTCACAGTTGTAAATATTTCCCCGCGAAAAAAACTACTACTCTCCCGCTTACGAGTTGATGTGTGTATTCAGTGGAAGTTTGCAAAAAGCGGTGGAAGAATCTGAGGGACACATATGCTAAGGAGAGCAGGAAGGAGAAGGAGAAGGTGAAGAAGAGTGGTGCAGAAGCAGGGAAAGGCCAGACGTGGAAGTACCTTGTGGTCATGTCCTTCCTCGAGCCCTACATCACTCCCCGTGACAGCTCCGGGAACATGCCAAGGCGAAGGGCCGAGGAGGAGCAGACCACAGGGTACAACCACCCAGAAGAAGAGCCAGAGGAAGCAGCAGCAGCAGGGCTGTCAGGTGCTGAAGGTCGGTGTCATGCAGCAAACAGAGACCTCCAACAGTTGGAAAAAATACATTTCTTTCCTTTCTATTACCCACATTTTGCTGACTTTTACATTTATATTGCTTTCTGTGTATGCATTTATTTTAATGCTTTCTTAACATCATGGCCAGGTGAAAATAGGCATTGGCTATTTTCAAACCAGGATAGATCTTGATCATGTGTTGTGTTAAATGTCACTTTTCCCTTTCATATGAACAAATCATTTAAATGTACATAATAATGTACATTATTATGTACATAATAAATGTCATAAGCGCAATGTACACATGATATGAAATAATTGTATTTCTTGTTTTCTTCTGGCGCAGATACTGCCACCACCACACAAGGTGAGACATCTTGGCCTGAGCTGCCTGCTGCTGCTGCTGCTGCTGCTGCTTCTTCTTCCTCAGCCGGTTCTTCTTCTGTGAGGGCTGGACCATCCCCTGCTTCTGCACCTACAGGTGTGGCTTTTTTTAATCATTGTTTTATTTTTATTCTTATTACAGGACTGTTCATATAAACAAAATGTTACTGCATAATATGCCAAAATTACCCAAGGGCTGTTACATCAGTGTAGACGACAAATTTACAGAGAAACAACAAGATGTCAAGGCACTACAGGTGGAAAGAAGCTTTGGTCTGATACAACACATCTTCCCTCTTTCTTCGATAAAAACATACTACTGAAATACCTTATGCTATAAAAGTACTGAACAAATACATGCAATGTGTTGCCACAAGATGGCAGTTATCCTGTTTAATGCAGACAATAGAGTATTACTTTTTTAACAGCCAATTTCAAATTTCATTGCGAAATACACTTCAGAGATATTAGTTTGTAACTGTCGAAATTTGTGCTTGTGTGAGTAATTTCATTGATAAGTGCAATGTTCAAGTTAATTGTAACACAAACACACAACTTAAAAGTGTTTTACATGTGTTTAACTATGTCTACACACTCTGGCTTTAATACAGATATTATTTGCTCTCTTCATTTTGCTTTTTTGAAATACATGTTCCACTTTTTAACACTGTGATTGCCCTGTGTTCTTTGAAGGCCCACCAAGCAAGAGGGCTCAGAAGAGGCCCACGTCCGTAGAGCCGCCAACAGAGTGGGAGCGGGAGCTGCTGGAGACTCTACGGACCAAAGCAGCTGCACCGCCCGACTACTCAGAAGAACATCAGTTCCTGCTCTCTCTCGTTCCTCTCCTACAAAGGGTGGCACCAGAGTCAAACGAATTTGTGAAATTCAAAATGTACCAACTTTTATAAGAAAGCAGCACCGTTCTGCTTAATTTGGAACCATTGGCCAGTACAGACAGTTTTTTGACCTAAGGTGACACCTTTTGCAGGAGAGGAAACAATCGAACAGACATGTGTCCCTTTCCTCTTCCACCGCACTTCCTCCAAGCAAGCTCCTTTTCATTTGTTTATATGTACATTTTATTTATTTTTCATTGTTTGTTCCTTTTTTTATAAAGAAAATATTTTTCAAACCTCATGTGTTCTACTTCAAGCCAACCATTACTACCTTTCATATAATACTGACAGAAAATGCTATTCTATATTTGTACATTTACTTTTATAAGAGCTGACTGGGTTTTATAGAAGATGGAATAACGAACACTTAAAGAGCGATACAGTAGTTGACAGTATTTTTTATTCATTTCACCTTTTACTGTTTTAACAACCTTGTAATTACGGAAAAGCTTGAATGTGCAAATGATTAACCTGAAGTTTGAGTGGAGTCGCAGTGGAGTCTGGCAGTCATTACCTAGAAACAGAAGGTATACAGGTGAATAGAACAGTGCAAATCAATATGGGTTTGGACTATGGCCAGAAAAAATGTAAAGAATTTCATATTCAAGAGGCTCAGCACATTATATGTCAGGAATGAAGTTAGGCTCTTTGTATTTTGTGGGTGGCTCTGAAAAGAGCCGTTGTGGGTCAGTCTTGTGGTGGACATGACTACTCTGTGGGCTGCCACGGCAGTGCTCCCTCCTCACTGAAGTGGGCCATGAACACTTTCCTTATGTCCACTGCTTCTCTGGTCGCGTTGTTGGCGCCCATCCGCTGCACGCCTGGAAGTGGTTCTTCACGGGCAGCAGCTCCCCTCGGTGCAGGAACCTGCCCATCTCCAGCCATCCTCATGAAGTTGTGAAGGACACAAGTGGCCTTCACACACTTCTCCACAACTTCTGGGGAGACTTCCAGGTGACGGCAAAACACTCTCCACTGCGCAGACCAAATCCCAAATGCATCCTCCACCACTAACAGGGCCCGGGAGAGGCGGTAGTTGAAGGTGCGCTGCTCTGGGGTAAGGCCACCACGTCCAGGGAAAGGGCGCATTAAATTGCGGCGCAGTGGAAAGGCCTCATCTGCCACGAACACATGGGGCTGGGGTCCTCTGTGGTCAGCTCCAGGTATGCACTGGTCAGGAGGCAGGTCGAGTGTGCCCTCGCGCAGAGCCTCACCAAAGGCAGAGTTGGCCATGATGCCTCCATCGCTGGATCTGCCGTACCCTCCCACATCAATCACCCTGAAACTGTACTGGGCATCCACTACAGCCAGGAGCACAAGGGAATGGTGCCCCTTGTAATTAAAAAACATGGACCCAGAGTTGGGGGGTGCCTTCACAGCCACATGCTTCCCATCAATGGCCCCACAGCACAGAGGGAAGTTCCATCGGACCTCAAAGTCCTGCGCTATGGACCTCCACTCCTCTGCTCCAGGCACAGCCATGAACTCCTCCACGAGGCAGTCCCAGATGGCTGCCACCACATCTGGGACGAGCATGGAGACGGTGGATATGCCCACTCTGAAGCTCCCCGCAATGGTCCTGTAGGAGTCCCCAGTGGCAAGAAACCTGCAATTACAAAATGATATGAACATATTTATCACAATTACATTCATAAAAATCACGTGACAAAACTTGTGTAGCATAAAATACGTTAAACTAGTAGACTGTAAACATCATAGACAGTAATCATAGACACCATATTGTTGCATAATACTGTTTTCTGAGCTATTACATTGTGGATTGTGATTGAAAAATGACACACTTTGTAAGTATTTTGGAATTCCGAATGGGGTAAAAAACACTAACCACAGACAGATGGACAGGCGCTCTTCAGCTGGAATAGAGCGCCTGTAGTTGGTGTCCTGGTAGGAGATCCTAGCACCAATGAGGGTCAGTAGGTCGTCAAACTGGGCCAGGGAGAGACGAAAGTACCGCTGAAAGCGACCCTCATCCGAGCGCAGCTCCCGGAGCAAATGGTGAAACTCACCAAACTCCAACAGTCTACGGACTATCTGATGAATCCAGACACGTCGTCGATTCGCCCTTTGACGACGTTGTCTGGCTTTATTTATCAGATAGAGCCAAGCAACTCCTTCGCTGACATCCATGTTGGGAAACTACAGGCAAAAGAGACAAGCCCCGCCCCTAAACGCTCTCAACGCTCTGTGACAGCGGCTGCCCTCTAGTGTCCTGGCCGTGCGGCCAAGTTTCCCTGTGACAGCGGCTGCCACAATTTGTCACAAGCGGCCCAAGCCGCGCGATAGACGCGATTTGGCCGCAGAAATCGCGTTTGGTCTGAACGCAGCATTATAATAAAATACAGCACACATTCATTAGGCATTATTTTGATAAGCTGCAATATTACACAATTTATTTCAATCCAGTTTTGCATTATTTTCTCAGACTTTGCATTAGTGATAGTCTGACCGCTGCCTTTTAGTCTTCAGCACATCTCAGATTCTCTATGCTAAATAATATTCTTGTCATGTGACTACCCTGTTTTCTGAATATACTGTTTCAATATTTTTTTTTTTTTATCAACAAATGCATTCCGATTAATCAGAGTTGTTGTGCTTTGCTTGAAGTGTGTCGAGTCCATCCTTGCAAGGAAACCAGGTGGAGACCGCATAATGAATGAGTACAATCGCACCAAGTCCTTGACAGATGAATCCAGAAGGAAGATTGTTAATATGCTTGTAGCGGACATGACAGAGAAAAATGGGTAAATAGAACATTATTAGTAGAAGAGGGTAATCCAGATTTGAGGAAATCAAAGTTCTGTCCTGTTTTACCACAAATGTTTGCCATATAGTAAAACTCTTTGGCTAGAACATCTTCATATAACTGGATATTGGATTTCTTGCCCCTGGATTGTCTGACTCTGGTTTTAAGCTTGTGTGCTCTCAGTGTATTGAGTTTTGATGTATATGTACTCAAACCTAAACTGCATATTCTGTGAAACGATTCCCTCTATTAGGTCATCACCTACCAGGCAGGTGAAAGAGATGTATGCCAGAGGAATTGTGACCTTATTCCCTTCCCTCAGTGACCCTTTCTCAAAGAATGGCTATGTAAGTAGCATTGAGTAATGGTTCTCTTCTGTATCCTATTAATAAATGTTATGAGTGAATGTTCATTGGAATTTCATTGTCTTTCAAGGAGCATTATTATGACAGTCAAAGTGGATCTGGATACCTGGCCTGGAGGATTAAAACCATCCAAAGGAGCACAGCTAGAGACAGACGAGCATCGTTTGAAGGTAACTTGATGGATTCAAAAATGTGCAATAAAGCGGCAGCTATAGAATATTGTAGTATTCGACTATTCCAATATCCAGATCAGTTTTAATTAAGGCTTAACTCATTGACACATTAATACATCAATTGGTTGTTTTCACAAATTTCCTTTGTATCATTTGTGATGGGGGTTGATTGCAGAGTGTTTTTTTGAGCCAGCAGGTGGCAGCAGCGCTCTGGGTGTCATAGTCAAAGGTTTGTGTGAGTGCCATATGCAGGAGCAACAGAGGCAATGCTAGGCATGAGGAATAGAGTCAGGGAAAGGCTTCATTTGGAGGCAGTTTGAGCAGTAAATGTGTCTTTGTGGTTTTCTTCATTACATTTCTCAGAAGGAAGACCTGGAAAAACTACTGAGGGAGGACCGACAGCCAGACGTGAGCTCCAGTACCTTCCAGAGAAAAACCTGAGTGAGGATGAGTGTAAGGAGGCAATTTCACTCATGAAACATACTACTGATGGAGACTTGGTGAAAAAGAAAATGAAGCTTACATTTACCCAGCGGCGTAACATGGTTCTGGACCCTCTACTGTCCAGCAATGTGTTGTCGGAGTTTCCGAGGTTTAAAGATGTGAAAGGCTTGGTAACTTCATCATTTCACAATTGTAAAATACTCTGATTTGAGAACAAAAATACCAATTTGCTAATTATATTGATGTATATTCCCCTACAGATTGAACAGGATTTTGTTCTGATGTTTGGAGAGGGGGCATCTGGAAAGCTTCTGGAGCGGTGGCCGACAACATTTAAGAAAAAGGTTATCCAACAGTGCCGGAAGCTTCCATCAACAAGTGAAATTGAAGAACTTCTCCTGGCTGCAGATCCCCCTGAGGATGTCACTGAAGTTGATGCTGGTAAGTTGTGTAATTGCATTGCACTATTGAAGATATCTATCACTGTCTAACCTATTCATTATCTATCAAACACTATATATTAAATGCTGCAAGTGAGCAGAGTTTTGCAATAATATGCATTTGTTCTGTTATTCAATACCGTTTAATTGTTCCCCTCAATGATTTATTGTTATGACTTCCTTTTCCTCTTTAGTTTAGCTTTAGCTGAGACTAATACGAGTCCAGGCAGGATATACATGGGTATCCATATCAAGTTTTGAGAATACTAAACCAGCCTGTCTCAAATACATTTGAATGTCACGCACAATGCTGAGATTTTGGGGAATGTATGCCCAAAATGTTTTCTCTAAGACATTGATTTGCATACATTTGATTCGCCGATGAATTTTTAAGTGTGCTCAAATAATATAAGAGATAATGGTGTTTTGGTTTTTTTTGTTTTTTAAATTCAAGCTACACTTACAAAGGTGTTCTACAAAGATAAACGTTATAAAAATCTGTTAACAGGTTGGGACAGTGATCTCTCGTCAATTCTAGTGCTGTCACACCTGATTCCCCCAACTGCACAAGGTCGGAAGAAGCCTGGCAAGGTGTCGGCCACCCAAGCAGAGAAACACCTTGTTGTCTTTAAAAAGGTTCATATTCCTCCTTTAGGAACTTTTTGATAGTTCAGAGTATTGCTGCTTAGATATTCATGTCAATGTGTCTCTTTTACAGACTGGAACTAGTATTCAAGAGCACCTTGATGAGATTACCACCAGCAATCAACCCTACCTTCTTGCAGTTGGAGTCCGTAAGAACGCTAGCCACCTGCAGACCAACAAGTTTGTGGATATGAAGGATCTGTTTGCGGCTCTGCTGCAGAAGCTGCATCAGGAGATGAAAGACTGGAACATCAAAGTCAAAGCGGACACTGTCCACATCAAAGAGGTGTCCAAGAAGGTGTAAAGGGACCTCTGCTTGAGACGCCCCAGAAACTGGGTCGCTCTGGACAGCCTGATCCGACAGGACTACATCAAAGTGATCGTCCTCTTCGACCGTTTTTAGGCATAATTTTCCAACCAACGTTATCTGACATAGTAAAAATATTGAAAATGCTGAAAAGTCCACTCTGAGGAAGTGAGGGAATTCTACTCTCAGAGGGAATGGGACAAGATCTATGGTTTGAATAAATGGTGCAAGTGGAAAATGTATCATGTTTTTCACATGTTTTAATTTATCTCTAAAAACATGTTTAACCTCTTCAGACATTAGTTTCAAAACAGAACAAATAGAATATAGTAAAATATAAAAGTATAAGATTGAGAACTGAATGAATGATTTCACTCATGAGACGTTGCAATTAGGGATGTAAAAAACTATGAATTTTCATGACCGACCACCGAGCCTCATTAACCGGTTGAAACCGGTTAACTGCGTAGTTTAAAATAGTCCACGTTCTTTGAAATAACAGCCATTTCGAGCCACGTACTTTTCATAAGTGCAGCTCTGCGTTCTACTGGATCAGAGTTGAGACAGCGGCGCCCAAACCCGCAACAGCTCCGGCACCTTTGCGCACAGAGAACTGCTTTTTTAATCTTCCCATTCTGCTGTGCTGCGGGTTAATACCAAAACTTTCTAGCAGCAAACGACGGCTCGTCCACATGGTCAGAGCAGCGAGTGACGAGCCGCGTCTCACAGGTCTTCACAAAAGTTTAAATACAAGTGATGTGTGTGGAGCTGATCCCGAGGACCATAAACACAAACATGTTCCATGCGGTTTGACTGGAGCCGTGTATTTGCGCGAATCCTTTGGGCTCCGTGACACAGAGGAGCGCGACAGACCGGTATGTGTGTGTGTGTAAATGTAAGCTCCAATGTAGTTCTGACCCGCGCCAGTGTGCAACTTTGACGGTAACAGAGGGGAGAGATGATGCGTGTGGATGTTACGTATGGAGAGGGGGAAAGTGCGCATACAGCTAGATACAGACCCGCTCGTCACACCGTGCAAATAGGGCTTAAAATAGCGTTATTAAGAGACCTCCCCTTTTTCTCTTTTTTTAACCGACAGCTTTGACCGGTTAACGCTGTGACGGTCAACCACCGGTTAAACGGTTGCCGATTTACATCCCTAGTTGCAGTATAATTTACTAAATATATGTTCTAAGAATGCTGTGGCTATGCAACACCAGTTGGCAGTTTCAGAACTGCATATTAAGGATATTTGAACATTGAGCCCCAAATTATTTAGTAATTTAGAAGAAGTTCTTGTCATATAATTATTACGTTGAGTATGGCACAGTCTGTTAGCAGTTAGTGATTTGTGGTTGTAATTCAAACAAAAAGTCTGACAGCAAAGCGGCCACTCCCCGATAAACGGTCCTTCCTGAAGCTTTTAATACCCACCACCTCCCCAGCGCCTCCTCCGCTCCTGGTTCCGGCTCTGGCTCCTGCTCTGGCTCCTGCTCTGGCTCCTGCTCTGGCTCCTGCTCTGGCTCCTGCTCCCCCTCCGCCTATGCCCCATTCACACCATGCTTCTAGCCACCACCAGTGCTTGACCCCGGGGGGTCTGAGATCATCTACAGCAGCTGACCATCTCCCCCTCTGTAAGTGTCACTGTCGGGGTCAATGCGCCAATCAATCAATCTTTTTCATGCATTAATGTTTCTGTCTTGGTCTCTTCAGATTGAAGCGACACTGAAGAAGAGACAGCAGTGTCAGGAAGACGTCCAGGATTCTACTGCTGCGGCTACTGATGTTGTTACTGCTGTTATTACTGCTGTTATTATTACTGCTGATCAGCATCAGACATATTCTTGAAATTGAGTGTAAATTGCATATATTTGGTCTTTAGTATAACTTCTTGTGAATTAAAGGAATTTGTTTGGTTTTATGTTATATAACACTTATCAGTTTAACTTTCAAGATTACTTTTAAGGAATTCATACTGCTGTATGTCTGTGTGTGCGTCTCTCTCTCATGCTGCGTTGCCAGGGTAACCGCCCCCACCCTCGCGCCGGCTCTGCTTTCTTTCTGCTCTTCTGCTCTGTACTAAAGCAGGGGTTCCCAAAGTTTTTAGCCCGCGACCCCCATAATAAATGCCCTGTTAATCCGCGACCCCCCCCCCCAACATCCCTTCCGTCACATGAAATGAGCATGTATTTCCTTGATACGGAGTAACGCTTTCTATCAATCAATCAATCAATCAAATTTTATTTATGAAGCGCTTTTCATACAAAAGATGCAACACAAAGTGCTTTACAGTTTGGTTAAAAACAATCCCGCCGGCCCATGTCCCCTCCCCCCGACCACCCAACAGACCCACCCCAAACCACAGACAAACGCACACACGCTCCCATGCACACTCTCTGACACACACACACACACACACACACACACACACACACACACACACACAAGTAAAACAGTAAAACAATGATGAGAGACTTGGCAGGGTTCGGATGCAACCAGTTGAAAAAGCGTCATCCTAGGAGCCGTCTGCACCAGGAGCAGAGAGCCGCCTGTAGCCACAGGGGACGACACAGGATCTAGAGGAGACCCGAAACCGAGGCCCCAGGCCCCCACCAGGTCCAAGAGTCCGACCCCCACAGCCACACCGACCACTGCTCCCAGTGCAGAGGGCTCCTCCAGAGGAAACACTGGGTACACTAAAAACAATATAATAACAATACAATATGTAAAACACAAAACTGTGAAACTAAAATGAACTAACACACAATACATGAATAAAAGCAATAGCAATACAATAAATAATAGAGGATAAATAGAATATATAAAATGAAATAGTAAAAACTAATCAAAAGCTAATCTAAAAAGGTGCGTCTTGAGCCTGCTTTTAAAAATATGAACGTTCTCTGCGGCCCTGAGCTCCTCCGGCAGACTGTTCCAGAGACGGGGGCCGTAGTGCTGGAAAGATGCCTCACCGTGAGTGTGTGTCCTGACTTTGGGGATGGTTAGAAGTCTGCTGCCGGAGGAGCGCAGGGGCCGGGAAGGTTCATAGGATAAAAGCAAATCTGAAAGATAAGAAGGCCCAAGACCATTAAGACATTTAAAAACCATTAAAAGAACCTTAAAATCGATCCTGAAACACACGGGGAGCCAATGCAGCGATTTTAAAACCGGTGTAATGTGGTCCCGCCCCCTGGTCTTAGTCAGGACACGTGCGGCCGAGTTTTGGAGTAATTGTAAACCTGAAATGTTCTTTTTGGGAAGACCAGAGAGACTAGTGAGTCTAGAGACTCACGCCACTACCGAGCTGCACTGTCCAGCCCAAAAAAGGAGGCTTGCATATTTTTACTCATGTAGTGACACAGTGATGGGCTTGGTGGGCTCCCTCCTCAGCAGAAGTGGAGCGCATTTCTTGCGGCTCGCCCTCACTGTTCTCCTACCGCGGTAAAGTGGGCCGGCTTTCCGGAGTCAGCGGTAAAGAGGTCCGCACATTAAAAGCGGGCGGCCGCTTTCTGCTGTTACTTTATGCAGTTCATCCCCGCGGCTTCTCTTTCCAAAGTTACTGTCAGTAAAGGCATAAACCGGCCACCCGCTTTTAATGTGCGGACCTCTTTACCTTTGACTCCGAAAAGCCGGGCCTCTTTAACGCGCTGTTCTACCGCTGTCCTCCCTCCCTCCGCTGCCCTCTCTCCCTCCTCTGCCCTCTCTCCCTCCTCTGCCCTCTCTCCCTCCTCTGCCCTCTCTCCCTCCTCTGCCCTCTCTCCCTCCTCTGCCCTCTCTCCCTCCTCTGCCCTCTCTCCCTCTCTTCGCACCATCAGCCTGACCCCTGATACAAGTGACTTTTCTCCCCCTCCGGATGTTGTGGATATTAACCACGTTTCATTTTAAAGAAGGTATTATTTATTTGTAGCCTCCAAACACCTTTAGTTTTAGCAAACAACAGCAGGACACGCTTTGTCGCTGCGCATGACGTGAGCTGTGTTACGTGATGATTTTGATTGACGCTGCAATGACTGGGACAAAATTACTAACGTTATTAAAATATATTATAGTCTCCAAACACAATTTAACAAGTAGTCCTTTTGAATCAAATCAAATGCTAAATAAATATTTAAGGGCTTTATATTTGCTCAAAAAAAAAATTTTTTTTTTTTTTGTTCGTGTGGAAATCATCTTGCGACCCCCCCAGGGGTTCCCGCGACCCCCCGGGGGGTCGGGACCCCCACTTTGGGAACCACTGTACTAAAGTAGATACCGTCTTTAGAATTTCGGCTTTTTATGGTTTTATTCCGTTAAATTTGGGAAATTTTTGATCGAACATTGTGTTATGACGCAATTAAATGTTTTTAAACACCATTAGTGAATAAGTTGTGAATTATTTTGTTTTTGAAATCCAAAGATTAGAACTAAAACTTTGCTTTTCTTTTTAAATCTGCTGCTTTGAGTCCATTATTGTATCGCTGATATATTTCATAACCGTTAGAATTTTTATATGTATTTTTATTTTAGTTACAAAAGCCGTTTTTCAAAACATTTACATTAGAATCAGTGTTAAAAGTGATTAGAATGATTGATTTATAGAGTTTGTGTAAAAAAGAAAAGAGGTATAAACAAGGTATAAACATATTTTCATCCGTTTTGTACATAATAGTGCACAACTCTTAACCTTTTAGCCTTATTTGTGAGATTCAAGCTAATTAGTGTTGGCCAAGTTAGCTAACTCTACTTGATATCATAAAACATGCTAACAAGGCTAATATTCGTTTTCACATTATGCCAGTCTCACTTTGGTTGCCTTAGATTTATTTACCACAATGTACATTGTAATATTCAAAAATGCTAACACCTATTAACGGTTTATATCTATGTTTTCAACTTCTGCAGCTTTTTGTTCATAACTTGAATTAAATATTTTACTTTTATTTTGATTAGCATTTATGGATATTACAATGTACATTGTGGTAAATAAATCTAAGGCAACCAAAGTGAGACTGGCATAATGTAAAAACGAATATTAGCCTTGTTAGCATGTTTTATGATATCAAGTAGAGTTAGCTAACTTGCCCAACACTAACGGGAGTATAATATAATAGATCCATGGAGTGCACCCTGAGTCGGACACTTTCAGGTGCCTATTATCCTGAGTCGGACACCCCCACCTTTTTGTGGAACTCGTCCTTACTGCCGCTGTTAGCTTTAGCGCTCGCGGCTAACGTTTGGTGGGTACTTTCTACACATGTGTATCTTCCTCCGTTGTAAGTTTTGTCTGTTTATATTAAGATTTCATAGAGTAATCCGCGTTTGAAGGCAGTTTTGATGCTACTACGCGCTCGGACGCTTAGGCGACGGTCTGTTGTTAGCTTTGGTTTGAAAATAGTTCTGGAAAATGTTCAGAACAGCCTCAGTCCGCATTACGTCATGTTAGCTTCAACTACACTGGCCATTCGGATTTAACATACTGTACTGTCTGACGCGAGGTAAAGTTAAATTTGATGTGAAATGATGGATCTAAATTGATCATTTTCAATATTAATAGAACTTATTTTTCTCAACGTCAAATGATTGTTTGTTTATGAGCGAAAATGCATTGCCCCATTTTCTGTAACAATTATTCTTGAGCACGACATGGACAGAAAGGTTGGTAGCACACAGGCTCCAGCTCGTGATGTAAGAAAACATAACATTGACACATGTCTCTTGTATTACTTTGAGTGTAAGTTTTAGTGAAGCAATATTACAGATTTCGTATTTGTTATGTGGATAAAAAACTCTGCTACTATAATACTTTCACCTTTGTTGAATTAACAATAATAGGACATGAAGATTAAACTGTGTTTTGTTATTTTTAAGGAACAAAGAAACGAGGTGGACATCAATCACAATTAATGTTTGAGAAAAGGGTAAATACTTTGAAATGACTGCATACAAAGCCCAAGCAACCACCGTCCATGGGACCATAGGTCAGGTATGTTTGATTAGACATATAACTGTACAAGATATTCTTCAAATAAAGGCTCTGCTTATTGAGTTCATTCAAAAGTGTATGAGCCTCTCACAAGATCCTACACTGCCTTACTTGCATTGTCGAATGTATTTACAAATTATACATTTTTAAAGCCATTCAAGTAGGACAGCATGCAGGCTCCTTTCTTGTTTTTGAATGGAAATACAATAATAGGCTGGTAGGCAATGAGTGTCTATCTCATCTCAGCACGGTGGCTGAGTGGATAGCACTCTCGCCTCTCAGCAAGAAGGTCCTGGGTTCAAATCCCGGTCGGACCGGGGCCTTTCTGAGTGGAGTTTGCATGTTCTCCCCGTGTCTGCGTAGGTTTCCTCCGGGTACTCCGGTTTCCCCTACCACTAAAAATATGTCCAATAGTTCTGGCATGCGCCTCCTGTACTGGCGATCCCGCTCCCATCTCTGTGTGGAGTGAGAGACAAATGCCCAAAATTAACAATTGTAAACCGCTTTGAGACTCAGATCTGTAGTGAAAAGGCGGTATATAAATAAAAACTTACTTACTAAAACTTACTATCTCAGAACAGGTACTCCCATATTGCCAGCAGTTTCTGATGAGTTTATAGATTTTTTAAGACCCACAGAATATTGTGTACTATGACTGGAATCCGAAACCAGATTCTGAAAGAATGGACTGTACTTCAGCAGCAAAAAGAATTGTGTTTCTAGCTTGTTTCGTTCTCCTGTAATCCCCAGTCGAGTAGAGGGAAGTTTTACTGAAATCACCAAAAAGCTGAGAAAAACGAGGCACAATAAGTGCATCTAGCTGTTTTTAAACAATCCAGAGCACTACTGCCACCGGTTGGCTTGATTAAAAAATGCTCTCAAGCGAATCCCCATACATATTAGATATAATAGACATCTGGGAACATGAAAATAGAGAAACGCAATTGCCGTATTAGTGCGTCAATGGCAGGCAACGAGTTAACCAACAGCTGTCAGGTGAAATTCTGCCACTGTGTGATCAATAAAGTGCTAACTTCTCTATCTTCTCCTTCAGGACTGGAGTCTCAGACATGGCCTTAGTCAGAACAGGGGCAAAGTCCAGACATGACACATGTGCATGTTCCTGAAGAACCCCAATCATCACAGCTGCAGAAGGTGAGCAAAATTATAAGTGCATCCAGACACAAACTGTAGTTCGTGTCTGGATATAGATGGTTTCAGCGGAGGAGCAAAGACCTGCTGTGTCCATGCCCCTCATCACAGGGAATTTACACAGTAGGCGTTAACAGCGCGTAAGCGTTGACTGCGCGTAATTTTTTTTGCAGTATCTACACTGGCCGTGCGTGCAGGTCCGCGGCTTCTGATGCTGTCCTTGTGTAGTCTATGGAGCAGTGTAGAGGAAGGTTAACATGGGAAAAAGTTACGCACATCTGCTGCGCTGGCAATGTTTTTTAGATGGTAAAAAGCTGCTGATGTTACTGATTTAATGTGGCTATTAATATTTAAGTCTGAGTCCAGTATTACCCCTAGATTTCTGACCGGGTTTGAAGGTTTTAGGGAGAGAGACTGGAGGTGACAGATGACGCTCTTTGTTTCTGGGGACCAAAGACAATCATTTCAGTTTTGTCCGCTTTCAGCTGAAGGAAGTTGTTTTGCATCCACTCACTGATCTGTTGGATACAGTGAAGGAGTGAGTCCACTGGTCCATGTTCTCCTGCAGTCAGTGAGACATAGATCTGAGTATTAGTTTACTATTTGTGTGACAACGAATAATGGAAACTAAGGCTGTTATAACAAAAAGAGTTTTACCCATTCTCCATTTGACCCAAGTGATGACTCCTGCTTGCAGTCAATATGGAGTTAGCTGAGACTAAGCCTCTCCTCACATGTTAAAGACTATCGAAGATTCAATAAACCATTTAATGATCATTTTCTTATTACAACTATTTTAAAAATGATTGACCAATTTCAAAAATCAACTATTTTAGTAAACAATCATTTACAACTTCATATCTAGACTCTGGCACTGTCACAAGACTAAATGTTAATTATTTAAATAGTTGAAAACTAGTGCTAAAACAATATACATATTCGAGCCCTATTATTATTATTAATCGGTTTTGTGTAGAGTTTTTGGGCACTCAAGATGCTTCACAGGTCATTCTTTCACTGCATACACAGTGGTCAATTAATGAGAAAAACATACAAAATATAATATGTTCTTCCTTTTTTTCCCGTTAGGGTCAGAGCAGATGCCCAGACGTCCCACTCCACACACTTCCTCCAGCTCATCAGGAGGAATCCTGAGGCGTTGCCAGGCCAGCTGAGAGACACATGTCCTGGGTCTTTCCTGGTCTCCACCAAGAAGTGAAGTTGACTGAATGACTGAAGCCCAACGCACACCGAAACGCCTTGACGCGCGGCAAAAGAGCCGCCTCCTTTATTTTCTATGAGAGAACGCACACCAAGTTTGCAGTGACGCGCGGCGACGCTGGACCGGGCGCCACGATTCAGTTTTGTTGAATCCAGACGCGGCGCCGCGGCTGAAACTGTCCCTCCAAGCACCCGTAGTTTTCTTCTTCTGCGCTTCTTATCACGTAGCTGTGAGCGCGGTCTCAAATTTACACACTTGTACGCACACCACTGTTCTCAGATAACACTTTAGGCAGAAGAGTTCTTATCTCAGCAACTTTAGCAGAGGGAACTGAGACAGTGAGCATGGACTCCATGTTTACATTTTTCACCGAGCCATCTCCGATAAGGATACAGTTTGTCCTTGGTGGAGGCGCTGCAGTTTTTAGCAGCTTTGTTGTTTCAGAAAGGGGTAAAAAGCGGTTTGAAGTCTTCAGAACATTTAGTTGTGGCCTTATTTCACTCCTATTGTCATTCTTAGCTTTGTCAACTTTGGGTTTGGCTCCACAATTGTTCCAATAATTCTCATTGTTGATTTTGGGAAAAGAAATGACGTCATAACTTACATTTCCAGTCTGTCCATTCATCCCATTTTCACTCATTGGAAGAGTCGGGTTAAGTCCCATTTCTGTTTCCACAATAGATATCCGTGTTTGAAGAGATTTAAGCTGATTTTCCAAAGCACAACAGCCACCGCAGACGCTTCTCCGTCTCTTCCGTCCCGACATGACTAATGTTGATAAATTCCACAAAGCTGAAGTGTGTAGAAGGAGTAATCCTCGTTTTGTAAATAAAATGATTAAAGGAGAAACAAAAAATGTAAATAAAATGATTCAGGGAGATTAAAAGGCGAAGCAAAAGCAGAGCAGAGAGACACGACCGCTCTCTCGAGAAGCAGGAAGCAGGATGTGTTTAATAAAAGATTATTTATAACAAATAATGTTGACATGTAAATGGCATCTTTTCAAAGCTTGTTCTGGGAAGGTTGTCTTTGGTATTACTGTAAGCTAAAGCTATTTTTGTAACATTTTAATACCATAATTTAATACTTTTTATTTATATTTTTGTTAATTGGCTACTACAGTGAATGCTACCTTTATTAAGTTTTCTAGTTGGGGGAAAGAGTCTGAGTCGAGTCTCTGCCGTTTCCCGGCAGGAGTATCTGAGATAATGATAGTCTCCTGTGAATCTGACAAATCCAAAGATGGTGATCGGCAAGACTCTGGAGTGGTCACCACGGGTATAGTGTCTGATGAACTCTCAGTGGACGCAGAGTCTGGAGAAGGCACCACGGACACAGGTTCTGGCGATAGATGAACAAAAAAAAAGGAAATATATATATTTTAGCGTAAGCACAATATCTCCAAGATCATCAACCCACATACCAATAAAACATAACAGATCAGATCAAACAAACCTCCATCATGTTTGATAGTCAGCACCCCAACTGAAGGACTGGAAACAATATCCTCAAACACCTCCTCGTCCACTTCTGTCCCAGAGGAGTCCAGAATTGTAACACCTTCTCTCACAGGTGGAACTCCAAACTTTGCAAAGACTTAAAAGCATTTTGATGTATTTGGGTATAGCCCAAAACAAAAGAGTAGATATTTAGATATTTTTGAAAAGTTTAAAAAGTTGTTGATTTGTCAGAACAGATTAGAGAATCAAACACCATTGTAATATAACTGACCCCAAACCTGCAAAAAAATAGATTAACTCTTGTAAGGATAATACTAATTTGATTAATGATGTACATTCATCCCAAACTGCCTGACAATAATATCTTTAGATAATAAAAAGTAATAAATCACTGACCACTATAGAAGTGTAAATGTTGACCATTTGCCTTACTGTGTTCAGTTTTATTCCTGAGAATGTAGAATAGACATGGAGCAAAATCCCACTGACAATATGCCATTGATAATGAGATTATAATACCACAGAGAGATTTATTAGTTTAAGAATATGGCTCAGTAAAAGCAAATATGCAAACATATTTGTAAATAGATTAGAATAGTTTTAAACTATAGTGAATCAGTAAAAGTAAAGTACATTGTCTAAGATTGAAAAGTGATAATAATAAAGTGAAATAAGTGAAGTGTAAACAATTAGCATTAGAATAAAAGTATAGAGTAAGGAATATTGAAATAAGCTTCTAAATTGAGACTCAGCTCGTTTTTGTCTGTGTTTTGACTGAATCTGCTGAGTTCTACTGTGTCCAATAGTTTTTGTTTTATTTATTTATTTTATCAACTAAATTAGTTAAATGATTACATACTGAAAGTGATTTTGTTTGCAAGTAAAGAATCAGTTAAATTCACTTTACTTTTTCTTTTTTTGTGTGTGTTTAATTTTTACACTTTGATGAAGGCCAATTAGAATGTGTTTATGTGATCAATAACACATCAATAACATCATAACTCAATACTTAAACTCGGTACTTCACTCGGTACTTCAAAAAACTCAGAACTCGGAATACTTCAAAAACTCAGAAAACTCATAAAACATGTTCAGATCTTTCATAAAACTTGTCAACAATCTTCAGTAAAATACCAAACTTCATCAGTCGATGGTTCCAGATATTGCTTTGAAAACAGTCTCTCCCACTTCTCCGTGTTGATTCTTCAGGCTGCATTTGTGTCGAGCCATGAATTCTTCTGTGACGTGTCTTTGAATCACACGTTTCAGCTTCAGTGTCCAGATTCAGAAATCCAATTCAGTCCAAATTATGTCCAAATTGTGTAATCCAATGGTTCCAAATGATGTCCATGCAAAAGAGGACGATGGTGTTGTCCATGTCTCAGCAGCTCACAGCAGGCCTGACTGGAATCAGGGGCTGTGCAGATTGTCCAAGTGTGCTGATCCAGATGCATTCTCTTGAGGTTTCTCAGTTTTGGCTTGGAAAAAAAAAACACTTTTTGTGTAAAAAAAAAAGTCTTCTGTTCTGTAGATGTTACAGACAAGGCCCGCATTCTCCACCACCTGAAGAAGATGAGCCAAGTCTGGGATCGCGTCTTAAATTCAGACAGAAGACATGTTTTATTGTCGATGGTAGAGACAGCACGAACAAAGCACACGATCACAGATACAACAGAATGCAAGTGTATTATACAGAGCGGAGGCATGGAGACCTCCAATCAGCAGCTGCCACGGTGCCATGTAGCTTGGCCTTCAGATAGACAAAACAAGGGAAAAGTACTGGCTTCTGCACATTGATAGAATGATGAGTTTAACTTTAACAAAAGTTGCTTCAAAGTGTTATGAAATCTCACAGTAGTACAAAAACAAGATAAAATAGAAGTACAAGACACACAATGTTCTTTGATTGTATATCTGCTACGATTGTGTATCCGTTGTTTTAGCTGACTGACGCCTGGGTTTGGCTCTTTCACGATGACGCAAATTCCAATATATAATGTTTCCCTGTTTATTGTTCTGTCTGAATCTACAACCTGTTGTGAATAAACTTCCAGGTTGCTCTGGTGTGCAAAGATCCCTGCCTATGCGTCTGATTTTCGACAATGGTTTTGGGCAAAGGCAGTGACAGGTTTCACACTCAGACACTGGAGCTGTGGCTTTATTTTCACTGCTTTTGTCAGTCATTCAGATCATCAGACAGCTCAACTATATCATTAACTGTGTTCCAGATAGATAGATAGCCTCTATGTTGCAGAGACAACATATACATATTGTTAACGCTGGTTCAGCCACGGTTTATCCTTCGATGATGAATGGACACTACAAATTCTGCTTAGATATATAAAAAGGTTTAATATATAAAAAGACAGAATACAGGATTACAGACAAATGTGGCAGACTGGTGCTCCAGTCTGGGCCCTGCTCCCTGGCAAACCCAAAGCAAAAGACCGCGCTTCAGAAACAGACTATCGATGATAAGCACACAGTCACATGACATGATAATTGAAGAAATATGTCCCAACATCCTTAAGTAAGGACAATACCTCCTATGTTCAGGACAAACAGTAGCCCCTCTCAAAGTAAGCCTGAGGCTACTCTAAACAGATGTTCTCTGCGCTCTTCTTAATTTAACTTCCTGTGTTTCATGGCTGGGGGGATGGTTTCATACATTCTTGCACTCTGCTTACTATTGATCCTGGATCAATACTAGACTAACGTTACATTTATTAATATGATAATAACACAATAACATACTCCATTGACACATATTTTGTACTAATGTTAATCTTTATAATTAAATTGCATTAACGTATATATTTGAAATAATTATGTATTGTCTATATAGAATTCTATACCAATTCGAAAATAAAGACATTCTGAAAGCGATCTGCCTCTCGTGATCTTTTAGTGAGGTCTTCTCCTTGTATTTACTGTTTGGCTGAGCAAAGTTTTAATAGTATTGGTTAAAATAAATCCCATTATCAAACACTCTGGACGGCGTGATGTAAATAAGAGAGAGAGTGAGAGAGAGAGTGAGACGCTGACGCATTTTGGCTCAGTGCGCTGGTGTGCAATCAATGGAATACATCACAATACTCATCAAACAAGATCCATTCAGTTTTATCATTGGAGGAAATGTTTATTAAATTAGCAATTGGCACCTTGACAAAACACTCACTGCATGAAAAGTGTGATTTTCGTCTCTTTTCGGCCCTGTATATTACTGTGAAACTTCTGGGATTCGGCTGTTGACGGTAGTTTGTTGTCCCCTCCTCCCTCCAGTGTTGGGCACGTTACTTTGAAAAAGTAATTAGTTATAGTTACTAGTTACTTCTCCCAAAAAGTAACTGAGTTACTAACGGAGTTACTCCACTATAAAAGTAACTAGTTACCAGTAAAAGTAACTATTGCGTTACTTTTTCGTTTTGTTCTGGAACATAATGTGCACTCGACGTGCGCAGTTTCACCTTTAACCTCAGTGAGTTTAAATAGTGCCAATATTTCCATCTAGAAAAGGCTGTTTTTCTGCTGAAGTCCTGTTCACTCTTCATCTCTCTCTGTGCTGTAAGCACTAAACACCAAGACCCGCCACTGTGAATGTGGAAACACCGGTGAAGCACTGACTTCAGCCCAATCAGATGAACATATATATCATAGAAATCAAGTGGACAATTTGTTTGGCTACAGCAAAATATGATTCATGCCCGCATTGTTTGTTCATACAAAACGCAAAACTATGAGTTATGGGTCTTACCTTTTAAATGACCTGCACAGTCCACTTCGGTTCAGACCAGTTCCTTGTTTAAGTCCAGATAATAGTTTGAGCGTAGATATGTAATCCTCCAATTGGAAATGAGTCCAATGAGTTTTAAAAAGTAAAACAAAACGCGTGTGTCCTCCATAAACTCCTGTGTTTTGCTAGCTGAAGCCGGGTGCATCCAATTTCCAAAATCAACCGTCTTACGTTTCACCTTTCTTTCTTATTATTCCTATAGTCATTAAAAAATTACCCTAAGTGCATTTTAAATTATCTTAAAATGTGTTATATGTATGTTAGCCAAACCTGTTGCTGCCTGTAGCAGATAAACCAGGAAGAGAAAGGAGCCTTTCGATGGAATTGTATGCAGCCGACTTCTGCGCTCACATGCGCTCCTCTGAGGCTGGCCTCACGGTGATACAAGCTGTGGTTGAGCGCGATTGCGACCCATATTTGTTTCAAAAACACAATTTATGAGCCATCCTCTCAACTGTCGACATGTAGATTGTAAAGGAAATATGTTTTACATCAGCCAATAATTGCTGAGAGGTTTTCTCATCCTCCCTTCTCTCATGACAACACGCGCACGAGTCCTATCACAAAGTAAAAAGAGAAGTTCATTGTGCTTCTTGAGTAACGCGCAGTAACGGGATGTCGGAAATGATAACGGCGTTATAGTTACAGTCAAAGTAATTAGTTAGATTACTCGTTACTGAAAAAAGTAACGGCGTTAGTAACCCATCACCCCCTCCCTCCTCCACAGGAGGCTTTAACATGTAAATGGGAATGCTGTGAGCTATACAAATGCTAATCAGGGTTGAGGGGGAGCACAACTACTTTCAGTCAGTCTGCAGCATGGATCAGGTCAGCACACTGTAGACCCGGATTTTGTAAATGCTCAAACTGTTTACACACACACACACTGGTTTATGTGATTTAGGCCGACAAAATCCTGAAACAGGTATGTTGGTGCATTACACTGACACAACTTTTTCTTGACCCTAGAGGAATAGAACTAAGGTTAAACCAATGAAAAAAAATTGAAAAAAATTTAGCACACTTTAGCTTTCCTAAAGAAGCTACAGAGCCTGAGATATCAGACCTGACTATATGATGGTTTGTGGTGACTTTTGAATTGTGGTTTCTGGTGACACGACAGGTTTATGAAGACTTTAAAGGTACAAGGAAGCCACGCCCCCCACACCCCAAATTAACATAAATACACAACTAGGTATTACACTGGCGCCTCGTACGGTCGACATGGCTCTTTGCTGCTCTCTTTTTCTTTTGTTTTTACTTTTTAACTGTGCATCTGGCTGTTCCTACACCCGTGAGGAACTTATGAACATCCGACCCACCGTTCCCATGGACCTATTGCCTGTTTTCTTGGCATCTGCGGCTGATTTAGTTCATGTTCTAGCCAAAAAAGTGTGGGCCCGTAAAAGGGGAAAGCGAGGAGGCCTGCTCGTGCGTCTTAGGAGGAGAGGAGCGCGCACGGCTCTCCCCGGCATTTTTCTCTCCAACGTACGCTCACTGGGCAATAAGATGGACGAACTCAGCCTGCTCATGAGAAGAAACAAGGACTTCGCCACATCCTGTGTCCTCTGCTTCACTGAGACCTGGCTAAATGAGCGGATCCCGGACTGCGCTCTGGAGCTGCAGGGCTTTGGGCTGTTTCGCGCGGATCGCCATTGTGCGCTCTCAGGGAAGAGCAGAGGCGGAGGGCTCTGTTTCTACGTCAATACAAACTGGTGTAACGATGTGACAGTGATCTCCAAGCACTGCTCTCCTGCTCTGGAATATCTTTTCATTCATTGTAAACCATATTACTCCCCGCGGGAAATTGTTTCATTCATTCTTGCCTCTGTTTACATACCGCCATGCGCGGACGCGCGCGAGGCTCAGCGCGCACTCGCAGAGCAAGTACTGTGTATGGAACGCTTATACCCGGACTCTCTGATTATTATCCTGGGGGATTTTAATAAGGGAAACTTGAGCCAGGAATTACCCAAATACAGACAGTTTATCAAATGCCCAACCAGAGAGGAGAACACTCTGGATCACTGTTACACCACCGTGCGCGGAGCTTTTCGCGCTGTTCCCAAGCCAGCCCTCGGCTTCTCAGATCACTCCATGATACATCTGGTTCCTGCTTACAGACAGAGACTAAAGCTCTCGAAACCTGCAGTGAGGAGCTCCAAAGTGTGGTCTGATGAAGCTGTGGAAGAGCTGCGCGCATGCATGGAATCTACAGACTGGGACCTTTTCAGAGCTGCCACAGACAGCTTGGATGAATATACGGACACTGTGACGTCATACATCCACTTCTGTGAGGATAGCATCATTCCAACAAGGACCAGGGTCATCTATAACAACGACAAACCCTGGTTCACTGCTAAACTCCGGCAGCTCAGGAAAGCAAAGGAGTCTGCTTTCAGGGAGGGGGACCGCAGCGGCTACAAAGCAGCTAAATATCAGTTCAGGAAAGAACTGAAAGCAGCCAAGTCCCGGCACAGAGAACGACTACAGGAGCAGTTTGGTAACAACGATACTGCTTCTGTCTGGAGGGGCCTACGGGAGATCACCAACTACAAACCCAAAGCCCCCCCCTGTGCTGATGACCACAAGCTAGCTGACGATCTGAACTTATTTTTCAGTCGCTTTGATGCTGCCCCTGACACCTCTCCCTCCCCCACCCCCCACTACTCTAACGACCCACCCATCAGCCCTGCCCCCAGCCTAACAATAGCCGCTAAAGAGATTAAACAACTCTTCCTGAGGCTGCACCCCCGCAAAGCTCCTGGCCCGGACCACGTGTCTCCGGCCACTCTGAGACACTGCGCCAGTGAGCTTACTCCTGTGTTCACGGACATTTTCAACTCCTCTCTGCAGTCCTGCCATGTCCCGGCCTGCTTCAAATCCTCCATCATTGTCCCCGTCCCGAAGAAGCCCAGGATCACAGGACTCAATGACTACAGACCTGTAGCACTTACGTCTGTCGTCATGAAGTCATTTGAACGCCTGGTTCTCTCCCATCTCAAGTCCCTCACCTCCCCCCTCCTGGACCCCCTGCAGTTCGCCTACAGAGCCAACAGATCTGTAGACGACGCCATTAACCTGGCCCTCCACCACATCCTACAGCACCTGGACTCCCCGGGGACCTACGCCAGGGTCCTGTTCGTGGACTTCAGCTCTGCCTTCAACACAATCCTGCCATCCCTGCTCCAGGACAAGCTCTCCCAGCTCAACGTGCCCGATTCCACCTGCAGGTGGATCACTGACTTCCTGACGGACAGGAAGCAGCGAGTGCGTCTGGGGAAGAATGTCTCGGACTCTCGGATTATAAATACAGGAGCCCCACAGGGCTGTGTTCTTTCTCCCCTGCTCTTCTCCCTGTACACCAACCACTGCACCTCCAGCCACGACTCCGTGAAGCTGATCAAGTTCGTGGACGACACCACCCTCATTGGACTCATCTCCAACAACGATGAGTCCGCCTACAGGAGGGAGGTGGACCGGCTGGTGTCCTGGTGCAGTGGTAACAACCTGGAGCTGAACGCCCAGAAGACAGTGGAGATGATTGTGGACTTCAGGAAGAGCACTGTCCCCCCGCCCCCACCCTCCGTGATGGACTCCCCCATCACCTCTGTGGAGTCCTTCCGTTTCCTGGGCACCACCATCACCCAGGACCTCAAGTGGGAGCCGACCATCAGCTCCCTCATCAAGAAGGCCCAGCAGAGGATGTACTTCCTGCGGCAGCTCAGGAAAGCCAAGCTGCCTGCACAGATGTTGGTGCAGTTCTACACGGCCATCATCGAGTCCATCCTCACCTCCTCCATCACCGTGTGGTTCGCTGGAGCCACAGTCAGGGACAAACAGAGACTACAGCGCATTGTGCGCTCTGCAGAGGAAGTGATCGGCCGCAGCCTTCCATCGCTGCAGGACCTGTACGTCGCCCGAGCTCGAGGCCGGACTGGTCGTATCACAGCCGACCCCTCTCACCCTGCACATGGACTATTCCAACCACTCCCCTCAGGCAGGAGGCTGCGGTCCATCAGGACTAGAACCTCCCGCCACAAGAACAGTTTCTTCCCCTCTGCTGTTGGACTCTTGAACACTTCTTAACCTGTCCCCCCGCCCTTTATAAAGTCACTTTACTGCCCATCATACGTCACTTTACTTCACTGTACTGCTGTCACCTTACATTGTGTGCACCATGTGCACTTGTATATTGTAAATAGTAACTGTAACTCTATTTTAAATTTAAATTTATTCTTTAGAAGTGTTTTTTATTCTTATTTTTATTATCTCTTTTTGACTGTTGCACTGAGCCAAAGCAATTTCCAAGTCTGTGACCTCCCGTTACTTACGTTGGCAATAAAAATGATTCTGATTCTGATTCTGATTCTGCCAGACACCACCATGCATCTGGGGGACACAACCAAACCATATCATTCAGAGGTTGTAAATCATAATCCACTGAAGTCTTTGGTATTTTTGTATGACAAACGCAAAAGAGAGAATTGAAATAGTGCTTCAACATTGACTTCAGTGCCTAAGAAACAAACACAGACCATGAACGATAAACAAAAGTATCCTTTTTATTTAGAACATCAGCTCTAAATAAAAACAGCACCTTTTGGGAATATATGCCCAGTCTCCACCTCCCTAGGTAAACAGTTATCTGCTTCTGTATCTTCTCTACCAGCTGTGTGACCACAATTATGGCTTTAGTTTTGCAAGAATCATTGAATCAGATTAGAACAATCGCAATTTGTATGTGGACGTATGCATGTGTGCGTATATGTATGTACATGAGTATATAGGTGTGCAAACGAGTATCTGTGCGGGTGTGTATGTATATATAAATTCAACAAAAATGGACACAGGAAGACTGACTACACATTCTGTATACTTAATATAACATCAAAACTATTTAACATATAGCCATAAGAATAACCATCTATTGTTAAAACGATATTAAAGTAAATAAAATACTCTTATTTTTTTTGGTATATATATATTTTAGTGTTGTGTATATATACATACTTTCTCTGTATTTGTTTTGCTTTGTTTTGTTTTATCTTTTTTTTGACACAAGGGGAGCATAGTGGGGTAAAAAAAAGGGGAAAAAAAACAAAAAAGAAATTAAAATGTGTCTGGTTAAGCTGTATGTATTAAGAAAACAGTGTGAACTAATGAAGATGACACAATAAAGTATGAAAAAAAAAAAAAAAGAACAATCACAATTAGCATTAGGATGTGACTGTCCAATCAGATTCAATGATTCATGCTAAACTGAAGCCACAAGGGGGTCGCCAGACTCAGAACGGCTGGATGAACAGGGGAAAGGTAAAACTTAAATTGTTTAACTCAAAGGAAAATGAACATGATGGTGGTGTCACTTTGATCTCTTAGTATAGACTTCCAACAAACAAAACATGGCTGTGTTCAACAGCAGCCAGCTGGTTATAAAATATAACTTGAACCATATAAACAATACTGCACAATCCAAATAAAAGGATATTACCAAGTGAGTTAGGCTGCAATAACAGAAGAAATGAAATAGAAGCAAATTGTGCTTTAGATCCATCAGCATCATTGTTTTGTTTTAGAGTTTTCTGGCTTCCCTCTGGGTTGTGGTTATTCGGTTTCTCACAAAGTCTCTTATATTCTGTTCTGTTCTTTGTGACAACACAGGGTCTTCTGCCATTTTGCATTGGCTGCATTCAGCTTTGGAGGCAAGTTTTCCTTTGGAAATGTGATTTCCAAAATGTCGTATCACTGCAGCAACCTCAGCTTTTGACCACATTCTTTTTGGGAGTCTTCTTGCTTTAGACTCTTGAACTGCATTTTCTCCTAAAAGAAATGTAAGAGGGAAAATAAAAATTAGAAGCTGTTAAAGGAAACGCAAGTCAAGTCCAATTGATGCTACAGGTTATTTCCTACTAAAGGAAGAGCTCTTCACAGAAAGCAAAGGTTATTGGGGGTCAAGCAAGGGGAATGACCATAGTATATAATAAAAGTTAAGGCAATAAAAAAATTAAAAAAGTTGACATCCCTTAGGCACAAGGACCTATAAGAACCCCAGCGACCCAGCCCCCGCCTTTTGGATACATATAGTGTATCCTCCTCTCCAGGACCTCTGGAAGCTGAGGAGTGTCCTCTGTATTTAGAACACACCCCTCTCTTTAAGAGGGGACCCCACCTTGGTCTGCCAATCTAGAGGAACTGCCCAGATGTTCAATGTTGCAGAGGCATGTCTGCTCATATTGAATGGAACCTCCAAAACTGGAAAATCAAAAATAGATTTTCTACTCCATTTTCTATTCATTTCACTTCATTTCCTCACATTCTTCTGGAGGTCTAAAGTCATTGCATATCTTAGCATTATCAAATACCCAAACACTGGTCTTACCTTCAGACTGAGGTGTAGTGCCTCCTGCTGTGGATGTCACTTCAGATAGTATTTCTAATGAAAACAAAATAGGACTCATCAGGAGTGTATTGTCTATAGAACCTGTCACTAGCTGCTGTTGCCCAAGATGCTGAGAGAGCACCCAGTACAAACATATTACTTACTGAAGTCCTCAGAGTTCTGCGACAGCTCCACGATGGGACAGCCTGAGGATTGACCCAGACTTTCCATGTCCTCAAGTTGTGGTTCCTTAGCCTCTGTGCTGCTGTCCTCAGAGTCACTGCCACTGTCCTTAGCTTCAGTGTCACTGAATGATATCTCATCTTGACAAAAAGGGAATCAGACAAAAGCAACAGGCACACTTTACTGAATGAATCAAAGATGGGACAGAACAACGCCTGATTCTCTGAATTAAGCATATTAAATTAAGGTTACATACATTGAAGTACTCACCTTCAATCTGAATTTCATCCAGGGACTTCCCTTGCAGGCCAGAAAGATTTCCTTTTTCCATGGATAATAGGCAAGGCAAGGCAAGGCAAGGCAAGTTTATTTATATAGCACAATTCATACACAAGGCAATTCAAAGTGCTGAACAAAACAAGAAAGCATTAAAATCATAAATTATCACAGAACATTAAAAAGAAAGATAGAAATATAAAATCCCTCAGTTGTATGCACAGTTAAACAGAACTGTCTTTAACCTGGTTTTAAACATTGTCAGAGAGGAGGCCTGTCTCACATCTTCAGGAAGACTGTTCCAGATTTTAGCAGCATGAATCTGAAAAGCAGCCTCACCATGTTTAGTTCTGACTCTGGGCACCAACAGGAGTCCAGTCCCTGTGCTCCTCAGAGTCCGGGCTGGTTCATATGGGACTAACATGTCACTAATATATTTTGGTGCGAGGCTATGGAGAGATTTGTACACAAGCAGAGCTGTTTTAAAGTCTATTCTTTGAGCCACAGGAAGCCAGTGCAGAGACCTGAGAACTGGACTAATGTGGTCGTACTTCCTGGTTCTAGTCAGAACTCGAGCTGCTGCATTTTGAATGTACTGCAGCTGTTTTACAGCCTGTTTGGACAGACCTGTGAGCAGGCCATTGCAGTAGTCTAACCTACTGGAGACAAATGCATGGATAAGAATCTCCAGGTCTGCTTTAGACACTATGTTTTTGATCCTGGCAATGTTTTTTAGATGGTAAAAAGCTGCTGATGTTACTGATTTGATGTGGCTATTAAAATTTAAGTCTGAGTCCAGTATTACCCCTAGATTTCTGACCTTGTTTGAAGGTTTTAGGGAGAGAGACTGTAGGTGACAGATGACGCTCTCTCTTTGTTTCTGGGGACCAAAGACAATCATTTCAGTTTTGTCTGCGTTTAGCTGAAGGAAGTTGTTTTGCATCCACTCACTGATCTGTTGGATACAGTGAAGGAGTGAGTCCACTGGTCCATGTTCTCCTGCAGTCAGTGAGACATAGATCTGAGTGTCGTCTGCATAGTTATGATAGGACACTTTGTTTCTGCGTATTAACTGACCTAACGGCAGCATGTAGAGATTGAACATATCAAATGAGTTGTTGATTATAAGAAATCTAGTAAGCTGTAGGTAGACAACTTTCTCAAGGACTTTCCCCATAAATGGCAGATTTGAGATGGGACGATAGTTGTTAAGTACCGTAGCATCGAGACTGCTCTTTTTTAGCAGGGGCCTGATGACTGCAGTTTTCAGGGCCTTTGGGAATATTCCAGAATGAAGGGACATGTTTACTATCTGTGTGAGTGAAGGTAACAGACTGCTCAGAACAGACTTCAGAAATCTAGTGGGTAGTACATCCAAGCTGCATGTGGAGGAGCTCAAACTGGAGATTATCTCTTGGACAGTTTTATCATTTACAGGTGCAAAGTGAGTTAGCTCAGAGAGCCTTTCTGGCTGTTGGATTGTTATCTGTGGATTGGAGACAATGGCGTTTTTGATGCCTTGAACCTTG
This sequence comes from Knipowitschia caucasica, assembly GCA_964034765.1. Taxonomy (NCBI): domain Eukaryota; kingdom Metazoa; phylum Chordata; class Actinopteri; order Gobiiformes; family Gobiidae; genus Knipowitschia; species Knipowitschia caucasica. The sequence goes on from OZ035833.1 coordinate 21,074,552, forward strand.
TCATTGAAAAAATGTGCAAACTCATTGCATTTACGTTTGGAAGTTAGCTCTAATGGCATTTGAACAGGGGGGTTTGTTAATCTATTAACTGTTGAAAACAGAACACGCAGATTGTTGCTGCAGCCTTCAATCATTTCAGAAAAATACCTTTCTCTCGTACTACGTAGCACCCGGTTAAACTCGCACAACTTATCTTTGAAGATCTCGTAATCTACCTGGAGGTTGGACTTGCGCCACTTCCGCTCGGCCCTCCGGCACTTTCTCTTTTGTGCCCTGACCGAGTCTGCTTTAGCCCACGGCGCCTTCTGCTTATTTTTCACTATTTTAACCTTCACAGGGGCAACGGTATCCAGAACATTCAAAACACTAGAGGTGACAGAGTTAAACAGTTCATCTACAGTAGAATACGATGCATTCTCAAAGTTTATCATTTCCATAAATAGTTCACTCGTATTTTCATTTATGCGCCTTCTTCGAACAGTTGCAGAGTCCACTGGTGGTTTGTTAGTGAAACACATGTCAAAAAAAACACAGAAATGATCCGAAAGAGCAACATCGACCACGTTTACATTTGAAATAATCACCCCCTTTGTAACTAACAGATCTAGAGTGTGCCCTCTGCTGTGGGTGGGGCCACTTACATGCTGAGTGAGATCAAAGGATTCAAGTACAGAACTCAGCTCATTTGCATTTCTGTCATCAACATTATCCACATGAATATTAAAATCACCTGTAATAACCAAACTATCAAAATCTGTGCATACAACTGAAAGCAACTCGGTAAAATTATCAATAAAACTGTGACATGACTGCGGAGGCTTGTATAGGACAACGAAGAGTATTGGAGGAGATTGTTTTTGTTGTATTTTAAAAGACACATATTCAAATGACGAAAACTTCCCAAGAGACATTCTATGGGAGACAAAGTGGTCTCTAAAAATGGCAGCTAAGCCTCCTCCTTTTTTGTTTTCCCGTATTTCAGATTCAAACTTGAAATTTGGTGGTGATGCTTCTATTAAAACTGCATTTTCTGAATTTTGGTCAAGCCAAGTTTCAGCCATGAACATAAGATCAAGATTATGAGAACAAATAAAATTATTGATTAAAAAAGACTTGTTACAAAGAGATCTGACATTAAGCGTAGCAAGTTTCAAAGTTTCAGTATCAGCGGTTGCGGTCGGCTGATTCTTATACGGAACAAGAATTAGATTTTCCAGATTAGACTGATTAACTCCAGATGTTTTTCTGTAATGTATTCTTTGTGTTATCACTAAGGGAATGGCACAGGTGGCTTCATGACAGGGCCCCAGCCGGGTCTCTCCTCTAACTAGACTGCCAGTGGCTGCGAAGCAGAGACCCTGTGCATCCTAGTGTTTAGAGAAAAGAGGGGAAGGGGAAGGCAGCGGAGGAGGATGGAGAGGTGGGTGGCTTTTGGGTGTTGAACGAGGGGGGCAGGGAGGTGGAGGGGTTTTAGGTGATGGGTTAGGGCCGGGGTGGGCTGAGGCAGAGGTTTTGGATGTTGAACGAGGGGGAAGTGGGGGTGGAATGGTCATGAGGTTAGGGGAGGGACTGGCTGAGGTGGTTTTTGTAGGTGAATTGGAAACCCTAGGTGGTTTTGGAGGTACATATGGGGAGTGGTTTAGCATGTTGGACAGGACTCTAGATCGAGCTAATATGGGTGTGAGAGGAATAGTCTTCATCGCCGATTTTATTAGCCCTGCAGAGTGTTCAGGTAGGTCTAACAGTGAAGGCGGGGATGAAAAACAAAGGGAGGTGTCCCCATTCTCTCTTGATGGAGTGGACGTGGCAGGGGGGACCCAAGACAGGTCCATGGGAGGTGGCGAGGGAGTCTTTGATGGAGGGGCAGGTGGTTGAGGAAACCCCAGCACAGGCCTGTCTGCTGTAGGCTGGGGTGAGGATGGGGGCTTCAGAGGCGCTGTAGATGAAGAAGGCGTGGCTGCTTTGGAGCAGGCTGGGGATGAGGATGTTGGTGGTGGTGGTCGTGCTGCTGGTGCTGCTACTGGTGATGATGCAGCTGCTGCTGGTGATGATGCAGCTGCTTCTGATGACAGTGGAGGTGTTGAGATCCTTCGAGGTGGTGGTGGTGTTGAGATTCTTTGAGGCGGTGATGGTGTTGAGATCCTTCGAGGTGGTGGTGGTGTTGAGATCCTTCGAGGTGGTGGAGGTGCAGAGACTTTTGGAGTTGGCTTCCTCCCTTTCGATGGCTGCACGCGCTGCGCAGGCTGAGGTCTCAGGGCAAAAGAAAGGTTATCCATCAACACTTTTACTCCGTAAGTGTTCAGATGTGGCCCTTTCCCTTCAAAAAGCTCATGCCTATTCCAGAACAGATTAAAATTCTCAATGAAGGCAAGTCCTCTGCGTGAACATTCGTTGAGTAGGAAAGTATTTAGCTGATACAGACGACTGAATTTCATTTGCTTCCCGTCCACATTTGGTAGTGGGCCACTGATAACGATTGTTGCGTCCATTTTAGCAAGGTCGTCCAATAAGAGAGAGTAATCCCGTTTCAACTTTTCACTTGTGTTGTCATAGACGTCTACTGCCCCCACGTGGATCAACAATCTTTTTACCCCGCTGGTCTCAGACAGAAGCCTCGGAGCCAACCGCCTTATCTCATCCACTTTGGCAGAGTGTACTGAGTGAACCTTGAGATTACGCATATTTACATTTCTTATCGCCGAATCCCCGATAAAGAGCGACTCAGCTGCATTTGACCTTGACTGAGACTGAGACTGGGACTGAGAGACTACTGCTGATTCATCTTCCAAAAGTGGTGAAAAGCGGTTTCTTGTAATTAAAGATTTTTGCTGTGGCATTATGACACTCTTGTTATCATTAGCTTTGCCTTGTTTGGGCTTGGCACCATATGTGTTCCAACAATTGTCTCTGTTGATTTTGGGAAATGAAATAGCGTCATCACATAACTTACGTGCTGTCCATTTGGTCCATTTCCTTTCACTGGTATTGTTGTGTTCAGCCCCAATTCTGATTCAAGCACAAACATTCGGTCTTGAAGAAGTTTTAGCTCCTGTTTGAGTGAAAAACAGCCGTCGCAAAGTTTTGTTCTTTTTTCCCGTCCTCCCGACATGCTGTAAGTTAGGTAAATTCCACCAGTCTTGTGTTGAAGTTTGTAAAAAGGAGTAATCCGTGTTTTGTGGAATAAAAATGTAAGCAAAAATGATTAAAGGAGATAAAAAAGCAGCAAGCGAGGAGCAGCAAGAGAATGCGACTGCTCTGTCCAGAGTGATGTCGGAACATCACACTGGACAGAGCAGACGGGATTGTAACGACAATCCCGTCAGCAGCACTTGTATACAGTAACGGTGAATGTGAAGGCATATGTCATCAAGAAATCTTTGTTAGTTTTAGGCTGTTTTTTGAGTCTCTTCGTCTTGCTCACATGTGTCAAAGAAATCAACGCATATTCCACCTTCAACTCCCGGAATCGAGCCTTCACCGCATCATGAGCTTTACGCTTACGGACAACCTACGCGGAGCCCCGCTCAAATGGTGACTGCGCGCAGCGTCCATTACCCGGACTGGAATTTGGCGATGATGGGGCAGGGCCTCTGACCGTTTGACGGCATTGGGCCCATTGTGCGATGAGCATGATCCAGGATAATCCTCCTGTCTGCGGTGTCAAGATAAAGGTATTCAGGAATCCACCTCTCAAGGTATTTCACCACGTTTGTCCCTTCTTCGTGTTCTGCTATTCCGAGTATTCTGACGTTACACCTCCGGGAGTGGTTCTCAAGCTGGTCGGTGCGCTCTTTTAGTTGCTTGATTTGTTTTTCAAGATACACAATTTTAGCCTCGGATGCAGCTGTAGTCTGGTCAATGCCTTCCATTAGCTTATCAGCGGTATCCATTCTTGCGGCTAGGGCCTGTATCTCAGATCCTCGGTCAGCAACGGCTTCAAGCACAGAGGCCAGTCTTGTTTCAATCATTTGCGTAATATCCGTAATTTTCTTATCCATCACCTGTGACACAGACGTCTCAATTTTCTCAATCTGTTCCTTGATTCCAGCTAATTTGCTGTCTATGACCGCAGTGAGAGCATGTATGATAGTGTTAGCATCAGACGAGCTAGTATTAGCGTCTTCGCTGCTAACTTCTTACTGTCTTCCTATGCGGTCGCCATCTTGCTGGAACCTCATGAAATTAATAGTTACCTAATGTAACTTAAGTTCTACGAATAGGTGCGTAGTATCCCTTAGCGGACTTCGCTAGTGGGATATCACGTGACCCCCAGGTCACACGCCAGAGAGATCAAAATAATTTGCTCCAATCACTAGCGACCCTCCTCTATAAAGGCCCCTGCACAAGGCCGCACCCCCTCTTGAACTCTGCCAAGCCGGGCTGGCCTGATGGGCTCGTAGCTAAGGGACTATGCACCTATTCGTAGAACATAAATTAGGTAACTATTAATTCTACGTCATGGTGCTACGTCCCTTAGCGGACTTCGCTAGTGGGACACAACGCGGAGGCCGTGGACGGATGCAGCAGCTTGGAGGACAAGGCACCCTAACTGCGCCTTTTGAAAACTGCCTGAGATACCCGATAAAGAGCGTGATTTCCTGCCGTTTAGGGTGACGAAAATCTAACTTTTCATGCAGTGACTGGATATAAAAATCCTAACAATAGTAGTCTAATAGTAGGCTAACGTGGACATCCCTTGGCCCGTGGGGATATCAGGTGGTCTATATATCTATTGTTTATTGCTTAAACTGGATTTTTGACATATCTGTGGACTCGAGCCCTGGTCAATCTAGTTCAATACAGTTCAGTTCCTACGCAGCTTTAACTTGTGCGCTTGCCTTACCCAAACGTCCAGTAGATCGAACCAGCCTCAATCATACGAACATTAAAAGGAACCTCTTGTCCTTCGTATTATCTCCGCTTTAACAAAAGCTTAAGGCAGGTGAACAGAAAATGTTCTGTCATTTTATGTTTCTATATAAAAAGTAAGACATGTTGTTCATAAAAATGGCCAAAATTGCCTATATTTATTTCAGAATAAAAATAATGGATTGCGCCAGATTAAAATGTATGGTTTCATTTTATTGACATATTAGTAACTAAGATTTTAGGAGATGGGATTTTGGATATATTGTTTAGTTTTTCAATTGACTAATCATAATGAACAAATCTGTAAAAACTCCAATTCCGCCTGTTTTTTTTGGTTCAAAGCTGAATAAATCAGGCTAGGCTATTAAAAAATCCCTCTGAAAAAACCTTCTAAATATTGTTACGTCCAAGACTGGAAAGTTTGGAGTCTGTATGAGCGATTAGATTTTCGTCACCCTAAACGGAAGGAAATCACGCTCCTCCAAACTGCCGCATCCGTACCATGCTAATGTCCCTACTTTGCATATGAATGCAGCAAAACACTGCGGCCGGCCGAGCGCTAATGGCCCTAATTAGCATATGAATGCAGCGGCTGGCCAGGCTGCTTCAGAACACTATTCAGCATTGGCGGATACCACTACTTTCAAACTCGTGATTGGCTGAAAAATCACACGTGGCCAGCCCACGTGGGATTACTCCCCATTAGTAGCTTACTCCCCATTGGATGAAGCTTACTCCCCATTGGATGAAATCACAACTTTCAAATAAGTATAATCTCTCGTGATTGGCTGGCAGATCTGTCACTATTGGTCACCCTGCCTCATAATTAATGCAATATTTCTATAAATATGTATTAATTCATATTATGCTGCATATATGTTATCCTATGTAGGCTACTACACTATTATTAGGCCATCAATGACATGAATGAATTTATAGAGGAAATGAAAATTTTCCAGGAATATGTATGTAAAGAAAGCTTTATTAAAGTATCATAACCTCTGATTCTTTAGGCAAGCGCAATGTAAGAAATAATACAATAGAGCATGGAAAATTCCCTAACACCCAATGTCAGGAAGCTTTATTCTACTTTGATGGTCTGAGAAAAAGAACAGTGAAAATTATCGAAGGCAATCAGATACCAGCTTGACTTCTGAATGTAATCCTAACATCTTCAAAATAAAATGGAATGTGCCCATGCTCCCCTCTCGGTCGCAGAGCTGTCGAGGCCTTCTGGTCAGAATTTAAAACCAGACATGATGTCAGTGACAACACAAGAAAACGCCTGAAGTAGCTGTAAAAGAAAAACTCCCACTTCCCCAAAAATGCCCAACTCCAGTGCACCTGTAATGAAATTAGGCTTGAGAGAAGAAAGAGCTTCAATTACCTCTCAGCAGGGGCCAAAGACAACAACACGCAGTCTCTCCGGTCTGCTACTGACATATCACGTACCTATAGCTCTCGAAAGAAGACATTGTAAGGTTATGTTTATCTATATTTGAAGCTGTGGTACCTGATTTTCACATGAGAATGGAGAAAGTTACATTTCAATCCAATTTGTTGCCGTGAAAGTTCTCTGACACATCATTACAAGTATGGAATTGCCAACCACAGAGCAGGTTGTGCGAGTTTAAAAAACAAAACAAATCATCATCGGCACGTTAAGGTGGATGACCCCTGCATCAGTTAATGTGACTCATTCTCGCATGCATAATGCAATAGTTCAAATGTTTTAACAGTAGTATTTGAGTTTTATATTTAGATTAAAACAAAGTATATCTGACTCAGTTATAAAAAGCACACTTTACCGTGACATTTAAGGCTTTTCGCACAGCACATGAAGCTTGTGTTAAAATGTTGTGATATTGGACTAGAAAAGTAGTTTGGATCAGTTGCCTCAATGTATGTTTTATTGATAATTAATTACATGATTGATCAACAGTTCTACCAACATACTGTACTTAAAACTTCAGACTGGCCTATTCTCTATGACCCAACATTTCACTCTCCATTTTCTCCTGTCTTTGCCTTTAACTACTTTTACTTCAACTGTTTTGCTTTTAACTGTGCACCCTTTGTAAGGCAACCTTGAATGCCTTGAAAAGTGCCAAATAAATACACAAATAAAATGTATTATTATCATAATTATTATAGGGGATGTGAGCTTTTGGCCTCCTGTGAGTTGCTGGACCCCGAAGAACCATGGAGGCGATTGAAGGATTTATTTGTACCTTTGTGCCAAATAATCAACACATTCTCCAAACATTGTTATTATTATTGAGAGCTATTTCATCAATTTTATGCAAACAATTGTTACATTTTTTGCCAATCCATGCACTGAATGTGCTTCGATCCAAAAATAGATGGAAACCACTTGCAAAATCTTTGGTGCAACAATCGTATAAACAAACATAGTTTCAAAATGTCCTGGTGGTCTGGGATTTAAGTCTTCAGAATCTGTGTTTTGCTTAAGGATAAACTCAACAATGGACCATGAAACACACCAACACGCACTGCTCTGGACTTGATTACCCTCCTGCCGGTCCTTCAAATACCAGATGACGGAGTGGTGAATTGGCTTCTATTACTGTAAATTAGTAATACATCGGTAACAATAGTTCTCGAGATCGGAAACAGATTTTTTTGGTAACATGAACTCAAGAGATTAGTACCATTTCATATTACATTAAATGAATCATGTGTTTTCTCTATTTGAGTTATTCATTTGTTTATTTTATTCGTTACGACTGTCAACGGAACAATTTAAAACATTGAATGAGAAAAGGTCTTGTTTCTGGATTGAGCATTAAGATGAAGATGTTAAGACGTACATAACAAAACATTTGATGAAGTTTTATATCTTGGTTCCTCTGTCTTTACTGCCGGTATTTCACTTTTTACCATTCACAAACTGTGAGTTGGACATGGATGAAACAATGATACAGATTTCTATGTGAAAATACTCAAACTCATAACTCATTGGTGAACAAGCTTCTCTGACATAAATGAAACAAAAACCAGACATGGGTAATTTCCTCAGTATTGGCAAAGGGGAGTGTGCATTTTATATCCCGCAAAAGAGCTGTTTGGCATTCCTGTCTCAGCGGACCACAACGGGAGGTTTTTGGAAAAAAGTAGGACAAAAATATGTTTGATATTGAAATTTGTGAGAGATTTTATACAAATATATTTGTAAAATGAGTTCTTCCATATTAAAAAGGGCTGTAACCATATTCTCCCATAAGTCGTCAGGAAGATATGAATTACTTTTGTGTAACCTATTTTAATAACTTGATATAACTTAAAGTGAGTCTGTAACTCTAAAGGAATTACAAATTTTAGGAAATGTGTTAAATTGACCTCCTGGCCTCCTCCTCCTGTTGATATAAAATAAGTCATTTTATTAATTCTAATATTACAGGTAAGTCCCGCCTTCCCTTCTCTTAGCTATAGCTCAGAATCCACGATGCCGTCGAGGTTAACCAATCGAGTCATGCCAAGGGCTGTCAATCATCGGCGCTGATGCTCGTAGCTGCGCATTCTCAGTTGTTTGTTTTTGCGGAACCTCCGAATCAAGCCTGCATTAGGCTCTGAAACTGCATGAAAACTGAACAAAGAATTCTGAACATCCGCGCTGAATTACTTATGTATATACTGAACCTATATCCATAAACAGGTCCTCTGCAGATGTGTCCTAAAATGTGCAGTTCATGATAATAGCTTGTTCCGGGTTTGCCGCGATCGCTTTTTTGTGCATAAAAAAATTGAAAATAATTCTGAAAACCTCCGTGCATGTGTATTAATAATGTATATGTATAATCTGTTTTCTGATTCACACTTAAATGTGTTAAGGAAACGTAGGTGTAGACCAATCAGAAAGGCGTCGTATTTTTCAAATCAAGAACCTCTCTGTCTCTCTTTCTGACAAACTCCAGACAAACACTTTAACTTTTTTGATGTAGTGAAATTTGCAATCAGCCTTCTACTGTTGTAGCTGCCTTGTGACTATAACAACAATTCACCTTGGAGAGACCCATGAGGAAAACGCGTTAGACTTATTAGATTTAAGCATGTTTATTGATTGAGCATGTTTGGCGCCCTAGGCCCGGGCGGGATGCTGTTGAGCACGGCGCTTGCTCGCGTGCATGATCCCCAAAAAGCGGGCCTGCGATTGTGATAGCAGGACGCACTGCGCGGGCCTGAGAGCATGAGCGAGCTGAGAACATGCGCGCACGCGCATGTTCAGCCAGACGCTGCAGCAAGGGGAGTTTTTGAGCGAGCTGTGAATGTGAGATGCGCGCTCACATTTGCCAGACGCTGAGCAGAGGAATCTTTGAGCGAGCTGAGAACATGCGCGCACGCGCATGTTCAGCCAGACGCTGCAGCAAGGGGAGTTTTTGAGCGAGCTGTGAATGTGAGATGCGCGCTCACATTCGCCAGACGCTGAGCAGAGGAATCTTTGAGCGAGCTGAGAATATGAGCGCACGCGCATATTCAGCCAGACGCTGCAGCAGGGGAATCTTTTGAGTGTAAGAGAAAGTGCGTGCCGCCACCAGAATCTTGTTGCTTACTTGCTTTGCTGGGAGCTTACGAGGAAGCCAGTTGACGTTGTGCTGCCATGATAGCGGTCGCATCTGGCCTGATGTAAGCGGAGAAGGCCGAAGAGGACCAGCGCCCCAGCTGTTGCAGCGAAGAGTGGGGGAGCCCCAGCGAGGCCGCGCGCGTTGCAGCGCCTATCCTGAATGAGTGGGCTGTATAGAGCTGGGGAGACAAATTACAGAGGAGCAGTAGGGATCTCAGCTGAGCTCTGAACCAGGTTGCTGTCATGGGAAGGGGGTCTGGAGTGAATGTTTGAGATGAAGGTTGAAGTGGTCAGGGTAGTAGGACAGATCGGAAAAAGCAATGTCTAGGGCCACATTAAAAGTTGAGTGAGCAGTGGTGAACTCGCTTATGCGGAGAAAGCCATAGAAGGCGAGCAGGAACGCGCTGCGAAGGAGGGCAGACGTGTACTTGGAAAGAGAGCCAGAGTTCAGTGTGGCGCAGAGCTGTTCCAGGATGGGCAGCGTGATGGGGAGCCTGTGATCAGAAGAGTGGGGAGTACATTTGTGAATGCCTTTGATGAGGAGTTTGATGGAGGGTTCGGAGAATAGAGAGGAGAAAGCGGGGTTATGACAGCGGGCCTGAAACTGAATGCCAGAGAGCAGCGTACGGATGTAAGTTACTTTGTAATGGAGATTGTCCGAGCAGTGTACTATAAAAGCCATGGCAGTAGATACAGATGGAGGTAACGAAGAAATGTTGTGAGCGTGGCAGAAGAGGGAATAGGCTCTCCAAGCGGAGCTGTATGTAGACAGGGTAGAGGGGGAGAGGCCCTTTTTCATGGAGGATGAAGCAGAGGAGAGGAGGTGAGAGAGGGAAGGTGAAATTAATCCAGGGTTAGTTGATCCATGGTCGGGATTGCGCGTGGCTTCGTGCAGGCTGAGGGGCAGAGGCGCCGGAACTCCTGAAATTTAAAACAAGAAAGGCAGTCAGCGATTTGGTTAAGGTGACCGGGAACGTGGCGTGCAGTGATAATGAAATTGTTTAAAACGGAGAGCCAAGTGATGCGTCTGAGAAAGGACCTTATGTTGGGTGACGAAGAGCAACCTTTGTTTAGTGCTTCCACTACATCGAGATTATCACACATGACAGAGATCCTTTTTCTCCGCCACGTATGACTCCAGAGCGCGCAGGCCACGACCACGGGGTAGATTTCGTGTAAGGCCGAGGAGATGCTCCGGGGAAAAGTAGCGGGCCACGGCCCGGCGAACCACTCGTCCTGATAGAATCCCCCAAAACCCAAGGAAGGGGCAGCGTCCGTGTAGAAACGGAGATCGTCGGAGGACCGGACGATATCGTCATAAAAGAACAAAATGCCGTTCCAGCAGTCCAGCAGGCGCGACCAGAAGTCCAGGTCGGAGCGGCACCCGTCGTCCAGGGTGAGCGTGTCGTGCAGGGAGGGAACCGAACCCGCGAGGGTGAGAAGACGTGAAATAAAAGAGCGGCCCTGGGGAATGATGCGGATGGCATAGTTGAGGTGCCCGAGCAGAGAGAGCAGCTCGCGCTTCGTGATGGAGGGAGAGGATAGGGCAGATTGTGACACAGCGCGCACGCGCAGGAGCTTCTCCAGCGGGAGGGAGGCCTCCATGGCGCGTGTGTTGAGGCGGATGCCGAGGAACTCCAGGGCGGTGGCAGGGCCCACGGTTTTCTCCTCGGACAGGGGGACCCCGAAGGCCGAGAAGGCCGACTTCAGCCTACGGAGCGAGTCCCCGGAGCCGTCCGCGGGGGGGTCGACGAGGAGAAAGTCATCTAGGAGATGGAGGACAGAGGGGAGCCGGACATTGTTTAACAGAATCCAGCACAAGGCCTCGGAAAAGTTATTAAATAAGGAAGGACTGCTCCTGCAGCCAAACGTGAGGCGCGCAGCAAAATAAAAACTGGAGCGCCACTTTACCCCGAACAGGTGCCAGTGATCGGGGTGAATGGGCAGCAGCTTGAAGGCGTCCGTGATGTCCGCCTTTGACAGCCAGGACCCAGGGCCGAAGGCCTTCACCAGCCGGATTGCGTGATCCACGGTGGCGTACTGCAGGGAGAAAGACTCAAGAGGGATGAGACTGTTAATGCTCGGGACGGGCCCGGAGCGGGGGTGGGATAAATCAAAAATAAGGCGCTTCTTCCCGGAATATTTACGCGTGGCAACCCCCAGCGGGCTGGAGCGAAACGGGGAAAAGGGGGGCTTGGAAAAGGGGCCGATGATGTAGCCCTTGGACACCTCCCGCGCGATGAGCCGCGTGACGACGAGGGGCTCGCGGAGAGCGGATTGCAGGTTGCGGGACACGTAGGACGCCGAGGGGAGAGCCGCCACGCCAACATGGAAGCCCCGGGCCAGGCCTGTCAGCAGGAAACCAACGAAGGCCCAATCAGGATGGAGCGTGAGCGCGTGGGCCAGCGCGGGCACGGAGACAGGGGTTGAGAGGTGGGTGGTGATCAAGGCCTGTACGAAGGCTCCCCGGAACGGCGGTCCTGCCGGGGGCGACGCGGGCACACGGAACGTGGATGGGCCTCCCTGCACAGATCACAAATGTGGAGGTAGGCGCACGATGGAAAACTGCATACGCCGGTGTTGAAAGAGCGGCACACGGGGTTCTGACGACGTACCTCCTCTTTGGGGAACGAAGGCGCGCGGGGCCTAGGAGCCTGACTGGTGGCGGTGTCGAACGGAACAGAGGGGCAGAGGGGAGAGCTGTGCCCGGCAGCGCCGCATCGGGAGCAGGAGACCACGGGGGCACCGCCAACGGACAGCAGCAAGACCTCGGTGTCCATGACCGCCCAGTCCACCCTGACGTTTGCCTGGGAGACGAGGGCCGCGGCCTTGGCGGCGAAGGCCCGATGGTAGCGGTAGAAATCGCTACCGCCGTAGCGGAGAGCCAGATCCCCCATCAGGCCCAGATAGGCGTCCAGCTCGGGCCTGCGCTCGGGGTATACGGAGCAGAGAACGTCGCGGTACACGCCGAAGGCCACGAGGAACTCCCCGATGGACAATTCCCGCGACAGGCGGGGATCAGCAGCCCTGACGACCGCGGTGACCAGGGAGGAGGCCGCCACCTGCCTGTCACAGGTTATATACCAAGTTTATATAGCGTCCTAGCAGAATCTTGGTCCGCAGGCGCGGGGAGACGTTGGAATAGGCATTTATGAAAGGCCTACCTGACGCAGCAGTAGCCACGGCAGAGGAGAGGGAGAAGCCGATATCCGGGGAGCCGCCGGGAGGCGCAGCGGCAGGAGCAGCCACCGGAGCCACGGCGGGGGTGGGAGGGTGGGACTCGACAGCGCGGAGCCGGCCGGACACTGCGGCCACCGAGCTCTGGAGAGATGACACCGCCAACAGGATGGCGTCCGTGCGCGCGCAGAGGAGGTCACGGTCCTGAGCCGCAGCTGCCACGTGGGCCGCGAAGGCCGCAGCAAAAGGATCCGGCTGGGGAGGGGGCAAACCGGGAACCGCAGGGGCGGCCCGGGAGACGTCGATGAGGCAAGGCGCTGGGGCGGGCACGGGGCAGGCCAACAAAGCCGGGGGAAGCAGGGGCCCGTCGAGCGCCGAGGAAGGGGGGCAGGCGCGCGTTGGCTGCAGGTGCCTGGCCTTGCCACGGCGCTTGCGAGGAGGGGAGACCGGAGCCGGGGGGGGGGAGGCAGAATCCGCCGACAGCTGCTCCACGAGGCGCTGGAGCTGCAGCGGGGTTGCACCCGGACCTGGCACGACGCCGCGGGCCGCGAGGAAGGTGCGAACGGAACCAGCATCCTGGGACGCCAGGCCGGCGCTCCTCCGGGACCGGTCGGGCACAGGCGAGGGGGGAATGAACAAGTCGTTCAAAGAGCTACGCGTCGAGCCCGAAACAGACGGGGACGCACGAGCATGGGGCGAAGATTGCATGGTGGATAGATGCGTTTCAGCTAACATACACTTGCAGACTTCAGAAGACCGGGAAGTGGGCGTCTCCGGCTTTTAACTTGCTGTCCTGGTGGTTATTGGTTGACTGGGTGTGGGCGTTGCTGGTATTGATGAGTCGAGGAAGAGCAGCCTGTGGCCTGGCAGCAGCAGCCGGGTCTACCACAGTGAACTTTTGCGAAAGCTCCATTATTCAAACCGGTTTAATCAAACACATCTATTTAAATGGACTGTAGTAACTTGTTTAACTCCATTTAAGGTGATAAATAAAACCACTTTGTGCAAGCATAAAATTACCTTATGTTGTATTATGGAATACAATATTAATTATATAATTTGTTTGCAGTGTATGTCGTCCTGGAAAGAGCTGTTTTCTTTCTTCTGCAACAAAAGCACTGCCTGTAATATGTTGTTACATTGTTCAGGTTAGATCCCTGCGCATGTGTCTGTCATCGTGTGAGCGTCCACAGAAGCTTCAGCTTCAGTTTCACTGCTCCTCTGAGGCGAAACACAATCACCCCATAATGTACAAACTGACGGAGAAGTGATGAACTGGAAGCCAACACAAAGCTGTATACAAGTGTTAAGTATTCATAAATCCATGTGTTTCTCTGGACATATTTATATATATATATATATATTTTTTTATTATTATTATTATTTTATTTAACTTCCATTTAACCAGGAAAGAATATAAAGATAATGAACCTCTTTTTCAAAGAGGTGCCAATGATTTTAGCCTCTTCTCGTTGACATACTCAGTTATATTCAGTGATTCATGCAATTGGCAATATTCTTCTACAACCCAGACACTATTTCTCCCTTTGGCGCTTGTGACCACAGCAACACGCCCATCGTTCTTTATTTACTATGTCCGGCGAACAAAAAAACAAGTATAACCAGAGATGCATGATTGATTTATTAGCATTGCAGGCATTTTTACATAGAAAAATAAAACCTGTGTTTGCTGATTGTTCTGCGTTCGGAGCAGAACCTATGTTTACGCTTGCGGTGGAGTTATATGCAGATGCAAATTCATACATGACTTAAACCAAGCAGATCAACAAATGTTCTTTTTGTGAACTTGAATAAACCCAAGCTCAGCTTTGATTTGCAGCTGTTCCTTGACTTTTACGGAGAAATTAAGTATTAATGGACATACCTGCAGCTTTTATCTCCACATTCTTGGTTTATTGGTGGAACTCAATGAAAGAGGCAGTCAGTCAGAATCACTTTTATGAATGTGTTTGGGATTTGAGAAGTCTGTAAGTTTTAAATGATCTCTTTTTTGTTATACAAGCTATTTTATACTTTTTTGAATTTATAATAATGTTATAAATGTATGCTGCTGAAAGTTGATGGATTTTAATGGCATCTTTACACCTGGGCTATAGGGACTAAAGATGAAAAATGTAATCTTCTCCAAGTCACAGTGAAATTCATCTTGACATAGGTCACCCACTAATTATTCAGAAAAGAACTGTAACCTTGATATTAGCAATCAATTTAATTCATTTGAATTTATTTTTGTACCGCCCTAATTCACAACAACAGAAAGAAAGAAAAGAAATATTAAAACAAACATAGAAGTAGTTGGTCCGTAGTGGGATGGCCAATGTCCGAAAATGTTAATACATGTTCTAAATGTCCATGAGTGTCCTGGATTTTCACTGTCCTTAGACCCTCATGCATCTGCAAAGGACACCTCAAAAACACAGCATATAAACATGGATTATGGAAGTCAAATTTCAACTCATTTGACTTTAGTTTTTCAATGCTCAAATATTTAAGCTATTAACAAACATAACACCAAACAGCACAGATTTCTCACAGCTCAAATAGTCTCCTACACAATTTAAAACAGTGCTAATCTACTCACAGGGAGGGTCCTGAGTGTCCTTGTTTATGACCCCATGCTCCCTCAGGATTCGACTCCTGCCCCTGAGTCCTTAACTGTGTGTGGTCATCTGGAGTAAATCTAGACCCGGTCTGGACTCTGTCTTTTAGAAATCGCAGCAATTAACTGGGTTGTTTTCCAGTGGGCCATCAAACCAATACGTCAGCCCTGCTAAAAGAATACCCTGCAAACATAAGAAAGTTGTTCTGAAAGGGAAAATATATTGGTTTGCTATATTAGTCTTGTACAACTTTGCAGCCCTTAGTAACTCAGAAGGAGCTGCAGCCATCCACAGCTGAGCTGGGGGAATCTGTACATGGGGCAAATATTAGTCCAGCACTACACAAATCTGTCCTTTAGAGAAGAGAAGCAAACAAAAAGCCACAGAATGCCAAACAGGGGACACATCCAACATGTGGAAGAAAATTCTGTGGTCAGATGAAAGGAAAAATAACTTTTGGCAAAACACTTTGTGGAAAACTAACACTGCTCATCACTCCACTCACCACATCCCACTGTCAACCCTGATGGTGGCAGCACCATGCTGTGGGGTTGCTTGTTTTCAGCAGGGACAGCTAAGAGTATCAGAGTTTATTTTTAGGAAGGTGAATAGATTAAAATCATGGGAATCATTGTAGAGGTATCATCACCCAAGGCCCCAAAGATGTCTGCAAAAGCCTTTAGGCCTTGGGTAGACATCCAGCTTCTATCTGAACAATGTCCTTAAATATGAAGCCTTTCATTGGAACAGTGTATCTATGGGTGAGACCTAAATCCAATGGACAAAAACTCTCTAACGACAAGAGCTTGAGCTGTTATGCAAAGAATTATTATCAAAAAATATATAAATCTCGAGATATAATGCTTTTAGAGTCATACTCCAAAACTGGACACTGTAATCGGAGGAAACAGTGGTTCCACAACATTAATAACTTAATGCACTTAATACATCTGCAAGATTTTTAAATAATGCAGTTATTACAGATATCTATGTTTGTGATGAGACAAAATGTGGAGACTGCATTGTAAGTGAGACCATACTTAAGTAGAGAAGCTGAATCCTGAACACCTGTGTCTAAAGATCATTTTACAGAGTTATTTAGTAAAATGGTGGAAGTGATTATAGACTCTTAAGATCAGTTAATTGGAGCTTATCTGCTAAAAAGGAGAAAACCACGAGACCATGACAAAGGTGGTCGCCATCTGGACCTCAACTGCATTATTAAAGAGAAAGCATGTGAGGTTCCGACGTTTTAAATCTAATTCATTGTTATCCATAAACATGCAGTACTGGAGCCAAAGGACTGGTCTAGCAACAAAAACATTACTGATAAAAATGGGGCATCACCCGTTACTGTTCATATGGCAGTTAAAATTGGCCCCATCTTGTAATTGATAGGTAGATGTTTCCAGATGAAAGCATGTTCAGAAAACTAACCAAAAGCACGTTAATAAAGTACACCTCCCTTTTCAAATGTTTATGTTTGACAGAAACACATAACCTATATTTATCCAATCCAATCCAGTCCACTTTATTTATATAGCAAGTTTTACAAAGTCCAGACCCTCGCTGATCCTCCGGCAGGTGGTGGGTCCACAGAAAGATGGCCGCTGGCAAAGGAGATGGCTAAAGCTAGGCTAAATGCTAAATGGTAGCTCACTTGGGGAAATGAGTACTATATGTGATGGTAAGACTAGGCTATCACAGAGATTAAAGTAAAACATTTAAATATACTGGTGTACCAGCTTTACATGTTTAAAAGAAATAGTCTCGCTACACAATTCAGGTCAAAACATGTTACATGCACCAACACAAACTATTATTTTAATATGCTTTTGTTTTTAACATTCTTACTGAGGACCTATTCCCTTTATTTCCCCAGAAGGACTCGGTTCAGGAGGTAAGAGTAGCTATCTACATTCCTGAAATAAATAACAAACCATCTCAGGAATGTTTTGATTAGGAAATAATAAACAATAATAATCATAACGATAATGATAATATATATTGTGTGTAATTTTAAGAAATGTCATGAATATTCATATGTATGCCAGTCTTATAGCTTGTTTGCTCCATTAGGCAAAGAAAATTCTTATAACACTGATACGCATAAGCATAATGCATTGTTTTATTTTATGGAAGTAGTCACTCACTCCATACATAGTGGTGCTAAACTACAACAATAGCCACAGTTGCCCTGGTACTGACTGACTGAATTGAGGCTGATTAATCTGTGCCATCTGCTCCTCTGACCAACAACAATTATGCGCACGCACACACACACAAACACACTGGGTAACGAGGGTGAAGTGCTTTGCCTAAGGACACAACAACATTTTGGTAAGTTTGTAGATTTATTTATTTATTTATTTATTTATTATTTGTTCACAAACATGAGTTGAATCCACATCTTTTACAATTAGACAATTAGGTTTGTGAAGGGACTCCCATGAAGCACAACTTGGCTTATATATAGGGGCCCCAATAACATTCACATGTCGAAAGAACAGGACAACAAAATAAAATAAACAGTCTCCCACAACCCACCCCCCCACCCCCCCTCCCCAGTTCAATGCATTTTCAGACTGCCAGTAGCAGTCATGCCTTACCATGTCTATCAAACATATACAGTCCGCTTCAACACACTCACATCAGTTCTGCAATAACATACAAGAAATGAAATGAAAACCTTACGTACGCGTTAGTGCTCATTCACTCAGATCTAACCGGGACAAGACCAAATAAAATAGTAAATGGTTGTCTGCTATAGAGGGTTGCATTATGCATAATGCAGCAGTAGTTTACACTTTAGATTATTTTTAAAAACATTCAGAGAAGATGATTCTTTTATGGAGTTGTCAAGCTCATTCCAGATCTCAGGGCCCTTGCATGCTACGCTAAAACTAGTGCACTTCAGCTTGCGCTTTTTCCCTCGCAGTAAGGGTTTCCCTCTAGTGTTGTGACAGTGAGGGGCAGAGGTCACTGGGATGAGACTGGAGAGCCTGGTATTTAGTTTGTATACTACATTATACATAATGCAAGCGTTATGAAAACTGTTGCACTCAGTGAGCTTCAGTAGCTTAAACCTGTAAAAGAGAGGATCAGAGGGAGCATCATATTTAGACCAAGCAATATTACGAATTAATTTCTTTTGTAGAATCTGTAGCTTTTCAAGGTGGCTTGGATACGTGTTACACCATATTACATTACAATAATTAAGGTGCGGTTCAAATAGAGACCGGTATAGAGCTAGGAGAGCTTCAAGGGGTAGATAATGTCTCAATTTGAGAAATAGACCAACATATTTAGATAGTTTATTCATTAGATAATCTATGTGTTTTTTAAAGTTCAAGAATTCATCCAAATATATTCCTAAAAATTTGATGTTCTCTACTCTCTCAAGAACTCTTCCATTAATTTGTATTTTAATACTTTCAATGTCTTTACAGCTTCTATTTGAACGGAATATTATATGGTTGGTTTTGTTTATGTTTAATGATAGTTTGTTGCATTTTAGCCAATTTTCTACATTGATGAGTTCTTCATTCACAACTTCTTCTAGACTGTCCAAATTTCTGTGTGACAGGAATAGGTTTGTGTCATCAGCAAATAACACCTTATGAAGAACAATAGACGAATTCATAAAATCATTTACATAAACAATGAAGAGAAGTGGCCCCAATATAGAGCCCTGGGGGACTCCATATTTAATAATTTTATGTTGGGATTTGCTGTTTTGTAATTGGACATAATGCTCCCTTTCAAATAAATAGCTTCCAAACCACCTGAGTGCAATTCCCCTGACCCCATAGTGTTCGAGTTTCCCAATAAGGATCTCAAAATCAATGGTGTCAAACGCTTTTGATAAATCAAGAAAGACACCAATTCCACATTCCCCTTTATCAACAGTGTCATTAATTTTTTCAATGAGATCAAGAACTGCCATACATGTGGTACTCTTTTTTCTAAATCCATACTGAGCTGGGATGAGTATATCCAGTTTGTCCAAATATCCACTCAACCTATCATAAACAACTCTCTCAAGCACCTTAGAAAATGTCGGTAGGATGGATATTGGTCGATAGTTTTGCAAGTTATTTTTGTCACCAGATTTGAAAATTGGCAATATTTTTGCAATCTTAGTCATTTTCGGAACTACACCTTGAATTAGAGAGAGATTAATGCAATAAACGAGTGGGTCTACAATGTCCAGTGCAATGAATTTGACAACTTTACTACATATCTCATCAATACCAGCAGTATGTGAACTTTTCATGTTCATTATGATTTTGGAAACTTCAGTTTTATCAGTAGGCGTTAGAAAGAAGGAGTGTAGATAATTCCCTTTCAAGTATTGTTTGTAGTTAGCTCCCCCTGGTGGACTTATGGCTTTTGAGAGTGTTTCTCCTATTGAATTAAAGTAGTTGTTGAAGTTGTTAGCAAGATCATCATTGTTTAGAAAGCTTTTCCCATTTTGCTGAATTATGGTGTCGGGAAGGACCGTAGTTTTTTGACCCCGGCTGAGCACGCTGTTCAGTACTTTCCAACACTGCTTTTGATCACCACGAGAAGCCTTAATAAGCTCGGTGTAGTGGTTTCGTTTACTAGTTCTTATTATCTTTGTTAGCTTGTTCTTGTAGTTTGTATATTTTATTTTGTTTTCAATAGTTGGGTTTTCAATGTATTTTTTATAGAGCCTATTTTTCCTTTTAATTGACTTTAAGATCCCCTTTGAGAGCCATGCCTTCTGTTCAGTCTTATTTGCTTTAATGGTCCTTTCTGGTATTGTTGAATTAATGCTGTTTGTTAATTCATTAATAAAATTATTGTAAGCTTCATCTGGAGTTTCACAGTTATAAACAGAGTCCCATGTTTTATGCTTAAGCATTACTGACAATTTGGACAAATATTTTTCTGTTATTACTTTACATTTCCCCTTGTGAGAATTGTTGCTCGGTTGTTTCCCAGACGTACTATCCAGATCAAGGAAGAGTACAACTGGGAAGTGGTCAGTAAAATCTGTCATGATTACACCAGAGTCAAAACGAGCATTTTCAATATTTATTAAAATGTTATCAATAATGGATTTGGTGGTTTCAGTGACTCTAGTGTACGAGTTTATTGTTGGGAAGAAAGACGAAGACAAAAGACAATTTAGAAAGTCTTTTTTTCATGCCACTATTCTATTACTATTTGTGTAAGCTCTCAGTCATACAGGGATTAATCAAAGCAAAGGAAGGTTTCTCACCCATCATCTGTACTTCTTAGCAAGTTTTCCCAACATTTTAGTACTTAATAGCATTTTTATCGCCCCCTGGGCCACCAGAGGTCTCCCATCACAGTAGCTACCAGGCCCTTTCCTGCTTAGTTACAGGCACAACCAGGCTTCCACATGCAGTTTGCATCACTCTGTGCCTTTACATGCCGTGTTAGAGTCCCAAATGAACTTGGGATTCTGGGACTTTCCCTGGATCCGAACCCATAGTCTAATCTCAACACACCTGCTCTTACATTTACTGTTGTTTTGTGGTTTTTTCAGCTCAACCTTTGAAGTGAAAACATGAGAAAATGTGCTTTGGAAAAATGTGCTTTGGAAAAATGTGCTGGCAAAAATAAGTGTTTTGGTTAGAGCTTTTTCTTTCTGTGCCCTAAACAATTCACCACATTAAGGGGTTTTTACGAGATGACAAGATGTTTTACAAATATTTGACTTGTAAAGAGGAATTGAGGATATACTGGGTGGACTGGGATCCACACTCTCAGAACAGCAGTGAACTTTCCAGAATTCCTCACAACAATTAGCAGACGGAGGATCAGGGATATGAGGCGTTCAAACCCCTTAAGACCACTTTACTAGACTGAGAACACATTGCTACTGTAAATATGCCCTACGCCAAAGCGGCTGTGATGTCTTGATACTTAGAATGACTGTATAAAACATTTAATAGTGCTTTATTTAACATCTTTTACACCATTTTGTCAGACTGCCTGGATTGGTGTTTCAAAGGAAGGAGTTGACTTCATGTTTACACAGGGGGGTTATTATATACTGTAAAATGCGTCTACATGCTATGAATTTGGGTGTATTTTGAATTGCCATTAATTGTGATACATTTTTCTTTGATATTAGATATTAGCTTCCAATGGCAAACTGCACTCTTGGCTCTGAAGTGTGTGAAAAGCTTTGGAAACTCAGAAGTGAACAATTAAGGGTTTTTTTAGAAACTTAGGAAATGGCTTTGATTTATGAAACTGCTAATCATAGGTTAAATCTTCAAAGGGAGTCCTGACCCAACATTAACCTTGACTTTAGCGTTAGCCTTAACCAATCCAGTGTCTCCATTAGTCCTCAAGCTTGCCCTTAAGGACCAATGCCTCACCATACCTCATCACCAGCAAAATGCACCACACACATTCTGAGACTAGAGAATAAAACAGGTCTTAACACTCAGATTTCCAGAATTCTGAGACCACAAGGAGTCCGAGATCAATTGAGTTTCGATAATTTAATTGATCAGGGAGTTTTTTTTACTTGTGCTAAAACTAGCTAAAATAGTGATTATAAGTGAAAATAAAAAAAGCTATAAAATGCGATTAGCAAGTAAAATGTAAGTTGACTTTCTCTTCTGGAAAACCAAGGGAGATTGGGAGTTAACGGTAGATCTACCTACATTTAAAAAATAAAAGCTAATTTCATTGAAAATAATGACATGGAAATAAACTACTTATAGAAACAGAAATGTCACAAATTTAGCAAACCAAATTTACGTACGCTGAACAATAATGGTTACAAAACAAAAAGCCGTCAAACTGAGTGCTCCGGGAGTTCTGATTTTAGGAGGTAGTAGGTATATAGTGTTTTTTTACACAAAGTTGCAGCACCACGGGCTCTCTGCACCTTCCGAACATCACCGTTCAAAGTTCATATCCCTATTGTACATGTTTTAGGTGGAAGGAGAAAGCTGAGACCTAGGATGACACGCAATAGCATGCATGGATCAAGATTATTGTTAATGGTTTCCTTGGCACGTGTGGCCAAAGGAGTGAAGTGGTTTGAGATACAGTATAAGGAAGATATAGATTCACACACTATCACTAAACTATGGTAATAAAACTAAACCCATCTACCAGTGAGCTTTTGGTATAGATGACAAAAACTTCAGTCGCTGGTAGTATAGCCTTACATTAGACCTCCCTCATTGAATCTCCAGCTTTGTCCTGGCTTAACCCTGTCTAATGGCCTAGTAAAAAACTCTTGTCTTGTTCAATTTTTAGTCCACAGTAAACAGAAAACACACCAAGGTGAATGTGCCGTTGTTTGCTGCTAATTCGGGAAAACCTCTCACTTAAGACCTATTCACGTTTGCACAAAGGACTCATTGTTACCGTGTTTATCTACGCCACATCTCTGAGAGGGGAATTTGATCATTATTACAGGAACGTGAATTGAAATAGGATGGTGCCAATGTTAAATTATAAGTCCTTGAGCTTCTCCTGCCTCCACTGCTCATTTAGGCAACTTTATAACATTATATTCAGGGAGAAAATTTAAATCACATTGGGTCCTGCGGCTGGCATCTCCTGCATGAAACCACAATTGGTCCCAAAATGTGGCTTTAATATTGTTGTAGAAGAGTGTTGTGTTTGCAAAAAGCCAAAGGGTACAGATGTCTTATAATTACATTTGCATTGCACACAATTGATGTCCCCTCTGCTCACTTAGGGTGTTTACATGGACAGCAGGAGAACAATGGACAGTTCAAAATGCATGTAAACTGGGGTGACTGAGTTGCTGCCAATCAATTTCTTACAATATTGTGTAAGCAGATCTGTGGCCTTTGTAGTCTGGTGTCTGGTACATATCACCATAAAACCGGATCAATATACTGGGGTATGATTAGAGAAAATACAACCTGAATTTTTGTTTTAAATCAGCTGCAATAATCCATTATCCATGCACTTGCTGCATGTGTTGTTTTGTCCACTGTGGTAAAGTGAAACGCTGTTTTTCTGTGCTGAAAGAAAAAACACAGTTCCGTCTTTGTATGTTTGTTATATTATGTTTTGCCTAAGATTACATAAGTTAAGATCTTTACATGGTCTACCAAAGCCAGGGTACCTAAAATCCCAACCAACAGAAATGGAAATTGTAATTGTACTATCTGTTTTACTTGTCCCTCACTTTATAAATGCTTTTAAAGGCATTTTTTTGTTTGGTCTTTTTTTCAGCTTGTTCAGACAGAAAAGTAAAATTACTCAGCTTTCGGCCCACAGTGTCAAATAGTGACTCACTGGGCTCTTTTCTTGTGGAAAAAGTTGAGAAATACAGACTGCATGTGATGGGCTGATTTGTTCACAAACGTTAGGTACCCCAGCTTTCCCAACTGTCAACAATAAATAAACCTAAACATGTGATTCCAAATTCCACAGACTTAAAACACATGCAGAGTGGTTGAGTTAATTGTAATTGTTTATTTGCTTGTCGTCCCATTGCCTAAAATAGTCCCTGAAATGCCTCACCCCGTCCTGCTCAGACAGTAGTAATCCTGCACTCGGCCTGTTCTTAAGATCATAAAGTTCTCTGTGGTTGCACTACAGTGACCCCCATGTGTTCCTCCAGTTAAACACACGTTCAGCTGTAAACATAATGTAAGGCCCAGACAAGACGTGACACATTGAAACCAGTCTAATAGTACGTTATACAGACGCAAGAAGCAGCGGGAACATATTTGTGAGAACAGCAGATACCTATTCATGCTTTTATGGCCAACACAAAAGACTGTAGCTTTGTTTCATAAGTGCATGTTTAGGGCCTGCTCTTCCAGTCAAACTCTAACATAAACTGCTTCTTTATAGGCTTGCATGAGATCACATTTTACAACGGTGCAAAAATGTATCGGTACAAGTGAGGGCGGGTCCCAGCTTAAAAAGGTCCATGAGCATGTGCGCTGACATGTCGGCAATCTCACTCCAGGCTGGTGGGGGTGTACCCGGACAGAGAATTACCCAATGCTTTTTTATGGCGTCTTCTTTCCTCTTAAAAACGGCTTTACTGGATGGTCCAAAAGTCGGCTCCAGATGTGAGTCAATGCTGAGGGGAGTATTATTTTAGGACCAGTCTAGATTAGCCGCTGTGGATTTTTGAATGCGCTCGTCAAATGAATGGGGCTGGTGACGACTAACGCAAGCATTTTTTCACATTTTCCAGCCCCGTGGCCATTTTTAAAAAGCCCAAAGAAGACAAAAGTGGTGGCACATTAGTTTCAACGGCATGACTATGTCTTTTAACATTTACAGTCTATGATCAGTACTTACCAGCTAAAGACGGTTCTGAACAGTGCAGCTGAATATAGATTCAGATTATTTGCCTTTTTGCAGTTATGTCCTACATTTGAGTACCCAGAGTGCACACTAAAGACAATAATGAAATCAACTTAAAATACAATAACTTTTGTGACAGCACTGCGTTGCTCTCCAGTGCTTTTTGAAGAATATAAACTGTATACGTAGACAAAGAAACAGTATTTAAAACTTGTTATCTTCTCAATTGCTCGGAACAGCAGCGGATGAAGCACGTCATGTGTGATGACGCGACTCGCTTCTGAGGAAAACAGAAGTCTCCGTCAAAACATGTCAAGGTAATATTATCACTAACCTACTATTGTCTGGTAAAGAGGAACCTAATACTTTTACTAAAGAGACAAGATGAATATTCCTTTAACTACTATTCAAACTTGTTGACTTGTGATTTGGACTTTTCTTTCACTGTTTCATTAATATATTGTTTGAACAAAAAGTTAAAGGTTCAGGGTTGGAAAATTGGTAAAGTTGGATTTACAGTAATGGTCTCAAAATTGTGAAAAGGATTCCTATAATCGCCTTTTAATCATTGGGTCTATCTGTGAATATGAACTCCCCTGAGTAGAAAATATGAATAATTTAACCCATAATTCCAGTGAGTTAAATAAAGGTACATATAGATTTAATGCAAAACATTTTAATGAATATGCAAGACTAAATAAAAAACCACGAGCAACCTCAGAAAAAAGAGATTATATTAAGAACTAAATCATACCCTGAAGTCTAATTTTTATAAATCACATTTTGATGATTTCCTGATCAAGCTCCTGATTATCCATGAGAAAATACAGCAGCTATAGACATCACATGCACTGATTAAGACACTTGGAGAAAGGTCTGTATTCATCTGACATGACCCGAGGCCTCTGATGATCCTATTCCCATCTGCTTTTCATTTTTGACTCAGCAAATATTACAACCACATGAATTAAGCCTCACAATCCCCTCCTCATACAAGAGGTCTGTAGCCCACGGGACGTTCAAGGCCCAGTGTGGAAGTGGCATCATTATTTCAACCTAACTCATGGCAGTGGGCTTCTGAAGTGTGGTTAGGAAATGAAAAATGAACAAAGAGATAAATATTTTCTTTGGTAATGTCTTCAATATGTTAACGATCAAGACCTCGTTTTGTGGTGACTTTGGTATCCGCGAGGCTTTTGCATGTCAGTCAATTTTGCCAAAGTTATTTATCAAAAACATGGAAGCTACAGACTACTATGGTTGCAATAAAAGTGATTTTGGCAACACCGCAAGTAAAAACTACAATCCATTTGGTTGCAATGTTTAAGATTAAGATTTAGAGATCCTTTATTCGTCCCACGGTGGGGAAATTTCAGTATTGCATCACCAGTTACAGAACAGTAAGATTGAGGAGCACACAGGGCTCGATAAGTGAACACTAACGCTGTACTTTTAAACATAAAAATAAATCTCTAACTTTAGCAGAATAAAGAAGCAAGTACAAAATACTGTATATTCTATTTGTATATGTCTGTACATGTCAGCAGCATGAGGGTTTGGGCTAAAGTGGCAACGTCATGTCATAAGTGTGTTTCCTATCAATCTATTTTTTCTATGACTCAGCAGATCATCAAATCTTATGCTGTGAAAGATAGCCTATATAATGCCAAAGAAACACATATTAATAAGGTCATTCCACATAATTTTCTGAAGCAAGCAGGACATGGCCCTCGAACAGAAGTACGAGTCAGGTCGGTGGTGATGCAAACACATGTATGTATTTGATAGGGGCAGTGCAAATAAATCAACATAATTATATACATACAAAGGAAATATGTGATAATTTTTATTAGTAGCACTATTGTTATTGTGTGTGTGTGTGTTTTTTTTTAAAGTTGAAAAACATTTTACAAATCTGGTTAGAAATTGCTGCATGGCATGTTTAATTTTTCATTTTTGAGTACGAAAAGATCTTGACTGAAGATCTTGCCTGATATTGCAACCATAGATGGCACATATCAGAGGTAAGAAGGTAGAGCTACCTTCTTACATTGGACACCCGTGTCTTACTCCATGACACTGGAGGAGGGTCTGAGCTACAGACATATCAAAATCCTACAGACATAGGCTTTAAATACCTGTGAATACTTTATTTAGATGTGAAGAGTAATCTAAGGGGTTTAAAATGAGCTATTGTACAACATTCTACAATTAACAATAAGTAAATTATGAGGCTCTGTTAGTAGATATACAAGATTGTTTTCCTTTCCTTTAGTGACATCATATGTGCCCAGAAACATGCCCATAACTCAAAAAATATTTATCCCAGGTACAATGTTTTGAGGGAGGGTTACTCTAGAGACTTGAATGATCAAATATTTGTTTCTATGTTTGGGGGAAAAATTTACAGTTATGAAAATGACCTCTTTCTGGGATGGTTTGCTTCATCCATGTTTTCACTCGGAAGGGACTGGAGGCTGATGATGTCACGTGACAGGAAGCATCAGGAAACATGATTTTTTAAACCTATAACTTTGTCTAAGTTGTTTACTAGTATAAAAGTGGAAAAACCTGCATTAATACCTTTGATTTTTTGGGTATTTCTGTGGGTAGAAAATTACAATGATAAACTTGGTGGGGCCAAATGGGTTAAGCTTGCAATGTTACTACTTGTTTTGCTTCCTTCAAACGTCACGAAGCGTAAATCACACGGACAGCTTTGATCATTACAAACTTTAGTGTAACATCTTGTATGACATCATTCTTCCAGACAGAAGTCGTAATGTCCACACCAGGATTACAACACATCTAGTTCAACCTGCCTCCCTCTCGGCTTTTTATCGTCTCAGCACAAAGTAAATATTTGTGATTCATAAAGTCTATTCTGATTCTTTGAAAGTGTGTCCAATCTTCACCATCCAAGGTAAAAGCACAGAACAGAGTGGAGCCCTCTGTACTTGGATAAAGATTTATGGCTCACTGGCTTTGAAGAAGATGCATATCCCAAATGTCAGGCCGCCGTGTGCGCAGTAAATTGTGAGCACCGTCTGCTGTCTGAAGATAATTTCAACTGCTTTGTCATGGAAATCTTTGATGTACATTCAAAGACACATGTTTAAATGTGTCCGAAGGATATATCCAAACCACTTACCGTTTTGTCTCCATTTAAGAAATCCATACACATACAAAGGCTAACAAAAAAGAGAATGAACCTCACTTATTGAATGGAACACTAATGGACCAATACGTTTTCTGTTTTATTTCTTGTGTTTGAACTCTTTGATTATCTGATCTGTGTTGGCGGAAAAAAAAAAGTTCACATCTTCCTCCGAGATAACTAGTGTTGTGATTTCGGGCTATACAAGAATACATTGAATGGAAGTTGGATGTTTTCCTGCATTGATTGGCATTCCTTGTGATTCCGCAGAGGACCTGTGGCTATAGTGGTTTGTCACCATTTCGTGTGGAGAGAATGAATACAGACAACATTGCAAAACAACATTCTAATCTAAAATATATTAAATAAAATATCTTCTCAATTGCACAGGTTCCTATAGTTTTTGAATCTTTTCCCCTCTGATGCAGGAGGATCTTGGGGAATTAATCATCCAGGACATTGTGAATTGTCTTTGTTTATGTTTATTTATTGAGTAATATATTTGATTTCCCCTAAGTCAGAGATGTCCTTGCTGCCCTAGTGGTTTCTTTATACTTACTATGCTGACAATTTTATTTTCTGACCTTGTGATATCAGGATGTTTTGGCAGAATTTCAAACCGTATTTTGACTTGAAGACAAATTATCGGTTTGATAACTTAATGTGTAGGCTGAGTGGTGCCTGCGGAGACGCTGTTTCTGCTGTCATATTATATGGGAACAGATCTCACAATGATGTGGCAGGACGGAAGTGCTGGGACTTGTCTGTTTTTTTTCAACAACCATTTAATTCAATATTATGATTACCAAAGTATTACATACATAATCATGAACTATGGTGTCATTATCACTTGTAAGCAGACAGCCGCAGGTTATTTTCTTCTACGTCTTATATGTTTTGATACATCTTTCCATCAATCTATCCTAATGAAAGAATAATAATCAGCAAGTCATTTCAAGTTTTTAAAGTTGTTCTCAGTAAATTCTGCTGTATTCCCTCAACATGTAACAGCATAAGGTTTGGCCATGACCTCCTCTGGTTCCAAACGTGTCTTCACTGATCGCTGTGACGCTAACACTTGATACTCGCAGGCTGACATCATCAGAGCAGTGAGTGGAGAGGGTTACTCAAAGGCCCAGAGCTGCTCCAGAGGCATGTTCCCAGGAATGTCCATGAGATCATCCCAAAATCATACAAGAGCAGGGCGAGTCATCGTGCCCCGTGTCTGTGGAGTTGGGAGGTGTCTGGGGAGAGGGAGGAAGTGGGTCAGAGGATACAGAGCTGCACGTGTTCCATGTCAGGTATATTTTCAGGTTGTGTGTATTTTCAGGCTGTTTCAGGCTGTGTGAATCTCTCTACATAAAAGGATTGGGAACTGCAATGTTTTAGTATTCTAGCATTTTTTTTTATATTGCTGTAACTTTGAGCTTTACAGCTGGGGGACCTTGACTAACATTTACCATAAATGCCACATATTATTTGTCTAATCTTATAAAAGTAACAGTTGTTGTGATTAAAGGTATATGTGAGGATTTCCGGGTGGATCATCAAGACTATTGGTTCTCAAAATTGTCAATCATTCTCATGTTTTAATCTCTCTGTGAAGCACTTTGGTCCTCCTGGTGTTGTTGTAAAGTGCTATACAAATAAACTTTGATTGATTGATTCTGGTGATACATGCTCGTCAAAAAAGACCAGAGAGTTTTGTTCCAAAAGTGCATGGAGAAGGCTGTTTTTTTTTCTAAAATTTGGGAAAATCCTCTGTCTTCACATGACTACATGAAAACATGTATCCTTTCTACTTCTAATAATGAGCCCTATGTGTCACTTTTTGATGCTTTGGGCTGAGTGAAAGTGCTCTTAGTTTCACTTTCCTGAATGAAAAAGCGAATCTAAAAATGTGACCGCATATGGATAAGGTTTGTTCAACTACGTTTGAAATAAAACACAGATTGTAAGTCAAGTTGCATTATGGAGTCTAACATGAGCACTATCCTTTTCCTTTTCCTTCTTTATCTGTCATTGTGACTTCAGCTATTGCCTGTTCATTGCTATCCCATTGTCTGTTTTATTGCGAAATGTTGGGACCCCTGAATCCTCTTTCCTCACCTGTGGACTCTCTACCTCAGCCCAGACTCATTGCCTCATTGCCATATCTACTCATTGCCTCAGCCTCAACCCAGACTCACCACCTCAGCCTTGGATCTATAGCCTGTACGTCCATCAATATTGGCCACTTTTCCCACTTTTGTCCCACTAAGCTTTAGAGTTATTCCTTTCACTGTCCGTAAAAGGGTTAAAGGATAGTGATGATCCAGGACATTTAAGGACATTGGTCATCCCGCTCCCTAAGGACCAATGGCTTCAATGTGTTTTTCTTCTTTTCTTTTTTTTTTTTTGCATTTCTGGGTCCAAACTGATCTGTTGTTTGCAAATCGACAACTTTGTAAAGACCTCCGAGACGACATGCTGTTGTGATTTAGGGCTATACAAAAATAAAATTGAAATACAGTTAGTCAGTGTAAGTGACAAACTATGAGTGACAACTGAAATCGTAGTATTTGCACGCCTGTATCCGACATACACCGAGGTGGGCTTTCCTTTATGACGCCTGTCTTGTTGAATTATCCGCTTTGGCGCACTCGGCTCACATTTCTGAGCAACAGCAGTGGGTCTCCGCGGTGCGTCGGCTCACGGGACTCCCCATTCACTCCCTCTCTCTATCCCCCCCTCCCTCCCTCCTCTCCCATCTCTCCTCTCCCCTCCACGCTCTCTCTCTTGTCTAAAGCAAAAGGGGCCGGCCACTGTCTCGCACTCACAACGTCAGAGGCGGCTTAGTTTATTTAAACCTGAGTCAAGACTGAGGCAAAGTTTTCTCAGCCGGCACCGCGTTGCCTAGAAGCAGTGGCAGCAGGACTATAACAACTTTTCAACTTTACGCACGCACTTTTGAGAGGACGCTTGCCTGCACTGCCTCTGCTCCTGTCATCAGTTTGTCTCCATCTAGAAGCGATATCCACTCTGAGAATGCCGCAGACTGTGACGCTAATGGGACCTTCTCCTTGGGGGTTTCGGCTCGTGGGAGGACGGGATTTCAGTACCCCCTTGACCGTGTCCAGGGTAAGTCATGGCACCGGCGCGAAAGGCACTGTCATTCATTGGATGTAGTAATGTGGGGAGAAAGATCAAGTCTCTGTCGCGTTCTTATGCTGAGTGTCACGTTTATTTTTTTTATTTTTTTATTTTCAGCCAATGCTTATCTGTTTGTGTTTGTGGTGTACGTGGGTGTTGCCAAGTTCAACTTTTACGCACTTGATGATGCTAAGCAATACCAATGCTCAACTGTTTTATTTACAAATGCATGCAATGGATCTGTTTACCACTATGTAATATGTGTTTATACATGTCCAAAAGACCAAAATAACTCAAATTGACAAGAAAAATACACCTAAATGTGTGTATTATTTTTAGGTTAACAATATTGTGGTCAATGAGAAAACAGCAATTTCTGTTGATGGAATGATTAGATATATGGGGCCGTTTTTTTGTTGTATTAATGTAATTAATTAATAGTAATTATTATTTTGTAATTGTATTTATGATAAAGAAGTGAATGAATAACACAAATGTATATTGTTTATAATAAGGCTTGAAAACATATACATCCAAGTGAGTCACTATATGACGAAATGGGCTCAAAGCTGATTGGCTGGAGCTGGGTTAATCCCTGATTCACATGTGTGTGGGAAAAAGCTTCCATTTGGTTGTGCAAATGATCCGTCAAAGGCTTTGTGAGGATCAAGTTTGTTTGATTCATCCCAGTCCTGGTCTGTATCAGCAATTTCCCTGATGAGTTGGTTATTAAATCTATTTTTCATCATTATAACAACGTTTATTTATAGGGACCTTTTAAAACTCTCAAAATCACCTAACAATCAACACGAATGTAATCAAAACTCAAATCAATCTTCAACTCATATTTGAATCAACATAATATTCACAATCCAAGTATTCTATAGCACTTCATTAATACTTTGGCAAGCACCAGAAAAGTTCTGCTGCAGGCAAACTTTCCAACTTCATAAAATCCCACTTCAATCTCGGTCCTTCACATTTACAGCCGCGTTAACACCAGTAAACAGCACGTGCAGTTTTCCCCCCTTTGGCTAATAATGTTATAAGGTGTGGTTGAATGTCCGAAAATCTCTTGTGAACTTCCATGACCCTTTGAATTTGAAATATAGGGCTCTAAAAAGTCAAAGCTCTGGAAGGGGATAGCAGTAGCCAATAGTTTATGATGTCCAGAGTAAACATTGGACGTCTCTGCAGCTCTGCTCCAGGACAAAGCAGAGAGAGAGAGAGAGAGAGAGAGAGAGAGAGAGAGAGAGAGAGCGAGAAAGACATTTGTTTTTCATTGGAGATGCTGAGAGAATCCAGGTGTTGCTCTATATCCCACCATGCACCAAACTGGCTTTTAACTGCAGCCACTTCAAAACCAGAGGTGTAATTTATGGATTTACGGTTGTGGAGAATTGGACAAAAAGCTGCAGAGGTCACATCAAGTCAGTTTTTATGCCAAGGCTGTCGCTAAATACTCCCTCGAGCCTGTGACGCCGCGCTGACAGGGCGGTGAGCAACTGTTATAGTCACCGCTACGATAAGTGAAAAATGCAGAATATAGAAGGCATTTTCTTGTGATTTTGACAATGATAGTCTAATCTGTCAGGGTAAGTAGGTATTGGCTTTAAAGCTGGGGTGTACACTACCTAATTCCAAACCACAATAATTGAACGTTATAATCCAATTTGATGTAACTATAGTTTCTTGCTCTAAAAACAGATTGGTTCTAGCTCTCGTTTCATAATAACATATTTTTTGGGCTTCTGTCACAGCTTTTTTCTTACAGAACAGTAAATAAGTAAGGACCACCCTCACTTAGCCAAACAGCTCTCATTCCAAAGTGTCAAATAGTGACTCATTTCTTACCAGAATGCAAACGTAGTATGTTTTCTTAAGATTTAGATGGCATGTTGTGGTCTGATTTGTTCACGTTTGGATTTCACCAGAATTGTTTGGATAAATAACGTATAGTAGGTTTGAAATTTAAGTCAGATACAGCAGCTTTAAGGTGTGTTTCGTAATTGCTTGGTCTTCTGTATGTACAGTATATAGCTTGAACCTGAATGACAAATACAAATTAAAGCTGCACTAACTGACTTTATTTTTGCATTCATTACGAAAATGCTATCCATGTCCATGCAGTGCATTGGAATAGACGTCATTTTGAAGGAAAAGTAGCGCAGATTTGTGCTAGCGTGACATTATATTTTAGATCGAGTTTTGATGAAACAAGGAAGAGAATGTGTTTCGGGTTTCAGATTGTGACCAATCACAGCGGACCACTGGCCCCCGCTTTTGTGAGAAATCTACAGGTCTGTTAGCATAGACGGCTGAGTTAGCACAACAAGCCGAGGAGTTAACTTGAAACTTCCGTGTCTTTGTCACCGGTTACTGCTTACACAGCGAGACAGCCATCCAAAAGAAAGTCCCGTTCCTCCGCGCTTCCCGGTTCTATCGTTCTATGGTCACGCCATCCATGTGCAAATCCATATCCATGTATTATCCATATTGGGAGACGCTAGCTCCGTCCCAACAGTGGGTGTGTGTGGGGGGCGATAGCTTCGTGGGTGCGGGGAGGGGAGCAGAAAGAGAGAGGCCAGCGAGTCCGCGGCTTCAAAATCCCAAAGTCAGTTAGTGCAGCTTTAATATGCTCATTCCATAGAACAACAGTAAATGTTTTATACTGCAAAAAAATATACAAACATGTCAATGGTGGTCTATGGTATATTGGAGGATTCCAGGTGGATTCAAGTCCGGGTGGATTCTACTTCCGGGTGGATCATACGACTATTGGTCCTCCTAATTGTCATTCAATCTGGTGATACGTGTTCGTCAAACAAGACCAGACAGTTTTTTCAAAAAGTGGAGAGGGTGGGAAAACCTCCTAAAATATACTATGGTTTTTTCTAGTTTTAAGTGAGTCGTTCTCATGTGTTTGTTCCATTAGCAAAACCTTTTGAAAGACAGCTAGTCAAAATGATATTAGATAAGTCATCACATTATGCAGAACCTTCCCAGCTCCCTCCAGGCCTCGAGACATCATTTCAGTGACTATATTTGTGCTGGTAGACGTTGGTAGTTGTTGAGTTCTTAATATTTTTGAATACAATAGCATATCTACTGTAAATCATTATTACCACATGCTCAATACCTACAGTATATGGAGCATTGCGGCAGTGGGGTCGCCTCTCCACAGAATCGACCTCTAACTTGCAGTGATTTCAGTGATATTGTATGAGAACTTGTCAAGTCAAGTCAAGGCATTGAAACAGCACACAATGGAGGAATACGTTTTACAATTTCTCAAACCTTTTTTGTTTGTCTGCTGAGAATGCAACAGTGTAATTGCATGTGGTCTTTTCTTGGGTAAACGTTGAGCAAGTTTTCACAATATATAAACCTCTTTCCAGCGTTCATTATGCTTTCTTTGTAGGTTGGTCTAACGCAATGTAAACAGAAATGATTTTGCATTCATTTGCCATAATTAAACCATTATCGTCATTATTATTGTTTTTATTACGTCCAAAATGATCATATTTAGTGCTGTCCATGTTAGCTATAACCCAGCCCTGACCCCTACCAAGCCCTGCATTCATTACAACAGCTGACGTTGGAAAAACATCTATTTACACTTGGACCGACTCTTGCATTTCTCACTGATTACGACTCGCATTAAACAAATTACAAAGTTCAGATCAGAGGTAGCAGTAAAAACAGTTTACATTGATTATCTCATTGTTGACATAAATAAACCCAAATGTTGGCTTGCATTGCAGAAGGGAAGCAGATGGAAGACGCTCACACCATTATCGAAATACAACATCGTAAACGCATTCACCTTTTTTTCTAATTCCAAACTTCATTGTCCTGCTGACGTCAACGCTTCAAGACAAGAAAGAATCTCCACTTTTTGCCAAACACAATAACTATTTTACTATGGGAGCCAATTGTTCGGATTTATGGGTAAATAAGTCAAAATTAGCTTCAGGAAATGGTCACGGACAGCTATTGTGAAGAGCGTTAGTCCCGCTGGATCCTGCCGAATCTAATTTAGTGCTACACGCAGCAGTGGCATCCTTCACGCTGTAATTTATCACTTGCAGCGTTTTGGTTTCACTGAGGCTGCACAAAACGGTAATAAAATGTCTGTGAATGAGATATAAGAGAAAAGTAGTAGTGTGTGTCAGCAGGAATAATGTAACAGGCTTATATATACGGTTAGTTGAGGCTGACTAGGGCTGGCCGGATTGTACATTAGAAGTGAAGAGCCCAAACTTTTCAGGCCCCCAACATACACATAGAGAAGACCCCGACTACAGGATAAAATGTAAATGTTAAATCCAATGTAATGTTGTTTGTTTTGAGTAATGTAATGTTCTAGTTTGAGCTACTTCCACATATAATCATGTTACTATAATAGGGTTAGCTATAGTAATTTTAAACATTCATCGACCCCCAGCGTAGCGGCCTTTTCTTTAAGCACTGTTATAGATTAATAAAAGGCACAACATAAAATGAGATGATAGAAATGCATGTCTAATGTTGCAAATTGCTCCCATTTTGTGTGCTACGATAAGATAATACGAAAAACATAATACCCGGGTTGGTGCTTTGTGAATTGGGTGGCAGCTCTGATTGGCATCCCCCTGACTGAAATGAAATGAAATGAAACTTTCCCAAGTCTCTCTCGCCACAACCTGTCTCTACAGCTGATGCCCCTCCATAGATCTAACCCAAAACCTAAAAATATGCTCACATATACTAACTTAGAATGAACTATACGGACTACAGTGATGACAGAAGACTGTTGCACACAGAAAACACTGTGGTCCTTTAAACATGTCAATAAAGAAATAAATCCAGACATATATTTTACAATATTTTTTACTTGAAACTTGAATCTGATTTAACAATGTATTACTGATACCATAATGACATATGCTATTTAGACTGCAGTGTCAAGTGTCAAGTGAAGTTAAAGAAAAACCATGAAAAACAGTTTTTAATAAGAGATTTCTTTGAGACTTTGTAGTGAGCTGTGCTTTATAATTATCCATCCATCCATTTTCTACCCTTTAATCCATTTCTGGGTCAGGGGGGTGGCAGTCAGAGATGCCACCCAAGTCTCATAGCACCAGCCCCTCACTGACCCTCTGCAGGTGGTGAGTCCACAGGAGGACGGCTGCTCTCTGAGTGTGAGCATAGCCTTGATCTTTCAGTGGGAGCTTTGGGCAAAGTGGGGTTAAGTGTCTTGCCCAAGGACACAACGACAGCAGTCATCAGTGGGAGTTGATGGAGAAGGTGCAGAGGTGGGAATTGAAGCCACGACCTTCTGGGCTTAAGGCCAATGCTCTACCAACTGAGCTACTGTCGCCCCTGCTTTATAATTAACCATTTTCAAAAAGTGAACAAAAAAATCACATGTACTTTCAAAGCACTTGAGCGTCAGGAAATGCCCTGAATGAAAAACAAATTATCTTTATCTGAAGTTTTTTTTTTTTTCCGGAGCCACTCTGATCAAAAGAACCTTGACTAACGTTGAACATAATTGTGAGAATAAAGGGCTGTCACTAGCAACTCTTTAGTTGTCGACTATAATCTGTAATTATGGTTTCTCATTTATACATATTTCATTGACATTTTAGACACATTTTTAACCAAATAGAGGCTGAAACGTTGTGACTGAAATCCCCTAAATGAAGACAATTTTCAAATAACGTCTATTATTGATAAAAATCGATGAAAGTCTTGCAATTTCGAGTCTAAAAAGTCTGTTAACAATTGCGATTATCCATTAGTTGAGTAATTGTTTCAGTCTGAGAGCGTAGTAAGATCAATCTCTCAGTAAAATCTCTGCTTATTAGTTGCACCACAGCCCTTTAAATGGGAACAACACTGGCTTTGCAATGTGGTGATAATAAATTGGTCCCGAGGCTCCCATTATGACCTGGCATGCTGGCCTCAGTAAACATTCTCCGCACTACTCCTGTCTCAGCAGCTCGATACATCAGTCATGCACGAGCCAGAGTCCAGCCGTCCGGGAAACTTGTAAATGCTGATATAATGGGCAAAGTATTTAGACAGGACGTGTTGGATAAGCCAGCTGTGCCTAAACACTTTGGTGCTTTAGTGAGAGCGTGTTGTTGGGGCAGGAGGTGACGCAGGAGGACTGTGGGACCAGCCAATGAGCAAACACTGCACTGAGGACTGGAATTTACAATGCATCAGTCAGAGCGTTTAAACATGCGAGAAGGGAGAACGGGATTGATCAAATACATGTAATGTTGATTGGGTTGATGAGGAGAATTATTCCTGCACAGTGTCTTACTTGCAAAATAAAAAAAAATTGTTGGGAGTGTGACGTTTCGGCGTTATGCCTTCATGACGAGAATATGAGGAGAGCACCAGGAAGTCATCTTAAATAGGGTGGGGCAGGTAACCAAGGGTGTACAGCCACCACCAAGGGCGTAGGTTTGCGTGGGGACCATGGGGACATGTCCCCACCAATATTTGGTGAGGACCAAAAAGTCCCCACCAAAATGACATGATGTCCCGTGACCCGGACGGTCCGGGACACATGTCTTCCGTTTGTGCACACGTCGCGCCTCCTCCTCGCCTCCAGAGCAACAGCAGCAGCAGCAGCACGTGACCCGTTCCGTTCTCTGCAGTGATTGGCTGTCTTCTTCAGCGCCAAACTGAAGCACTGTTTAAAACTGAAGCGACTGTTTAATTTTTAAGTTAGCCAGCGTGAAGCAAGTGGTTTTTTTTCGTTCCCTGAGCGTAGTAGCACGTGAGTAATCAGAGGAAAGTACTGTAGATCTATTACCATTCAAAGTACTTACGTTATTTCTAATCCGTCAGCGCACTGTTTAATGTTCCGAGGAGCTCACACGGCACAGAGACAGAACAGAACTGGCTCCAATAAAGAAACAGGTTGGTTGAAAGGCTGAAAAAATACTTATTGTGCTCTTACTATCCAAAATGTATAAGTGGGTGTGTTGTGTGAATCAGGATAAACTAGGGATGAAAATATTCCACGGATCCACGATTTACAACTTAATGTAATTTCTGTGAAATGTGTGACAGCGGGCACTTGCTGTTATTTGCTCTAAGCACATTCAAGCGATGCACTCGAATGTGCACGTCCTGGTGCAGCTGCTGCCGCTTTGTAATGACAGCCGCGGCGCTCAGTGAAAGCACAGCTCTAACATGGTACCGAGCTCGGACCATATGCAGACAGAACCATGTTGCAAGTGCGGGTCTCCCTCGTATCTCCCCCGTTTCTCCCCTGTGTCTCTGACATGTCTCTCCCCTGACTCTTCCCAAAGCGCAACCAGCGCTCCCGAAATTAAAGCTCGGATACCTAAATTTTCCATTGCGTTAACGATGCATGCTGGTTGTGCGCAAAACACACCACAACAGGTCATTTAAGTTTTTATTTTGCATACTTGAGAGCCCTGTGAGTCATTACTTGCCTTTTTGGGTTGAGAGTGGAATAAAAAAAAGAAAATATAGAAAAATCCACACTGTTACTTATTGCCAAACTCTTGTTAACTCATTGTATTGAGAAATACTATGTAACTTTTGACATTGGCCAAGTTATATACATGATTCTGCAGTTCATGTATATGAATGTCTGTTTTTGATTGTCTATACCTTCTTATATAATTTAGAAAAAATGCCACCTCCACAAAAAAAGATAAAAGATATCAAGAGCTTTTTTAACAGTTGGAAAGTAAGTAAGAGAAAGCACAAGTAATAGCAAATTATGAATTGTGATGATTAATCTTCTGTTAACATACATAGGAAACTCAACCAACAAGAGAGAACAATATAGGGAATGTTGAGGTAGAAGCAACAGGCCCTTCAGTGCATCAGGTGAGGTTGGAATTTTGTAGGTATGCATGGGACTATGAATTGTTTTTAGAGATTGATCATATATGTCAAACAATGTAGTGAGCTACTCACTGTAGATTCT
The DNA here is from genome assembly GCA_964034765.1 of Knipowitschia caucasica. Taxonomy (NCBI): domain Eukaryota; kingdom Metazoa; phylum Chordata; class Actinopteri; order Gobiiformes; family Gobiidae; genus Knipowitschia; species Knipowitschia caucasica. The sequence continues at coordinate 21,113,377 of OZ035833.1, forward strand.
AATTCAATATTTTCTCCTCTGTTTTTATTTATTATAGGAAATTGAAAGATCAGAGCATGATTTATTTCAAGTATCGAGAGCAGTTCCTGAACTGTTAGAGCCTCAGGTGAGGGCTATTATGTAGATTTGGATTAGGTTTAAGTCAGTATAGAATCATACTAAAGTTAAAGAACATCATTTGGTTAGAAATTACCTATGCCAATTACAACATATTTTACTACTATAATGATGCAAAAAGTGTTGTCTGAAATCTTTTACTAAATATAGGACACTCTGAGAGATATAATGGAAATTCAAGAAGGAGATAAAGACAAGGACAAGACAGGACTCCAGGTGAGGTTAGGATTAAGCAGTTAAAATCTTAGACCCATCAACCAATTCTAGTTTCATGAGATATTTAGCGACTGGTGTACCATGCCTAGGTTTCATTTTATTCAATGTAGAATGTGTGTTTTTATTAATACCATAAAGGAAAGTCAGACAAACAGGGAATGTGCAGTGCTGGTAGAGGATGACGAAGTGGCTGGACCTTCAGGGCTTCAGGTGAGGTTGAAAGTATTTATTTGGTTTTGTTGGTGGTTTTATTTTGTATATGCTTAGATCTGATTTGTTTAATGTACTACATGTGTTTTATTTTTTATAGGGAACTCAGGTATTCAGGGAAGATGTAGTGCAGGCAGATATCGAAGCTGGGCTTCAGGTGAGGCTGGAATTATGAAGATAAAATATGGGATTTTTTAAAGTTTCATAACAGTGTATTTGCTATTTAGGAGGCAGCCAATGAGAGTCACTCTCAAGAAAGTGCCAGGGACAGCATATTTGAGATAGGTTGTAAACCATATCAGCCTGATCCTGAATACAGGATATATTTACTATCTTATTTACTATAAACATTTAAGCCATCTTGTGGACAAAGTTAGAATGAACGCAACACAAAACTCAGAAGCTCTGATCCAATTGATTTTGTTTTAACTATTAGAAAAAATCCTTAACTGCTTCTCATTCAGTCTACAGCTGAGTTTAGTATAGAAGGGTTGTAGTGAATGTCCCCACCAAGATTGGAACCAAACCTACACCATTGGCCACCACAGTTTTTTGGGTTAAAAATATACAATTCAGTAATAAGTTATACTGTGATTTGGGGGGAGACCGATTTCAATTCTCTAACTGGTTTTGGGTCATATGGCGTATCAGCAGATATTGAAAGCAAAATTTACAAGATTAGCATCAGAAATGATTGGAATTGTTATTTACGTTTGCAATTAACTTATAATGTAATAAAATCCAACAAGTTCCTTGTCTCAAAACACTAGATTAGATAACTAGATTAAGTTATTTGGTTCTTCTTTACCAGTCATGTCAAAATCTATCTCTCGTTTCTACATGCATGTATATTTGACCTTTGTCACACTTAGATCAACCTTTTCAGACCGTAAAGCGAAAAACCCTCACTCAGTTATAGTCAGCTCTTAGCCCAAAAGCCTCAAATAGTGACTCACAAGGCTCTTTCTCACAAGATCAGGTAACCCGGCTCTATAAACTTTGATTTGATCCTCAGTGGGGAAATTTCAATGTCATAGTTGCGCACTTTACAGAAGATTAGAAGGAGAAATAAGGGTACTCCGGTTGGCAGGGGTGTCAAACTCATTTTGGGGCCTAATAATAATAATAATAATAAAAATAATAGGCCAAAAGAATAGAAGCGATTTCTGCTTTATTTTTTATGAAGGTATTTTGAGATTTCTTTTATTTCACATGAGTTTCACTTGGATTTTCTGAAATCAAAATGTGTTTATAATTTTGATTAAGCTGGACCACATATAAAGTTAATCGCATTGTTTTTATATTTAACTATTTAACTTCTAAAAATGTGGAGTTAATATTTTAGAATGAAATAACATGCCTTGGTAGCGCTACAAGTTTTTAATAATCATTGAAAACATTTTTAGGGGACACATGGGCTCATGGGCTCCGGATTTAGCCCATGCTCTTGAGTTTAGAGTTTCTGATTTAAGATAATAGATAATATGATAATAAAAAAGTAACACTGTTGGGCTATTCAGGAGGAGCATAGTGAGTTCTCAGTTCATATTTATTATTCGATTTTGTGAACCCAGTGGCCTTATAACCTCTAATCTCTCAGAGGCTCATACCAAAAGCTGCTCTTACGCCAATACATTTCAAGCACTGTCTGTTGTAATTGTCAGCTATGGGCTGGTTAGCGGTAACACTAGAATTAAACATACTGTGATTGTATGTCAATGACAAATTGAGGAAAAGTGAGCAGATGTTTTTCCTGAAGTATTTCCTGTTGTCGGAGTGAGAGGACAGGTTCCTGGATGAGATCAGCTTTTCTGTCCGTGTCCAGCTAAGTCATGGTTATTTTCAAAGAGAGACATCTGGGTAAAATGGCTCCAAACATGACCAGTGCTGAATCAATGCCTGGTTTGGAAGCGTTCATGACAGGTTTGGACAATTTTGTTTTATGTTTGACTTTATTTGGTGTGCCAATATAGTTGTAACCATAATATGATACTTTTACACTTGTCAAGCACTGATCTGTTGTAGGGATGAGCTATGTTTTATTTCCGGGGCAGATGCTTTGGATTTACGTGGAATGCAAACCTATTGTGCATTGGATCAGTCTGAAAAATCTGCTTGAATTTATTTGGTGGTTCAGTTTTTGAGTTTTTAACCATGGCACACCATTGTTCCAACATTAAATGATTATGTAACAATTCTGATTAAAACTGGGATTGGGTTGGGGCTAGCAACTGGACTAAATGGGCTAAAACCAGATACGTTGCTGTTAAACACATCACATAGATCTATTACATTGGATTGCATTACAATAATATCTCCTGAATGAATCTACATCCCCTGGGGCCGTACGTTTGTTCTCACCTCACTAAGTATGGAAATATCTAAAGAACGTCACGTCACAAAGGGATTTGTTGTTGCTGATCTGCATTGTCCTCACATCTGACTGGGATTAACTTCATGTTAAACCATTATCAACTGCTGCTTATTGGTCTTGGCACTTTAACACAGCATTGTATTGTTAGATACTTATCCTTGACACCACTGGCTCTGAATTGGCTTCCTGAAATGTCACCAAGGCCATTGCCATGGCTTTTATCTACAATAACAGACAAACAAAGGCGGCGTACAAGTTGCCAGATATTATTTTCCCGGTTGTTCAGAGGTGTGACAGTGGAATTGTGTAAGCCCCAGAGGAATTTTTCACATAATAAGAGTTCCCAATTAGGTTTTGAATGGAAGGAATGCATTCTCATACTGAGGAAAACAGCTCTCGATCACATAATACTCTATTCTCGAATGGGCCAATTGAAACGCAATGTATCAGACTTGAGGGAAAAGCCTAAGTCATATTGACAGCAAATAATAAGGATCATACGATAATATAAAATCAGCACAGAACTAACAACAGTAAAGTTATTGACACCAGTAATAAAGTGCACATGTTTACTTTAGACAAGTCTTTAAAATGTTCCGTTTGGCAGCGCAGTGAGAGAAGCCTGTATTGGTACGGTTACTCCATAGCAACAGGCAGGATGTGTGGAGTTATGCAGGATACCCTGCATGAGAGCCCTCATCCTCCAGCACAGATCCCACAGAGTCCCCTAACATCTCCACATCACAGAAACTTATTTCCTGATCAGCCTGTCCCGTGCTTTCGGTCTCTCCATTTTTATACTGCTCCCCCAACAAACCACCCCCAAAACAGCACTCGTAAGTCGTGACTACAGACTGATAAAAGATGTGAAAAGTAATCAAACTGCTCGCCTCAAAAGAAGAACAGTCTGCCCTGACCTTTCCTGCTCACTGCCATTGCCTGTACTGACCAGTCTGGTTTGTGGTCCAGATGGACTCACAGGTATTTATAGGACTGGACCACCTCAATGTTCTGTCCAGATATTGTGACCAGCTGTTTGCCTTTACTGAACCTTCTACATTTCATTTCTTACCATAATAAAAAAGTTAAAAAAGATCATGTCTCTAACACTAAGTTAATATGGTTATTACCGTGATAGGCAACATGCACGTTCAATCAGAGGTGACAGAAAAGCATTCCAACAATCGCAAAACAGGTTCAATCTACCACAGTGGTGACTCTACCTCTTAACTAATGGTTTTGTTTTGACCAAACCAAACTGTGAAAACCATATGTTCTCGACTCTGGGGAATATCATAAAAGTGTGGAACCATAACCTTTTAAACATGCGTATGGTAATGATGTTCACCTTTGGGATTCTCAGGGTTTGAGACGCTGTGGTCACAGGCGCTAAATTAAGATTCCTGATTTGAACCACAGTCTGAGTTTAGTGGCCTGCGGAGCCTGAACCAGTCCACTCCTGGTCTGCTACATGAATAATATAATGTATTCATTTAGTGATAAGAATCTGCACTTAGTCAAATGTATGATTGCTCTTTTGAATGATAAAAATTGGGTATCAGATGCAAACTTCTGGCCTAGAATAGAACCAAACCAAGCAGACGTCAGGAATAGAACCAGGAATAGAATATAAACCACAACAACTGAATTATAAAGTAATTTTAATAATTTTTAATATTTACAATTTAAACAACATTTTCTGGTAAAATGATAATACTGCGTCTATTTTACCACAATCCTATGTAGCATTATTATCTACTAGATTTGAATGTTTAAATGTATAACATTTAACAAAATAACTCTACCTTTTTAATGTTTTTATTTAAAGTATATCTGTAACCATTCATTCGAAACAGTGCGGAATAAAAAGAATTAAGTTATTATAGTTTTGTGTATATCAAAGAAAAACAGGAAACACATTCAGACACATTCAGTACATTCAAAATACAGTAACACCAAAAAACACAAGTAACAGTGGTGTAGTGTGTTGTTGAAGAAAAATAGCGTACATGAATCCCTGAAAGGTTAAGTAAGTAAACAAAACAGCAATAGCTTTAACGTTAGTCGTCATCTGATTGTGAAAACGACTTCTCAGGTGTATAACAAAAGTAAAAAAAGTAAAAATATTATTATAATATTGACAGTTTGACATGTCATACTTAGGCAAAGAGCTTTTAACATCTCAAACTGAAGGTTATAAAAGGCGCTTGTCAGATGGATAAGCATTACAGACGACCGCAAGGTCAGTCTGTCAGAGGTTGACATATTACTGTAAATACAGTTTGTCCATGGAAAGTTTGAAAAGAAAAAAGGACAAGTGATATTTTCCGTGTCAAACAGTGGGGCCCTGCATTAAAATGTTGTTTTAAATAATTATCTATCATCTCTCTATATATCTATCATCTAAGTATGGACCTTACCTAATGTTTGTGAATAATATTAGGTTTTATATAGCGCTTTTCTGGACACTCAAAGACTCTCCATGTGGCATTAACATTTCTTCCATCACAGTACTGACCAGGCCCAGCCTTGCTTAGCTTCAGATGTCTGATATATTCGGCTTTCACATGCAAGTGGCACCGCATACGGCTGAAAATGAATTACAATGGTTTGAGTATGGTGTGTGTTGAAGTCAAACTACTGCAAACTCTTTTTTCATTTTTATACATAATTACATTCTGTTCTCTGCCATTGTGAAGAAACATCTAAACATTTTGACCTGCTGTGCTGACACAAGGCCAAAGAAACAATATATTTTGAAGGAACTGACTATTTATAGGAGAGATAAGTTTAGTTTTGACATGTGTCGAAATTGTTTTGGGAAAGAACTTTTGCAGTTGACCCATAATGTGCTGGACCATCAGGTTTTACAAAAGCAATTGAGAAAGATCTTTGTTATCTTAATGGCCCTGACGTTTTATACCGTAATATAAAGTAATCATGTTTGAAGTATGTGTGAGCAGTTTTGGGAGAGATACCATCTTTTGGTCGTGAGCCAAACCAACTGAATACAACTGTAATAACGGCTGAAATGCATGCTGAGAAGGAAATCTTAACTCCAGCCCAATTTTGGCTATCAAACGTCAAAGTTAGCGGGAAACCCATTCAAGTTGTATTATCATGACAGTGAAACAAATGCATGTTCCTTCCAAAAACAATGGCTCACAGCTGTGGAAATCTTGTCATTTGTGTGAGCATAAAACTCTTCCTAAACTAACATGAATGAACTGGTCATGGATCGAACAGACTCCAATAAAACCAATCCAACCAACTTTAAATATTTTCCCCAAATCTCACCATCTTGTGACCATATGTGTATGACTTTTGCATCTTGCCCGACTTGCTTTTATATTATGATATCTCTGTATGACTTGATATCCGTGCCTGGAAACGTAGGTAATGGAGGAAATTGTTATCACATGTTCGGTAATAGTTTTTGAAGGTGAAAGTAACCCACCGGTCTTAAAAGTCCATAGAGCATTATCTGAATAGCGACTGCTCTGGGTCAAAACGCTGACAGAAAATCCTTTAAGTGCATGTTTTACAAGCTCTAGGACTAAGGAGAGACTGGGATACACGAGACAGCATATGTTTAAGAAAAATTTTACACAAAGGTGGATTCGAGGTTGACGTGGATCATGGTGGTTATTGGGGGAGACCCACTTAGGCTTTGATTTATTTGACCATTTAACGACTTTCCTAAGGGCATGTCTCTCAATGATCGTACATTTAGAACAAAATGCCCTTACCTCATGATTCAGGAGTGTTTAGATGAGTGCCCTTTTTAAACAGCCATATATATGTACCATGCGTTTTAGTGCATTAGAATTTAGATCCTAAAGAGTTCCAGGGTAGAACCATGAACCGATCCAGCTTTTTCATATTGCTGATAATCTTGAAATGGGGTTTTCATTGGGTTTAAAAATCTGCAGACCCAATATCATTCAGTCAATACCAGTTAAGGGACTGAAAAAAGAAAATCCCCCCCCCCTCCATCAAATCAGCTAACTTATGGCAAACAGGATCCATCCAACCATCCATTTTCTTCTGCTTTATCCGTTGCCGGGTCGCCCATGCCCCAGACTTCCCCTATCCACACACCTGCAAAAAGGATTCAATTGTATTAGTTCAGAAGGGCTAAAAAAAACTTCTGCTACACAACTGATGTCTACTACTATTTTAATTCCACTATTGCAGCTATTACTTTATTACTTCAACAACTACAACATCTACTGCTACAGCCACTACAACGTGTTGAAGCAGGTGCAACACAGGTGCAACACTTATGTATGTTTTGCCTGTTTTGAAAACTCACTATTGAAAACGAGGACTTATCAAAAAAATCTGCATTTGAAAATACATAATAACAGCTATGAAGACTTGAAAATCAAATCAAAGCAATGGACTTGGACTTGACTTCTTGGACATTGACTTGGGACTAACCACTTGTTATAGGCCTTGGTACAATATCACTATTATACATTTCTCCATTGTGAGCTCAATAAAGTTTATCTTTCATCCCTAACAATTTTAGTAGTAAATGCATCTAAGTGGGTCTGGTATCTTTTGGTTTGTGTCAGAGAAACGTTGCAATTTGAACTTGACATTTAATCATTACATTCATTAATCAACCAAGGCTCTTTTGCTTAGGATAGGCAAATCCTTGAGAATAATTACATTGCTGTTACCTTACAGAAATGAGTGTATGACAATGCACTTATTTTATAACAGTTTGGACATGCTCCAAATAAACACAGGGCGCTCAAAGGCAATGAATGTTTCCGACTGACTTTAAAAGCAAAAATATGGAATGAATTATCTCATGAATAAAAATGGCCAGATGAGTTGCTTTGTCACCCATTCTTTCTAGTAAAAATACTTGATGAAATAGTGCTTTCAACTCTCCATTCAGAATAAACCAAATGTATTCATCACTACTCAGTTTTTCAGTTTGTTGTAAGGTCAAATAGGCAGTTGAATAAAACCAGTCAAATATCCGTTCCTAATCTCCACCTGTCATTGGCCTCTATGCACAGTCGCCTCCGTCCTCCTGACTCTATTGTTGCAGCTGTTGCAAAGGTAAACTTATCGTCCCACCTCAGGCTATTTTTCACTATCAAAAGAACCTGCTTTTGTTGCAACGCTTTTGACCCCGGCGCCTTTCCTCTCCTTTATGTCGGCCCATTTTTCTCACTGACATTTTGACACTGTTTGTAATGTGGTCCTTTCTTCTGTTCTTGTCTCCTTCTGTGTGTGTGTGTGTGTCTGTGTGTGTGTTTGTGTGAATGATATCCTTAGGTGACAGCGGGCAGTAAAGCGGCGCTGGGAGACCTGTGTGCTGGGGACACCATTTTGGCCATTAATGGGGACAGCACCGAGACTATGACGCACATGGACGCTCAGAACCGGATCAAAAACTGCAGCAAACAGCTCACACTCAGCATCTGCAGGTAAAAGGTTCAACTTCTGTCATTACCAACACCTCTTATTACCCACTCCTCTATTGCTTCTATCTTTACCACAGAAGATCTCATATCATTGTGTAAATAAACAGTCCAGGATCAATGTCAACGTTGTTTGCGCAGGATCGATGTTTTATTGGGTTAGGGTTAGAGTTGGAGCTAGGATTCACTGTGGGTTGGGTTAGATCTAGGGTTTTGCTGAAGTTTTTGAGTCCAGGATGAATTATCCAGGACTATTATTTCTTTGGTGATATCAGATTGTGCCTCGACTACTGTTAACATTTCTACTATGGATCATCCGTTACATTGGAATCCACATGAATTTCCTATTTAACTCCAAACAATGATGTCAAAACAGAGATAGTGATAATTCAAAAACATGAATTCTAATAATGTAAAACAAGTATTAAAACAATTTTCATACTATACAACTATGAGGACAGAAAGTACTACTGCTCACATGCACCCATTGGGGTTTAACAAATCTGTGGCTTTGGCATTTTTGTCAGCCATCTTAAGTATTCCTGATAAGCAGAATTTTCATAGAAGAACATGTTTTAAAAATATCAAAATATAGAGTAAGTAAGTGCTAAGTAATTTAAGTGAATCCATAACATATATTGTATACTTGTGGCCCTATCATTACATGTGCAGATCCTTTTTACTTTGCATGAATCCAGAAAGAGAACTCCCTATATGGCTGCTGAAACTGGACATGGTATAAAATCAATGCAAAATGATCGACATGGCTTTGAATTAGCCTCTGCATATACTGTACTTATGTGGTATTTTGGGAGAAAAATGAACATTGCACTGTTCCAAGCAACACATTCACATATTTGAGCCAATCGGGACGGCTATCATGAATCTTCTATGGTGAATGTCTATGTTCAAATCAAATGATCACACTCACATAAGCAGATCACATTGTATTGCATGGTTGTCACTGTGATTTGGGTTCTATTCCCTCTCCATTTCTTGTAGTTTGTGGTTCATTAGATGAGTTCATTTGGGCAGAAACATATCGTCTGTATTTGGTTTATTCTTCTTGGCCCAGTTTTGGTCTTGAGGGAAGATGACAGCTTTATAAGTCCATTCATTTTGTGTCTTCATAAATGAGGCCTGTACACTGTGAGTCAGACTGACCTTTCCACTGGCCTTCGAGTGACTATAATGTTTTCTCTGCTTCATGAGACGGAAAATCGCGTTCCTTTAAGAAACTAGCATCGCTTTGTAAACAGTTGTGTGGACGGATTATTTTTGCCGCAGTGTAATTTGCCATATGGGGCAGTATCAGTTGTACCTTGTGGTTGAATAAATATAATCAAGCAAAGACTCAGATGGCCCAGCACTAAAAATATGATCTTAGTGATTAATTCCAAGTCTGTGGAAGAAATAAACAGGCTCATGGTTCATTTGGTCATTTTTACCAGATGCAATAAGGTCATTTCTTTAGGCCACATGTATAAATCCGTCAATTAGTTTCTCTTTCCTAGCAGCCAACAAGAAGGTAATGGAAAACATTTATAAACATTTGCATATGACCTAAAAGCTGTATATATGTGTTTCACTAAACATAGGGGTTCATTGCCTCTCTAAAAGTTTTGGTGACTTATTTTGTTCCATCAACCCATGAACATGGCTCTTTAACATCACGGCCAGGGGACTACAGATGAAAAATAGCCTCCTTGGCTAATTCTGGCTTTTTTAACTCATGTTTTATCATGTGTTTTATTAAATTGCATTGTCCCCTTTGAAATAAACTAAACTGAAACTGAAACTGAAACATTTGTCTAACAATTTATGTAAGACGTTCCTTATCCTAGCTGCATAGATCTGAAATGCTGCCTCCCCCAATCCAACTTTTGTTGCCAGAATCTTCCTGTACAGTATGTGACACATGTAGTTCCTAAGCACTGATCACTGATGCAAACAATTTTCAGCTAGAAACGGTACAAACTCAGTGAATTGGTGCTACAATTATTTGTGATTTAAAAAAGATAGAGCCAATCTTTATTCCATCTATATTTAACCTTAAACTGGCACTCCAAAATAGAGCCTCATTCTGCTCTCTCATTTGATACTTTGCTTGTTAACTATATTTATAAAGTTTTAGGCACCACTTTTTTCTGGTCTCACATAACATTTCTGAAAATTAAAAACTCTGGCGCCTAAGAGGTTCAGATAAGACAGAAGCTATGTTACGTCATCTTTGGTATAACAAGAACGATTCATCTCAATAGCCAATGACATGGAGGGACATGCACGAGGATAACTGAATGTCATCTCCTTCCCACACACTTATTAAAAAGATTCTTAGGCTTTTCTGAAGAGCTGGAAAGTGCCGGGGAAATCTGGCAACCTCTGACTCCTCTCCTTTACTGTGGTCTGAGCCTCAGATACAAGAGACTATCCTCCAGTGCCAAATGTTTTCCAAGCTCTCTCCTTTTAGGGCTATTCTTCCCATATTGGTTTGGACGAAGCTCTTTGCAAATACAGCGGAAAGCCTAACCGCTGCCTAACCGTTTGAGATAACAGGGCATCCAAATTCACACATGCAAAAACTCAAACATTGACAGATGAAAATGTTCCTTTCTAGCATGCAAAGGCTTTCCCCCCTTCCATATATCAGCCCTAACCTAGCGTTAAGTGGCGTGTCCGCATAGGGATAGTAAATTTATTTAAGGATACATGGAGTGATGCTTAGTGCAAAACCGTGAAATCTTCTCAGCAGCTGCAGCAGAAACATGGAATTATGTTAAAGCAATGTAATAACATTTGTCTATTCCTGAGTCTACATGGTGGGTTCAAAATTGGGCTAATGGGGCATGGGATTATAAATCAAGCTACTGTATGTTGTTTCCTTGACAGATAATTTAATCCTGTTTCAGACCATTGTTAAAAAAGTAATACTCACTGTATTCCCTTGGCAGGCAAAACAAGATGCGTTACCAAATTCTCCAAATGGAACTATTGTAAAATCTATAACTATTTCCTCTCCTTTAAAACACCTTACACCATAATTCATTTTCACATGCATGTAAGTGTAAAAGAGGTCCTCACTCACTATTCTTCTGTTGTCACCGTGTGTGAATGGAAATGCCCGGGACACCAACCTTGTTAAGCGCTTTGTGTGAACTTGAGCTGCGAAATGCGTTATGAACAAAGAGAGCATGTTGTGGTCTGATTTGTCACAACATTTTCCTTTAACACTAGAACTCCCACAATTATGAAATGCTAACTAAAATGCTATATCCTAACTGCTACGGCAAATGGTGTGTTGCTATAGTAACTAGCACTCGCTCTTCAAAGATAGAACTCACAAATGTATGAAGATCAAAAAGGTTCATATGATAAGATAAGATGAACTTTATTGATCTCACAAGGGAAAAATTTACATACAGTAATTACATTTTTTAAAATAAAAGCCGTCAATTTGACTGCTCTGTGAGTTCGTTCAGTTGTGTTAAACTACATGTGTCATCAGTGAAACAGTTTGGTATCCCAGCTTTAATGGTGTCTTATTCTTTAATTGATCCATTTCGACGACAGGCCTCTGATGGAAACGTTTTGAGCACCTAAGAAAAGGCAGATTGCACCAAGCGCATACCTTCATGATTCCCTTCCTGTCCCCTGCTCTGAAAACCTGGCTGATCTCACATGTCTGTGATGTGTCTGAGTTTGACATGTGCAGAATGTAAACACCGACGTTGGGAGGTTTGAGCTGGAGATTTTCTGTGTGAAACAAAGAAACTTGCAGAGAAAAATGGGTCACAGACATGGCCTCATCGCATTTTGGCCTTATCCAATCTAGAAGGTTACTTTTAAGATAACTTTGAATGAACTATTGGAGTTTTGAACTGCATCAATTCCAGGGGACTTCCAAAATTGACTAGATAAGGCGGTCTTGAAATGAAAAGAATAGCATTTAAAACATTATTTTGTAATGCTAGTTAGCAGTATTAGTTTGATTTACTTGTCGCTGTCAGACGTTCACATAAAATTACATAAGATGCAAAAAAATGGTACAATGACATTAGATCACTTCTGGGCCAAAAACTTCAGGGCGTGTCATCTTTGGAAAAAAACGAAAAATCGAAATGACTTACGATCTACTGACCAAAACAGAAAAGCTGGGGTATTTCACTTTTTTTTCATTCAAAATTGAATCTTTGTAAAAACATGCTATTCTTTGCGTACTTCTAAGAACCCTGTCAGTCACTTTTTGACCCTTTTGGCTAAAGAACTACTGTAGTAAGATGAATTTAATGACATCTCCAATTTTGATGAGGTTTGAAAACTAGATTAAGATTAAGAGATCCATATTTGTCCTGCAGTGTGGAATTTTCAGTGTTGCATCACAATTTACAGAGCAGCAGGAAGGAGGAGCACACAGCACAAGATAAATGAATAATAACTCTATACCAAAATGAAATAAAAGCTCTAAAACAGTACAAAATATCTATCTTTAGTATAATGAGAAAAGAACCCCAGCTCTGGCCAATACCAACCTTCCCACCAATGAAACCCTCTTAGTTTGACAACCAAGGCTTTTTGGAAAGTAGGTCAGACGTTATTTTTCAACTATATCCAAAACAGTATCCATAAAAAGTTGGTAAATCATAAAATCAGCGAAACAGAACAAGCAAGATCCAAACTCTGAGCAGAAATCCAATGAGCTGTGAAAATGCAGAGAAACGGCCCTGGCCTGCACACTTTGATGAGTGGCCACATGGTAGTAATGATTTCTGTTGGGTAAAAAAATGTCCAAGGTCTGTTTAGAATTATCCAGACAATGCTTTCTGTCATGTTCGAGCCGTGAAGCCAGATCAATGTTGTGCTATTGATGAAGAAATTACTGTAATTGTCTGTTGTGGTCAAACTGTGAGAGCATAATTTTATATTCTGGGTCTACACGTCAGGGAAGGCTTAGGAAAGAAATCATATGAAGTTGACCTCATTGAAGCGGCACTGTTATACTCAGAAATTCACTTTGTAGTTTTGAGGAAGTTTTTTTAATACTATTACCAACACATAATTACATAGAGAAAGTCAATTCTGAATCATTGAATTGTTTGAGAAGGTTCATTTTACCCAGGACACCTTCTATACAGCGACCCAAACACGTTTTTCCTACATTTTTTTAAATGTATTTTGTTTTATTTACTTCTAGTTTTGATTTTTAGTTGTCACTTTTAAGTCTGTTATTAAGTTCCGCAGGGCTCCATCTCCATCTTTATGAAAAGCACATTTACAGGCTTTAATAGATAAAGTTCAAGTTGGTGTCTCAATCCTGTTTCCCACAAATGCAAAAAAGTAAAAAAGTGTAAATACAGTATGTTTTTTTCATTTTGTGTTTGTCCTCGTGTTTGTGTTTTTATTTCCTATGTTCTCTTTAAAACATAAATGTATAAATATGAAAACCAGAACACACACATGCCAACTAAATTCTAACTACTACTGCTTCAAAGTACTTCACCATATAATAATTGTTTTCTATTCACATTCACCCACTCAAAGTTGTTTGGAGAGTGATGCATGTATATTGTAATTATGTATGTACAGTATATATTATGTATGTTCTCGTACATCAAAACAGCCATTTCTCCCACTATTCCCATTTACAATAAAGTTGTTTAATATCAGCAATATGTATAAACCCTTTCCATGTAATCTAAGTTCACAGCAGTAGACGAGCAACTCCTGATGTGCATGCACTCTAAACATTTGCATTTTTATAGAACAGTAGTAAACAGTATCACAACAGGTCCACATGTTAGGGTAAGGGCTAAACCAAATCAGTATGTCTTTCTCAAAAACACCGAGAGGAAGTGAAACTAAATACTTGTAATTTAGTGCTGTTGTTGAGTGACAAATGTGAGTGTACACATGGAGGCTAAGCCAAAATTACAGCACAGGGTTTTCCAAGTGTTTTGTTTGTGTCTTCTCTGAATATAGCACTTTTATAACCTCTATAATTCATAATTCCTATTAAGCCCATGTTTTAAAAGAGCACTCTGGGGGTATAGCTCGTGTGAATGGGAGCAGCAGAGGCCTGGCAGCTGCACATGTTTGTGTAAAAATCACTTCTTTTATTTATTTGACCCCCGTGTTGGGTCATTAAAGGAAACAAAACACTCGGAATATGTGGAGTTTACTGCCCTGGTCGTGGATGCGGGAAGTTTAGACGCTGAGGTTGCATTAGGATCTCGAGACATTAATGCGAAAAGTGGCAGGAGTGCCCGTGTGCAATCATAAGATAGATTCCCTGGAAGTCGGTTAGCATTTTGACGTCAGTGCAGTTCATTGTATTATTATGCAGGGAACGCTTATGGTTTCCAGAACATTTTTTTTTCATCAACAACTGTAGCTATAAGATCATTTTCAGCTGCAGCCTATTACACTTTAACACAAATTCAAATTTAGATGGGTATTAAACCTTTTTATTATTTTGCATGTAATTTTTTGTAATATTTATAGGTTTCTTCTGACAATATTTTAAAAACACTCATACATAAGAAAACATCTAGCTCCATCAGAAAGCCTGTTAACTTTTTATATTCTTGGAAATATGCAGGTGATTGCGATAAAAAATAGGGGTGTAAAGTGCATTTATAGTGAATAATATAATCTTGCAATAGTTGAGATATGTCAATGCAAAAAAGTTAGTCAAATACATATTGTTTTAGGGAAAAAATAGAGAATATTGTGATATTGTTTCATTTTTGTAAACATACCAACCATTTGATGTTATATGCAATATCATGGTCTATCTATGGTCATTGAGATAATCCCTATAAATGAGGCCACCTGTAGGTCAAAACACTTAAGGATCATTTCCCCATTTAAAGCCTATTTTTTTGCACAGACAGGAACTGATTATTAAAAAAGTTCAACTATGGAAAGTTTCATGTCGAAAAATAATTCATGCAAATTCAAAACTAAGCTGAATGCTATTAGATCTCTTTCCCTCTGTATTTTCCTCTGCTATATTCCTGACGCTGCTTTGTGAGGTGAACCACTCTTCCATTAATCAAAAACAGCCGTCTTCACTTCGACGGGATTCGAGAGCTTTCACAGTGTTCGGAGTAATGTCAGAACAGCATGGCACGTCTTCTATGTCTGCACCTACATCAGCAATACTTGGTTATAAATGACCCAGCTGTGGAGGAAGTCAGCTCCAGAGGCTCACCTGACTTGACTTGTGTCCTTAAAGTTACCTCCCCATGGCAAGAGGTTTGGGTTTCATTTGTAAAAGTCATCTTATAAATATGTTTGTGCAGTTAGACAATGCTGGCTTCTTTGTATAGCTACCAATTCAATTCAGTTACCGGCAAATGTCTTCTTGTATAGCTCTAAATCACAACAGTTATCTCAGAGGACTTTACAAAATGTTCAATACCAAGACATTCAATGATAAAAAACACATAGACATAAATATCCATCAATGTTGATAACAGTCCGTAAATGTTGGTGAATTTCAAGTGTCCTGGATCATCATCACTGCCTTAGACCCTCCTGCATTGGCAAGGTAAAACTCAAACCCAAACAATTCAAAATGATAATACCTGTACTATAATTGTATACTTAATTTCTATGGGAAATGTTTCAAGATATACAGTATATGACAGGTTGTCTAAACGTGATACTGTTCTAGATTCAAAGCCGCCCGAAGCAGTATGAATGCAAGCTAGTTGTTTTAGCCGTTTAAATGGAATTGGGGAAAAAAGGCGTTTACATTATGTGACATGGAGCTCAATCTACAAAGTACATAGTTTTCTTGTACTTGGAATATAATGGATTTGTTATCGACAGTCTTACAACACAATCAACCAAAGGATGATAATGAAGTCACTGGTCTGATGATAGCCTTGGACGCTGCCACACCTCTCTGCTTTGTAATTAGTATCATAGTGACACTTTTTAAAAATTTTCTCAGACATAAATGGTGAAGCCAAAACTCTAAGATTCTGTGAGATATTCTTTTAGGGCCTTAATAGTCCTTACTTTGGTAACTTTTTCTCGATACTTCTGTCAGACTCTATTTCAAGTATACTGTAATTCCCAAATGCTACAACCAACACTGTGCCAAACCGAAAAGCCAAAAACTGGTGTGGTTACGGTTAAGATCCCAGCGTTGGACAGATGTTGGGGTCAGTTTCCATGCAGGTCTTTGGTGGCTGAAAAATGAGCCATGACACTGAACCAGGCATTACTTCAAGTGTGTAATCCTCAGAGAGAAGGCTACACTTTACTGGTCGGTAGTTTGACGGGAAAGAGAAGCTTGGATACCATTGGAAGGAAACTTGCACAAGACGACGTGTTCTGCAGAGATTTGGAGATTTCAGTGGAGGATTTTCCAGTGTCAACATCAAGACAGTTCACAATGATTCATCAAATGGAGAGCAACATTTACATTGGAAGATGTATTGACTTGTCTTGTAATCCAGTGGTTCCCAATATATTTGTACCATTTGAACTCTTTCAACAAGCATTGTGGAAACGTAATCTGACCTAAAGACATACGTTTTTAAGGAATAACACAGTTCTCTTATTTGATGCTTATTACCAGGTCTCAGTGGGTTTTATCCCAAGTTGGTAAACTGGTCAGCAAACAACAGGACCTGAACATAAAGCAACTATTTTAAGACTAAAGGGCTTGTCCCATTGGCAAATCCTGTTTCAAGGCAGTCAGAACGTACTCAGATTAAGACCAAAATTCAATTCAATTTGATTTATTCTTGTACGGCCCTAAGTCACAACAGTAGTTATCTCAGAGGAGTTTACACAGCCATTGAATTCGCCAACACGGATCAGAGAATAAGAGAACACAAGAAATGCAATGATAGAAAACACATTGGTAGTGGAACCACTCGATTCAAGCAATCATTACCTCATGTTTGATCCTTTTTTTGCAGTGTATTTTGTTTTCACAAATCTTAACACATCTTGATGAATGTCCAATCTTTGTTGCACATTCAATTTAGTGCATCACAGCAAACGACTTTGCATATGCCCTTGATGGAGTTGAATAAACGGCCCAAAAAGAAAGAAAAACGCTTCCTAAAATTGTCTGGTTTCTATTACCCCACAGTGAAATAATCATGAATGTCAAAAAGTTAATAAGGCTTTTTAAATGTTCATAAATAGACTCACAGGTCATGACCAAACAAGTGGGTCAGACTCTGCTCAGACTTTCCTCTGACTGCCAGCGTTTGCTTCACCTCAGTCACCAGATCTGGATTTCAGAGGAAGGAATGAGTTTATATTGGCCGCAAGTGCCATATTTTCACTAGAAGGTGCATAATGTAGACAGATGAATAATAGTGACCCAAGACGACGGTGATCTCAGGACACATTTGGATTCCTGTAAAATCTTAAGCCGGGTTCCACTGTGTGATTACGTCTGCCTACGATTACAAAGAATTGTCATCCTGTCGGCTTACCACCTGCAGATGATCCCATGAGGGTCAGCTGCAGAGACCAGAAAGCGGTGGTCTTAAAAACAAAGCCATTGGCAAGCCGATGTGACTATGGCTCAACAGAACTCAGTCATGAATCTACAGCCTGTATGTGCATTTGAGTGAGTGAGAGTGGATTTCTCACTCACTGGAGGTCTCCACAAAGTTTTTTTTTTTTCCACACTGAGTTTTTGAGTTTTTCCTTGCCATTGAAATGAGGCATCAGTTTACCTGTTATCTGGTTTCTCTCAAGGCACCTTTTGAATGTTGAGGTCTTTTTAGCCCTACAAATTCACAGTTTTTTACCGATTTTCAATTTTACCCGACACTACTTAAAAATCCTAGAGAGAACTATGGGCCGATGTGTTGTTTTGTCATATTTGTTGTGTTCTAACCGTTACTCTAGACATTTTCGAGACCCTTTGAGATGACTGCTGTTGTTGTTTGGGCTTTGTGAGATATTAATTTAATCTGTTGGCTATACAAACATACATTTATTTGACTTGACTTGAATATGGATGGATAAAGATAGATGGATGGATTTGGAAAAAAAAAACATAAACAAATGGTACTAAAGCTAATAACTCCAAATCACCTTTACTGTTATTAAAAGGAGTTTCCATAATGTGCCCTCATTGTCACATCCCTTAGATTTCCGTAAGACTCATGTAAAAAAGATCATTTGAATGGATGTAATGCCGTGTTTCCAAGTTGACCGTACATTCACATG
This sequence comes from Knipowitschia caucasica, assembly GCA_964034765.1. NCBI lineage: Eukaryota > Metazoa > Chordata > Actinopteri > Gobiiformes > Gobiidae > Knipowitschia > Knipowitschia caucasica. The sequence goes on from OZ035833.1 coordinate 21,131,947, forward strand.
CGTCTGGAAAAGCACCAATGTTACTTTGAAACCCGAGTTGAGGTTAAACGCTTTTCTTCCAGGAGCAACAGTCGACAAACGAATTTTAAAGATCAGTGTTGTGTATCGTTGTCATAGACCGCAGGGGGTCCAGCTGAAAACCTATCCGAGTGATGACAGGATCTATGCAGGGAGGGGACTTTGTGGTCCGTCTTTGGCAGAGCAGTCCTTTTCAACTAGTTTCTCTCATGTAGTTTTACACCCACCACATGAAGATGAGTGGAGAGATGAGCGATGAGGAGGTGACGGAGACGCCAGCGGGATGGCAGGGTGTGTTTTGGATAAGTCTTTGTCCCCGTTCTGCCTGGAGCTTTCAAGTGTAATTCCTCAGAGGTGAACATGAGGCCAAGCACAGCGTTTACATGAGCAGAGACTACAGACTGTGCTATTCCAACTTTGGTTTAGTTTGATGTAGTTTTATCTTATCTTATCCCCTAAACTGTGGCTATACCTGTTTGTTCTTGTCAGGGTATGGAGTCTTATTTATAATGTGAGTGTATATTAATTTTTTTTTACAAAAGAACAAAATTCATTGATGTGCTCCAATAATGTATTATATCCATCCATCCATCCATCCATTTTCTTCTCTTTAATCAATTTCTGGGTCAGGGGGGTGGCAGTCAGAGATGCCACCCAAGTCTCATAGCACCAGCCCCTCACTGACCCTCTGCAGGTGGTGAGTCCACAGGAGGACAGCTGCTCACTGAGTGTGAGCATAGCCTTGATCTTTCAGTGGGGGCTTTGGGCAAAGTGGGGTTAAGTGTCTTGCCCAAGGACACAACGACAGCAGTCATCAGTGGGAGTTGGTGGAGAAGGTGCAGAGGTGGGAATATATCCATCCATCCATCCATTTTCTTCCCCTTAATCCATTTCTGGGTTGGGGGGGGTGGCAGTCAGAGCTGCACCCAGTACACATAGCACCAGCCCCTCACTGATCCTCCTGCAGGTGGTGAGTCCACAGGAGCTGAGATCTTTCAGCGGGCGCTTCAGGCAAAGTGGGGTTAAGTGTGTAGCCCAAGGACACAACGACAGCAGTCTTCAGTGGGAGTCGTGAAGTAGGTCTTACGGTGGGCTCGAACCCACAGGCTCTTCCAACTGAGCCATTGTCGCCACTGTATTATATCTTGTTATCTTGTTATTTGTCCGTTCTGACTGCAGTCTGATACAGTTGATCTCTGACAAACCATTAACTCTGAAAGAATCTGACTTCCAGTACATAAGATTAGATAAAAATGTCCCATGAAATTACTGACGCAAAATGATCATGGCCATGCATGAAATGGAAACATGCATGGCCATGTTTCCATATCATGCATTTGATTTGGAAACGTAGCCATTATTCTACATATCACTGTTGTATATTTTAACTATGCAGATGTGAATATTGGCTGACCCTGATTTGAACTGTCTTTTCCTAAAGCAAAAAGACCTGGTTTCCCCATGTTCCTTTGTTAGTCCAAAGTGCATGGGTGAGTTAATGATAGGTAATCTGGGGGGGGATTCTGCTAATCCTGAAGGAGGGGGACCCAGAGAGCCTTCTGCCTTATCTCAAAGAAGTAATAAATTTGGGGAGTGGTAGTGTGTGTGAATGATTCTGTTTAAGGTACGGCAGACAGAGGGGACATGATGGAAGAGGCCGGACCCAAGTCCTGCCTGATACGACACGCCCCCTGCTTCCTGAACATGGACTGATAATGCTCTGGCTTGAGAGGACACAGGAGAATGAGCCGAGGGCGAGCCAGGGACATGCATAGTTTTAGGAGCCCTCTTTGTTGGAATTTCTGTATCTGATTGTAAAGATAATTAAATACAGATGTTAAAACTTGGAGATCTGTTGTCATGCCTCTGCATCAACTCGAACACGTCAGTCAAGGGAATTATTGACTTCATTTGGAGACCCCCGACGTGATGGTGCAGGGGAAAGACAGAGATGAGCTCAAATATAGACTGGGTCCGTGGGCCGGGAGAATTCTCTCTTCTCTTCTCTCTTCTCTTCGAAAGAGGTAAGCGGATCGTTACTTTTGAAAATCTGCACATTGTTTTAAATGGAAGAGAGAGAGAGAATTCGGCTCGAGGGACTGCAGCGTGGCCAGGCGACCGCCGTGACGGGGCGTTCTATCGGACGCGATAGAACAATAGTCAGGTTTAGACGTTTTAACCTTGGGGGAAGCATTGGTCCCTCCTTAAAAAACAGAACAGATGATGAAAAGAGCCACAGGGGTATAAGTGCAAAAGAGGCACAACTGTTTAGATAAATAGGATTAGAGAGATAGGGATAGTTAGGGTCAGAAGTGATAGGATAATAAAACCTTCTATATCCCCCGGGGGCGGGGAAAAGGGCACAATTAATTTAAACAGAAGAAAAGCCAAGTATTTAAAATGTGGATTTCTGATAATAATGATCTGATTAATGAGGAAAAAGAGAGCCTCTTGGCTGTAGTATACGAGTTTCATGTGAAGAAATGATCAGTTATGGAAGTTTTTCTCTTATTCTGATGTAATGTTTAATAGTCACAGAGAATCAAAAAAAAAAAAAAAGAGATTCTGCTGGGACTATTACTCATGTAAGCAAATAGTAATGTTTTCCATTACTGACGTATTTAAGGATAAAATGTAAAGTGTCGTTTGACGTGAGAAAAACTTTTACCACTGATTTAGAACCTTGTCACGAGAAAAACGAGAAAAGTATTTGACTCCATGCTTCCTTTGTTCGGGAGGCCCCTCCCCTCCCTCGTTCTGTCCTCTCTCTCTCCCCTCTCTCTCTCTCTCTCTCTCTCGTGAAGAAAGAATTTTTTGTAGAAAATTACATTTATACACACGATAATGTTACTGACATGGAGTCATAGGATCACAGAACTTTGAGTTAGATTATAAAGAGGCATTATTTTATTTTTTATCTCCAAGGCGTCTAGACAAGTTTTTTTTTCCCTACATTTTGGTGATATAAAAGTTAGAATGATTTTAGAGAGCATTATACTTTTGGAAAAATAGTATAATTAATCATTGGTTTTGTATGGTAATTAACACACTTGTTTGTGTTTCTTGTTTGTCTGTTTTTTCCGAGAAAACTTCTGTCTGTTTCATTTGGCCAAAAATCGTCCCTGCCACAAACCACAACCGAGCATCATCATCATCATCATCAGCGTCTCCCCCTCTCCCTGCGGGTCGCAGGGGGCAGCATCGGCTGCAGCAGCTAACAGGAACTCTCGAAGAAGACTTCTCCTGCCTGTGAGGAGGCAAAGAAAAGACCGCAGACTTTTTCACAAACTGAGTGTTGTCCCATCCACGAAACAGAAGGTGGCGGTAATGCGAAGAATAGGCCGCCAACCGCCGGAAAACCAAACAAGAAGAAGAAGGACACGACACATTTGGGTGCGTCAGATATGAAAGAAGAAGAAAGACATTATGAGGAAAAGTTATCGGAAGAAGAAAGAAAGTGATTGTTGAAAGAAGAAGAAAGACATTGTGAGAAAGAGTTATCGGAAGAAGAAAGAAAGTGATTGTTTAAAGAAGAAGAAAAAGACATTGAGACAAAGACATTGGACACTTTGAGACAAAAGACATTGAAAGACGCCATGAGTAAAAGAAAGACATTAACGGACATTTGAGGAAGACGTGGCAGGCCTAAATGAGACAGACAGAAGGTAAATATACAGACAGACAACAAACGCACAGAGACATATTAAGTCATATTTACACATTTAGGTCATTCGTTCATAACACCACATTTAGCTGCATGAAAGAATACAGGACAATCGTTAAAATTAATTCGACTCTTGCTTTAGCATGAGACACAAGGAGATTAGAACAGCAGTATATTTAAAGTAGAGGAGCTCTATTATTGAAACTAGTATTATTTAAAGTTATAGACGCGGAGAAGTTTAGAATTATTGATTTTGACTGCATGATCTTGGTAATACGGATATTTAAAGCAGTGTTTTCAACCTCTGAACCGTGGCTCGTTTCTCATTTAAGAACAATCACATTCACAGATGAAACTGGTGCTAGAAAGAGAACTGCAGCTTTTAATGGACGCTGCATTTAGTACAAAATGGTTTGTTCAGACAATTAAAGTTTGAAAAATGATTTAAAGCATTTCTGAATTTTGGCTAAAGGTGATATTGGATCATTTCTGATAACACATAGACGCAACACTGTTCATTGGTTGAAAACAAAGATGTAGGGACATTTTTTGAAATCTTTTATGACATGTTTCTCTTCCAAATAGCTAAATTAGAAACAATTAGGACAATTATGTCTTTGATAACTGTTGGCCGTTTATCTGAGACATGATTGGTGCAAGTACACACACATAAAACAATGGTCTTTTCTCCACATGAACGTGAAACAAAGGTGAAGTATTAAAGTTTGAAACTAATTTACATTTTTAAGGAATCCGAACTGGCTTTAAAAAAAAAAAAAGGGAAAAACATTTATTGCACGTGCATGAGTTTTTTTTAGTAACAAGAGCTCATTAAAAATATAGGGGACACAGTTTGTGACAAGCCCGAGTAAAGACCACGTGGTTTAAACACTAAAGTTTGAAATGGATCCTTTTAGGAAAAATCTCTCAAAGCTTTGCATGTTCTGCAGGCTCTGAAAGTTGCAACTATAAAATAGCTCATGAGACAATTGTAATTGGACATGGAAAAATATAACAAAGTTAAAATTACAGGCCTCTTGTGTTGTCTATATGTTTGTGTATGTTATATGTTTGTGTATGTTATATGTTTGTGTATGTTATATGTTTGTGCGTCATGTCCAATACACTACGTTGACCTTAACAAACTGGACCAATACTAACGTGGGGTGTTGTGAGTGTGTTGGGGAGTGGACGAGGAGTGCTGAACGGAGAATGGAATAACAAAAGTTTTCTGTAATGTTTTAATGTGATCATGGAATAATTATTTTTTGTCAACAGCATACGGTGTAAGTACTAGAGATTCAAAGATGACAAGCTTTATTGAACAGGTGTAAAAGTGAGAGTACTCTGGGATGAGTACTCTGAGGAAAGTACTCTGAGAAAGTACTCTGAGATGAATACCTTGCTGAAGGTACTGGGAGCCCCTCCCTCTGCTGTTTGTCCGGACAGTGATTCGGTCCAACCGCAGTGAGTGGTCATTGGGCGGAGGACAACTTTGGTTTGTAATTCACATTTAGGGGAGTATAAAATTAGAAACATACATATTGTTAAGTCTGTATTTGGCTACAGCCTCTGCCCTGATGCCACACACCGTCTGTCAATGTCGTTATGTTTTGCCCAATTGGATTGATTGACAGGCCGCACCATGCGAAGAGAGGAAAGTGGGCGTTTCTTGTGTTCTAATGTTTGTTTTTCAGATGAAAGATAAACTGCACCTGCTTCAGGGATAACACAGTAGTATGGATCATAAGGAAAATGAGCCTCTACTTTGGCACCAAAGCCCACAATATGAATTGAGGACGATCCGGGAGGAACAACTGGAGATGATTGGAACAGTAATCTACACACACACAGACGCATGTTTTATACTTTGGACCACGACCAACAGAGGGAGTATAGTAATGTTATTGTCATAGGTGGTCATGGTCCTTAACCTTCTAAATCATTAGAAAGAAGTGTAAAACATATATTTACAAGAACAAATAAATAATAGAAAGGGCAGCCTAAAAAAGCAAAATGGGAAAATTATTAAGTAATTTTCGGAGTTGCCAAAATGAAATAAAATTCTATATTTGTCCCATAGGGGGTCATTCTAAATTTAGTGTTGTGCAAATTTAAAAGGAGAAATAATAGCGCTTATAACATCAAACAGATCTACTCTTTAAGATAATAGATCATACAATAATAGAATAGAATGAAATAGTCTGGAGCTATAATGTCATTGGATTCGAGGAGCTATAGGTTGAAAGGTCGCTAGGAAGAGGTGTCAGAATAAACAATAGTAATAATAGTTAGACTAGTGAATAATCAAAATAGTTCTATTGTGGAAATAAGTATCAATAAGGTCAAATTGTTTTAATAACTCAAAGTAAAAAGGAATCAAATGGAGTCAGATTTTAGATGTTTCTGTTTTCCACATCTGTAGGAACTGGTGCAGAGGTGTTTATAGAGAGTAGTATTAAAATGCAGACATAGAACGACAGGCTTTAACACAATTTTAAATCTAAAAATAGCTCAAATATAACATTGCTCTTGATGCAGCCTCTGAGCTGCTCCATTGGAGAACAGGTTAAATGTTATTGTTTATTACAAACAGCTGATGTATTTACACATATTAAGTTTGGGACAACTCTTTAAACAGTTATAAGCAGCGGACAGAAGCCATGAATGTGCTTTTGTTTATTAAATAATTAATTTCATAGCCATATAATCGTAGAGAACGGTTTTAAAATAGTTCTCTTCCTCCCGCTCCCTTTCAGGCAAATTGAATAGATTCATGTTTTTAATATTGGAGAACGACTGTGTTGTTTTTGGAATTGTCTGAAATACAATACATAGAATAGTGATTTGCAGAACAAGAACCAGCCAATGAAAAATCGTCTATTGCCAATGCAATTGTTACAATCAGAACTCAAAAATTGGGAATATGCTTTGGCTCAAACTACAACCAAGATTTGGAGTCACAATAGAGTGTAAAATAGATAGATGCTGTCAAAAATAGAGATTATTTTTAGACAGGGCCAATATCAAACGGTAAAAAGACCATTTCCTTCATATTATGTCCAAAAGTAGTTACTTCAAAAGTAGATAATGTTCATGAGTGTAGCCTAAATTAATGTAGCTTAGATTAATGAGATAGATTAGAACCAACAGAGATTCAAAAACATTTAAAAGCATTTTGGTTAATTTGAATATAGCACAAAACTAGATATTTAGGTATTTTTGAGAATTTTAAGAGCTGTCGATTTGTCAGCAACAGATTAGAGAATCAAAATACCGTTGTATAGGGACTGACCCCAGAGAAACCTGCTAAAATAGATTAGCTCCTGTAACGATAATACCAATTTGATTAATGATGAAGAATCAGAATGACACAGCGGTGGTCATCAAAGAGTTTTGTGAAGGAATGTTTCGAATGTGGTTGTGTGTTGTATTCTTTCTGTATTAACTCTTCACAGATATCAAGCCGGAACTAAGCACAAGTATTGATGATAAACGACGATGTGGATTGTGACCTAATTTTTTAATCAGGTCAAAAGAGGGAAACTGTTGTATATTTTAACTATGCAGATGTGAATATTGGCTGACCCTGATTTGAACTGTCTTTTCCTAAAGCAAAAAGACCTGGTTTCCCCATGTTCCTTTGTTAGTCCAAAGTGCATGGGTGAGTTAATGATAGGTAATCTGGGGGGGGATTCTGCTAATCCTGAAGGAGGGGGACCCAGAGAGCCTTCTGCCTTATCTCAAAGAAGTAATAAATTTGGGGAGTGGTAGTGTGTGTGAATGATTCTGTTTAAGGTACGGCAGACAGAGGGGACATGATGGAAGAGGCCGGACCCAAGTCCTGCCTGATACGACACGCCCCCTGCTTCCTGAACATGGACTGATAATGCTCTGGCTTGAGAGGACACAGGAGAATGAGCCGAGGGCGAGCCAGGGACATGCATAGTTTTAGGAGCCCTCTTTGTTGGAATTTCTGTATCTGATTGTAAAGATAATTAAATACAGATGTTAAAACTTGGAGATCTGTTGTCATGCCTCTGCATCAACTCGAACACGTCAGTCAAGGGAATTATTGACTTCATCACTGATTTGACATGAAAACAATGAAAAAATACACTTTTTTGTCGTTATTTATCACATAAGTGTTCAATTCTTGTTTGAAAATCAATTGGTGGCTGGAGGTCACACTCAACCAATAACATGTGGAATAAATGGACACCAGTGTTTCCACATAAAGCACGGCCATGATCATTTTGATTCAGTGATGTCATAGAACATTATTCTTTGATCTTATATTGGTCAATTCTTTCAGACCTAATTATTTTTCACTGGTCATCTGTACCAGACTGCATATTCCAATACATGATATGGCAAACTGTAGCAGTATGCATATCATGGACAATTTATAAGATCACCAGATAGAATATAAAAATCCATTAAAGTGAGTTTTTCTTTTTTGTGGTTTATATTGTACTTTTACTATTGTACCAAGTAGACTTTTAACTAATTAACCAATAGCTGAGTTCCACCATTATTAGCACATTCATAACAACATTTCCCCATTCCCAAAGCACCCATTGAAACTGCTGCACTCAAAATTTCCTCTTGTGCCATTCTGTCCCTGCTTTTGTCTCTTATGCCTGTCTCTGATGTCAATAATGCATTTGTATGAAGATTGCGTTTCCATGGACGCCTGCACAACATGAAGGCCTTGTGTCCCAGGACAGTGGAGACAGTGAGGGGAAGAGGTTAAGGGGGGGGTTACTGTCCATCCCACGCAGAGACTGTTGCCTGTTCGCAGACACTTGGCGCCTCAGAGAAAAAGCCTTTATAGCAACACCTCCATTGGTCAAATCTGAAGCATGGCCAAGATCAAAAGAATGAGAGAACTATTCCTATTAAAGTTAGTATCCATTCTTGACTGAAAGCTGAGATACCAACATTTTTTCCCCATACAATTTTGTTTGGAAGCGCCTTGTAAAAGTAAAATTTTGTGATCAAGTCTTGTGTGGTGGGAGCTGACCTCTATTTTTCCCTTTACCCTGAAAAAGCTCTAACCGAGGTAAATAGGTACAGGTATGTGAGAATAGAACAAAACTGGGTTGTAATTATATTTTATATTTTTGTGATTTTGGGAAATTTACCCTAGGTTTAAATACTTTTGGATTTATTGCAATAGAAATCCTTATTTTTGTGGCTGAAATTATGGAAATTTCTCTGAGAACAACAACATCTTATAACGTCCGAAACCTGCACACCCATTGAGACAATAGCAAACATGTCTTTTTGATTAATTATGCTGTTTTTTCCTTCACAAATTAAGGGAGTCCTGGGACACAAGCCAACAAAAGACTGGCAACCCACCAGCGCACAATACCTTCACTTATTTATTTTTTTCCTTGCTCTCACATTTTCCCACTTTTCCTCTTAGGACCTCAGTACAAATGTTGCACTTAGAAGAGAATCCATTATAAAACCATAAATCATCAGATATTTTGCCAGAACTGCTTCGGCCTCTACAGCCAAAACAGACCACAATCAGTGCCACATGTGACGCTATTTTCATTCATTGTGATTTTTCAGACTATCAGCAGCTCTGGCCTGGAGCTTTCTGTCGTGGTCAATAGTTTTATGCCTGTGGTGAGAGTGAATGCAGGAAGAGCAGGTCAATTGGAGTGCGCCCACATTGTCCTCTGCTCTTGGCATCGTGCGGCCCACTTTGTTTGGAGCTGGATGCCTTCGAAAGCTGCATTCAGTTCCATGGAGACCACAGTCCCCCCCCCTCCCTCAGGCCCTGAGAGGTGAAAAATGCAGACTGTAACTGTGAGAGGTGAAAAACATCGTGTTTAATGTCAATGAAATTGGTCACTGTGTGGGAAAGTAGAACTATTTTATTGTTCACAAAATGATGAATGGTACAACATATGTTTGGAATGTGTATCTTCTTACAATATTGGCATTTAGTTACTTTCTAGTATATTTCTGCAATATCCAACTTTATTCTTTCATTATTATCGTAGTAGCATTGCATCAAGGTCTATTATGTTGAATTTCTGGAAGCACATTTTTTCACTTGTGTCCAGAGTGTAGTATATGAGTTATAAAATCTTGGCAAGTGAAAATAATTTGAACACCTGAAGATTACGATCTTACCGAGGTTGTAAACAGGATTTTAAAATGTTTTGCAGTGGTCCAATCTTACTCATCTCTAGGGCTGTGAAAAAGTCCCAAAAATTACTTAAATTAAGATTAGATTAGTATTAAATCGACAGGGGCGACAGTAGCTCAGTTGGTAGAGCACTGGCCTTCAGGCCTGAAGGTCGTGGGTTCATTTCCCACCTCCACACCTTCTCCACCGACTCCCACTGATGACTGCTGTCGTTGTGTCCTTGGGCAAGACACTTAACCCCACTTTGCCCAAAGCCCCCACTGAAAAATCAAGGCTATGCTCACAGTCAGAGAGCAGCCGTCCTCCTGTGGACTCACCACCTGCAGAGGGTCAGTGAGGGGCTGGTGCTATGAGACTTGGGTGGCATCTCTGACTGCCACCCCCCTGACCCAGAAATGGATTAAAGGGAAGAAAATGGATGGATGGATAGTATTAAATCTATACTATGACACAACTACATCATCATTTAATCATTTAATAACATATCTTGAAAAAAGGCAGAGTATACATGATTTTGGTCTGTCGCAGAACTAGTATAAAATGTAGTGGCATTAAGAGGGTGTGTGTGTGTGTGTGTTTAAGTTAATGTTAAAAATGCAGCTTATTGTCCAAAATAAATTACCTTTTTAAATCATCTCTGTGATATGGAATCTGGTATAGAGTAATGCATTTTCTATTCATATAAAAAGTTTTTACATTTGAATACCTTGACAACACTGATATACTTTAATTGACACTGTTTTTAGACTGGTGGGGGAACCCTTATTACTAATGCTTAACTTAACACCACAAGAATGTGTTTGAAAAGAAGTTAATTCACAATCATGGACGAACAGTGCCCTTGCAGATGAAAGTTTATCTGTGACAAATAGAAGCCTTTGAAGATATTTTTGTTCTCACAGTAATGATGTTGATATTGTATCAGCCTCAGCCTTTCCAAGACAAGACTAATCCAGTAATGCAGGAGTTTAAAGCCTGAAAAATGAACTCCAACCCAGTCAGAGCATTCCTGTTGTCACATGATATCAAATGTAGTTTTTAGTTTCAGTCCGACCCATCTCAGCACATTACAAAAGTGAAAGTGTTTTAACTTTCAACATTCACATTATTCATGCTGGGAAAATACCTAGACTGTTAATCGAAAGAGAAGAGAGACAGATTGAGACAAGAGGAATGCAGTTATCAACGTAATCCTAGGATAAAATTATACATGACAGCTCTTAGTGAAGTATGAAGTGTTGGCGATAGTTCTATCATTTAAATGAAAAGCAGCTTTGGTGCCTGCTCACTGTTACAGGAGTCTGAGAGCTTAACGTTACACATTTCTTATGAAGGGTGATGAATGTGTTGAGTCACACACACAACAATGAATAGTGCTTCCTCATAGGGCTATTTTCAGTAGTGGACTAATGATTGTATATATGATCATATGAATATTTATATACTGTACTACAACATTAGTTTGTAGAATATAGATAATTCACCTTGGAGAGACCCATGAGGAAACGCATTAGATTTATTAGATTTAAGCATGTTTATTGATTGAGCATGTTTTGGCGCCCTAGGCCCGGGCGGGATGCTGTTGAGCACGGCGCTTGCTCGCGTGCATGATCCCCCCGGGGCCTAGGCACTGGTGACGGCAGAGGCAGTAGGCAAGCACGCTTCATGAGAGAAGGAGGAGGTGGGGCGGCGGCGGCTTGCAGACTTCAGAAGACCGGGAAGTGGGCGTCTCCGGCTTTTAACTTGCTGTCCTGGTGGTTATTGGTTGACTGGGTGTGGGCGTTGCTGGTATTGATGAGTCGAGGAAGAGCAGCCTGTGGCCTGGCAGCAGCAGCCGGGTCTACCACGGTGAACTTTCGCGAAAGCTCCATCTGTAGATAGACAGTTGCATCCACAGATACAGTACATAATAAAATATAATGTTTTTTTTCACTCCTTTTATTCCCCTTTTAGTTAACAAATAGGTATTGCGTGTCGACTGCAGCAATTGTTGATGCAATTGTTGATGTGAGAGTTTAGTCTGAACTGTATGTAAAAATGCTGTACCAATTAAGAAAAATTAGCTTAACAATATCAGATTTAAAACACAATTTACTTCCTCACTCTCAAAAAAGTGTTGTTCTTTTTTTTTCAATCCATGTATTTTTGGTCTCTTTCCCATCTACAAAATGATAGATGGAGGCATGGTAGACTCAAGATGTTAAAGTAAAGTTGGATTTTTGGGTAAAGTAATACATTTTTGTTTTGTTTCAGGTCGGGATCCGGAGACAGAGTTTGGTCTCCAACAGTGAGCGACGACGGGAAGATCAGCCCCTACACAGAACCAGACTCACTGGTAAACACACAACCAACAACTCACCCATTAAAGAAGACCACATTATGCATTATTTGTGTAATATTATTCCTTATTCTTATGTCATGGAAGTAGTAGTGAAACACCCCCATTTAGTGGTAACAGTGGAAAGTTACATTCTTATATTTGAATAAAATTAATGAACATGAACATTATATAATTGAGGGCACACTTTTGTAAATATTTGCATCTGTTGCCTATTTCCCTGAACTTAACTGAACACAAATACTGCAAAATGTTTGTTCTGATTGATTTGAAGTTGCACATTATAAGATTGTCACGTTCAAGACAAATTGTTTTCCTAACAACCATGTGATATGACTGCACTCTAAAATAATATATATTTGACCATATAAGTGAATTGCAAAGGATTTATTTATTTCCTACTGCTTTGCAATTTCAGATTATATGAAGATAATAATCCATCGATTTTATTTAGCGCTTTTATGGACACTTACGGGGGATTTACACAGTAGGCGTAAACAGCGCGTACGCGTTTACTGCGCGCTCTCTGCGCGTAACATTTTTTTGGAGTATCTACACTGACCGTGCGCGCAGGTCCGCGGCTTCTGATGCTCTCCCTGTGTAGTCTATGGAGCAGTGTAGAGGACAGTACGAGCCAGAGGACTGATGTAGAGCAACACAAATCACATGCATGTGTTTGTCTTCATGGTCTCTGTGCGCTGGTTTGTCCAGACGCGAGACTTTATGAAAGAAAAAAAACGATGTCCAGAATCACTGTAAAACCTGCTGCTCCTCCTGCTGATGTTTAGACACAAGTGCAGTGTGCGTGCAGATGTGATCTAAAGCCAAGGACCGCTAGAAAAATAAAGTTTTACATGAGATTTCAATGGGACACGCGTTGGTGCGCGCACAAAATTAGAAATCCATCCTAAATTAGAGCGCAGCTTCGCGTCACATGTCCGTCATACGCGCGTATAACGCTAGAAGTGTAAATATCATCATAGGTTAACATGGAAAAAAGTTACGCGCGTCTGCTGCGCGTATAACGCGTACGTGCTGTAACGCGTGATGTGTAAATTAGCAGTAACAGACGCTTCACATGTCATTATTCTTTCACTCTGAACACGATGATGATAAACTTCTATTGTGGCCACAGCTGCCCTGGGGCACATTGACAGAAGTGAGTCAACCAGTCTGTGCCATCGGCCCCTCACCAGACTCATTCTAGGCAATGTGGGTGAAGGTTTTTGAATAAGGGTACAACAACACTTTGGCACTTTACAGCCGCAGCCGCCCTAGTGTGGCATCACAGTGCTAACCAGGCCCTGCCCTGCTTAGCTTCAGAGGTCCATGGGATCTTGCTTCCACATGCAGTTTGTACGACACTGTGCTCTTCATGAATTACTTAAATTATGGTGTTTTCTATCATTAAAACAGTTTGGAAATAGTTCATATTTTGTCATTTGCTCTATGCCCACATCTCGAGTTGCATGTGAATCAAGTGCCACAGTGAAACTCAGCCCACATGGTCCTGCACCCAACTTTCTCTCTGATTTTGGGCGTGTGTGTGTTTACATCAAAAACAGAGACCATGGCAACAGAAAAACAGCGGATCCTTAAATTACTTGTTCAATAATGCCCCTTTCTCTTCGCTGCTGCTCTGAATACTGTCTGATTGTTCCTGACTCCAACACGAGCCAAACTGACATCAGGCTGTGGAGCAGATGTACTTTCTCTGTCAAAGGATAGAAAGTCGATTGGGAGTAATTATGAGATAAAATACAATGTTATGACTAGTCTGATTTTGAGGTTCGTTATTCATCATTATAGATTTGAATACGGTGGAGTATGGTTCGTCTAATATGATTTTGGAGGTCCAGAGGAAACTGAAGCGTTCACCAGTGCAGACATGAGGAGAACATGCAAACTCCATTCAGAAAGTGTCACATTCTTGTGTACCAGGACAAATAACCTCTCATCCATTTTACATTACAAGCATAAATACTTAAAGCTGCACTAACTGACTTTGGGATTTTGAAGCAGCGGACTCACTGGCCTCGCTCTTTCTGCTCCCCTCCCCGCACCCATAGGGGAGGGGAGCAGAAAGCGTCTTCCAATATGGATATTATGGATATATGGATTTGCACGTGGATGGCGTGACCATAGAATGATAGAACCGGGAAGCGCGGCGGAAAGGGACTTTCTTTTGAATGGCTGTCTCGCTGTGTAAGCAGTAACCGGTGACGAAGACGAGAAAGTTTCAGGTTAGCTCCGCTGCTTGTTGTGCTAACTCAGCCGTCTGTGCTAGCAGAGACCTGTAGATTTCTCACGAAAGCGGGGGCCAGTGGTCCGCTGTGATTGGTCACAATCTGAGACCCGAAACACATTCTCTTCCTTGTTTCATCAAAACTCGATCTAAAATATAATGTCAGGCCAGCACAAACCTGCGCTACTTATTCTTCAAAAGGACGTATATCCCAATGCACTACATGGACATGGATAGCATTTTCGTTATTAATACAAAAATAAAGTCCCAAAGTTTGTTCTCAATTTTTTTCAGAGTCCATTGCAGTTTAATTCACACATTGTTATTAATATAAATGTAACATAATTATATCAGCCCTAACAGCAGATTGTAATTTGTCAAAAATGTGTCCATCTTATGCTTGCAGTGTCATTTTAGCCTTCTGTATTTTTGTTCATTCATTCGTACCGTGCCCCTGTAATTACTCTGCGCCCCCCATTTTGGGAATCCCTGAATTAAGGTATTATGAGATGAGGTGAGAGTGCTTTGAGACATAACATCAGTGAGGAAATCTCATCTCATGCTATTTAAATACAGAAGCAATATAAGGCGCTCTCAAAACAAGATCAATAATACTAACAATTGATGAATATGTCTTTAGTCTAGCTGTATTATGTTGATTTATGTGCTTGATATTGAAAAAAATAAATTGTCATCAATATTAAGAGGTATTATTATGACCAACACAAACAAGTCATAAGACGTTCATAAGGTTTGGCAATGTCTTTATTATAAAAGCCAAACAAAAGTTATAACAGTGGTGGGAGGAGTGCCAAAACAACAAACTAATGTAACAAAAAAGGCCTAACTTTTAAGAGTCTAACAAAAGGGATTAACCAAAAAGTGCAGTGTCTGTAGTAACGCATCAGGTATTATTCATTTTTGCATATACACAAACCTATAGCATGAGCATATCCAGATAAATTGATCCCAGGATGGCGTGTTTGACATACAGTAAGTGATATAAGCGACACAAAGGGAATGGGTCACAATACTGTCTGTCACGTTATAGTAATGGTGTGGATAAATACAAATCAAATGGAATAACTTATAAATATAGACTGAGAGACACTTGCAGAGTAGTTTAACAGCGGGGACATTCATGGCCTTGACTTGTGTTGGAGATGTCCATTAGTCTTGTATTGTGCAGAGATCTGGGTGGGAGCCAAAGGGTGAAGCAAATGTGAACAGCGTGAGTGAAATGTTTCCATCCACAGATCAGGACTTTGACAGAGACAGTGGAGTGTTGTGTCCGGAGACGTCATCATTTACGAGAAGAAAGAGTGAGATTGTTTTCGTGGGACATCTTGCATCTGAAAAAAAAAAATTCAGTGTCTCTCGAAATTTCCCCAAACCAAAAAAACCTACGTCTGAAGTTTGTCTGAAGTTGTGGATCATTGACTAGAATGGCCTCAATCAGCGATTCTGTTGGACTACGTGGATTTATTTAATGGGCCTTTCATTATTTTTTTGCGCCGATAAATTATTTTGAATGGAATAGAAACAGTGAGTGAGTCAAAAATGTATTGTGGGGGTGCTCCGACACCAGTGTGAAAGTCTTTTATTCTTTAATTACCGATGCCCAACACCAATTCCAACACCAAGCTTTTCTTGTATAATATTTATTTATAGCATATAAAAATATATATTTTCATATATAGGTTATAATGCATTCATTTTTATAATTTAATTCCACAATATACACAGTGTTTATCTTCTAAAGTCACTATATAAAGTATATGGACATGTGTTTTTTGAATGAAATGAATTCTCGTGACGATTTATTTATCGATTTATTTATTTATTTGATAGGGACACGTGTACACAATCAACAAGTGAAAAAAAGCTGTGTTAAAAGCTAGAAGGGCTTTTAACACAATTAAGAACCCATGTACATTATAGTGTTCACATTATACAAAAGCAGGTGTTCTCCAACTCATTAATAATCACACAACTGCTTTGTTTTAAAACATCGCTTCAGTTCGTGTTTAAAACCAGCCCAGTCAGAGTTCAGTTATAGCTGCGGGCTTAAAGAGTCCCAGAGCTGGTGGGATTTCTGGTCTTATATCTGATCAAGGATACAAGTCTCGATCAGATACAACATAGATTTGTTTTCTTTGGCTGACACCTTTAATTCATACTTCAGTGAATTTATTCTTTTGTACTTTTTAGGCGATCTGTTGAGAAGATTCACTCAATGTAACCAAATCAAATCTAATCATTACAATCTAACGTGTTTTCTATTTTCTGTCAGTGTCCAGGTGTTATCTTTCCCAGCTACAGCTCAGGTTTCCTCTGATTAAAAGGAGGAAATACCAAAGTGCAGTGGAAAAACCTGTAGCTCTGTGGTGGTTCTAACTCAAACATAAGGCTGAGTTACTTAAAGACTTATATATATTTATTTTTTTATTCTGAATGCCTTTACTTAACTTTAAGTATAAAGTTGACTTATTGATCAGTTTTCCTATTACCTTTTTGCTATTCTTCATTCATTGAACTCTGCATGGATTCATATTTTCTCCTCACTCAAATATTTTTAGTTATATATGTTTCTATAGACTGACTATTGTTTAATTCTGGATGATGTGTTTCAGGTTACTCTATAGTTTTGGTGAATTTCTCCATCAAAGCACTTTTTTATCTTTGACATCCTCATTCATTCTCTCTCTGAAGACTTTTAAAACCCCAATCATCTTCTCTTTGTGCCCTGTCAAGAACAAAAAGGCACCAAATCAGGCTGACATATGTTTAAGACTATAAAACAACTACATATTCATCCAGTTTATGGGATGATTCGGATCTTTCCAAACATTGCTCATGATCAAAACATATGTTCCCACACAAAAGCTCATGCAAATTCTACAGCTCTAATGCCTATGTATATTTAAACTGGGTCACTCACAATAGCCCTAAATCTGGTCACCACATTTCTCTGGCCAAGGACTTGCATTTAATTTCCGTTTTAATCAGACGTTCTGTGTTCTAGTTGGAAGCCCAGAGTCACTTATGGGAACCAGTGCCAACACAGGAAGTGACCAGTGGAAGCTCTGAGCTGCATTCAATATATTACAGAAGCACAAGACATTTACAACTTAAAGTCAGATATAATTTAATGACTTGGATCTAGTCAATTCAGAAAGCAGGCATGCATTATTTTCAGATAAAGGAGTCGTGTCATGCTTCTAAACATGTTGATCCTACGGGGGATCAATAAAATATCTATCTGTCTATCTACTTTGTTACCTGGAGAGTTGTATGAGGTCGCTGATAAATGTTGAAATACACCAATCCAACAATTGGACGTCTAGAAGTGATGGAGAGAGTTGGATATATAGATATATTGATTTAGTGTGTTCTGACAGGTGGGACACATTTGGGACTCGCCAGGTCAGGGACAATATCAGAATACACTCAAACGCCATCCATCCATTCCATAGGGTCATTTTGGGGAACCTTCCTCGCCTGGTTTTCTTTGTGTATAATTGCTCATAAAACAGTCATCTTTTGATGCAGAGTCAAGCAGTATACTTTGTTTTTTTCAGTACAATCTGGGGTTTTAGAATATTCATATTTTAGAGCTGTCATATCAATTATATAAAAAATTTGGAATCATGAAGACAAAGAAAAAATTGAAACGGAAAATCAATTTCACAAAAATGTATTGAAAAAACACAATGAAATGCTATAAACAACTTTTTATAGCAAAAATGTTTTTAGGGTCATGGGGTAATGGGGAAAAAATTGAATCTGTAAATATTATACTTTTTACAAAATTCATCTATAAAAGCCAAAAAACGCTGTACTTCAGTTTGTCTATGAGGCTGTGGTTGCTTCATTTTCACAACTGTAAAATACGTATAACAAAAGAAACAAAGACAAAAAAATAAATAAACATCTAATTAATATATATAAATACATTATATACACATAATATCATTTTACTGTATTTATTATTGTCTATTCTCAATAATACGAACTCCTCTGGTTCCTCTGAGCGCTGCTGCCTATGCTGCAACAAGTAAACACAGAGGAGTGAGAGATCCTACTCTCTGACAATCTTTGTCTGAGTCCCCGTGTGTGTAAACAACTTCACAAGCGGCTGTGCCTGGCTCACGGGGGACCGCTTGAAGATCCGATTGGGGGACTGACTTTCATACACACGTAGTTTATCCCCCGTACATAGCAGAGACAAACCGAACAGGCAGTTCCGGAAAGGCTGAAATGTGTACTTCACGGTACAAAAGTAAGTCGCTTGCGTTCACTGTTCGCGAGTAAATTGATCATTTGTAAAACATGTGCGCCACCATCGTCGGCGATGGCATCGTCTTTCCATTATTGGGTCAGGGGGGTAGTCAGAGCCAGTACACAGAGCATCAGCCCCTCACTAATCTTCCTGCCGGTGATGAGTCCACAGGAGAATGGCTTAAGCCTGGTTCATACGGCAGGATATTTAGGCCGATTTAGACCCGATTTACCCCTTACGACAATCTTAAGAAACGCTCCGATTTCCGTAACAAAATCTTACAGATTATCCTGCCGTGTGTGGTGTGTTAAGACTGCACTCGTCGCTCAGAAGGACATCTCAAATCACCGATCTCAAATCGGGGATATCCAACATGTTGGATTGTTTTGGCCCGATTTCTTGTCGTGTGTGGTGTCCTCCGAGGACAAGCGAGCGCGTTGCCATGACTACGGCGTGTAGCCAATAAGAAGACGAGGTGACAAGCCGGTGAGGAAACACCGGAAAAAAACAAAAACACAGCAGCATGGCTTTGACCATTGCCTTTTCTTTGGATTACGTGTCTTCTCTGTTAACAACAAACTGCACACTATCGCCACTGCATTCTCTTCGTCCGCCATGACTGTTTACTCTGAAGTCACGCTCGATCTCGAGAGATTTTGTGAGATTTCCGTCTGACCTGGGAATGCTCGGGGGGGCGTGTCGGTTCGTGTGTGATGTTTGTGGCTTGCGTGATCTTGCCGTGTGGCTACGCACCACACACTGCACGACCAAAGTGGTTAGACGCAGGATTTTTAATCTCCCCGTGTGGGGTCTAACACGGAGAAAAATCGGCCGACAATTTTAAAATCGTCTCGTGTGAACCAGGCTTTAGTCTTTCAGCAGGGGCTTCAGGCAAAGTGGGGTTAAGTGTCTTGCCCAAGGACGCAACGACAGCAGACATCAGTGGGAGTTGGGGGAGATATCAAGTCTTAAAGTTTAATTTATTAAGGACAATGTGCGGTTACAAAACAAGATTGTAGCTCGAGATTTATCACCATGATACTTTCCATCTGTAGTCCTTGACAATACAATCACCATACATATTAAAAACCAGTTCAATATAAAAGTGCATAATTGGTAGGTGATGTGTGTGGAAGGGAAAGTGACACTGCACACCAATCCCCTGGGAAATGTGCTGGGCCTGGAGTTGGCTGATGTTGGAGTGGTGTATGATCTCTCAACACCGACAAGACAACCCAGCCACGATAGGCCAACAAGAGCCAACAGAGAGGTTGGCTGTTGCCTCTCATCTTGTTTGTGTGTCTTGGCCATTATGCCCAATCGAATGTGTTCTTAAAGTCTATATTACTGCAAGATAAATGACCGTATTCATATTCAAGAACACCCGCTAGTCAGTTTGTATTTAAATGCTTGCTTAGCTGCTGCAGTTGTTTTGTATTGACTTAAAATGAATAAAGGATTGGACACAGACAGTTTAAGCTCAGCAAAAATATTGACTCAGTTTTGTGTTACTGTCTTTAAAGGCAGCTCAGCGGGAGAGAAGGTTCAGAGAGCCAAGCACTCTTCACTCACAGAGAAGACTGTACTCAGCATCTGTGCCTTCTAATGTATTCACTATAATATGATTTCCCAAGAATATTATGACAATACAATAACAGGGCATTCATTTAGATAATCTCTGTCCTATTTATACATCTTTATTTGGCCTGATTCATAACTTTTTCCATTGAGAAAGCTGTGTTTTTCCCAGTTGTAAAAAATATGATGGCCCAGTTGAATTCTATGCTTTTAAGTTGTCAAACATGACACTAGGAACAGCGTTTTAACCATTATGTAAGACGATACCATCCTCTCTGACATTTGCTGGTCGCTTTTCAAAATACTTTCCCTACATTACTCAGTGGAGGCCTGGAGGTGGTAGGAATGGCCCCTTGCTGCTTGGTCAATGCTCGGTCTTGGCCCATGCCGCTAATGCCATTCACCCAGCTACCCTATTATTAAAGTCCTAATCTAACACTTGCGGAAAAATCTCTCAATGCAGTGGCTGAAAATGAGGCGCTGAATTGGCCCAGTGCTGGCAGCTGAAAACCACTTTCTCTAAACTAACTTTGATTGGAGTTGACAGAGCGAGTCCTTGCATAACTTCCAGGATTTAATTCCTCATAAACAAAGGCAGAGAAAGAATAGTTTTTAAAATGGAAAGAGTGATGAAAGGCCGGTCACATACGTTCTTTTACATTGAAGACGTTCCAGATTATGTCATGTGCTGATTTTGTGCTATAGCTCAGGGGAAATAGTTCAGGGATATCAACTTGTTGTACTCTTATTGAAGGCAGCATACTCAGAGCCTTCCAAAGCAGAGGGTCACAGAATAGTAAGTAAGTAATATGTATTTATATAACACATTTTTACAGACCAATGTCACCCAAAGCGCTTTACAATGTTCAGAGTTCAAATATTGTTCTGTTCTCTGAGGATGGAAGTGAGACGCCGCACACACTGGCACATCAAAGCCTCTGACCAAACACCCTTCATTCACTCACTCGTTACATTCAAGACCACTGGGACCTTTCTTGTTTCGCCCCAAAATTGTTTGTGCCAACAGAAAATAAAGCAGTGTGAAGAAATAAAATAAAATCAATAATATCTTTATAAGAAAGATAACTCTGAGTCATTATTTGGGCTCAAAGCTGTTTGGTTAAAAGGCCAATCATTTCACTGTTTTGTACGAAAAAGATCATCTAAATTTGACAGAGACCAAATGACTATCACATTGTTCCATTTCAATCAATCAATCAATGTTTATTTGTAAATCACATTTAAAAACAACAGAGGCTTAACAAAGTTATGCACAGACAAGTGAAAAACAGCAACATGGGAAACACATACAAAAAATAGGAATATGCCCAAATAAAACTTGTCTCTTGCTACTCGGTTCTGAAAGCAAAAGAGAAAAGGTGCGAATATGAGACATTTTTTGTGGTATGAAAGTTATGTACCCCAGCTTTAGTACGACTGATGTGGCTACTAAAGGTAAGGTGCACTTTTTTTAATCCCCGTAGGGCAATTCAATCCTCTGTATTTGATCCATCCTGATGCCGCGAAGGCTTACTGTATGTTAATGAGGTTTAAAAATTGTGTTCAGTTTTGAAGCATCTAAATATGTATATATTTATTGATGCTATTTTGATATACATATATACTTTTTGTTGGCACTGACTTGAGTCTTCTACTTTTCCAATCACTATACCTACACTTCTGATGTTGTTCACTAAATTGACGCAAATTCGTACAAAAGTTCTGTTCCTTTGTCGAGCCCCTGAGGCTTAAGATATTACAGACTTTAAAACAAACCAGAAAAAAATGAAAGAAAATATAAAGTCACTGAAAGGAATGTGGAGCAATGAGAACCCTTTTAGCCTTAGGGGTAATGTTGTGGTGTTTTCCAAAGGATTAGACTTGGTCCACTTTCCCCTAATGCCCTGTTAAACTACTGGAGCATTGAGAGAGTCGCCGACATTCATTCATTCTCCATTTTTAGAGCGGTGACCTGTGGGCCGTTTGTTTGGTCTTTCACTAATCAGCTCTAATCCACTGAACGGGACTTTGCCGACAGTGTCTTTGCTCGAGTGATGACTAGGACAAATCCACACAAAAGTACCACAGCAAAAAGAACATAGAGACAAGACAATAAAAAACAAAATTATAGAGAAGAATGATCTTTCGTGATACAGTTTAAAAGACTGTAAACAGAAATGCAACGTAGCAATGTGTGACTATGTGACGTGAGATCGGTTCGGCCGGGCGGTGTGTATTTAAATATCTAGCTTTAATCAAAGTTGACTTCACTAACGTTGCCTGTTTGAAAATGTTTTAGTTGAATATGATCCAAGCAATAATAAAACAATAGTTGCTATTGTATAACATTTTAAAGCATTGCACAATGGAGGTGTGGTCAAAATTCTGTTAGTGGATTATGTGCATGACGGTATTCAGATGAAATGTAAGAGAGACACATTGTCCTTTATCTCTTGAAGTTTGATTTTTTGTGAAAAATGGCAAAAGCATGTTTGAAAGAATATCCGACTCATTTATGACTCATTTCATGCTAAGTGAGTTATAGATCTTTCTTTTTAAATTTATTTACTATAGTGCTGTTAATTGGCTCAGAGCTTGTAAGAATCCCAAATAAAACATCTCAGAATTGTTTATGCCAAAGTTATGATAAACAAAGACAAAGGCATATGTTTTGCATGTTTTAAGTTAAATAACAGAAATACATTTTGAATTATATTTTCATTTTTACCTGTTTGTCACGTGGATTCTGGGTGGGTTTCCTCCAGGTGCTCCAGTTTTTCCTACCACCCAAAACAATCTGTGCAGTAACCACTGCTCCTGATAGGTTGACCTTGTGGCAGAGGACTAATTTCGCCAAAAGGGAGAGTAGTGTATGTTTTATATGACCAGGATAATTACATGGACAGTATCCTTAATAATAAAAATGTAGGGATCTCCAAAAGAACAATGGCAGGCAGTCTTATCCTTTCTAAACACGGCTTTAGTCTCGCACAATAGCGTTAGGGCAAACTCGAGGACCAGAATGTAGTTCAAAGAATTAAGAAGACATCATTGATGCAGACTTCTTTCTAATCCTCGTATTTCAAGCCGTTCTTAACAAATTTGATATTTTGTCCAGTTTCGGATGTGACGACTGTTCTTGCCACATGATGCGTTTCTGTGTTTTTTTCTATCTTCAAACTTGCACATCCGTGAGGCGCAGGTTTATGTTTGATCAATGAGGCAGCGCGGCTCGTGAAAACCCTCATTTTAAAGTCCCCAGAGGCTGTGTCCAGAGCCCAGGCCTGAGTCTGGTCTCAAAACATATGACTTCAATTACAGCCCCCTCCTCCTCTGTCTCATGGACTCTTCAACCAAACGCTGGTCACTGGGTTCATTCCAGACCATTAGAGCATTCATACACAAGGATTAGAAATAAGTAAGTAAGTCATAGTAATACAAATAAGTAACGTCACATTTTCAAATGTTACAATTCTAAGACTAACGATTTTCCAATTAATGCCACTTAGAGTCATAATAAAATTAATAATAATAATGATAAACCAATAGTTTTTATAGCACTTTCTGATACACTCAAGGACGTGTGTGAAGATGTGTTCTTCATTCACGCTATACGCATTGGAGATGGTTTTATAATAATGTATCCTTAAAATAAGAAAATAGTAACAATTCACACTAGAAATGAGAATCTCAATATTTGTTAATTAAAAATGAACACGAGCTCTAATATAATTTATCCTATGGGTTAGGAGTCTATCTCATCTTATCTTATGTTACATATTGTGATATTTTTCTGGTCAACAATTTCTGAATAATTTGGGTAATGTGACATATAGATGAAATATAGTATTTTTTGTCGAACTTTGATAATTGATCAAAGTTCACACATAAGTTACATATCATACATTTGAAGTGGATGCTTTCAGACGTTTAAGCATGTTTTTACTGCGTTCTTTCTACATGTTTTTTTCCTGCCTCTCTGCTATGAAAATATAAACTTCCCTTCTTGCAGCTTTATTGCATTTATTCACAAAAACCAAAAAAAAATTATCACATATTCATGTCTCAACAATAAGAAAGTCGCTTGTTAGATGCTTGTTAAGTGCCAATGAAAGAGGTGGGACATGTTGGCTGTTTTGTTTTTGAGCTGGTTTAGACTAACACGACAGAATTCAAAAACAGATTAAACAGAATATTGTTTTGATTAATACCAAAAGATAGTTTCATGTTTATGTGCAGAATCCTGTTAGCAGTCAGCTCACATATGGTGTTTATTTGGGACTTTCCTTATCTTATCAGCATTGCCAACCCAAACAAATGAGCTGTTGGCACTTTTATGATTCCAGAACTATGGAAAACAGCTAACAAGCTAGTTTCACAAAACGTTAGATGGAAAGAGAGTAAGTGTGATCAAAAATATTATAACCAAACCACAAATATATGAGCTACAAGGCAGAATTACTAAACTAAAATTGTGTTCTTTATAGACGTCTTTGCCATGTACTCTTCAGATTTAGAAATTGTGTCATGCTTGTAAAGTCCTCGCAAGCATGACACAATGTTGGAAATATTTCAAGCCGACATAATACAACAATTTCACTTTCAGAATTGACTGACCAAAGGTTTTGAGATCATTTTATTTTTTTCTAATTGCCTTTACCCTTTAGAGAAAGGTCAGTTATTTTAATTTTACATTTTTTTCATTTGAAGAGAGAGATTTTTTTTCAAAGCAAGATCAGGTTAGACCCGCCCATTCTCACCCCCCACTGCTTCCTAATTGGACAAAATAAATGTTCATTCTTAATGGTTAATACACAGACGAAGCTCCTTTCCATTGGCCAGGCTATTCTCCTCCAGAGAATCTTTTTGTGGCGGTTATTCAAGGCGATATTGCGTTTGACTTACTTGCGTAGCGTTAGTGTTATACAAGTAACCTTTATGACCTTGTAGTATAAATGTGTTTTACTGATCGTACATGTCAATATGGTCACATGGTCAAACAATGAAATACAATTCAAGTGTCAGACATCACCATTAACTTACATTTCTCCTGTACAAGTGTGAGGCAAGTTTAATTATATTTTTAGGTTGACAATGAAAGACCTCTAAAGAAAGAACATTGCAAAAAATGATCAAATTTGAGGTAATAGTTGCTTGAATCGAGTGTTTTTTTTTTGTCTTACTTTGATTTCTGACTGTCTTAAAACAAGATTTGCCAATTTGACAACTCATTACAAGGGAGACATTTATTTATTTATTTACTAGGATAAACCCCTTGAGATGCATCATCTCGTTTTCAAGAGGGTCCTCGAAAGAATTGCAAGAAAGTAAAAAAACAAGACAGAAACAGCAGTACAGGCTCATAACCAACAAAAAAACCAACAAAAAACAACAAACAAATTATAACTGAACATTCACCTTTTCACACTTCCTTTCATACAAGCGACAACATACACTCACACACAGACACTCAGTTACAATAGGGCATTGTAGAACACACATTACAAGGTGTTTGTAGATAAGACAAAAGGGCATTTTTATACATATTATAGGAGGTAATGATTTTTTGTCTTTTTACAAGATAATTTTGCTTTTCCCATTTGAAAATCTTGTTTTAAGGCAGTCAAAATGTACTCAAACTAAGATAATTTTGTACAAGTGTGAGTATTTTTTACTTCTTTTTCATCACTTTTTGCAGTGTAGGCTATGATGTCAGACATAACCTCTAAGACGTGACCATATCATCAAAATGTATGATACATGTTTAGACTACATTAAAGCTGCGGGATCCAGTTACTTGCGAGTTGGGATCTTTGCTGATTATGGAGACAGTCACACCTACAGCATCACACTCAAAGCCACGCATTGTTAAGACTCGTAATGCCGCTATGAATCACTCCAAATGAAAAACTTGGCAGATTTGCGTCGTGAAAAGAAACCAAAAGATACTTGCAAGTACAAGTTGAGAGTGCTTACGATTTCTGCAAGTAACCGAATTGGCATTTTTGTTTTTATATACGGCACGTTCCAGATGTCTCGCCCAATAAATCTGCCACGCGGTCTGGCCGAAGATCTGTTTTTACAAAAGTCAGGGCGGAGTGTTGCGAGACGAAAGGCAAAAACAGCAGCGGTGGAGAAGTGGCACCTTATCAGACTGGTGTGTGTGGAAATGGACTTATTTAAGGAACACATATGTGAAAAGTTACGCCGCTTTGATCGTACATGCTTCTCTTGTTTGGAGATACGGTATGTGATGGATCTTGTGGATACACTGACTCTATACGGCAACAGCTGAATACAATACAAAGCATTCACTTCTGAATCAATCTCCGAGATGAGTTACATGTATGTGGAGATGTATGGTCCATTTTCTGCTTCAAAGTCCGGCTTGTCTCTATCAAGATGTTGCCAGGAATGCGACTCAAGTTTATTCGTAAATGTCAGCAAAGGCGATATAAAGTATTTTACATAACTAGAAAGGAAAAATTTACATTTTCATCATCCATCCATCCATTTTCTACCCTTTAATCCATTTCTGGGTCAGGGGGGTGGCAGTCAGAGATGCCACCCAAGTCTCATAGCACCAGCCCCTCACTGACCCTCTGCAGGTGGTGAGTCCACAGGAGGACGGCTGCTCTCTGAGTGTGAGCATAGCCTTGATCTTTCAGTGGGGGCTTTGGGCAAAGTGGGGTTAAGTGTCTTGCCCAAGGACACAACGACTGCAGTCATCACACTAATAAAAATGTCTCTCCGACCTTTTTGGACATTGCCTATTTGGAGCTACCCACTGCGATAAGGGAGAGCTCTTATTATGAAGCATTCATAGCCAGTATATTTTGTGTGCTCCTTGCGTGTTCTTACTGCTGCCCTGTGCTTTGAGTTCCCTTGTGTATGAACTGTGCTATACAAACAAACTTGCCTTGCCTGTATGTGTGCTGCAACACCGGAATGTCTCTACTGTGGGACGAATAAAAGTTATCTTATCTTCTCCATCAACATGTGGATCAACACAATTTCTAGAGCTTTATTCACATCATTTGTACAAATCTTTTTTTTTTTTTTTTTTGCATTGTTGTACTGAACCTGTGTGAGTGTGTGTTAGTTTTTTTATGATTAAAAAACAAATAATAATAGTTATCACATTCATTGTTACAGACCAAAAGGATATTTCCTTTGTAAACGCACTGGTAAAAATTAGGATTTGAACATTGCCAATGTTGGCTCTTAAGTCCAGGTTTATCTCATTTTAATTTATCATTACTTATTATTGAAATTTCTTCTTAGAGGCCTGTTTCACATTTTAAGGAAGACTGTTAGAGATTTTAGCTGCACAAACGTGAACATAGATTTCGTGGTTTCGTAGTCCTGAGATCTGTCAAATATAATGATTCTAATTCATTTTGAAAAACATGCATCTTAACTGTGGGGATCTGATGTGGAACTTGGTCTTGTGCCGTTAATTGCTTGTCTGGACAAGTTTCATACCTTGTCCCTTCTGACTCCCCATTTGTAAAATGTCTTTATGTTCCTGCCCCATGAGGAGCATGTAACACAATACTCTCTCAGGAACTTAACCTGCTCTTTGTCTGATTTAATCTCCAAATATTAACAGGTTTAAAGTTCCAATAGAAACTGAACACAAATGCAAGCCCAAAAACCATTGCCCTAACAAGTCTGATGGGAATATTGATAGAATACAAGCCTTTGTTTTGTAATAAATCCTGTATAAGCTGCCTTTTCTTGGTTTTATGATTGAACAAAGTCGATATGAAGGGCACCATCTGAAGAGCTTAATGACAGGGTCTGGTTTGGCAGGATTCGCTGTGGTTTTGGTGTGAAGCTACTGCAGAGCCGGGAAGCCGCAGTGACTGGGGTGTTTCACAACTACTGGTCCATCTGGGATCGTCCCCCACTGTCCATGACGGTGTTACAATATGTGCTGATCGGTTCTTTCGAGTATAAAGTGCTTATTTGAATGCGCTGATGCTAGAAAGGTGCGAGTGGGATGTTCAGTTATCACACAAATCACTGCACTACACGTCCAAGCTATAGCTAAATTCTTACGTCTGTTTTTTAAATGTAACTTCCACTTCTGCAGCACCTCTCTGTCCTTTTTCTTGGTAGTATGCAAACTTCCTCCTTCGCCTTCAACGATGTTTGTACAGTATTGTTGAGGTTTTATTGTAACAAACTGGATCCGTAAGTCTAACATGAAGTAAGAAAAACAAAGGAAAACTTTTGCTGTTATAAGTTGCCAGAGTTTTGACCCCAATAGTCAGAAAAGTGCTGCATTATGGTCATATGACTCTTTACCATTGAGAAGTAGGGAAGGCTAAATAATTATGAATCTAG
Organism: Knipowitschia caucasica; assembly: GCA_964034765.1. Classification (NCBI taxonomy): domain Eukaryota; kingdom Metazoa; phylum Chordata; class Actinopteri; order Gobiiformes; family Gobiidae; genus Knipowitschia; species Knipowitschia caucasica. Next base: position 21,160,596 of record OZ035833.1, read on the forward strand.
TTTTCAATCCAATGGAATAGTAACTGCTACACTTTATGACCCCGAGAACACAGGTGACCCTCCTTTTTGTGCAATATAATATATAAAAAATGTATTTATTAGTTTTATGCATGTTATTTTGATGTCTGATAATGTTGTGCGCTCAGACCAAGCAGACCCTAAAATTTGTCTTTTGATGTTTAGCTAATTCCTCAACTGCTAGAACCAAAATCTGTGTTGCATTATTGGATTGGAGTAACAATACACGCAGGTTAGAGGCGCATTCTTGATTCCATTGCTTTTCTTTGACACTTTATTATTGGGTACATCCATCTTTACGTTGTGAGGTTTTATTAAAAAGGCAAAGCAGAGGTTTTGAATGTAACCTCCGCTCTCAGCAGCGGGAGGCCGAGCAATGACAGGTCTGGAGCTCAGAATGCGATAGTGGAAGTCCTGATTACAGAGGAAAGTGTTGGTGGTCCGCAGAGGAGGTGGAGCAGGAATCCTAGAGGCTCCAACATCTGTAGAATGATACGAGTTCTGTTTGGAGAAGTGGAAGGGCCGACCTCCTGCGGCTGTACACTTTCAACATGATCCAAATCTACACCGCACTTTCTCTATAGATCCCTTTTTTGCTTTTGCTGCTGCTTCTCGTCCTCTCCCCTTGATCGCGTCCGTACAGTGGCTGAGAAGGGTCAGATTTGTGGAGTGTGTTTTTATTGTCAGTAAATGTCATATTTTTTCCCCATACTTTGTTTTGCACTCAGAAGACCCACACAAAATGACAATGGGAACTAACTAATTATATCAACACAGAATTTGTATTTTCTAGGATTTTATTTGTGGAGCTACTGTGTCCACGTAATGTCTCTTGTGCATCAATAAAGTTAGACAATAAACTCTTAGAATGCATGTTGTAAAACAGAATGCATGCTCTCGAGTTACTAAATTGGTCTCGCTGACTGAGAGGCTGTTCTGTAGAGTAGAAACTAAAACTGTGTCCCAATTGTTAGTTCCTACTGCGTACCATAGACTGTATGTTAGAAGTGAATTAACCGAGTGGTGACATCATCATAGTGTTTGCCGAATGAACTGATTTGAACATGAGCTAACTTGAGCCAATTAACGTACATATGGGAGTTTGTTCCTACAGCGTAAGCAGACGTGTTGCTAAGGTGGTTGCTAGGGCCATCTGGAGTTTTCTTGATATTGGTGAGTATGACACAGACAGTTACTGAGCTAGTGGAGTTTCCATAATCAACTTGCAGAATATACCAAGACCAAGATCTCGTTGGACGTCATTGAGCTAGGAGGTTAGCATTGTCCATTTATATACAGTCTACATACTCTGTGTTTACTGTACATTTAATAGATAGATAGATACTTCATTGATCCCCGCAGGAGAAATTCAGGTGTCCAGTAGCAGCAAAAAAACCAAAAAACTTTGAAATCAAACAGCACTTAGACAATTCTCTACGACTTAAATCTCACTTCTCCACCAACTATTTCCTTGCCACATCACCCAACCAAAATCCAGCCTGTTTTCTTCTACTTGGAATAGAAGAACCAACACCTACATGAAATTACAGCACATATAATGATCAAGAATGGAAAAGATTCTCATGTTAAAAATCCCAAATACATCCTCACTCTTTTGTTATGATGAAGATTTGACAGAACAATTGCTTCTAAAAGTTGACCATACATTCCTTTCTAAAACTAAACCGTGATCTTTCACACCCTCTGGAGCTGTGGAAACTTGTTGACTGCCCCACGTCACTCGGCTCGTATCAGAGGTGGTGACTTCATGTAATGAGGTTTATCGCACTTTGGATGGGACGAGGTCAGCTGGAGCCTTATCTGAGAGCTGGGAGATAGCTCTGTCTGCAGCCGTACCACGCTCAAGAAGCAAGAAGCATGACATCAGTGTTTAACCAAAGTCTAAACACTGGGGGAGTGTGCTGTAATTTAATGTAGGTGTTGGTTCTTCTATTCCAAGTAGAAGAAAACAGGCTGGATTTCGGTCGGGTGATGTGGCAAGGAAATAGTTGGTGGAGAAGTGAGATTTAAGTCGTACAGAATTGTCTAAGTGCTGTTTGATTTCAAAGTAGTAGTAGCAGTAGTTACACAAATTTAATTGCAGGTTTTTAAAATCTAGTCTAAAAACTATTTTTTACACCTTGGCTTTTAACACCAACTGAGTTTTACTTTTCATATGTATTTTATGCTGTTTGCTTTTTATCTTTTGAGCCTGGGAAGCACTTTGGGCAGATGGTGTTGACATTGACATACTGTAGTAATAGTTTTATTTATTTAGATTTTTTATTGTGATGATTTACTATTTTTTGTTTGTGAAACGCGTTGGGTGGTTGAACTGCATTGATTGTGCTTTATACATAAACATAACACAGTAGTAGTGGTAGCAGTAGTAGCAGTAGTAGTAGCAGTAGTAGTAGCAGGAGTAGCCGTAGTAGCAGTAGTAGTAGCAGTAGTAGTAGTAGTAGCAGTAGTAGTAGCAGTAGTAGTAGTAGTAGTAGTGACAGTAGTAGTAGCAGTAGTAGTAGCAGTAGTAGCAGTAGTAGTAGCAGGAGTAGCCGTAGTAGCAGTAGTAGTAGCAGTAGTAGTAGTAGTAGTAGTGACAGTAGTAGTAGCAGGAGTAGCCGTAGTATAGCAGTAGTAGTAGTAGTAGCAGCAGCAGTATTAGTAGCAGTAGCTGTAGCAGTAATGCATTTTCAGAAGTCTTTTCAGATGTCTTGTGGGTCTCAAACAAAAACTGACATTGTGTTCTGTCAACGACTATAAATAACAACAGTTGAAATGTGAGCTTTAAGTGAAAAGACATTTCTAAATATTTACTCTTGACAAGTAATTTGTTTTGACAGAACATCTGCGGGAAATCTATAACAACAGCTTAACTAAATATGAAGAAGTCCAAAAGAGAAATGAGGTGGAGAGTTGGTCCTCTTTGAAGATTGTGTTTTTTAATATGGACTGGACCACTGGCTCCTCTCATGTGGCTCTGTTTGTTCATGGTACAAGGACCTGAGTTTACAGGAACTGGAGATTACAACTTCCTGTTTAACCACAGTGATATTGTTTAGCTCCTGTATCCATGTATAAGAGTGTATCAGTTTTTGGGATATTATATGGATGTCACAATGTTTTGACACGCAAACCAAACAATGGTTCTCAACTGGTCTGTCGAGAGCCTTTGTAGTAAAATGTAGTAAGCGGCACGGTGGCTGAGTGGATAGCACTCTCGCCTCTCAGCAAGAAGGTCCTGGGTTCAAATCCCGGTTGGACCAGGGCCTTTCTGAGTGGAGTTTGCATGTTCTCCCCGTGTCTGTGTAGGTTTCCTCCGGGTGCTCCGGTTTCCCCTACCACTAAAAATATGTACAATAGGTCTGGCATGCGCCTCCTGTACTGGCACTCCCAAAAAAAATAACAATTGTAAACCGCTTTGAGACTCCGATGTGTAGTGAAAAGGCGGTATATAAATAAAAGCTTACTAATCTATTGTAATGTAAGAAGTATTATTAAGACATGTCTCCACAATTCAAATGTTTGTACTTCAAACAAAATAAAAAAATAAAAACTTATCCATTTGGATTTCTTTAATTTGTTAGACAAGATTTTCAAGATTAATTTCCTTGATTCAGGGTATGTTGCAGTTCTTTGGAGTATTTTACATCATTTACAGTATATACTATTTCAACTTGGGTCGCAGCTTGCCATTATAAGTTGATGTTCTGACACCAGTTGAGAACCACTGCTGTACAAGACCAAATGTTGAGTGATATCTTTTACAACATTTGACAAGCTCTCACCTCAGATATCCTCTTGTCCGTCCTTTTCAGAATTTCCGTCCGATCTCAAGCGGCTTTCCGAGTTACCAGCGCAAACCGTCGTATGGCTCAGAACCCCCCTCACCCCCAGCCCCGGTCTCGTCTCCAACACCGTACGCCAACAACGGACACTCCAGGCCCAACAACGGACACAGCTACACAGGATATGGGAACGGGAATGGGCACGGCAACTACAACGCACCCAGCCCTCAATACACTGCACCCAGCCCTCAATACAACGCAAACCAATACAATTCCCCCCAGTACAACGCGCCTTCTGCTTTGTACTCACACAATGGAAGCAATGGAAGCAATGGAGAGAAATGTCTATCCAACAAGATGAGTGGACTCAGACTCAGTGCGACAAACAGGTCAGTGATATGAACATGGGCAGCTCTTTTCACAAAATGTTTGAACAATGTGAATGACAGATTTATTAACAGAAGTAGCTTTTGTCTGGTCCAGCAACATTTGTTTGTTTTTTCCATTGGAAAGTCTTGCTTTAAGTCCAAAAACTAAAAACAAACCCTTGCAGTTTGCATGGTGGGGGGTCCGCTCTTTCCAAGTAGGCGGCAGATATCATCAGAAACATTTATGTATTTTGTTTTAAATAATCACAATGAATGTTTATGCAGCTGAAAAGAAATCATCATGGATCATCAAATGAGGAATCTTGTCTGAGATTATTTAGTGAATACATTTCCCACTCTTCACCTACCCATTTTTGTGGAAGAAATTGGTTGTGAAAGGAGAAGCAGTTTTTGAAAATAGCACTTTTTCTTTGTCAGTGAATGCCAGGACACCTGTGCCGACTTAAGTAGATTAAGTTGAATTATCAATGACTTAGGGTGATTGGCTTCAAGAAAGAAAAACATGTTTTGCTAAGTCATTCACAATTTTCCAGAAACGTCCACAGTTTCCAATGGAAAGGTCAGGACCTAACTTTCCTTTAGGGGCAGTTTTCTACGGCTATTAAATCCCATATTGGCTTTCATTTAACCTAGTTTTATTAAAAGGATTGCAGCTTGAGACCAAAAACGTCCAAATATGAACTATAAAAAACAGTCTTATTGGGTTATTAAAATGCTTGTTAAATCTATTTTGAGTGTTGCTGTTTGAAAATAATTCACAGCATGTTTTGGTGTTGTGCCTGGACTCACAGACAGACAGATGGTAAGTAAGTAAGTTAGTAAGTTTTTATTTATATACCGCCTTTTCACTGCAGATCTGAGTCTCAAAGCGGTTTACAATTGTTAATTTTGGGCATTTGTCTCTCACCCCACACAGAGATGGGAGCGGGGTCGCCAGTACAGGAGGCGCATGCCAGAACTATTGGACATATTTTTAGTGGTAGGGGAAACCGGAGTACCCGGAGGAAACCTACGCAGACACGGGGAGAACATGCAAACTCCACTCAGAAAGGCCCTGGTCCGACCGGGATTCGAACCCAGGGCCTTCTTGCTGAGAGGCGAGAGTGCTATCCACTCAGCCACCGTGCCGTGCAGTGTGAGGATATGGTGAACACACCTGTGCAGCAGAGGGCTGCAGAACACATTATGTTGTTGGGGATCTTCTCCAGTGGCTCATAAAGGTTTAGAGTTTAGAGGCTGCACATCCTGGAGTCAACCACTAGTCCTTTGCTTCTGTGTGATTCATTAAACAGACTGTTACAGGTGTAAGTTGTTTATAAGGTGACAGTAACTCAGGTAGAGTATGCATTCTCTGGAGCAAAGGTTGGCAGTTCAAATCTTACTTTCACTTTGACAGAGTGGACAGATCAGTTATGCTCTCACAGGTGGGCTGGCGGTGCTTACCATTGCTGTGTGTGGAATCAATAAAGAGAGAAGTTCTGAAGTTTCTGAGGTGCATAACACAAGCATTGTTTAGGTTCTTTTGTCTCAGCCTGTCAACCTGAACAGTAAGCGACCGCTGTGAAGTGTCTGAGGAGCGACTGCAGGCATCAGAATGTTTAAAGTCTGGTGCTCGTCGGGCAATTTGCCAAGATACAAAAAACACACTGCAAGGAAAAGAAGTTTCCCTGGAGAACCCATGTCTCACCAATAAACCTACACTGTAGAATGACACAGAACTGCCCCATGATCAGTGATATTTAGGCAGCTGAAAGTTTGTAGCGGACATGTTAGGAAACGGGAACAAGAAGAATATGCAAACACATAATGTCTAACCCTCTCGAGCCATTCGAGACTGTTTGCTTCATTTGTATGTGTTCAACTATGTCTCCTCTTGTGTCACTCTTAACACCTTTATGTCATGTTGTTGGATAAAAGAATATGGACCAAACCCCTTCTTGTAGTTTAGTAGAATTAGCCTGAAGTAATTCTACTAAAGTCACAGTGCTCTTTCCTGCAGGCTTTGAGAAGTTAAAACAGTTGTGTCCAGGTTTTGAAGAGACTTGATGGGTGGATGAATGCATGAAACTTTAATGATTAGGACTGCAGGCATTCAAAGGCACAGGTCTGCAACTCTTTGGAGATTATCCAGACCAAATCTGGAAGATCTTCAGTAAAGTATGTAGTACAAGTGTATTAAGTGCATCCATTTTATTTTATGGAGGTTTAAAAACAATGTGAACTCAGATAAACAAATCAATCTTGCTTTTTACTTTGAGAAAGAACCAAACCATTCAATCTTAAAGCAAAAGTCACAATGCATTCCCTGAAAGATGGATGGATCAGGAGGTCTTTTTCATGTTTTTTACTGTTATGTAGTACATTCCAGGAAATGCAAATAAAGGTTTAAATTCAAAGTCTAAGAATATGCTGTGGTCCTGAACGTCTCCCTGGGGCGGTGTGGGGGAAATCGGGATTCACGAAAATAACTGAAATTGGGTCCAAAAACGTGTTTGTGGTGAGATTTTAGAAGAGTGGTTGAAAGATATCTGTGGTCAAGAATTGAGATAGTTATGTGAAGTCGTTCTTTTTTGTACACTTTTAGTTAGAATTCCATTTGGATTTGAGCTTAATAAATAAAATGCTAATATCATCATGTGTTCTCTCCAGCCCAGAGCCACCAATGCAGTCCCCCGGGGGCCGCAGTGAAGTGGACACACAGTCTGAGGTCTACAGGATGCTCCAGGACTATGAAGAACCAGTGTCTCAACCCAAACAGTCTGGATCCTTCAAGTACCTGCAGGGGATCCTCGAGTCCGGGGATGGAGGTAAATGCAGACCAGACTAAAAAGAGTTTTGCCAAAAAAAATTTGACAGTTTGAATGTATTGAAAGACTTGTTTAGCACCCAAACCAAAGCTTCTCATGTATTATTTGTGAGGAAGAAAACATGAAATATAAAATAGACTAGATCTACAGGTTAGTGCCACTGATCAATGAATTGTGATTTTTGATCTCATTCATAATCAATCAATCAACTTTTATTTGTAGAGCGCCTTTCCTACACAAGCCAAAACAAGGCGCCTCACATCATGCATAAATCCTAGACATTAAAATCCACAAAAACATTAACGATACAATTAAAATCCCAAAGGGCATTAAAAACACACAATGAGATCACACGGAAAATTTAAAAACATAAAAAAATCTAATCACACAAGTAATAAAAAACATTAAAACATTAAAATCACACATGGGATTAAAATCATAAATAGCCATAGTGCACCTAAAAATAAAATAAATCAGTTGTATGCACAGCTAAACAGAAACCTTTTTAACCTAGACTTAAAGAATGCCACAGAAGTCGCCTGTCTCACATTTTCAGGAAGACTGTACCAAATCCTAGCCGCATACATAATATAATAGTAATACAAATAATAATAATAATAATAATAATAATAATAAATACATTTTATTTATAATGCCTCTTACATATCCAGGAAACCTCAAATACAGTACTACAAAAAAAAAAAACAGACAAAAATCAGAAGTACAGACAACATCAAAAATGCTGCACTGAATACCAACAGCTTTCCTTTCCTTTAAAGACTGCCGCTCTACCACATGTGTCACTAGGTTTTGTTGGGTTTGTGTGAACATATACTCTGTAATCATGGCTTTTTTCAATGTCCCGTTTCATGACTGTTAATGCTCCACCCATTCAAAAGAAAAAGGGAGTTTTGTTTTGAATCGTCAATCACAATAGCAACCTGGATTTTTCTCATTTTTCCAACCAACTTTTCAAACCTCAGTGTTGCAGTCCCAGGGTCCAGTTCAAACACAATATCAGTTATAGAAGGATTCTCAGTGGTAGTGACAAGAAACAAACAAGATTCAACGTTTGTATGGATTGTTGGTAATTATAGCATTTTTTCAAACAAACAAAAGTAAACATGGTGATGACTGCAGATTCTGTGTCATCAAAACTCAATTTAAGTGCAAGACCCCCCTTTAGGGACAACTCTAAATCCATTTGGAGCTGTTCTGGACTTGTAGTTTTCTCAGGCCCCTCTAAGTTAATCCTCCCTTTCTCCGCTGGTGAATACTTTTCCTTTTATAGAGACACGCACAGGTCACTGACTCTCCGAGGCGACGACGGCAGAAATTAGATTTTGGACAAAGCTCGAGCGAGAAGCAAAAGACAGAGTGTTCCTAAAAGCTCGAGAGAAGATGAACTCGGGAGGAGAGTTTTGTTAAGGCAATCTACTGCAAAAACAACTTCAACAAAGGACTATAACCTCAGATTTATGGCCTTCCTGTCTGGCTTTTGTCTGTTCAGCATTTGAGGTTGTGACAAATTCCTGCACTGTAAAAAAAAAAAAAAAACTAAAAAACGACAGCTTTTCTTCAGTGCATTGGACTTTCTTTGATGGAATAACAGATAATTCAACAAACAAACTGAGCTGATTTTTGTAGCTACCACATGAAACAGGAAAAATACATATATTATTCAAAATGTTATGTCCGAATGTTAAGTAACTATTAATGATAAGTATGAAGATAGTGAGTAAAACCATAATACTCAATGAAACAAATTTAAAAAACTATGCTGGATTACAGAAACCCATCTGTTATTGGGAAACTGCACCACAACAAGCAGTGGAAATATATGTGTTATTGTAGAATGACTCCTGACTGAACTTTGCGAAATCCAGATATTCATATTCTCAAACAGTCAACATACCACAGCTAGCTAAGGACCAGGCAGTAGGTGGGGCTAGAGGGAAAGGTGAAACCAGAAATCAAAATTAAATGTAGCATACACACAGATTACAGACCCATCATGCAACATCCAAATAGTATGTAAACATTTGAACTTTACAATCTGACTTCTGCAGTTTTTCCAAGTTCCTTTGTTGTTCTTTCTGCTTTGACACTTTTGACCTCAGAGCAGTGACCTTTATGGCCTGTTCTCATAGATAATAAATGATTAATGTGTAACAGTGGTCTCCTGAAAATGGCCCTTTAAGTTACAGGATGATACAAACTGAAGAATGTGGGTGGACAGAAACAAACTGAATGTATGAAGCGACCATCCCTTTGGCAAACACTGGTTCATAATTAACATCTCTGTACACACTTTAACCGTCTTAGGGTTTTTCATTTGCTGTTAATAAATGTATTTTACCTTAACAGTCCAGTATATAAATAAATGTGCACTCTTCAAACAGTAGTAAACTGTTAAAAGCATTATTGCAATGTGTAAACTTTACATTATATGGCACAATATTTTGTCGGACTGTTATTATTATATCCTAAATTATTCTTTCGTTATCACTTTCTCAATTTCACGAAGCTACTGTATGTGATGCGAGAGATACACACACACAACACACACACACATACATGCACATACACAACAATCGATTTGCTATTAGAAAACTAGAAAATAATAATCAAAAGTACCCTCATTCAAATTCAATACAACAACAATTGAAATAGTGTCAAAAATAATGTTGACCAATTAAAGGTGTATTATACAATTGTAAGTGGGGGTAAAAATTAGCGTGCCAGTGGCTCTAAGAGTGGGAAGAATGGTGCTTTTGAACAGGGTTGTGTCTGCATTGCTCCAGGACAAACTCTTTTGCATGTTTTCTGGTGCTGGGCTCTCTCAGTAAAGAAAACCTTCCAAACAGTTGCACATAATAGCATCCTAGAGACCACGAAGAGGAATAAAGGCCATATGCCGACTACTCATACAGCACTTTTTATTGTTGTGCTGTTTATATAAAAAAAATTACAACTTTTTTTCCGCGTAAAAAGTTGCATAATGCCCCTCGAGGCGATTTGGATTTTTAAGTATTGCCGTCACACCTTCCCTCAGAGCAATACACAAAATCAGACAGGACAACTAGAAACCTTGAAGATATCCATATTCGTTACCTACAGTATGTACATGTATAGTTCTTCCAATGGGTGTATAGCCCCTTGCGAGATGGTGAAGAGATCCAGTTTTACGGACGGAAGTTTTAGATGTATCCAAAACGTGTACAGTATGTCTCTTAGAACATTCAACAGCCTGTATAGTATATTTGACAGACAGCAGAGGATGTGGTCTGACTGATGGGGTTAGAAGCTCGCAGTGCAGTATTTGTTCTCTCTCATGAGCCTGGCTGTGATCGACAGGTTTACTCTTCCATGCAGCGAGGTACAATCATTTTGAGACCGTTTCAAAGTGAGCTGATGGTGTCCACTGTCCAATCAGACTGTGAAAATCACCTCAGCAGCTGCAAAGCCAGGAGTTCATTTCAGTGTCAGATTCCATTCTCTATTGTAATCAAGCTTTCCACTCATCTAAAACGTCCTCTGCAATAATATTTTTGCCAAGAAATGACTCCTGAGATTGCTCCATGTTACACTGATGCATATTAAAAAATCAGTATGTCGTAAGAATTAATCTGAAATATACATCAATCATTATAAGAAAAGATGAGATGAGAGACTTTTTTCACACAATAGAGAAATGTACTTGAAGTTAAATTAGCTGAAGCAAATTAAAAAAAAATTCTGCACATGTTTTGGAGTCTGTATACTGTATAGAGCAGTTTATGACTATTTGGATTGTACAGTAGTTGGCTATTGTTTAAACTCATTGATTAGTTATGAATTAACTATTTACAGGCCTGCGTATGACAGACTGGCTTCTTGACTGATACTGTTAAAATGACATTGTGTACATTTGCATTGTGTGTGTATTTTAGGTCATGTATTTGAACGTGTATACAGCCATGCTTGTGTCTCTGCCCCGCTGGTCCGGTGACAGTTGTAGATGGTATCCTCAATGTTGACTTTTCAGGACATTCAAAAGGTAAACAGTAGGATCGGATAACGTAGAATTCCACAGGAGGACAAGGACCTGTGGTTAAGATGAAGAAGGTGGGACCAAAATGCCCATTATATACTTAACTTAGAGGAACAGCACAATAAATGAACTGTTGGCTCAGTAGATACAGTTTTTCATGATTTCATAATAAAGAGTATTTGTGCAAAAACCGTGAACGATACAAATCAACACATACGCACATCTTAAAATGTGAAAAAAGTTCAAAAACGTCAAGACAAGATTCTATTCCATTCAATTTTTTCTTTATAGCCCTACCACAACAATAGTTATCTCAGAGGTTTAGTAGAGTATACAGTAGTAGGAGTTTTACTATACAGACATTTTTTTCAAACTTGAACAAAGAGAAGTCATAATCCCCAAATGAAACAGCAGATCTGTAACGGGCCACAGAGCAGCGACAGGCTTAGTAGTAGTAAGTAAGTAATGTTTATTTATATAGCGCGTTTTACAGACCAAGGTCACCCAAAGCGCTTTACAATGTTCAGAGTTCAGATATTGTTCCAATCATTCCACACACGGTGATGACGGAAGCGAGTCGCCGAACACACTGGATCATCAGCCCCCAATCAACACCATCCATTCACTCTCTCATTTACACTCATACCTATAGTGCATGTTTTCAGTGGTAGGGGAAACCGGAGCACCCAGAGGAAACCTACGCAGACACGGGGAGAACATGCAAACTCCATTCAGAAAGGCCCTGTTCTGACCGGGATTCAAACTCAGGACCTACTTACTGAGAAGCGAGAGTGCTATCCACCATGCCGCGGCTTAGTCACGGCTCCTGATGAGAGAAATTAGAATTTTGAGAATAGCTGGATTTTGGATGACATCATAACATTGTAAACGTTTTAATAGAGATAAAGGCAGCTGAAATAAATATGATTAAAGAGCAGATTTTTGCAGAGATATTTGGATTCAAGTGAGTAATCACATTTTCGATGCATCTTATGGGCGTAAAATGAATAGGCATCAATAGTCAGTAATAACCAATCACTGTGAATTATGAATGTAGATTGGTATAGTATAGAGTGAATTATAATGGTTTAATATGGGCTGCTTTTCCCTTGTCTGTTTTGCTACTGGGTTAAGCTCATGATAGTTAATAGCTCACTAAACAATAGAGAAAGTGAGAAATGGTCCAAAGGGAGACATAACCTGGGCCCTGGAGTCTGTTTTAAAGCCGTTTAGGGTAAATCTGTGTAAGAAGTCTCTTTTAATAGAAGCAGACAGGGTCAACTTGGAACGCCATAGATATTCGGTGGAGGGAGAAAAGAAACACATTTTCCAAATCCCACCTTTCTTTGAAGCAGATTTGGCTTTTTGACCTCTTTAGCCCCAAGGAGACATAAGGCCAAGGTCATTGTTTACTTATTATAAACAGACTTCAAAGCTCAAGCAAAGATGGACTGGAAAGATGATCTTGTTGGACTTCAATTTAATCATAAAACTAACAATAAAAATAAAATCAAAAGGCAAGATTTCCCCACAGGCAGGATAAAGTATATACAATACAATTTATTCTTATATAGCCCTAAGTCACAACAGAAGTCATCTCAGAGGACTTAACAAAACCATTGAAATCACCAACACAGGTCAGAGAATCAACATAAAACACATGAAAAATATAAAGCACACACAGAAGAAAATGTCCATACATGTTGTAGAATGCTAAAGTGTCCTGATCATCACCAATCCTTTCTGTTGGACACTAACTGTCCAACAAGACCCTCCTGCATTGACAAGGAAAAACTCTTAAAAAACCCAGTGGGAAAAAGTGAGAAACCTTGGGGAGAACTTGGGAAACCCACAGGGAGGGAGACCCATTTGAGAAAGGGATCCGCTCCTCCGGACAGACAGGCTAATGATCTAGGACCTAAGCTAGCTACAGAACGTGGACCAGTGGCCGCTGAACGTGGACAGGTCCGGTGCAGGACTGAAGCACTCCCAGGCGGGTCGGGCAGGGCAGTCCGCAGGTGTATATCTCACCTATCTTAAGATAAAGTCAAGTGAATTATTTACGGTGGTCAACAAACTTTGAAAATTCATGAGTAGTATATACCTTGGAAAATATGACATTGCTTAGACCAATACGTAGAAGTATGGTTTTAATGCATTTTTCCCACCCAGGTGTGTCGCCAACTGACCGACTGAGGAATCTGAAGTCTCCCATCAGATCTCCAGTTCCCAAGATGGGAAACCCTATCTCCAGTCCTGCCCCTGGACTTCAGAAACTGCCCCAGTGCACACGCTGCTGCAACGGCATTGTGTAAGTATTTTTACATTTATGACAAATGTATGGAGTTTAGAGTTCTACAATATTCATTATCTGTCATGACCACGCTCATCACTGAACTAAATGATTTGGAACAATATTCTTCAAACACAATTGAAAAAATTGGTTGTATTTATACCATCCATCCATTAATCCATTTCTGGGTCGGGGGGGTGGCAGTCAGAGCTACACCCAGTACACAGAGCACCAGCCCCTCACTGATCCTCCTGCAGGTGGTGAGTCCACAGGAGCTGAGATCTTTCAGTGGGAGCTTCAGGCAAAGTGGGGTTACAGTAAGTGTCTTGCCCAAGGACACAACGACAGCAGTCATCAGTGGGAGTCGTGAAGTAGGTCTTATGGTGGGCTTGAACACACAACCTTCAGGCCCAAAGGCCAATGCTCTACCAACCGAGCCACTGTCGCCCCCAGGTTGTATTTATACATTGTATTTAAAGGGCTTGTAATCAGGTTTGTAAGAAATGTTAATGATGCACTTCTACTACTACTTTTCATGACACCACCATCCAATCTGTACAGAATGGGAGTAAACAACAGCTTCCCTGTGGCAGACTGACAGAAGCTATAACTTCAGTGTCTCTGACCATGCCCCACAAACCTTTCACGCACACATCACGACTCAAACCAATTTGGATGAAGTGTCTTGCCTAAATACACAACAATTTGGCAATTTACAGCAGCTGCAGCCACCCCAATGTGGCACCTGCATCTCAGAGGTCTCCCAGACGCCTTTAGTACTGTGATGACTTATGTGTTGAATTTGTATTTGTGCCTTTGTCACATGGGAGTATGGCGGCCATAGAGAATTGATGAGGGCCACATTTGATCATATAGTTCAGACATCCCTGATCTAACCCGACAGCTCTTTATAAGAAATCCCTTTACTCTTTCTACTTTAAAAGGTTAAATCAAGCAAAATATGTGCCAATACCTTAAGCATGATCTAATCTAACCTCTACACCCACACATATACATAGAGGGCTTTACGCCAAGAAAACCAAACGCCCTGTAATCCCTCCCTGTGCAGTAAAGCCATTCGCAGGTACAAGCATGATGTCATCTCTCACATAGCAGCCCTTTTGTAGACGCACAAAAAACCTGTTATACCGTTCCTCTATTGGCTTCTATAGACCAGTGTCAAGGGTTTATCCAACAAGACTGTGGTTAGGCATAAATGTGACTCACTGCTAAAATGGCTCACAGTGGTCAGGGGAAATTTCTATTCATTTCTTCCCATAGATCGTTAAACTTAGGCGCTAGATCTTTTAGTTGATTAATAGGTCTTTTCAATAGACCGAATATTTTACAAGGATTATTTGAATGTACATTGAACATAATGAGAAAGGAGAGAATGAGATGTTATGCCTTTTAAAGATGCTGTTTTCTGCATAAAAATCTTGTGGGTGGTGGTCTTGTCTGGATCATGGGAAATACTCAATAGCTATTGCCAGAAAAAAAGTTGTCACCTCCTGACTTAAAGTCTAATGGGGCTGTAGTGAAATGACATCAACACCAGTTAGACAACCAGCAGCTCATGGAGGAGACGTGTAAAAAGTAGAATTTATACAGAACGTGGTGTGTGTCTGTTTGAAACCCCATCTGCTGTACTGTACAGCATCGCTAATAATGTTAGTTTGATTTAATTCAAACCCGCAGAACACAATTTCAGATATCTTTACACTAATACAGGTTTGAAAACAGGTTGGATGAAGCAGATGCGTATTTTTCCCAGCCCCCTTTCACCATTCATAAAAATAATACACAGAATACATTGCAACTAATCAACAGACAAATATGACACTGTATAATACACAGTAATACATAATACCCTACCTGAGATGTTGCTGCAGTACAGTGTTCATAGTTTTACACTGGCCCAGACCAGAGCAGAGAGGATTCATGGTCTGAACCAAGCGGATCAGCCGAAAATCCACTGGAGGAATACTAACTTTTTGAAAAATGCTAATGAAGCATTTAGCATTTTCTTTGGACTAGAGCAGAGAAAATGGTCCAAACCAAGCCGCTACTCCACCTTTTGACCTGTCCTACTCCACCGAGAGGCTACTCCACCTCTGCTGCTGTGACCCGTCCTGCTCCACCCAGAGGCTACTCCACCTCTGCTGCTGTGACCCGTCCTGCTCCACCGAGAGGCTACTCCATCTCTGCTGCTGTGACCCGTCCTGCTCCACCCAGAGGCTACTCCACCTCTGCTGCTGTGACCCGTCCTGCTCCACCCAGAGGCTACTCCACCTCTGCTGCTGTGACCTGAAGTGCTGTTGCTGATAATTACTATTGTTATCTTTTTAGAATGATACATTTTATATTTTATATTTTTGCTGCTGCTGGACACCTGAAATTCTCCTGCGGGGATCAATAAAGTATCTATCTACCCATCTATATTAGGGTACTAATATTGTATTGTAAAGCACAAAACAGTGTTTACAAAGTGCTGCACAGTCTGCATAAGGTAGTACAACAATCAAAACAGTCAGATGAAAAATAAATACAGCATAACAAAGCAAACAGACAAAATAAAGACAGTTAAAAGCTATTGGTAAATAGAAAAGCCAAGAATCCCTAGATATTTCAAACAGCGGCCACTTCCATGTCTAACTGGAAACCCCAGGAACCATGGGACATCCTTGTATATACATTCCTCAGCAGTCCCATTGGAAAGTATGTTTATAAACCAAGAATGTCTTTAGTTGACTACAATCTTGCATAAATCATCAAGAGGCAAAAAGCTCAAGGGCAACATCATTGGATTGGATGAACATTTTGCTACACGTCTCTTTACTGAGTTACATTTGCGTGGTCCCCTTAAATCACTCCTGTCCTACCTCAACTCCTAATAAACACATGTATTCAAAAGTGCAAAGCAGTCATGGAAAATTCAACTTTACCGGTGGTCGTCAGGCACATTCTCACAACCAGAATGGAAATCCTCAACCGAGTGAATGAATAACGCCCTCAGAGGCCCCTGTCAGTGCGGTCACAAGCTGCAGTGAGTAGTTTTAATGGGACTTTGCAGCTGATCAGGGGCCAAAGACAAAGAGCCGACTCAAACTCAAGTGTGTGTCAATGAGGTGGACGTTCAAGGTTAAGGACGGGCCTGTAAATAATTCAGGAACATGTAGACTGGGGCTATTCAACACTATATTACTCACATTTATTGCACCATTTCTTTAACATAAGATCAATGTGAATGTCAATGTCAACTATATGTAAAAAGCACTTTATTAAACATATTAGAGATTGAGGATTGGATGAAAAAATACAACTTTATGGAGGAACAAACCCTAAAGATAATAAACGTCTTTCCCAAATCCCGGACTACAACAGTACAACATAAGGATATTTTGGTTGAATTTTTGTATTATCCCCACATCTAAAGTAATATCGGGATATATCTCAAACTGAGATGTCCCCCATCTGGTCTGTCTATATACTCTGTTTGAAAGCTTTTTTTAAACACAGACAGAGCCATTTCCGTCTTTTAAAACCAAAGTATCGTCTCAGAATGTGCAGGTGTTTCTCTTGTGTATATAATATCTATAATTTCGTATTATGTAAATGTAACTCAGGGTTACACAGAATTATGTCAAATAACTAGTTGGTTTTCCCATTTGAAATACAGCTACTTGGATTGATACCGTATTCTCGATTTGCTTTGAAAGTTCCAGTGATGGCATCAAACTTTGCACATTATGAAACCTGGTCCATGTAAGAGGAGCCATAATAACCACATTTGTTTATCCAGTTATTAGGATTGTAGTAAGCTATCTTGGATTTTGTATTTACGAACACTTGTGTGCATAGCTATAATATACCTTGCCTTTCTCAAGATCAATCCATCTACGGCATATGAGCACCAAGTGACAAATGTTATTTTCTATCAGATGTGCAGTTTATTACCACAGCAAAGGCTTGTCCATGTAAGGCCATCGTCTCACAACCTGCTGACCAAAATAAGATCCGATAAACAGAGCATGATATTATTTATTCAAGGGCAGTTACATAATATTAATAGCATGCCTTAATGTCTCCGGCTAAAACAATTGAATATATTTTGAAGAAAAATGATGATGAAAATTACTCTTTTGTTTTATTTGTTCCATTCATTCATGAAAAATCCCTAGAGATAGCATTTACAAGGAAAGTATTAGATTAGAGATACAGGAAACATTGTCTTTTCCAAGCTTTTCTGCAAGTAATTATGAAGAAAAATGCAGCGAATATTCTCATTAAAGGGGCCATAGCTTCAAGATTTCTCAGCTTTTGGCCATTTTATAGTTATATAATGTACACATACACAGCAGTCATCAGTGCGATTCAGGCATGTTTGACCTTATATCCTCATACATGCGCGCCACCATTGTTCGAGCCTCAGTCCTCCGACGACAGGCGCTATAGCCCCTCCCCTGGGTTTTTCTTACAATACTTGTTGAGAATCTACCTGCCTCGTATTGCCATTTTTGCTTGAGGGGAAAAATGATATATAATCACATCGCAATTTTGTCTTTTGGGAGCAGAAGGAGACTTAGACTTGGAGTTACTCGACTTGTTTCATTGTTTCATATGAACAATATTTTTAATGAGCACTATGTAAAAATCTGGTCAAAAGTGGTACTGCATCCTCTCCCACTCTCTCTGACTCAGGTTGCCAGATATGCAGACGAATCCAGATGGGACCATAATATCTGAATAGACAAGAGTTTTGTCAACAACAAATCTATAGCTTTCTGATTGGTTAAACGGTGGAGGGCGGGACATCGAAATGAAAACAAAAACTAATTTTGAAATTCGAATATCCCGGCAGAACTAATGTTATCAGTTAAAGAAGTATTCAAAAAGAGCATAGTTTATTAATGCTTTTTGACATATTAGGGCTACTTTAATACAAATGCACGAGAGTAATTGATTATCATAATATCGAGAACAGAATTAGTTTATTTATTATGTGTGTGTGGTTGTGTGGTTATATTCTGTATAACCACACACATTTATTGATTACCATTCCTTTATTTCTGTATTTTAGTGGAACCATTGTGAAGGCCAGAGACAAGCTGTACCACCCGGACTGCTTCATGTGCGACGACTGCAACATCAACCTGAAGAAGAAGGGATATTTCTTCATCGAGGAGAGTCTGTACTGCGAGGCCTGTGCGATGGGGCGGGTCCAGGCACCAGAGGGCTACGACGTGGTGGCCGTGTACCCCAATAACAAAGTGCAAATCGTCTGAGAGATGTAGCTAACTCATGTACATAGAAAATACATTGTAGGGGTTTAGGACGCTCTCGTAAAGTGTGTTAAGCTGCAAGTATGGGGACTTTTGAGCGAGATGCGAGATGTGTGAACCAGGATAGAAGATCTGCTTGGCCTTACGTTTATTTCTCTCCTAATTGCTCTTATGCGACTGCGTTCTTGAAGCTTGTAACTTGGATGTCAAAAAGAAAGCGTTTCTTACAAAATAACAGTGTCATATATTTTATCTTATCTTCCAGCACTTGATTTTTACTGTGTCAAAAGAGTGCATTACAGAGTTTTTCCTCATCATATTTATTCACCACAATGCCTTGCAATACATTTTGGCTATAAGAGCGTTTCTAATGTTACTAATATTTCATTTAAACCATCTAACTAGTTCCTTGCTCTCAATACAGTTAAGTTCTATCACTACACCTTTTCATTTGCCTGCTCTTTTTGGGCTTGGTCACGTGTTTAGGCCAGCTTTTTCCAGACAGAAAAGTGAAAAAGAGAAGACCACCCTTACTCTCCCAACAGAATACTGGCTCTTTTTTCCAAGTTTTAATGTTGTGGCTTGGTTTGTTCAACACCTTTTTACATTTACAAAACAATTTCTGTTTTACCATCCATTCTAAATCAATTCAAAATTATTCTTGTAGACAAAACTCAGGCCCTCAAGCAAAATGCCACCCTCAAAACTATCTGTTTTGGCCCTTGCACACAAAATGCGACAAATCTGGCAAAAAAAATGTTTACAGCTAATTTTTATAGATCATCCCTTCTAAAATAAATGTTTAGTTTATAGAGATTCCATGCCTAAATATACGTTGTTATTTCCGCACTTAACCGTACTAGCCGTCAGTCATGCATGGCCTTAAATTTGCGCTGTGTTTTGTCTGTATTTCAACAAACTGCAGAGTCAATATTGCATTTGACAATAACAGATGAAATGTGTTATTTTATTCTCATTTGTAAGTATTTGAGACTTTAACGTGTGAGAAGATGACATTTAAAAGCACGTTGATTCACGTTTTTTAAAAGAGCCTTTGTTTTGAATTCTCTGCACCTGACTGTGAGAGGAATTTCAGCAATAAGGATAAGGTCTGTGGCCTTTATGGCGAGGTTAAAAATAGTTTGGAAATACAGGGCCATTGTAAACTGCTGCAGGCTTGTAAAGTGTCTGCAACATGTGGGAGCAATATACAACATGTACATTGTGTTTGGATTTCAGAGGCCATTTGTTCAGTCGGTCTCAGGACTAAACCAGGTCTGAATTTGGACCAGACGCATTGAGGACAAAAGGTATAAAGGAAGAAGCATGCAACTGGACTCACCACCAAACAAGTGCAAACCAGTTCAAAAAACGCTTAACAAAATTCCTATAGAAGATTTTTCTTAATGATTTTTTTAAAATACATTTTAGAAGTAAGCCCACTATCATTTTTGGGATAATTTAGATAAAAACTAATTCCTGACATTTTAAATACTAATTAATAAAAATAGATGGATGGAAGATATGTATGTGTTATCTATCTACCAAACACCTTTTATGCATTTTTGTCCAGTAGAAAACAATGAATCCCTTTTGTCACAGGAAGCAGAATATGACAATATTTTAGTACATCTTTACACATTAGCCAACTGCTTCAAGTAAAAAATAACCAGTATCCACCCTGTTTTGTCATTACAGAAGATAGACAGTAAGAAGGTCTTGTTATACTGTACATATGATTTCCACTATAAAATTGTATTTAGAGGTTTAGCAGCTACTTTAGTGGATGAATTATGGCTGTTCAGTTCCACAAAAGAAAGCACATTCTTGGAAGTTAGAAAACAAGAAAGAAATGAATCATCATAACGCAATGAGCCCCCAAAAGGAAGACTAAAAGAAACATGGGGAATATGAAACTCTTATAAAACAACTGGAGACCGTTATGTGAGGAATGAAGCAACAATTTATATCAAATACTGACCCGAGAAATTATTGTCCATTTTGAAATAATAACGAAAAAAAAAATGAAAAAATAGTAGATTAGAAAGCAGTCATCGGTCAAAATGGAAAAACAGATTTACAAATATTTACAAGAATTAAGCAGATGGATAAATGTCCCGGACCATTCTCTCTCCTTCCTCAACAAGGGAAGACTCCAAAAACTTTAAATAATGTTTTTTTTTTTTTTTTGCGTAAAAAAAACATATTACATATGTTTTGCTAATAGTGTATTTAAAATGCCCTGGACAATTATACTGCATTTTTATCATCATTATAAAAACATATACCAGTTTTTACATTGATTTTACTAACATGAGTTTTAGTTGGTTGCTATATGGTTGCTACTCAGTTCGTTGTGATATTGTTGAGATATTCTTATTGTTTCCCCCCTTCATTGTTAGTGGATGAGTGCATGAATGGTGGCTTGTAAATTATGTGAAAAATATATTACACCATTTTCCTTTTGTAAATAGTTTGGCCTTTGCTTGTACGTTAAAATACATTATTTTCTTCTTTCTTTTTAATATTTAACTTATTGCTGTCCACCACTTTTATGGACCAGTTTTACAATTCATGACTTTTCTGATGTGCCATGTTTTTTTTCAAAATAAATGAAAAATGTCAATACTGCCTATAGCTTGTTTCTTCACATTTTAACATATGGTTTTTGTCTGTTTTATAAATCTATAAATAACACATAGAATTATAGGCCTGGTTTTATACCTGGTTTGTCAGCCTGTTTATATTGCACACATTTGGACCACCAAGCTGCAGTCCTGATGAAACCCTATTCCCTCAATATCCGTTTCACAGGCCCCTAAATCCATGCAAAAATTGCAGATTTAAAAGACAGTTATACGTTTTATTGTTGGCTCATCTCCACTTTTACGAGTGACTGTGAATTATGTGTTTTTTCTGAGTACTGTTTGTATAAGAGGAGGTCTAAGTAAAGCACTGGAGATATTATCATTACAACATGGAATGGTTTGTGTTCTCTGCAAACCCAAATTTACACTAAAAAGTTTAATGGAACAAACTACTTTTCCCATTATGCGTGAGTAATGTCTAGTCTTAACTTAAAAAAACAAAAACAAAAAAACTTTATGAAGAAGAAAAACTGTTTTCAGTGAATCATGCATGTACTGTATATGTATAGATTCTGCTGAAGGGTCCGTCCAGATGTACTTGCTTTGCCTTGGATGTTGGATTACAGTATGTGGTATTAAAATTCAACCATCCATCATCCATTTTCTTCCCCTTAATCCATTTCTGGGTCGGGGGGGTGGCCGTCAGAGATGCCACCCAAGTCTCATAGCACCAGCTCCTCACTGCTTCTCCCACAGGTGGTGAGTCCACAGGAGGACAGCTGCTCTGGAAGTGTTAGCATAGCCTTGATCTTCCAGCGGGGGCTTTGGGCAAAGTGGGGTTAAGTGTCTTGCCCAAGGACACAACAACAGCAGACATCAGTGGGAGTCGGTGTCGAGGTGGGATCGAACCCACAACCTTCAGGCCTAAAGGCCAATGCTCTACCAACCGAGCTACTGTTGCCCCAGTAAAATTCAACCAGTTGAACTTTATCTCCATGATGACCTCTGTTTTACAAATAAATTGTTTTATTTTTTATTTTGTAGAGTTCTTATCTTTCTCACAATACACAATTTTGTTCCCTCATCAACTAAAATAATTAAAGCACTTTGTTCATCTAGAAAAATGCATACCAACTTTAAAGTGTGTTTACAACAACGCCAAGAGTTTCTTTTAGCGTGTTTGTAGTTTTATAACCTTCTTCACCTGACTCACATGTAAGCAACATGCTATTAAACAGTTTGGTTTTATCGCTGACTAAATTACCTGGGATTTTGTGAGAAAAACCTGTGTTTTATCTGAGTGGGAATATTGTTTTGTTTTTTATGTTGTTTTTATGCAGCACAACACAAACTGCTGCATCAATCTGTGGTTCTCGATGCCAAACAATAGAACTGCACGATTATCTGAATAAAAAACGAAAGCTCTTCACAAATCAAGACTTGAATACAGACCCAAACTTCACTCAACTTGATTATGTTTATCAATTCTGTTGTTTACACATGACTATATTATCGACTAAACACAATCCTGACAATTTCCCAAATTTTAAGACCAGAATTGATCTGCACTTTGCTGCTGGAGCGTTTTCCGACCACAGTCACGAAGCCAATTGCACTGACATTCCACTGAGCAGCAGCTATAGCCTAATGCCTTTCTGGGACGGACGCCAAAGAGGATCAGCATTGAAGTTTTGGTTTACGGCTACAAAAATGTGTTGGTCATCATCACATTTCAAAAATCAAATGCCCCGTCCAAATATAAAATGTGCACATATGTTACAGACTGTGGGCAGAAGCAGAAAGCAGAATGGTGGTTTGAGAATAGTTTTGCCTCGCAGGTTCACATCCTGGCCTCAACTGTAAAATCCTATTCAAAAGTCAGAATTGGGAATTGTTTTTGGCATTGGTACTTTTGATGTCTAGTGTTCCACAGATTTTGACCCATAGAAAACCACCTACAGTACGTATGTTTAATCATCTGGGTCTGTGCTAAAAAAAAACCCCAAAAAAAACAGCTTAATAATAACCAAGAAACAATCCTGAGTCAATCTTGTTATTTCAAAACTGGAAATGACATTGAATTTTGTCGAATAGGGTTGCTGTTTTAGTTTCAGTTTTAATATATTCCAATTTGTATCAACGATTGTATATAGATGGGCAATGCTAACCCCCTCGCTCAATGAAGCCCCAGTAGGGAAGTGCACATGGATAAAGTTTTGCTTCAACTCGCTCTGGTTTCTATTGACTTGTCTCCTCGAGTTCAGTGACTCGCGCTCACCATTTTGGGCATAAAAAATCCATGGTTGATGATCCTATTTTAAATTTTAAATCCAAATATTAACCATATAAGCACTTTGGTTTTGCAGCCCGCCTCCTCACCCACACCCGGTCCAGAGAACACATCACCCCTGTCCACCAGCAGCTCCACTGGCTCCCCGTTCAAGATCACATCCATTACAAGTTTATTCTCCTCACTTACAAGTCCCTACATAACCTGGCCCCGCCCTACCTTACCGAGCTCCTACAACAGCACCAACCCACCCGCCGCCTTCGCTCAGCCGATTCCGACCTCCTCCCATCACCGGCACTAACCGCTGGACCTTGGGGGACAGAGCCTTTGCCGTTGCCGTCCCAACCCTCTGGAACTCACTCCCACTGCCCATTACATTCGGACTCACTACCAAAGTGCCCAAAAAAAAGCTATACAAGTTTGATGTAATATTATTATTTGGTTACACTGTATGAATTGTGCTGTATGAAAATAAATGTGATTCATTGATTGATATAAGGATTGACCAATCAGATGGCTTAACTCACCAGGGAGACTCCAGCTTGCCTTAGCAACCATCTTAGCAACACATCTGCTCCTGTTTTGGCGTGAATCTAATGCTGTTGGAACAAATATAACAACCACATAAGAAATTGGCTCCAGCTTGTTATCAGACCGGCTTCTTCTGCATTCAGCAAACACTATGGAAGACCCAGGACTACAAACAAGAGATTGAGATTTATAGATGTGAAGCTCATGAAGTTGGAAAAAACAAGAGCAGAAAAATATTGTGATGGAGGTCTACTCATAACCAGTTTGTATCGTGCTTTTTCATCGTTTATTTTTAACTTTGGATAAGAAGGAGGAGAGTGCAATAACAACACAGGTCTGTTTCTGTGCAAGTTGAAGTGTGTTTATCTTCCACAAGACTAAATGTTTACAAAGTGGGATTCCTTCCACCGAGTCTCAGTGTCTCCACCTCGCCGTGTCTGACCTTCCACCGCTGCCCAGTGACATTTATTTGAACAATCCCCCACAAAATTAAAAGCAAATTAAGCCGTAACCCTTCTATCTTCTTTCCTAAACCTCATAATTGGTCGTTAGCTACTGTGCTCGGTTGCAGATGGCCTGATGTCATCTTTTGAGTTGTTTTCATGTGGCAAGCATTAACAAAAGTGAGTCATTCCGGACTTTTGAACTGATCTAGTTTAATTCACCCGCTTCCCTAATCAAACTTTATAAGCTTCCGTATACAGAAATGAATCCATGACCTTATATATTTATCACTGGCTGCATGTGGTAAGTCAGAGTTGGTTTTATTGGCATATGACATTGTAAATTAATAAATACTAGGGCTGTCGTTGACCAAAGAAAGTCTCCTCGACCAAATAATTATCTCATCGACCAATTATTCAACTAAAATGGGCAACAATCACACATGACAATTATACAAATGTGTTGTCCAACCAAACAAGATTAAGAAAGCTAGCATCTGCCCTTTGAAACATGTGCCATAGTCAAACAGATAACAACAGGTGTCTCCAACCTTTTTCACCCAGAGAGCTACTTTCCCAAGATGATAAAGGCAGAGAGCTTCTCCCTTGACCCATTCTGGAAAAAAAATAGATAACATTGGTGGGGTCAGTATATAGCCTGATATCGGCTGCAGTCAGTAATTATCATCACAGATTCATTACTAGTGGACGAAGTAAGTTTGCATTTACAATGATAAATAATACAATCTGAAATAGATTAGAGACCACTGGATTACAGTTTAGGGTATATGCAAAAAAAAGAAAAAAAAAACCAGATGGTTGCACACAATTTCTCTAAATGTAAACAGTGCAAAATGAATAATAATTAATTGAAATACTTTTGAAATCCATAAATCTCCCAGATGGAATTGAATGTTTAACCTTCAACAAACGTCGGGACTTGTTTTATGTGTATATCCCACGAAAATGCCCCGAACCTCCAGATTTTCCAAACGCAGCTTTGATTGAGCTGGGCTTCGGCTCTCATTAAAAAGGGATTTGTTCAGATTGGAGTTTGGGTCTGGGACACCCACAGCATGACCTCAGCTCTACTCTTCTGTCAGCGGACATCAAAATCCAAAGTCGCTCCACCTCCAGAGTTGTGGAAAATCAGCGTAATGTAAATATGGAGAGAGACGTTTGAACAAAGCAGGTTGTTATTTGGCCCACTGACCTCCTCGGTGCAACATGTTTCATTCATGTAATTACAGAAAGCAGCCCACTTCTCACACAAACCGTTCAACACATGGCGACAAATGAAGCAGTTTGTGTTGTGCATATTCTTTACGTTTCATCCGAGGCCGGGTCACGGAGGCAGCCCTTCCCCTGAATGCACACTTCATGCAGTTCCTCCGGGGGAGTCTTAAGGGGCCTCCATGAGGCCAACTCTGAGAAAGCTCTGGGAAGACCCTTGCGTTTGATTGGCCAAGAGGAAGACAATTCAATTAAGGAGGGCGGTTGCTAAATAGCTGAATAGCCACAAGCGATCCCAAGCAAAATTTACGAGCAACTGAAATCTAGTTGTCATCAGCTTTTCATTTACAGTTGAAAGTTGGAAAATTAGAACATCATGAAAAAGTAAATTTCCTTCTGTAACTCAACTTAAAGTGAGACTAATTTTACCTTCATAATTATGGCTCACAGCTTGTAAAAACCTCTTTGAAAAATTATCCCAGGTATCTTTAGTTGATAATTTTGAACGTTTTGTAAAAATAAATAAAAATAAAAATAGATGGCTCAGTTAACGTTTGTGGCGCATGACGGGTGGGTGCTGGTGCTCCCTCATAATCTAAAAAAAAGGTTCAATTGAATTTAAAGATTTACGATTTTAATCCTGTGATCTCCTTGGGGCCATGCCCCCACTTTGAGAACCAAAGAACATCTCTGGACTTTCACTTTAAGTGTGGTTAAAAAAGTGGTTAAAAGTAAACATAGAGTGCAGCCAGAACGCTGAGGGGAAAATGGAGAGTCTCAATAATAAAAGTCCTTCAACTGGAACACAACAGAGACAATGGTTTCTCCATCCGCTCAACAGACTGGTATTTAGGGTTGGGCATCGTTTGCAATTTTCCGATTCCGATTCCGGTTCCGATTCTCACTATCGATTCCTGTTCTAAACGATTCTCAATTCCGATTCTTTGAGGTGCAGGAGAGAAAAAAAAAAGATAATTTTTTATCAAATTTTATTTCATAAGTACTTTTCCTGCCATAAGGCAACAAAGTGCTTTACATAAAAACAAATTAAATTAAAAAACAAGGAACACGAACACACACACACACACACACACACACACACACAAGCGGTGTTTATGTGGCACCGCCCACCACCATCTCAGAGCGGCTGAAATGTAAACACGTCTCTGTAAACCGCTGAAAAACGGCTAAAGTGAGAATACTGGAGGATTATCGTTGGACGGACTGACAGATTTGACCAAAGCACAAGGACTCGTGCATCGTGTTTTCGGAGTTTTTTACGGATTATTACATGGAGGAGAAGCAGGACTTTTTGCGGTCCTCGGCAGGTGGACAGCGTGTTTCCCTTCTTCATCATTACAAAGGGCCTGACCAGTAACTTTAAGGTAAGGAACATCAGTTTTGGATGTGTTTGTAAAGCGAGTGATGGAACTGATGTAGCGTGAGTTTGGGGAAACTGCACCGGGCTAGCACGAGTGTTCAACCGGTCAATACGCCCGTTAAACCTCGCTGTCTGGACTCTAACTTAACCAAATAATATCTGAATTTGTCATTTGACGGATAAATGTTTGCTTCCTTTACCCCTTGACTCAGTTTTATCTGCGTTTGTGGAAAATGTGAAGATACAAGCGTTGAGAGGTTTCTTTGCGATGGCAGGAGTTAAAGGCACACCGTGTAACTCTTGGCCACTAGGGGCGCTAGACCTGCAACTTTCACGTTTAGCGCCCCTAGTGGCCACAAGCAACTCAGCACTGTCGCAAAAGTCAACAAACAGTCAGCCGGTGTCTTTTGAGTGTGTATTCAGACAGCATGCACTGGTGTGTGTGTTCAAACTGTAGAGACATGCCTACAGATATTGAGAGACTCTGCTGTGGTCAGCCTCCAGACCGCTGCATTAGTAATCTACCACACATGGACTTCTATATCCTGGATGAGGGAGTTCTGCGTCTAGCTCGTGCTGCGTGGAATGACATCTTTGCAGTCGATGACATCCAGGAACCAGGTGAAGAGCAGCGCTCATACAGACATGCAGCTTACAGCACGATCCCTTTCGCGTTTCCTCTTTTTAGCCTCCTCCGAAGGTTTAAAATTTTTCCTTGCCTCAGCCATGACCAGGAGTCGAGCAGGTGAAAAATGAGTAGCAAAAGCCTTAGCTCCATGAGTATATCAGCGCCTGTAGCGTAAAGCAAGTCTTTCTTCCAAGTCACGTGACCTGGTGGCAGACGGTCCGTCTGCTCGAAACTTACATGGGCGGTATTTCAAGAGGGCAGCCCCGCTCGGAGCATTGCAAGTGTCAAGCGCTGTATATTGGCCCAAGTATTCATATAAAATAACTCATATGTGTCAACTCTTTAGGTCACAAAGTCCGCGGTGTGCCTTTAACGGTGTGGCTGAAGCTAAATGTGGATGCAAACACGAGCGCGCCGTCTCATAAGAGCTTAATTCACTGAGTTTTTCACAAAGCGTAATAAAGCCCTGGCTTTATTACGCTGGGTGGACAGCTGCTAAGCATTTTTGAAACGTGTCCCCCCCCACCTTCCAAACGCTTCCGACGCCGCTGTGCGGGCCGCATCCGGCATTTAGGAATCGAAAAAAGAATCAAAATACAAACGTCTTCTTAACGGTTCCGGAACCGCACTTTAGGAACCGGTTCCAAATAGGAACCGGTTCTCGGTGCCCAACCCTACTGGTATTTGACCAAGAATGTGGCATATTGTTGTTTTCTTCTCTTGTTTTCTTAACTGCTGGGGCTGAATTATTCTACATTGACATGGCATTTAACAACAAATGCATTACTTTTCTTATGTAAATTAAAAGTAATTCTCAACGACTAATTCCATCTGGAATTGTCTGTGTGGATAAACAGGCAACTGAGAAACTGTTCTGTTGATCAATGTGATGTAGTTTGGTTATAGCTCATCTTTATAGGATTCATCAAGTCACAATCGTAGTCATATGTTCTTGTGTCTAACTAACAATTGTTACAATTGTAACTATGTTATTTTTCTGTCAAACAAAAGAACTACAAATTGTGAAGCTAAATGCATGAATATTTCCATAATTGTACGGCCCGCCTGCTCATTTTGTATTAAAAGAAACCTATAATCACTGCTTTTCCTTTTGCTCCTGTCTTATCTAATGTCTGTAAAACAGTCCAGACAACACAGACAAGCAGCAAAATCCTCAATTATACAAAGACAACGTTATAATTTACTCTGGGTGGCATGACTTGGTTTCAAACTCTAGAAAAAAATTGGGGAAAGTGAGGACAAGGGAGAGCACTACAGCAAACATACGATCCAAAGCAATTAGATTTCTGTGATGTGAACAAATGTAGCAGATAATATGGAATTTATTTGGAAGGGCAGGTACTTCCAAAAGGATCAATAATGCGATTAGATTTTCTGTGAAATATTGTTAAAAAAATATTTCTCCTCTGACCTCACACTCATACATGGGTAGGTCTGTGAGTTAGTCAAATTTATTTATATAGCAGATTTTTCAGACCATGATCACCACACTTTCCATTTTTGCTGTAACTTTTAATGAAGACTCTGACCCTCACCTACCATTGACTTCCTCATTGCATTCACATTGTAAATGTTTTTATAATACATGGTTATATTGCACTTTTTTTTTTTGGAAACTCATATTGGAAAATATGTCAATATTCATTCAGGCGATATACAGTGGTGATAAACTACTACTGTAGCCACAGCTGCCCTGGGGCACACTGACAGAGGCGAGGCAACCAGTGTGTGGCATCAGCCCCTCCAACCTCCACCACCGACCTTTCTCAACCCTAACCCTAACCCTAACCCACACACACCAGACTCATTCCAGGCAATGTGGGTGAAGTGTATTGCCCAAGGACACAACATCAATTTGGCACTTTACAGCTGCAGCCACCTCACTGCGACACCTGGTGTTCCCCGAAGTCTCCCATCACAGTATTAACCAAGCTCTGACCTGCTTAGCTTCAGAGGTCTGATGAGATCTGGCTTCCGCATGCAAGTATTCCCAGAACTGTTAGCATTTTTGGGGTTTTTTTCACCGCAGCACCAGAAGTAAACCTACGCAGCACATAGAGAACATTGAATCAGACCCTGGATCTTGTTGCTGTGAGGCCACTGTGCCTGTAGTGAAGCTTTTGAATAAAATCCAAGTGGTTACATCCTCCGACAAACACTTAAATCAAGGAATAAAAGTTTACGGCCCGGATACAATTAGAAAAAGGGCTTGAAACCAAGTCTATAAAACATGTTAAAACGTTTGCAAAGTTACCAAAACCTATGCGCTCTTCATGAAATGTTCTCACAGGCGTATCATCACCCGCCCTTTGAAATGACAGTATAATTATGACATAATGCTAAGAATTCACAGAGCAAACCCAGCATTACACCTCATCATGAAGTCATCGCTATTTGCAGATACATGACTCAAACCTTTTGGTAATTTGATTCATATTTCAAAGAGGAATTTTTAAAACTGACTGCTCTTTCATGTGTGTCACAGCTGGGGTGTAGTGAATATGATTTGAACCCAACAGCAAAAATAATATTTGTCTCAAGGTTACAGATGTCTTGCCCCATTCAACTGGCCCAGCATGCCTTTTATTGTCTTTAGTCTAGGTTAATCTTGGTTCATAATTTCTAGTTTATGTTGTGTTTGGTATCTCCATGCTACAATTGTTATGGTTTCAAAAGTTACGTTGTGCAACTCTAAGCAATGATTACAAAAATATTAAATTATCTGGCCCAGAGCACATTACCCCTCGAATAATCCACCCTTTGTGATAATTATGTAGAATAATCCTTATATGTGTGTACTTTTTATATATTTAAATATTATTCTAAGTCCATTTTTGGCTAAATTTAGAACTGAAAAGAGGGTATAGGAAGGCCCAGGATGATATTTTTCTTCTGGCTTAGTTCTGTAAAGTATTTTTATTTGTTTTATGCTCTATTCTTTTAAATAGAATAACCATGGCCTGTTAGATTTGCTGAAGGGATACAGTTACAGAGGTGTTTAATAATACTTTTTATTTATAATGCCCATGAAACTTCAAAGTGCTGCAGATAAAAATTACATCAAAAGTACATCAAATGTCAAATAAATATGGATTGTTAAAATCTCACAAAAGCCTGCCTAAATAGTGATGTATGTGATTTATCTCATAGTACAGGTGTAATATTACTTTCTCTCAACGGTTGTTCCACTTAACTGTCATAACGTCATGACTTCACAAACAGAAAGGAAATATGTGACCTGCCCCGGGCTGAAACGGATTTGTAATAATATGCTTAAAAATAGATACATTACGTTACAATCTGCTCATGGAAAAAAAAAAAAAATTATATTGTATTCCCATACACTGCAAATATTGATAACATTTTATTTTTACCTCAAAAGATTTGCTTTACTATCTCATTGCCAGCAGGACATTTCTTGTATAATTTTGCTGCTCCCATTGGCAAATCTTGTTATAAGGCAGTCAAAGCCAAATTTGTTTTAATCACTTTTTGCAGTGTATGAGGTGAGAGTCAGTTTGGTGTGTACGGACAAAGCCGCTTGTTATAAATCGTTTTAGATTCCCCATCACCCCTGATCTGGGTGTGTTGGGTTTTCCCATCATAGACACATTAGAAAAGTGCTTCCATTGTCCAACTGACCCTGACACTGGGAACAATAAGGAGCAGCTACATTAATAACACCAGCATGTCCTTGTTTGTATTATTGGATCCTTAAAGACAGAAACCATATCCGGTTTCGCTTTGAGAATAAAATACAGTTTGAGATAAAGAAGTGATTTGGCCTTCAGTGACAGAATTGGCATTTGAAGCGGACATTGTTCAGTGGCATATTGAGAGATCTTCTCTTTGGAAACTGATGTATTCTATGTTATGGTAGCTTCCTCCAAACGGGTACGATCAAGACAGCTGTTAGCAAGGCCTATGAACAAGACAGGAATACTTTGCCCAATTTGAAGTTTGAAGATCCATGGATGAGACGATAATTAGGTTGTACCATTATGGGTGTAAGATGCCATAATGTTCGATTACATCAATATGTGTTGGAAGAAAAGAAGAAAGTGAACAGCTAATAAATGAGCATTTTGGTTTTGTCGTAAGTATTCCCATGTTACAAGCAATATCAATAATCAAGATACAATAAAGTCTGTCCAAGGGCACCTCTAGAGATCAAATTAATTTAGATTTCCCACTGAATTGATACAAACATATGATTGTGTCTCATACTGTTGTATGGTGATGGTAATTAAAAAGTGGAACATTCTTTGTGAAAATGTTCTTAAACACATTTGAGCATTGTTCTCTTAAACCATTTGTGCCCAAAACATTTTCAGAGTGTTAATGCACATTTTATTATTAGTTGTGTGCCCTAGAATGAGGAATTTTTTTTTTTTCTTTTCAATTTTGGACCTTGCCTTGAAGAAAATAGCATTTTTAGGGCTGGCAACTATAGTTGCCGGTGGGCACATAGCTTGTCAGTACGTCATAATGGATATTATAACTGGATATAATCAACCCAGAAAGGTTGTGATCAGCCAAAATGATTGTGATTGATTCCTCCTTTATAAAATCTAAAACAACAAACAACTTGAATGGTTTCTTTATTCTAAAATACAAAACAAAAGTTTTCAAAAAGGGAAATTTCCCATTGGCAATCCAAAAAAAGGGTAAAAATATGGCATTAGCCTACAAGTACTCTCTGTTGCTTTTCTTTTTCCCAACAGAAAAAAATAACAAAGACTGATGCCAAGGGTAATTTCAATAAAGTATAGATTATCCATGTTATATAAATGTATTCTGCCCTATACACACACTCACGCAGTATGATACTTGAAGCACTCCACATGTAGCTGCACAACACAATTCTTACAGAACTTGCATTGCTTGCACTTGTACTTACTACCGCTGTTGCAGGGCCAGTGTTTGAGGTTGTTGAACCTGCTGGCATCAGCCATTCCCACTTCGTCTTACTCCAGGCGTGACCAAACTCAGGCCCCCGGGCCCTCTGGGCCACTTTATGTGGCCCTCTGCTGCTAACACAAAGTCGCCATTGAGGCACTTTGATAGTGTCATCCAACTAACTTCAGCTCCACCAATACAGTCATGATATATCTTGCTGTAAATCTCAGACACTCTGGAATCCAGTCGTTGACTCTGTTGTTATTTACTTACATTTGTTTTATGATTGTGTGGTCCTCTTACTAAAAGGTTTGGACACCCGTGTCTTACTCCATGACGCTGGAGGAGGGTCTGAGCTACAGCTATATCAAAATCCTACAGACATAGGCTTTGAATACCTGTAAATACTTTATTTAGATGTGAAGAGTAATCTAAGAGGTTTAAAATGATCCATTGTACACCATTCTGCAATTTAAAATAAGTAAATTATGAGGCACTGTTAGTAGATATACTAGGCATTGTTTTCCTTTCCTTTAGTGACATCATATGTGCCCACCGGCAACTAAAGTTGCCGTGCACAGAAACATGTCCATAAACTCAAAAATTATTTATCCCAGGTACAATGTTTTGAGGGAGGGTTACTCTAGAGACTTGAATGATCAAATAATTATTTCTATGATTGGGGGAAAAATTATTCAAAATGTATGAAAATGACCTGTTTCTGGGATGGTTTCCCAAATCTCAAGCCTGATTGCAGGACAAAATCTGTATTTTGGTGGGCAGTCAGCCGTCACTCAACAGTAAAAGCAGGCTAATCAGACCCAGCTCAGAGCACAGGGCATGTTAACCTATTTCTACTCTGGGACTACATGTTCAGAGCGGACCAGCAGCAGAGGGAAGCCCTGTGCAAACACTGAGGAGGAGGGGTAAGTGTTATTCCATATGAAAATACATGCTTTCAGCTGTGGCTCCGGGTGAACTGCATAAGGCCATGGGCAGTGAAGGAAGTGGAGTATCGCTTTAGTTGGTTTCATTAATGCTAATCATGTTATAGAGTAGATAGGCTGCCTTTCTCATCAGATATGATGCAATAACCCAATGCAGAGAGTTGATATAGAACAAACTTTCTAAATTTCAGGTTATTTGCCATTTGCAGTAAACGACATTGGAATACATGTACAAAAGTCTCCAGTTTGCACCACAATCCTTTCCCACTGGATAAAAATAAAAACACACACAAAGTTGTCCCCAGCTATACCTAAATTAATGATAACACTATGTCTCCATCTTGTGGTTAGTTATTTAAATGCAAGACTACTCAGTAAACCAAGTGCAATTTCTCCCTTTACTGACACCCAGTGGTCAGGCCCTGTATGGACTTGGGCCAAGCGCAAAATAATAAAAAATAGTCATGTTATATTCAAAAATGAACACTTGATGGGGGTAAAGTATGATACTCTGTCCAGGGTGCCACAAAGTATCATACAACCAGGCATACCATTAGGAGTAACGGTATGTCTAATCCTTTAAAAATGCTATTCAACCCTAAATTAGTTCATATTGGTTTCATTTTGCATTGATTTGTTTGGTTGTTTTCCTGAGAAAATAAGCTTTAAAATGATGTGTTACGCGTCCCATATTACAAAAAATCTAAAATGTCAATACTATTCTGCATAGGAAAACAACTAGATTTAGTCACTGATCAGGGACATTAGGTTTTAACGAGAAATATTCTACTCTGACCCAATAGGTCACGTGTAAAGACTAGAGCCTTAGGTTAAAAGTGAGTTTATGATGCAGCTCAAAGGTAGATGGACAACGTTGAATGACTAGACACGAGCATGGGAGACTTTGACAAAGCAGTGGCCTTTTTGGGTGACTGGGGGCTCTTTCAGATCATTATATTTGCTTTCTACTTTATGAGCATGGTCCCTAATGGATTTACTCTTGGGATCGTTTTTGTTGCTGACACACCAAAGCACCAATGTTTTATTCCTCAAGTCAACCTTACACAAGACTGGCTTCAAGCAATCATCCCTGTCAATGTAAGTACTGTGACAGTTTAATAGGCGTTGATAATGTTATCTTTATTACCCCAGCTAAAGTTGACTGTATTTACTGTACGTATCTCCTTACAGCTTTTGATAGATAGTATGCATTACTTTGCACCTCAGGTCGACACTTAATTGGGTTGAAAAAGATAAGTAGCTACATGAATGTAGGCATTACAAAAAGTAAATTTACAATACAGTACATGGAAACTTTTTTATGAACATCCGGCAGTTCAGTAATCTCACTTTCCCTCGTTCTAATTTTGTAAAACCAAATATTATAATTTACGAAAGGAAACTCCAGATTGCCTTTGTTAGCAACACATCCCTATCCCCGTCGGAAAAAATGCCCACATGAGAAACGATGGGTGAAGTCCGTCCTTAGTCGGTCTTCTCCTAAACTTGTCTGGTGTTGATAACGGTGGGTTAGTTGGGTTTATGTAGAATAGTATGAAGGTGAAGGTGCACTTTATTAATCCCCGTAGGGCAAATCACCCTCTGCATTTGACCCATCCTGATGCCGCTAAGACTTACGTCAGGAGCAGTGGTCGCCGTAGTAACAGCGCCCAAAGTCCCATTTCCGGATGATAATGATCGGTCAGGACTTTTTTGTCCTGACCTACAATTTTTCCTATTGTACATAGTTTTAGTGGAAAAACCGAAGCACCCACCAGCAGACCTACAGTACGCTGGCACTGAGAGAACATGTAAACTCCACTAAGAAAGACCCTGCTGCGACTTCGATTCGAACTCAGGACCTTCTTGCTGAGAAGCGAGAGTGGTTAAGATTAGGAAAATAATTAGTAAGCCAAAAGTTAGGTTGTTAGGGTGCACAGATAAATTTGGCTAATTAGTAAATTAAGTGACCGAATAGTAACAGAAGTTATATTTTATTAGCCGTTTTTGAAGATAAAGAGATTGGTTGCCATCAGGCGGTTGTACAGACTGTCTCGAGTCTATTGTATAATGTGTGTTTGTTTGTCCTGAGGTGGTGGATGGAGAGGAGCAGCGCAGCAGCTGCAGCAGGTACAGGCTGGATACAGTCTCAGACCTTTGGGCTCAGGGCTTTGCTCCTGGAGAAGTGAACCTCACCCAGCTGCAGCAGGAGCCCTGTGTGGACGGATGGACCTACAGCAAAGACATCTACCAGTCCACCATAGTCACTGAGGTACCAGGGGTCAATTTTGTTTATACTTTTTCAAAACCTAATGTACTGCATCCCATGCCTTGTGGGGATGTGACATTGACTCATTTGTCATTTCCACCAGCACTTTTTAGCCCTGATACTCCTGGTGTGGATTCCATTACACTTTGGAACCCATGGAAACTATTTTCAAAAAAAAAATGCTTTCAAGGATCCCTTCAGTCCCCTAACCCCTGATATTATACACATACAGTATACACACATACACATAAAACATAATAATATTATGTGTAATCATATATATAGACAGCAAACACATAGGTTCTTTCAAGAAGAAATGCAAATACGGGTTCCCGTTATTCATATAATGTCATTGCATGCAATGATATTTTGTAATGAATAATAATATTGTGCAATCATCTTTCAGTTTGACATCGTATGCAGTGACCAGTGGAAGCAGCCACTCACAACCACTGTATACTTTTCTGGAATTTTATTTGGCTCGTTCGTACTGGGGCAGGTCTCTGACAGGTACGTGAACCACAGACAGTAAGAGTGGACAGAGCTAACCTGACTCACTCTGGCTCACGCAGCTGGTGAGTGCATGTAGAGCGGGATGCTGCAGTTTTCTGTGCAATAAAAGGCCACAAAGGTCCTTACACGGCAGATTGCAGAGGGGCCACAGAGTGTCGCAACTTGGACTTCGATCTTGGTCATGGCTAGTTTTTCCTTTGGGCCATGACTCTCACCAGCTGCTGTGGTGCTGTGGCCTCTAAGCGCAAAAGTCCCATCCATAATGTGTTGACCCGGTTATCAAACATTAAGTAAGGATTGTGCAGTCTCAGTCCTAGGCCTGAAATACTCAATAATATGATGAAATTCCCAATACACATCCCTCACAATACAGATTCAGATTCATTTTATTTGCCATTCTCAGTAAAAACCACGTTGGAATACATTTGTCCCCAGTGTGCACCAGGCAAGGGCATAAATATAACAAGTTTAAGAAGTATAGGTATAAAATAATCTAAAAGTACATGAATAAAACAAGCTATTAAAGTGCATGAATCAATAGTCACTGAGAAATCAATCAACGAAAACAATGTCCTGTAATGTCCATTCACTCGCACATGTGACAGTTAGAGATTAGAGACACCTGATAAACCGTAGCCATCGACCATCACCTGCACCCCATCTATCCATCCATTCATTTTCTTCCCTTTTGTCCATTTCTGGGTTGGTGGGTGGCAATCAGCTGCCCCTCACTGATCCTCCTGCAGGTAAGTCCACAGGAGGATGGCTGCTCTGTCACAGCCTTGATCCTTCAGCGGGATCTTTCTTTCTGAACTTACTCTGATCTGCTTTTTCCCTTATGCAAAAATTCTGGGAGATGTCAGATCTCCTGTAGTCCAGTGTTTTTCAACCAGTGTATCGTTGCAACATGTTGGTTGGTGTGCCTTTTGAAACTAACCAATATCACTTTATTTGGCAAAATATGGGAAAGGGAAATTAAGTGAGAAGTTTTGAAAGACCTTTTTGCTATTGTTGGATTTTCTACAGTATATAACACACTTTGATGAGAATGACTTTGTATGGGGAGACAGTGGCTGAGTTGGTTGAGCATTGGCCTTTGATCCTGAAGGTTGCGGGTTAGAGCCCACTACAAAACCATCCCCATTGTCTCACACTGCTGTCTGCTGTCATTGTGTCCTTAACCACACTTTGCCTGAAGCCCCCGCTGAAAGATTAAGGCTGTGACATTACCGACAGAGCAGGCTGGTGCTCTGTGAAAGGGGTGCAGCTCTAACTGCCACCTCCCGACCCAGAAATGGATTAAGGAAGAAAATGGATGGATGGACTTTATATGTGATGCGATCTGGGAAAACCCATCACATGGTGAAATTTGACCAACTTAAGATTATGACCCCATCTTAAAGCTGCTTTCGATCTCTTTTCAAATCTGTTTTCCTTTTTTTTTTATAGTATGCCTGTGACAAAGGTTATCATTATCTGAAGTCAGCGTTTTCCCATGGTTTTATGAAACAGAATTCTGAGAAAAACAGGTTTAAAGATGGACATTCTGAATAGAATCACCACAGTCAAATTTAACATGTTTAATATGAATTACTCTGTTATGGCACACACTTCTTTTAGTCACTATGTTGTAAAAGATAACAAATGTTACTTTGGCACCAACTAAACACACAGCACTCATGAATTGGATGAAATTCAAGAATGTATTTATTCTTTCAACATTCAATGAATTGAATTTGTTTTATTTAACTTTTCCTCTTCTTTTTTCTTTCTTTCTCTTCATAAGTTACTGAACATTATATATGTATTCGACAATGCCAGTATTATTCTATCAAATCACGCAGTATAAATATCCACAACCACCAAGCATTTTTAATGCAAGGAGAATATTAGGTACCCGAGCTTTAATTTTGTCGCGCATAGGAGACACGGGGGAGACCTGGACTTGGAACAAGCTGGGGATTGTCTGAACGCGTGTCAATGGTTCTGTCTGCGTATGATTCTATCTATGGTCCTGTCAGAAGAGTGTCTATGGTCCGCGTGTTTATGGTTCTGCCCAAGTGTCTATGATCCGCGTGTGTCTATGGGTTCGGTCCGCATGTGTCTATGGTCCTGTTCGTGTGTCTATGGTCCTGTCTATGGTCCTGTCCGCATATGGTCCCCGCTCGGAGCCCCGTTACGGCAGTGCTTTCACTGAGCTGTCACAAAGCGGCCGCAGCGGCCGCAGCGGCTCCCGGGGTCAGAGCGGAGGATGTAACGTAACGTTCGGTTTATCAAAACATATCACCATTTTTAATGTATAAAACTAGTGAATTTCACCTAGATATTTTCAGAAATTAAAGACAATATGTTGTTGAATAATTAATGAAAACACAATTTAGCCAAAAAAAATGACGACATCCGACGGGTTTTCGCAGATCGCATCACATATGGTTAATAAAGGCTCCAGAGTTTAAGGTTTGCATCAGTTTCACCTGGTGGTGTGCCATGTGATAATTCTCAATGGAAAAGGTGTACCATGGTGTAAAAAGGTTGGGGAACACTGCTTTAGTCCACTCATGCTGTTTGAGCTCTATAGACTGAGCTGCATGGAACTCCAAATAGCTGACGATATACCGCTAACACAAAATGGTGTTACTTGAATGGATCAAAATGGATCCGTGACATCAGTCTACTGCTCTCTACAATGTGAAAATATCCAGACCCCTTACACATGATAATAAAATGTTTCTTCCAGATTTGGAAGAAAGCCTGTGTTTTTTGGAACCATTGCATTTCAGGCCTTGAGTATGTTTGCCCAAGCCTTTTCATCTTCCTGGATTATGTTCACAACCTTCATTTTTTTCACTGGTGTGGGACATATTGGAAATTTAGTGTCTGCTTTTGTCCTGGGTATGCATTTAAAAACAAAAAAACTTCACAACTTCACATTTACAGCTGTTGTCCTCTTATTTCGTACTCCTTTAATTTGCAGGAGCTGAGATTTTGATCGGAAGAGCTCGGGTCATGTTCACAACGTTGGGTATGGGTCTGTCCTTTGCTACAGGATACATGATGGTGCCTCTCTTGGCTTACTTTTTACGGAACTGGAAATATCTTCAGATGGCCCTGGCACTGCCCAGTCTGCTGTACCTCCCTTTCTGGTGGTAAGTTCCAAGTCAAAGAAGGTAATATTATATAAAAGTGTTTACCAGGATGCTTTTTTCTTTTCAATCCATCTGCCAGATTGTTTTACATCTATATTTATACTTACCTTTTTAGTTTTTGAAAGAGTGTAAAATGATCTTCAGCAAGTGAAGCATAATGGTTTACGTTACAAACTGTACATAACAAACAAAATGAAGGATTGGGATCATGGTTATGTAATTAATAGGAACAAAATTGTAGCGTTTTAGCCGAATCCAACAGCGAAAGAAAAGTGTAATTGTCTAGGAAGTCGTTTTTTTGTTTATTTTGGTTACCCTTTTTTTTCCACCCAAACTTTTAACTATGCATTTATTTTATATTTTTCCTTTCCAGACTTACTCATTAAACAATACCCATTCTTATGATCAGGTATAGAAAAATGACCATGAAATGAAGATGAATACACTGTAGGTAACCATTGAGCACAGCCTCTTTTTGGCTCTTTTTTGCAGTGTAAGGTGTTCTGTGTCATTATTTTTGTGTGTATGATCCAGGTTTATTCCAGAGTCTCCTCGATGGCTGCTCTCTCAGGGCCGAGTGGAAGAGGCAGAGGCCATAATGCAGAAAGCTGCTCACACAAATAAAGTCAAGGCTCCAGTCGTTATCTTTGAAGATTTTAACGTAAGACAATTTATTTGATCACTTAAATGTTTTTGATCTATTGTCAAATAAGATGTTTTACCATATAAGCAAAATATCTTTCCACTACTCATCTTGACCATATCCCATGCATACAGTATATATTCTACTCTATTCTAAAATAGGAAATACCAAGCAAATATTCTCCTTTTGGGACTACACTTTTTTATTGCAGACAGGAGATGAAGAGGCCAAAAATGAGAAGCACCACACTATGTTGGACTTGTTTAGAACCAGCAACATCAGAAGGACAACTATCATTCTGTGTCTCCTTTGGTATATCTTGTTTCTTTTTTCATTCATTCATTTTGGAAGGCCCTCTAAGTGATAAAGTGTTAGATTTACCCCAGTGTATAGGTTAAAACCATAAAATATAGTCACAATATATGGTAATTTCAACATATTGTGATACACAAAATATTGTGAATTGATATTATTGAGTATTGTGATATGGTAAGCATACTGACAATCTGGCAACTTAGCACACTCACTAATTTTTCTTCACGCTGTAACACATGTGTAGGGGACATTAGCCTCCATCGTTTCAAAAATGTCTTATTTTATATGTTGAATTGTACTTACTTTACCCAAGGAAGGCTAAGCTCCACCCACTCTGCAGCTTTATGGATTATGTCATTCAAAGACATGATATTGATGTGTAATGATTGAATTGATACTTAACCACACAATAAGAAATTGCAGCATGATATGTTGTAGCCAAAACAGAAAATAAAACTTTGAGACCAATTTCCTAATGAGTGCTTTATAATGTAGAAATTTACAATACTCTCCATATATTCTGGGCAAGGCAAGGCAAGTTTGTTGGTGTAGCACAATTCATACACAAGGTAACTCAAAGTGCTGAACAAACCAAGATAGCATCAAAATCATAAATTATCACAGTACATTCAAGTGTAATATCAAATTGTTGTATGCACATTCAAACAGTATATTTCTCCAAACAGGTTCTCTATGTGCACTGGTTATTATGGTATTTCCTTGAACACATCCAAGCTCACCCCGGACCCCTATCTGGGAAGCCTGTTCTCTGCAGCTGTGGAGGTTCCAGCTTCTTTTTGCATTTGGTTTGGTCTGAAGCACCTTTCCCGAAGAATCCTGGTGGGAGGTTCTCTGTTTATTGGAGGAGCGTCATTCCTCTTAAAACTGGCCATACCTTCCTGTAAGTCTGTTTTGTCAAGCTATTGGTCCAAACTATTTTCAAGGATGAATATACCCAATGATGATTACCACCACAAACATAAAGAGATAAACCTCCAGAGTTTGGAGGGATCCTTGTCTCTTTTCTCTATAAAATCAAA
Organism: Knipowitschia caucasica; assembly: GCA_964034765.1. NCBI lineage: Eukaryota > Metazoa > Chordata > Actinopteri > Gobiiformes > Gobiidae > Knipowitschia > Knipowitschia caucasica. The sequence goes on from OZ035833.1 coordinate 21,202,093, forward strand.
CATTTAATGAGGTGTACAGTCAATTAAAACATCAGCATGTTGTTTTAAAAGTATATGGGAGAAGGTTTTTCTTCCGGATGGATCATCTAAATTCTAAACTATTGGTTCTCCTAATTGTTAATCATTCTGGTGATAAGCGAGACAAACGTTTTAAAAGGTGTCCAGTTCTCAGCCCACAGTACACATTGCTAACCAGAGTACTTATTGATTAATACAAAAACAGTATTTTAGTGTTGAAAATTGCCAATTAAATACATTTTTGAATACTTTCTGACATCACCTTCATCTACCTGCAATAATGACACATTGTATCTCAACTTGTTCTTTTCAGCGCTGTTGTGGTTGACTGTTACAATGGAGATGATAGGTAAATTTGGGTTTTCAGCCAGTATGAACTTACTGTTTGCTTACACTTCTGAGGTCTTCCCAACGGTACTGAGAAATACAGCTATGGGGATCTGCTCCACATCCTCCCGAGTGGGAAGTTGCCTCGCCCCATTCATCTTACAACTGAGTGCGTATACTTCTACCAGTAATCAGATTTAAAGTTGAATTATTATATTATTTTATATCATACAGATTTCTATTAATCTATAATTCTAGGTTTGAAATCAACATACCTACCCCCTCTGGTGATGGGGTTGTTAGCAGCCGTGTCCTCTATCGCAGCCGCCTTTCTTCCAGAGACTTATAAACAGTCATTATCTGAAACTATTCCAGAAATGCAGCAATGTAAAGGGTTTGTACACATACTGTACTACTTTTACATCATGTGCATCTGCAAAATAGAAATCAGGTTGCTGTACATACACTTGTTCATAGTACGCCTTTTCATGTCAAATGTTTTCTCTTTTCTAGGATACACTTTCCCTGCTTGGTCAAAAAGGAAAAACAACCAAATGATATTGTCCGAATGGAGTCAAAATTATGATTGGACATTGTATTATCATATTTTTCCTGGTTTTTAGAGTGTCTTGGCTGCCTTCTGGTGGCCATGTAGTATATTTCCTGATCTGTGCATGTTTCTTGATGGCTCACTCCATCTCGGTCCTGCACCCGAGCTCTTGCACCACTTTTCTCACCACCACTCATTTTACAATAATTTTCTCCAATATTCACGCCCACCCATTTGTGATTTGGGTGGCAGCTCTGATTGCCACCCCCCACCCCAAGAATGGAATAATAAAGGCGATTAAAAATGGACATGACATTCACACCCATACACCCTTTTTCAACATGATAAACACATACATGGGCGGCAGGGTGGCTCAGTGGTTAGCGCTTGTGCTACACAGCAAGAAGGTCCAAGGTTTGTTTCCACCTCCAGGCCTTTCTGTGTGGAGTGTGCATGTTTTCTTCGAGTCCGTGAAGGCTTCCTCCATGTGCACCGGTTTCCCCTACCACTAAAAACATGTGCAATAGATCTGGCATACACCTCCTGTATGGCGACCTCGCTCCCATCTCTGTGTATTGCTTATTGCTTTACAACAAATTGTAAAGCAATAAATCTTCATCTATCAGAACCCTGATGGTGATTCAGGTTATTTGAACAACTCCCCATATATTTACGCAACTAATGCTATTGTCATTTTACCAAACAGTGAGATCTTTATACGACACAGTCATCACGACCTGGACTTGCACCAAGTTGTGGTTTATGCTGATAAATTGCAAAGATATATTCTGGGAACAATACAATGATTATGCATGTATGTATTTATAATACCTATTAAGTATATTATGTGTTTGTCAGGTCAAACATTTACTGTCCTTATATGAACAAGATCAATAAAGTATTTGGTCTTTTATGAATTTATCTCTATTCTCCAATACACACAGAAGCAAGGCACTAGCAGTGAAAAATCCTCTCCACTCTAAGAAAGTTCATAGTAACCTAGATTTCTACTTTCTATTGTGTGGAGAGTGAAACAACAGTTTACTCATTGACATAATTCGGAGAAAGCCTGCACAAATGGTTTACTTATTGTGTCATATTGAAAAGCTATGAAAATAGATTTAAATGAACGTACCAAAATGTAATGCCAGGATAAATTAGTGATCAGCAACGCCATGGAATGTACCAAAGACACACAGATCCGATAACTTCATCCTGTACAAAATAGTGGTTTATTAAGGTGAGGGCAACACCATGGAAACGTCAACCATTGTTAATAAAAATATATGAATTTCCTTTTAATACATTCGAGAAGAGTTAAAACGGCCCAATCAGGATGGGACCCAATTAGAGTGGCTGAGGCTACAGTGGCGAGTCGTGGCAAAAGAAAAAGGGGAGTTAGCGACTGGACAAGGAGTAGAACACCCCTGGCACAGCAGACACTACGAAAAAAACAAAAAAGGGGGACCTAGACTTTTCTGCGCAAACACCACCACCAGGAGTCACCAGTGCACCCACATGGAACCTCAGCTCCTAAGACAAAAGTACAGTTTAGTGCAGATACAGACACACTTTCATCGCAATACAGTACACAGTCATGTCAATGTAGAGTCCAAAATCATCTCGGTAGGCAAAACAACAGTGGGCGTTCCCCGGTCCTGTAGGCAAGAGCAGAGCCGCGGCAGAGGGGTGGAGGCCAAGCAGAAAAACACACACCTGCACCAACAAAACATGAGCACCGCTACCTTCACACACTTACCAGCGCCTCGCAGTGCTCAATCCGGTGGATCCAGTCTCCCGTGGCGCCGCGGACCCTGGAGGCAAAGCATATCCCCACAGCAAAACGCCAATACACCCCAACGAGTCTCTTGCCCTAGGCTATTTCTTGAACACCACCACTCAAAGCGTTCTCGTACTTGTACGCGAAGGCAGAGCGTGCTCTGCCTCCTGCGGTAGTTCAGCTTAGTGGTGTTCTATCCCGACTCGTGGGGCGATGGCTGTGGTCCCGGTCCAGGTCCAGGTCTAGATCCCTCAGGTGCGGTGCGATGCCAGGCCGAACCGTGCCGTGTTGTCCCGTCCACCCCCCGCGTGCTCCGCTGTCCTCCGTTGGCTCTCTTGCGTCACTCCATCCCTCTCTTACCGTCCCATCTCTCGTCTCCGCTCCCAGTCCGCCCTTATATCTCTCCTGCCCGCTAAGTCACAGGTGCACTGATTACTCTTGGAGAGCAGGCATTGGCTGAGGGTCATGTGAGGCTTGGGGCAGCAAGGCATCACATAAAACACTCATGATAAAAACAAATAAAAATATGCAACAGATAAAACCATGCAATAAAAGTTCACACTAAAAATACAATAAAACATGCCGGATCATGCGTAGCGTCAGCTTTCAATGCAAAGTCAATGGTGACGCGCGTTTGAGCGTCGAAATGCATGTGCGTCTCGGAATGCACGCACGGACTGCGCGGTAAAGATGCACGGACTGCGCGGCAAATTTGCGGGGGAGGTGCAGGAGCGGAAAATTGACGCACGCAGGGGATACATTTTGCTGAGCGTTTCCTCGGACGCTTGTGCAGCGACCAATCAGAGCCGCAAAGTGGTCACGGGGACATTAGCGGTCTAAGCGAGCAGACTGAACATACTGTAAACAGCCAAAACAGGAGCTACACCAGGACTAAACCAGGGTTGACAACGGGGACATAGTGCTTGTGAACATATGCGTTTTCATGTTCCCGTGACTTTATGCAACTGCTTCGAGCGTGTTTGCCAATGCGGAAGTACCGTTTAATAATAAAATAAACGTATGGCGCACCTCCGTGAACACATACTGCTGTTATATAAAGCAAGGGCGTAGGTTTGCGTGGGGACCATGGGGACATGTCCCCACCAATATTTAGTGAGGACTAAAAAGTCCCCACCAAAATGACATGATGTCCCGTGACCCGGACGGTCCGGGACACATGTCTTCCGTTTGTGCATACGTCGCGCCTCCTCCTCGCCTCCAGAGCAACAGCAGCAGCAGCAGCACGTGACCCGTTCCGTTCTCTCCAGTGATTGGCTGTCTTCTTCAGCGCCAAACTGAAGCACTGAGCAACTGTTTAATTTTTAAAAGTTAGCCAGCGTGAAGCAAGTGTTTTTTTTCGTTCCCTGAGCGTTGTAGCACGTGAGTAATCAGAGGAAAGTACTGTAGATCTATTACCATTCAAAGTACTTACGTTATTTCTAATCCGTCAGCGCACTGTTTAATGTTCCGAGGAGCTCACACGGCACAGAGACAGAACAGAACTGGCTCCAATAAAGAAACAGGTTGGTTGAAAGGCTGAAAAAATACTTCTTGTGCTCTTACTATCCAAAATGTATAAGTGGGTGTGTTGTGTGAATCAGGATAAACTAGGGATAAAAATATTCCACGGATCCACGATTTACAACCTTTATCTGCTGATAATGTAATTTCTGTGAAATGTGTGACAGCGGGCACTTGCTGTTATTTGCTCTAAGCACATTCAAGCGATGCACTCGAATGTGCACGTCCTGGTGCAGCTGCTGCCGCTTTGTAATGACAGCCGCGGCGCTCAGTGAAAGCACAGCTCTAACATGGTACCGAGCTCGGACCATATGCAGACAGAACCATGTTGCAAGTGCGGGTCTCCCTCGTATCTCCCCCGTTTCTCCCCTGTGTCTCTGACATGTCTCTCCCCTGACTCTTCCCAAAGCGCAACCAGCGCTCCCGAAATTAAAGCTCGGATACCTAAATTTTCCATTGCGTTAACGATGCATGCTGGTTGTGCGCAAAACACACCACAACAGGTCATTTAAGTTTTTATTTTGCATACTTGAGAGCCCTGTGAGTCATTACTTGCCTTTTTGGGTTGAGAGTGGAATAAAAAAAAGAAAATATAGAAAAATCCACACTGTTACTTATTGCCAAACTCTTGTTAACTCATTGTATTGAGAAATACTATGTAACTTTTGACATTGGCCAAGTTATATAAATGATTCTGCAGTTCATGTATATGAATGTCTGTTTTTGATTGTCTATACCTTCTTATATAATTTAGAAAAAATGCCACCTCCACAAAAAAAGATAAAAGATATCAGGAGCTTTTTTAACAGTTGGAAAGTAAGTAAGAGAAAGCACAAGTAATAGCAAATTATGAATTGTGATGATTAATCTTCTGTTAACATACATAGGAAACTCAACCAACAAGAGAGAACAATATAGGGAATGTTGAGGTAGAAGCAACAGGCCCTTCAGTGCATCAGGTGAGGTTGGAATTTTGTAGGTATGCATGGGGCTATGAATTGTATTTAGAGATTGATCGTATGTCAAACAATGTAGTGAGCTACAAAAAATCCTTAACTGCTTCTCATTCAGTCTACAGCTGAGTTTAGTATAGAAGGCAACACACTATTGCAAATATAGTGTGTGATTACACAACAAATTCTGGGGGAGAAACTCTGGACCCCGTGTCAATGGGTGTAGACTCAGGTCGTAGTGAATGTCCCCACCAAGATTGGAACCAAACCTACACCATTGATATAAAGTCTCTGGAAGGTCTCTAGACACAGAGACGCTGCAGCGCTGCATTATTGGAAAAGAAATTTACACAAAAAGCCACCACTTAAAGGCGCTATACCCGTTTCTACAATGTTTGAATGTTTAGCACCGCCCCCCAACTCGCTCACAGGCTTCTCATTTCCCCTACGCTCTCATAACACGGAGCCACCTAGTTTTATTTGCGATCTGATACGTATGCTAACATTAGCATTAGCGCAACTTGTAAGCTGTGCATCAATCACTGATGAAATGGTACTAAAGCAATGCACTGCTAACACAATATATAAGTAAAAGAATACCATTAGTTTCGCGTCCGGATGTATTAATTTAAACATTAGAATATATTCTAATATTTAATTATAATTTATTATACAGCTCCTCACAGCAGCAGCACTCCATTGACTTGAATGCAATTCTTCCGATAATTTCTTCTTGATAACAGAACTCTCAATCCAATAATGACCGCAGCCCCAATGCAATCTCGGTTTGTAATTCAGGTGTGTAAAATACTGCCATTACTCTGCAAGTACAACAAGCTATCAGTGCCTGTCACTACATTGTGCAGTTTTTCTGCACACTTGTCTGTGTAGAGAAGCTAGCGGAGCTAGCCACGCTCGATAAACAAATACATATCTATCAATCAACACCATTAAACGTCAATCGGACAATACAGTATACATAGACATCCTTAACACACGTGCACGGACGATTTCAGAATTTGCTGTCAACGTTTTCATGACAAAAATACTGTTTTAAAGTGACAAAAAGTGATCGCGAAAAACCCGGAAGTTACCATGAAACAGCTAGCTAGCTTAGCTGTCACCTGCCTAGCACGTCCCGGTGAAACCTTTGGGAGCTAACTATTTTATTCGCAGTCATTAAATACATTTCTAATTATAAGGGTTGTCTAATATTTGTTCAAATATGTATATATTTTTTATTTTAGAATTATATTCGAATTTTGAAGTCGAAGCCCTGGTGTTAAGCAGCGCTGTAGGGGCTAGAGGACGCAGGCTGGTCGCTGCTCGTTCTGTGAGCGGAGGAGAAAGAGCTCAGACTCTACTCAGCACTTTTCACTGCTTGAATTTCATACACAGTGGAATCAATGACCTCAAGTTTTCGATTAAATTATGTATTATGATGCAACTTGTATGTAGTAAAAAGCATTTTTATGAACTACTTAGAAAAAAAATCGGGTATAGCTTCTTTAACTCCGAGGGAACGCTCAGCAAAATGTATCTCCTGCGTGCGTCAATTTTCCGCTCCTGCCGCGCAGTCCGTGCATCTCTACCGCGCAGTCCTATGGTGCTTTCAGACCGGATCATGCGTTGCGTCGGGTTTCAATGCAAAGTCTATGGTGGCGCGCGTTCGACCGTCACAACGCACGGACCTCCCGGCACGCACGAACGAACGAACTGTTCAATAATGACGCACGGACTTGGCGGGAAAGTGAAAAGGGAGGAGCAGGAGCGAAAAATCAACGCCCACAGGAGATGGATTCTGCTCATCCTTTCCTTGGGACGTTGGTGCGACAACCAATCAGAGAGCAGCAAAGTGGTCACAGGGATATTAGCGGACTGAGCGAGCAGACTGAAAATACTCATAAACAGCCAAAACAGGACCCACACCAGGCTTCACCAGAACTCAAACCAGGGTTGACAATGGGGGACTCTGTGCTTGTGAAAATGTGTTGTCATACTCCCGTGACCTTATGCAACGGCTTCGAGTGGCGCACCTCCGTGAACACATACTGCTGTTATATAAAGCCCGTGGAATGTCTGTGAGCAAAGACACGCTGCAAAGCTGCATATTGGAGAAGATCTGTACACAAGAATCCGCTAGCATAGCTCTGTTAGCATTAGAGCCGGCCGGCTACTTCCGGTACTTCCGGCTCGCGTCAGGACGTTCTGGTGTGAAGTCCTCTGCGTCTGAAAACTAGAGAATGAGCGGGGCTTTTGCGTTTCAGCGTTGGCGGTCTGAAAGCCCCACTATAGGCATGCATTCCGAGACACACATGCATTTCGACGCTCGAACGCGCGTCACCATTGACTTTGCATTGAAAGCCACGCAACGCATGATCCGGTGTGAAAGCAGCTAAGGCAGCCCCTCGTCAGCCTGGAGGGACAAGGATACAGAGCTAGAAGTGTGTTTTCTAACCATTGCGTGTGTAACCATTAACATTGCACTAGTGCAGCATCTCGTACCTGGCCAGACGCAGACGGGGAGGCAGCAGGGGGGCGTGTCCAAAAGGGCGCACCCGAGACAAGAGAGAGACGCGCATTCATAGAGCGAAGCAGACTGTGTGTCTTAAAGCGACAGGCGCGTCCTGTTTCAAGCACCATATAATTCATATTGTCACATCATTGATACTTCTGCTTACACAAGACACCACCATTTCTACTTTGACCAAAGTAAATGCAATTATGCAATAGTAAATAACATTTTGAAATTTGCTGAACTGAAAATGACTCAATCGAATCCTTCATTCTGTTGTTTCAGATCACTGTTGCATCATGCATCAGTCTTCTCCTTTTAGTTTCAGTGAATCTGAATAGTGAGAAGGTGCTCTGCTCATTAACTGTTTTCAAACCCAAGATAAATCACTGACTAGAGAGTCATAAAGCAGAGCCAGCGGAACTGCGTGTCTCTCAAGTTGAGTGAGCATGTGACCTGAAACTGAACACAATGAACAATTATGAGGAAAACACTGCTTTTTTAGGAAACTGGGGACGATTTCAGAAGAGTTTGTTTTTGATACTTTATGCCAGTGTTATTCCAAATGGGCTCGCTGTTTTATCTGTTGTGTTTATTGTGGACAATCCAAAGCACCACTGCTCTGTCCCAGATGTGAACCTGACAGAAGACTGGCTCCAAGCGATCATCCCAATAAATGTGAGTAGCCCAGGAGTGAATGTAAGTTCAGCCATTTTTGCACTGTTTTGGAAAATAATATCAGCATGTCAGTGATCATGGATCATCATCACTTCATATAAAATATGTGTGTAAAACATCAAGGCATAGGCGTATATTTGTTTTCAGACTTGGTTTGTGAAGTCATGGTGAAAAACATAGTCCTTTTCTTTGTGGTGAGGAGTCAGTGAATAATGTGTGCAGTTGGAGCTGCTTATTATGGGATTATGAGGTCTGGATTTATAGCATTTTGAGATAGATTCAAGACATTATTTATCGTTTTATTTTGTTGGGACAGTATATGTTAATGAACACATCACTCCTGATTGTAGCCATGAGCTAATTTGCATTGGTTGACCCACATACTCATTCATTCACCTGGAACTATTGTACATTTTTCAGTGGTAGGGGAAACCTGCAAACATGCAAACTCCACTCAGAAAGTCCCTGTTCCGACTGGGATTCAAACCCAGAACATTCTTGCTGAGCAGCGAGAATGCTATCCACTCAACCACCGTGCCGCTTCTCATTGGAAAGGATAACAAATGTAGAGCCCTGAGTCCTCATGACTAAAGCATTAAACAGTTTGACAATTAAGACATATGTGCAACATTTTAAGAGATACTGTAAATATAGGGCTTGCACGACAGTGCAAAAGTCCAATGCAGAACTATTGTTGATGGATCTATGGAAGAGGCTAAGAGAGAAAGGGAAATAGCCCGGTAGACTCTTAATTCAGGGATTCCCAACTTTTTGGGTCAGTTTACACAAATTGCAAATTCAAAAGTAATTTCTTCCCCAAAACAGAACATTCGCTGATTGGGTCGCAGAGCAGCGCCAAACTCAACCAATGCTGCAAAATATAGGTTGTTAAATATGTGTATTCCCTGGTATATGAAGCATGATATTGTTTGTTTGTCCTGAGGTGGTGGATGGAGAGGAGCAGCGCAGCAGCTGCAGCAGGTACAGGCTGGATACAGTCTCAGACCTTTGGGCTCAGGGCTTTGCTCCTGGAGACGTGAACCTCACCCAGCTGCAGCAGGAGCCCTGTGTGGACGGATGGACCTACAGCAAAGATATCTACCAGTCCACCATAGTCACTGAGGTACCACACATACCAAGCACCATTCATACAAATATTAATTTTATGGTCAGAAAATGTAAATGTTTCTTCTGGGACATTTTGCCTAGTTTGACTTGGTGTGCAGTGATCAGTGGAAACAGCCGTTCACTTCAACCATTTATTTCATTGGAGTTTTATTTGGGTCCTTCTTTTGTGGACAACTCTCCGACAGGTACGATAAAGTAATATTTCATTTTGATTGTCTAACTTGATATTAATGTATTTTTATAGATTTGGGAGGAAGCCTGTATTTTTCATTACTTTGGGAATACAGACATTGTTCACTTTTCTTCAAGTCTTTTCAAACTCTTGGGAGATGTATGCAGTCCTGATGTTTTTCAGTGGATTGGGTCAAATCGCAAACTATTTGTCTGCTTTTGTCCTAGGTACGTCTCATTCATTATGTCAAAGCAGCATTGGTATTTTTCTGTACTTTCGTTTTATTTTTTGAGAATAGTATTAAGCAGTAGTTCTACTACTGCTGCATGTGTGGACTTGCATCTCCACACACCTGACTCACACTAGTTCAGGTGGAGAGGCCCTGTACTTTTTTATGTGCCTGGAATCATCACACAGGTGTCTCCATAAACTTACTTTGTGTCACTTTATTAAATGGGGTACTATTGTATTTCATAATAATAATATCAAGAGGAAAGGCATGGTGAGTTTGGATCATTCATAAACAACCAGACTATAAAACCATGGCCCAATAAGTTGGTACACTTTCAATAAAATGTATTAGAATTTAACTTTGCTGAAGATAATTGTAAAAATAACCATTTATCTATGAAGTATTTTTTCCCAAATACGTACCTGTGGTCACAGAAAGGTATTATATTAGAAAGAAGTTAATTCGACACTTAGGATTTATTCTTATGTAGCCTATATATACATATACTATAAGAAGATGCATAATCCCTTACCACTTCCAGCAGTTTGCCACAATAGATCCATAGATTGTCTGCAGGATTATCTTTATTTGATATTTTCTGTAAAAATGGAAGTGTCCAAGGACAGGGGTTGCTCTGGAACAGATATTAATATTCTTATTTCTTTCTGTTTTCATGGCTTTTGAAATTCAACAACATTGCATTATTGTGACTCTCTCCTCATCTTGATAAATAAATATGCAGTCATTTTCCCCAGGGGCCGAGGTGTTTGCTGGAAACGCACAGACGGCGTACACCACTGTGGGCGTGTGTCTGGGCTTCTCCACTGGATACATGATGCTGCCGCTCTTTGCATATTTCATCAGAGAGTGGAGACTTCTGGTCCTGGCCATTGCTTTTCCCGGAGCAGTCTTTTTACCCCTCTGGTGGTAGGGTCATGTGTTGCAACCAAGCCCCTGTGATCCAAGATGGCGCCCTTTTCAAATGAACGGCTTTGAGCACATGGGGCTTCACGGAGACCGGGAGATTAGCAGAACTCGCCTATATTTGGGCATCATCTGGTCCTCCCGGTTCTGTGCAGTGGATGAGCTCCCATGATGCATTGCGCCAAATACGCGTGCGGCTCTCATGCATGTGCACAGAGGGGCTCGGCCGCGCTTTGACCAATCACCAATCAGGTAGAGCGAATAAATGATAAAAAAACACATCAGCTGGCAATAGCAGATGTATTTTGAACTTCATAAGCCACAAGCTATATATCATTTTAAAGCTTATTTTCTCATCTATATTTATATGTAAGTGTAAACAATATCAAACTTTGCATTAAAAAGATATAACGCATAATATGGGCACAAAATAATTACGTTTTTTTACCTTTCGTCTTCTGCTGCTCCAACAAATTAGACTTTCCCCATCCTTGCTCAGTCTCTTTCTCTCCGCAGGTCTTCATTGAAAAAGAATATCCACTTGTATTTCCCAAAGTATAATCCATTCTTCAGAAATAATCCAAAAATGTGCATTTTTCTGTTGCAAAAAAAAAAAAACGCTCTGAAAGAGGTTCAGGCTTCTCTTTCACATTTCACCAAGTTTGAGCTTTTGAGCCCACAAACATCATATCCACGTGTTCCTTGAGTCCTTAGCTTCAAAAAGAGAGGTTCCATGAAAAGATAGGAGCAGGTTTCAGTCCGCAGGACCCTTGTGAAAAAGACAAACCGCATCCATTTGCACAGAGTCCGTTTTTGCCTTGTTGTTGATTAGCATGGCTAGCGCAATGAGCTAGCTCTGAATGATTGACGTGTCTAAGTAGCCAATAAAAAGAGCTTTCTGTTGATGGGTTGGACTTATTAGGAACCACTTTTAATTTTCACAGTAAAAGTGTGCGTAAAGACGCTGTTACATTGCTGAGCATATTTTATATGCATTTACACTAGTAAAATATGTATTTTGAAAAAAATGTAAAAGAAAAATTACACAGATTTGTAACTTATAAGTACCAAAACTAAAAAAATTGCTTTTTGTGATGGTGAAATGTTAGTAAAGCAGTTTGGCACAATTTGGCACACATTTTGCCAAATTGGTTCCGAATGGCACTACTTGATTAAAAAAAGAAACTGCATAAAAACTATAAAACTTAGAAGTCTGAAACTTTACACAGTTGTTGTCAACAACACAATGAACAAATTGGCGTTGAAAATGTTCTTCTTCCAATGAAGTAGGCTTTTTTAGGGCATTTATACATTGCATTTTTTAGGCGAGGCTAAAAAAAAAACAGGTTTTTTTCCCCAAACTTCAAAGGATGCAGAGTGAAATAGGAATGACATACATTATTTCAGTGTATATTTACATAAACTAGAAGCTTTAAAATGATGCATCACACAAGCATGTGAGATGTAAGATGTGTTTTTAAATAAGCAAAGACATTTGGGTATGCCAAAACAGATATAGGAGCTTTAGAGGTTTTACGAAGAAAAAAGTTTAGGATGACAAGAGACACCAAAATCCCCACAAAATCCGACCTTTATGAAAGCTGTAGGTTCTTTGTCAGCTGAGGTTGAGTTGTTTTAGTTTACATTGAGTTCTATGGGACGTTTTTCTGGGTAGCCCACGTGAATTTAGTCTGCAGTACCACGGGCACCCCCTGTGCTCATGGGTGGGACAGCTCTACCAGGACGACAGTAGCTCAGTTGGTAGAGCATTGGCATTTGAGCCAGAGGGTCGTGGGTTTGAGCCCGACTTTCACCATCGACTCCCACTGTCTGCTGTCATTGTGTCCTTAGCAAGACACTTAACCTCTGGGAACACCAGCCACAGTGGGGCAGCTGCGGCTGTAAAGTGCAAGACACTTCAGAATGGTTGGTGGTGGTCGGAGGGGCCGATGGCACATACTGGTTGCCTCGCTTCTGTCAGTGTGCCCAAGGGCAGCTGTGGCTACAGTAGTAGTTTATCACCACCGTGTATGGAGTGAAAGAATAATGACATGTAAAGCGTCTTTGAGTGTCCAAAAAAGCCCTATATAAAACCGATGCATTGTTATTTACCCTATCCAGTTATTATTATAGATCCATGTTTGCAACTAGAGATGCACCGATCCAGCTTTTTTTCTACTGATACCGATATCAGACCTTTGGGTATCGGCCAATACCAATATTTACCGATACCGGAAATGATCACACTAAAATGTATTAAATAATTGAACTCTTTGTTATTCAAGTAACTGCAAAAGCAGTGGATGAACTAAAGCGCTAAACTTTCCAGATAAAAATGTATTCACCATAAATGTGCAATACTGCAACTATAAAGAGCTGCTCAATGTTCACATTAAACTTTACAACATTGTATTGTACTTTATACATTTATTGAATATAAATGCACAAATATTAAATGTGTTTAAATAAAGAAAAAACACATACAACGAACCAACACGCTGCATGTAAATGTAAATAAATTATAGCACCGTAGCTTAAACTGGATTTCAGATATGTATTTGCACGACGGCATGATGTACCTGGGTTCCAAAAGATCGAGCAGGCTGCTCGACCAATAGATGGCGGCTGCGAGCCCAAAATGATGAACACTTTCGGCTTGTTGCTGACAGCTTTTTGTGACGCTGCAGAGCATCCCCCAGTGTCATCTGTGTCTCGTTGTTTTTACGTTATCTCCTTTTGCTGCTAAAACTCCCCATTTTGTTTCACGTGGTGCTTAGTCGTGTTGTATTTCGCTAGTTTATCACATTTTGCATATATTGTGTGAGGTTGTCTGACTCGTCGATGATGGTAGTGTAAAAATGCTGCACAGTTGATTCTTTCGTCTGCTCCATTTTTGGTCGTGTTGTTGTTGCAGAGCCTCACGATGAAGTGACGTGCACGGGTGAGATCTGGCAAATTACTTTATTTCACGTATTACTTACTTTAGGGCGGCACGGTGGCTGAGTGGATAGCACTCTCGCCTCTCAGCAAGAAGGTCCTGGGTTCGAATCCCGGTCGGACCAGGGCCTTTCTGAGTGGAGTTTGCATGTTCTCCCCGTGTCTGCGTAGGTTTCCTCCGGGTACTCCGGTTTCCCCTACCACTAAAAATATGTCCAATAGTTCTAGCATGTGCCTCCTGTACTGGCCCTGCTCCTATCTCTGTGTGGAGTGAGAGACAAATGCCCAAAAATAACAATTGTAAACCGCTTTGAGACTCAGATCTGCAGTGAAAAGGCGGTATATAAATAAAGATTACTACTACTTACTTACTTACTACTACTACTTTATACGTGTATTATGCACAATGTATTTTAAGACATTGTGCTGCACCTGGTATGATTGTGTAAAAAAAAAAAATAAGAAGAAGAAGAAAGAAAATGGATTGGCTGCACGACGCAGCTCTCTACGTAGATATCCGATCCAGTATTTTTTTCTGGTATCGGCGCCGCTATCGATACCAGTATCGGATTGGTGCATCCCTAGTTGCAACATAATGTAACATGAAAAAAAATTTCAAGAGAGAGTGAGAGATCCTTTATTCGTCTCATAGTCTGCAAATTTCAGTGTTGATTCACAAGTTACATGACATTTGGAATGAGGAGCACACAAGATAACTGAGTTTCTGTTTGGCACACTTTTTCATGTAAAAGATGTACACCACATCCTCTAGGAATGTTTTCAAATGAGGTACAAAAAGTTCAAGTTTAAGTTTCAACTAAATTCAAACATTTATGGCAATGTATGGTTTTGAATCTAAAGGATAATGTATTGTATTTGTTGTGTATTTAGGGTCACTCCAGAGTCTCCGCGATGGCTGCTGTCTCAGGGCAGGGTCCAGGAGGCAGAGGCCATTATCAGGAAAGCTGCTAAAATGAACAAAGTCAAAGCCCCACAGGTCATATTTGCTAACAGTGTGGTAAGTTACTAAAATGTGGATAAGTCATCCCATGTCAATTAAAGAGTGCTGACCAGTTTTCATGATTTTTGACAATTTGTAAGCCAGGTGTTCAACTGCTGGTGCAAAGTGAACTAGAATGTGTAATTTCTCTGGTTTCATTTCATTTATATTGATTATGTGTTTACAACAAAAGTGCTGCATTTATTTTTTTGTTCAGTTTACTGTTATGTATAGTTTTTATAAAATAACATAATTTTACACTCATGACGAGATAGGACAAGAGACTCAAGTTCAAAAAGTACATATTCAAATGCATCCAATAATTCTGTTTTATTTTGATCAATTGATCTTAGATTGAAGAACATACAACTAAGAAGATGGTCAAAACTGTTACAGTGATTGACCTGTACAGATACAGAGAGATGAGACTAGTCTCACCGATCCTGGCCCTGATCTGGTGAGTCGTACATGAAAGGCAGAGGACTCACCGTACAAGACATACTGTAGTTATAATTATATGGAGGGACTTCCCATTGTTGGAATTCTCCACCGGTGAAGTAAAGGGTCGTGTCCCTTCTCCTCAGAGTGGGGGACAAGTATCTTACTGTTGCGGTGGCCTACAGGCCAAACAGCAGTGCAGAGTTGTCTGCATTCTTGGAGTCCTTGGCAGAGGTACTGGATGGCGCCCCAACCATGGCCTCAGTTATTCTTCTGAGGGACCTCAACACCAATGCCAGTGACACCTGGAGAGGTGTGATTGGAAACAATGCCCCCCCTGATCTGAATCCTCTAGTCACAGCTTGCCCATAACAAACATACAGAGGTCACATATGAGCTTTGGGTAACCCCCGATAGGACGAGATCGCATATACAAACAGTCAAAATGAGCTTCCTCCGCAGAGTGGCTGGGTTCTCCCTTAGAGATAGGGTGAGGAGCTCAGTCACATGGGAGGAGCTCGAAGACCTGTTCCTGATGCCTCCCCACTGTAAACCCTGATAAGTAAAGTTTACTTGAAAAAACCTTGGAAATAAATTGCACATTAACTTCACTTGAATTCCTCGAGTACATCCTTTACTAGATATTACCAAGTAAACTCAAGTGATTGCGATAAAGTTTAAATTTCAATTTATGCTCCGGCTGGGATTAACCTTGGGGTTGAGAGGCGATGGTGCTACCCACTCAGCCGCCTGCCTTATTAAGAGTCTACACGTTAAAATGTCAAAAGCGAGGCTTCCTCGAACAGAGAGTTCAATTCAAAGAAAACCCTGAGTGATATAGCCAAGCTTTAAATAAACTAACAATAAATGAGTAATATTTACTTACTAGGAAAAATCTATTTAAAATAACTTTGATATCTGAAGTACGATTGAAGTTAGGGTTTACAGTGTGGATGCCTCCCTAGGGAGGTGTTCCGGCCTGGGACTATGTGTCTCAGCTGGCCTGGGAACACCTCTGGCTTATAGAGTCCCATCAGAGACAGGGACAACGGCGAATGGTGCAAAGGTAATTCCAATTCTGCAAACAATTTTTTGAATTGTTTATTTGTTTGGAACAGTACATATAATGAACATCACTCCGGATTGTAGCCATGGGCTAATTTCCATCCGTTGTCCCACATTCGCACTCACAAACACACGCTCATTCACCCTGAACTATTGCACATGTTTTCAGTGGTAGGGGAAATCGGAGTCATATGCAGTCGCAGGTGAGCTGCCCAATTCTAGGGGCAGCATGGTGCCTGAGTGGATAGCACACTTGTTTCTTGGTAAGAAGGTCCTGAGTTCAAATCCCAGTCAGTATGGTGCCTTTCTGAATGGAGTTTGCAAGTGTCTGCGTAGATCACCCAAAAGAAAAATATAGGTAAATCCTTCAACTCCATTAAGCCAATTATCAACATCTGGAGATGGGATTGCAGACACTGTACAACAGTGACTTCTGCTCCTGACAAAGAGGCTGTAGTGGCATTACAAGATGGGTCAAATATAGAAGGCAAAGTAAATAAAAATGTATTCATTAGCAAGATACATTTTTGGTGCATTTGACCAGACTACAGAGCAATAGTTTAAATGGGATGCATATGTTTGTGTTTGCAGGTTTACTATGGCGCTGGGTTATTTTGGTCTGTCACTGAACACATCTAAACTCATCGCAGACCCCTATATTGCCTGTTTAATCTCTGCTGCGGTGGAGGTACCAGCTTACATCGCTGCTTGGATTGCCTTGAAGTTCTGGCCCCGCAGACCCACCCTCATCACCTTCATGTTACTGGGAGGAGTGTCTCTTTTGTCGATTCAGGCAATCCCCCGATGTAAGTTCTGACTGCCCTCTGCGAATGACTTGATATCTCATCATCAAACATTGTGTTTGGTTTGTAGTGTGGCCAGTCGAGGCGGGTACGCGCTCATTAAATAATATTATAATTAAAGAAAAGAAAGAAAAAGACCAGAAACGCCAGGGCAGAGTGCCCAAAATAAAATAAAAAGAGCTCTAAGGCGCACAGGTTCGTTAAATCATAAGAGGCATATTAGGTTACAAGCAGATATTAGGTTACAAGTTACTAACGGCTTATTAACCGAGCGCGAGGTCTGTATGGAGAAATATCAGACTGAGGCCTTAATGTACAGACCGAGCCGAGGCGAGGTCTGTGCAAAAAGGCCAAGGTCTGATATTTCTCTGTACAGACCGAGCAAGCGAGGTTAATAAATGTTTTACTATATGACTCTTGTCTGTGTCTTTACCAATACTTTTGAGATATTTGTGAAGTATGTTCATGTCCGACTTGGTTTTGTGTGATATGCGCTGCGGACAGATTGTGATGGTAACGTTCCGAGGAAAGATATCAAATGTGATACGCGCTGTTCGGACCAATTGTCATGGTAACGGTCCGAGGACTGCGCACTGGTGCAGGAGAAGGCAGGCGCGACGGAACACAGGAAACGGAAGTGCAGACGTAAACAAGGACACAACTTGAGGCTATTTAGACGTGTATGTGCCCTCTCGTGGACACAAATATGGTGGCCAAGTCCAGCTTGCCACAATAGCATAAAAAGTCTAATCAGTCTAGTCAAGTAGTATTCTTTTGTACATAATTTCCCCAAAACCTATCTGTGATTTTTATTATTATGTACATTCTACATAGTGTATGTATTATTTATATACAATGTCGTTTTAAAAATAAAAAATCTCCCCTTTGTAAAATGTAATTAACTGCTGAATACTCACATGTGTCAAGTCATACAATGATTCCCCCAGTTTTTAACATCTCACACAGCACAATCAATCAATCTATTGTTCCAAATTGGAAAGAGTATAGCACCAACTGCAAACTTACCAAGACACAACCATTCACCTGAACTAACAAGCCAAAAATACACGGTAATCTTGGTCGGGAAGCTGCTAGGACCAGCAAAAAAAGAAATTTGCCCACTGAAGTGGCTTAAACACCTTCATACAATAGAACACACTGAAACAAAACATATTCATGAATGGCCCCAGTCAAAGTGAAAATGTGTGAAGTTTAAGCTGTTTTCATACTTTTGCATCCCACTGTGAGTATTTTGAAACTCTGCATACATTGCATGAATAGAAAACCTTGAAAACGTCATTGACGAGCGCTTTTTTTGCAGCGCTGCCAGCCCTGTCCATTGCTCTGGAGATGTTTGGAAAATTGTGCTTCACTGCCAATGCTGGCCTGGCTTTTCCGTGTACAGTAGAAATTTACCCAACGTTTATCAGAAACACAGCAACAGGAACATGTGCCACCTTCTCCAGAGTTGGCACCAGTATTGCGCCGTTTGTCTTCGAATTGAGTGAGTGAAATAGTTTTTTTTTTAGTTTTTTTTATTCAAATCTGTGTGAGAATTTCTTACGTTTATTCACTGACAAGGTTGCCAGTACTAGGGTCCTGATCTCTCATCCTAATTATGATCTTGGCACTCCTACAACTTGCTCTGTTGTTTTTGACCAATTTGAGCCAGTTACTTTGCCTTTAAGTCACTTCTTAAGACTCATCTTTTTACTTTGGCTTTTAACTTAGTGGGTTGATTTTCTGTATAATTTGTATTATTGTATACGTTTCTAAATTAAATTGTGTTTTTAGACTTGTGTTCAGCACTTTGGTCAACTGTGTTGCTTTTAAAGTGCTCTATAGATAAAGTTGAATTGAATTGAATTGAATTAGTCAATTTGACCATTTCACACAAGAAAATAGCTATATGCCACAAAAAATAAATTGTGTGCACTTCTTTAGCAGACCAAAACAGAATCTAACAGCCCTAGCCCAAACGAGGTGGTGCAGATCCTAATCCCAGCTCTATCGCTGCATATGAAGAGTGAATGCACACTCTCTGAAAAAGTTAGTTCAACTCAAAATTTCAAGGCAACTGGCTGCACGCGACTTTTCAGTTGAAGGCATCAAATTAAGTCTTTATGTTTTGAAGAACTACAATCATTAAGTTGTGTCAGGTAAGTGTTTCTAGTTCTGCCAACTACGTTTTGTAATTCAAGACTTTCAAGTCTGTAAAAACTTACTATTTTAAGTTCAGATTACAGTCCCCTGCAAAAACGTACTATTTTGAGTTTAAATTAGCCCCCACATTAAATCCTCCTGATTATTTATATAGCGCTTTTACAGACCAACATCACTTGGGTAGGGGAAACCGGAGCACCGAAGACACCTACGCAGACACAGAGAACATGCAAATTTCACTCAGAAAGGCCCTGTTCTGACTGGGATTTTGAACCCAGGACCTTCTTACCAAGAAGCGAGAGTGCTATCCACTCAGCCACCGTGCCACACACACTATAAACACGAATAGTGGGGAAAACTAATGTTTCTTAATGATACTTGTTCCCTCAATAAAGATTAGTTTTATAAATACCATAAACACAACAATATAAGTTCATTAAACACAGTCTTTACTAATACTCATTAGCTCACTAGACTAATTCACACATTGTTTGTACTAATCTGTTTTAGTTTTATAAATGCCATGAACATAACAATACAAGCTCTTTCGACAGTGATATATTAGTCTTAAGGTCCTGAACTCTAGAACTCTCAGATTGAGAAACCATAATGCTTTCAACTCAATTAGAGCTTAGTTTCTGTCAAGTACTGCATTCAGGCTCAGTGACCTTATTACAATTAGAACATTCTAGAAGATGACCTTGGGAATATATAGGGTTACTTTGGCTTGGCTCTGTCGATTACGGTTGGTAAAAATAAAGACAATGATTATTTGGTCAAATTAGTTTATTCAAAAGGTTGAATGCAGCCGTTTGCCATGACACATTTGAAATGAGCATGTGCCGATAAGTTGACCTCACTCTAACTCGGTGCACTGAAAAAAACGACATCTCAAAATTTTTCACCTTACTAAGATTTTTGCATTCACTGACAATAAAATTGCCAGTTGGAAGTTGAACTGTCTGTTGTGAGCCACTTTAACTCACTTTCAGAAGTTGAAGAAGTTGATTTTACTTTTAAGTTGTAGTTTACATGTCAAAATTTGGTTAGATTTCACGCTCGGGACAATTCAAGGATCAAAAAGCAGAAGAAAAAAAGAAAGAAATAATTTTCCTAAAACACTAAACAGAAACAATATTATAAGTTTCATTATTTATCATTTCAAAGCTGACAATCATCCGTTCTTGATAATTGATTCCTGTCGCTCACCTCAACATCTTGCATTCCTCATTGGGAACGCAATAGGCCCTACGTACAGCTGAGGCTGAGGCTCAACAAGGACTATAAATTAACTAAAATTAACAATGGGATCTGTTACCAGCAGAGGGCGCTGTACTCAAGTCCAAACTGCAGAAAGATTGAGGCTCTGTGGGAAAGACATTTGATCAGAACTAAAGATTGATTAAATTAGTCATGAGCTAATTTCTTTCAAATGTTCTACCTGTTATTATGAAAAAGTGTGTATAATGTTGTATAGTGGTTATTCTTTCACACACAAAAATGCATAATTAATCATAATAAAAATGCATATGTTGATTCTCTAATATCTTTTTTTCAGGTGCATTTTTCAAATTCCTGCCCTATATAGTTTTGGGGTCCCTTTCTGTGGCATCTGCAATCGCTGCACTATTCATTCCAGAGACATTTGGACACTCACTCCCAGAGACACACGAAGATATGACAAAGTTTAAAAGGTGAGCTACAAATGAGTTTTTTCCCCCAAATGAATAGTTTTAGGGTATTCCCTGCCAGGTTGGTGTTAAACATGTATACATATAAAAAACAAAACAAAAAAACACATGTATACTATCAAAATCCATCCAACTTAGCTAAAAACGGTTCTTTACTGTACTTTTGGCTTTTGTCACATCATTAGAGCCGCTTTTTCAGACAGAACACATATAGAGAATGTAGAACAGAGGTCCACACACACTATTAAGAGAAAGACAGTGTGTTTGGAATGTTTTGTTCACAACATTTCACAAAACATTTTTTGAGATTCTTTCTGTTGGGCTAAACAACATAAATTTACGAAAAAAGAGGACAAGTTGGGTATCCTAGATTTAATACTGTAAACGTGTGTGTGTTGAAAAGACGGAACTCATTAACTTATACTGGAGTCAATGTTTTGCACGTCTTGCCTCTAAACATCTAAACAGCGCTCATTAGTCCGGACCATCTGCTGGTCACACCTCTGTAACCGGACACTCTTGTCAGACCTGCCTTGAACCACAGTCCTGAGGCTCAAGTTGGATCCTGTCTGTTGGATTCTCAGCGGAGGGAAGGGAATATATGCAGCCTAAACAAAAGATAACGGTTTAGTTTGTCGGTTTAAACAGTGCAAATATTGTTACATGATGTGGTTCCAGCCTCACAACACATGACTTTTTTTAAGGATTCATTTTCTTACATCTGACTTTCATAACAGATTGAGACTCTCCTGCACCTGTCAAACGAACACATTGGTTTCGGTGGATGTTGCAGAAACAAAACTGTGATAAGTATCAGCGCATTTTAAACAAAGAGTAACTTGCATTTGATTACTGTACTGTTGTTTCAGGCCTTCAGGCAGTTTATGTAATCTTGAGATATTTGTAATACTTCTACATAGCATTGTGTATAGCTTTAAAAAAAAAATAAAAAAAAATGGGTTCAGTATATTTTTGCAAATCAGTCAAATACCTGTGTTTACCTTTTTTTTTTTTTTTTTTAGATGAAACCTTTTTTCTGCAATAAAAACATCAACATATTCCAGTGCTTTTTTAACCAAGGAAATTGACCCATTTCTGTTAAGCTGTTTTAATTATAATCAACAAGACCAAAGAATGTTTTTTGTGTGTTGTACTCGTGCTACAGTAAATATCCTCTTTAATCACATTTTGTCACCTGTACTGCTGTTGCACCACCTGCCTTTTTACACAATGTTCATACATGCTTGTAACATGTTTATTCTGATGTTGTGATTGCAGCAACTGTACAATCACGTCAGCTGTTGCACTTTGACATGTGTTATGTTATATTTGTATTGTTGTTATTATTGCTGCTTCAAAAGTTCTTTTATTTTTGGAAATTCATCTTAAAATGTGTCACCAATTCATGATATAGCCTTCAAGGTGTTTGATATGTTTTACAAGCTGTGAGCCATAATCATTAACTATTATCATTATAACAAATAAAGACTTCACCTGTACAATGCATTAAGTGTGTATTTTCATGTTTTCTATTATGACAAAAGTAAAAACTTCTTTATAAACTTCATTGATTACCTTGCATTGTCTGCTTTACATTATGCATTCCCTTGTTGTGTGGCACCATCACTCGGATGATGACGCAAATATGTTGTGGTTTTCCTGTTTAGAAAAAAGTGGGCGTATAGAAGCAGTTGAGCTTAAAGCGGGCGGAGACATGTTCCTGCTTTACCAGACAGTGTATGTCTTAAAACATGTCGGTGCTGCTGTAGCCTTCACCTATGGAGCCAATGGGCTGGACAGGACTCTCTGACAATGAAGGACTATGAGGGGAGCATAGCCTTTCTGGGGCAATGGGGCTGTTTCCAATATGTGATCTTCTTCCTCCTTTGTGCCAGTGTATTACCCAATGGATTCGGGGCATTCACGTTAGTCTTTTTAACTGATGTACCTCCTCATCACTGCACTGTTCCTGAGGCTAATCTGACAGAAGAATGGCAAAAAGCAGCCATTCCCTTAGTGGTGAGTAGAAAGAGACGTTTTTTTTTTTTTTGTGGTGGTTTGTTTTGGGCAAGACTGACAGGTATTCAGGGTGTTATACTACAAGTCGTACCCTGACATAATATGGGTGAGGTAGATGCAAAGATGGAAGCTGTGTTCAAATACAAATGAAATGTATGACTAAACCAAATTGTTGCAAATGCAATTCAAAGTCGAATGCAGCTCCAGAGGAAACATGTGGTAGAATACGTATGTTTTATTGAACTCGGAAACTTTAGGGTCAAACAAAATGATGTGGTTACGTTCATAAAATCAAAATTATCTGAATGAAAATTTTTGAAGTAAAAATTAGGTTTGTTCTGTCTGTATGGGCTCAGATGAATGAGTAATGAGAACTTTTGCTGTAGTGACTAATAATACAAAATAAAAATAAAAAGAATATATTATATGCGTGGGGGAAAGTGTTGAGTTTTGCATAGTCTTTATTTGAAAGGGACAGTGCACAGTGACATTAACCCTTTGCTGCACAGGTGGGTCAAAAATGACCCTGTGAGGTTGAAGTCCACAGCGGCTAAACTAGACTGGTCCAAAATATGTACTCCCCTCAACATTGACAGCTCTGGAACATAGCCTTGGACCAAGAGCTGACTTTTGGACCATCCTGTAAACGTTCTCAAGAGGAATGAAGACGCCATACAAAAGCATTGGATACATTTTTTTCTGAATACACCCCCACCGGACCAGGGTAGGATTGCAAGTATGTCCGCGCACGTGCTTATGGACGATTTTGAGCCGGGGCCCGCCCCCACTGGCTGGCACCTACACCTTACAAGCGCCAAACACAGAGGTGCTGTGGTACAACCTGATTGACATTACCACCCTTGAATCACACACACACACAGAGAGATATACACAAGCAGACATACAGAGACACACTCGTGCATCTAAGGGTTAAGATCAAAGACAGATACTTTATGTTCTGCACCAGATTATGGCTACACAGAAGCTATGAAAAGGTAACACACCGTCATACTAGTACACTACAACCACACTTTACACTTACAACATCACACAGACAAACATATCCTCTCATTCACATCATATTAAATTACTAACCATGTGAATAAAACATACATTCCATTCCATTTTCTTCTGCTTCATCATGCAGTGAATACATACTATAGTCCATGATAAAATAATGTTCTCAGACACACATTACATTATTGTCGTATCCAACTGTGAATGGGAAATAGGTCCTCGAGCTGATGCTGAAACCCTAACCCTCTTTGAAAGCAAAAAGACTGACCTGCAGATGAAAAAAGAAACAGTGGAAGAGTGACTAGTGCAGTCAGAAACAGAAGCACGTGTTACCTGGGAAATAAAAGTACTTTATTGAAGTATGGACAAAGGGGACATGTTTAAGTACAAGGTTCTTCTGCAGGCTTAATGACCTGCAAGTTAGTCTTAAATGTATCTTTGTTACATGGTTACATCCTGGAAGAGCCCCGTACCTTTCTTACTTTTCTCAACTCTGTTCCTCATGAAATATACAGTACCTAATTACAATTGTCACAGTTATTATTGGAAGGAGAAATGTATAACTTCATGGGCAGTTTATCAGCTTAAACCAATGCATAAAAATAAATTACTTTGTATTTTTTCGGTCATTATGAATATTAAATCTTAGTTTTTTCAATATATTACATACAAAACAAACATGCATCCATCCATTTTCTTCCCCTTAATCCATTTCTGGGTTGGGGAGGTGGCAGTCAGAGCTGCACCCAGTACACAGAGCACCAGCCCCTCACTGATCCTCCTGCAGGTGGTGAGTCCACAGGAGCTGAGATCTTTCAGTGGGGGCTTCAGGCAAAGTGGCGTTAAGTGTCTTGCCCAAGGACACAACGACAGCAGTCAGCGGGAGTCGTGAAGTAGGTCTTATGGTGGGCTCGAACCCACAACCTTCAGGCTCAAAGGCCAATGCCCTACATACAAAACAGTAACGTTTTAATGTTTATATCTATTTTGTAACAATATATTAATTCCGTGTTTGTAAATTAATGTACATAATTCAGGAGAATGACCTCATTCAATTAAGTGGAATCAGACATGGAAATCATGTTGGTAAAATTAAAAAAGAAACAAAAATGGCCATGACAGATTTGTATAACAAAACTCCACTTTTCATGTTAACGATTACACTCCACTCCTCAAACAAATACGTTAAATATTGCAGAATCCTAAAGCTGTGTTTGTTTGCCCTGAGGTGGTGGATGGAGAGGAGCAGCGCAGCAGCTGCAGCAGGTACAGGCTGGATACAGTCTCAGACCTTTGGGCTCAGGGCTTTGCTCCTGGAGACGTGAACCTCACCCAGCTGCAGCAGGAGCCCTGTGTGGACGGATGGACCTACAGCAAAGACATCTACCAGTCCACCATAGTCACTGAGGTACCACTGAAACTATGGCTGACATCTTTCTGCACAAGCACACCATTCAGGGCACATTGAATTTGTTATGAATTTGTGTGTTTTATGCAAACTGATTTACAGAATGCCTGACAAAAATATTCATCTGTAAGATTGAACATATAGTCAGTACATGATGTGTGTCTTGAAGTCAAGTCCGGTTCACTTGGGTCAAAACTGCTTTATTGGCTCATGTAAAACCACAAACACATGTCCATAAGTCACTTAAGTCAGTTTACATCTTTTGAAACAAATTTGTGAAGTAGGTCCAGGTCAAGAAACTTTTCAGTAAATGGCCTTGTGTTTATATAACACATCCAACATAATATTAACATTTTAAAATGTTAGGTAAAGGTAACGATAAAGGTGCACTTTATTTATCCCTGTATTAATTGACCCGTTCCACCCATTTTAATCCATTTCCACTTCATTCATTCATCTCATTCTTAATCATGTACAGTATAAAGTGACTAATCTGCTGTGTCTAAGTTAACCTTAGCAAAGGTGGAACATACTAAACCTTAAACAGGTCTTACTGCTGTTTACTGGAGCCACAAAGAGGATCATTAAAGAGTACTCTTTTTGGATTGTGTCCAAGGGTTTCATCTTGCATTTGAACAACCTGCAATTATTTCAGTTTGTCTGTGGTTTGAATATCTGCCTATCATTATGGTGAAATGTCACAGAGTTCAGCATTAAACATACACTTTTGACTTAGATAGATAACCAGATAACCTCTCAGTGACCTCTCCCAGCACTGCATTCTCACACCAGCTGGATACAATATTATTATATTATTTAATATAGATAATTAAAGTGAAATAGTGAACCAGAGGTTACTTTAGGTAAACCAGTGAGGACAAACATACTTCATTTGTGGAGATGTGAAACAACTGGAACAGAGAACATGTGTGATGGGTTCACATCTTGACATTTGAAGTTGTTGTACCCTAATCGCTGTACTTGAAGGGAACTCTTATACACTGTAAATGAAGTGTGAACAGTGTAGGTCGTAGGATGATAGTAAAGGGAATCTGTATCCAGTGAGTGTGTGTGTACCCAGTGGGAAATTATGTGATAATTAATCATGTTTTCTCTCTTTTTCTTGATGTCCTTTAGTTTGACTTGGTTTGCCATGAAGAGTGGAAGCAGCCGTTCACAGCATCTGTGTTCTACGCTGGCGTCACTGTTGGCTCTTTATTCTCAGGGGAACTCTCAGACAAGTACAGTGTGCTTTTACTGTTAACATGATTTCAAATAAATGAGCGTCTTTAATGACTTATTACGTTCCATTTGTCTGCGACTGATGGCAGTGCATGTGTAACAGGCTCTGATCATGTGGGATGATAATTAACCATGTTAAGGCAAAGTATTCAAACTAAGCGAATGGTACTGAAGGAATAAGTGGTAAAGAGCAGATTTGTTTGAAATCATTATTTTTATCAAATTGGAAGTTGACAGCTGCATGTGGCTTGCTGTTTAATTGGTGAATTTAGAGATGACTTCATGACTCCATGATGGAAATGGAAGTTTACATTTTGTTTTTAATCATTTTACAAATAGTGGAAAACAACATTTTGTGAAGTACAGCATGGTTATAAAATACATTCTCCGATAATTATCATTGTTTGCAATGATAATTGCAAACAATTTAGATCAAACTAAAATGTCAAAATAATTCTTTAGCTAGGAAAGATTCTTAACAAGACCAATGTGTAAAGAAGCTAATACTACTTTTAAGCTTAATTGAAAATAAGGACTGAACTTCTATAATAATTGTCACATACTTGCAACAGTTCGAATGCAAGGTCCTGGGTTCGAATCCCGGCCGGACCAGGGCCTTTCTGAGTGGAGTTTGCATGTTCTCCCCGTGTCTGCGTAGGTTTCCTCCGGGTACTCCGGTTTCCCCTACCACTAAAAATATGTACAATAGTTCTGGCATGCGCCTCCTGTTTGGCGACCCCGCTCCCATCTCTGTGTGGAGTGAGAGACAAGTGCCCAAAAAATAACAATTGTAAACCGCTTTGTGACTCTGGTCTGTGAAAGGCGGTATATAAATAAAGCTTACTTACTTACTTACTAGTTATGATAGCATTATGAGCAGACATTGAGCACGTCTGATTGGATTGTGGAGAGGCCCTTCCTCAAGTGGAGGAGTTCAAGTATCTCGGGGTCTTGTTTACGAGTGAGGGAAGGTTGGAGCGTGAGATTGACAGGCGGATCGGTGCAGCATGCGCAGTTATGCGGTTGCTGTATCGGACCGTTGTGGTAAAGAGGGAGCTGAGCCGAAAGGCAAAGCTCTCGATTTACCGGCCAATCTTCGTTCCCTCCCTCACCTATGGTCATGAGCTTTGGGTAATGACCGAAAGAACGAGATTGCGGATACAAGCGGTCAAAATGAGTATCCCAGCCACTCCGCAGAGTGGCTGGGCGCTGCCTTAGAGATAGGGTGAGGAGCTCAGTCACACGGGAGGAGCTCGGAGTAGAGCCGCTGCTTCTCCACGTCGAGAGGAACCAGTTGAGGTGGCTCGGGCATCTGTTCAGCATGCCTCCTGGACGCCTCCCTGGGGAGGTGTTCCGGGAATGTCCCACCGGGAGGAGGCCCCGGGGAAACCCAGGACACGCTGGAGGGACTATGTCTCTCAGCTGGCCTGGGAACGCCTTGGGGTCCCCCCGGACGAGCTGGAGGAAGTGTGTGTGGATAGGGAAGTCTGGGCGTCTCTGCTTAGACTGCTGCCCCCGCGACCCGGCAACGGATGAAGCGGAAGAAAATGGATGGATGGATGGATGGATGATTGGATTGTAATAACTCTTTGAATATAGACTCTATATAGATTAATACTTACTTTGTTTCTCTCAGATATGGCAGGAAGCCGATCCTGTTTGCAACGATGGTGGTTCAGACCATCTTCACCTTCATCCAAGTGTTTGCAAACTCTTGGATCCTGTTCACTGTTCTTCTGTTCTTCAACGGTCTCGGACAAATGTCCAATTATGTTGCTGCTTTGGTGCTTGGTAAGTATACACTGTATACATACTGAGAAAACGTATAAACCTAGTCTCAATCAACAATCTTCTGTGTTTTGGATCCACACAACATGACTAATTTCCATAACTTTTTATTCTAGTCATAAAGATTAGATTTGTTAACACTAGGACTCCCAGAATTCTTAAACGACTGTATAACTAAAACATAAAAGTCTAAAGAAAGTGATTTAGTTTCCCACCATATTTATAAAAAAGTAAGTAATTTATATTCATTTATAGGTTTTTACCTTTACTCACTTTTGCGGTAAAACTGGTGAAAATAACTTGAAATACAGCTAAATCAGATTGGCAGCCAAATGCCAACTGCTGCGAGTAAAGTGTGTCGCTATGGTAACTAGCTCCAGCTCTGCTCTGCTGGAATGTTGAAAACCAAGCAGAACCAGAACCAGTCCAGGACCAGCTCCTTCGTGAAAAAGGGGCTGAAATGACTGCCAATGAAGGTTGGCTAAAAGAACGGAACAGTCAAAATGACGGCTCAGGGAGTTAAAGATAGAAGTACTCACAAATAAGGAATCATTTCATAAAAGAAATTACATTGAAACCAAGTACATAGATGCAGAAAAAGACACAAAGTTATGAAGACCACAAATTTACATGATTTGAGTCGTTCCACTTCCAAAATGAAAAGCTGTCAAATTGACTGTCAAAAAAAGAGTCTTTATTTTCCTGGTAATGCAGTAGTAGGGTGACATGGGTTTTGGAGATGGGGCTGGAGAGGAGTAGGGTATAACCAGGATCAGGTGAGTAGAGTGGAGGAGCCATGGGAGAATAGAAAAAAAAAAAAAATCCATGAAAATCATTTGAAAGTAGAAATTAGAAACTAACTTTGAACTTTGTGGGTTATTTTTGTTTGAATCCCTTTTGGTAGAGTTTGACAACAGGGGATTAGAATCTGAGAGCAAGGATACTCAGTGGCGTTCCAAGGGTACCCCGGGGCCCCAGGCAACAGAGTCCTTGGTGGCCCTGATACCGACCACATAACTACATAAATAGGTTTATATTATAGTAGGTATAAATATATATTTATAGTCTATATAAACACAGAAGGCCCAATGAAAGATTAGGCTCTTAGCTTTAATCTGCAAGAAACGGCTTGTTTTTACCTTTTACCGTTTTTGAGAAATCTGTCATAGAATAGAATATAAATAGTTTAATCCAAAACATAGCTCTCGCCCGCAAGTCAGAATATTACGTAAATATCTCTGAGTTACAAAGAGATTGCATGAATGATAAAAAAATACAGCTGCAAATACACAATTCAGCCGTTTCTCCTGTAATCCTAAAAGGCGTTCTTACTTTGCTTTGATACTATTAAGCGATACTTTTAAACTTGCAGGTGCAGAGACCTTGACCGGCCAAGCACGAGTCATGTATTCATCATTGGCCTCCAACACGGCCTTTGCGCTGGGATATATGGCGTTGCCTTTATTTGCTTATTTTCTGCGGGACTGGAGGGGCCTCATGCTGGGACTGTCTCTGCCGGGGTTGGCCTACATCCCAATGTGGTGGTAAGTGACAGCCAGTGTGTCATGTATACCTTTAGTTAAATGTTATTAACAGAATTGAGGACTGAGAATTAATACAAAGAACTAAAAGTACAATAATTTGAAAAAGATTGAGTTTGTTTGAATGTGTTTTATTGTTACTGAGCTGTGCCATTGTTTTGAAGCCGGACTTGTATTCCCCGAAGAAGAAGACGGTGATTTCTGTTTTCAAACTGCTATTTGGTGTAATTTAATTAATTAATTAATTGCATACTAATTGCAGTAGTATGCAGTAGTATGCCTGTTTCACATGCAATGTAGTGTCATTACAACTGGAGCAGATCCATGTTGCATTGAGGTTTGGGGTGACTCTCGAACAACAGGATGTGAATAATTGTGGAAAATTGATTCTGTCTTCTTATGTTCACGGCTTTTTAGGTTCTTCTAATAAGACAATTAAAGCAAAAAAAGCTAGTACTGCTTAAATACCTGACATGTTTCGGCGGTACACTTCTGCCTTCATCAGAGCCGTAAACAGGATGTGAATCGCATAATTTTTGCTGGAACACTTAATTTCATATTTGTCATGTTGTTAAGTGAAAAAGATGCCAACTCGGATGATTATCTGGTGTATTAAAAAGCCACATTATCCATAGCATGTGAGAATGGGTGAAAGGGTTTGTGCAAAAAAACAGTACTCTTATGCAGAATACAAAAACATGCAGAATATTGTATCATTCACAAAATCAATGTATTTATCAAAAATCCTTGATCTTATAAGAAGGTGTTACATATTATGCCATCCTTTGATCATGATATCATACTGGGGAAAACTGGGGAAGTTCAAGTTCATTTCAAGTTTATTTATTTATTTATTTGAGCAGACAAGTTCTGCTCAAAAGGAGTGGGCCGAAGTAAGAGCTTATTGGTGCCCACCCCCAAAACACTACAATAACAGATACACATTTAAACATTTTACATAGTACAGCAACACGAAAAGAACAGACGATAACAACAACAGTAACGGCACAAAAAAACAACAAGATGTATGGAAGAAGAATAACAAGATGTATGGAAACCCCACAAAGTAAGTAGACAATAACAATATTAAGCAACAAAACAAAGTAAATAAAAAAGTAAAGAAGTATAAAAACAACAAAAACAAACGGACAAATTTGGTTTAGCCCGACTGCTCCCACTAGTGACGTATTATTTCCTCCTCTTTGTACTTTTACAAATTAATGTTTGGACTTTGTTTCATCTCCCGCTCCAAATTTTTCCGCAGTCGGACCCCATTTACTGTGGGGCTAAAACTTTTCAGAGTTGAGCTGTGTTTCTTTGTATCATAATGTGTAGTTCTTCACGTAGTTCGTAACAAGTTGGCTCTAGAAAGCTTTTCTGTATTTGTTTTGGTAAAGTTCAAATGTCATTTATAAAGAAATGTTATGTATTTAATGTGGGCAAGCAGAATTGTACCGGATAGTCACTAGTCACACTTATGGCGACCAAAGTGCTATGCAAAATAATCACATAAAATCCATTACAACA
This sequence comes from Knipowitschia caucasica, assembly GCA_964034765.1. Classification (NCBI taxonomy): domain Eukaryota; kingdom Metazoa; phylum Chordata; class Actinopteri; order Gobiiformes; family Gobiidae; genus Knipowitschia; species Knipowitschia caucasica. Next base: position 21,233,530 of record OZ035833.1, read on the forward strand.
TTCATGTAATCAAAAATAAAAGTCAAAAAGCAATAAAAATGTGTGTTAAAAGTGTTAAAAACCAGTCTGAATAATTGTGATAATTTAAGGCCTGGATTTAAAAAGGTCAGTAAAATCAGTAAGCACTCACTTATCAGAGGGCAGCTTGTTTCAGAGTTTAGGTCCGGCGACTGAGAAGGAAAATATAAAGAAATGATAGATGCATTAACTTTCCAAATCATCAGAAATAAATCAGTTATAAGTTTCTGTTCTTATTAGTAGATGTTTGGCTGTACGTCATGGACAAAGCAGTCTGATTGATGTTGTATGTGTTTGTGTTGTTGTTTCAGGTTGATCCCGGAGTCTCCTCGATGGCTTCTGTTTCAGGGGAAGGTGAAGGAGGCCGAGGCCATTATACAAAAAGCAGCTCGATGGAACAAAGTCCAAGCTCCACAGAATATCTTCGACCAGTTCACTGTACGTACAGCTGGGCAGATAGACAACTCACATACAAAATCAGAAGTTCAGCAATTCAGGTCCTGGTTATGACTCAGATGGGAGTCTGCTGTAATGTCAGGGGCCACACAGGGGACATTCTAGCTGGTTTTCGCTTCCGCCCGTCTGCTTCATCATTCCTGCCATAGCAATCAATCAAGATGTATTCCCTTACCACAGTTCATACAAAATCTCAAAGTACTATAATATTTGGAACCAGTAATTCATCCAGAGCGCTCTTCACATTTAGGGTTAGAGTAAAAAGAATAAAAGAGGATAAAAACCATTTCATATTTGGGATATTTTTGTTGTTTAAAGTGATTGTCTGGAGTTTGTCAGAAAGAGAGACAGAGAGGTAATTGATTTGAAAAAAAAAACGACTCAAGCTCCTCCCCCTTCCTTTCTGATTGGTCTACACCTACGTTTTCGTAACACTTTTAAATGTTAATCAGAGAACACGTTATACATATACATTATTAATACACATGCACGGAGGTTTTCAGAATTATTTGTTAACGTTTTAATGAAAAAAATAATGTTTTTATGCAAAAAAAAAGCAATCGCGGCAAACCCAGAACAAGCTATTATCACGAATTGCACATTATAGGACACATCTGCAGAGGATCTGATTATGGATAGAGGTTCAGTATATAAATGATTATGGATATAGGTTCAGTATATAAATGATTATGGATATAGGTTCAGTATATAAATGATTATGGATATAGGTTCAGTATATAAATGATTATGGATAGAGGTTCAGTGTATACATAAGTACCTCAGCGCGGATGTTCAGAATTCTTTGTTCAGTTTTCATGTAGTTCCAGAGCTTAATAGAGGCTCCGCGAAAACAAACAACTGCGCATGCGCGGAGCTGTGAGCATCAGCGCTGATGATTGACAGCCCTTGGCATGACTCGATTGGTTAACGTGGACGGCACCGTGGATTCTGAGCTACAGCTAAGAGAAGGGAAGGCGGGACTTGCCCGTGATATTAGAATTAATAGAATTACTTATTTTATATCAACATTTAAGGCCAGGAGGTCAATTTAACACATTTCCTAAAATTTGTAATTCATTTAGAGTTACTATTACAATTTATTTTATTACAACAATTTATTTTTTTAAACATCAAAAATTAAGTTCAATAGTTATCAGCTCTCAAAAACGTGGTGATATCGCAATCAAGATAAGATAAGATTAGATTATATAAGATAGATGTTGTTGATCTCACAATGGAGAAATGTACATGTCACATTTGGCATTTGTAGGAATACTCAGGGCGTGTAAAAGACAGGAAATGTGCAAATATGTTAAAAAGTGAAAAAATATTCTCATTTGTGCAAGATATATTTTGTTCAATAAAATTAAAGGTGACTGTGGCAGTGTGAGTTCACAGTCTTTGTGCAGGTCATCATGAGAAATTGCGCATCCAGATCCAAGTATAGAACTAAGATTGCACCATAGAGCAATATTATTTCATGTTCATTCCACTTCAAACAAACCACTTGCTACAAACAAACCTGAACAAACCAAACATAGGTACATATTCCTTAAAACTACAAACGTCATGTCTAAAAGTGTTTTTATGTGATTTACAGGTGCCTGAAAAAGAAAAGGAGACTGCAAGGAAAAACTATAGTGTGTTAGATCTGTTCAAAACCAGCACTGTCAGGATCACAACGCTCAACCTCTTTGTAATATGGTATGTATTGTATTTATGTAGCATATTTTATAAAAAAAAAAAAATATTCCAAAGTGCTGAACAGATAAAAGCAACACACTCAAATATGCAAGTCTGCCAGATTAAAAAAAAAAACAGTTAAAATAGGATCAAAATAAAATTATCTATAAACAAAAATAAACATAAAACGATTAAATAGATAGAGGACCACACAACTCACGCGGTGTTAAAAGCTAGAGAGTTGCCTCACAACCCTGATCTTTGGTCATGAGCGTTGCTATGGACACAACAATGACATTGGACAGACCATGCTAATTTTCAACACTAATGAGAGATGGCGTATAAAAGCAGTCAAAATGAACTTCCTCTGGAGAGTGGTCGGGCGCTCCTGTAGAGAGGATGAGGAGCACAGTCACACGAAAAAGAGCTCGGAGTAGAACCGTTGCTTCTCCGTGTTGAGAGGGGTCGATTGAGGTGCCCTGGGCATTTGTTTTGGATGCCACTGCTCCTGACCGGTTGGCCTTATAGTTGCTTTGAAGTATGGGTCAAATGCAGAGGACGAATTTCCATTCAGGGACAGTAAATTGTAGCCGACTTCATTTGGAACAAGAGGAAGCACATCGGTTAAAGTTAAATTGCTGACAAAGGGGTGAGGGTTGGTTTGGATTGCAGAACTTGCAAAACTACTTCTTTAAAGTCCTACAAAATTAAAGGATTAGTAATGGGCGGATATTGAATCATGGGGATCTCTTTATTGGGGCGGACATTGCATACTTTGGTGGAACACTTCGTGCCTTGTATCATTTAGTTTTGTATTCACTTGTCAGCCAAGAGGGATGTCTGGTACAATTTAGAAACAATCAGAGCTTTTCTAAATATCTGTTGTTGTTTACCTCAACTCTTTTCATTTAAACAATAGGCTTCATATTCACGTCTCAATAAGTAAAGTGTTTTAACAGGCATGCACATAAAAGATAATGACTGCCTTAATTAAAGGCTTTGGACCCAGCACATTCCTGAAAGTAATGTATCTGAATGTCCTTCTCATACCACGTTTAATACAAGACATTATCAAACAAACAACTTTTGACCTGTGAAAATGTTCAGCCATCTAAGAGGATGAATGATGAAGATTTGATTACTTTTCATGTTTTAATGATCTCTTATTGCCCCTAAACTTCTGGACTGATGCCATAATGCTTGCCAGATGGTAAATAAAAGGGCACCCTGTGAACCCAACAGAAATGTATTTTTGCCAAAGTGCAAGTCTGAGATAGTCAGTTATCTGGTTTAAAATGATATCTCTGGTTACATGCTTCGATGCCTTCATATTAGCAAGTGTGTGGGCTGAACATCTGTTATTGGTCAAACTTTATGACTTGTAAACGTTTGCAGCATGAGTAATAACAAGCTTAGTTACATATAAGCTTATATGTTAAATAATGTATGTATCTGTAAGATGGCCGTCTTAACCCATCTTGCAAAGTAGTCTCTAAGGAAAGTACCATTCAGAATCTCTATTTAGAGGAGTCCTGGCCCAGAGAGAGGGGACATGAGGAAAACAGGAGCAACTGTGGGAAACATGCAATGCATTATGTTTGTTTTGATCACAAAATCGGATACAGATTCATTTTAATTGCCTTTTGCAGTAAAACCACATTGAAAAACATTTGCAAAAGTCCTCAGTGTGCACAAGTTAAGTACATAAATAAAACAATGTTAAAATTGTCACTGTGAAATCAACAAAAAGAGTTTCAGCACATAGCGCAAGACCACGAAAGTGCTTTGTTCAGACTGATTATTGTGGACAGAAACTTTTAGCAAAACAACATGTCCTGCATCTCAATGAATGATATCTTCTGCCAGAGGGAAGAAGCTGGAACATGGCTTTTCCAAGGTGGCCAGAAGAGTCATTATTTTAAAAGCTCAGTTTATTCATTCATAAAAAAACTTCCAGAACAGGCAGCTCACAGTCCTCTTTCAGAACTGAGCCCCATGTTTAGAGCTCTTCTTTCCTTAGCTGTGATGTCACCAAAACCCACAGTCACAGAACCAACAAGCAAACTTTCAATAGTGTAGCGATAAAAGTTAAGCAGGAACATTGCAACAGTCTTTGACGATTGTTTGATTTTTTTTTGTTGTACTTTCTATATGGAAGATTTCCATGTCATCTTACATGCACTTTTCTAAACTTGTCCCATGGTACGAATGCTAAAGTGTTGCTATTTAGTTCTTGTATCTTTTCCTTCAGGTTCATCATGTTTATGGCCTATTACACGCTGAACTTGAACACATCACAGCTTCACCCAAACCCGTTTTTGAGCTGTTTCATTTCAGGATTAGTGGAAATCCCGGCCTACATCATCAGCTGGCTCAGCCTCAGGTACTCACTTCAAAACATTTAATTATAGACCAAGTATTTGCCTCCTTGCGATCATCATAGCTATTTACTAAGGTCTGGTTTGGACATTACCAAATCTCTCCTCAGCTCACTATAAGATTTACCTTACTTTTTAATTATCATACTTATGGCGAATCATATATAACAAACTCACTTGACCTTTAAAAAAAATAATGCTTATTTGGATGTAAAGGAGATTCCGTCGCCGCGCTGCCATCATTGTCAGTTTGTGTCTGGGAGCTGCGCCAATTTATTTGGTACAACTGGTGCCAAGAGGTGAGCATGTGATATATTTCTAGATTATTCCTGTTCTAGTGTTTATTCTGTCTTTACATGGACCTTAGATGAGCTTTTTGTCGAACGCATACAGCTTGGAATTGTTTGTATTGCACTGTTCATACAAAGTGCTCAACTAAATAATACTTTATTTGACAAAAAAAGTGAAAAAGAGAGGACCAATCTGAACTCAGCCTGTAAGTTCTCAGTCCAAAGTTCCAAATGGGGACTCTCTTTAATACAATTATGAAAATGACCGACCACATGTTTTCTACTAAGAGGAAGAAAACATTGAATGGTTTGGTTCACAAAAACACCTCTCAAAGACTTTCTGTTGGGACAAACTAAACATACTACATCCATCAGGCTTCACTGATTACAGATCATCAATGAGACAATACTGAGATCTTGTCCAATCCCCACTCATTCTACTTCCAGATATGCCCACTCTGTCCTTGATCGTGGAGATGGCGGGCAAGTTCTCGTTCACTGCCGGGACATGCCTCATGTTCACCTACACGTCAGAACTGTACCCCACACCGCTCCGGAACACAGCCACCGGGGCCTGCTCCATGGTGTCCCGCATCGGCAGCTGTGTGGCCCCCTTTGTGCTCAAACTCCGTCAGTATTCAACACATTTATAATAATAATAATAATACATAGGTTTTATATAGGGCTTTTTTTGGACACTCAAAGATGCTTCACATGTCATTATTCATTCACGCCATGCACGGTGGTGATAAACTACTACTGTAGCCACAGCTGCCCTGGGGCACACTGACAGAAGCAAGGCAACCAGTATGTGCCATCAGCCGCTACAACCATCACACTCACACACACCAGACTCATTCTAGGCAATGAGGTGTCTTAGTTTGGCACTTTACAGCCACAGCCGCCCCACTGTGGTACCTGGTGTTCCCAGAGGTCAAGTGTCTTGCCAAGGACACAACAACAGGAACATCAGTGGGAGTCGGAGGAGAAAGTCTTGTGGTGGGTTCGAACCCAGTGATATATTGAAATACATCAATAAAAGTTACATATTCTATTGTTTGTATGCAATATCCTGTCACTGTTATAGTATCAAATACCAACATGTATTTATTCACATTATTAATATTAACTGTAATAATACATAAAATATATATATATATATATATATATATATATATGTATATGTATATGTATATATATGTATATATATATATATATGTATATATATATATATATGTATATATATGTATGTATATGTATATGTATATCGTTTTAGTCCAGTACATGTACTCCCCAACATGGCAACAATTACAGTATCATGGATCAGGAGACTCTGATCCTTCTTTCTTCTTGTGTTTCAATCCTTGCTGTTTGCTTCTGTGCAGGTGCGGTCGGGAGGTTCCTGCCTCATATTACAGTCGCCACACTCAGCTTGTTTGCCGCCTTCGTCACTCTCTTTATCCCCGAGAGTTTTGGACACTCGTTACCTGAAACTATGGACCAGATGGCAACAAGAGAAAGGTAATGTCAGCCAGGTCCAGGTGATGTCACAGAACGGAGACATAGTATCCAACAGGGAATATTGTAATACACCTTTGATGGTTTATTTTAGTCCTATTTGGATCACCAGTTACAGTCATCCACTTTACGCCCATTATTATGAGGTTATGTTCATGTGACATCACAACATTCCAAAGAGCCTGGGAACATCTTTTTTTGTCTCCCACTGTGCAATGAATAAAACTTAAAAAGCAAAAAATAGATAAATCTTATAAAACTCTTTCAAGCTAAGTATGATAACTGTCAAAAGTCATACTACTAGTTGTGGCTAATTTCTCTCTAATTCCTTGGCGAATCCACATGGTTTAATAATTTTCTCATGAATGATGAAGTGGAAACAATATCCGATATATTCAATATTCAATATTCGGTAGAAAGGATGTTCAGATATAATGATTTAATTGAAAAAACACGGCTGTTTGTAAATCTAATCACTATCAACTAATGATCTGGGGAAACATTAGACATTTATTTCAGATCACAAACGCAACCTATGATGGATTTGTGTGTTTTTGGCCCTTTCGTGACATAGCATTACAGTATTTAACCCTTACCAGTTCACATTGATAGACACAATTTTTAACTAATTAAAATTAATTATATTTAATACATTGAATTATTTTCCAATATTGTAAATATATTCTAAAATGTCCATGCCTCATTCTTGTTTGCTCACTCTGTTTTTTAACATATTTTACAGTATACATTGTCCATGCCAAAGAAAAAAGGGACCCACTCGGACCATTGTACCTACAGATCCTATTTGAAGACCCATATTTACTGCACTGACAAAGGAGGATATTTACACTGGGTAGTGGTCCACTATCTGTGTGTCCTGTTTGTGAGACACAAACAGAACAGGTCATTAAACTGTATATAGAGTTAAAACACTATTGACTAAAAAAAGTGCCCGACACCTTTAGAGACAAGCGTGGTAGAAGATTAACAAAACAAATTAGAAAAAATATGTTTCGGGATCAACTATTGTCGACATTGATGGTTGGTCCATATAGCTTTGGGGCACTTTATATTATAAAGACATGTTTAAAATGGCTAATGTAATGGTTATGGCAGTTGTCTATCAAGGACAAAACATATGCACAAGATACAAGCACACAACTGTACTCAGGAACAGTTTTACAAAATTGTACTGTAAACATTCCTGCCAATTTAATATTGAACTTTATATTTTGTACGATGTGTTTTTTTCTTTGTAAGTTGGTTGAATTGGCATAGTTACATTGCCACTGTTGTGTTTTTGACAATAAAACAATTTCTTCATGTCTTTCATCTTCAGAGCCTTATGTCTCAATCCTTGAATAGTTGGAATGTGAAGAAGGAACTAAAGTGTTGTGCGTCAGTATTAAATCACAATGTGCGTGAGGGCCAGACATGGGGAGTAACATACGTATTCAGAATACACATTTATACTCATTTGAATACAGTTAACATTTGGGAACCCCATGAAGACTAGTAACCTGATTATAAATACACAAAAAGGGCATGATATGGTCTTTTATATCTGAGAAGAAAAAAACTTTTCCTGTTGCATGTGTTTTAAAATCATTCTGGCCAATAAGTATTTACTTTGTTTTGGAATTTGAAGTAATATCTTCAGTATAAAATGCTCCTATACTACCGGGAAATAGATTCGTTTGGTTTTTACATTTCTAAATTACTGGAATTTAGTAATTTACTGGACAGAAAATAATTTCAATTAAGAAATTGTAAAAACTAATGCCATAAACAGTGGTATTATTACTAAATAATGGTTTATAGGATTGAGACAGCAGCTAATAAAAAGAAGCGTAGATTATCGTTACATGATTATGTCTCCTTTAATGTTTTTTATATACAATATCAGAAAATAAATGCTAAATGGTACAAAAAGAAGTGATTTTAATCCATCACTGCATATATTACACACAAGCGTCAAAGTAGTCCGGGGGTTTCAGAATATTATTCCGAACATGTAGAATACATTAAACTGCTGCTATACTGTAAGGAGCTAACTCATTTTGATAACTAAACAAATTAATTTTACATTAGTCATGCATGTTTCTGACGCATTTTTCCAAATTCTACGTGGAAACGGTCGAGCAAGTGATTGTTTAAAGTAACAAAACAGCAGCAGCAAAGGAAGAATCATTGTGCCATGTCCTGAGTCACAATCATTTCAACACATCATTTTAAATCATGAACTATTTTTAATATTTAATTTGAAAACACAAGTGCATTGTCCAGTGAGGAGTCCGGGTTGAAGAATGAAGATGCTAATGTCTCAAAAATAGGTTTGAGAAGAAAGTCAACCGTAACATAACAATTTAAAACATTGACATTTATATAAAAATCGACAACGTTTGTGAGTTTTAATTGGAGATTATTTTCTGAGCAGCTTTGGAGTAAGGTGATTTTGTCCCATATTGTTGCAGCAGTGCTGTAGATTTTTGTTTTAAAGTCTCTGAGACGACCGACGACGAGCGATCCAAAAGGAGTAGGACCAAGCAGCACTCCAGCACGTCCGGACGAGGGAAAGACTGTGGAAAGAAGCACACATTATTATTTCATTGAGATGCACAACACTACAACACATACATTTGAAAATATTGTCATAATATAGTTTAATATGTGTAGAATGTCGTATGAATTATGAGCCTCCTTTTGACATTTCTTTAAAGTCAGTGGCAAATTTAAAGCTGGGGTATCTAACTTTTAAAAATTCATAAATACATTTGGTTTGTTCACAACATGTTTCTATGACAACATGCAATCGTCAGCTTATTAGGAAACATCTGATCTTTTCCATACTTCTCAGAAAGAGCCCAGTTTGTTCTGAGAGCTGATTGGCCGAGTGTGGGTGGTCATTTTTCACTTTGATATCTGAAGAAACTGATCTAAAGAGAGGGTTCATACAGATTCAGCTTAGGTTTCCCATACTTTCCCATATTTTTTTTCAAAATGGGTATTGTAAAAAACTTTTCATGACTGTACAAACCCTGTAGAGATGTGACGGACGGCAAAAATGCATGCATGTGAAAATTAGTGACAGAGCCAAATTAGCTTTCTATGTATTCGAGTATACATATTTATATAGAATCCCCCCTCCTGGGGTCCGTGGGGGGTCAGGGGTGTTAAGAGGGATTTTTTTTAACATCTTTTCGTTTTTAGTTGTTCAAAAGTTAGGCACCCCAGCGTTAAGTATTCATTATTCACCCATCTTACAAACAAGCTCATTCTTCTCCAAGGTAAGGTCCTGTGCCAAAGGTTTGAGTTAATAAATCACACAATGTCACCAGCTGATCGGTTCATGTTGTATTTTCAAACTCTAAAGCAGCCATTGTTTACAAATGACCAAAAAATCGTAAACCAAACTCACTAAACTAACCACCTCTGCTGTATGGATTCTGATCCTGTGGCGATTCACTGAAACGAACCAACACTCCATTTCAGAGGCAACTCCCTCAAAGCAAACCTGACGTAACCGCAAACACACCAAAGCCAACCTGCCTCTGGGCGAGCGACTTTAGCATAAGAACACACCGTGACTGAGTCTGGCAGCTCCGACAGACGCTTCTGACACTGGGCCATCTTCACAGACAAAGACAGGAATGTTTCAGGCTCGTCGCTGCAAAACAGAGAAGACCATGTGCTGTCAATAGTCTTCATACAATAGCTGCATGTGGATGGCATTCTGTGGATAGATAATATAATAATGTGGTGAATAAACAGTCACCAGGTAAATGGGCAGTAAACGCAACTTTCTAAAAACTGGTATTGGGGAAATCTGCATCCACTAAAACAGTGTTTCCCAAAAAAGGTGCACAAACCCTGTGGGGTATGCAAGGGTATTATAGGGAGTACAAGGAATGATTTTCAACCAATACTAACTTGAAATCATTGATAGTAACAGGTTTATAAGGGCTTTCATGTCATGTTATTTATTATTTTAAAAAGGCAATTCTCTCAAGAATTGAACCCATACTGAAAACAATAGTAACACTTGAAACACATCAGTCCCCAATATCCTTTCTTACTTTGGTCCAGTTTAAATATCCACAATTATTGTTTCAGATAAATATATTCCCGCCCACCTACTTACTTGCAAAAAAAAAATACTATGGGATTTTTGGGCTTTAAGCCTTCATCAAGCAATAAATCATTCGTTTGATTCACCTGTAGGCTTTACAGCACCTCATCTGGAGGAATTGATAAGTTAAGCAATCATTTGGTAATTTGTCCCCCTAACATCAGGTATAGGGCACACATGGAAAAACAGTTGGGAACCAATTCATTAGGGGTTGGATCCATTTGCAATCTTGATATGCAATTATTAAATCAACACACAAAAATCCAATTAAAAAAGCATTTGGATGAAAATAACTAACATTTCAATACACAAACCTTAAATCCTAAACTTGGCACATAGAGCATCGTAAATCCTCTCACCCATTAGCAGTGGCTTCTTGCCCTTGTGCAGGTGTAGTGTCTCCCTTCTCCTCCTCTGCCTCTGGCCCCAAGCTCCGATGTTTGGTCATCAGGGAGTTGAGTTTGTCCTGGATCTCGCTCATGGCCCTCTGCGTGTCCTGAGCAGCGGCTGCCGACTCGCACAGCAACACGTCCAAACCCAAATCAGGCACAGATCCGTTCGGCTCGGTCCCGTTTCCGTTCGGCAAAGAGCTGCTCCACCAGAGTTCGTACAGTCGGAGGTAGCGGGTGAAGGATTGTAACGTCAAGGCAACGGCGGACGGTTCTTCTGAAGGCCTCTGGTTTGAGAAAGCGCCAACGTCTCCTGGGGGCGAGAGACTTCTTTATTAATCTCAGTGAAGCAGAACAAACAGCGGGGCTTCATTTTGGAGAGTCCTACTCATGAATGCACCAATGCCAAAGTAATACCTAATCTAGATGAACAAAATAGACTTATGAATGATAAGACAGACTTTTTCCAGTAATTATTCCTGGCTGTAAAAAGTGGTTGGAAGTGCTTGTCGGACGCTGATTAGAAGTCTCCATCCCCCAGTTCTCAACAGCATGTACTGCCCCTTTATGACAGCTTGAAGTCTTCTGAGATATGGTTCTTTGTCCGCTCTGAAGGGAAAGCTGCGCATTGTTCTTGACACTAAGTCTCCAGTTCCTCTACATTCCTGGGCCGCTTTGTATGGACTGCATGTTACCACTAATAATAATCATAATTACAATATAGAAACATATGTGTTACTGTCACATTACCGAGTCACTCTGTCCCATACCTTTGTGCTGCTAACATGTACAGATGCATACACACAACTATTTTTCATTTGCACTAGAATATACAGCATTCTCTCATTATTATGCTAAAGTAAGAGTTTTTGTACTTTAAGGCATATTAGGATTATTTTATAATTCCAGGTGGATCATCAAGACCATTGATCATTCTGGTGATACGTGCTCGTCAAACTAGACCAGAGAGTGTTGTTCAAAAAGTGGAGAGCGGTTCTTTCCTAAAATTTGGGAAAATCCTATATACCTTTAAGACTTCCTTCTTCATCATGCTTAGACGTATTTCCTTATGCTAAAGATAGAGATTTAGTACTGCTTCTTTTTTATGCTAGAGTTAGAGATTTTATTTTATTTTAGTATAGGGTTATTATTTATCTGGTGCTGTCTGCTCCTTATTCCTAGTTCTCTGTAACTTGTGATACAACACTGAAATTTCCCCACAGTGGGACGAATAAAGGATCTCTTAATTTTAATCTCCAAAAAAAGGCCAAAAGAAATATACTCCCTGCTTCAAATTCAAGCACGACTGGATATACACTTCACATGAATGGGACGAAGTATTTACAATGTACTGAATAAATATGAGCAGTACTTCACCTTTTAGAGACATAAACCGTGAGACATTCCTCATTTTGATCTGGCTGTGATAAAGTCCAGAATGCTATAAAAAACATTTGTAAATGTCTTGACAGACAAGTTTTGTACCGTCAGGGAACAGTAGGTGGCAGAGTCGTGAAAATGCAGAGAAGTGAGCGTCCTTGACCAGGCACACAGCCCACCACAGCTCCTTCATCGTCTGCTCGTCTTCATCAGACATCAAACACAGGAAGGCACGAGTGAGGTGCAGACACGAGGACACGACAACCTGCAGGGGGCGCACAAAGCACATTTAGCTTTGATGCAACACTGACCCTATTAAAAAAAAACATACAAATAATCAATCCATTTTATTTATGGAGCCCTTTACAACACTCAAGGCGACCAAAGTGCTTTAGAATAAAATTACATAAAAAAACATTTATCAATAACTATTTTATTGTTTGAATGCATAAGCATTTTTAAAAAATACTTTTTAACTGTCACCTTGGTCTAGAGAGAATTGAGTTCTTAGTGGGACAAGGCATGCATTGCAACATGTAGAAGAATTTCTGAAAGCAAGGTTTTTCGACATGTGGAATGTCGAAAAACCAAATCTGGAGCATAACAATTTCACTTTCACAGCTCAGACAAATATCACTGGGAGAATAAGATTTAGGGACCTGTAATAAAGCAACAATTTCCATGTAAAATGACTAACTTCACTAACTTTCTTTGAATTTCTCACATGAAAGAGATTGACGTTTTAATAAATATAATAATGGTAAATAATAAACATAGTTGAGTAAAAAAATCAGAGAAATCAGAGAAAAGTCCAGTTGTATTGATTCGGGCATATCCATAGAGTAAGGGGTTTAAGTTGTAGTGGGATAACCTTGATTTAAAGTGCTAAGTTAGAGAACAAACAGAGCATTTTCCCAATTAGAACTGTTTATTGTTGTTGTGATATTTTGCTAATATGAAATCTAAACATTTTAAAAATCCATACCTGCTTTAGTGGAACATTTGCCATTGACTGTGGGATCTCTACAGACTGCAGTTGTTGTTGTAAACTCTTGACACACTGAGGTCCCTGCGAAGTACGAGTGACTCCAAACTTTTCATCCCAGACTTGCTCCACTCGTTGCCGAAACGCAAGGTTGTTTTCGGCTGATGTCCAGAGACCGCTGCTCGCTCCAGAGGACGCACACAAGCCTCCGGGTTCAGACAAAAGCTGAGACAGGAGCTCAGCCAAAGAGAAATGAAGTCTGTGGGCCTGTGAGGAAGAAGACAGTAAACAGAACTTGAAGAAAGTCATAGTTGAGGTATTCCAACATCAATGTTATTTACAATGAGAAGCCAGAACACTTTAAACTGACTGATAACAGATCAGCTGTGCACTTATACCATGGCTAAAACCATAGTTCTGTGTGTTGTCAGTTTAACCTCTTAACAACCGCCTCATTTTGGCTCGTGCACAATGGTTGGGCATACCCAAATGTCTTTGCTTATTTAAAAACACATCTTACATCTCACATGCTTGTGTGATGCATCATTTTAAAGCTAGAGCCTTCTAGTTTATGTAAAAAAACACTAAAATAATGTTTGTCATTCCTATTTTCCTCTGCATCCTTTGAAGTTAGGGAAAAAACCCCAATTTTTTTAGCCTCGCCTAACATTTTCAATGTCTAAAGGCCCTAAAAAAGGCATACTTCATTGTAAGTTCACAATATTCAAACCCTCTGTTCATTGTGTTGTTGACAACAACTGTCTAAAGTTTCAGACTTCTAAGTTTTATAGTTTTTATGCAGTTTCTCCTTTTCATCAAGTAGTGCACATTTGGCACAATTTGGCACAAGTGTGCCAAATTGTGCCAAATATCTTTACTTACATTTAATCATCATAAAAACAATATTTTTTATTATTGGTACTTATAAGTTACTAATCTATGTGTGTTTTTCTTTTTTAAATGTCAAAGTTATTTTTTTATGAGTGTAAATTCATTGCAGATTCGAGAGCGTCTTTTATCTTCCAGTACGCACAATGGTCCAGGCCCAAGATAAGACAGGACACCATTGTCCCACCCCTTGTTCGAAAGCTTTCCTCATTGGCTACAAGGACATGTCAATCGTAAATCCCGGAAGTAAACGTAAACAAGTTGGGACCCCACAAAAGATCAGTCACCAATGCGCAAACAGCAGCGCTAGCGTTATTTGCGGGACCTATTCAGACCCAAAAATTGGTCTAGCTTTTCGGGAGTAGTCTCATTTGAAAGATAAGGAGCTAAGGAACACGTAGATACCAGATGTTCGGGTGAAAAACAAAGCTAAAAGTCCGTTACAAGTGAAAGAGTAACATCTGTGCTCTTTTTTTTCGTTTTTTTTCGCTAAAGATAAATGCACATTTTTGGATTATTTCTGCAGAATGGATTTTACTTTGGGAAATACAAGTGGATATAATTTTCCTTTGGACTGTTCCAGAGAGAATGATGTATTGCAAGCTGGGAGGAGAGCTGATTTATTTGTACAGCACAAGCCCAAAGGTAAAGAACTATTTCCGAATTGATTTATTTTGTGCCCACATTATGTGTTATATCTTTTGAATGCAAAGTCTGATGTAGTTTACACTTGTATGTAAATGTAGATAAGAAAATAAGCTTTAAAATGATATACAGCTTTTGGGGTTTGGTGTTCAAAATACATCTGCTATTGCCAGCAGAACATTTAAAAACATAAAAACAACCCGCCGGCGGGTTGGTGGTTGCTAAGCTCGAAGCCATCAAAATGTCTTTTTACTTTAATGACGTTTTACTTCTGTCTGCATCTGCACATCATCAATTTGCTCCAACGTTAAAGGGGCTATCACTTTTTCACACACGCAAATCCTTTGTGAGAAAGGAAAAGTTTATGGACTTAAATTAAACTGAGGTGCTGATTATTCTTTGTTTGGTTTGTAATCCCAAGTATATAAGTACCTTTATTACTGAGGTCATAGTCTAAGGATTCATACATACAGTACATGAGCTGTCCACCAAACCATTATTTACATGTTGAAATGTAAAGAACTAAAATGCCTTATGAATCAGAGTATTTTCATTATTGTATAATTTTTGACATTCCATTTATTTCATTGATCCCTCATATCTTCAAGTGACCACTCTCTAAACTTTCAGAGATATGGATTTTAAATAAAGTCATTTGATTATAAATGTCATGTTGAGACTGGACTGACCAGCAGAGCTGTGTGCTGGTGCAGGACGTCCTGAGCAGAGCTCCAGTCTTGGGCCAGGACCAGCTCTTTAGCACAGCGCAGGGACAGGGACTGAGACAGAGACGCCTCTCCACAGATCTGAGCCAGATGTGCCGCCGCACGCAGAGAAGACACCTCCTTCTTCCTGGAAATCACTTTCGCTGCGTCAAAACTGGAACCAGCTGCAAGATAACTGAAGAGGAAACAGACAGATCATCTTAACAGACTTAAGTTTCTGTTATGGAGGACAATAAACCACAATGAAATACTTACAAGTACACACATAGTTTAGTTATAAAACAATACTATTCATATTTAAGTAACATTCTGATGTTGAAATGTGGAGAAAATAAAAAGAACCTAAATATGTATAAAATCAAAACTCTTGTGATTCACTTATGTATCGTAAGAGACTAGAAATAAATCTCCAAATTAAGATCAAAATACAGAGGAAACAATGCAATATCTTATTTTTGTTGATCATTTACCTATTTGAAGAAAAAAAAAAAACGGTATTTATGTTTCTTTCTTGCCAATGATATTACAAATTAAGCACAAACACGTCAGTAAGACAACCTTGACCTAAACGAAGCCAACACCGCCCTCTGCTGGCAAGTTTAAAAATAAAAACTCGTGTGACGTGGGAAGAGACCAGGAAGACATTTTTAGATCACACCAGACGTTTGTTTACAGCAGCGTTTTCTGTTCTTCCAGACAGAATGGCAGAATTCTTTGAAGACCTTTTGACTTGTAAGCTTTGTCTGGACACATTCAAAGACCCCGTGACTCTGAGCTGCGACCACAGTTTTTGCAGCAGCTGTTTGCAGAGAAACTGGGACCAAAACAAGACTGAGACCTGCCCCATTTGTGGAAGGAAATCATCGAAAGGTGCTCTGGTTGGGAATGTTACTCTTAAACAAATGGCCGATTCCTTTTCTCAAAAGCAAAAAAGCAAAGCGGACTAAGAGGAGGCAGCTGGCAAAAAGCAGCTGAAATGAAGAACACCAGGGAATGCCTTTGGGAATCCCAGGGTTTGGAAACGATTCTCCAAGTTTGTCTTTCTTAATGTTAATGCAAAAAAAATACATTAACATAATTTTAATCCTTCCCTTTTTTTTCTCCCATCTTTAGGATCAGAATTGGGGAATGATCCAGAGAATATAGAAAACCAGAAAATGACCTGCGTTTGAAATATCTACATTACAATACATTAAGTGGATGGGTGCATTGTGGGAACATTAAATTGATGTTTTCATAATTTGTGTGGATTTACGTATTATTTTAATGACAATAAAAACAAAAATGTTGTGTTACTATTTGAATTTGCATGTGGGTTATTACCATATTCTGACAACAATTGTGCTTCCGACGTGACAAGACCAGAATGGTGTTACGTGTAGTTTACCGTTTGAATCGATCTATCATATTAGATATACGGTTATGAGAGAAAAAAAAACAGGCTTATAGGACTTTAATTGAGAGAGAAGTTGCAGAAGAACCAACATTTTCTGAGAAAATTGAGGATTAGAAAAATGACAGTGGGATGATAATGAAGGAAACTCACCTTAATAAAATCTAACAAGTGGAACAAAAAGGTGACATAGAAAGATAAACACTGAGTGTTTCTTTGGGCCCCTCTTTTTCAGCCTCTGGTAAAAGGGGAAAGTAATCCTTCTCTCAACTGGTATCTTTATATACAAAG
Organism: Knipowitschia caucasica; assembly: GCA_964034765.1. NCBI lineage: Eukaryota > Metazoa > Chordata > Actinopteri > Gobiiformes > Gobiidae > Knipowitschia > Knipowitschia caucasica. The sequence continues at coordinate 21,250,698 of OZ035833.1, forward strand.
AAACAAAAGTATCAAACCATTTTGCAGCTGCAGAAAAGTGTCCGTCCTTCTCCAGCACTGCAGCCCAGCTCTGGTACAGCTCCTTCAGGACCGGGTCGTCCTGAGGCAGTCGGGCTTTCACCAGAGCAATGGCCTCTCTGAGAATACATTCACCAAACAGAAATAAACATGTCAAAACATTTTATTATTGTACATTTTGTAAAAAAAAGAACAAAAAAAAAATATATAAGAGCCAAAACTCAGAAACTCATTTGGGTTGGCAGCTAGATTTCACCTACAAACTGGTATGCCTACATGTGCTTTTTTTTATACATTTCAATAGGTAAAACCAGAGAATTACACACGGAAAAAGACCAAAATTATAGGTTTCAACATCACCTCTAAGTTTCGCCTCGTTTTACATTGCTAATCACTATGGAAATGGCATGTTTCATAACTCTGAAAAGTGTATTTATAAATGTCTCCTGTGTGAGATCTTATCTTATCTTATTGCAATTTATCACATATTTGAAACAATATCCATGACACTATTTCTACAGAGATGATTTCATAATTATCCTTCCTGTACTGTGGACATTCAAAACAAGACGAGTGACAGAGAAACCAAAGTTGCGCAGTGGCCCTTTAAGAATCACAGACCTGTAGAGTTTGTGAGAGCGCAGCAGGCCTACGGCTTCGTGCAGTTTGTTGACGGACAGTAAATGAGACGCGGCTTTGACGAACTGCTCCTGGAGACACAGCTGCTTGACGTACGAGTCCACAGCTGCGCTCCACACCGAGAACCCAGCTGCGAGAGACACAAGGGAGATCAGAACATCAATATTAACACGTTTTCATATTTGTGCTTTAGGCATTAGAATAAGCATTTGTTGGTTTATTGAATAAGGGGAGGGATAGTGTAATTCTATATCATGGTTTACAAAGAAGATTGATCTTTGAAGTTGGCATTTCGTTATTTCACCTAGTCCTGCCACTTACTTGGTTTTCACTCCTGGTGAAAGGTACCACAGAAACGCAGACGGCTCAGAGGACCAGGAAGTACAATCAACCAATTAGCGACTATTTGTAGTTCAACATTCTAGTAGTTCTCCATGTGTTTGAAAAGATCCTCGACACTTTTTTAACCCGAGGTGAAATGCATTATTGTCTTGCTTCCTTCATTTGTCACAACCAAACAGCAACAAATGGCTATGGCAATAAGGTACCCGCCCACTGGGGAGTAAACTAATGTTTTAATTTTTTGTTTCTATGAAGTTAAATAAAACCAGCTGATGCATCAGGCTACCATTTCATATCCACATACAGTATGAACACGGCCAAATTCACAATCTTCAAATCCACAGTTTACAGCTAGACAAGCACTAATACGGCAAAAGTAAACGCATAATTAAAAGGTATATGGGAGGATTTTCGTCACATAAGACCAGTTTTGTTCAAAAAGTGGAAATGGCAGTTCTTTCCTAAAATATGCGAAACTCCTTCGCAAACCCCTCTATATATACTTTAAGGTTGAGTAACAGTGAAATAAAAAAACATTTTTACACACATTGCATTTTTGATTAATTATACTTCGACCTAAATTCCTTTGAATACAGTCTAGACAATGAATGTGATACATGACTTTTAACTGAAACAGGATTTTATATATACATAGAAAACACACACATTGGGATAGAGAGTTATTCCTAGTAAGCACCAATAGTGTTGTAGTAATGGTACAGTGTGAAAGTCCAAACCTTTGGAGTGGAAATGCTTGGCACGTACCCATTGGAGCGAGAGAAAGCAGGTGGTCATTGAGCTCTCCTCTCTCTGTGGCCAGCTGTAGCGCCCCCTGGAGGTCTCCGCTCCACAGCCGCAGGTAAACTGTTGTTTCAAAGTGCCCTGCCTCGATGTGGGCCTCCTCTGAAGAACAACGCGTACAATTATGTCGGTGTCAACGTGGATTTCTTGCATTCTTTCTCATGTCGTACGTGCCATTTCACAAAATGCTTGAGAAACTAAACTCACCTTCTGCCTCAAACATTCGGTACAAAGCCTCTCGATCAGAAAACAAACCCAGATGGACATGATCCCCTTGTCCCGGGACGCAGCCATTAGGGGGCGCTATAACAACAAGAGAAAACCATATGGATTCTGTCACTATAAGGGACATAATAAGGTTTGTATTACTAGGTTAGCTCTACGTCTCAATTCCAAGTCCAAGGAATAGGTTCGACAATAAGAAAATGTAAATGTGCACTTTAATTATCCTTGTAGGGAACCTTCTGCATTTGACCCATCCTGATGCCACTAGGGCCTTGGTCAGTGGCAGTGGTCCCCATAGTAGTGCCTGGGAACCCATCTCCAGTATTGATGCCCAGGTTGGTCAGTACTACCAGGGGATTTTACCTATAGTACATGTTTTTAATGATAGGGGAAACCAGAGCACCTGGAGAAAACCTACACAGACACAGGGAGAACATGCAAACTCCACTCAGAAAGGCGTTGCTCCGACTGGGATTTGTTTTACTGGGCAATTATTTTACATAAATAACAATACAACATAATATATGTGTGTCTTTTTGTGACTTTTCTCAGTTTGAATACTTAATAATACTTATAAAAATAATGAGTGTCTAGTTGCAATACTAGTTTTAAAAATGGAGTAATATCTGATTTTTTATACTTTTCACAACCCTTGTTAGCACTACTCACAGTGGTGTGTGACAGAAGCCAGAGTGACACAGTCCTGCAGCAGCTCGTCTTTGGGCCGATGGTCCATGGAGGTGCTCAGGACAAGCATCGAACGCGGCTTCTTCTTTTTCAGGGATGAGACCATCACCTCTGGGAACATTCACAAAAACATCACTACATTGACAAATAATAATGCTTTTCTCGAGTCTTTAATCCATTTAGCTTTAGCTTTGTGTCCCTCTATAGTTTTATTTTATTCTATTCTAATATTTTTACTATTTTATTGTATTATGGATTATCTTAAATAATAGCGCCCATGTGATGTGTGCAATCTGAGTGGTCTTATGTCCTACTTTTTATTCTGTTGTAATGTGTAATTTCCCCACTGTGGAACAAATAACTTATATTATCAACCTGTATATTTTATCAAGCAATATCCAAAAAGCAAACTTTCATTACAGCTTCACCAAAATCATGAACCACATAATAAACATGTCTAATAATAGCTACTCGGCCCCAAAACAGTTTGGATCAACCCACAGTTTCAACATCTTTAGATCAACTTTTTAAAATGGAAAGAAAATATAGTGGTCTGATGTGTTCTCGACATTATTGAGATGAACAAAATGTATTTATGAAACACCAAAAGAAGCTACCCCAGCTTCAATGTTTTGAGTTTGTGTTGCATTAGTTGTTAAATAAAATCTTCCATTCTCTCCTTTACCTGGCTCATCTTTGTTCTTCAACGCAGGAGAAGGTTTTTTCTGGATGTCGTTAAGAACTGAAAAAAAACAGGAATTTAGGAATCGTCAATCATTTCAATTGCTCGCTGTATTTTCATAATTACCGATAGGAGGCAGCGAGCTGTTTGTGGAGCTTGTGTCGTCGTCCTCTTCCTCAGATAGAGCCACTGCAGCTGCTGGACGCCTCTCTCCATTCACAACAGCGCCACCTGCTGACGGCTTCTTGGCTTTGCCTTTTTTCCTTTTATCCTTGAGATCAACCATTTTTTTCCCTAAACCGACATTGTTGATGTGTTACTGTATCTAAAACTACATAACAATATATAGAGACTTGAGGAGCCTTGTATCATAAAATATGATGTTATAAAATGTGTGTCCAGGGATAAAACTACATAAATTGTTAAGCAAAAAAAATTGAAAATATATTTTATTGGATCAATTCTCTAATAGGTGAGCAGCATAACTACATTAAAACAAAAATAATACATATTAGAAAAACAATTTTTTAATGCACTACATCAGGCCGGTGGTCCAAATTCACAAGAAAATAAGATCTAAAATCATGTTAAATACAGTTAGATTGTCGAAAGAAATTTTAGTGACTTTAGACTAAACAAAGGAGAAAGTACATTACCTTTGGGCGGTTTATCAAACTCCTGCTTTGACACCCTCCACTCGTGAACCGTGAAGTCTTTCCCTCCGGTCCAGACCACGTCCGGGTCCTCGGGGGACCAATCCACACACAGCACGTTTCCATGGTGACCGCGATAGTTAGACACCGGTGTTTCCTGCAGGACGTCCCACACCTGAAGATAAGAAACAAAGATTCAACTGTAACGATGACACTGAAAGAGAGTCTGTTCGGATAAATTAGTCTCATTATAGCGTCAAAGGATCAGTTAATCTAAAACAGGGGTCAAAGTCATTTTGGACAGGGGATGAATAATAAATTTAGAGTTCTGATATCGGGTAAATTATTCTGAACAAAATTTGTGACATTTGGATTGAATCAAAAGTTATATATTTTTGATCAAGTTATGTAATTGAAGTCAGAAAAGCCAATAACATTTATATTACATTATTGGTTTTTCCCCCAAAAAAATGCTTTAAAATGAATTCAAATTTAGTAGTAGCTAATTACCATCAGTACAAGTTTAGTTTAAAAAAATATTGCTACCAGGTTAACAAAGATTGTTAGGTGAGACATACATTTTTGAATATACTGTCTCAATGATCAAACTAAGACTACAGTTATGTCATTTGTTGGCTCATTGCAACAAACACAGCATTCATCATTTACAGACCTGGGCCGTGCCGTCGTAGCTCACGGTCACCAGGCGGTCGGCATGGTGATGGCTCCAGGACAGACCCGTGATTTTGGCCGTGTGTCCGCTGAGTTTGCGAAAGGGTTCAGACATGACCACTGCACTGTCCCCGGGCGACTCTGAAAACACACAAAACATTACCACCGACATATCGATAAAGAAAGAAAATATTTAAAAACACCAGTCTGAAATTAGGGCTTGAATTAAACAGCTCTGCTTGTGTAGAAGTCTCTCCATGGCCTCGCACCACGGTACAAAAATGTTAGTCCCATATGAGGAGCACAGGGACTGACCTCCTGCTGGTGCCCAAAGTCAGGACTTAACATGGGGAGGCATTTCAGATTCACGCAGCTAAAATCTGGAACAATCTTATTGAAGATGCCTTGCCTTGATTTTGCGTCATATGTCTCTTCAGTTCAATAACGCAGCTCTTAGCTCCGAAGACATTCAGACTCACCCAGCACTTGTTTGAGGTCATGTATGTACACGACGGCGTTGCTGGAGCCAGAGGCGAGCAGAGCGCTGAGGTCCGGGTTGTGGAGGCCGTGGTGCCAGCGCAGGCAGTTGATGATCTTATGATGCTGCTGGATACTGCACAGGAGCCGCAGACTGGGGGCTTCGTACACTTCTATACAACTGCAGCAGAGCGGAAGAAAGAATACATGTCGTCAATTGTGTCTTTAAAAAAAAAATGTGTATATAATTTTGACATCTTGATATATGACATAATACACTTTAAATATAGACGTTCTCACCCATCTTCATTACCAATGGCCACAGCTTTTCCATCAGGTTTCCAGTTTAGGTCTGTGTGTGGAGATAGTTTGTGCTGTTGGGAAAAACACACACATCAGTTATTTTTCTATGCTGCCTTATCCAGGTTTGTGGAGCTCAGGAGGTCAGGCTTGTTAGTTTATTAGCAATATAACAAAAAATGATAATAAATATGATTTTGGAGGTGATTCGTATCACCGTCTGGATTTTGACTCTGACAAAAAATACTCCAGACCAATATCGATACCATTTACATTTTTAGGTCAAAACAATGATAATATTTATGGTGCCCAAGCACTTTTGTTATTCTGACATACATTTGTTTCAAATCTTTCAAGAAATGTCAAACCTTCATGTAATTATTTTTGGTATTGATACTTTCTCAAATGAGTGTCTAGTTTCAGTACTGGATACTCTTGACAACAATACAACAAACATGTCTCTTTTACCTGAATGTTGTTTGTGTTTTTGATGAGTTTGTCGATGTTGAAAGCATCTCCGCCGAGCTGGTGTGGGTCGTGTTGGAGAATGGTTCCTTCTCCTGCGCAGCTGTACAGACTGAAGGCCGACTTTCCCTTTGAGGATCCTAAAACACAAGTATTCCTGTGTCACTATCTATTGTATATTGCACGATTTTTATTTTTACATGTAGGGGAAGAGTGTACAAAAAACATTAGCTAACTGAGAGATGTGTTGCACCAGGTCATAGCAGCGTCATAATTTAGGCCTGAACATATTAATTTAGCAGGAGAAGAAGTGAGAAATGGTGTGTATTGAGGATGCCATACCAAAGGAGAGCGGCGGAACAGGTGGACCCCAGGCCAAAGTGTAAACCGTTTTCTTGTGATAGGAACTTGAGATCTGAGGAGGCCTAAAAGGAAATGTAGTGTTAGGGTTTAGGGTAGTATTGTGTATTGACAATTAAATGGCAAATATAAAACCCCAACAAAACAAATAACACATTCATTCACTTCACTTTGGTTTGGACAGATATTATAATTCAAGATAGTATTTGGCCTAAAGACACATTACAATGTGTAAATGTATATAGACAATTGTTAAATAAAAGACAAAACCTGTAAATAAACCTTCTATTTCAATTTGCTTGCCATGTACATTTTGTTTAATACAATATAAAAATGAGCATAATAATGATTCCAGCATATCAAAAGTGGTTGTGGAAAAAAACAAAAGTTGTTTGTTTTTACTTGTGGGTGAAGACGCCATAGATCCCCACTTTTCCATCATCTGTGCCAAAAGCCAGAGCCCCCTCCTTTTGGGGATGCCAGGCCAACTGCAACACACAGACATTTGAAGTTCAAAGTATACACTTCCTGGTCATCCACGTCAAGGTATTTTATGAGGACAACAAAGAAAACATGCTTCTCACTAATAAACATCAAATAAAAGAAGAATTATGCATTCAAAATGGAAAGATCAGATTTTTTGGAATTGGGAAAAAACTGCAGCAGGAGCCTCTTACTGCCGTGACTTTGGACTTAATCCCCTGCCAGAAGCAGAGCGTGTCGTACTGTTTGGAGCTCTGCGTGCTCCACACACGGATCATGTTGTCCCCGACTCCGAGGGCCAGTGTCCCCGACCCGAGCGGGGAGAAGCAGAGAGAGTAGACGAATCCCCCCAGAGCCGGCAGCGTCCAGCACAGCTCCAGAGTGTTCATGTCCCAACACTTCACCTGCAGACGGACAGAAAGGAAGAGGAGATATGAGATTTGAAGTCCCCACTGAAATGAATAATGCTTTGATAAAAGAGGCAAAGATCAAGTCAGTAAAGCTGCCTCCTCAGTTCACCCTTCAACAGAAATGATTTTGTTTCACTACAGTTGGTAAAAAATACTTCCCACCCACTTTTCAACCAACGTAACTTTTCTCTCTCTCAACTAAACCTAAAGTACATTGATAAGTGACAATTTTTAGATCAGTAAAAACAATCTCTAGTGCGTCTTTGAGGTCATTTTAAATCAATTCAAATTAACTAATTTCTTACAGCCCAACAGCAATATGAAGAGTTGTTGATAAAAGTGGTGATTTACTAATAGTAGATTAAGTGCCATTGAGCAATTCTTCTCAAAACTGTCAACATCAGCCAGCTCAGATCTTTGGAGATTGAAAGAGGAATAACTAATCAATAAACTAGTTCCAATTAAGAAATTAAGATAACAGGTTGGGCAGTAATTTCCTCTTAACCTGTGGCATTTCTTTCTTTGCACCAGAATAGGCTTAAAGAAACACGGCTTATTGTTGTTTTCATATGGCTAAGTCCGACCTCTCTGTCCATGGAGGTGGAGAGCAGCAGCTGTTGTTCCTGCAGCTGGACGGAGCTGGTGTTGAAGACGATCCTGTTGTGGTTTTGTCCGTCTGAAGTCGTTCCGAAAACGCTCCACTTCTGCTTCGCCGTCTTTGCCAACTCCCAGAGCAGCAACTCGCCACTAAAACACCCAAAACAAGGATTATTCATGGATTCAAGGATTATTATTTAGGGATTTCATTACACTAGTCATTGCTTGGAAGTAAGTCACCTTTGATTGTAGAGCACCCTTCACAGAGATCGCTCACAAGTTAAAAATATCGCTTGTAGCAGACTTTTCTTGAACAGAGAGGACCTTTAAGGAAACTAGGTCCCACTGATTAGCTGCCAAAAGACTTCACAACTTATATTGTTTGAAATATTGCTGCTTTTATCCCCAGAGTTTATGAGTTTTAAGACATTACCCTAATTTTATGTGAGAAGAAGATTGCAAGGTTGCATTGTTCTGACTTTGTAATGACAATAAAGTTGAACATAATCCAAAAATAATGACACTAAATATAGAATTCCTCAATACATTTCATATATATACATATCAATATTATTACTATATATGTTGTTCCTAAATGTGCTCAAACTACTACAATAGAGATGTATCTGAAAAGTCCAAAATGGTCACTGTGACTATTGTCATATTAGTAAGAATAGTGAGAAACAATTAAATCAAACAAAATTAATTACATTCTGGATCTAGTTTTTCGTCTTTCTACTGTTTTTCAAAAATTGTGCGGTTGAACTTGAATCGTTTGAAATTCAATTGTAATATGTGTATCACTGCCATCCTGTTCACAATTTAAATTAATGGAAAAAAAAGTGCATATACATTGTTGCCTTTTTTCTGTATGTTTTTTTTAAGCACCACTTAATTCAGGCTTTCATCAAAACGTATAAAATAGAAAAAAAAAAAAAAAAAAAACATGCACATTTCTTCAAGAAGAAAAACAGCGATATACTTCAAATAAAGACAGCACCTGAAAGAGCTGGATATGACTTGAGTTCTTCGTCCTTTTGGCCAGTGAACATGCAGCCACAGTCGCTCTCTCACTCCTGTATCCATCACTGAGCCTCTTTTCTTCAGATAGGGCAGTTTCAAAGTAACAATACCTACGCATTCAGACAGCATTCAACCATTTCAGTTTTTGACAGCGTATGGTCAAAGTATTCATTTGTCTGTGGCGTTTACTTTTGCCTCTGTCGGTGCTCCATATCCTCAGAGTCTGGTCTCTACTTCCTGAAGCCAACAGACAGCCCTCTCCCAAAACACCGCCCGTGTCATCAGCTGTAAACATAAAGTCATTATTATAGTAAGTAGAAGTTGTAGTAGCAGCAGCAAAGTACAACAAACAAATAAAATGTTAGCTTTTATGTCAACTTTAGATACAGCTTTAAACACGTTTTTTGATATTGACTGAATAACCTTCCTTTAACTGTGCATTTTATTCTAATTGACCTGTGTAAAATCCTACCATATGTCCAAAAGGGTGAACTTTCTGATTTAGGTGGTTTCTTTACCTTCAGAGTCCTCTGTTGGACCATCGAGGATGCCTTCTCCCGGCTCTGGGCTCCAGCACAGAGATTGGATCTCGTTGTCGTGGCCTCTTAGACGATGCAAAACTTCACCTTTTTTACTCACGTCAATCAGCACGATCATCCCATCTTTATACCTATAACACATTTAAAAAAAAAAATCAGCTTCTGTTCTTTTTTTGCTCAATATTATGGAACTCAAAAAACTGGGCGATCAAGCATTAAAAAAATAAAATAAAACAGTTTGATTTCATTCTTTTGGTAAGTGTGAATCATTTGGAAAAGTTAAAACCAGATTCAGATGAAGACAAAAGAGGCAATCTTATAAAATGCACCAAACATGTAAGTTTATAAGGATGTACCCAAATTGCTACCCTAACCCTCCCCACACAGTAAACATTATCTCATATCCTCTAAAGTACTTTTGTTTCAATTCATATGACATCACACTTTCAAAAGTTGCCTTTTCCGCAGGATATAGTTTTTAAAAAGAGTGTATATCAAAAGAGTGATTTCAAAAATACCCGATGGCCACATGACTCCAGATGTGAGGGGAGCAGCTGAGGCAAAAGATGGTCCGAGGTTCAGGGAAGAAGCTGGAGGTGTCCCCTGTGTGGAACCAGTGACACACGACCACTCCCTTTTCATCTCCAGAAACAACTAGGTTTTTGTCCACAGGAGACCAGTGCACTGCAGACACTGGATTCTGAACAAAGAAAGTAGTAGTATAGTAGGGATAGGGGATTTAAAAAACTACTCTTCTTATGAAAAAAACAGACATTACTGTTGATAGAATTTAAGATTAGACAATAGTTAGAAACAAAAGAGATGTAAAACAATTTACCATGACACAGAGAAATATTGAAATTTGTACAGGAAAACATTAAAAAGACTGGCTTTATACATGGCTATGCTTAATAAGGCCTAGATTACCAGAATACCAGTGGTAGTTTTTCTTTCCTCACTGTTTTGAAGTGCCTCAGACATTCTCTGTCTTTTAATATTAATTCCTGTTACAGAAAAGCACTTGTAAAATGTAACTTACTAATTATAGTTTTGCAAACGAGTCCATAATCTTTCCCCTTACCCTGTACATTCTATACAATCATGATTTTCTTTAAACATCTCTGCCTTCCAACTTCACCAACGTCCTCCCAAAAACATAATTCATTACATGTATATTATATTTGTTTAAACGTTATGCGTCTGACCTGATGCCCAGAAGATTCTTTCAGAAACTTTTTTGTTTCCGAGTCCCAGAATCTGACGCTGCCATCGCAGGATGAACTGACACAAATGTGGCTCTGTCCCAAGTGTTGACAGAAGCTGAAACTGGTCACCAGATCTTTGTGTCCCACCAGCTCTCCTTCAAAGAAAGTGAAAAAATATGAAATTTCTATAACACACTGGCATTGGCAAATCCCTAGCGTAATGCATCATGTCTTGTTTGATCAGTTCTTCTTGTATTTCTTTTTTTTTCCTTCTTCAAATGATTGTCTATTTGCTACTTTACTTAAATTGATGAGAAGAATTAGACTAATTGACAATACCCCAATTCAATTAAATGTTCATATTCTAATTCACAAAATTAGAGCTTGAAGACAGAAACCACATACTAGTTTATCCTTCTATTGTTGTCTGGCCTCTGTGAATATCAAAGGGAGGCAACATATGCATTTAAACCTGTTCTGGTGAAATGCAAGTGATTCCTTGGGCTTAGACACAAACTATTGATTTGTATAATTATGTATATATAACGGGGTTTGTGTCCCACCGCACCAGGACAGACGTAACCCGTCATTACTTTACATTAGATCTAACACAGTGTTCTAATTATATGCCACCCATACAGTCTATGGTCCTACCTGTGACTCTGCAGCTGGAGGCGGACACTTGGACCAGATAAATTGTGCATTTGGCTCCAAACCCAAACAGACCGCTTGTACTGACGTCACTGCACCGGGAGCAGTACCAGTTCGGAGCAGCGGGCAGACAGCGTGCGTGCATCTCGAGTTTTACGGAGGAAAAGAAACTATACGATAAATTAACTGATCATCTCACATGTCGTAGGAAGCACATTACTGCCGTACAAAGACTCTTTTCTGTCGTAAATCTACCGGTGCTGTACGGTGTCTGAAGCAGACCAAAATATATTATAAAAAAGTAAATATAGGTTCTTAAACCAAAATATAATTAATTGAAGACTTAATTTCGCATGTTTAATATTAATCTATTATCTATGTGCATTATTTTACTTTAGACATGGTTTTACATTTGGAAATGCAAATACCGTAAACTGTTGTTTTGTTGTCGTAAAATTCAAGATGGCGGCCTCGGTGACAGGACGCGGTGAGAAAACTGCATGGAAAACCGCGACATGTTTTAAAATAAAGGTGTGACAAATGACATATGTTTTACGTGCCAATGTCATTTTCAGGTCTAGCGTTTATTAGGACATTATCGAGCCAGATACCTTTGCGGTAAGTACATTGTTATTCGAATAATATGTTCTAGTTTTGGATGCACTGGCTTCGTTAGCATCGACATTAGCATCTCGAAGGACACACTGCCGTCAAAACTGTAGAAGCAAAACAGGTGTAATGGAAAGTTTCAGTTAATCACTTCTGGGTTGAACTGAAAAATTAAAACAACGGAATGGGTGCAATCAGATGTTTGGCAGAACTGCTTTCCATGTAGCCCCAAAGTCTTATTAAAATGTATCTAATTTAATGGAGCGATGTGACCATATTTCAAACTTAATGTTCCTTTCAATTGTCTCCCTTCAAGATCCACCACAGTTGCTGTTTGAAGCTACAAAGAAGCAGCAGTGTCTGAAGTTTAGAATTGGGAGTATTTCAATGGAATAGTTATAGAAAGGCTTTGCATCATTGTTTATAATTCAATGATATATGCTCATTAAACACCGTTTTACATTCCATATACATTTGATTTGACCAAAGTTGGTCAATTGCAGAGGTAACGTGATAGATTAAGATTAAGAGATCCTTTGTTTGCCCCACTGTGGGGAGGTTTCAGTGTTGCATCACAAGTTAAAGAGTGCAAGAATCAGTTTTAACTACTGTAAGAATTGTTATGAAGTAATGTTTCAAAACACACTTTAAAATCCTTCCACTTAATAAGCACTTGTCTTGAGCAGTGTGTTCTAGCGTTTCATCTTTAGCCACTAGGTCTAAGCGCCAGCAAAAATACTTATCCTGTACTTAATAAACGAGAGATATAACTCTAATTGTCTGTTATTTATCATTGAGTGGTTGACTTTGTTTCATTTAGAGAAATGTACAATGTACCTACCTGATCATGTGCAGCTGTTTTATTTTGGGCGTTAGACTACATCTAAATGTATGTAATATTATATCTTCATAATAGGGCAAATGTCCTTAAATTATAGCATGGAACAGGAAGATGGAACTCCAGAATAATTAAATACTCATGTGTATTAAATATGTTTCTTGTTTTATTTCACAATGGTGGTCAGGTTGCCATGGGTGACAACTCCGCAGCAGTTATCATGTTTTCACACCAGTGTCTCTATGGAGGGTCGGAGATGGGAAAACACAAACAAAATAGTACATCCTCCACAGCTGCCAGACGAACCGCGTAGACCAGCTGTATGTTCCTGTCCACTTGTCAAATGCTCGTTAAAACACTGGAAAATGTTTAATGTAACATGTCTCATCCAGGAAATCTACCACAGCAAAAGGCAGTTTAAATACAGCAAAGACAAGTTGTGGTATTTAGCAAAACTGGTGAGTGCATTATAATATGTCCATTTGAGAAGCCTCAATATGTTTATTTATTTACTTTGGATTTCTTTTTTATATATACCCAGGTCAAAGGATTGAGCATCGATCAAGCAATTGCCCAACTCGAGTTTAGTGACAAGAAGGGAGCCAAGTTCATGAAAGATGTATGACAAATTTTAGACTTGTACATTAGATTTTAAAGAATAATCCAAAATATTGTTATTTTTCTCATTTCTAGACTCTGCTTGAAGCTCAGGAGATGGCTGTGAGAAGCCACAATGTAGAGTACAAGTCCAACCTCTATGTCGGTGAGTTTTGGTTTCTTTGAAAGGATGGTGGAGGTTATTCTTAAAAAGTAAAATGGGTCAAACTTATTTTTTGAGGCGCACTGGTTGAAATTCAGTACATTAGACCGATTATCACAGTCATTGCAAGTAGAATACATAAAGAGGGTAAACCAGATTCATTCCAGGTTGAAGCTGGAGTGATGTTCTTATCAAAATGTGTTGTTTGAGGAATGAATGCATGTGTCAAAACATACTCTCAGCAGACCCCAGATGAAATCAAGATATTGCGTTTACTTGGACACAGAGAAAACTGGGGTGTGTATATATAAACAACAACAAAAACATCATACCTGATTACCGTTCTATTATCAATAAATGCAATTAATGTTTATAATATTCAAAAAAATATGGGTGTTAATTTTTACTTCAACATTTTTTTCCACTTTTCAATTTTCTGCATCAGTGAAACATTTTTTGTTCCATATTGGTGCCCCTCTAGCCTGGCCACAGCCATCCGTACACTCCGTTCAATCATCATTTCACTGCATGTAGCGTCTGGGTCTGGTGTTAGCGATTACAATCGGTCGTATTTCGACCGGCTACTCAGAGAGCGCGTTGTAGGTCGGTGCCGGTGACGTCAAGAGTTTGCGCCGAACGGGCAGCTTGTAGTTTGGCAATGGCGAAGAATGCGTTAGTAAAGTAATCCGGTCTGGTTCTATCAAGAAATTGAAGCAGGAGCAAGAGGAATGTTTAGCAAATGTAATCGCTGGTCAAGATTGTGGCGCTACTCCCCACGGGCTCTGTTAGCAGCGAAGGCTAAATGCTAATGCTAACAACAGACTCGGCGCACTACATACGTCACGGTAAACTCAGATCCAATCGTTTCAATCTGCAAAAGGAGTTAACCCCTCCCACCTGTTAACAGAGCTCAATGGAGCAAATCCAGACCTTCGTATGAAATGAAATTTGTACTAAGGTGTGGTACAACCAGGCTAGTGCCCCTCTCTTTATCTCTGTGGAAAAGGTTGTAACAATTATATACAAAAAATATATTCTACCATTGCTTAAACATGAAATATTTGTTTATTATTTTTTTCAATTTTCCTTTTGCATTTCTCCTTCTCATTTTGCAGCCGAATCCTTCTCTGGTAAAGGTAAATATCTGAAGAGGATTCGATATCACGGGAGAGGCATGTTCGGCATCATGGACAAAGTTTACTGTCATTATTTTGTCAAACTCGTGGAAGGTCCTCCGCCCAAAAAGATAGAAAAGACCAGTTTTGATGCTGCAAAAGAATATGTGCAGGAACTAAAGAATCGAACCATCATCCACAGTTTATAATATACAAACTATTGTCTTCTGTTTCCTTTCCAATGTATGTTTGTGACTGTAAATAAAGGTTATTAATCAAACTAATATTTGTTTCCTTGATTACTTTTTCATTGGCCAGATTCATTTTTTATATATATATATATCAGATTACAAGTTCACTAGCTAAATCTGTGATGACAAATATACAATTTTAGAGTCAACGTTATGTGATGTTTTTCGTACATATTAATTTTTGAGTGATTTGATTTTGAAAATATGGTCCAGGTTTACGAGTAATATTTCAATTGCCAGAGAAGCTAAAGCTGGTTTACAGAAAACTAAAAGAGGACCATCTTCCATCAGCCAATCAGCTCTCACCCCAACAATAGTGATAAGTATGCAGAATTAAAATTATATATATTAGATTAATTTATAAATATGACCAATGTCAGTGAAATTGTTTTCATACCAACAACAATGCGAGATATTAGATCATTGAAACAAGAAGGAAAATTTGAAAGATTAAAAATATTGCTTGATCCAAGCAGTTATTTTGATTACATCTATGTTGCCTTAAAAAAATGATTATTTTAAGAGCTGTTGCCCTTTTTCCTCTGAAGTAGTTTTATTTTTGATAGTCTTTCCATGCTCCATGTTTGCTGCTTTTGCAAACCATAGAAGAGAATATGAAGGCAGTGGCTAAAGTGAATTTCCTTTGTCTTAAGTGCGTGTGAAGAGGCTGAAGGTGGCTGTGTCCTGCTCTGATCCTAACCTCTCAGTGGTGACCCCGTGATTGTGTTCAGAGTTAATGACTTCAGCCCAGAGGCTCCTCCACTACAAAGTGTGTCTGATGTTTCTATTTGTTTCCCAATCTGCGGCTCCAGAGACTCCACACTGATCTCTGGGTCATATGGGGCAAGAATTGTTTGTATTTTGAAGATTTAAATTAATTAGCAATAGTTACATCTGACAGATGGTGTGTTAAATTGCAACAAATAAATAGCAAAAAACAATACTTCCTAAATGCATTTTTGTTTTTTAAAGTGGTAGGAAAGGGATACTGCTACACTTTAAAACAATCTTTAGTCAAATTAAACTCAAATCATAAATGTAGTCACTTGGTGTTTACAACTTCCAATGGAACCATAATGTCTTATTATTTCAACAACTGTGATATGCACTGGCTTTGAAGGGCATGTAGCATCAAAAATCACCCAGATCAGTAGAACTAGATTACTTTCTCCTTTTCCCCGACATTTCCTCATCCTCCGTCAGTGCGCAGTCCCCATGGAGCCGAGCCACAGATTGAGAAACAAATGGAAAATCAGACGCACTTTACTGTGGAAGAGCTTCAGGGCCGAAGTCAATTACTTTGAACACAAACACACGAGGTCCCAGATGCTCCCACTGCCCTTGAAAAACAAAACCCTTGTCAAACTGTTCGCAGGGAAAAGATTGAGTCGTAGTTCATCAGCAAGAATTATTTTTAAAGAATAATTTTGGAAATTCATAGTTGAGGTTCGTATCTGAAATGTTACACCAATGTTGCACAATGGTCTTTGCCTGTTTCCTGCAAATGTAAATATTTATTATTTTTGTATATTATAATGCATACTGGAGACAAAGTAACAAGAACCATTTAAAACAACCTTACCATCTATAGACCGTACATATAAAATTAAAGAAAAAAACAAAAAGTGGGAAAAAAACAATGATAAAACATAGCCTATATAATTCTGCAGTTAATTTTCGACCATAGTAATGTCTAAAATACGTGCACATCTCTGTCTCCTCATTGAGAATCCGTTCATTCGGACCATTGCCGTTACCAAAGCTAGTTACAAGTAAAATGCATGTGCTTTTTAATGAGAATCTTAAATGCTGGTTTGTATAAATGTGCAAAAGGGATAACATGACAAATCTCTCCAGCAGGTGTCACTGTTGCACTGTGGGTAGTTCCTATTGCGATTCTCTCTCTTCTCAACTTGAGCGACATCTCCTCGTGGCGCCACCTGCATGTGAAATCCTGGTCCTGTTAGATCTCAGAAGCTACAGTAAGTGGGGCAAGTCCTAGGCAGTGCATTGATGAGAGACCTCTGTAACCTAAGGGATGTCATGTGGGCGGCTGAGTGGATAGCACTCTCGCCTCTCAGCAAGAAGGGCCTTTCTGAGTGGAGTTTGCATGTTCTCTCTGTGTCTGCGTAGGTTTCCCCTGGGTGCTCTGGTTTCCCCTACCACTAAAAACATGTGCAATAGGTCTGGCATGCGCCTCCTGTACTGGCGACCCTGCTCCCATCTCTGTGTGGAGTGAGAGGATAAATGCCCCAACAATTGTAAACCGCTTTGTGACTCTAGTCTGTGAGCGGTGGTATAAAAATAAAGATTACTTACTTATTTATATGTGGTTGTGCCTTGGCTAAATTGTTTCACTTTAGTCCTTCCATCTCTGTGAGGTTGTGTCTTCATTCAGATCCACTAACAAAAGCTCATCACAGACTGAACACATCCTGCTCAACATTGGTGAGTGGTTTTACACAAATAAAGAATAATACATTATATGTTACTGAATATGAAGAAAACGAAAATATTTAAGTGTGCAATAGGTTTTTTTTTTTCAATATAGAGGAAAAATGCTAGATTGGTGACAGCCAGTTGATGTTGGGGGTGAAAATGTTATAATGTCTTTGCAATCAGCAAAACGAGGGACATTGTTTATGTTGCACAAATGTAAAGGGAATATACATAAGCTAGAACAAATATATTTACACTTTAATTTCATTTTATGTTCCCAGGACTACCTCAACAGAATCCCTGGATTTCTCCCAAGGACAAATAAATAATGGTCCATGTCTCACTGACTGCAGGAGGACATGGACGACTGGACTCGCTCCTTCACTGCCTCCAACAGATCAGTGAGTGGATGCAAAATAACTTCCTTCAGCTAAACGCAGACAAAACTGAAATGATTGTCTTTGGTCCGCAGAAACAAAGAGAGCGTCATTTGTCAGCTTCAGTCTCTCTCCCAAAGGCCTTTAGAGAAGATCAGAAAGCTATGGGGTAACAATGGACTCTAGCTTATACTGTATTTCAATAACCACATATAATCGGTAACATCAACAGCTTTTTAAACATGGGAAGGCTGCATTTAAGATATATGTAGCTATAAACTGGAACATATTTTCTTCCTGAAAATATGAGAGAGGCATCTACTCTGACAATGTTCAAATCCAGGTTAAGTATTGTTGGTTCCTTTTGCCTGTGCAAAAAACTGAAGGATTTTTATTTATTTTGAATGCACTGTGGTAACTTATTTTTAATTAATTGTGAGATTGTTTAATTGTGTTTTAAAAAGTGATTCTGGTCTTTTTTTATGTGATGATTTATGCCTTATGTGATGTGGTCTGTGAAGCGCTTTGTGTTTTGTATGACAGGCGCTCTCAGAATAAAGAATGATTCATTGATTGATGAAATAGTTCTAAATGCAATCAAATCTGTAAAACTGCCAGTTTGCCTGATCCTCTGATAGAGAAAGAACATGTCCTCAAAGGAGACACATTTAGCATGAATGACATACTTTAATAAGCGAATTTCATTGTTTCTCTAAGTTCCATTTTGATATATTATTTGAGCAATCCCGTATTAGTCTATATTACTCAAATGATGGAGGAAGAGGAGGCGCGGACTCTGAGCTACACTTTTGTTGTCTATTTAAATTAAACTGTGTAGACAGTGGACATACATTTCAGAATAGATCAGTAAATAATGTTGCATCACAGGTACAGTTAGCATTAGCTTTGTCTGAAAAATAAAACTAAATAAACTCTGACTGCCAACCCCCGACCCAGAAATGGATTAAGGGGAAGAAAATGGATGGATTGATGGATAGCTTAATAAAGTAGCAAAGAATAAAAAATATTGTAAACTTTGAGGTAGTGAGAGAAAGAATAATGAGGTAGTGAGTTATCTGAGGTTCAAATATTCACAGTGATGATGAACCTACTGAAAATGTGCACCGTTGCAACACATGTCAGGTCGGCAGTGTTCTTTAGTCTTCATACAGTCTGACACCAGCAGGAAGGAATGACCTGCGAAAACGCTTAGTGAGGGTGTCTTAACCATCTATGACAGCCTATGTAGGCCATGTGCTAATTTGACTTTAGTTCCAGGATTGTCGTGTGACGCACACAAAATGTGCAGTCACATTTTATGGTGTTTTAGTTTAAGATATCCTTTATCTTAACTCAAAATTAGCTCCTTTATTAGTGTAATAATGTGTTTTTGTTTGTTTAGAAGTAATTTTCACATTTGCGGGTGCGCCACCAGGGGGCAGTGTTGTGAGTAGTAGCGGGACTTTCCACCAGGGCCCATCTTGGAGAGTCTTTGGTCCGCTCCATTTTGTAACATGAAGCGAGGCTGCACTGAACGGATGCTCACGCTGTCGTCTCTTTCATTTGTCCTGTTTATTCAGGTAATATAATGTAAAACACATTGAAAAGTACATACAAGATGACTGTATATTGTTTTGGTAGTAGATTGCCATTTTGTCAGTGTGTGTTTAGAGGTTTACACCACGTTAGACCACTGTTTTAGAGTTTAGCAGTTCACTAGGAGGGAACATGTGGTTTTGTAATGGCGGCGCCACCCTTGTAACATGGACTCGTGCGCATGGGCGTCGGACTGGGGGGGTAAAGGGTACCGAGTACCCAGGGCCCAAGGCGGGGAGGGGCCCTCTAAAGTGTGCCTTTATATTTATATGTATTAGGCATTATGGTATATTCATATTATTACAATTTGAATGAAAGGGGCCCTGTATACAAATAACCAACGTTTTAACCTCAGTTTTCCTCTAAAAACAAATTTGTATGCTATATCAGGGCCCTGCCACCCCCTTACAAAAGATCAAATGGTACGACCCACATGTGCGCTTGTTGCTGTCGTTGCAGCGAGTTGACTTCTTTGACAAGCAGCGGCAGAAGCGGGAAAAATAGAAATGTCTTTTCCAAAGAAAGGAAAATCAGGATTTCAGAAAAGAAAAGAGAGACAGGACAGGGAGAAAAAGTGTAATGAGGGCAAGCAATTGCTTACTCAGTTCTTCCACATGAGAGGTGAGTATATATAGAGACGTGTTAAGGCCACATCAGGAGAAAACCCAGAGACATTTGTTTCTGTATTCTAAACTCACGGAGAGCTAACAGTGTGCTGTGTACGTGGTAAAAAAAAAACGTTATCCAGAGTGACACACACAGACGCGCAGCTGTAAAGGGAGCTCACACACACTGCTGTCCACTTCTCCTTCAAAGGCAGGCAGCAAAGAGTTATTTTCATGTACAACCCTGTACCCTATATTCCCACTATTGTCATAATCTGTCCGTCCGTGAGTCTTGCAGTCATAAGTCACGGGTCACTCACTGGCCTCTGCATTGGATCATCTGGTTATAACCATACAAATCACACGCCCCCGCACCGATTTGGAGGTTTCTGGTGACATCTAGTGGTCAAAATAATGTAAATAAGTCTAATGGTCTAAAGGGTGAAATGAGACTTTCTGGTGTGTAAACTATTGCTTTTAAGCCAGAAATGACAACTGACAATCACAGCCCAGACCATGCCCAACTGTAAGCCCCCCTTCTTCTCCACTGGTGCCATTTTTACAGACAAATTTCAAATGTTCATGTGGGCGGAGTAAGGCTAGGCACAGGTGTTTAGTTGAAAATGGAATAGGCTTATTTAAAAAAAGATTGCATCGATTGAATTTTCACAAAGTCTAAATTGGTGGATAATAATGAACCATAAAAAGTATTTTGTTGTATGTTTGTACAATAACAAATAAGTAACTTACCTACTCATGGTCCATACAAATAAGATAAGATATACTATATTTTTATATGAATAGCCATATACACATATCACATAAAGGCATGCAGGCATATACGTAATAGCTATACACTGTAATGATGGAATATAGTATCTGTTTGCAACCCATTAAAGCTACTTTATTTCAGTTTCAGGAAGAGAAGCATCATGGCCAGATGAAGGCACTAGTAGTGAGGGTTTGACAGTGAGGCATGGTGAGCATGTATCAGTCACTGATTGAACTGTTTTCAATAAGTTAGTAAGTTATTACTTTATAGGTTTTACTGTATACACTAATTCTATATCATTTTTGTCTGTATTGTGTCCATGTAGCAGAGCAGAATTAGAAGAGGATGTAGAAACTGAATTAAGTGATGAAAGGGAAAGCGAAAGTGATGAGAATGTGGAGAGGATTGAGGAGGAAAGAGACGACACCAAGAGACAGAGTAATAATGATGAGGGATTGTCAGAGGACCCAGGATTATGGCCAGAGAATCTCACCGATAAACAAAGGAAAAGAATTGTTCATCTACTAGCCAGTGATGGTGGTTCAAAAACAGGCAATACCATACCCAAAGATATGGAGGGCAAACCATTCCCAAATTATCTCCAGTATGCAAAGTCCACTAATGGCCATCAACAATATTGATGATAATAAAACCAAAGGACATGAATCAGAACTGTATTAACTAATTAAATTTATATATATATATATATATATATATATAAGAAACGTGTAGTGGGGGCCCATTGAGACTGTTTGTACCCGGGGCCCTGAATTTGGTGCTACCCCCCTGCTCGTGCGTAGTAAACATGTAGTAACTTTTGAGACTTTGTTTATGCTCAGGAACCGTTTTTCTAGTTTGTTTATTGTGTGTAAAGTTTATTAAGAAAATGTGAAATATGTTTTAGAGCAGACCAGACTTACAACCATATATTAGATCCGTTTAGCTAGTTTTTCAAGTAACATAATGGACTTGGTTATTGTATAAATGTATACAGAAGAACATATTTTAGTTAATATGCAATATTGGTATGTAGTTAAATGTGCGTAAGATAAGTGACCACATTGTAAGAGACCAGATATTGAAGTAACATGATTTTAGAATTGGAATAAATTAGATTAGAGACATAATTGATAGATAGTACACAAATTGAACATGTAAATTGTAATTGAATATTTTTGTTATTAAATAACATGAAGCGAGGCTGCACTGAACGGATGCTCACGCTGTCGTCTCTTTCATTTGTCCTGTTTATTCAGGAGTATTCTTCTGTGCGGGTCTGCACCCTAGACCGGACCTGTAACAGAAACTTGGGGGCTCGTCCGGGATCGATGACATCATCAGCCATCGGAGGTCGTCGATCCAGTCCTGAACACGTGGACCAGCGCCTACATCCATGTGTTAATTAACTAAAGGAAAAGGGTCAACGCCGGAGCAGCAGGACCAAGGCCTTAAGTTATCAGCAACAATGGAGAACGGCGAACGCAAGAAGCTGGTGTGGGCCGTGAAAAAGGAACTGTTTCACCTCTCAAATGATGACTTATCAAAACTAATAAACGAAATACTTCAGACCGGAGACGGGGATCCAGGTCAAGTAGATTGCTCAGATGAGGAGAGTTGTATTGACTTTGTAGTCAGTTACATGAACAGCAGAAGCTTGCTGGAGTTAGAAGATGAGGGCGTGTCTATGTTATTATACCTTAAGGACAAGATTGAGGAGATTAAAGGGAGTCACTGCATAGTTGTAGAGGCGGCTGATGAATCCCCTAATCCTACCCCAGCAGTTACGGGCGCTCCACTAACTGACAGTGCACAAGGTGATAGCAACCAGACCCCTCAAAGTGACTGCATTGAATCACAGTTGGCCAAGCTTCTCTCTGGTTATGAATCGCTAACTAAAAAGTTAAACATGAGTGACACATCTCCAGTCCAAGTCACTGTAGGTGAAGATAGCCAGTCTCAGACCAAGTTCTCCCCTCACCGCTCCGAAAGCCTGATAGCTCTTAAAGATCTGCCACTACTACAGAGGAGAGAGTTTAAGATCCAGGGTGGGCAGATAGGTGATAATGCTTCTGACATAAGCTACAGCAGCATTAGCAAGCAAATGGACAGAGGAGTGAAAGAAAATCACATCGAAAATGAAGTGGTTCAAGCCGTCCTCCGTATCATCAAGCCAGGCATTTTCAAAGAAATGCTCACCAGCAAAGAGGAGATGTCTGTCGCCGAGTTGAAAAGCTTTTTACAGTCACATCTGGGAGAGAAAAGCACAACTGAACTGTTCCAAGGACTCATAACCGCAAAACAAAACGAACATGAAACCCCACAACAGTTTCTCTACCGTATGATGGGACTGAAGCAGAAGTTGATATTCATATCAAAACAGTCAGATTGTGATATCAGATATGAACCTCAAACAATCCAAAATGTGTTCTTGCACACCATATATCAAGGTTTAAATGAGAGACATGAGGACATTAGACGAGAGCTAAAGCATTTCCTTTCTGATTCAACAGTGACTGATGATTTGCTCTTAAAACAAATGACAAAAACTACAAACGAGGAGAGTGAACGCAAACGACGTTTAGGCCGTGTCACCCGTCCCAAGACCGCTTCCGCACTCAGTAGTGATGTTGAGCCCAGTGTGAAGGTGAAACCCAGTCCTGAGTCAAATGCCAAAGATGAACTAATTCGACAACTCAGTGCCCAAGTCCAAACACTGACAGATGCAATTGGTTCTTTCCAAACCAGACCCAAAGAGCCATATAAACCAAATCAGAGTACATCAGGTTCACAAGGCTCATGTCGCTGCCCCAATTCACCTCGCAGGCAACAAAAGAGCAAGTTTGGTTGTCCTGATTGTGTTGCTCACCGCAGGACCAACTGCAACCACTGTTTTAAATGTGGCGAGGAAGGACACCGTGCACTAGGTTGTTTGAAAAGCAACAGAGATTACAAATCAAGGGCGCAGCAACACTCACCAACAGAACTCAATGGAAGCGACCCTCACTCCACTAGCGATGCGGCCTGTCACTCCGCTGATGTCATGTCTGCATCACAAAGAGTAGCAAAGATCTTAGGACAAAAATGTCTCCTAAAGTGCAATCTAAATGGCTATGCTCTCTCTGTGCTCATGGACACCGGTGCACAGGTCAGCATTGTTGATCGAGTTTGGAGAAAG
Source organism: Knipowitschia caucasica (assembly GCA_964034765.1). Taxonomy (NCBI): domain Eukaryota; kingdom Metazoa; phylum Chordata; class Actinopteri; order Gobiiformes; family Gobiidae; genus Knipowitschia; species Knipowitschia caucasica. The sequence goes on from OZ035833.1 coordinate 21,274,464, forward strand.
ACTTTTGCCCCACAACAAAAGATTCGTCCACTCAGCGAGTTACTAGGAGACAAGCCGCTCCATGTGAAAGCAGTAAATGGTGAGTCCGTCCCCTATGATGGATGGATCGAACTGTTGTTTAACTTGCCTGACAATGACAATCCAGATCTCACTATCAGAGTCCCATTCCTGGTCAGTACTGTCTGTATTCCCCGTCCAATATTGGGATTCAACGTCATTCAAGAACAGACACTAGTGAGACAAATGCTGTATGAAGAATCAAATGCATTTGCCCGAGATGAACATGACATTGGGTGCATTCCTAGTCTTCAAATGAACATAACACTGAAAGATGACACTCCCGTACAGAGAACGTACTCTGCCATTCCCAAACCACTATTCAGGGAGGTTAAAGAATACATCCAAGATCTTCTGGCTAAACAGTGGATAGTCAAGTCTAAGTCTCCTTATGCATCTCCAGTGGTGTGCGTGCGTAAGAAAGACGGCACCCTCCGTCTTTGCATCGACTATAGACTCCTGAATCAAAAGACAGTCCCTGACAGACACCCCCTGCCCCGCATTCAAGATCTCATCGACACACTGGGGGGATATAGCTGGTTCTCGATTTTAGATCAGGGGAAAGCCTACCATCAGGGCTATGTGGCAGAGGGATCACGGCACATGACAGCATTCATCACCCCATGGGGATTGTACAAGTGGGTCCGCATCCCTTTTGGGCTGTCCAACGCGCCCGCCACTTTTCAGAGGAGCATGGAGGAGATGCTGAGTTCATTGAGGGATGAATGTTGCATCCCATATTTGGATGATATTCTCTGCTACGCTAAGACATTTGAGGAACATGTAGAGGGACTCAGACGTGTCCTGAGAGCACTCCAGGAACATGGCGTGAAACTTAGGCCGACCAAATGTGAACTTTTTAAGGCTGAGGTCCGCTATGTGGGGCGTCTCGTCTCTGCTGATGGCGTCCGTATTGACCCGAAAGACTTGGAGGCCATTGAAGCTCTCAGAGACAAATGTCCAAGCACTGTTGGTGAGGTTCGTAAACTACTTGGTTTTCTTAGCTACTACCGCACATATATTCAAGATTTTTCAAAGATTGCCAGGCCAATGTATGAACTGTTAGTAGCTAAAGGCCCTGATTGTACCACTACACCTCACCAGTCAAAGAAAACATCAAAGTCAAAGCGTATGCAGATGCCGTCAAAGACACCCATCCGCTGGACTGAAGAACACCAAAGGGCGCTGCACCAGCTCATCGCCACCCTCTCCAGTCCACCTGTACTCGCCTACCCCGACTTCAACCTCCCCTTCGTGCTGCACACTGACGCCTCGGAGCGGGGGCTTGGCGCCGTCCTTTATCAGCGCCAAGGTGGTAAGCTACGGGTCATCGCCTACGGGTCAAGAACATTAACACCTACTGAACGAAATTATCACCTCCATTCAAGTAAATTAGAATTTCTGGCTTTAAAGTGGGCCGTCAGTGAGAAATTTCGAGACTATCTTTACTATGCACCACATTTTACAGTCTACACGGACAATAATCCGTTAACCTACGTGATGAGCACAGCAAAGCTTAACGCCGTTGGCCATCGCTGGGTTGGTGAGCTTGCCGATTTCCGATTTGAGATCAAATATAGGCCAGGAAGAGTCAATGTAGATGCAGACACACTATCAAGACTGCCATTAGACATAGCCAGCTATGTAGACACGTGCACCAAAGAACTGTCTAGAGACACTATCCAGAGCATTTGGGAGGGCTGTCATGCTGCAGAGTCAAAGGACGTTGCTTATATAGCAGCCATGGACATTGCTCAGAACGACCAGACACGTGACTTGTTGCCAGCCATTAGCCATGCTGAGATGGTAAAAGCCCAGCAAAATGACTCTGTTATAGGCCAGGTTGTCAAACTCAAAGAGACTGTTCAAATGCTGACTACTGACATTAGAACTAGTGTTAGTGGTCCGGCCAGAAAACTGCTTTATGAGTGGGACAGATTGTATCTCCAAGACAGTTTGCTCTTCAGAAAAACAAATCTGAGGCAACAACTTGTCCTTCCAAAACTATACCATGAGACAGCGTTGAAGCTTCTGCATAACGACATGAGTCATGTGGGCACTGAAAAGACAATGACTTTAATCAGGGACCGCTTTTATTGGCCCTACATGAAAAGAGATGTAGAGACATACGTTACAAGAAAATGCCCCTGCATTAAGAGCAAAAAGCCAGTGTCACACATAAGAGCACCCATGGGGAGCATCACCACAAGTCAGCCACTAGAGCTTGTCTCCATTGACTATTTACATTTAGAACCTAGTAAAGGCGGTTATCAGTATATCCTTGTAGCTGTTGACCACTTCACCAGGTACGCTCAGGCTTATGCTACTAAAAACAAATCCGGAAAGACAGCCGCAGAGAGACTTTTTGAAGATTTCATCCCTAAGTTTGGCTATCCGCACAAGCTGCATCATGACCAGGGGAGAGAATTTGAAAATGACCTCTTTAAAACCCTACAGCATTTGAGTAAAGTTGGACATTCACGTACAACTCCCTATCACCCCCAGAGTAATCCAGCAGAGAGATTTAACCGTATACTTCTTCAGATGCTGAGGACCCTAGGAGAGAAAGAGAAGGAGAGATGGAGAGATCATCTGGCGCACGCAGTACATGCCTATAACTGCACTAGACACGAGGCCACAGGTATGTCTCCATTCTACTTAATGTTTGGCAGGCAACCCAGACTGCCTGTGGACCTCATCTTCAATCTCAACCCTGACCAAGATCCCACCACTCCTAGAGGTTATGCAGAGAAGTGGGCAGCAAGGATGAAGGAGGCCTACAGGATTGCCTCCGAGAATAGCCAGCAATCAAGTGCAAAAGGAAAGAAATCCTATGACAGACACACCAGAGGGACTGTCCTTGAACCAGGTGACCGAGTGTTAATTCGCAACTTGGGAGAGAGAGGAGGACCGGGTAAATTGAGATCATACTGGGAGAATAAAATCTATGTAGTGAAGGACAGAATGGCAGATGGTCCGGTTTACAAGGTGACGCCTGAGAATGGAAGCAATAAGGTCAGAACACTCCATCGCAATCTCCTTCTTTTAGTCAATGATTTGCCTGTAGAACTACCTCCCAGTGTCTCACCTGTGAAACTCAGACAGTCCTGTCAAACAAGAAACAAGAGACAATCACAACAGGAGCAGAGACTCAGTGACATTCGAAGTAACTCATCCTCAGACTCAGAAGATGAACCAGCTCACTACTGGCTGAGGATTCCCCAACATGTCACAAGGGCTCCACCTGTTGGGCCACAAGGAGAAAATACTCGAGTACAAGTACAGTCCAGACCATTAATTGCTGTAAAAGATTTAAGACAAACAGAGCATAACCAGACTATCCAAAACAGACCACTTGGGAACACCGTTCCACCAGAGCCAGATGCAGATAAGTCTGAAAATGAGAACATTGAAGTTCCTGCGGAGGAGGTACAGAGGGAAACAGACCCTGAGGACAACGACGAACCAGCAGCTCCACTTCAACCTGCAGACGCCAATGAGGGAGAAGAGGATGAGCCCGAGGTCCGGAGGTCCACTCGTGCCCGCAGGCCACCGCAGATGTTCACCTACAATTCCCTGGGCCAGCCAACATTCCAGTTCCAGCCGCCACCAGCTGTCCATGCAGTCGAAGCCTTCTTGCCACCAGCGGTGCCTTTCTGGGGAATGGACCCTAACTCAGTGATATATTGTGCACCAACATCATATGACTCTAACTCAGTGGGATACTGTGCTCCAACGCCATACAGACTTGTTCCTCAGCAGCATGCATATCCAGGAATATATCCTTTTTCGGCTCCAGTTCATCGGATGCCTGCTTATTAGTAAAAGTAAGGACAATGATAGATGAAAGTAATGGTTTCACCATTTTTGTTTTTGTAAATGTCCGGAGTCATTTTCTGTTGTCAGGGAGCGTGTGACGCACACAAAATGTGCAGTCACATTTTATGGTGTTTTAGTTTAAGATATCCTTTATCTTAACTCAAAATTAGCTCCTTTATTAGTGTAATAATGTGTTTTTGTTTGTTTAGAAGTAATTTTCACATTTGCGGGTGCGCCACCAGGGGGCAGTGTCGTGAGTAGTAGCGGGACTTTCCACCAGGGCCCATCTTGGAGAGTCTTTGGTCCGCTCCATTTTATAACATGAAGCGAGGCTGCACTGAACGGATGCTCACGCTGTCGTCTCTTTCATTTGTCCTGTTTATTCAGGTAATATAATGTAAAACACATTGAAAAGTACATACAAGATGACTGTATATTGTTTTGGTAGTAGATTGCCATTTTGTCAGTGTGTGTTTAGAGGTTTACACCACGTTAGACCTCTGTTTTAGAGTTTAGCAGTTCACTAGGAGGGAACATGTGGTTTTGTAATGGCGGCGCCACCCTTGTAACATGGACTCGTGCGTAGTAAACATGTAGTAACTTTTGAGACTTTGTTTATGCTCAGGAACCGTTTTTCTAGTTTGTTTATTGTGTGTAAAGTTTATTAAGAAAATGTGAAATATGTTTTAGAGCAGACCAGACTTACAACCATATATTAGATCCGTTTAGCTAGTTTTTCAAGTAACATAATGGACTTGGTTATTGTATAAATGTATACAGAAGAACATATTTTAGTTAATATGCAATATTGGTATGTAGTTAAATGTGCGTAAGATAAGTGACCACATTGTAAGAGACCAGATATTGAAGTAACATGATTTTAGAATTGGAATAAATTAGATTAGAGACATAATTGATAGATAGTACACAAATTGAACATGTAAATTGTAATTGAATATTTTTGTTATTAAATAACATGAAGCGAGGCTGCACTGAACGGATGCTCACGCTGTCGTCTCTTTCATTTGTCCTGTTTATTCAGGAGTATTCTTCTGTGCGGGTCTGCCCCCTAGACCGGACCTGTAACAGTGGGTAATAGTTTCTTTTTGCTTTATGTTAATGCTAAATAGTTACAGTTAGTCGTGAAAAAGTCACACAAACAGAATCCCTGTCGTTAATGATTTTTTTTTTGTCAAAGTTGTGATTTTGATCGAAATTTGGACATTTTAGCCTGATGTACCATGTTTGAAGGTTTCTAATTGCAGAACTACCTATTTCATCAAAAACCAAATTACTTAGCCATAGAGATCACACCAAAAATTATGTATTCCTGGAATATTACTATTATTGAAGAAATATTTGAATATCCAAAATTATACTGAAAAACGATGACATTCAAATTTGGGCACGAAACTGGAAAAACTACCATAAACTGATTTTATATCTAATGATTGTTGACTTTCCTTTAAATACCTCAAAGATGATGAATTGAAATGACTAATAAGTACTAAAAAATTTAATGCATTTCTAGATCTAAATATTGCAAAGTAACATAGTTGACTATACAACAAAGGAAAATATGTATGCCACTGTACATACATAGACAATTATTTCAGAGGGAATTTTGTGCGTGAAAACAGGAGCTAGAACAAATACATTATGTTTACACTTTTTTTCCATTTTATGTTCCCAGTACCACCTCAACAGAATCCCTGGATTTCTCCCAAGGACAATAAAAACTACAATACTATTATGACCATTTACATTAATCCAACATATGTAATCATATTAATTACATATTAGGCTTAAATATGTAGACATGTATAGCAATCAAACACTAATCATTATATTTACATTATACTGCCTTTGACTATTTATTCATGTCAATGTCAAGTTTATTTCTATAGCACATTCACAACAACAAACGCTGCCCAAAGTGCTGCAAGAAGAATTAAATACACCTCACGGTGATACTTGGACATGTCACACTTGGACCTGGGGTCATAGGGTGTTTCGGGTCTTTAATTATTGACACCCTCGCCCGGCGACCAAGTCAGTGGTGATCAGTGCCTGGCTTGTGTCCAATTAGCGCACCACGGATCCCCGCTACGGAACCACAGCCACCGGGAAGCCTTTTCTGCGGCATTCAGGATGTTCTTGGGGGCTCTTCTTGACTTCAGTCCTCTAACTCCAAGGATTTTGAACACTTCCTGCAGTGAAAGACCTGCAAAACCCCTACATCCAATCTCTACTGGTTCGCAACGGGCTCTCCAGCCATTGGACCGGCACTCTGATAAGAGCCCGGTCCTCCCTGGGAACTGTTAGCTCCAGTAGTACCACTTGGTTGACTCAGATGTTAACACCGTGTCTGGGCGGAGTGCAGTGGTGGCGATCATTGCCGGGAATTTAAGTTTCCTTCCCAGGTCAACTTGGAGCTGTCAGTCATGAGCAGTGGCGAGGAGCCCCCCGAAGAGTGTGAGCTGAGGTTGGCTTTCTGTCCTTCTCTGCTTTTGGGCAACGTGGGACTTGCTGTTTTGTATCACTGCACATTTTCAATCTGCCAGGGGCTGTAAGACTTGGTCATGGCCACCAGCGATACCGCCCATCCCCTCGAGCTTGGGGCAACCGCTCAGGAGCCCCTCCTCTGGCACAATTTGCAATCCGCGGTGTCTGCCAGGCCCCAGGTGTGTAGGTTGGCCGGACTTGGGAGGAAATCATACACAGACTGTGTGAGGAATTTTCTGCACAGAGGTTCTGTGTGTTCCCACCTTGTACACTCCCCTTGCTTGAACATGCCGACCATCCTGCTGCGACATTCTTCCTCCACATGCAGCGGGCCCGTTTGTAGGTTAGCTAGGGAAAGCTCCCAAGACCTGCCCTCCCCATTGCCACAGGTCCCACCAGGGTCTTGTGCCACATTCTTCCAGTCATGATGATAATCCCTGCTGAGGCGACCTTGACATCTGCAGAATCCCTGTACATCATTACTTCTCAGGTGCAGGTGACTTGGAATTCCTCCGACAGTCCCCTGAGAGGGAGGTGCAGCATGGTGGATTGACCATAAAGGGCTGCTCAAGGACCGAGGGAGACCCAGTCATTTCCTCAAAAACTGGCAGATGGTCTTCTCCAGTACCTCAACTGTTGTTATTGGTACCTCGTAGGGCGAGTTTGGCCCTTCTTGTACAGGGTGTTATGGGACCAGTCAATGTCCTCCCCCTGGATGTTCAGCAGCGTGTGGGAAAGTGGTTTTCTCCTGAAGTCGATTACCATCTCCTTGGTCTTACTGGTGTTCAAGCACAAGTGGTTGCGCTCACTTAAGTCGACATGATAACTGACCGGTATTCCAGTTCGTCCTCCTCAGACACACGACTGAGAAAAAGTTTTGGGCCATGCCACTGATGACAACAATGACTATACATTAATGATTATTATGCCCAATTTCACATTACCATAATAATCATTGACTGATGCTGACCATGCCACCCCCATGCTGACCATGCTGACCATGCCACGCCCATGCCATGCAGTCAGTCATTGTTCATTGCACATCATGTTGCATTCATTGATTGATAAATGATGATTATGATAATCCTTTTTTACTAACTTTACGTATAAAGAGGCATTACTCACCCTCTGCCGATCATTTCAGTAAGTAAGTGATCGTTATTAACGTATATAGCGCCTCAGACCAGAATCACAAAGAGCTTTACAATTGTTTTTTTTCTCTCTCCACACAGAGATGGGAGCAAGGTCACTACAGCTCGCTCCCATCAATCACATGCTAGCCCTATTGTACATGTTTTAGTGGTTGGGGAAACCGGAGCACCCGGAGGAAACCAGAGAACCCGGGAGGACACCGGAGCACCCGGAGGAAATCCTGGTTGCCTCTTGCAACCGGGGGCTGCCATCTTTGTTGACAAACACAACGACTCACTGACGTCATGTCCAAGAAATCCAGCGCTCTGATTGTTTGAAACTGGGTCAATGGTGATTTACATACTACTTTACATAATAAAAAGTCCTAATTTCAGTTGGCGCTAGCAAAAATACAACAAGGATTCTTTGTGTGGAAACTGTTCATATTGTTATAAGCTTTCAGAAAACTTTGAAAAGCACTATTACCCATGACGCTGGAACAGAAGTTAAAAATATTCAATCTAGCATGCGGCCTAATGGTAAGAGAAATTAGATTCAACAGGTATACCACAGGTGGGATGGATTCTAACCCTGACACAACAATTCATTGGTTTTTACATAGCGTGTTTCACAGCACTCAAAGAAGCTTCATATGACATTATTCATTCACTTCATATGGTAGTGATAAACTATTGTTGTAGCCACCGCTAGCTAGGCCCTCAGACCACCATCAAGTGCACAACAATAGTTTGGCACTTTACAGCTGCCGCTCTGTGGTACCTGGTGTACTTAGAGGTCTCCCATCACTTTCTGAAGGCTGCCAGGATCAGGTTTTCACAAGATGGATCCATTGAGGATTGCCACAGAGTTTTATAGCTTTAAGTTAAACCAATGAAAAATGGGACAAAAACTGAAGTGTTGCGTTTAATTTGTCCGCTGCCCTTTATCTCATTGACTGTGGTCCAGAGCGCGCCCACCTCTGCTTTTAAATGCCTCATTAACGCTAAAACAATTTCTGTTTTGAAGTCATGCCACAGCCACTCCCTCCCTTCCCTTCAAAAATAACCACAAAAATCAGTGAGCCAAGTCTTTTATTAACCAGGAACACTTCGCCTGTTTTCCACCTAATGAAATATTGATTTGAAAATTGTATTGTAAAACTCCCAAAGTGCTTCGAGCTGGCTTCATCAATTATGTTATAATGCTATTATTTGAACCAATTTCCCTAGACCTTTTTTTGTTTTGTGACAAGCCTTATATTCCTCAATAAAGAAATCCACAGGGTTATGTTTTGCAAATTAAAATGACGGACTCAAACTGTGCGGAAACTCGAACAGCTGGAACTGAATTATGCTTTTTTCTTTTCATTTTAAAAACTATATTTCTAAATTTATTTCACAATCACTGGGTCGGTAGTAATGAATTTGCATTTCTCCTGTGTCTGAAAGCGGGGCCAACCGACAACCTCATGAATGAAAAATGATTTATTTGAATGTGTCTGCAGCCTCTATCCGCCTGCAGGGTTCTGATAAGGAACTAATCCAAAAAACACATTTAAATCTGGTTTCTGGTGCATTGGTTTGGTTATGATTTTGGTTTTTCACAAAAGCTCAGGTACAAAAATTCAGTTACTTCAATGCTTCAATTGTGTATAAATAAAACATTTAATTCATTGAAGTGAATGGTAAATGACAGTATGACTTTCATAGTCGGAGCTGCAAATTGCCCGTCCTCCTCCAGGTTCTAGAGATAATATTCATGCATGCAATTTCCTCATAGGGGTATTCAAACAAATATGTATATTGCTACAGTTACTCTATAAACCGTAAAGTTACATGATTTTACTGCAATAATTATTCTTAAGTACTGTAAATTCCAGACTATACAAGCCACAGGTTTTTTCCCTTACTTTGACTGCTTACAGTGAGGTGCAGCTTAGTTTATTTATTTTTTTTGGGTGCCAAAAACATTTTGCCAAGACCAAGTAGTTCACAGATGTCAAATTAAATTGTATATGTCAATCAGTCATTTGTATTCGCCCTCATCAACATGAAAAATAGTAGAAGTATAAATAATGATAAATTATTAATGATTTTTAGCATTACCAATACAAATATATAAACAAAATTGGTTGTTACAAAGCAGATTAAATACAGTTTAAAAGTCCTCCATTATAATATCTTTGTGTACGTATCACAAATAATACATTGTTTTTTGGTTCTTGGTATAGACGTCAAAGTGAACAGAGTAGGCAAGGCAAGGCAAGGCAAGTTTATTTGTATAGCACAATTCATACACAAGGCAATTCAAAGTGCTGAACAGAACAAGAAAGCATTAAAATCATAAATAATCACGGTACATTAAAAAAAAAGAAAGATACAAATATAAAATCCCTCAGTTGTATGCACAGCTAAACAGAACTGTTTTCAACCTTGTCTTAAACATTGTCAGAGAGGAGGCCTGTCTCACATCTTCAGGAAGACTGTTCCAGATTTTAGCAGCATGAATCTGAAAAGCAGCCTCCCCATGTTTAGTTCTGACTCTGGGCACTAACAGGAGTCCAGTCCCTGTGCTCCTCAGAGTCCGGGCTGGTTCATATGGGACTAACATGTCACTAATATAGTTTGGTGCGAGGCCATGGAGAGATTTGTACACAAGCAGAGCTGTTTTAAAGTCTATTCTCTGAGCCACAGGAAGCCAGTGCAGGGACCTGAGGACCGGACTAATGTGGTCGTACTTCCTGGTTCTAGTCAGGACTCGAGCTGCTGCATTTTGAATGTACTGCAGCTGTTTTACAGCCTGTTTGGACAGACCTGTGAGCAGGCCATTGCAGTAGTCTAACCTACTGGAGACAAATGCATGGATAAGAATCTCCAAGTCTGCTTTAGACACTATGTTTTTAATCCTGGCAATGTTTTTTAGATGGTAAAAAGCTGCTGATGTTACTGATTTGATGTGGCTATTAAAATTTAAGTCTGAGTCCAGTATTACCCCTAGATTTCTGACCTTGTTTGAAGGTTTTAGGGAGAGAGACTGTAGGTGACAGATGACGCTCTCTCTTTGTTTCTGGGGACCCAAGACAATCATTTCAGTTTTGTCTGCGTTTAGCTGAAGGAAGTTGTTTTGCATCCACTCACTGATCTGTTGGATACAGTGAAGGAGTGAGTCCACTGGTCCATGTTCTCCTGCAGTCAGTGAGACATAGATCTGAGTGTCGTCTGCATAGTTATGATAGGACACTTTGTTTCTGCGTATTAACTGACCTAACGGCAGCATGTAGAGATTGAACAGAAGAGGTCCCAGGATCGACCCCTGTGGTACTCCACAGGTCAGGGCCATATGATCTGAGACACAGTCTCCAATCTCCACAAAGTACTTCCTGTCTTCAAGGTAAGACCTAAACCAACTTAGGGCGGTGCCAGCGACTCCAACCCAGTCCTCTAGTCTCTGTAAGAGGATCTCATGGTCGACGGTGTCAAAGGCAGCACTCAGATCTAACAAGATTAAGATTGAGACTTTGCCTGCGTCAGTGTTCAGCCGGATATCGTTTGTAACCTTGACAAGAGCAGTCTCAGTGCTGTGGTGGGGTCTAAAGCCGGACTGAAACATATCAAATGAGTTGTTAATTATAAGAAATCTAGTAAGCTGTAGGTAGACAACTTTTTCAAGGACTTTCCCCATAAATGGCAGATTTGAGATGGGACGATAGTTGTTAAGTACCGTAGCATCCAGGCTGCTCTTTTTTAGCAGGGGCCTGATGACTGCAGTTTTCAGGGCCTTTGGGAATATTCCAGAATGAAGGGACATGTTTACTATCTGTGTGAGTGAAGGTAACAGACTGCTCAGAACAGACTTCAGAAATCTAGTGGGTAGTACATCCAGGCTGCATGTGGAGGAGCTCAAACTGGAGATTATTTCTTGGACATTTTTATCATCTACAGGTGCAAAGTAAGTTAGCTCAGAGAGCCTTTCTGGCTGTTGGATGTTTATCTGTGGATTGGAGACAATGGCGTTTTTGATGCCTTGAACCTTGTCATTGAAAAAGTGTGCAAACTCATTGCATTTACGTTTGGAAGTTAGCTCTAATGGCATCTGAACAGGGGGGTTTGTTAATCTATTAACTGTTGAAAACAGAACACGCAGATTGTTGCTGCAGCCTTCAATCATTTCAGAAAAATACCTTTCTCTCGTACTACGTAGCACCCGGTTAAACTCGCACAACTTATCTTTGAAGATCTTGTAATCAACCTGGAGGTTGGACTTGCGCCACTTCCGCTCGGCCCTCCGGCACTTTCTCTTTTGTGCCCTGACCGAGTCTGCTTTAGCCCACGGCGCCTTCTGCTTATTTTTCACTATTTTAACCTTCACAGGGGCAACGGTATCCAGAACATTCAAAACACTAGAGGTGACAGAGTTAAACAGTTCATCTACAGTAGAATACGATGCATTTTCAAAGTTTATCATTCCCATAAATAGTTCACTCGTATTTTCATTTATGTGTCTTCTTCGAACAGTTGCAGAGTCCACTGGTGGTTTGTTAGTGAAACACATGTCAAAAAATACACAGAAATGATCCGAAAGAGCAACATCGACCACGCTTATATTTGAAATATTCACCCCCTTTGTAACTAACAGGTCTAGAGTGTGCCCTCTGCTGTGGGTGGGGCCACTCACATGCTGAGTGAGACCAAAGGTATCAAGTAAAGAACTCAGCTCTTTTGCATTTCTGTCATCAACATTATCCACATGAATATTAAAATCACCTGTAATAACTAAACTATCAAAATCTGTGCATACAACTGAAAGCAACTTGGTAAAATTATCAATAAAACTGTGACATGACTGCGGTGGCTTGTATAGGACTATGAAGAGTATTGGAGGAGATTGTTTTTGTTGTATTTTAAAAGACACATATTCAAAAGACGGAAACTTCCCAAGAGACATTCTATGGGAGACAAAGTGGTCTCTAAAAATGGCAGCTAAGCCTCCTCCTTTTTTGTTTTCCCGTATTTCAGATTCGAATTTGAAATTTGGTGGTGATGCTTCTATTAAAACTGCATTTTCTGTATTTTGGTCAAGCCATGTTTCAGCCATGAACATAAGATCAAGATAAGAACAAATAAAATTATTGATTAAAAAAGACTTGTTAGAAAGAGATCTGACATTTAGCATAGCAAGTTTCAAAGTTTCAGTATCAGCGGTTGTGGTCGGCTGATTCTTACACGGAACAAGAATTAGATTTTCCAGATTAGACTGATTAACTCCAGATGTCTTTCTGTAATGTATTCTTTGTGTTATCACTAAGGGAATGGCACAGGTGGCTTCATGACAGGGCCCCAGCCGGGTCTCTCCTCTAACTAGACTAGACCACTGCTAGACCACTAGACCTAGACCACCACTAGACCACTGCTTCGCCAGTGGCTGCGAAGCAGAGACCCTGTGCATCCTAGGGAGAGGAGGGAGGAGGATGGAGAGGTGGGTGGTTCTTGGGTGTTGGACGAGGGGGGGTTGGAGGTGGATGGGTGTTAGGGGAGGGGCAGGAGTTGGGAGATAGACGAGGGGGGAGTGGAGGTGGAGGGGTTCTTGGTGATGGGAAACGAGGGGGGGGTGGGGGTGGGGCTGGAATGGTTTTGGGGTTAGGGGAGGGACCTGTGGATTTTGCGGGTGAATTCGAGTTAGAATTTGAGGGACGGGTGGATTTTGTGGGAGAATTTGAGTTGGACGCCCTAGGTGGCTTTGGAGGTACGTATGGGGAGAAGTTATGAATGTTAGATAGGACCCTTGATCTGGCTACAGTGGGTGTGAGAGGAATATTCTTCATCGCCGATCTTATCATGCCTGCAGAGTGTTCCGGTAAATCCAATAGTGATGGAAAACACAGGGAAAGGTCGTCCTCATGTTCCTTAGATGGAGTGGATGTAGCGGGGGGGACCCAAACCGGGTCCATGGAAGGTGATGAGGGAGTCTTTGGTGGAGACGGAGAGGCCCCCAGTGCAGGCCTGACTGTAGCCTGTAGCAATGGGGGGGGCTTCACGGGAGCTGTAGGTGGGGAAGGTGCTGCTGAAGATGATGCAGCAGCCACAGCTGGTGCTGGTGGTGCTGATGCTGAAGGCGCTGATGACGCTGTGGCAGCCACTGCTGCTGCTGGTGCTGGATCCTTTGCTGATGATGATGCTGGTGGACGTGTTGAGTTCTTTTGAGGCGGTGGAGGTGCCGAGACCTCTGGGTTCCGTGAGGGTCTCGCCCTTTGTATCCTCCTCTCTTTCAACGGCTGAACGCGCTGCGCAGGCTGAGGTCTTAAGGCAGATGCAAAGTTATCCATCAGCACTTTTACTCCGTATTTGTTCAGATGTGGGCCTTTCCCTTCAAAGAGCTCGAGCCTATTCCAGAACAGATTGAAGTTTTCAATGAATCCAAGTCCTCTGCGTGAACACTCATTGTGTAGAAATGAATTTAACTGGTACAGACGGCTAAACTTCTCCATTTTTCCATCTGCATTTGGAATGGGGCCACTGATTAGCACGTTTAACTCAATTTTTTTAAGGTCATCCAGCAGCAGAGAAAAATCTCTCCTCAACTTCTCGGTGGATTTCTCATAAATGTCTACTGCCCCTGTGTGTATCAACAATGTACTTACATCCTTGGTTTGAGATAAAACTTTTGGCACCAAAGCTCTTATCTCAGACACTCTGGCCGAGTGCAAAGAATGTGTCTGTACAAAGTTCAAAGATACATTCCGAATGGCTGAATCTCCAAGCAGCAAACACCGTGGCCTTGACGGAGGGGGAGACTGTGGCTTTGCTTCTTCAAACAGAGCAGCATAACGATTTGAAGTTTTGCAAACATTTCGTGGCAGAATTCCACTCCCATTGTCATTCTTAGCTTTGTCAACTTTCGGTTTAGCTCCGCATTTATTCCAATAGTTCTCTTTGTTGATTTTGGGAAAAGTAATTACGTCATCATAACTTACATTTCCAGTCTGTCCATTCATTCCATTTTCACACATTGGAAGAGTCGGGTTAAGTCCCATTTCTGTTTCCAAAATATCCATCCGTTTTTGAAGAAATTTGAGCTCATTTTCCAGAGAGCAGCAGCCATCGCAGATTTGTCTTCGTTTCTTCCGTCCGGACATGATTAATGTTGACAAATTTCACAAAGCTGAAGTCTGCAGAAGGAGTAATCCGTGTTTTGTAGAATAAAAATGTAAATAAAGCGATTAAAAGAGATTACAAAGCGAAGCAAGCAGCGGAGCACCAAGGAACACGTCTACACTTTACTCTACAGAGTAATGGTAGATGTTGCTTCTCATCTTTCTGCGGGACACTGGAAGGTCAGTGACTCGCTTGTACAAGTACAAAAGTCAATTTATTTCCAAAAATTAGAGCTTGCGGCTTACATTCAGGTGTGGCTTGCAATCCTGAAAATACAGTACTTGTAACTTAGATTCCACACACAGATTTCACCTGAAGGAAAGTGGGCCACAAACTTGACAGCACTCGGGGAGTTTTGGGAAACAACCCAAAGGACAAACTTTCAGTTTCGGTGGAACAAGCTCAGTCACACATGGATAAGCTCATAGTAGAGATGCTGCACCTCCACATCAAAAGGAGTCAAGTGAGGAGGCTGATGCATCTGCTTTGGATACCTCCGTGCATGTCTGCAGCAGAAAACACAAACACAAACCAACTGTGACACTGGAGGGACCCTGTTTCTCACCTATCACTACTGTGTGTGTCAAAGTAAGCAGTACTGCAGGGCTGCTCTGTGCACCTTTTTAGTAAACTTTTAACAACTTTTTAGCGCGTTTTTATTGTTCAGTTTTTTAATATATCTGAGTGTTTTATCTTTTTAATTCAGTGGTTTCAGCAAATAGCACTTAGTCCCGACTGAAACCCACTAGTAGCACAGAGGCTAACACAAGCTAACGAGGACATGGAAAGTGACAATGAAATTGGCTCAAACATGCACAATATTAGTCGCCTCACCTTGGAGCTCCGTGAGAGCGACCGTGCCACCATTGCAGATCTACGAAAAGAAGTCCTTCGTCTCACCGCAGAGTTGAATGAGAAACAATCTCTAGTATCCAAACTTTTTGAAGTCGCTGGTGGGCAGCACTCACGGCTGATGTCACTGAGCGCTGCATATTGTGACACTGTCGTGTGGGAGAGATCCGTCAGCTCCGGACCCTCCTGTTCTACACCTAAGCGCCCGCTTCCGAATAACGAGCCCGCGGATTCCGAGGAGCCATCCTGCGCCGTGGCCCATGTCCTGAGTCTGGCAAACCGCTATGCAGCCCTCTCCACCGACATCCCGGCCCCCTCAGCAGAATCCCTGGACACTGCAGCGTACTCTACTGCTCGAGGATCCAAGTCCACTGCAAGGAAAACGCTCCTAAAGGAAGCAGTCCTCAGGCGAAAGAGCGGTCCACCAGCCATGTTGGCCTGTTCCCCTTCTTTGACCCCAGTGCAGCAGCCTCAGACTGGGGTAGCGAGCCATCATCACCACCGCTCACCTCCACCGGGTCAGCAGCAGCGCCCAGAGCCAGCCCCTCTCACCGCTCCAGCGTCCCCGAGCACACAGCGTGGGTCGCCTGTAGCTGAGAGTCAGCACCCCCGCTCCTCCTCTCCATGTGTTCAGCGGCGCTCAGGCTCGGGTCCTGCTTCGGGTGAACCCGCTGGTTCCGTCCACCGAGCTCCTTCTCCGAGGCCACTCTTCGCCCCGACCACTCTGATTATTGGAGATTCCATCGTGAGACACGTCCGCTTCTTTAACGCGGTCACTCGCTGTATTCCCGGAGCTACTGTACCAGACCTGCTCATACGTCTCCCTCCTCTGCTTCAGTCCCTGCCTGATACCGTTTCCAAGGTAGTCGTGCATGTGGGAATTAACGACATGAAACTTCAGCAGTCAGAAGTCACGAAGAAACATTTTATGGATCTGTTCCACCTCCTTCAATCCTCCGGACTATCTGTTTTTATTTCTGGTCCAATCCAGACTGTAAACAGAGGTGACTGCCTCTACAGTCGTGTTGTGGCGCTGCATGTGTGGCTTCAGGCTACATGCAGCTCTTTTAACTTTGTCTTTGTGAATAACTTTGCCCTTTTCTGGAAACGTTACGAAGCCTATCGTCCAGACGGATTACACCCAAACAGATACGGTAGCAGCCTGTTGATGGATTACATACGTTATGTTGTTCAGCGTTCCCCGAGGGGGGCGTGACTGTTTACATCTGAGCCCCCTCGGACCCCACCGCACTCCCCCGCCTCCTGCTCACCAGCACCGGGTGAGTACAACGGTGCAAACACTGCTCCCTGTCCGTCTGGCAGTGCATTACCAGTCCAAACACTGAACTGTGCTGACTCCCTTCTGACTCTGGGAGCTAAAGAACAACAACAAGGGTTTTCACATTTTAGGCCAATTGAGACTGTGTGTGTTCCTCGCACCAGCTCAAAAATGTTTTTAAATTCTAAAAAACGAAATCAAAACAGGACAGCAGTTAGACGGTCCAACTCTGCAAATCTAATTTCTGTTCCCTGTAGAAATCAATCAACCACATTAATCGACTCTGACGTTATTTTTAAACTTGCTATGCTTAATGTCAGATCTCTATGTAACAAATCATTTTTAATTAATAATTTTATCACTTCTTATGATCTTGATTTTATGCTTATGGCTGAAACATGGCTCGACCAAAATACAGGAAATGCAGTTCTAATAGAAGCAACACCACCCAATTTTAAATTCGAATCCGAAATACGAGAAAACAAAAGGGGGGGAGGCATAGCTGCAGTTTTTAGAGAGCACTTTGTCTCCCATAGAATGCCCCTTGGAAATTTTTCATCGTTTGAGTATATTTCTTTTAAAATGGAACAAAAGCAATCTTCTACTCTTTTCATTGTCCTGTACAGGCCACCACAGTCATGTTGCGATTTTATTGACCATTTTACTGAACTACTTTCATTCGTGTGCACAGATTTTGATAGTTTAGTTATTACAGGTGATTTTAATGTACATGTTGATAATGTTGATGACAGAAATGCAAAGGAGCTGGCTTCTGTATTTGAGACCTTTGGTTTCATTCAGCACGTGAGTGGCCCCACCCACAGCAGGGGGCACACTCTTGACCTGCTAATTACAAAGGGGGTTAATGTATCAAATGTTAATGTAGTTGATGTTGCTCTGTCAGATCATTTCTGTGTATTTTTTGACATGTGTTTTGCTAGCCATCCACCAGCTGAATTTACAACTGTTAGAAGAAGACACATACATGAAAACACAAGTGAACTGTTCATGGGAATGCTAAATTTTGAGAAAACTCCATGCTCTACTGTTGATGAATTGTATAACTCTGTCACCACCAGTGTTCTGACTGTTCTGGACGCCATTGCTCCTGTGACGGTTAAAATAGTTACCAGTAAGAAAAAGGCCCCATGGACTAAGGCAGACTCGGTTAGGGCACAGAAGCAAGAGTGCCGGAGGGCCGAACGGAAGTGGCGAAAGTCCAATTTCCAGGGCGATTATGAAATCTTTAAAGATGAGTTGGGTGAATTTAACCGGGTTCTACGTAGAACAAGAGAAATGTATTTTTCTGACATTATTGGAGGTTGCAGTAACAATTTTCGTGTTATGTTTTCAACAGTTGGTAGATTAACGAACCCCCCTGTAAAGTTGCCCCTAGAATTTTCCTCTAAATCTAGGTGTAATGAGTTCGCACAGTTTTTCGATGACAAAGTACAAGGAATCAAAAACACTATCACCTCCACAGCACGTATAACAATGCAACAGCCAGAGAAGCTTTTTGAGCTAACTCACTTTGCACCTGTGGATACTGAAACTGTCAAAAAGATAATCATGAGTCTGAGCTCCTCCACATGTAGCCTGGATATATTGCCCTCTAAATTTCTGAAGTCCGTCCTGAGCAGGTTGTTACCTTCACTGACACAAATAGTAAACATGTCTCTGTCGTCAGGAACATTTCCTATGGCCCTAAAAACAGCAGTCATAATACCTCTCCTAAAAAAGAGCAGTCTGGATCCTGCGGGACTTCAAAATTATCGCCCCATATCGAATCTGCCATTTATTGGAAAAATTCTTGAAAAAGTGGCCTCCCAACAACTTACTGAATTTTTAACAATGAATAATTCTTTTGATATGTTCCAGTCTGGGTTTAGACCCCACCACAGCACTGAGACCGCTCTAGTGAAGGTAACAAACGACATTCGACTTCACACTGATGCAGGTAAAGTCACAGTTTTGGTCATGTTAGATCTTAGTGCCGCGTTCGACACTGTCGACCATGAGATCCTCATGCAGAGACTGGAGGACTGGGTTGGTGTCACTGGCACAGCCCTAGACTGGTTTAGGTCTTACCTGGAGGATAGGAAGTACTCTGTGGAGATTGGAGACTGCGTCTCAGATGATGTGGCCCTGACCTGTGGTGTACCACAGGGGTCGATCCTGGGACCTCTCCTATTTAATCTCTACATGCTGCCGTTAGGTCAGTTAATACAAAGAAACAAAGTGTCCTACCACAATTACGCTGACGACACTCAGATCTATGTCTCACTGACTGCAGGAGAACATGGACCACTGGATTTGCTCCTTCACTGTATCCAACAGATCAGTGACTGGATGCAAAATAATTTCCTCCAGCTAAATGCAGACAAAACCGAAATCATTGTCTTTGGTCCCCAGAAACAAAGAGAGGGCGTCATTTGTCAACTTCAGTCTCTCTCCCTACTTCCTTCAGACAAGGTCAGAAATTTGGGGGTAATACTGGACTCAGACCTAAATTTCAATAGCCACATAAAATCAATAACATCAACAGCTTTTTACCATCTGAAGAACATTGCCAAAGTTAGAAATATAGTGTCCAGGGCAGACTTGGAGATTCTTGTCCATGCATTTGTCTCCAGCAGGCTAGACTACTGCAATGGCCTGCTTACAGGTCTGTCCAAACAGACCTGTAAGCAGCTGCAGTACATCCAAAATGCAGCAGCTAGAGTCCTGACAGGAACCAGGAAGTATGACCATATTAGTCCGGTCCTCAGGTCTCTGCACTGGCTTCCTGTGGCTCAAAGAATAGATTTTAAAACGGCTCTGCTTGTGTACAAGTCTCTCCATGGCCTTGCACCAGAATACATTAGTGACATGTTGGTGTCATATGAACCGGCCCGGACTCTGAGGAGCACAGGGACTGGCCTCCTGCTGGTGCCCAGAGTGAGAACCAAACATGGGGAGGCTGCGTTTCAGATCCATGCAGCTAAGATCTGGAACAATCTCCCTGAAAATGTGAGGGAGGCGTCTACTCTGTCAATGTTCAAATCCAGGTTAAAGACTGTTCTGTTTGCCTGTGCATATAACTGAAGGATTTTATCTCCATTTTTAATGCACTGCTGTCATTTATTTATTTTTTTAAATTTCTTGTGTAATTTTGAAAGTTTTAATGGTTTTATTCTTTTGTGTGATTTTAATGTTTTAATTGTGTTTTAATCTTTTGTGTGATTTTAATGTTTTAATTGTGATTCTGGTGTTTGTTTTATGTGATGATTTGTGATGTGGACTGTGAAGCGCTTTGTGTTGCCCTGTGTATGAAAGGCGCTCTACAAATAAACTTTGATTGATTGATTGATTGATACTATCTTCTCAGTCTGGTGCACACTGGGGTAGTCTTGCATAGTTTTTCCAATGTGGCTTTACTGCAAATGGCAAATACATTGTATCACCTGGCCTACAAACGCCTCAAGATCCCACTGGATGTGCTGCAGTGTGAGTGGATCAAGAGTCTGGGGATTCATGGATCAAACTCTTTTCTGTGTGGAGTTTGAGTGTGTCGAGTTTTCATGGGAATCCTGTTTTCTTCTGTGTACTCTGGTTTCTCTTACTACTTGTGGCCTTTACTTGCATGTGAAAGTCAGATCCCGCTAGACCTCTGAGGCTGTGCAGGGCAGTGCCTGGTTTGTACTGTGATGGGAGACCTCTGGGAACATCGGGCTGTAAAGTGCCAATCTGTCATTTTGTCCTTAGGCCGGACACTTTATCCACATTACCTAGAATGAGTTTGGTGTGTGTGAATGGCTGGTGGTGATCAGTGTGTCCCATGGCAGCTGTGGCTACAGTAGTTATCACCACTGTGTATGGAGTGAATTAATAATCGTTGAGCGTCACTATATAAAACAAATGCTTAGTTTCATCACTTCTAAAATCATTTGTGTTTGTGAGTGCAACTTCTGTAGTCATGGCAACTGCTGCTCATTGAAGCACACTCTCCCATTCAAAGTCAACAAATAAATGCAAATAATACGGATTCCTTTGTGACCCTGCCCTGAATAAATTGAAGCAATAGATCATTACGTAGAAATTAGAAAAAAACTAAATTACAGGACCTCAACAAATGGTGCACAAACATTCAATGGTGTCAAAACACTGTTATTCGATCAAAAAGTGCATTTTGCAAGTCATTTCTTGTGAAACCTTGGTGAATATACCACTTCCAAATAGATGAAACTACAACAAGTTCCACCCACTTTTTCAAACTCCGTCGTCCTTGCTTTCCCAATGCCCCCTGAAATCATCGCTGCAATCTGCCGAAAGTACAAGCACCATTTATCTTCCTAAACGAGAAGATCCACGCGGCGAACCTGCTTTTAGCCCAACAACACGCTTCCCCTCAAAACAAACCCTGTGTTTCCAAACCAATTAGGGCCGTAATTAATGAAAGCCCGGCACCTGTAGCGCAAAAGCAATCGCACGAGAGGGGACAGTGAAAAATGTAGCAATCAAATTAATCAAGCAAAAGCCACCAGTGCAATTACTCAGAAGGCATGGGGACCGAACAGGTGATACTTATCATTAAATTAGATGGAGGAGGAGACAGGAACGGGTTTATCCGGCGCAAACGCAGTGAAGTGGCACAACCGTGGGCATATGGTAGTTTAGCGGGAGGCATGTGCTTTGGAGAGGTAATGTTTCAAACGGTTCACGCAATCACTCAAGCGACTTTCAGATAACAAGTCAACAAGAAAAGCCAAAATGTTAGTGCAACGGGTTTGTTTTGTTTCGGAGGCACACTGGGGGTTTAGCTTTCTCGTTTTTGCAGTGAAGACCTTGGTTCTGCTCCTTTTTAGTATATGGAGTTGACTTTGCATGTTCTTCCCATGAAAGAGGAGCTTTTGTCACGGTGTGGCTTTTGTGTTATTTTGTACTTTTCTATGGTTTCATTTTTACTTTTACTTCCTGTTTTGTTCCCCTGTGTCCCCGCCCTATTGTGTTTTACCTGTAAGTAAGTAAGTAAGTAAGTAAGTAAGCTTTATTTATATACCGCCTTTCACAGACCAGAGTCACAAAGCGGTTTACAATTGTTATTTTTTGGGCACTTGTCCTCTCACTCCACACAGAGATGGGAGCGGGGTCGCCGAACAGGAGGCGCATGCCAGACCTATTGTACATATTTTTAGTGGTAGGGGAAACCGGAGTACCCGGAGGAAACCTACGCAGACACAGGGAGAACATGCAAACTCCACTCAGAAAGGCCCTGGTCCGGCCGGGATTCGAACCCAGGACCTTCTTGCTGAGAGGCAAGAGTGCTATCCACTCAGCCACCGTGCCGCCCGCTGTGACTCTCTTTGTCTTTAGGTACCTGTGCTCATCTCCCTTTGTTGCTGGTCCTTTGTCTTGTCTGTGTTCCTGGTTCCCGTGTTTGATTTGGATTTTGGTGTTTTTTCTCCTGACTATTATATCATTCATCATAATTTTTTGCTTTTTGGGTTGACATTGACACTAAACATATAGTTATAAGATACATACATACATACATAATAGAAAATAAATCATATATACATCCAAGGAGACATGATATAGCGAGAGAGAGGACGGCCTATAGTCTCTTGATGTGTGGACCATGTAGCAAGAAGGCCTAATACCGGTCCATACCAGCTCCATACCGGCCGTGATGTCACCCTGAGATCACACTTAATTGGTCAGGGGGTCAGCCAGGACAGAGAGGGGGGGGGGCATTCAGGGCAGGACTGAAGCAAATTCATTACAACATCTAGTTATGATGACAGCTCCAGTTGTAATGTAAATGAGGCTTTTTACTAGTGCAACAGTTATTATTAATGTGCGTTTGTTTTCAATTAAACTACCGACCATTACGGTTTAAAAGTGGGTCAGTTTACAGAAAAATAAAGAATTGCACAATCGCAGGAGAATGGTTGTCCAATGTTCAAATTATCTAGATTTTGGCACATACAGGGGTTAGGCAAAAAAGGCAAAACAGTACATTTTAGGATGTGAAACTCCACTTGTTTGTATGAAATATATTTTTGTTGACTAGACTGATAAAAAGCAAGAACATAGGTACAGAACAAATTCATGAGCAAGGAACACGCCACGAAGATGCAATTCGGGCGTTCTGCTCTCCCAAAATTCCATCCGATGGGCGGGGGAGCGACTGAATTTTGCGTTGCATTATGGGTAACACTTGCCTTCGCAACTTCCGGTTCTCTCTGCCCGGCGCATTTTCTCTAAATGGTTGAGTGTTTTCGTCATTTTCTGTATGCAAATACATTCCCGTATCTAACTAGTGGCATATCGCGCAAATCATCCGTCCAATTCACATTCTTCCCTCTTAGCTGAACTTCATTCTCATTGTTACCATCTGTCACTCGCACACACAGCCGTTTTCGTTCACTCTGCTCGCTGTCATCTTCTTCTAAATCTTCATAAACACCATCCGCTCGTTGAACTAGCAACAACAATTCCTCCTTTCGTTTTCCCACACTGCAAATACCCTTTCGCTTCAACCTTTCACGCAATTCAGGCACTGTCAATCGTTTGTTGTTTTCGTGAGCCATATTCGCCATTGTATGAAATCAACCGGAAGTGAACTGGGCAACAAACGGTGTCATTTTTTGATCACAGCGCCGCTCAGTGGATGAAATTTTGGGAGAGCAGAACGCCCGAATTGTATTATGTTTATAGAAAGCAGTGGGATGAAGCTTCAGGATGGCTGGCGTTCTTGTCCCAGGTTATCTGCCTTGTCAACATAGGACACCCCTTCCATGGTGATGTTCAAGGGTAAAGCAGATGAGAGACATGAATGAGAGGGTGGGTTGAGTGGGTTGAGTGTGTATGAGACAAACGTATGAATTGAAAAAGCCTTCTGGGTAATGGAGAAATGGAAATGGAGAGGCTCTCTATTACTATTATAAGGGGAATGTGCATTATGTGGTGGTATATAAATGTGCAATATATATAAAGTTTACCATGATCATTTCTTTTTTATGTGTGTCTATACTTTTTTTTTCCATCTCTTCCTCCACTGCATGTCTAAATTGCAAATGCCTTTTTTCCCTTATTTGATAGTGACTCTAGGCATAATACACTATGGAAATTCTGTATATTTATCATTGCTACCCAAAGCAATATACCGTATAGGCAGGAAGCTTATGAGCACCATGTTTATAGTGTATGATGTGTCGGCTGGAGAAGTTTCTGTGCTGTGAATTTTGATTATTATACTATCACAAACATACGGAAATAGAGATGTAAAAATGGTTGCATACATATCCAGTAAATGCCTGTTAAAAGATGGTGTTTGAAAATAACCACGTTGATCTAAATTAGTCCTTTTTAACACCAATTATTGAACAACACATTATATAGTCTTTTCTGACAGATTAGGGTGTCAGACTCCTGCTGACATGTGATGCCTCCTGGTCGCCGTGACAACAACAACAGCATCTGGAGATGGCTCTCACACATCTGGAGAAGCAGCGGTGAATCTGGCGGTACACACACGCACACACACACACAGAGGCACACGCCTACACACAGACACACATACACAGAAATACACACACACAGGCACACCTATGCGTATACAAACACTCACACACAGGAATACGTGTACACACACACATACACGTTTTTGTTACCTGGTGGGTCCCTTTGACAGGGCCGTCCAGAATGGGACCCATAGACATACTCTTTTTTTACTGGGACTACTTTAAGTAATACAAAACAGTCAATAGAAAACAAACAACTCTTTTAAAGGAATTTTATTTTAGATTTTTTTTTCGAATTGTAGTGATTCTATTTTTGACATAGAATTTAATGCCACTCCATGTCCGATGTCTAAGGTCATCTAGTGAGGCATTATTGCAGGCCAGGCAGTGAGACTTCCCAGGTACTTTTCCAGTCTGTATGAAAGGTGTCATGGTCTTCTCCACAGCCTTCACCTCAGATGCAGACCATGGCTTTCTTACACGTTCTAGGGAGAGAAATAAAAATATATTAGCAATATACACTCCCAGGGTTAGGACCAAGCAGCCTGGCTGTAATCCCCCACCTGGTACACTTACCAGAAGGGGCACTGCCACTACCATGGGGTGCATCTGGATGAATGGTTGAAGGTTCTCCGCTTGAAGTTTCTTTTAGCCCGTCCGTTTGTGAGAGGATCTTTACTGCTCTCCCTGTCGCACAGAAAATAAAAATACAAGTGGTCTTTAGGGGAAAAAAATCATACATATTTTAATAATATCAAGAATTACCTTCAGGCTCAATTTGTATCTGGTCGAGGCTCTTTCCTTTGAATTCCGTCACTCTTCCCTGCTCCATGGCCATCAACACTTTGCTGATTTTGGCCAGCTCCAGTGTCCCCTCTGGTAGTCTGTAATATTGCCTGTGGATGCGAATGTCATGGCCGAGGAAGTTGGCTAGTATGTCCATTTCATTCTCTTTCATATTGAGAACTGTAGACATAGTAGCTATGTGCTTTCTAAGTTTGGTTGAGGATAACATCTCTGGATGCACCGCACCACATTCTTTGACTACCTGCCGTAGGGAGTCTGATCCCCTGATGTGGGTGTCTGCGCCCGGGCGGGAGAAGAAGTTTGGGTTATGGTCAGAGATGGAACAGGCCCTTTTGTTCTCCACCAGCACCTCCATCGAAGCAATCATTTCAGGAGTCAAAAGAACCGGCACTTTCCGACTTCTTTTCCCTTTAATTTCAATGCGTTGAAAATGCTGACACAGCTTTTTCTCAAGTTCGGACAGTCCCAGAGCCATGTCAGAATGGATCCCAGTCTTACTTCTTAAGGTGAACGCTGTCAGTGGCATCTTTGAAACCTCACCTTCCCTTCTTCGATTGAAAATAATGACCTCACAAAGAGTCAAAACTGCCAGTTTAGACCAATGCTTAGACGTTGGCTCACTTATTAGGGTTTGCACATATTCAGGTCGACATACCTCAATATGTGCATGCATGGCTCTAACGTCCTCAGTCAGAGGGAGCAGGTCCGGAGTGTTCCACTTGGCTTGCCGGAGGGTCTGTAGGACAGCAGAAGAAACACAGACGTCCCACCTCTTCTCAAAAAGCAGCCGGCTTTGTTGGAGGTTTTTAATAAATAGTTCATCAACACAATGCTCCATTTTTGAGTCACATTCAAGAATATCTGCTAGCTTTCTGAGGCTATGGCCGAGTTTGAGGGCCAAGGATGGAGTCTTGTATTGATTTGTTTCCTCATCATATCCAGCCACAGACCTGACTGCATCAATCACATGGTTAAAGTTGGAAGGAATAAAGAAATCCTTAATTGTTTTCAGTTTCCCTGCGGTTTTTGCTTCGTTAATTAACCTACCGACTTCTCTCATTTTCTGCCTAATGTAATCATGCTTAGTCTTATCATGCCCGTGTTTTAAGTACAGGTGCTCTCCGAGTCTCAGAATCCCCTTTTCTGCTTTGACAACACCCGTGACCTCATCCTGATGCATTGCCGAAATTAAAGACCACAGCTTTTTGCTGATGCCCTCCGGTACAGGCTGGGCTAGGGAGCAGAGGGACTGGACCCTACTTCTACCTGGTTTAGCCTGGTTTAGCCTGGGCATCTTTCTGTGAAAGCCGGCACCTGGCCACATGCCTCCACAGCGACTTTCGCTTAAGCAATGCCCCACAGTCTATACAGTGCAAAAACTCACTGGATTTAACTAGGGAATTTGGCTGTTTAGCTGGGACTAAAGTTCCAATGCCGGCCTTTAAAACCTCAAAATTGTGCTCACGGTTTCCACTATTCCTGATCAAATCAAACTGAAGTTTACGTGCTTTAGATTTCACAGGTAGAGCCAATGCTCTGGCTACGTCACTTTCATTTCCATGTTTTCTAGTCAAATGACGGGACATTTTGTGGCAGGACATTGAACAGTAGAGGCAGAAGTGTCTCTTGCTGTAAACTCGCCCCCCATTTTTCTTCTTTTGCAGCTGCATGATAACAATCTTATTTGCCTTTGGTTCGTCACTTTCCGAGTCTTGAAGAAAAGTGTTTTTGATTTTTCTTTTTCCATACTTTTTTACAGGTTTCTTCTTGACAGTTAAATCGTCAGAATCTGAGTCGACTTCATCAATTAGGGACTCTTGACTAAGCTGCACAAACAACAAATAATTTGTAATAACTCTATATAACAATTTGAAGTCATGACTTGTAGTCAGCACTTACCAGTGGTTTGTAAGCGTGCGCTTCAGTGTGCTCCTCCATGATTTCTTGCAGCCTAATGAACCACACACTTGCAACTTTTCTAGCCTGACACCTGATTTCCTCTGTTGTGCTGCTCCATGATTGACGCACACACATGCGTATACAAACAGACATACGTACACACGCATGCACACACATACACTCACATGCACACCAAATACACGCACACGCATACACACACACACATACACACAAACACGCACACAAATACACACACACACGCGTTCAGAGACTTTACTCTCGAGTGCTTTTCTGCTTTACTCACCTCTGCCTTGGGTTTAACTTTTCAGCGGAAATATTTTTTCACTGGAACTAAGTTGGATTGGTCGATTCTAACCGTATTCATATTTGCACATGTCATAAAACATGTATAATTTCAACATAAGACTAATCAAAATATTACTATACAGTACTACTTCTTATATACCTTAGTTTTAATTTGTCTATTTTATTTTACTTTTCAATGGGGAGATGATAAAGTCTATTTTTCACACATCCTCTAATCTCTTTCAGTGTAAAACCTCTAACCCTCTACAAATGATTCATGTAAATGTTGTTGGATCAATAATGTTGCCTCGCCACAGTAAGTGTGGGCCCCAGCGGAGGTCAATGTCTATGTCTTCTATCTGCTGTGTCAATATTCAATGATAAGGATGGATTTTTTGGAAATGGTCTTCCTTAACGACTCTGTAAATCACAGGTGTAAATATGGCAGAGTTTTATAGAAGGCAGAGAAGGAAAGAAAGAACATGGGACAGTGCTTAGAGCCGGCCAGGTGTCCCCAAACATTACATTCAGTGAGTTTAGGGCCAAATATTTACCACACCAAGGGGTAATGAGATCATCTGTGTGTGTGACTGTAAGCAGGATTCCGCAAAAACTACTGCGGATTAAGCCAACATTTGCTGTGTAGATAGATAGATAGATGCTTTATTGATTCCCGTAAGAGAAATTCAGGCGTCCAGTAGCAGCAAAATTGATAATTCCAAAAAATATAACAACAGTAATAATCCGCAGCAGCCGTGCAGAGATGGAGTAGCCTCTCGGTGGAGCAGGACGGGTCACAGCAGCAGAGGTGGAGTAGCCTCTGGGTGGAGCAGGACGGGTCACAGCAGCAGAGGTGGAGTAGCCTCTGGGTGGAGCAGGATGGGTCATAGCAGCAGAGATGGAGTAGCCTCTGGGTGGAGCAGGACGGGTCACAGCAGCAGAGGTGGAGTAGCCTCTGGGTGGAGCAGGATGGGTCATAGCAGCAGAGATGGAGTAGCCTCTGGGTGGAGCAGGACAGGTCAAGAGGTGGAGTAGCCGCTTGGTTTGGACCATTTTCTCTGCTCAATGCCTCATTTGCATTATTCAAAAAGGTTGCATTCCTCCAGTGGATTTTCACCTGATCTGCATGGTTTGAGCAATGAATCCTCTCTGCTCTGGTCTGGACCAGTGCAAAACTATGCACACTTTACTGCAGCAACATCTCAGGTAGAGAAACGCAATAACAATAAAAATTGTAAAGCACAAAACAACAACTGTTTCAAAGCTACTTAGGACCTGCTGCCGTTTTCCACCGCATTCAAAAGTAAACCCAAAAGTGTAGACCCCGTTAGAATGTTAGCATAACTAGACCATGCACTCGGAGACTTCATACCCCTCCAACAACATAGCCTACAATCCAGTCTGACTTCCCTCATATATGAACAGTCAACATCCAGGATATTGTGGACAACCAAACCATGGATCATCCCTTTTTGGTGGTGTAATAACAAGTAAAATCCAAATTTTGCTCCAGTCTTTTCAAACCAAAATTCATCAAATTAAATATTTTTTTCAAATGGTATGTACCCTTCCACGGCCCACATAATAAATAGATGTAAAATTCAAGTAAATGTGAGTATAACATATCCCATGTACTCCTGGACACCCATCTCATTAGTGATACTCTGCTGAAAAATTTTAACTAATAGTGCATGCTTTGGGTGGTGGAGTAAACCGGAGCACCCAGAGGAAGCCCACCCAGACACAGGGACAAACATGCAGTCAAAAGGCCCGAGCTGAACGGGATTGAACCAGTTTACCATAAAGCATGAGTCTACCCATGGCAGGATCAGTGTTATTCATTTAACACTGATCCTGTGTTAAATTAATTATTCTATTATGTCATCAATCACGTAGCCTCTTTCATTCATTCATTTCATCCAATTAAATGAACTTTAGGTGGTGTCTGTATGTTTCTACATGTTTATGAACTGTTAAGCGTGTTAGAAGGCAAAATCAAGTTGAATGAAGCCATATTGACAGTTCACTGATTCAGGCGAATGCATCTCAGAAAAATAAAGTTTATAATTTTTGACATGTATTGTTGATTCAGCTCCACATCTGGCGTCTAACAAATACTGCCTTCTCCCGGATGTTGACTGTTATTGACCATATACGTTTTGAAGTCAATAATTCCCTTTGACTGACGTATCCAAAGTCGATGCAAGAGCGAGACAAGAGATCTTCACGTTTAACATCTGCATTTAATTATCTTTACAATCAGATACAGAATGTTCAACAAAAGTGCTCCTATTCTAGGTCTGCTCTTCCCCTGTCCGTGCCCTGTCCTGTCTGACCTCAAAAAAAACACACAGGGGCTCATGAGGGAGACTTCCGATGACGTCATCCTTATGCGTCCAAGGGGTGGAGTTTCCGGGTGTGCTGACGTCCCTTGTCCACTGGGAGGCGTCAGAATGCAGTTGGTGAATCTCCCAGTCTGCCTCAAGATTCAGGTTCTGAACTCTTGTCCTCGTCAAAATGTTTATTATTTAAAGTTAATAATTCGCCCTGTTTAAACAGCATTTTATCTTTATGACTCATGTCTGATTATCCTGTGTCCTTGGGGTTTTTCCTGAGTGCACAGAGGTCTTTCTGGCTATGATGTTCAAATGGTCAAATATTAAAATATACAACAGTTCCCCTCTGTTGACCTATATTAAACCAATTTAGGTCACAATCTTTCAATATTCCTTCTGGGTGCCGAGACTGGGGAGCTCGTCCATCATCGCCTTGGTTCTTGGTTCTGGCTCGTTATCTGTGAAGAGTTAATACAGAAAGAATACACACACAACAACATTCGAAACATTCCTTACAAAACTCTTTGATGACCACTGCTGTCATTCTCAGTGGCTCTGTGCCATTTTGTGGGGCTTTGCTCATTTTTCCAAACACATTTTGTTGAACCAGGAAGTGCTGTCACTTCCTTCTCTCAGACCGTTTGGGATAAATGTACATTGTTAATCAAATTGGTATTATCCGTACAGGAGCTAATCTATTTTAGCAGGTTTCTCTGGGGTTAGTCCCTATACAACGGTATTTTGATTCTCTAATCTGTTGCTGACAAATTGACAGCTCTTAAAATTCTCAAAAAATACCTAAATATCTACTTTTGTGCTATACCCAAATACATTAAAATGCTTTTAAATGTTTTTGAATCTCTGTTGTTTCTAATCTATCTCATTAACTTTTGGCATTGTTAACATTCACCTATGTTTGAAACAAGCGAATTTGACAGTATCTAATAAACCTGTGCATAAACTGTAATGAACTTCATCTACCTTTAAAGTAAATACTTTTGGACATAATATGAAGGAAATGGTCCTTTTACCGCTTGATATTAGCCCTGTCTAAAAATAATCTCTATTTTTGAAAGCATCTATCTATTTTATACTCTATTGTGACTCCAAATCTTGGTAGTAGTTTGAGCCAAAGCCTATTCCCAATTTGTGAGTTCTGATTGTAACAATAGCATTGGCAATAGACGATTTTTTATTGGCTGGTTCTTGTTCTGCAAATCACTATTCTATGTATTGTATTTCAGACAATTCCAAAAACAACACAGTCGTTCTCCAATATTAAAGACATACATCTAAATCAAGTTGCCTGAAAGGGATTTTAACTATTTTAAAACGTTTTCCACGATTATAAGGCTATGAAATTAATTATTTAATAAACAAAAGCACATTCATGGCTTCTGTCCGCTGCTTATAACTGTTTAAAGAGTTGTCCCAAACTTAATATGTGTGAATACATCAGCTGTTTGTAATAAACAATAACATTTAACCTGTTCTCCAATGGAGCAGCTCAGAGGCTGCGTCAAGAGCAATGTTATATTTGAGCTATTTTAGATTTAAAATTGTGTTAACGCCTGTCGTTCTATGTCTGCATTTTAATACTACTCTCTATAAACACATCTGCACTAATTCCTACAGATGTGGAAAACAGAAACATCTAAAATCTGACTCCATTTGATTCCTTTTTACTTTAGTTATTAGAACAATTTGACCTTATTGATACTTATTTCCACAATAGAACTATTTTGATTATTCACTAGTCTAACTATTATTACTATTGTTTATTCTGACACCTCTTCTTAGCGACTTTTCAACCTATAGCTCCTCGAATCCAATGACATTATAGCTCCAGACTATTTCATTCTATTCTATTATTATCTTAAAGAGTAGATCTGTTTGATGTTATAAGCGCTATTATTTCTCCTTTTGAATTTGCACAACACTAAATTTAGAATGACCCCCTATGGGACAAATATAGAATTTTATTCCATTTTGGCAACTCCGAAAATTACTTAATAATTTTCCCATTTTGCTTTTTTTTAGGCTGCCCTTTTCTATTATGTATTTGGTCTTGTAAATATATGTTTTACACTTCTTTCTAATGATTTAGAAGGTTAAGGACCATGACCACCTATGACAATAACATTACTATACTCCCTCTGTTGGTCGTGGTCCAAAGTATAAAACATGCATCTGTATGTGTGTAGATTACTGTTCCAATCATCTTCAGTTGTTCCTCCCGGATCGTCCTCAATTCATATTGTGGGCTTTGGTGCCAAAGTAGAGGCTCATTTTCCTCATGATCCATACTACCGTGGTATCCCTGAAGCAGGTGCAGTTTATCTTTCATCTGAAAAACAAACATTAGAACACAAGAAACGCCCACTTTCCTCTCTTCGCATTGTGCAGCCTGTCAATCAATCCAATTGGGCAAAACATAACTACATTGACAGACGGTGTGTGGCATCAGGGCAGAGGCTGTAGCCAAATACAGACTTAACAATATGTATGTTTCTAATTTTATACTCCACTAAATGTGAATTACAAACCAAAGGTGTCCTCCGCCCAATGACCGCTCACTGCGGTTGGACCGAATCACTGTCCGGACAAACAGCAGAGGGAGGGGCTCCCAGTACCTTCAGCAAGGTATTTCATCTCAGAGTACTTTCTCAGAGTACTTTTCTCAGAGTACTCATCCCAG
Organism: Knipowitschia caucasica; assembly: GCA_964034765.1. Lineage (NCBI taxonomy): Eukaryota > Metazoa > Chordata > Actinopteri > Gobiiformes > Gobiidae > Knipowitschia > Knipowitschia caucasica. Next base: position 21,306,809 of record OZ035833.1, read on the forward strand.
AGTACTCTCACTTTTACACCTGTTCAATAAAGCTTGTTATCTTTGAATCTCTAGTACTTACACCGTATGCTGTTGACAAAAAATAATTATTCCATGATCACATTAAAACATTACAGAAAACTTTTGTTATTCCATTCTCCGTTCAGCATTCCTCATTTCACTCCTCAGTTCACTCCACCACAACAACACACTCACAACACCCACGTTAGTATTGGTCCAGTTTGTTAAGGTCAACGTAGTGTATTTGACATGACGCACAAACATATAACATAACAAACATATAACATACACAAACATATAACATACACAAACATATAACACACATAACATATAACATACACAAACATATAACATACACAAACATATAACATACACAAGAGGCCTGTAATTTTAACTTTGTTATATTTTTCCATGTCCAATTACAATTGTCTCATGAGTTATTTTATCGTTGCAACTTTCAGAGCCTGCAGAACATGCAGAGCTTTAAGAGATTTTTCCTAAAAGGATCCATTTCAAACTTTAGTGTTTAAACCACGTGGTCTTTACTCGGGCTTGTCACAAACTGTGTCCCCTATATTTTTAATGAGCTCTTGTCACTTAAAAAAAACTCATGCACGTGCAATAAATGTTTTTCCTTTTTTTTTTTTAAAGCCAGTTCGGATTCCTTAAAAAATGTAAATTAGTTTCAAACTTTAATACTTCACCCTTGTTTTACGTTCATGTGGAGAAAAGACCATTGTTTTATGTGTGTGTACTTGCACCAATCATGTCTCAGATAAACGGCCAACAGTTTATCAAAGACATAATTGTCCTAATTGTTTCTAATTTAGCTATTTGGAAGAGAAACATGTCATAAAAGATTTCAAAAAATGTCCCTACATCTTTGTTTTCAACCAATGAACAGTGTTGCGTCTATGTGTTATCAGAAATGATCCAATATCACCTTTAGCCAAAATTCAGAAATGCTTTAAATCATTTTTCAAACTCTAATTGTCTGAACAAACCATTTTGTACTAAATGCAACGTCCATTAAAAGCTGCAGTTCTCTTTCCTAGCACCAGTTTCAACTGTGCATGTGACTATTTTTAAATAATTAACGAGCCACGGTTCAGAGGTTGAAAACACTGCTTTAAATATCCGTATTACCAAGATCATGCAGTTAAAATCAATAATTCTAAACTTCTCCGCGTCTATAACTTTAAATAATAATACTAGTTTCAATAATAGGGCTCCTCTACCTTAAATATACTGCTGTTCTAATCTCCTTGTGTCTCATGCTAAAGCAAGAGTCTAATTAATTTTAACGATTGTCCTGTATTCTTTCATGCAGCTAAATGTGGTGTTATGAACGAATGACCTAGCTAAATGTATAAATATGACTTAAATTCCACATGTCTCTGTGCGTTTGTTTGTCTGTATATATTTACCTTCTGTCTGTCTCATTTAGCCTGGCCACGTCTTCCTCTTATGGTGTCTTTCAGTGTCTTTTGTCTCAAAGTGTCCAATGTCTTTGTCTCAATGTCTTTTTTCTTCTTCTTTCAATCAATCACTTTCTTTCTTCTTCCGACAACTTTTTCTCATGTCTTTCTTCTTCTTTTCAATCACTTTCTTCTTCTTTCAATCTTTTCCTCATAATGTCTTTCTTCTTCTTGTTAGGTTTATACAACGTTCTACTCCGTGCACATAACTCCACTCGGTTTGTGCAAAAGTCTGGTTCTTCTCCATGAAATGGAGGCCGGAGAGGTCTTCTTCGAGAGTTCCTGTTAGCTGCTGCAGCCGATGCTGCAGTCTTTGCTGCCCCCTGTGGGTGAAACGGGGGAGACGCAGATGGTCCGTGCTGATGGCGCTCGATTGAGGACTTGTGGCAGACGATTTTGGCCAAATGAGACAGACAGAAGTTTTCTCGGAAAAAACAGACAAACAAGAAGCACAAACAAGTGTGTTAATTACCATACGAAACCAATGATTAATTACAATTCAAAATAAACCTATGAAATAATTAATATTAACATTTTAAACATTAAATTCTGAAAACCAATTCTGCATTCAACTGGTATCCTAAGCCCTACTTTTTCCAAAAGTATAATGCTCTCTAAGATCATTCTAACTTTTATATCACCAAAATGTAGGGGAAAAAAACTTGTCTAGACGCCTTGGAGATAAAAAATAAAAAAAAATGCCTCTTTATAATCTAACTCAAAGTTCTGTGATCCTATGACTCCATGTTAGTAACATTATCGTGTGTATAAATGTAATTTTCTACAAAAAATTCTTTCTTCACGAGAGAGAGAGAAAGACAGAGAGAGAGAGAGAGAGAGAGAGAGAGAGAGAGAGAGAGAGGAGGAAGGGGAGAGAGAGAGAGAGAGAGAAGACAGAACGAGGGAGGGGAGGGGCTACTCGAACAAAGGAACACATGGATGATTGAAATACACCCCTTCTTTGCTACATTTTCCTCGTTTTTTATCGTGATATGGTCTTAATCAGTGGTAAAAGTTTTTCTCACGTCAAACGACACTTTACATTTTATCCTTAAATACGTCAGTAATGGAAAACATTACCATTTGCTACATGATTAATGTATCGAGAGTTCCAGCAGAATCTTTTTTTTTTTTTTCCCTGATTCTCTGTAACTGTCGAAACATTACATCCCAATACAAGAGAAAAACTCCCAGACTGATCTTTTGTCATTTCTTCACATGAAAACTCATAGTTACAGCCAAGTGGCTCCCTTTTTTCTCATTAATCAGATCATTATTATCAGAATCCACATTTTAAATACTTGGCTTTTTTCTGTTTAAATGTACCCTTTTTTCCGCCCCCCGGGGGATATGGAGTTTTTATTATCCTATCACTTCTGACCCTAACTGCCCCTATCTCTCTAATCCTATTTATCTAAACTCTTGTGCCTCTTTTGCACCTTAAAACGGTGTGCCTCTTTTGCACTTCTAAATCCTGTGGCTCTTTTCATCATCTGTTCTGTTTTCTTTGGAGGGACCCATGCTTCCCCCAAGGTTAAAACGTCTAAACCTGACTATTGTTCTATCGCGTCCGATGGAACGCCCGTCACGGCGGTCTCGTCTGGCCACGCTGCAATCTGTCGAGCCAAAATCTCTCTCTCTTCTATTTAAAACAATGTGCAGATTTCCAAAACTGTGATCCGCTTACCTTAGAAGCGACCTTTTTGAAGAGCAGAGAGATTTTTCCAAACCCACAAATCCAGTCTCTATAACTGAGCTCATCTCTGTCCCGCTCCTGCCCCGATCACGTCGGGGTCACCAAAATGAAGTCAATAATTCCCTTTGACTGACGTATCCAAAGTCGATGCAAGAGCGAGACAAGAGATCTTCACGTTTAACATCTGCATTTAATTATCTTTACAATCAGATACAGAATGTTCAACAAAAGTGCTCCTATTCTAGGTCTGCTCTTCCCCTGTCCGTGCCCTGTCCTGTCTGACCTCAAAAAAAAACACACAGGGGCTCATGAGGGAGACTTCCGATGACGTCATCCTTATGCGTCCAAGGGGTGGAGTTTCCGGGTGTGCTGACGTCCCTTGTCCACTGGGAGGCGTCAGAATGCAGTTGGTGAATCTCCCAGTCTGCCTCAAGATTCAGGTTCTGAACTCTTGTCCTCGTCAAAATGTTTATTATTTAAAGTTAATAATTCGCCCTGTTTAAACAGCATTTTATCTTTATGACTCATGTCTGATTATCCTGTGTCCTTGGGGTTTTTCCTGAGTGCACAGAGGTCTTTCTGGCTATGATGTTCAAATGGTCAAATATTAAAATATACAACAGTTTCGGTGTATTCTTCTCATTCTCTGTGGAAAACCCCGACACGGATCGATGCCCCCTCCCCAGCCGTGTAAATTGGACGACTGGGAATTGATCCATCTGCGAGGACTTGAACCCGTGCTGCATGTTAAGCACTAACGCCTCTTAATCACGTAACGCTTTGTAGTCCACGACATCTGGGGCTCCATGAGAGGTTTGACCCTCGCTGTTAGCCGTAGATCTGCTGTAAATGGTCATTTGTCTCCATGGGCCGTGGCTGTCAACACACATGCCCCGAGGGGAAACGAGCAGGTCACTCACACGTGTCTATGTGTGGAACTATGGAATATACTGTATATATTTCACAGCACGTGTAGGCTATGAATGCTTGTTTGTTCTCAAATCTGTTGTTGGTGAATTGACAGTTTTGTAAAGTTCTCCAAGATTACAGTTGAACTAGGGCTGAACATAAATAATAATGATAATAATGAAAATAATAATGTTAAAATTTATAATAATAATATGTTTATTTCAGGCAACATTTCACCTAAAAGCGAGTGGGAAGAAGAAAACGTTTTTAATTCCACCCCATTTGTCATTAATAATAATAATAATAATAATAAACAGTATTGGGTTCTTCTATACCAGACAATATAAGGTTTTGCGATGTTATTACATGTAATAACATCAGGTAATAACATCGCAAAACCTTATATTGCTCTGGTATAGAAGAACCCAATACTTTTAATTCTACTAATAAGACAGGATGAATCTTCGTAAACTAATAATAATGATAACAATGCATTGGTTTTATAGCGCTTTTATAGACACTCAGAGACGCTTCGCTTGTCATAATTCTTTCCCTCATGCACACAACAGACTCATTCTGAATTAAACATAATATAAAAGTAAAGCCAATACCCAATCCAGTAAAGTTTTCCTTATTGCCTTGGATATTCAGCTCATGTTTCTACCTACTTGCTTCCAATCAATAATCTTGAGGTTTACGCAGGCCGCAAGAAAACCAGATACATTGCCTTGTTCATTAGGAAAGGATTGTTTAAAATGCATGTAAACCTCTGTATGTCGATTAAGGTGTCATGGAACCTGTCCTGACTCTGATATGCACTCAGGCATTTAGGCAACCGGGGAGAAAAAAACCAACAACATTTATTTGTAAGATGTGCTGCAATGATAACCACTGCAGACTACAACAAGGCCTCTAAAACACAGTGCCCAGTGAACAAGGAGGAGGGATCAATAAAGTATCTATATATCTATGTATCTATCTATGTTATAATTGGTTCTTTGGTGCAATTAGCAATTAAAGTTTTCAAACTTTTCAATTATTGTTTAACATCTTTAGTTTATACAAGAAAGTAGTTGAAATCTTCACTTCTATAACATGCTTAACGCAAAAGCATCATTCTAACTGAAGCAGGAGTTTACATGTGTAAGAGGTACCTTTTACACTCATGTAAAGTTTTTTGTAATCACATTATAATTGTGGTAATAAAACGCCACTGGATGTTTTAACCCATTTATACTTAAATTTGCATGTTTGAATTGTTTTTCTAAATAACATCTGTTTAATGTTGAAATTTCATTGTAATTTTACAGAAATTTGTTACAGTGCAGAAAACGTTCCTGAACAAATGAGTCACATCTCACACGTACGCACGCACATATGCACACACACACACATACACAAAACAAAAAAACACCTCATACAAAAAAAAGTAGCCATGCGTATACACAAAGTGTTTTACCATTTGTAGAAAAACATGTGTCAGTGGCAGATAGATTCTGGCAACACAAGTCTGATTGTAATTGTATTCACTTTATTTTACCACTAACAGAACATATTAGATACTGTATTGTACATGTAGGCATGTGTTATTGTATTCTGATACAATACAATGTAATGTTTTCTTTCTTGTTTCCGAGCGCTTTGAGTTGCCCTGTGTATTTGTATGAATTATGCAATACAAATAAACTTGCCTTTGCTTCCTCTGATGTGCCAAAAATGGTTGCACTTTCCTCCAATTCTAAAAAGCTGTAATGAGCACAGCTGTATTAATATCGTACTCTGAACTGAAAATGTCTTTTGTAATAGACAAAAGCCATTGTTCATGACTTTCATGTCACACAGAAATACATTAGACTGAGAGCAGCTCCGGCTTTTTGCTTTTGATGTTCCTGAAAAGGCTTCGAAATATGGATCCAAACTATTAATGTCTGAGCGCGGGCAAACTCAAAGGAGAAACAGTGGATGTGTTTTGTTGAGAGGTGCTAATGGGGCCTGGAAATACCTTTTGTGTTTTACTAGCAGCCATTACCCCGTGTTGCACTCACACAAATATGAGTCACATTGTTTACAAAGCTATTTATTACCTGGGAGTTATAGTCCAGAGACAGGTGCTTCTTTGTCTTTTATAATGATGTGCAATGACTTTCTAGAGGACCATTTTGAGCCAATACCAAGAATTACTGGGGCGAATACAGGAAATATGGCAATATCGTTCTGGAACCAGCCACCACTCCAAGATTAAAATGCAATGATTAACAAAAATGAATATTGTTTTAGAAAATTATACATAAACCAAGTAAAGCAAAAAAGTACAACATGTATTTTTTTCTTATTTAGATACAAGAATCAATACTTTGACACCTCAATACTGAGATATACTGTATATCACTTACTTATGTTTACCAACTGTGCTAAGTTTACAACAAATAATGTACTTGCTGGTGCTGTGAGAGTGATGCAGTATGTAGTGCTCTTGCCTCCTGGGTTCAATTTTCCCCATACCATTAAAGACATGTTCAATGGAACTACGGACGGAAACTAGGCCTTAAACAATTTCTAATGCATTTAGTATTTATGGCAGTGGCTGTTCATTAAGGGCACAGTCACATAGGTTTTTATAAAGGAACTACGCCAAGTGGCCCGGATGGTCGCCACAGGGCTGTGAAAACGGCCCGCGGTCACATGAACGCGTTTCGCAAACGTGCCAGAGTAACTGTGCTGTAGTACAACACTCGGTCCAGCTGGTGGCGCTAATACTAACTCCAGCTACAACCTCGTTGTTCTGGTTGAGTTTCCGTTTCTCTTCCTGTTTACGCTCTGCTACTGTAGCTAACTGCTACTGTAGCTAACCGCTCAGTACGGATTGCGTTGTTTAGGGAAAGACACATCTCACACTTGTCCACACTTGCTCTGATGTAAAGTGCAGCAGTTCAGTGGGTAACATGTGTGTGCACATGTGTGTGTTTGTGTGTGTGCGCGCGCAGTGTCACGAGTGTGCACACACACACACACACTCTTTAGTAACGAGCTTAAGAGCAGCACCACACTGAGAGCGAGGGTCAGAACAGAGGGAGTTATTCCTGTAGGAAACGCTTTTCTTTGGTCATTGAGCGACAGACTCCCCTGCGCCCCTCGACTACGGTCCAGGGGCTTATATGAAAGGTTTAACACAAGCGGAGATTATGAAAGTGCAGGAGAGACGTGTGTGAAAGTGCGCGTCACAACGGAAGACGTAATGTGACGCACAATATCAAGTCCCCACCACACCTCATCCCCCACTCCCCACCACCCGCCACACTGACCCCCCTCATCTGGGCTTTACAAAGCGTGCCCTGGGCCAAGTTTTCAAACGGGCCTGGGCGCGGTTGAGGCTATCGTGCCCAAGCCCACTTGCCGCGGTCACATAGCACCTATCTAATCGCGAAGTGGGCCCTGGCCCACTTAAAGCGGGCTTTAGGATGTGCATGTGACCGCAGCCTAATACACACTGTTCTATTCAAATAAATAAAAAGAATGCAGTTAAAATATATCTTAGTCACCCATAATGGCTCTCTGTTCAAAAAGAGTTGTTGATCAGCCCTATGTCATGAAGCAAAAATACCCCCCAAATTGCAGGATTTTAAAAATAAGTGATTCATAAAAGTGAAAAAAAGAATGTAAATCCAGGGTAAATAATATATAATATACAACGTAACCAAACTGAGGTGAAGACAAAAATCAAGACGTGGTAATGACAATGACAGAACTGGGAGTAGAGGAATTAAATAAATAAATACACAATAACGAGAGGTGATACACACGGTACAATCACATAAAAAGGAAGTACAACTATTTTTTTTTATTATAAACTTGTCGTACAAAACACAAAACAAAGCACATGTGTAAAATACAAATGTTATACCGGGGGGAGGCAGCCATCCTTCCATCCATTTTCTTCCCCTTAATCCATTTCTGGGTCAGGGGGGTGGCAGTCAGAGCTGCACCCAGTTCACATAGCACATTTTACTTGAATTGATACAGACAAAACGAATGATAAAGAGAACTTACATTTGTGGATGTACAATTTGCCAAACAGTAAAATGAAGTTAATTACCATTCTTTTATCACATTTTTTTTCTTTCATGAAAACCAAAAAACATTTGTTCAAATTTTAAAAGGAAAGTGGGGTCCAGGAAGTACAAGGAAGATGCAGAAGTTACAAAGTAATAAACCTGATTCACAACACGCTATTCCATGTTTGTAAACAGGACACACACACACACACACACACACACACACACACACACACACACACACACACACACACACACACACACACACACACACACACACACACACACACACAAACCTTATTTAAAATCGCCCACCCCTTTTGCACCCACCGAAACTGACTTCCAAGTAAAGGTGAATCAATTCCATATTTTCATTAATTGTATTTTAGATATAATATTGTCTCACTCTCAACTTTTTTAACTTTTCTGCATCCGTGAAACCAGGCTCTACAGGGTCTTCAATAGGACTACATTGTTTCACATGAAGATTAGCCTGCAGGAAGACAAACATAAGATGGAATAAGAATACTTTATATTCAGCAAATAGATTGTGTGCTTATGAAGGGGCACACAAACGTTATTATTCAAAGCAATTGACTTGATTGTAGAAAAACAATTCTACTCAAAATAACAATAATAATGCTTTTAGACTATGATAAAAGGGTTAACAGCAATTTAATGAATTTTAAGAAGGGATGTTTTTAGACATTCTTCAAAATCAAATATGTCCGAGGAAGAAAACACAAAGCCGGCTCTTCCTTTCACGTTCACTGGGGTGCATTGTTTAAGAAATAGATTATCTTCTACAGATGCGGTGGTGGATACTGGAGAGTCACCCTGCTGTTAAAACTAATGACTTTTCTCTCACGTTAACTCACAATGACTGCACCACGGGCCATCCCAGCAGCAACAGCAGAGTTAGAAATGCATCGTGGGTAATTGGTGGTCCATTTGGATTTGGAGGAGATTGAACACATTGTGGCAGGTGGACGTCCTGATGTTGACAATATAAAAAAAAGAGGGAGGGCTGAGAGTCGAGACAATGGACCGTAAAAACAAGTAGAAGATCAGAAACTACCTGGAAATGGCTTCAGTTTATATTTTACAAAATTAAGAATGAAGGCAAACAATACATCATTGAGCAGGCTATGTTATTTACCAATTCTACTAAATTTCTACTACATTTCTCCCAAATTTCAACTAAATTTCATTACTACATTTTGACCAATTTTACATGTCATATTGGCAAGGATAGGAACACTCAAGAAAGAAATGTGCAGCATGTTAATGCAGGATATATTATGTACAAAAAAAGTGGCGATTAGACAGAAGTGTCAATAGTAGTGCAGGTTTATTTTCAGTCATAGTGCAGTGACTTAAAGTGACTTGTTGTACAGTCTGACAGCGGTGGGGATAAAGGCCCTGCGGTAGCGCTCCTTCCTACACTGAGGGTGCCTCAGTCTTCCGCTGAAGGAGCTCCTCAGCTCCTCTACAGTCCTGTGCAGTGGGTGGGAGGTGTTGTTCATGATGGAGGTGGCTTTTGGCTAGCACCCTCCTGTCCCTCACCTCCTCCACAGAGTCCAGGGAGCAGCCCAGAGTGGAGCTGGCCCTCCTGACCAGCTTGTTCCGTCTGCTCCTGTCCCGCTCTGTGCTGCCCGGGGCCCAGCACACGGCAGCGTAGTAAATGGCAGAGGCTACCACAGAGTCATAAAAAGTCCTGAGCAGAGGCCTGCTCACTCCGAAGGACCTCAGTCTCCTCAGAAGGACTTTGGCCCTTCTAATACCGGTTCTTCACATTGTTGCTGATGTGTTTTACACCAGACATGCATCCAAACTGTATCTGCTGGTATATTTAAGCACTTGAGCTCCATTTTGTATGAACTGTGCTATACAAATAAATCCTGTTCATATTGCTACAATCAGTAAAGAACTTTTCACTACATGGCTTAGCACTCAAGCTTAGCAGAAAAAAGGTCTCTGGGTCAATTCCTGGCATCCAGTCTGAGTGGAGTTGCATGTTCTTGTCTGCGAAGGGTGCTCCCATTTTTCCCTCAAAAACATTTCCCCACTAACACCATGTACAATGTTTGAGATGATGCACTGTTCCAACAAATTAAATTCATATTTACAGCTCAACTATGCACAAGACATAGGCCTAAAGTGCATACCAGCTCTGTGTCTGTAATCCATCAAATAAATCAACCACACACAAACGTCGGATCTTTCGTGTGAGGTGTGCAGTGGAGAGAGAGGCCACAGGCTGAGGGGAGGAGTTTGAGAAACTGACTTATAACACTCAGTTGAAGTCATCATTATAAGAACACTGTGCAGGAGCTGGTGATTTTCCACTTGAAATTTTTTGGTTATCTGAAAGCTGAAGCTACTGGCGCCGTGGCAGCTGCTGATTGGACTGTCTATGATTCCTTCATGGTATAACATCACAGTCATCTTTGTAACGTCAAGAAAATGTCTTTGGCTGGACACAATCCTAGCCTGGTCGTACCACACCATAGTACAAATTACATTTCATACTATGGTCTGGAGGTGCTCCATTGAGCTCCGTTTACAGGTGGGAGGGGTTAACTCCTTTTGCAGATTGAAACGATTGGATCTGAGTTTACCGTGACGTATGTAGTGCGCCCGAGTCTGTTGATAGCGTTTAGCATTTAGCCTAGCCATCTCCTTTGCCACTAACGGAGCCCGTGGAGAGTAGCGCCACAATCTTGACCAGCGATTACATTTGCTAAACATTCCTATTGCTTCGGCTTCAATTTCTTGATAGAACCAGACCGGATTACTTTACTATCGCGTTTTTCGCCATTACCAAACTACAACCTGCCCGTTCGACCCAAACTCTTGACGTCATCCACAACTAACTACAACACCTGCCTTCCGCGCTCGCTGGTAGGTTGGTCAAAATTCAACCGATTGTTATCGCTAACTCAGGGACCAGACCCAGACGTTACATGCAGTGAAATGATGATTGAGCGGAGTGTACGGATGGCTATGGCCAGGCTAGACACAATCCCAGACCGATCTGCTTCTTGTCTCATTTTCGGCTAATTATTGAACGTCCACTAAGTGTAAATCAAGCTCATTTTAATCAATTATTAGAGTGTTAGTCCCCTCAAAGGACAATACACTCAAAAATCAAAGTCATAAGTAAACTGACCATAAGTATGCACGCACATGCACCGCAGACCTTCCCAAGCTCGCGTGTCATGGTCAAACCAAAGACATGCATTCAGACACCCTCTGCACAAATGCATGCACGCGCATGCACACACACACACACACACACACACACACACACCAGAGCGATATGTAAATGAACGATCCCTGTGTTTGTTCCACACTCTGCAGGCGGTCATAAATATCAGCAAGACGAGACACTGTCACTCAGAGAAGCAGACTTCCCTCTAACAAAACTTCTTCTTGTCTGTTGAGCCGTGTGAAATGTCAGTCAGACTCGGTCATTGTCACCTCGTTTTTGTAAATTTCATTCATGAAGTCAGCTTTCTTATGTCCTTTAATGGTGAACGAAAGGCACAGGAGGCGGAACCACGGCTGCAGAATTCCCAGATTGTTACTTCTGTACACATGCTCTCTTCCCCCGGTGACTCTGACCTTTAGGTAATGTTACTGCACAGCTTCCTGTTTGGCCATCCCCTTCCACTCTGCATTTAAGCCAATGGGATCAAGATATCAGATTCAGATTCATTTATTTGCCATTTGCAGTAAAACCACATTGGAAAAAGTGTGCAAGACTAACCCAGTGTGCAACACACACCAGAGCTCTTGCCACGGCGCCATCTTTACGGCGCCATGCGATATTTTGGCAGACTGAGTTTACTGGGAGTACGAAAGACAAACTTGGAAATCTTTTTTACATAAGAGAACCATTAAATTTTTGAGAAGGTGTTAAAGCATTGCGGAATAGTGAAATTCTATGTCATTTAGATCTGTCATACTCTTTTGAAATTGTTTTAAATCTTAATATTGATCTAAAACGTAACCAAACAATCTATTCAAACCTCTCTTGTTTGTAAGTAGTAGTAATGTTTATTTATATAGCGCATTTTATAGACCAAGATCACCCAAAGCGCTTTACAATGTTCAGAGTTCAGATATTGTTCCGATCATTCCACACACGGTGATGATAGAAGCGAGTCGCCGAACACACTGGTGCATCAGCCCCCAATCAACACCATCCATTCACTCTCTCATTTACACTCATACCTATTGTGCATGTTTTTAGTGGTAGGGGAAACCGGAGCACCTGGAGGAAACCTCCGCAGACACGGGGAGAACATGCAAACTCCACTCAGAAAGGCCCTGTCGATCCCAGGACCTTCTTGCTGAGAGGCAAGAGTGCTATCCACCGTTAGTCTATACAGGCCTGAATTGCCCCGGTTAATAATCTTACATCAAGCAACATTATTCCCCCCAAATCTGTCTTCATAAACTTCCCTTTGGCCCACCGCTGTTACAGTCCTCCTCAGTACATCTGTGAACTCCGCATTTGTCCAAAGTTTTCTCCCAGGGTGATAGAGATTTAAGCACAGTGCCATGATGAAGATAAAGTGAGTGTCTGGGACTAGAATCAGCTAAAATCCATCTGGACAGACCTCATTATTGCAGCCCAGGGACAAAACAATACTTAGGCTTTGTTTTTCAAGGGCTTAAGAGCTGCGTCAAAGCAATAATAAAGTATTACAAGACTTAACGTTAATGCCAGCAGAAGTGAGAAAAGTGCGTTGGAAAGAAAAAGATGTAAAGAGACGAACATAGCGTGATATCGGTCCCCTAAGAACAAAGTAAGACGAGAACAGAAGGAATGAAATTACTGGATGTCATTGAGTAGATGCTTGACTTTCACTGAGTAGCATGTAATTATTCTATTTTAAAACACAGGCGTTATTGAGTTAGGCGACAGGTTAATGGCTCTGTCCTCTATCATGGCTTTAGTATAAATTTAGACATTTTAGAGTGACTCACAGTGTTAGAAATACTCCTATAATCACGTTTGATCAAGACAGTAGTGCACCAGTCTTTCATAAAGATTTCCACAAGCACTCTTACACATCATTAGCAGATGCAGTGGTGCCCAAAATCTGGCCCTCCTGGGAGTCCAGCTAGGCCCGCAAGGAGGTGTTGAGATTTGGAAAATGTGTCAATTGTGCTGAATTTTGTACAGAAAAAATGTCTGCAGATGAAAAGAGGACTGTAGTCTTTCTCTTGAATTATTATAATTAGCTTGATTTGACGAAGCACTTGAATATATATTATGCAAACAAATCAAACAAAACATGCTATGTGTACTGGGTGCAGCTCTGACTGCCACCCCCTGACCCAGAAATGGATTAAGGGGAAGAAAATGGATGGATGGATCAAACAAAACAAATAAAGTTTGTTTGTATTGTATAATTTATACACAGGGAAACTCAAAGGGTAAGGGTTAGGGTTACAAAACAAAAAAGGACAACAAAATTTTTGGACATTTATCAACACTTATAGACATTGGTATTGGTCCATAAGGAGCAGATAACCAATGTGTTTTCTGTTTTATGTATTAGTATTATGATTATTTTTATGATTGGTACTGATTCTTGTGTTTGAAGTGGTTTGGTTCTCTGATCTGTGTTGGCAATGGTTGTGTAAAGTCCTCCGAGATAAGTACTGTTGTGATTAAGGCCATACAAGAAGAATTGAATTGAATTGAAATGACAAACATTGACAAATAAACAAATAAATAGTGTTCAAGTCTAGTAATGGATGCATTTTAGCTATTGTTCCAGCATATTCATGTTGATGCTGTTTGCAGAAACACTGGTGAATATGTACTGTCCTAAATTTAAATAAATACAATAATAAATACAAAAAAGTCTATAGAAAACCATCAGTTGTATGCACAGCTAAACAGATACAGTATGTTTTACCTAGAGGTTTAGAGGTAAAGCATCTCTCACAGTTTCTGGAAGATTTGAAAGATTATGGCTGCATGTGAATCCTTATGGGTAGTCCTGACTCTGGGCACCAGCAGGAAGCTTGTCCCTGCAGCCACTTGTTGTGACACTAACATCTCAGCCTCAGGTTTACTTTGATTTGGGGCCGTGGAGAGACGCTTTGATGCTGATTCTAATTGCTTAAGTACCTATGCATATATTTATTACCACTACCACTGTAAAACATTCCAGACAAAGCAACATACAGAATCTATGGAGAAAGGCAGATGGACCTTTAAACTAGAAAAGCACCTTCACTCATCACAGTTATGGCAGTTACTTGTGTGCATTCCATAATTGTCTTGCAATTATAATCTGCATTTAGACAGAAGAGAAATGTCAGTTTTAAATTCAGATTTAATCACAATATATGCCAGTGTGATTTCACAGTTGGGCTTCGGCGAGTGCTTCTTGTGTCAACACCAAAAGCACATCCGGCGACGGGAGCAAAAAATAATCCAATTTCCTCCGAGATTGATCTTGAAATAGATGAGCACATGAGATAATTGTGAAGCTTGAGGAGCATGCAGAGGAGAAAGCTGCTGTGATAAAATAGAAGCTCATTGGAAGAAAAAAAAAATCTGAAAGGAAAAATCTAGAAGAAAATAAAAAGCACAAAAAAAAATGTGTTTGACAGGGTGTTTTGTGTTTTTTCCCTCAAACTAGAGCTGAAGTTAGTACCCCCTCAATATATATGCCCATAATTGTAAATCCCAGCTAAACAGTAAACATAAAGTTTCTAAATGTAAAGATGGTACCATTATTTTTAATTCATTGATAAATAATTAAGAAACCTTTATGCATCACACAATGGGGACATGTTATAAATTAATTGTTCATGGTTTTAAGATAACTTGCTTAATCTCAGTCTCTAATATAAAGTACTAATATAAACTACCATTAATACAATCTGATTTATATTTTTTTAATGCCACAGGCTTACAATTATAATCAGTGGAGAAATGCTGCCACGTGAATAAAACCTTTTCTAGCAAATTTGTGTCTTCTCGAAAGCACAGTGAAGTGCTGTGAGGTGCAGATTCCAAGTCTTGCTCAATTAAATGTTTGAAAGGACTCTCAACGGTATGAAATTATAATCAGTTTAATTAGTTAATTGGAGTGGAGAGCCATGGGAAGCACTGGTTAACACAGAACTGAGAAGATTATGTTTATTGCTTTGTTTTTACAATTCATTTTAATCAAGAACTTCCTTTCATTCATTTTTTTTTTCATTTCATTTATTCATTTATTTCAGGCAATGGCACAGGTGAGTAAGTAAGGTAATTAAATGCAGTTAAATAATATAAATCATATAGTGCAAAAAACCAAATAAACAAAAAACATAAACAAAAAAATGCATAAACAATAAATGTATGGTATAAACATATAATTCTGCCTGAAAATAAGTGGGAAGAAGAAAAAACGTATTTAATCCCACCCCTTTATCCCCATTCAGTGATTAAATGATCAACTTCACTGTTACTTTGTTCAAGCATTATATCATGATGGCGTTACCACGGGCAACAAGGACATTTACATTGCAACAACAATTAATACCAACAATGGTAATAGATAACATACCAACAATGGTAATGAACAAAGAAGAAAAGCAACAACAGCAAGATTCGATATACCAACAATGGTAAAGGGACATTGAGCACATGCTACACTATGAGACGGAGAAAATCAGATTACATTAAAGACCCTCATCTCTATATTGTAACCAGACCTTATGTTTATAGAACAGTTTAAGTAGATGAATAATTTTACATTGCTTGTGTTGTGAGTCCAGTTTGTTCCAAAGTTTTACATACAGACAGACAAAATATTTACGAGTTGTTTTTGATCTCGGCAGTGAAAAATATCCAAAACCTCTCAAGTTATGAGCTTGCTCAGGAGTCGTAAAGAAACGCTGCAGGTTAGACGGTAATAATTTGTTGAATGCTTTATATAAGACTATTGATGTATAATATTTTACAAGATACTCAAACTTCAGCAGCTTTGACTGAGTAATGTTCCAGAAAACCAACCTTATGGATGATCCGCTCTCTTCTGTAATATGATGAGAGGATGTAGTGTGTTGTGGTAAGTGTTACCCCAGACCTCAACACAATACGTCAGGTATGGAAGAACCAAGCTGCAGTATAAAGTACGGAGTGCAATTCCATTAAGGTATAGTTTTGCTTTATTTATAATTGAGAGGTCCTTTCCTATCTTTAGGATCAGAACACTCAACGATATTGATTATTGTTGAGCCATTACTTCTTGTTGCTCTTCGCTGAATAAAATTCCAGTTTAGAAAAAATGTAAAAGATCTAATCTATCAGAATCAGAATCATTTTTATTGCCACGTAAGTAACAGGAGGTCACAGATTTGGAAATTGCTTTGGCTTGGTGCAACAGGCAGAAAGAGAGGTAACGGTAGAGAGGCATAATAAAAAATAAAGAATAAAAAACACTACTAAGGAAAAAATTTAAAATGAAATTTAAAATAGAGTTACAGTTACTATATACAATATACAGTGCACATGGTGCACACAATGTAAGGTGACAGCAGTACAGTGAAGTAAAGTGACGTATGATGGGCAGTAAAGTGACATAGTTTTGTGGCTTTATTTTAAAAGCTTGTTTTTGATCCTATTTTTCATTGCCATTTTTCAACCTTGATGGTGTAATAATGTAATTTATTGCTAAACTATATATGTTATACAATATTCTCCACCAAGGGGTCATGTTTTCACCAGGGTTTGTTCCTCCGGTTTGTTTGTTGTTTGCAAAAAAACTCAAAAGTTTATGGGAGGACAACTGCACTAACAGCTTTGTGTCCAAACTAAAGCCCGTGGTCCATGTGCTCCACTGTGTCCTTTTATGTGACCCTCTGTCGCCAACACAAAGTAGCCATTTAACTTTAAAAACTTCATCCAGCCAACTTCAGCAGCACCAATATAAACACGCCAGACCCAGCTGGAAAGCTCAGAACTTTTGGAATCCAGTCACTTTATTTGCATTGACTGACAAAATTGCATTTTGCCACAAAATTCTGTATATGGCACTAGTATAGCTGTGGTGCGAATCAATATGGACATTAAACCCTATTTTAGAGCCCAGAACTGCTCAAATTCAGTCCAAACTGTTTTAAAATCTGCCCTTGGATAAGTCTGGTGAACTTAAGTGACTGTCTTTCGAAACTTTCTGTCATTTAGAGAGTTTGTAGTAGCGTTTACTGTATCAGTATTTAAGTATCAGAGCAGAACATGAGCTAACCATTGAGGACAGTAATGAAGACAGGCCCATACAGTATTATTAGCCCGTAAATTCGCTCAGATAGTGTGGGGCCCATTGCACGTGGCAAAATGGATTGCATTCATGTCACAGGCCCGAGCGTCCACTGTCAGCCCAGTCCATCTCTGCCGCAGGTTCACCCTGTGTCCTTGTGCTGAACTTGAATTAATCTCATGAATCTGACCGCCACTGTCAGAGTTCACCGTGATTAACAACTACATGTTTATGTATCAACCAAACCGTACCTTTGTTCCAACAATCCACCACACGTGTGTTCATAGTGTATTTATCAAGACTTACTCCTTTCTACTATATCCTCCATATTTCACCTAAACATGTTCATTTACTTTTGTTTCTTTTTTTAGGTATGGTTTAGTTTAAAGTCATCACAATAATAATAAAAAAGGAGGGGGTCAGTAGCACCCACAGATACAGACATAAAAAAAATAAAATAACAGACAATACACACAAAAACAGACAATACACACATAACATTCGTTGACACTAATGCACAATCACCTGATGTTATTCAGCAGCTTACGTTTAAAGTCATCAAACTGATGCTAAAAAAGGAAACTTATATACTTTTTTTTCAGGTATGGTTAAGTTTCTACTGTGTCTGCACTGTCACTGTGACATTCATGATAAGAAAGTGTGAAAATATGCAAATCATGATTACAAAATGGTCAATACAGAAGCCTGATGGCCTCTGGTGCTGGAGCATGCTTTCTGGATTTTTGAACTTGTTTTAATAATAGATATATAGATAGATGGATAGATACTTTATTGATCCCTATAGGAGAAAGCAGCAGAGGCACATCCATCCATTCAGCCAAAACAAAAAGTAAAACAATCCTAAAATTGACTAACAATAGTACAGCACAACATGGAGGTTCTCTAAAAATAAAACCAAATTATTCCAAATGGTTCTTACTGAAAACAAGCTAGAACAAAATATGTATTCTTTCAAATATTCTGATAATCTTAACCCTTTCATGGTTTCCTCAACCAATCGGTGGATCAGTTTTTGAGGAACTGGATTCTACCTCATTGGAGCACTTTGTTTCAGGCACTTTTAGCATCAAGCTGCTTTTCAACCATTTGGTAGATGAAAAAGACTGGGGGTTAAACAATATATTTGTTTAAGTTATTAGTGTCCTACATTTTAGAAAACAAAAATGGCATTACTTTCTTCAGGAAGCGGACTTTAACGGGTTAAGCACTCAGTATACGCCACTACATTTGACACCCACTGTGGCAACATATGGTCTTCTTGTGTTAAATGCAGAAATCAGTGATCTTTCAGCCTGACAGAAGTTAATTAAAACGTACACAACACTTATTCTTATCAATCTCAGAGACAGAGCCGTTTATTTGATTAACTTCTTAACACCAATCTCAGGGAAAACATTCATGATTGTGTTTGTCTTTGATGTGCCTAGTTACACCTCACCTATTTTTCTGTATATTAACATTTCATTGAAGCACGAAAAGTACTTTTGTTTGCGGTTCCCTACAGTTTTGACGGGCAGTATGGTAAAAATAAACTGCATGAGGCAACGAGGCAATTAAAGTACAGCAATTTGTGAAGTAGGTCGTGGGTAATTACGTTTGACGACAGAGAAATCCTGCAGCGAGCTTGTCAAAGTCGTTTACATGAATTTCATCGCGTGTGCTGTTCATGTGTATAAAAAGGGTTTTTTGGGAGATTAAACAGATATGTAAGCCCGATTGACAGTTACACAGATCCACTGCTGGGATGGTGAATATTTCTGCTTGATTCCAGCATATGTAATGCGTCGTAATTTAGCGCATGTGATGGGGAATTGCAAATTGAGTTGAGTTTGAATAACTTAGCATATTGTTTTCTGGAAATGAGCCGTACACAGTTTTAATGTATTGAAGACTCGAGACAGTGATGTGCTGAAATGCAATAATGCTTTGTGTGCTAATTTAATTACACTGACGGGTAATTGCTTCACTGTAATGTTGCCTGTAGCTACATTAACTTATCAGTCATTAATTACTAACATTTTGAATTTAAAAAGTGTTTATTTTTCAAGTCAGTTTTTGTTTTGTTTTCATTATACATTTGCATATACAATTTCAGATCACATTTTAAGATTAAGATTAAGAGATCCTTTATTCGTGCCACAGTGGGGACATTTTAGACAGTAGGAATGGGGAGCACACAGCACAAGATAAATGAGTAATCACGCTATACTCAGACAAAATAAAATAAAATCTCTAACTCTAGCATAAAAAGAAGCAGTCTCTATCTTTTGCATAAAAAAGAAATAAGTCTTAAAAAATATCCAACTTTAGCATGATGAAGAAGCAATAATTAGGTACAAAAACCTTTGACTTTAGCATGGGATTATCCTGAGCAACTGAAACTCTACACTCACCTGGTCAGCCTTGTTTTGGAGGGATAGGGGAACCTAGAGCAGTGTTCCCCAACCTTTTTGAGCCGTGGCACACCTTTTTCACAGAAAACAATCACACGGTTCACTACCAGCTGAAACTGATAAAAAATGAAACTCTCTAGCCTTTATCAACCAAGCAGTGTAATTCTCATCCAAGTACTAACTGTAGAAAATCTTCTCGCATTATTTTGACCAATTAGGTGGTAATGGATCAGTTCCAAAGGCACACCAAATAACATCTTGATTAAAAATCACTGACCAAGAGGATATCTACTCTGTCGGAGGGAGAATATTTGCCTGGCGAGCAGCGCCCTACACCTCACAAGGTATCTGTAGTCTGGGAACTGTTATTTTTCTGTAGGAAAGATGTGGTTTACAATTGTCCACAGCCACTTATAATCTGCCACAAATGCGTCTGCACGTATGCCTCAAATTAATCAATCATGACCATTTCACGTACTTACTCCTCTGCTTGCTAAATATAGGATATAATTTCATATTCTTGATTGACGTGAGCTCCTTGCCCATTGGTTTAACTATTTTACTACTTTAAAATACTTATTTTATGTCACAGTACAGTGCGGGGTACATATTTTCCAAAAGCAATAGGTTTGAATCTTATCCTATCTTACGTCATAATATTGAATGCATTTGTTTTCTTAGTCTGTGAGCGGTGTCCTGGTTCCCGAGTGGACGACATAATGCAGAGAGACATCTGGTTCTGTCCAAAGAGCAGACGACATCATCCAATATTCAGAACAGCAGGGCACAGGAGCAGATCAGCAGCAAGCATTCATTATTCAGACAAAAACAATTCACGGAGAACCAGGGATACAAGACCCACTCAGTATTTCAACAAGTGAAGACAGGAGCAGATGTAGACTTGACATTTTTCTGGCCACCAATGCGACACATGGATGATAAACCTAATAGTATCATTTTAAACAAACACAGAGCATTTCAAAGCTCAAAGCTGGCTGTGGATTAAATTAGTGTTAAACTTCAGAAGTGCATTTAAACATATTATGGGATTTATTTGTTAATCCAATCCCGCAATAAAATATGATTAGTTTCTCTGAACCAATGAAATAGCGTCATGTATTTTTGACAAGCAAAAGTCTTAACTTGAATTCATTTCCGGAGTGTTCTTGCATATTGAAATGTAATGTTTAATTATGTTTATAATGTTAGCTGATGATCCTTGAAATCGTATTACAACCTCTTACTTCTCCTTCAGCCAGTGCGTGCAGAATGGGGGACTGGAAAAGCAAATTATATACATCTTAGTTAGGTGACAAGGAATCTTAAGGATTAAGAACATCCATGTAAAGGAGGAATTGGATTTTTAAACCCATCTTACTTGTTTTTAACCATCACATAGTTATTCACATCTTTATAAGTCTTTTTTAATTGTCATTTTTACAGAGTCACAAAAACGAAAGGCTGTTTTGCTGAACCCTCTATACATAAAAATTATGTTAAAAAAACACATGATTACAGTGCTAGATGTCGACCATTCCCTTTCACACACCTTCAAACCCACAGAACTGAACTCTAAAATGTTTTCATATTCTTGTTTAACAGTCTGAATGCTGTGGGGTAGGTTTGGGAGGCCAGACTGCATCTCCTGCCTGAGGGTAAGAGAAAGAGCAGGTTGTGAGATGGATGGAAAGTGTCTCTTGATGCTGTCTCCTCTCCTGAAGCATCTTGGGTGTATATATCGTACAGAGAAGGACGTTATTCAGTGTGCCATGATGCTCTAGGTATTGCCGAGAACAGTCATTCTGAAAATGTGTGACAGGCCCCTTCTCTGACAATATTCAAATCTAGGTTAAAACGGTTCTGTTTAGCTGTGCATGCAACTGAGGGATTGTATCTTTATTTAAGATTATAATGTCTTGTGTGATTGTTTCTATCTTGTTTTGTTAAAGGTGTAGACGTTACTTTGTGATGACATTGTTGTTCTCTTGGCATTGATTTTGACAATTTCCACTTCCATAGATGGTTAATGGAGTTGAGTGTGATAAATTCATGGTCTTCTAGGTGTTGAGAACCAATTATTCTTCCTCTCTCTGTTGTGGTGACTCATTGTTATTGGTAATGAGTCCGTGTTGATGGCAAATCTGATGACAAGGTGAAAAAAACAGGGATAATAGTCATGGGCTAAGTACACAACCTTGTGGATTAACGATTTAATAATTGTAATTTCCCTAATCCATTCATTCATTCATTTTCAACCCCTTTATTAGTCCTTTTCTGGGTTGGGGGGGTGGCAACGAGAGCTGCCACCCAATGCTCATAGCACCAGTCCCTCGCTGGTCCTCCTGCAGGAGGGGGTGGGTCCACAGGAAGATGGCTGCTCCGTCAGCAGTGACACAGGCTTTGTCTTTCTGCGGGGACTTCGGGCAACATGAGGTTAAGTGTCTTGCCCAAGGATACAACGACAGCAGACATGAGTGGGAGAAGTTGGAGCAAGTCTTGTGGGGGGATCGAACCCACAACCTTCAGATTTTGGTAACGCCCAAAATCCCAACAGAAGGGCTGTTAGAGAAGTATCATCTCCCCAATTGCAAACCGGGGACCAGTCCACATGGCCCAGGGCGGGGAGTTCAGAGTTTCCAGTTCTAAGATTGTATCCATGAAAGAATAGGGACAACAGGTGGTTAACAGCAATGCACAGATCATTGGAAAATGGTAAACCTGGACACAGATGCCCTACCAGCTGTTGGGGAAAGAGGAAATTAAATGAAGGGCTTAAGTTAATTAGCAAGACCCCAGTATAGATCTTCAAGATTGAAACGTCTTTGTAGACCGGTTGGCCCAGTATGCAAACTGGAGAGGGTTTAATCTCGCAGATAGGAGAGATAGTATGCAGCGGAGGACAAGTCTTTCGAAGCATTTCAATTTGAGAGGGGTTAAAGCGATCGGCTGGAAATCCTTCAAACTAGTAGGAACGTTTCTTAGGCTTCATCATGATAGTGGCACTCTAGCGGCACTTTGGAACCGCAGCTTGATTTGGAAGATATTAAATATATACCAACCAATTTTTAAGTTATTCTGCACACTCCTTCAACACATGGCCACAGACGTCAGTAGGCAGGTTTTGTGTGTGTGTGTTTTTTCTAGATGCTGCAGAGAACTAACATCGTGAGCCACATGCAGTTTAAGCATGTCTGTTGAATGAATGAATTAATACATTTTATATAAGTGTCAAGCACACATGGGATTATAAGACACTAACACAATGAAAGGAAAGAGGGTCCAAGTAACGTCAATCATATCAACTCTGGTTACAGTACATTTAATTCTGAAAGTAGAACATTTAGTGCAGATTACTGATTGTGAAGTTTTAGCGCTAATGCAAAGTTACTTTTCTTCTGTATGTCTTAATTAAAGCGTGCTGCCAGGACTTTTACACCGGATTTAAAAAGAATGGTCTGATCAATTTGGTCAAAGACAAATTTGATTTGATCTTCTATACGTCTAGCCATGCAAACTCAGTGAGTTTTTGAAACAGTTTGAAACAGTTATAACACGACCAAAAAGTGAATTTCAAAGGCTTTGTTTCTACCAGCTTTACTTGGCCCTTCTCTAATCTACTCGGTTCTACTCTACCCTAATTGGGAGCGTTAAACCTGCCTTGTTTAACCAGTACAGGTACATTTTTAGTATCTGTTTGCCACTGGTTCTTTTCAGGCTGAGCTAAAGTGTTCTGTTAAATTAGGTTTGGTCAGAATGCCATTGAAAGCCAAGCCAGGGTTACTGAGAATACAGGTTTGTTATGGGTAGGTTGCTAGGATATGATACCAGAGACTAAAGCCCTATTCGGACGGGATTAGTTTTACATGGGGACCCCTGTTTATTTGTGGTAATCGCGGAGGACATCTGAGATCTGACAGCGCATTCACACGGGATAAGCAATGTCTGCAATTTTCACTGTGCGCGGGTCTCTCTGCTTCATGCAGTTCATAAAGACTGGCGTCTGACCACAGCAGCCACAGGGACCATGAGCACAAACACGTACATGTGGATTTTACTGCTCTACAGTTCTCTGGCCTGTACTTTCTGTAATGTTTAAACAATACTTTGTGTACGGACTACCCGTGAACGCCCCACATACTCGCGAGCCGACAAATAGTACCGGCTGCAGCAACACGTCTGTACTGTAGTAGGACAGAGTGCAAAGTAAACGTACAAATGCAACCCATCGGTCTGTTCATTTAGTGTCATTGAACACATTACACTGTCTTCTACACTTCTCCATGGACCTCACAGAGACAGAATCAGCCGCGACTCTGCAGCTGTGTTCACAGCCGCAATACGCGACTCCTGTGCTTATTGACAAAAACAACGCAGAAAGTAAAGAGAAAGCGGCAATAGCGATCACAATCACTGACATGTAGATTCTCACGGGATTAGTATTATCAGAGGACATCTGTGTTTGATCAAATACAGTAGGAAATTTACCGGGACTAAATTTACCAGGGGTCCCCATTTAAAACTAATCCCATGCGAATAGGGCTTTAGTGTAATGAAAATGCAACCAAGTCGAGTAGAGCTGAGTAGAGTAGAGTAGAAAGAAAAGAGGAAATGCGAAAGGGCCATAGCTTTGCATTTCGACCACTCTCCGGTCTTCATCAAGGCAAGTCAAGTTGAGCAGGGCTGAGTAGAGTAGAGTGGGGCCAAGTAGGGCTGGAGATAACTGGGGTAAAGTCCATTTGCTCACAACATAAAAGGCCATTGGAAAGACCCAAACAAGAGCAGTGTGGGAGTAATTCATTGTAATTTTGGGTGACGGGGGCGTACGTTGAAGGTGACTCTGGCATATTACTGCTTATTGCCTCATAGATCAAACCAGGAGACCCCAATTTGAGGAGCGGAGTGAGTGACTGTGAAATTGACTGCTCTCCATCACTTTGTAATTATATGAGACGCAGCTTACGGAGGAAACATAGGGACCGGCAGAGATTTTATGGAACAAGCCACGACTGCAGATGACTCTTAATGGGATAAGTAGAGTTGTGTAGTCAAGTCAATGACTATAAATACTTAATATAAATGTATGCTTTATTATTATGACTGGGATAGCCTCTCCGAACATGTGACCTACTTCTCTCTATAGTGACAGATTGCTTAATGATGAACTGTGCAATAAAAGTGGAGACCAGCATGCTATCTCCAAAGAAATTACAGGACATTTCAGAGCAACAATATCACACAATCCGATGGGGGTTTTGTGTGGAATAGGCGCTGCTGATGTATAACATGTCTTTTAATAATACATTATAGTTTCACACCAATCAAGAAGATTTCAGCAAGAAACTACTTACTTTATGTGTTTCTATATACCGCTTTTCACAAACCAGGGTCACACGAAGCCCTTTTAAAAAATAACAAATTCATATTACCTAGTGGAAGAAGGATACAATATCTTTATTGTCTAGATAGAATTTCAGCCTTGGATCTCGGATGCACGAGTCCAAACAACACAAACAACAATCTTTATGATAGAGTTCTAAAACTGTGAATTACTGTCAGACAGAATGTTTAATAGAAACACTGAATTAGTCAAAAACTCAAATCAAAAATAAGTGTTTTTTGTCTATTTAAAAAAGTGTATTACATTAGACAGGCTATTAAGTGGATAACTTTGACAATAGAAGTTCAGGTTGATTTGATGGGATGTAAAATGGCGGGTAAATTGACTACAGAGAGTTTTTCTTAAGCTGGAGAATCAGGAAGTAGTGCACGTGTCTCCGGGGAAATAAACCAGTGAAAGTTTTGAGCAGAAGTAATTTGAACTTTGTGTATGAACGATAATATCTGCAGCTGCCAGAGGCTTAGGGCCAGTCTTAATTAACACGTGAAGGATTTAAGTGCGCAGAGATAACGTTGTAAATCGGATGGAAAACCCACTCTGCCTGTTTATATTTTTATACGCTCTTAAGTCCGGACAGCACTATGGTCAAAATGTTACCTCAGCTGACTTCAGCACACAAGGTTGTAATATAAAAGGGGAACCGTGACCTAATAAGTGAAGTATGCAATAGAACTGGGACGTATGAGGTGCGGTGACTTGGCTTGAGTCACTTTTGTAATTGCTTTTATAATTATTTTTTTTATTAGTGCTGTCAAATGTTTAAAAATATATTTAATCACAACTTAATGCATTACTGTTACCATTCATTGCAATTAATCACACATTTGTCCCTTTTCTAAATGTCCCTGGATGTGGTTTGAAATGGGTTTGAATGAAGCAAAAAGCGTATTTTAATCCAATACCCTACAAAAAAGAAAGTATTTGGGTTGTCTACTATAGGCTACTCTATCTAATAATTTGGTAATAGCTTTTTACAGTGTCTGGAAAGGGGTGTCAACATTTTATCAAACCAAGAACTACTTTTACAGCAACCATTGAGCTTGGATTGACCTTGGATTTTTGTGGGAGTGTACAGTATATCCAAATATCACATTTGGTTGATGATGCAGATGTGATTCATGATCTATAATGTTTACTGTTGTAGAGACATTTGCTTCATAGTATGTTCTTGTGTCAGTTAATGTCAGAAACCTTATTTACTACATGTCTTCTTTGACCGTGCTCTTTGTGGGCTCTTCCTGTTCTTTCTTCTGAGGATGCGTTTTGTCAGAACTCGTTGAGCATTGCAGACGTGATTTGACCGGCTTCAGCCGCATCCCGTTGATATGCTCTGACTGACCACATGTTAATTGCAACACTTTATTTATAATTAAAGAGAACGTTGCCCATTGGCCTTTTTTGCCTGAAGTGTGCTGCTGTACGGACATGTTTCTCTACATTATGAAACGTTGCTGTCGCTTGTCGCATTGCAAATGAGAAACACATTTTTCTTTCACTATTTTTAGAACATGCCATCTGGCAACTCAGGTCCTGAGAGCACCTTGGGGCAACTGTGGTGGCGACCGCATATTTATCTAAAATACAACAAAAAACAAATCAAATGTATTTTTTAATGTCCAAATAGATCTTCCTAAAGGTCTTTGGTCCCTCCTGCATCTACAAGGGATGACTCAAAAAATCCAGATTTCTTACAGTGTTACCGATAGTTTAGGGTCCTCCGTGTCTTTAATTTCTTTATGCAGCCACTAAGTCTTTCTAGTTGATCTGTCTGATTTGGTTTCATGGATAGGCAGAGCTGTGTGACATCTGTGTGGCAGTGAAAGTTACATGCTTCAAATGTTGCCTAATGGCGGTATAAAAAGTGTGAAGAACCTGGATTCCAAAGCTACAGCTACACTTAACACAAATAAAACTGCCATCAGAAAAGGATCCGGGGTTCTGGCTCAACATACGGCAGCTGGAAAAGAAATGGATTTGTGCTGACAGAGAAAAACCCGGTGCAAATTAACATAATACACTCCCTGGAAATCACAATTTTCGTAGACGTCATTCATGTTCTCATCTGTTGTTCTACATACTATTAACACAATTCTGTAAATGCATAAATTACTTTTTTATGATCTAACTCTGAATGAAACCACATAGTAGTACCAGAAAAAAGAGTCTGGATCTCACACCTGTACATGTGTGCGTTTAATACAGCCCCTATCGTTTATCAGTGTTTTACAGATAAGGCGACAAGAAATGCTCTACACTTCCTGCTCGTCTAAGCATCGCACATCAATAACACGCGTCCTATAGGCCCTGGAATAATTGTGCCGCTTCATCATCTTTGAGGCTGAGAAATGAGTGAGCTGCAGATGGATGCAGTGATAGTATGTGTACACAGGGAAGGTAAAGTACGGCAGCTTGATATGTGTGTGAGTGGAAATGAGATTCAAATGACATCAGTGTACTGGATTGGGTTATAGAACTAACCGAAACATTCATTTTTATGTGTAGTAGGTGCATTGAATTCTGTTTAACCATGATTTTGACCTATTGGGACCATGTTTGGAATAAGACAAGCTCAACACGCATCCAAAATATGAAGTCTTCCCTTACAGTTCAATTCTGTGGTAAACATATCATATCGCAGAGAATTAAACTAACATTACAAGCTTACATCTTGAAAACACCTCGCTAAAAGCAGTTTGTGACCCATAAAGTATAAACAAATGGGTGGATGGTGTAGTTTTGGGTAATACAAATATGCATTACTATATGTATATTTCCCATGCAGGGGCTTGTTAGTTCTTATCGATTGGCTGACATAAAGTAAACAACTAAAAATTCAAAGAGCTGGAAGGCCCATTGAAAGTGTGATGGTTGAGTAAAGATAAATCAAGATAAAGTATATCTTGATTTTTCAGTGTCTCTTTATAGAGAATGACTACAAAGTCCTCTGAGCCTTGGTCTTAAAACACTATAAAAGTGAGCTGTAGTTGGTCCAAAAGCTGGACTCTGAAGCCATGAAGTCCCACTGCAGCTTTCCCAAAGTTCATTGTTTTTTTTATGGGTCGTAAAGTGAGGGGTTTTGACCTGGATTTAGCGTTTTGAGTCGCTGATGGAGAGGGAGGTTGTTCACTGTATGCACATACAGTATGTGACTTCACAGGGAAAAGTTTGCAAAAGAGGTATATTTCAGTGAATGGGGTCAGGTTTGAACTGAATTTATTGTTGAGGAATTTCTATAATAAACAAACTAAGAATAACAATGAAATTATTTCTTGAATCAAAGTGCACAATATGCCTAACAGTCCCAAACTACATTTATATTGGCCCTAACCAGCTTCTTCCACAGACGGCACAGCAGCATTCATCGAGAAGGTCACACGCATCTGTGTGGGGTTAGCATGTTTCTGAGTGGGTTTCCTCTTGGCACCTGGTTCCCCCACCACCCAAACATGCAGTATCGAAACAATCCTCCACTGAAGGTCGTCCTCACCAAGAGGAGCATCACCATCTGGAGATGGGTCCCCAGGTGCTGCACTGCGGCGACAAATCCCCCTATTGGGACAGTAAAGTATACCTTACTTTACCTCTACCATTTAGACTTACCATTTGCAGCAGCTGGTTGTGGACGAGGCTGATTCAAAGTAAACAAAAGTTAACTTTACGTGACCATGAATGATTTGAAAAGATCAACCACTCATGTAAATAATATTATCATTGTTGTCTCGTTAGTTTGAGATAAATGAGGATGAGTTTTGTGCTATTTACTTGATAATTGAATATAATTGTGGCAATTCTATATTGGCTTATCAAAGAAAACATTTATTGAAACATGTGTAGATCATGGTTATATACATGTAATTATAAAGCACATGTGGCCTATTGGATTATTTGCATAGTGCATCTAATGTAGATAGAATGTCTATAAAAGCAGCTGTTTTTCATACAATTTACAAAGTGGAGTTTATTCTAATCAGTATATATAAAATATAGATTTCTTATGTATAGAGATAAAACATGTGTCTTGCATCAAACTTGTGGCTTGTGAATGCAGCCTAGACAGTAGCTCCAGTTTGTCTCAAACAATTTCAAAATATCTCAAAAAGATGACTTCAGACAGAGGATCATTCTCTCTCATTACCTGCGGCCCACAGTTCATAGCAGCTTTGAAAGAGACTCTCGAGTTTGTGATGACTTTTGTTGACTTTTCTTTGAAGGTTCGAGTCTCCGCAGTGCTCGTCTTCTGTAGTTTTCAGGTAAAGGTCACAGCATTGATGGTACAGCCTGTGAATGTGAAGTGCCTCTGTGGAGCAGTTAAAAGTCTTTTCCACTCGTTCACTTACAGCTGTTTACATCTGAGGCAAAGGCGAAGGTTGAACAAACTTAACACAATTTTTCCTGCTTTTCAGTCCCTTTAAAGGTAATGATAACTATGTGCATGACTTTACCTACATTTTCTACATTATTGACAATAATAGTCCCAGTGGCTTTTTTGTTTTGATTAGTGAATGGTTTGTTTTTTGAATTTCCCAATATTGCATAAAGGGCGACTTGACCCTATCTGCATCAGCGCACTCCAAGATAATAAACTCGTAAATCTTATTTTCCCTCTTGTGTTGTAGAAATAATTCAATTTCACAGAACTTTGTTTTTCTCCTCACAGAAAACCACGTCGTGATTGACAGCAATAATTGACGGACCACTGGGACTTTCAGAGCGAATACAATATTTGCATGTTTAAAAAAACCTTGTAGACTTCCTGAATGGGTAAACTATGGTAAAGTTCAGTCCAGTTGTATAGTGTGCAGATGTTCAGAAATATAAAGCTTAAAGATGTGTTGTGGAAATTCTGCACATAACGAGAGCAAAATAATGTAAACAACTCAGAGCTGTAATTCCAACCAAAGTGTGAGTTTATTCATTAGTAAATGTGCACAATTACAATTAATAACAGAACCGATACCAATACCACCTGCAGCCGTCCGAAATCGACTGCCCCGATTGAGAAAATAACTGTACATTAAATAGACCAGAGTAAACAAACACATATCTACTCTAGATATTACATAAATTAAGTCAACATTGATATTTGCTCAAGGCTTCTCTTTACGCGTCCTAACGCTGATACAACTCTGATATATGTAACAATCTGCTTTTGAGCTGAACATATTGTTCTATGACCCAGGTCAAAGACATGATGGAGCACGTCTCCATCACTGACCTGCTGCCACCAGAGCATTATGGCCTGTATCTGAATCCAGAGTTGACTATAAGTTAACTTACACTCATCACTATTTGGTGTTAATTCAGATTGCTTTACTAAAATATTTCTATAACAGATGAATGCTCACACAATGTACAAATACACTCTGAACATACGATGAATAGTTGAATGTGTTTTGGAGTAGTTTGTATTTGTGTAATGAATCTACATTACATAATAACTGTCACTTTCTGAGTCACAGTAATCTTGTGTGTTTGTCGCTGTATAGTCTGTTTTGGTTTGACATTGGAGAACAACCATGAGACTGTACTTGAAATGGACAATGCTCACTCACAAACTCTATGAAGTCTGTAGACATGTGCTCACATAAGTTTTGCTCCAACTCGCCTTGGCTCCAATTTACTAACATTGAAAAGTAAACTCTTTTATCTCTGTTACTGTTTGTGTCACACTCACCATTTAGGGCTTAACAATCTGTGGTTAAAAGGTCTTCATTATCCTGGTGATCTTTTGTTGTTATCTAGCCTTAGTGCTCATATCTGGATTGACAAACAACGGACCAATCCGGGACCTGCTTTCCCCAGATTTGGCCTTGGCTATCAAATGTGATGCAATCTGGGAGAACCCATCACATGGTGAAATTTGACCAACTTAGGATTCTGATTCCATCTTAAAGATGCTTTCAATCTCTTTTCAAATCGCTTTTCTTTTTTTCATAGCAGGTCTGTAACATAAGTTATCATTATCTGAAGTCAGCGTATTCCCATGGTTTTATGAAACAGAATTCTGAGAAAAACAGGTTAAAAGATAGACATTCTAAATAGGATCACCACAATCAAATATAACATGTTAAATTTGAATTACTCTGTTATGGCACACACTTATTTTAGTCACTATGTTGTAAAAGATTAAAAAAATATTTTACTTTGGCAATTGATTTTATTGAGTTGATTTTGTTTTACGGAACTTTTCCTCTTCTTTTTTTGTGTCTTTCTCTTTATAAGTTACTGAACATTATATATGTATTAGACAATGCCAGTATTATTCTATCAAATCTCGCAGTATAAATATCCACGCACAACCTCCAAGCATTTTTAATGCAAGGAGAAAATTAGGTACCCGAGCTTTAATTTCGTGAGTTTTGGTTGCGCATAGAGACACAGGGGAGACCTGGACCTGCAAAAAACTGGGGTTTGTCTTGAATGCGTGTCAATGGTTCTGTCCGCGTATGGTTCTGTTTATGGTCCTGTCCGAGTGTCTATGGTATGCTTGTCTATGGGTTCTGTTCGCGTGTCTATGGTCCTGTTGGTCCTGTTCGCGTGTCTATGGGTTCTGTTCGTGTGTCTATGGTCCTGTTGGTCTTGTTCGCGTTTCTATGGGTTCTGTTCGTGTGTCTATGGTCCTGTTGGTCCTGTTCGCCTGTCTATGGTCCGCGCTTGCAAGGCAGTGCTTTCACTGAGCTGTCACAAAGCGGCCGCAGCTGCTCCCGGGGCCAGAGCGGAGGATGTAACGTAACGTTAGGTTTATCAAAACATATCAAAATTTTTAATGTATAAAACTAGTGAATTTCACCTAGATATTTTCAGAAATTAAAGACAAGATGTTATATAATAATTATTTAATGAAAACAATTTTGCCAAAAAAAATTACAATCTACCTATTTTTACTATTTACTCGGAACGTGCCAGCGCGACATCCGACGGGTTTTCCCAGATCGCATCACAAATAGTGAGAAGAGGACACAGTGGAGAATTTAAACCCTGGCTCTTAACATCCACCTCCTTATTCAAGCCAGATGAATTGCCGTGTTTTTGGATGGTTAAATGGAAGGTTTTTCCCAGTTGTAGCGTAACCCGGAGCACTCAGAAGAAGCCGCGCACACCAAGAGTTTCCATGCTTTTAGGGTTTTTATCTACGGCTGCACTCAACCACCTGGTTTTGATTTGTCTCACTGAACAATCATTAATTAAGTTTAATAAAACACGAGAATAGAGACAATGATCTAAATTGCATCTATTCTTATAACGTAAGTGGTTAGATAACTCAGGCGTGTATGAATCTCACTCTATGACAACTTTGAGCGGGTAAATGGGAGGAAATGAGTCACCTTAAGTCGCAACATGTTGATTGACTGATTGGATTATTTTTTCATTTTCTTCATTTATATAGAGATAGATTTCTGCCAATTTATACTTCTGCCACCAAAATTATAAGCACTGTTAAATATCTATTGTGTTAGAATTCTATCAGTCTTCCTGTTAGTTACAATAACAACACAATAATTCAGATTCTGACGTTTTAAGATTCAGTTTTAATCGGATTCAGTTGATTCAGTTATTATTTGCTGATAAACGGTATAAATGAATGTCCAATAGTGTTGTCTACATATCCTGGTCATAATCTTGTCACTTTGGTGCAAATTAGTTGAAAGTTAGACTTTCTGCCTAAAACCGTCTGTGAGGCGCCATCTGCTGGCGACCTGTATTACTACAATTGAATTTTGAATCTGGCGCCAACACTGGCACAGAAGTTGGACCTGACGTCTGCAAGTTGGACCTGACGTCAGCAGCCCCCTGCCCAGAGCAATGTAAACGGCCCAGTCTCATTCACGCCCCCTTCAGTCCTCCAGGCTACGCCCATTTAGAGGAAGATTTGAACAGGAAATGTGAGTAACGTAAGCTCCGAGGAGCGGGGGTGAGAACCACTTTAAAGTTCACATCAGCTCAAATCCCCTGTCAGTAGGGGACAGCAAAAGTCCAAATGATTGTAAAAAAATATATGCGTTATAGATTCCCACAGAGACACTTTAGCCTCACATTCACGGGTTAACTCTGTCCCAGATTCACAGCTCTCTCTTGATGATTGTAATCCACTTTAGTGCTACTGCCTCACATCTCGCCGCCTGTGGAAACGCCTGGACATGATGTAGATCTGTACCAAGGGAGCACGCCACCGCATGAGAGGGAAAATGAGTTTAATATCTCAAGGCTCGGATAGTATCGTAGAAATCCAACGCTCAAAATGGGATTCCTCTTTCTAAATCCTACATGATGAGGTACAACATCTGAATATTCTCCTATGGCGCGTGTCATAATGTGATTGGTTGGAGCTGCAGTAAAGGCTCATTCACCTAAACTCATTATCCGTTCAGGATGTTACGTTGTGAAAGACCGTTATCAAAGTGCACAATACTCAACTTTGGAATGGGCTGCTTATAGGAAGATGAGGGATCTTTCTTCCTTGTATGTAAAAAAAAAAACAATGTGCATTACATGATTATAATGTATGGCTTCATGTGGGGTTGATGACCATTGGTTTTTACCTAACTTATTTATTTACTTATTTTGACTATTTGATCTATGCCTTATATGTAATTAATATGATTGGAAATGAATTATGTATTGTTTCATATTTTTTCATGTTTTTCAAGATTAGCAGCGACATTGGTAGAAGCTAATGGTAATCCCCAATGAACAATACATTATGTACCGTATTAAAATGTTTTCCGAGGATTGTATTTCTCATTTAAAGAACCATCAGCTACAGTACCTGCAATGCAGTCAGAAGTGCGGTCTTGGTGTGTGAGGAGCGGCCCCGGCATGGCCACTACCAGAGCGCGGCCCCTGGAGAGTGGAAGGCGGCCCCTGGAGAGTGAATGTGGACCCTGTGGGCAGAGCATCTAGAGCTGCATTGAGCTGAGAGTGTACCCCAGTACCAAGAGAAATGCCTCAAGGGGAAGGAGGCCGTGACAGAGTGTGATTGTGATTCCTTTTAACTTTTTATTTTTATTCATATTTTAAGTGACTTTTCCATTTTCTACTTTACAGAATATTACATAACTAACATATGTAAACCCTGTAATGCAATACATTTCTACGTATAAACATTAGACAGGGCGTGAGTGCTGAACAACAACTGAACACTCACTCAAACATGCTAGGGATCTGAACTGCTTCACTACCTGAAGAAATAAAAATGACATGTTAAAAAAGCTGATGATGAGAAAGGGGCCAAAACAGTATATTCGTCTACATGTCTTAAAGACCATTTTCACTATTCTTCTTAGGTCCATGTAATTATTGATGTGCTTGGGTTGTTATGGCAGAACAAAGACTAATTTACAAAGACAGTGAGTGCATAATGAGTCCTCAGCACTTCTTCCACACTCTCCGACTGCGTGTGTGTGTGAAGTGTGAGAGAGCCCCGAGACCAGCAGACTACTCCCCCCTGTTGTCAGCGATGCAAATGCAATGTTCCCACTTGATCAGCATGGGTCTCTTTGCAAGATTAGCCGTCCCAGTGGATGTACAGTATTATAATGACTCTGGTAAACTTGTTTTGCTTCTAGGAGACTGCTGTTATAGTTGCTGAATGTTATTGAAGCACAGATAAGCGCGATGGACAAAAAGTGCTTTTCATGCCTCTCAAAGATGCGTCACCACATTATTCATTCACTCCACACACAGTGGGAGTAATACGGCTGTAGCACCAGGAAAGATAAAGGTGTCTTCTCCTGAAGCACAGAGCTGTCTGCCCTAGCGCACCCTTAAATGAGGAGTAATATCTGACAAACCTGGTTTTTGGGCATGCTCTTCTCTCAAAGCCATGGAGCGACCCAAAGTCTAGGAGCAATCACAGCCTTGCCTTTCCCAAGCACTGTTTGTCCAGTCGGTTTTCTCAAAAATATTTTGTGCACCCCGAGAGGGGGGAGAGGATCTCTGTCAGTCCCCTGTGTTAATGCAAGGGGCCCTCAATGCTGCTGCAGAGAAGAATGATATAAACTTTAAATACCAAGTCAATCAGTGGCTTTTTTGCCCAAAAACCCCTGGGTCACCTCTTTCTTAGACTCCCTATGACTTTAGAAGATTGATTTTGAGAGTCAGATGTTTGTTTTGATTCTTTATTTTGTCACGTTCCTCTCTTCTCTGTGGTGAAAAGTTGTCAAACAGCTTGCTTCCGTTTACCACTGTTGTCTCAGGTCAACATCATTTCAACCCAAAAAACAGTGTATTAAAGTCTGCAAACCTTTTTCTGTCCAAGCTGAGATTGTGGGATAGTACATTTTTCCACCGGGCACCACATCTCTGACATCTCGCATCTATCTTAGCTTTACATGAATATAAAATAAGATTGATACTATAGTTTACACAAGCAATTACACATTAGGCTCTCATTTCCCCTCTGGCCCAAGCCGTCGCTTATCAAGCTGAAAGCCAGAGGCAGTAACAATTTCTAATATAATTGAATTGAAAACGCATTTGTCTTTCTTATATTACATAACCGCTGGTGAATGTTTAATGTTTTTTATATGTTTCTGTTTGTGGTAAAATCTATTTGCATTTAAACCCATGCACTGTAATATTTAGCTACAGCAACTGAACCCAGGGAGTAATAATCTTATTGTCTGTGTTCACATCTGACATTTTGTAAACACACGAGAAAATAAAAGGTCTCTGGTATCGGCTTTGAGGAGACGAAACTGATCGAAACCTGCTCTCCGCCACTGCAGCTGCTGAAGAAAAAAAACAGTATAATTTTCTGCTTGGATTGTCTCAGATCAAGATGGCTGCCGGGGAAACGCGTATGTGATAACATAAAACATCACACACTGTCTCCAGGCATATTTGTAAACTAGTTTTATCTATGGAACAAAGACTTGATTTGTATGAGTTCTAATCGTTAGAAAATATAAAAAGGTTAACAAACATGAATTGTTTTCAGTAGTGGCAGGTTTATATCATAATTTTGAAATTAATTCTAGGCGATAAACATTTATGGACATTCATCAACATTTATGGTCATTGTTCATCTGCCATTTAGGGACCAATGGCTCTATGTGTGTTTTTTGGTCATTGCCAAACTTGCATTTGAAAGCCAGATCCCGTCAGACCTCTGAAGCTGTTCAGGTAAGGGCCTGGTTACTACTGTGATGAAAGACCTCTGGGAACATCAGATGCCACAGTGGTGCGGCTGCAGCTGTAAAGTGCCAAACTGTTGTGTGTCCTTAGGCAAGACACTTCACCCACATTGCCTCGAATGAGTCTGGTGTGTGTGTGAATGGCTGGTGGTGGTCGGAGGGGCCAATGGCACATACTGGTTGTCTCACTTCTGTCAGTGTGCCCCAGGGCAGCTGTGGCTACAGAAGTAGTTTATCAGCACCGTGTTTGGAATGAAAGAATAATGAACGAAAGCACAGTGTCCTGGTCTTACTCTTCATGGTGCTCCAATATTCGAACTTAATGCAAGTCTGTTCTCATTAGCTGCATTCATCAATCTTGATATGAATGCAACCGGATATTGCAACCGCCTTCTTGTCAACTTGAGGAAGACGCCGCTTGTACAGTGGGTCCCATTCCGTTTTGTCGTCTTCATTCGCGCTTCTCGGGAATCACGCAGCTGCGTGAAAAAGAGTACATCTTATCGCCACAAGGTGGCAGGCTAAGTCCGCTTTAGCTCTGCCAGCGACTTAGACGCTCAGTTATCATACTGCGTGCAAACCTGTCTAGCCCAGAGGTGCTATGTTGGCCGAATGGATAGCATCAATGACTGGGACCTGGAGAACCCAGGTTCGATTCTTGTCTGAGGCACATCTTTTGGTTGCTTGTGGCAAAATTGTTTTTTCATTAAACAATTATTATATAACATCTTGTCTTTAATGTCTGGAAAAATCGAGGTGAAATTCACTAGTGTTATACGTTAAATATTGTGATATGTTTTGATAAACCGAACGTTACGTTACATCCTCCGCTGCTGTGACCGCCGCTCTGACAGCTCAGTGAACGCACTGCAGTCTGGGCTCCGAGCGCGGACCATAGACACGCGAACAGAACCACAGACAGGACCATAGACACGCGAACAGAACCACAGACAGGACCATAGACACCCGAACAGAACCACAGACAGACATTTACATTTACATTTACATATACGCAGACAGAACCCAGACAGGCGGAGACACGCGAGACACGCGGATCATACTTGGACAGAACCAGAGACACACGAAGCATAGACACTCGAGGGCATGGACGTCGGAACTATTTTCTGAGAGGGGGGGCGGGTTTTTGTTGGGAGAGTCGAGGGAGAGACTCATACTTGGATTACACTGGATAACTAGAAACTTGCAATGGCTGAAGCCATTGCGATTGACTGCGGAACAGATCTAATGTGGAATTTAGCTGAAAAATCCTTGAAATCCTTGAAACTGTTAAAATACTTTAAACATCTTTGAAACTCCTGAAGTATTTGAAGCTCCTGATATCCTTTAAACTGTTATCCTTTATACTATATCAATAGTATAATATAGTCACTATCAATAGTAGTTTCTAGAAACTTGCAATGGCTGAAGCCATTGCGATTGACTGCGGAACAGATCTAATGTGGAAATCTGCTAAAAAAAATCCTTGAAATCCTTTAAAAAGCCTTGAAACTGTTAAAATACTTGATAGATATTTGAAACTCCTGAAGTCCTTGAAATTGTTGAAACCTTTAAACTCCTGAAATCCTTGAAACTGTTGAAACATTGAAACTCCTGAAATCCTTGAAACTTTTTTAAACCTGGAAACTGTTGAAAGTGTGGAAACTCCTGAAATCCTTGAACCTCCTGATATCCTTGAAACTGGTTAAATTCTTAAACAGCTGAAATCCTTGAAACTACTGAATGTATTGAAAGTGTCCTTTGAAACTGAAAAATCCCCTCACCGCTGAAACAATTTTGGTTCCTGTAACTCTGAAGGAAACCTGGTACATGTGGTGCATTATACTGGTTTACATGGTATTAAGTTGTGGTTAACATGAAAAAAACCCTATTAAGTTGCATTATACTGGTTTACATGGAAAAATCCCTATTAAGTTGCATAATACTGGTTTACATGGAAAAATCCCCATTAAGTTGCATTATACTGGTTTACATGGAAAAAACCCTATTAAGTTGCATTATACTGGTTTACATGGAAAAATCCCTATTAAGTTGCATTATACTGGTTTACATGTAAAAATCCCTATTAAGTTGCATTATACTGGTTTACATGGAAAAATCCCTATTAGGTTGCATTATAAATTATGACTTTAAACAAAAAAGTCTAATGACTTGAGAGGCGAAGAAGAAAATTGGGAAGGCCAAGAATAAAACTGGTAGGCACCGGCCTACCCAGGCCTATCCCTGGCCGCGGCTGGGCCGCATTTTGGCTCAGTGCGCTAGTGTGCAATCAATGGAATACATCACAATACTCATCAAACAAGATCCATTCAGTTTTATCATTGGAGGAAATGTTTATTAAATTAGCAATTGGCACCTTGACAAAACACTGGATATAGAAATCCTAACAATAGTAGGCTAATATACTGTAGGCTAACGTGGACATCCCTTGGCCCGGGGATATCACATGCCAGTTGCCTCTCCCTTCAAGGCTTATGACCTGGTCGATGACTTTGTCCAGGTGGTCTATATATTTATTGCAGACCTGGGTTGTGAGTTTGTTTAGCCAAAAAAACTCTATTGCGGAGATCAGTGCGTCCTTGCTCATCGGCTTGGCCTCACAGCGAATGTATCTTTTCATGGACGCCCACACTAACTCAATGGGGTTCAGATCCGGCGACCTTAAACAAAAACACATGGACATGTCAGCACTGTTAGCCTATTTTCCGATACAGCATGTATTCATCCAGAATATATATATATATATATAAAATAACTACGGTAACTCACTCTGCCGGTGTCGGTACCCAGTTGATCCCCTCACTTTCAATGCAGGCTTTGACACTTTTTGCTGTGTGTTTTGGATCGTTGTCTTAAAAAAATCAAACAGGACAAATTAGGAGGACAACTTAATCATTAAACAAACATTAGTAGCCTAATCATCACGACGTTGCTTTTGTCATAATCATGCTGAAGATTTGGAATACAGATTGTTAGCCTACCTTGGAAGAATCTATGTGTAGACATACGGAAATGCTCCCTTAAGTATGGACCAGCAGCTTTTTTGATGATTTCTTCCGCGTAGAAGTGTTGATCCATTATACCTGCGGGTTTAAATAATATGTTTAGCATATTGTAACAATTTATTTAGCATAGCCTACTTTGCATGCATTGCTTTCAAAACTTCATCACTCACCGTCAAAAATGACCAACGGACCAGGTCCCCATCGAGAAAT
Organism: Knipowitschia caucasica; assembly: GCA_964034765.1. Classification (NCBI taxonomy): domain Eukaryota; kingdom Metazoa; phylum Chordata; class Actinopteri; order Gobiiformes; family Gobiidae; genus Knipowitschia; species Knipowitschia caucasica. Next base: position 21,346,405 of record OZ035833.1, read on the forward strand.
TCCACCCCAAACATGCATTTTGACCGGGTGCTTCACTCTTGGTTTTGCAATGCCCCTGAAGTTGGTCTTTCTCCAGCACTTCAAGGCAAAACGTTCCAGTGCCACAGTTGACTCGTCAGTGAAGAGAACATCATCAAACTTCTCACCAGCAGCCTTCCATTCTTGAGCTTGGATCACACGCAAATCTTTGTTTTTTCCTCTGGTCATTGGAACGAATCTGTAAGCAGAATTTATCAAAATGTTACTATAAGAATGACATGTTGAGTGCCCGGTTATCACGATAAGTAATTAACAAAGAGACGCGTGTTACCTGGGCTTCCCAAAGTTCCAGCCAAGAGTCCGGACTGCCTTTCTCACCGAGTGTAACCCGATGGTTATGTTGTGCCGGCTTTGGAGAAGCTCTTTTACTTTTCTTGCTGGTAGTTCATCGTCTGCTCTCAGGATGGAGTCTATTATTTCCATCACCTGACTGAAAGAGACACATTGTTTCAGTACATAGTTTGGTAAAGCCTGTTGTTATTTTGTTCACATGTGAAACTTACAAACTTGAGTATATATTTAAATAATAAAAAGTACATTTACCTTGTCAATTCATGTGGCTTGCGTTCCTTCTTCTTCTCCACAACAGCACATCGGCAATGACGCTGGATAGTTCGCAAGGAAGCTGTTATTCCAGTTGTGGCCAAGTGTTTGGCGATAGCGCTAGTCGTCCAGCCTTTCTTACGCAGACTCTTGATGAGCTCACTGACTTGTGCGTTGATCACAGCCATCGCTGACATCTAGTGTAAATATACATTACCATCGGTCGAACTATTTATCTTGATTTTTACACACACCTCCCTCCCCCTACCGCCCACTCCCTGTGTTTTTTTCCCCGGCCCCGTCCCAATCACGAGATAAGATGTTTTGCATATGTGAGGAAGAACTGGATTTTCGACATTCCTGTGGTCAATCTACACTGTAAGAAATGATTCTGTGGTCATGTAGATTTGAATTAATGTATCAGGTAAAATATATTCAATATAATTGTGTTTTTGATTTTCAAGCAAACATTTAATTACATTTCATATAAAAATGTTCTGAATAAAATCCACCCATATTATTTAAATACATATTAAGCAATATGTTTATCTAATTCCAAACAGACAGAATATTGAGTGAATTCAAATTAATATAATCAGACAAATTTGAATGGGAAAGCACTTCCAGGTCAAAGTGCACATTATATTTTTGTAACTGACGCTGCAGGCTATCATCGCGCCACAAGACATTTGAAGAGAGTTGCAGACTTTGATTGATCTGGACTACTAAGGTAAGGTAAGGAAAACGTATTCTATGATGGGCTAGTGAGAAGAAAGCATGTAGTGGTAAATGACAATGAGGCGAGCTATAATAGAACAAGAGACTCAGTAGCAACAGAAAGTTGGCTTCTGTTGGAAAGGCTATTTGATGTATTAGCGTGATGTTGCTGCCCAAAATATGAAAAAGGCATTGCACATTTTTAAAGAATTTATGGTTCGAAGACAAACAATTATTTTGAAGGAGCATTTCCGCTATGGTGTTCCCTACGTTTCAGCGTTCCCTGCATGCCTCGCGTGTTGATATCGCCAGTATGGCACAAGCCGTGTGCGCAGTTTGTGGAAAAACAGACCACCCGAAACTGTAAAGTTCGAGTATTTGTGAAAGAAGAAAAGTGCACGTGGCTCGTCTGTTCAGTACGAAGTCGTTATGTGTGGCTTTTTAGCGCGGGTTAGCGGCAGTTGCTCGGGGGGGTTTCTGAGTAGATTAAGCACGTTTTGAATGTCTAACACAGCGTGTCTTTCCCGCGCGTACCTGTCTCGCTGCAGAGGGGAAACAGGGCAGTGGCAGAGCGCGGGGAAGGGTCGACACCATGCGCTCTCGTGCAGGGTAGCGGGGATGAACAGATCCGATGCAACGAACGCATCCATGAGAGCGGAGAGAGACTTATTAAAAATTATTATTTGAGCGCGTGTGATTAGTGCAGCAATACAGCGGCCCTGTTTAGAAGACCGTTAGAGCTTATCGGTCCAGGTGGAGCGGCACACCCCTCATGACAATGAAAGAACAATTTGAGACCAAGGCCCATGGGAAAATAAAATGTAATAAAATAGATGTAAAAGCTATGAAAACAATAATGAATGTAGTGTCTACTATTTTTGTTCTGACAGTTTTTTATAATAAGACACTTACAATTTCATGTTGCAGGACACTGAGAACTTGGAGGAACTCCAACAGCAGCTCATAATGACTATCACTGTGACCTCAACGCCTGGAGCTTCTGCAAACGACAGGCCCAAGAACGTTGGAATTGTCATAGAGGGTGTGGAAGTCATCACAGGACTTGGAGATATTGCAAGGGCTTGCTCTGTCCTCCTTGGCTTGACCTATGTGTTGAATCTCAGTTATCCCACACAGCTGAAGTACACATTTGAGGTATTCCAAAAACTTTTCTTGGAACTGGATGATTCAAAGTTGTCAAACAAAGTCCAGTCCCTCAAGAGCAAACTTCTGGCTTGAAATGAGACTGTAGTTGCAACATAAACTTTTGTTCTACACAATGTTCACCTTCTACAGAGCTTGAGAAATGCATATTTGGAAGTGCTATGTTTGTGAGTTTGCACTGATTTGGACTTTGTCCCACAAAGGTCAATTACATTTCAAATGTTATTTCAAAGAACATTTATTTATTTTTATTTTTTATTTCTACCGTGTACAAATGGCACTTTAGTAATTTATGTAAAGTAAAGTTCTGGTTTGAAATGTGTGAGCAGACTTCTAGTTGGAACATGAGACTACAGAGCTAGGAAAATGCACATTTCAAAGTGCTATGTTTGTGAGTTTGCACTGATTTGGTTACGTTTCATAGGTCAAAGAACAAATGTTTTTTTTCCTACTTTGTACAAATTGCACTTTTATGATTTTATGTTTTGGCACATGCATACTGCTTCTACTGGCTGCTGCTTGAGATGCCTCGGATAACCGAGGCATCTCAAGCAGGTTGTTAATTGTTAATAAAATGCTAATTTGAGTATTAATTGAGTTCTGTACTTTATGGGCAATGTACTAGTTATTCTTAAATGTATTTAGATTTAATTCATTGCATTGATTGAATTCAAATCAATGCACAGATTAGTAATACATTATTATTACTCAATTATATACAATTGATAGGTAGAATTTAATTAATTTTTATTAGTACTATTTGCACATTATAGGGAGTTCATATTCTTCAAATTAACTCAATATTTTTGTTTAGTTTTAATTAATTCTGCTCTCTCTTCCTATTTGAATCTACTCATATTAAATAGATAAATTTTAAGTGTCTTATTTAATTAGTATTTACTCAATTCTAAGCAATGTAAAATCTAACTAAAACAATTGCTTGTAATCTGTTGCCTCATTTTTATTGAGTAGATATGGTGTATTTTTTCTTACAGTGTAGACATTTAGGCAATAATGTGTGTATAAAAATAACAATATTTAAATTATGACTTTTAATAAAAAAGGCTAATGACTTTAGAGGTGAAGAACAAATTTGAGTAGGCCAAGAAAAAAACTGGCCTACGCGGGCCTATCCCTGGCGCCGCGGCTGCTTCAAATATACATCTATCTTTTATTTCAGTCATTGTGAAAAAAAGGAATATTTGACATAATATAAATAAAAGTGGTGTGTTCATCTTTGATTGCTGTCCGCCTCGGTTTATGGACCAGATATCAAGTCCTAGAAAAAGAAAGAACAAATACATTAATACATTTCAGACTTTTCTTCTTTTGAATCTCAACACTACCTGTCTATTGTATATTCAACACTATTGCAGGAGTTGAACTTCTGACAGCAGATACAAGGTTACAATCGTTAGAGGAAAGGTAAACATGCATGAATTTTAACATTTGACGAATACTGTTTTTTGTAATGAATGTAAATTGTCTTATTGGGAAGCAGCAAATCAATGGAGCGGAAGGAAGAGGCTTTGAATGAGAAACAAGCCAACAATCTGGAAAACAGTGTGTACGTCATTCTCAATGTAATTCAATGTGTATGTGTTGTTTCATAATTTACATATTGGGCTGTTCTTTTTTAAGAATGGGGCCCCATCAACACCTGCTGATGGGCCATGGGGTGTGGACGTGAGTGGTCCCTTTGATACAGAGTGCCTCTCGTAACTACAACAATAGAGCCATTGTTGCTGCTAGCGATGGCGACAATTACAATAACACGCGTATGTTTCGAAGACTCTACACGCTCAACAACTAACTAGTTACTATTGCGATTGCAATGTACATACATTTAAAAGGGAAAATGTTCGTACGGTGGTGTAGTTCAGAAAAAGCCCCGTTTTTTAAACAAACCGCTGTTGTATATGCTTGCTGTGTGGTGCGTTAAAAACGAGGTGTTGAGGCCGCTTGGCCAATCCAACCATATCTCAAATTACATTATTTACACATATAGTAACTATAACTAATTACTTTTTCAAAGTAACGTGCCCAACACTGCATGCGGGAATAATCAATACTTTCACCTGCCGTGTCTCGCATTGCGCACACCGGAGAGAGCGAGAGAGTGTGTGTGTCTGTGGGGGGAGGGGGGAATATGGCCCATACTGTACCTGTGTATATATCACGTGGACTATAGAGCACTGGCTGGGGGGGCACAAGCATCTTGGGGGACGGGCACGGCCCCCTATGGCCCGCCCATAGCGACGGTATGAGTATATATAGACATGTCCTTAACAGAGGTCCTACTGTACTCCAGTATTTCGGGAGCATGGAAGCCAAAGGTTTTTACCACGAACGCGCTTCCAGAGTCGCCAAGACTCTCTTCCCACGGAACGAAAACTCACCTCAAGCCGAGGTGAAACAACGGGTACGTTGTTAAATGTAATGTTGAATATGAATGTTATTAGGCCCTAGGAGTATGTAATATTAAACAATGCTACAGCCTCTAATGTCTTTGGCAATGTTTCTTCCAGACTCCAGGCAAACGTTCGCCAGCATCATCTTTGCGGCAATGCAAAACAGCAAAGCGTCTCGTCACAAAAAAAGCGGTAAGTGTAATCCTGTATTATGTGTAGTGTATAATGGCCAATAAGCCAGGCATCCTCGCTTAACTAAGCCACGACTCATGACTTTTCTCAATTTCAATACAGGCAGCGGTTTCCATGTCGCTGGTGCGTGACAATAAGGACCGCTGGATGGCAGACATTGAACAGCGTCTAGCCGTGAGGACAGCGGAGCTTACTGCGGAACGAGCTCGAGTAGGTCAGCTGCTTGCTGAGAATGAAAAATTGCACGCTGACCTGTCAGCCAGCAGAGCGGAGACCGACAACCTCCAACAACAGTTGCAGGGCCTGAGAGAGACCACTCAGAGCGGACTCCTCGTTCAAGATTTGAGAGCTGGCTTAGGGCAGCTGCAATCGGCGCTACTTTTGGCTCATTCGACACCAGTCAGACCAAACACCACTCACTCTACACCTGCCAGACCAATCCCCAGAAGCGCCTCAACACCAGAACCAGATATAGAGTGGTCAGAATTTCAGATGTCGCCATTGGCCCTGCCTTGTTCTTTCAACGAGAGCCTCGAAATTCCCCGTCAACGCCCAGATGTGAGCTTGCGTCATTTTGGCCCAGAAGACCATAGTCGAATCCACCAACAAAGCTTCGGCCAAGTTGGCAGATATGGATGCCTGCTCTTCAGACACATTATCTCGGAGGAGAACTACCAGACATGGACCAAAACTACAAATTGGGATGGATCCAGAGGCAAATTACAACTGCCTCAAAATGTGAAGAGTTTTGTGCTTGGCACACTGAAGACACATTTTCCTGGCATGGACAGGGCAGAACTGAAAGAATGTGTGGACAAAATCAACGAATTTCTGCGTACAACACGCAGGAATCCCAAAGCGTTGACTCTGTAAAACACTGTACAAACACTTGGAAGTACTGTAACAATACAGTTATTACTTTATTATTTTTACTTACTCCTTATTTTGTAATAAAAAAAACACTTCTCAAACTTCTTGTCAATTCAGTTCTCAAGAGTCCTCACATTTTCAAAAGTACTGGTCATTGCATACACACTCAAAAAAATGATTAATTGGACTAACTCAATTTAATTGATGGTAGAAGTTACAACCAAAAAATATAGTTAAAAAAAAAAAAATGATGCCATATGTAGCGCGAGCGGTGGGCGAACTATAAAGTGGTAAATTTAAAACCAACAACGCCACCCAGGTCTAGGACCTGGGAAATATAATTAACTTAAATAGAGCACACAGCCCCCAACCCTCGCTGATCCCCCGCCAGTCTCAGCGATTAAACCCGCTGGACACCACTTCATGTGCGCAAATTCCACACTTGTGACGGATTAAACATAACCACCTAAGTACAGTCACAACAAGCCAGTCCTCCATACATGTAGTTAGATGCCCCCGTGTTCGCGTTTCAGCCCGGCAGTCACGTTAACAGGAGGGGAGATACCACGTCGCGGGGATGGCTTGGCATCTGTGTGTCTTGCTCCGAAATAGCTGAGAGTCAAAGTAACAAAGGATAATGTAAGTGGGCGCGCAAGAGTGCCGAGGTAAAATATAAACTTTTAAGAGTTAGCTAAAGATATCACGCGCTCATCAGATTGGTCCCGTCGCCGTAACAACGTGTTAAGAAAGAGACGTAAACAACATGAATCTAATTTATATATATGAAACCCTGGCTGCTTGCGCCCTGTGCTGCTTGTGTAATCTTTGTAAAGCAATACTTACCGAAAAATTGCAGATGATAATGGATGACAAAATGAGACGTTGTCCTCACGTGGAGCTTGCTAAGCAAAAAAAAAATATCCCAGCATTCCAAAAAAATACAGCATAGTAATGTTAAATTTAGATAATTACAAAGTGAATTAACAGTATGATAAAGTTTTTTTGTAATTACATCGTAATTGTGGTAAAAATACACCACTAGATGTATTTTAACCAAACTATGATTAAATTAACATGTTACACTTGTATTTCAAAATAACATTTGTCTAATGTTGAAATGTTGGCGTAAATTTACAGAAATTTGTTACAGTGTATAAAATATTGAATGTTGTTTAACAGAGACATCAAACCGTTTATAGCAGTCATTGAGCTCAAATGTCTCTGTAGCAGGTATGTATCAGTTATTTGTGTAGCACAATTCATACACAAGGAAACTCAAAGTGCTGAGCAAAAGAAAGCATTAATATAAATAATCACAGTACATTAACAAAGATAAATATAAATTCCCTCAGTTGTAGCACAGCTAAAGTGAGACAGGCCTCTTCTCTGACAAGGTTTAAAACCAGGTTAAAAACAGTTCTGTTTAGCTGTGCATACAACTGAGGTATTTTATATTTATCTTTTTTAATGTACTGTGATTATTTATTTTAATGCTTTCTTATTTTGCTCAGCAAATATAAAGCCCTTAAATATTTATTTAGCATTTGATTTGATTACTTGTTAAATTGTGTTTGGAGACTATAATATATTTTAATAACGTTAGTAATTTTGTCCCAGTCATTGCAGCGTCAATCAAAATCATCTAACACAGCTCACATCATGCGCAGCGACAAAGCGTGTCCTGCTGTTGTTTGCTAAAACTAAAGGTGTTTGGAGGCTACAAATAAATAATACCTGCTTTAAAATGAAACGTGGTAAATATCCACAACAGAAAATCGCGGGTTAGCAGGGCATTTATGATGGGGGTCGCGGGCTAAAAACTTTGGGAACCCCTGGTCTAACCTACTGGAGACAAATGCATGGATAAAAATCTCCAGGTCTGCTTTAGACACTATGTTTTTGATCCTGGCAATGTTTAGAGTGTGGAGTTAAAATAAATGAATTACAGCTTGCTAAATTATTTGAAAGCATCTTCATTATGATTGTTATATTTATGTATTTATTATAAATGTTAGAGATGCCAGAGAAAAGGCGTCTGCTTTTTTTCTGAGTGGGAGGAGACACCAGGGAGCTGTTTGAGTCAGATAACGTTCAGCGTTATATTACCAATAGTTTCTCTTTCCATAACGATATTCTCTCTTTTTGGAAAGATCACCAACGTGATGCAAAAGTTTACGTTATATGCAGTAGTTTTAATGTCTAAGGGTTATTCCAGAGACTGGCCTGCTACAAGGTGTCGATGTGCGCGGGGCAGAAACTCGCCAATGTAACCCTGCTCACAAGTGCCACCTGGTGGTTGTTTTGGTCATTGCAGCATCACTGGGAGGGGGGAAAATAAAAGACGCGTGAATCACACGAGACTCACGTGTGATTCACGCGTGAAAGGCGACAAAACGGAATGGGACCTACTGTAGATGTCATCCAAGTGTTGCAGAAAATGCAGAAAGGTATTTCAAATTGGCAAAAAAGACGGCACTTGAATAACTTTGAATAACCATATTTGCGCCCTGTTTATTCCCGACGCCATTACTGCTGTGTCGTCATAACCCTGTCTAGAAAACATCCATATTCCTTGAATAAATGGTAAATAGAGTGGAAGAGTTAGTTTCTCACTTGCGACTGGTTATAAAACACTCTTCTAACACCTCTGTTGGTCAAATGGCACAGGACGAGTGAGAACTGTGCCGAGTAAGCCACAAAAGGGTTACATGTATTTTGATCTTATCTCCCATCTCTTCAGCAACAGCAGAAAAGAGAATGTTCTGTGTCTTTCCTGAAAACCCAGTAAACACCCAGTAAGTGGACAGGTGGTGAAGTTAGTTAGTTAGTTAGATAGATAGATACAGTAGATAGATAGATGATAGATAGATACATAGATTCTAAAAGTAGATAACAATAGTCATAAAAGGCAACAGTAATAATGCAAGTCTGTTCAGTAAGAAAAGAAAGAAGTTCCAGATAATTCCACATAGGGACTGGGTGCTACTGTTTCCCCTGAAGGATTTTTTTGTTTGCCCAAAGACATGAAAGAAAACACCAATTTTTTCAATACCTCCCAATGTCTTTTTGTTGTTGAGTTCTGTCTTCCTGTGGGCCTGTTGAGATACACATTTGCTTGAGTCTCCCCAAACGTTGCGTAGCTACCTTGGTTAAATGTATTTTGGACGCTTTTAGGACCCCTCCACTCTAGGTTTATCTCGGCCCTCTACGTCTTTCACTCAAACGACTAGATCCACCTTTCATGTTGATCACTTGCTGAGTGCTTGATTTCCAGAGTTAATTAGATATTTTTCCATTCTCTCCACAGACGACGGAAGCGGGATGCAGAACACACTGGTGCATCAAAGCCCTTAACCAACACCATCAATTATCTCACGCGTTACCTATAGTACATATTATATGTGGTAGGGGAAACTGGAGCATAGAGCAGACATGGGAGAACATGCAAACTCCAAGGAGAAAAGTCCTGGAGGTAGACTTGAACCCAGGACCTTCTTACTGCAAAACACAAACCCTCCTCTGCGCCACCGTGCCACCAAATATGCTTTCGGGGGTAATGCACTTGATTTCTATCTCTGAAACATGCCTTGCTGTCAATTCCCATGTTGTTCCAAATGTTCTCTATATTTCAGATATTTTCAGTTATTTCTCACTTGAAGTCATTTTTCAGTAGAGAATTGTGAACGGCACAGTTGTCCTGTAGAAAAATAGACTCATTACCACATAAGGGCTCTCAGTCACCCCCGCAGAACCTCAAGCACCAGTTCCATTGAGGAAAAAAACCCTTCAGGTCATGGTGGTCTGTGCCGAAAATATCTAAAAAGGGAACTCCTTGTCTTGCAATTAACTGTAACAGTAATATCTGACAGGTATCGTGACACAGGCAATATATTATATAGAGACAATATGTGATGCGATCTGGGAAAACCTGTCGGATGTCACAAGTGTTTTTCCAATCACATACAAGTTTTTTATTTTAGAAGGCCCCGCCTTCTGAAATCCACCCGCTATGGCTCAGATCCAGACCTATGTGACCCAGCGATCTACAAGGGTTTGGCGAGAGTCAGGCTATATGTTAGGTGCATTGAAGAAAACAAAGCCTTTGAATATATTATCTCCTCGTCTGCTGACCACCCGACTGCAATCAGCTCAAATAAATCTTCATTTGTATGTCCTACTACACGGTTGTTCTTTTTATTCAACCAATACTATTAGATTTTGCTCCTGAGTAAAATTTAAATCACATCTTGCCGACACTGCAGCTTGATAAACTCAGTGGTAATAAGCCTCCCTGCTGCCTCCAGGACATAAACATCACAGAAAGGGCCTTAAGTGAGAGCTGGGCTGCGGACTCGGGCAGATAAAGCAAGAGCAAATGAAAAGAGAGGGGCCCTGGCTGATGCTAAACGCTCCATAAACGCCCCACTGCTGCCGCTAAAGTCGGCAGTGATTATAAGACGAAGGCAGAACGAGGCGCGGGCCAAAAAGAGGAGTCCTGCAGAATTAAGGTCAGATTCAAACGGGGGTAACAGGACTGAGCAGCAGGAGCAGAGGGGGAGGCGGTGGAGGACTACGAGGACTGGGAGCAGAGCGGCTAGAGTTGAAGTTTGTTTAAAAGAAAAGGTTTGAATGAAAGGATCCTGAAAATCTTTTACTAAAACTGTTTAAGTAAGATTAAGTAAGTAATCTTTATTTATACAGCGCCTTTCGCAGACCAGAGTCACAAAGTGCTTTACAATTGTTGTGGGCATTTGTCACTCACTCCACACGGAGATGCCAAGACCTAACGTACATGGATTTAGTGAAAGGGAAACTGGAGCACCCAGAGGAAACCTACGCAGGCACGAGGTTAACATACAAGCTCCACTCAGAAAGGCCCTGTTTTGACCGGGATTTGAACCCAGGACAATCTTGCTGAGAAGTGAGAATGCAATCCACTCAGCCCTCAATCCTTCTGTATGAAGGTATATAGGAGGATTGTCTACTTCCGAGTGGATCATCAAGACTATTGGTCGTCCTGATTGTTAATAACTTCTGGTGGTACATGCTTGTCAAATAAAATTACAGTTTTGTTCAAAAAGTGGAGAGGAAGGTTGTTTCCTAAAATTTGGGAAAATCCTCCTATACAAGAGATACTTTATTCGTCACAGACAGTAGGAATGTGGAGCACACAGCACAAGATAAAGCCCTATCATAAAATAAGCAATATAAAATCTCTATCATTAGCATAATAAGGAAGTAAGTCTAAAATCTCTATCATTAGTATAATAAGGAAGTAAGTCTAAAATCTCTATCATTAGCATAATAAGGAAGTAAGTCTAAAATCTCTATAATTAGCATAATAAGGAAGTAAGTCTAAAATCTCTATCATTACTATAATAAGGAAATAAGTCTAAAATCTCCAACTTTAGCATTGTTAAAAAAGCTAGACTCTAGAACAAAAACCCTTGACTTAACATAATAAGGAGCAAGTTTAAAATGCTGCATATTCTAGTGCAAGTAATATATAGTAGTGTGTATATATTTTTACATGTTAGCAGCATGAGGGTATGGGACCTCATGCTGCTGACATGTACAAGTGACTATACAGCTTCTTATTTGCCACAGTTGGGTATGGATATAATGAAAAAGCGTTTGGACATTAGTATAGACATATTGTAGCCCTGACCATCACCTCATGCCACTGCACTGATGTTACTGATCCTTGGCTTTAATGTTTCACGGACCTTGTACTGGAAATGCTGTTGTTCATCCATCTGCCAGCAACATACTCTTCTTTATTTTTATTGTGCGGCTGCCGACTAACAGCACTGCCCCGTCGTTGCATGTACACAAATGTCACCACATTGTCTCTTAGATTTTGCTTCTAATTTTGTATTGCTCCAAAGGGAGTTGAGAAGTGCAGTCAAGACAAAACACGCCCAAGGACTCAGGCTTCGAGGTGAATATTTCAATTTAATGTATTTGTCTCAATATTAATATCAAGCCTTTACTTTTAGGGTCTGTGTGAAGTTTTGATACATGGATTCTGAAGGTGTAGTTCACTTGGGGATGGGGTTGACACAAAAGCACAGGAAGAGTTGGGTTCACATAACAGACACCTGTCCAGTTTGTGTAAAGATATTATACATTGATTCATCAGAAAGTTGGTCCACATGGGAGGAGAGGTACTAAAGAAATTGATCCGTGTGTGTCTGTGTGCGTGCGCCTTAAGCTGTGTATACACCGCACTCAACTTAGACTTGTGGGCGTCAGGTTTGCATTAAAAATTAATGGTGGCGTGTGTCAGATGGAGCCAAGAGACCAGGCGTCACTTGGCGTGCGTCAAAAGCGGTGCATTGGAGCGTTAAGCGCGCCAAATGACGCGCGTAACGCTCACGTATGTTTTGGCATCACAATCCCTTGTTTTGTTGTCACTATTGTTCTTACAGTGGGTCCCATTCCGTTTTGTCGTCTTCATTCGCGCTTCTCGGGAATCACGCAGCTGCGTGAAAAATAGTACATCTTATCGCCACAAGGTGGCAGGCTAAGTCCACTTTAGCTCTGCCAGCGACTTAGACGCTCAGGTATAAGACTGCGTGCAAACCTGTCTAGCCCAGAGGTGCTATGTTGGCCGAATGGATAGCATCAAAGACTGGGGCCTGGAGAACCCAGGTTCGATTCTTGTCTGAGGCACATCTTTTGGTTGCTTGTGGCAAAATTGTTTTTTCATTAAACAATTATTATATAACATCTTGTCTTTAATGTCTGGAAAAATCGAGGTGAAATTCACTAGTGTTATACGTTAAATATTGTGATATGTTTTGATAAACCGAACGTTACGTTACATCCTCCGCTGCTGTGACCGCCGCTCTGACAGCTCAGTGAACGCACTGCAGTCTGGGCTCCGAGCGCGGACCATAGACACGCGAACAGAACCACAGACAGGACCATAGACACCCGAACAGAACCACAGACAGACAATTTACATTTACATTTACATATACGCAGACAGAACCCAGACAGGCGGAGACACGCGAGACACGCGGATCATACTTGGACAGAACCAGAGACACACGAAGCATAGACACTCGAGTCGGACAGGTCCATTTGTTTTATTTGTGTTTAAAGTTACCTAAGTTTCTCCTTGCATTAAAAATGCTTGGTGGTTGTGGATATTTAGACTGCGTGATTTGATAGAATAATACTGGCAATGTCTAATACATATCTAATTTTCACTGGACTCAGACTTAAATTTTAATAGCCACATCAAATCAGTAACATCAGCAGCTTTTTACCATCTAAAAAACATTGCCAGGATCAAAAACATAGTGTCTAAAGCAGACCTGGAGATTCTTATCCATGCATTTGTCTCCAGTAGGTTAGACTACTGCAATGGCCTGCTCACAGGTCTGTCCAAACAGGCTGTAAAACAGCTGCAGTACATTCAAAATGCAGCAGCTCGAGTCCTGACTAGAACCAGGAAGTACGACCACATTAGTCCAGTTCTCAGGTCTCTGCACTGGCTTCCTGTGGCTCAGAGAATAGACTTTAAAACAGCTCTGCTTGTGTACAAGTCTCTCCATAGCCTCGCACCAAAATATATTAGATTGGAAACTGTGTCTCAGATCATATGGCCCTGACCTGTGGAGTCCCACAGGGGTCGATCCTGGGACCTCTTCTGTTCAATCTCTACATGCTGCCGTTAGGTCAGTTAATACGCAGAAACGAAGTTTCCTATCATAACTATGCAGACGACACTCAGATCTATGTCTCACTGACTACAGGAGAACATGGACCAGTGGACTCACTCCTTCACTGTATCCAACAGATCAGTGAGTGGATGCAAAACAACTTCCTTCAGCTAAACGCAGACAAAACTGAAATGATTCTTTGGTCCCCAGAAACAAAGAGAGCGTCATCTGTCACCTACAGTCTCTCTCCCTAAAACCTTCAAACAAGGTCAGAAATCTAGGGGTAATACTGGACTCAGACTTAAATTTTAATAGCCACATCAAATCAGTAACATCAGCAGCTTTTTACCATCTAAAAAACATTGCCAGGATCAAAAACATAGTGTCTAAAGCAGACCTGGAGATTCTTATCCATGCATTTGTCTCCAGTAGGTTAGACTACTGCAATGGCCTGCTCACAGGTCTGTCCAAACAGGCTGTAAAACAGCTGCAGTACATTCAAAATGCAGCAGCTCGAGTCCTGACTAGAACCAGGAAGTACGACCACATTAGTCCAGTTCTCAGGTCTCTGCACTGGCTTCCTGTGGCTCAGAGAATAGACTTTAAAACAGCTCTGCTTGTGTACAAGTCTCTCCATAGCCTCGCACCAAAATATATTAGTGACATGTTAGTCCCATATGAACCAGCCCGGACTCTGAGGAGCACAGGGACTGGACTCCTGTTAGTGCCCAGAGTCAGAACTAAACATCGGGAGGCTGCTTTTCAGATTCATGCTGCTAAAATCTGGAACAGTCTTCCTGAAGATGTGAGACAGGCCTCCTCTCTGACAATGTTTAAAACCAGGTTAAAGACAGTTCTGTTTAACTGTGCATACAACTGAGGGATTTTATATTTCTATCTTTCTTTTTAATGTTCTGTGATAATTTATGATTTTAATGCTTTCTTGTTTTGTTCAGCACTTTGAATTGCCTTGTGTATGATTTGTGCTATATAAATAAACTTGCCTTGCCACTTCGGCGCTGACTGCTTCAAAGGAGACCGAAGGAAAAGCAGTTTGCGCCCATGGCTCACGAGCCTGATCCACGAGGCTCATGGCCAGGCTCACGAGCCTGATGTATGATGAGCCTGTGGACTAGATATTTTTTTGCATATCGCATTTGCACTGTCCTTGTACCTGGCTTTGTTTGAATCTGGATTTGTACATAGCTCATCCAAAAACCATATGTTTCCAACTAGAATTGTCTTTATTCACAGCATCATGGTTAAATTAGTTAAATGCATTAGTTATTAAACAATGGGTCTATAGTGCTGTCATAAACTTACGCCGGGAATACAGACATGCCAGACAAAGCACCAATAAAAAACATGGCACAAATGCATTTTTCAATCCTGGTAACGGTAGCGACATGAACTTGGTCAGAATAATCCAATACCAGTATCTGCAAAATACTACACAAATCTTCTAGTCTTTTTCCACTAAAGGGATAGAAAAATAATTTACCGTAACAGCCAGAATTTCCTTTCCACATTATTACTACTATTGCAGTGTATTGTCATAACTCCCGTATTCCCTTCTGCGCAACTATTGCTTGTGTCCCATAAAACTGCTGAAGAAGGCGGCAGAGGGAGAAGAAAACATGGCTGCCAAAACCCTGCTGTCCCTAAATCACATAAACTGGTGCAAACATCTGGAGGAGCATGCCAATAATACGATCAGCATTCCACACCTCACCAGACCGTTGACGCCGCAAGCTAGAAGCAGAACAGAAAGAAGACAGAGCTGAGAAAAAAAAAAAGTTGGTGTGGGCAGTGTTACATGGTGGAAAGGAGGGCGGACCCAAAATTCAATACTGCAAAAAACATAATTTAATAACCAAGAATCCAAAAATCAAAAACTGTAAAAACACAGGAACTGAAGACGAACCAAGAACAAACAATCAATGGCCTGACAACAAGAGTGAAAGAGCACAGGGAATTAAACTGAGACACAGGTGAAACAAATCAGGGCAGGGCAGGGAATCAACAGAACAGGAAGTAAAACTCTAAAAAGACACAGGGGAAAAGAATTACAAAATAAAACAGGAACCAAAAGTGATAACCATGACAGTACCCCCCTTCCAAGGGACAGCTTCCATGATGTCCCAAAGAACGAGTCCAGGATTGTGGAGGGGGTCTGGAGGAGGGAAGCCAAAGGATTCCTGCTGTGGTTGCAAAACAGGCGGGAAAATAACAATCGAGTCCAGTGTTGACCTCCCACAAGGCCAGGGGAACAAGGGACCCCAAACGGAAAACTATGATTGCCGGTGGCTCAGAGACATGGAGGACAGAAGAGCTCCCCAGACGGAGATCTAGGTCTGGCCGAGGCTCCAGGGAAGGTCTAGTGGGAGGTCCCCATGGACAGGAGGCATGGGTGAAACAGAAACCACCTGGTATTTATGCCAGACGTACCTGCCAGACGTGTCTACCTCTGGCAGGTGCTCCAAGACAAGTTGGGTGTCGAGCTGGAGCCCGGTGTTGACCACAAACAAGCATAGGAAACAGGACCATCCCGGGCGGAAATCAATGTCCGGCGATGGCTCAAACACGGAGACAAGACCACCCCAGGCGGAGAAACGGAGGGTCAGCACCGGGCAGCAGACTCACAAGGCATAGGTAAACCATGGGAACAGGTGTAGAAAGAAACAAAAAAAAAGAAAAACAATGCAGTATGATGAGTCCAGGTGTGGTCAGTCCATTCTGTTACGTGGTGGAAAGGAGGAGGGACCCAAAATTCAATACTGCAAAAATATAATTTAATCCAACCAAGAATCCAAAAAAATCAAAACTGAAAAAACACAGGAACTGAAGACGAACCAAGAACAAACATTCAATGGACTGACAACAAGAGTGAAAGAGCACAGGGAATTTAACTGAGAGACACAGGTGAAACAAATCAGGGCAGGGCAGGGAATCAACAGAACAGGAAGTAAAACTCTAAAAAGACACAGGGGAACAGAATTACAAAATAAAACAGGAACCAAAAGTGATAACCATGACAGGCAGATGGAATGGGTGGGAACAGACAGAAAGTTTCAAATATAAGGTCGGTCATGAGGAGGAAGAAAAGTAAGCTTAAAAGAGACAGAATGTACGTTTTTAATGCAGATGTACTGTTGATGAAAAAGTAAAATGGATAGGAAGATGATATTTATGTATTTATATTTTATACTTTGATTCTCAACATGAGTTTCCAATCAGAAAGTAGATGCGAATCAAATAAGTTTCTCATTTGGGTTGCCTGTTTTTTCTTTGTTTAAATCCAGCTGAAAAAGCAAATTGCTGAATTTAGCAGCAAAAATAAAAAACCTGGCAGCAATCAGGCACTGCCCACATCCACTTCTTCATATCGCGAGGCTTCATCCTAGCAGCAGCTTCAATCATGCTACAACCCTCCTCCTCCCCGTCTCCCCCTCGTTCCTGGGCGCCTCTGTCATCATTTTCTAGGTGTAGGTCTAAACGCCAAATCCTAACCACAGTTTTGTACAGCAACATTGAATGTCATCTTGAAAACATTGTCCTCAGAGTCGTATCCTATTTACTGTATGTAGTGTCAGATTAATTGCCAACCAATAAACAATACAGTTCTCCATCGATCCATCCGTTTTCTACCCCTTAGTCCATTTCGGGCGGGCGGGCGGGGGGCTGTCAGAGATGCCACCCAGTACACATAGCACCAGCCCCTCACCGATCGGTCGGCACTAGATCATATACAGAATCGGGACGAAACCTGAAGTAACAATCCTACTTTCGAATTAGTTTTAGACTAAAAAGTCCTTAAGTAGTGACTGGTTAAGTTTTTGGTGTCTGATTAAGATGGTTAAGGTTAGGGTTAAGGCTGGGTTGGGGTTATTTAATGGGAATGGCTGGTTAAGTTTAGGCATAAATAGGTGGTTTGTTCTGCTTCTGTCCCGATTCCGTATATGATCTAGTGCCGACCCTCACTGATCCTCCTGCAGGTGGTGAGTCCAGAGGAGCATTGATCTTCCAGCAGAGTCTTCAGGCAAAGTGGGGTTAAGTGTCTTGCCCAAGGACACAATATACAGTTCTAATAATATCAATTTTCGTCGGTTCGAGTTTCTCCAGATTGAAACACAATCTTGGTTGGGACCAGAGCTGTAGGATATTACCTATTGTATATGTTTTTTTTATTGGTAGGAGAAACCGGAGCAGCCAGACATTGGGAGAACATGCAAACTCCACTCTTATAGGCCCTGTTCTGACCGGGATTCGAACTTTCTGACCACGTTCAAATCCAGGTTAAATCAGTTCTGTTTAGCTGTGCGTACAACCGCTCTTTTTAATGTACTGTGATTTGTTAAGGATTTTAATACCTTGTGTGACCGTCTCAATCTTGTTTGGTTCAGCACTTTGAGATGCCTTGCCTATGAATAGTGCTTTCCTTGCCTTGCCTCTCTACCTGAAAAGTGATAGCGATAACCACCAACAAACCAGCCTAATAGAACCGCAGTAATTAAATAACTTGACTTAATAGACTGGTTTTATTTTCACCTGTCTTTCTCTCTAAATGTCGCCATCACTCCTCTTCATATAAGCAGCAGAAAGAGGTTGATGTCACATGAGCAAAAGGAACACTGTTGGTGCGGTAATTACGTTAGCCGTAACCCTGCAGCCCATTTATTATTAAGAACCAATGATTTACACAGAAACAAAGGAAAGAAATAAATTGAATTATGATTAACAACTTCCCTAGGCACATTGTTCTATAAAATCTAATTATCAGTCATTGTTTCAGATCAAAGTTAATTAAGTCAGCTTGTTCTATGACTGTATGAACCTTTTGTTAAGATTAATAAATATGAATATAGTTGATTATCATTAGTCTGTATGTGTAGGGGTAAAATTAGTAGGCGCAGGGGAAAATTAATCTCTGAATGCTTATTATACATGACCTTCTGAACTTCTTCTGAAAAAAAACAATAAGGACAATATGTGCACACTGCTTGTTCATTGTACTGTAAAACATGACTTAGTGTTTCATAATTTATTCAAAAAGCTGTATTCCTTCTGTGTCCATCCAAGAGTATCCATATAACATCATAATAACTACGTGAAACTCAACATAAATAATGCAGATGGCTGTAAAGTGTGGGAGCTTTAACTGCACTGGTCAGTAATCATGAATGTGTATATTTGGTCGTAAAAAGGGTTCTTTCTGAAGCACGGCCTTTTAAAATGACACTGTTAAAAGATTCTGATTTAGTATTGACGGAAAAGCGCATGGGGTTTAACAATGGGTGTAAAATGTGTTGTAGATGGTGCTTTTATTCAAACATCGAAAGCAGGGAGAGAATGGTTTTGTTTACAAGAGCATTCAAGGCCTGGCTGAGCAAAGCTAATCTCACCTCACTTGCAAAGAAACAAAAAAAATAAAATCAATACAAGATTTTGTGTTTTCAAATTTTCCTGTTGTTTTATCTAACTATTAATTAAAGGCGCTATACCTGTTTCTGCAAGGTTTGAATGTTTAGCACCGCCCCCCAACTCGCTCACAGGCTTCTCATTTCCTCTACGCTCTCATTCCACGGAGCCATCTAGTTTTATTTGCGATCTATATGCAAACATTAGCATGAGCACCATTTCTTGTAAGCTGTTCAACAATCACTGATGAAATGGTAGAAAAAGAAACGCACTGCTAACAAAATATATGACTGAAAGATTACTGCTTGTTCCGCGTCCGAATGTAGTCCGAGCATAGATAGTCCGAGGCGGTCCCGCAGGTCTCTCCCATAGACAAGTCTCTCCAGAGCAGGGGTCACCAACCTTTTTCATTCAGAGAGCTACTTTTATACAACAGAAGAGGCAGAGAGCTAGTCCTTTTTGCAGTTGTGATAAAAATCTATGTAATAATTATGACAAAACATGGAGAACACATGGGAAATGTTCCATATTATTATGTAACCCTCTATGTATAGTTATAATAGACATACAATGACTCAAAATGTATTCATTCAAGATCATTTGTCAGATTCTAAATCCTTTGGCGAGGTACCTGAAAGAGACTGGCGAGCTACTGGTAGCTCCCGAGCCACAGGTTGGAGACGTCAGCACTAGATCATATACGGAAGCGGGACGGAAGCGGTAGTAAACATAACAAACTCCCTATTAATGCCTAAACTTAACCAGCCATTCCCAAAAAATAACCCCAACCCAGCCTTAACCCTAACCTAAACCATCTTACTCAGACACCTAAAACTTAACCAGTCACCACGTAAGGACTTATTAGTCTAAAACTATTTCGAAAGTAGGAGTGTTAATTCCGGTTTCGTCCTAAGTCCGTATATGAACCGTGCCGAACTGTTGGAGACCCCTGCTCCAGAGGATACGATGTAGGCTAACTATGTTCACCCGGGCTTGATTTCTTCTTTGATCATTTTTTTGCTTTAGTTCCCTCTTCTCTTCCTCACCATTGTGTCGTTTGGGCTGTTTTACTGTGTATGCAGTTACAGCAACAGTATAGTTGTATAGCCAATTCTACTAACATGCTACTGTGTTCAGCAGCGCTGTGGAGGCTAGAGTACGCAGCCTCGTTCTGTGAGTGGAGGAGAGTGAGCGTCACGCTAAGTCTCTACTCAGCACTTTTTACGGCCTGAATTCATACACAAGCTGAATCAATGAGCTCAAGTTTTCAATTAAATAAAGGATTAAACTTGTATGTAGTAATAGGCCTTTTTATAAACTCAAAAAATAAAATAAAAAATAAAAACGGGTATAGCATCTTTCATTTGTATATTGTGAAGGTTCTTTTTACAGAACACATGGCTTGGTCGGAAAGGGCGTTTTCAGAAGTTTTTAATTAAAAACTCTCAGTAGAAAAAACAGTGGGAAATTACAAAACACGTATTTACAGAGCACAGTGAAAAGTCTTCAGGCGAAAAGGATATTTACAAATAAAAATATACACGACTTCTGCAATAAGTCTCTTTTCCCTATACTGTAACACTTGCTCTTGCAGTCCACGTTACCTTCACTGTAACCAAGTCACGACTCCCATGGGGCAGACAAGCACACCTTTTGTACCCTGCTGGCCCCTCCCACATTACAAATCAATCATCGAATAAAACAATCATATCTACACTACATGAGTATTTCCTTATGTTCATGATTTCATAATACCGTTCCACATTGATTGACATATTTACCATAAAATACATTATGAGCTACACACTGCAAAGAGTCCAAATGTCCATGCAAATGAGCTGTGGTCACCTGACCCACAGACAGGTGCATTTAATCCACGGGCTCCTTATGTCCGGGTTTGCCAAACCGCACCATGGAGACGCCACGACCACGCCAGCACAGGCGAGTGAATGACACATGTAACTAGATTTAACACACCATGCAACGCTTCCAAGTGTGCACCCTGAAGACGCGTTCACGCACGCTACATGTCACAAACACAGTCCCTAGCAGTAGTCAATGAATGGGCTTGGCCGTTGCGCGCAGCCACCATGGCACCGGGCGCGCGCATCTTCACATGCGCTCCGTGGGACAGCGTGCTCAGGGACGGGCTCACCCCGTCACATTATCCCTCCCCTCTGGAAGGTTGACACTGTGGGGAAACCGTATAGTCCGCACCACCACGGACCAAACCCGCAGCTTGAGTACGCTGGCCCCTGGCGCGCTCCTCACTCTCCGGGAGCGATCCGGTGAATATAGCGACCGTGAGT
The DNA here is from genome assembly GCA_964034765.1 of Knipowitschia caucasica. Taxonomy (NCBI): domain Eukaryota; kingdom Metazoa; phylum Chordata; class Actinopteri; order Gobiiformes; family Gobiidae; genus Knipowitschia; species Knipowitschia caucasica. Next base: position 21,367,741 of record OZ035833.1, read on the forward strand.
CTCTGCTTGATTCTCACCCGGGTCCTGCTCCTCCCAGCTTCTGGTGAAGTCGCTGGGTCCACAAACTTAAGATGCCTCTCACGCGGTGATAGAGGCAGCGGGCCCCGGGGTTCAGCCGCTTCCAGTCCTCGGAGGCATTACGCGCTCCTCTTCCCTCCACTGCCCAGCCAGGCCGTCTCCCCGGACACCTGCTCAGCCACCGGTTGTGGCCCTGTAGCTCTCCTTGATCAATCAACAGACATTTCCACACTTCGTTCCGAGCCCTTAGTGTTTCCCGACCGCCATCCCACTTCTGACACCATATGTGAAGGTTCTTTTTACAGAACACATGGCTTGGTCGGAAAGGGCGTTTTCAGAAGTTTTTAATTAAAAACTCTCAGTAGAAAAAACAGTGGGAAATTACAAAACACGTATTTACAGAGCACAGTGAAAAGTCTTCAGGCGAAAAGGATATTTACAAATAAAAATATACACGACTTCTGCAATAAGTCTCTTTTCCCTATACTGTAACACTTGCTCTTGCAGTCCACGTTACCTTCACTGTAACCAAGTCACGACTCCCATGGGGCAGACAAGCACACCTTTTGTACCCTGCTGGCCCCTCCCACATTACAAATCAATCATCGAATAAAACATCATATCTACACTACATGAGTATTTCCTTATGTTCATGATTTCATAATACCGTTCCACATTGATTGACATATTTACCATAAAATACATTATGAGCTACACACTGCAAAGAGTCCAAATGTCCATGCAAATGAGCTGTGGTCACCTGACCCACAGACAGGTGCATTTAATCCACGGGCTCCTTATGTCCGGGTTTGCCAAACCGCACCATGGAGACGCCACGACCACGCCAGCACAGGCGAGTGAATGACACATGTAACTAGATTTAACACACCATGCAACGCTTCCAAGTGTGCACCCTGAAGACGCGTTCACGCACGCTACATGTCACAAACACAGTCCCTAGCAGTAGTCAATGAATGGGCTTGGCCGTTGCGCGCAGCCACCATGGCACCGGGCGCGCGCATCTTCACATGCGCTCCGTGGGACAGCGTGCTCAGGGACGGGCTCACCCCGTCACATATATATTGGGAAAAAAAAGTTGGTCTAATTTCTATTTATTGGACATGTACACTTCTCCATTGTGAGATAAATCAAGTTTATCTTATCTAATTGGACTATGGTAACAGCCTGCTTACATGTCTTAGTAAAAAAGATCTGGCTTGTTTACAAGTTGTTAAAAATTCTGCTGCGAGGCTTTTGACCCGCACCCAGAGAGCCCACAATACTCCCATCTTCACCCCTATGTCTCCAACAGGAGCCTGAGGTCCTCCACTCAGAACGTGTTGATGGTTCCCCGCACTGTTTTTAAAATCAGAGGAGACAGATCCTTCCAGGCAGTTGCTCCTTGCCTCTGGAATGAGCTTGCTCAGTCTCCGCACATCTTAAAGACTGTCAATGATTTTATGTCCCAACTTAAGACCTATTTGTTTGGACGGGCTTTCTCGACCCACTGTTCATAGGCCTCTGTGAACGGTGTTTTTCTGTGTTTTTGTTTTTAAATCTGACTTGTATGTGTATTTTATGTGTTCTAATTAGAGCCGGGACTTTAACGCGTTTAGCACACCACTAACCCCCACTTTCGTGAGAAATCTACAGGTCCCCCTTAGCACAGACAGCTGAGTTAGCACAACAAGCGGCGGAGCTAACCTGAAACTTCCTCGTCTTCGTCACCGGTTACTGCTTACACAGCGAGACAGCCATCCAATGGAAAGTCTCGTTCTATCATCCTATGATCACGCCATCCACGTGAAAATCCATATCCATGTATTTATCCATATTGGGAGACGCTAGCTCCGTAAACAACAATGGGTGTGCGGTAGCCGGGGGCGATAGCTTCGTGGGTGCGGGGAGGGGAGCAGAAAGAGAGAGGCGAGTCCGCTGCTTCAAAATCCCAAAGTCAGTTAGTGCAGCTTTAAGCTTATGTTTTCAGTCATTATTCAATGGTAAACTAAAAATCCATTTGAAAAAAAATACTTCTCACTGTTCTCAGGTCTATGGAAGCCCGTTTCCGCCATGTAAAAAAAAAAAAAGCCTACAGAAAGTCAAAATTTCGACTTTAAAAGTCAAAATTACGACTTTAAAAGTCAAAATTACGACTTTAAAAGTCAAAATTTTGACTTTAAAAGTCAAAATTTCGAATTTAAAAGTCAAAATTTCGACTTTAAAAGTCAAAATTACGACTTTAAAAGTCAAAATTACGAGTTTTCAACTGCGCATGTGCAGTTGAAAACTCGTATGTGTTGTTGTCTGGAACGGTCTCTGGTCATCCCTGTTATAGATCCATGACCATGGGTCATCCTCTACCTGCAGATTATGTGAAGATTTTGCCTACAGACAGTGACCACATCCATGAAGTAGCAGCAATAATGTTGTGGTAGTAATCGCGTTAAAATGCAAACGGTCTCTCCGTTTATGATTAGAATCTGCTTCAGAAGCCTCTATTTAATTTATCCTAAACGGACTGTGGAAGATTAATAATAAAACACATGTGGCTGTTCAAAGTCATTGAGCATCAACTGGTGACGTCTGGTCAGTATCATTGCGATCGATGGATGCACCAGAAATGCAGTGAATATTATTGTGACTGACAGAGAGACCGTTCGAGATTACTGGACAGTGAGGGAGGTCCGCAGACAGAGGCAGGAGAACCACAGACAGAGGCAGGAGAACCACAGACAGAGGCAGGAGAACCACAGACAGAGGCAGGAGAACCACAGACAGAGGCAGGAGAACCACAGACAGAGGCAGGAGAACCACAGACAGAGGCAGGTAAACCACAGACAGAGGCAGGAGAACCACAGACAGAGGCAGGAGAACCACAGTCACGGGCACTGACAATAATACCCTTTTGGAATTGTGATCAGTGCATTGAAGAGTATGTGACGTGTGTGCGTGCACGCGGGGGTGAGCTGATGGAGCGAGCGTGCGGGTAAAGTTGTTGGCGTATGAGCAAGAACACAGAGACATACAGGGAATAAGTACCTTGTCTGATTATTTTATTGTGACAAAATAAAGCCCACGACACTTTTAGCAACAAACCGGAGAAATAACTCCGCAGATAACAGTGAGGGTCTTTGAAAAGGGAGTTAAACCCATTATAGATGCATGAATAAAACCCCGTACTCAACACGTAGAAAGCGCATCATTTCAGCCGTGGAAATACTCGCTCCGTGTGGACCTCTCTCAGCGCCATCGTCTGGTCAGAGTGGTCTACAGCAGATTGGATTGGAATGTCTCGATGGCTCATTTTCCTTTGATTTATTATAAAAACGTATTGCTCACATTATTTGTTACTATGTCGAAATAAGAAGTCGTTTGATTTAAATGTTGTATATATGTAAATTGAATTTAACATAAATAAATAAAAAGACAGCTCCTCCCTGCGTCCTACGACCGCGGTCTGGGGCTTAAACAGGAACCTTTTACAGAATCAATCAAACAACATTATTTCTGGCTACTTCAAGGATGCAGTGGTCGCTGTCAGCAATATCTTCACATAATCTGCAGGTGAAGGACGTCCAGAGACCGTTCCAGACAACAACACATACGAGTTTTCAACTGCACATGCGCAGTTGAAAACTCGTAATTTTGACTTTTAAAGTCGAAATTTTGACTTTTAAAAGTCGTAATTTTGACTTTTAAACTCAAAATTTTGACTTTCTGTATGCTTTTTTTTTTTTTTACATGGCGGAAACGGGCTTCCATACAGGTCAAATATTTATATGTGATTAAAATGCGATTAATTAATTACAAAGCCTCTAATTAATTAGATTAACTTTTTTAATCGAGTCCCAGCACTAGTTTTAATGTGAAGCACTTTGTGATCCTGGCCTGTGAAATATGCTATATAAGTAAACTTGACTTACTTACTTCCGTAATATTATTGTGTTGTATTCAGTAATATCCCTTTTTACATTCAAATTAAATAGCATGTTTTTCATTTTTCATCTTTAATTTATTTTTGAAAAATGATAAACCTCGCGGCTGTAATGTTTATTGAAGTATTCAATAATTACCAGAAAGGTTAATTGAGAACAAATTATTCTTTACAACAAGAAAAGAACAGACAACATAAACTCATTCACATCCCACACACGTCGCTCATAAGAAAACACATAAATATAACCTTGTGTATGCTAGAAATAAAATCAATTCTGTTATCATTTGGTACAGTGCATATCTGAATTCCTTGCTCAATATTTTCAGTCTCTGTAAAAAAGAAAAAGAACCATACCATACTGCTTAAGTTGCGCTCTTTTTTACTTTCCATATTGCTTTGACAAATGCACGATGTCTCGGCTGTTTTCCCTGCACACAACAGAGACTGGATTTTTGTGTGTGTGTATAACTTTACAATTGCTGACATTTCCATGGACTCAAACCGTCTTTGTCTTTACAGAGCCTCCTCGCAGGCCGCTGCCACCTTGCGTTTGTTCCCTGATTGTTTCTGCCGTGCGGAGGATGTCAGTCTCTCGGTGGTCCCTCGGTGTCTCTGTGGATCCACATCACTTTCACTTTCTCTCCTCCCCGGCTCTTCACTCTAATCCCAGTGGCTTTTCCCTCTCCTCTGCCGGCCTCACTCAAACACAGTAAACCTCCAATTACAACCACACACTGCCAAAAAGAAAAGGCAAGAAAAACTCCTCAACTCAAACATTCTCTCATTATCTCATTGAGTTCTTGTTTGAAATGGAAATATGTTTCGAAATCATCTGTTAAGTTGTTCCAATTAGTGACTTATTGATTTCAAAGGTTCTAAATGTCAGAACATATAGTATTTTAGCTTCCCATTCAACTATAAGTATGGTCTTCTCCATCATGAGAACGGGTTTTTCATGTGAGGTGGAAGTCTTTTTGTTGTTGTATAGTTTTAAAGAAAGACCAAGCCCCTGGTCTCAAGTCAAGATGTCAGAGTGAGATTGAGAAGCTAGTCAAAGAAAGAAAGCACTTAAGGAAGCAACGGAAGAGGGCTTCGGACTTAGAAAAAGATGGAATTGAAGCATCGCAAGGCAGAATCAAGCAAAGATTGTCAACTTTACGAAGTGTAGAGAGGTTGAGGAAACTACGCCAAAAAAGGAGCGGGAAAGAGCTTCTTTCTACAAAAACCCGTACAACTTTACTAAAAGCCTAATTGCACAAGAATAATCAGGTGTTTTGAAAGTCTCATTGAGGAAGCTAGAGGAGTACCTGAAAGACACACACTCAGAGGCCGGCACAGCACCTAATCAACGTCAAGAGCCTGTTATCCTTCCGACGGATATGCCAACCGATATGTGAAATGAACACTGGCCCCCATACATGGAATGATGTTGTCATTATCTGGCATAATTATCAATATGCCATATCTATTGTACATTTTAGTGGTGTAGGGAAAACCGTAGCACCCAGAGGAAACCTACACAGACACAGGGGCAACATGAAATCTCCACACAGAAAGGCCTGAATAACTTGAGTGTGGGCATTTAGCTCTTTCTAACAGCTCTACAGTGAAAGTAATATGCTCACCAAGCTTGCGTATTACGTATTTGTGAGCATATATTTGTTAATCCGGCAGTATTTACACATAATCTTGTTTTTTTTCCTCTCCTTTAGTCAGACACACAGCCCCCTGTTGACAGAGCGCTCCTCCTCCCTCGTGTTTGGTGAGCTCCTAGCTGTCCTTGAGTCGTTGAGTAATTAGCCTGGGAGTCATTACCTGCTCCACCGCCCTGTGATAGGCATTGTTTTTATTTGCAAAAGCGACAGAAAAATTAGCGGTTTGTGGAGAAAGAAACCAGCCCTGCGTCACTTCACGTGGGTTTATTGACATCCAAGTTACAGCCTTGTTTGTTTGTGCTCTTTCATTATGACGTTCACATGTAGTCTTATCATTGCTATTCACAAGTCTCACTGTCTGCTTTGTGGACGCACTGAAGGGACACCGAAGCTCAGTCATCCCCAGCCTGGACACGTGGACCGGATCTGCCCCAGCTGCCTTGGTGCCCTCTCCCTGTACCCTGGATGAGGGACTCTGGCTCAACAGACTTTGAGCCCTGGATTATAGCCTGTCTGTGGATGGGAGTGGATCTCTCCTCACTGTGGTTCTTCCCGAGGTTTCTCCCTTTTTTTCCACTAGGGTTTTTAGTTTTCCCTTTACCTTCTGCCTGTGATAGGCATTGTTTTGATATGTACCTCAGATTCACTCCCATTCTACTAAGCAGGCTCATAATGCTGACTTGGTCGTCAATCGGCCCAGAACAAAATCATTGAAAAAGACTGTTATTTTCCGAGCGGCTCAACTTTGGAATGAGCTTCCGAGGGAGATGAGAAATCAAACTTCTCTACATATTTTTAAAAGAAAACTCAAATATCAAATGTGCAATGCATCATTATAATGCATGGCTTCATGCCTTGATGCCTTGTGTTGTTTACGGATGCTGACTTGGCATTTGATCTATTTGATCTATGCTTTTTACATTATGGTAGTGAATTAACGTATTGTAATGAATAATGTACTGTATTAATGAATGTATATATATATTTTTTTGTATTTTAATTTTTTTTGTAATACACTCGTCTTAACTGGGACCCCAGGAAGATTAGCAACCACTTTGGTGGAAGCTAGTGGGGATCCCCAATAAACAAGATTCAGATTCATTTAATTTGCCATTTGCAATAAAAACACCACATTGGAATATATTAGCAAAAGTCTCCAGTGTGCACAGAAAAATACAGACATAAAACATTAAAGTACAGAAAAAAAACAAATAAAACAGACAAATGTCACTGTGAAATCGATCGACTAAAACAGTATCAATACAAAGAGCAAGAAGATTAAAGTGCTCTGTTTAGACACCTAACAGCTTGTGGGAAGAAGCTGTTTGCATGTCTAGATGTCTTGCATCTAAGAGAGCAATATCTTCTGCCAGAGGGAAGAAGCTGGAACATAGCTTTCCCAGGGTGGCCAGAAGAGTCATTGATGATTTTAAGAGCTCGGTTTAAAAGTCTGGATTCTTAAAGAACCTCCAGAACAGGAAGCTCACAGCCCACGGTCCTCTTTGCAGAGCGGAGCACGTTGTTTAGAGCTCTCCTTTCTTTATCTGTGATGTTTCCAAATCACACGGTTTGGGCGGCATGGTGGCTGAGTGGATAGCACTCTCGCCTCTCAGCAAGAAGATCCTGGGTTCGAATCCCGGTCGGACCAGGGCCTTTCTGAGTGGAGTTTGCATGTTCTCCCCGTGTCTGCGTAGGTTTCCTCCAGGTACTCTGGTTTCCCCTACCACTAAAAATATGTCCAATAGTTCTAGCATGTGCCTCCTGTACTGGCGACCCCGCTCCCATCTCTGTGTGGAGTGAGAGACAAATGCCCAAAATTAACAATTGTAAACCGCTTTGAGACTCAGATCTGCAGTGAAAAGGCGGTATATAAATAAAAACTTACTTACTTACTTACTTACACAGACACAGAACCAACAAGTAAACCTTCAATGGTGCAGCGAAAAAAGTTAAGCAGAATCTTAGAGTTAGTGGTAAATTCTCTAAGTTTTCGCAGAAAGTAGAGACGCTGACGAGCTTTCTTAACGACCCGGTCAGTGTTTTTGACCCATTTCACAATTCTGCCTTGTATGTGTATGTCTAATTATAAAGATGGATAGAGATATAGCAATATAAAGATATTAAAGCATTTACAGCTAGCTTAGAAACATAGCAGCTACTCATGTTGAATGTTTTGTGTGCTCCCTGTGTGCTCTTACTAGTAGCAACTTTGACATTTCTTCAGTATGGGACGAATTAAGGCTCTCTGATCTTATTCTAATGCAGCCCTGCTAATAATAGCTTGAATCAAGTGTTTTTTAATATTAATTTAAAGTACTGTACATTAGGGGTGGGAACTTAAGGGTACCTCACGATACGATACGATACAAAGCTCACAATAACGATAATATCACAATAACGATATTACGATAACGATTTTATCACGATATGACGATTATTGATATATTGGTCAGAAATATACAATATGCCAATTTATGGCATAAATAAAAGAAAAAATACTCTTTATTTCATGGTTAATAGAATGGAGATGCGTAATGTAGCCATATATTAAGTATTGATACCAATTCAAAAAAAAAAAAAAAAAAAAAAAAATCAAAATCGATATCGATACTTGGCAAATGCATATTGATAATCGAATCGCGGGAGAAAGTATCACCCCTACTGTACATTGTGACTGTCTTAAAACAATAATTGCCAATGGGACAAAGCCAGGTAGTCCTATTTCAAGAACTGTCACTTTATTTTCTCATTCTAATGGGTCATCACTTATGTAGGGTAATAATATTACAGTAAGCTATAAATTGTAAGAGAAGAATAGTGTGGATAGTCTCCAAGTCAGATGCTAGCCGTCCTATTCGAGTGGGGGGATCTGCTTTAATTTTTAGGGCACCAGCAGTTACTTCTGCACAGATCCAAACCAACTTTGCCTCGAGTCAGTCTTATAATCAAAAGGTAGTGAATGCGTAAATCGGCCAGGGATATACCGAAATCTAACAACACGACTCTGATAGGATTGAGTTCAAGAAAAGGGGTTTTATTGATTACAAAAATGAAGGTAAAAATATAACGAAAAGGGATTTCTGGTCACATTTAAGCAGGAGTTGTACACATCTCATTTGAAACACGCACTAACAAAAGGAACAGTCTTACTTTTGAGGAGCGTAGAGGAGATGTTTGATGGAAAGAGGAGGATGGAGATGGAGATGGGAGGATGAGAATGAAGAATAGGATGGAGGCGATGTCCTCGTCCACGTGGTCTTTGTTCGAACAGGGAGCAGGAGGGAGCCGGCAGATCGGGTCCAGGCGTGGGTTCCACACACGACACGGTCTAGAATAGCGTTGCGGTGGGGTGTTCCAGGAGCCCGAAAGTGGCTGGCGATGGAAGGTCCTCGTCTCCGACAGCGAGAGTGATTGCTGTCCTCGTGGATGTACAGGCCCGAGATGGTGGCGGGCGTAGGCCGTGTAGGGGACACGTACCAAACGGGATGGTTGTTATGGTGAATTCGGGAAAAACAAGAGGTCGTTCTATTACTTTGTGGGTGCTTATATTGACTTCCCAGGGGAGGCGTGTCCATGCCGTCCTCTCTGTGGACAAACCCTTCACAACAGACATTTTGCAAAGGAAACACACAGGATTGATGCAAATGATCATAACACATGTACAAACACACACCGCATTTCATTACTTTGACATTGATACACACATGTGGGGCACAATGCAGATTATTGGAGTACTGGACCCAGGGGTGCTGGTTCGCAATTGTCCGTCCCGGGTGTGATAGTGTCCATTGTTCACTAGGGGGCGCCAGCAGTCTTTGATTGTCCGGTGACAGGGGTCCTGGGAGCGAGAGCAGGGTTGTGATCTTTGATCTCTACAGGCAGGCAGAGACAGAGGTGCTTATCCCCGTGGTGACTTTATTGCTCTGTTTGGCATCTGTAATCCCCATGATCAATGATAGTCCTCCGGCCGACCTCGCTGTTCCTTTGAAGCCGCAGTGGCATGTCTCCCTCCTTTTGGTCGAATGTGTACACAGTCCAGGGCCTGGCTCTGTTTTACGGCCCTGTCCCTTATTTAACCTTACACTTACATACTTAAAAACCAGATCATTGTGCTCCTCCTATTGGCAAATCTTGTTTTAAGGTAGTCAAAATGTGATAAAATGTATTGAGAAATTCAAGACACTTTTAGCTTTTTTTATTCATCACTTATTGCACTTTTTACTATAGGAATTTTCCATTCCTATAGTATTTATGCTTTGGCATGTTCAACAAGTATTTTGACATTGTTGTGAAAAGCACTTCTAAACTAGTCGGCATGAATGTAGGGGATAATCTGCAGAGAAGAGTAACTTGTTCTATTGTGTTGTCGCTCAATAAGCATGTTCTTTGGGTCAAGTTCAAAGCCTTGATTACGTTTCCTGCTGTGCAACATCTCAAAGAAGCACACAGATACACTGATATTGATTATTTTTTCAACTGCATAAAGGACGGTTTCAGATGAGACTGGCGGCGCTAAACAAAAACATTCTAAAATCAAAAAACACAGTGGTCTTGGTTTGTTTATATTTCTAATTGTAACTTCAGCTCCTCCTCGGTGAGATTGTTTTTCCCGACATTAGTTTTGTTTGTTTGTCAGAAGATTCCATCTGTGTGGAGACAGACGCAGGTGTTGAAGTCAGCTCTCCTCCCTCCATCTGTAACTGTGTTCATATTTGAACAGCTCTCCTCCTTAGACTGTCTCAGAGCAAAGACAACAATGACACTTATTCTACAGACAACTGCCCGCCGTCTGATGAATGTCTGAGTTCTATTTTACCATTATTGCAAAAAGTGATAGAAATTAGAAAATAAATTGCTGAAATATGGTTACATTTATCTTAATTTGAGCATAGTTGGAATGCCTTAAAACAAGATTAGCCAATGGAACAAGTAATGCTAGAGTCAGAGTTTTATTTATTTATTATTAATATAGCTATTGTTCATTCATCTTGTGCAGTGTGCTCCTCATTCCTACTGTTCTGTAACTTGTGATGCAACAATGACATTTCCCCACTGTGGGACAATTTGAACATTGTCAGAGAAGAAGCCGGTCTCACATTTTCAGGACGTCTGTTCCGGATTTTAGCCGCGTGGATCTGAATTGCAGCCTTCCCATATTTAGTTCTGACTCTGGGCACCAGCAGAAGGCCAGTTCCTGTGCTCCTCAGAGTCCGAGTTGGTTAGCAGTGGGAATAACAGATATAAAAGAGGACACAGATGTTAAGCCTGGTTCACACGCAGGATACAGTAACTAGGCCGATTTTGGACCCGATTTACCTCTACGACAATTGTAAGAACGCTCCGAATATCGTAACAAAAAATCTGATGGATTTTCCTGCCGTGTGTGGTGTGAAGACTGTGCTCGTCGCTCTGAAGGACTTCGGGACTGCAATATCGGGGATATCCAACATGTTGGATTGTTTTGGCCCGATTTCTCTTCGTGTGTGGTGTCCCCTGAGGACAGACGAGTGCGTTGCCATGACTGCGGCGTGTAGCCAATCAGAAGATGAGGTGACAAGCCGGTGAGGAAACACCATTAAAAAAAAAAAAAAAAAACAGTCAGCGGCATGGCGCACCAGAAAGTTCGGAGGACATCAGAGATGGAGGAACAACTAGTTAACTTCTGGAAACACCTGAATGTATGTATGTATGACGTGTCGTGTAAAGAATATCATCACCGAAATGACAAGGAGAGGAATTGGTCAGAAATAGCTGCTGCACAGGTAGTGTTGGCATAAGCCCTATTCGGACGGCATTAGTACACTAAATGATCAGACTGATGAGTTGTGTTTGTACGTTTACTTTGCACTCTGTCCTAATACATTACAGAGGTGTTGATGCAGCCGTTACTGCAGCCGTGCTTGTTGGTTTGCGCATATTAAAAGTTTCATGTCTAGCAGTGTGTGGTGCATTCACTTGTAGTCCGTACAAACTGTATTGTTGAACAGCACAGACATTACGGGCCAGAGAACTGTAGAGCAGTAAAATCCACATGTGGTGTCTGTGGCTGCTGTGGTCAGACGAGAGTCTCTATAGGCTGCGTGAAGCGGAGAGGCCCGCACACTCTGTTTACTCTGAAGTCACGCTTGATCTCGAGAGATGTTGTGAGATTTCCGGTGACCTGTGAATGCTCGGGGGTGAAATCGGTTCTTGTGTGATGTGTGTGGTTTGCGTGATTTTGCCATGTGGCTGCGCACCACACACTGTACGAGCAAAGTGGTTTGACCCGGGATTTTTTATCTCCGTGTGTGGGGTCTCACACGGAGAAAAAATTGGCCGACAATTTTGAAATCGTCTCGTGTGAACCAGCCTTTAGGATACTTTAAACAATACACAATAGACCTCTTAGAATATAATTTATTTTGGTGGTGCTAGTCTGAAACTCCAAAGAAAGGGATATAAAAGGTAATACACATTTGCTTTGCTAAAGACAATCAACTACTTGTATGTGTTAAAATGGTTAAATCGACAAACATAATTGATTCCCTTTGTTCTTTGGAGGCAAAGATAAGTTTGCGATCGCAGCTGGCGCCCCCCACAGGGAGCCTTATGTCGATTCAGTTGTACATCTGTTCGCATTGACCTGTGGGACCTGATCAAAGAACGCTGCAGTTTACAGAGCTAAAACTAGACACTGAACGCAGCACGGCACTCATCAGTATTCATCGGCAGTGTGTGGGAGAGAGGAGAGGATTAATTCAATTTATCGTGAGATGACAGGACATAATATGGTCGTATGCATAGAGGCCTTTATGAAAATCCTTTATAGTGATTAAAGTTATGGTGACAGTAGATTGAGGTACAGCCTGGGAACATTTGTGGTGTGAATATTAAGTGACGATTTTAATACTAAGCTAGCAGGATGAGTTTTATGTCTGTTTGTTATCACTTTCCCCTATACTGCGACAAAGTTTTATTTAAATCGTATTCATATGATTTGGATAATTGATCGGGCTTTTTAGCTTGTTTGTGTTTCCGTCTGGATTAAATGTAGTTGTAATAGGAGTTGGAGTTGTTTATTTTCTTTGGCCAATATGTACCAGATCTATGTCAGGTCACACGTTTTCAAAGATCACATATATACGTATTACAACAAGAAAAAAAAGAACCAAAATGTGTCTGACCGAAAGGGGTTTAGGCTGAAGTCGAAACTCTCCTGCCCCCTATTACAATATGACAATATGTCCAAAGATGACAAATTATACAGTAAATGTATTTGTATTATTAATTTTATATTGTACTTATTTTTCTAAATGTCACAGAATGGCCTCAGTCTGCGAGGGCATGTATAGGTACCGGTTAATACCTCAGAAAGCTGTCATAATTGAACTTTGCATCACCTCTTCCAGTCTTGACACTTGGGTGTTCTTGATCTTTGCCAGAGTCTAATCGTGTCTATAAATAAACCTCTTAAAGACCAGGTTCAGTTTTAACACGATCCACAGCTGTATATGCCAGCAACACCTCTCTATCTCTCTACAGGGGACTTTTAAGAAGAAAAAAAAAACACACATCAGCAGTGGAGAGTAACCTTTGATTTTGAACTTTTTGAGTGGATTTGTAAGAGAAAAAGTGGAGATTTTATTTATTGAACGTATAGAACCGAGTACAGATCAAGTTCCAATTATTTGAAATCTTAACTTTTTCACCACATTAATGTTTCATACTGATCCTGGTCTCTAGCTCTGAGCAGAGGCTATGATCTTGAAGCTGGGCGACAACTACTTTTTCATAATTAATGTGTTTGAGTCTCAGAAGGAGTCTCAGACCTCAACAAGCTATCTTCATTATATTAGAAACATGATATACTTTGCAAAACTGTAAGAAAGAGCCCTGTGAGTATTGTATTTTTTATTTATGTTTTACACTCAAGGTTGAGAGTTGAGAGTAAGGGTGGTCCTCTTATCTGAAGTTGTGGCAGAAGCAAACAAATACATGAATTTGAAAACTTGCGATATAGCCAAACTGCTAATCTAACTACAAGAACGACTCGTTAATAGGACTACATTATCCACATTATGAAATACAATACACACATCTCCTTCCACAACTAGTTACAGAAGAGATTCAACATGTCATTGTTTATAAAAACTCACATTCAGATTTTCAGATTCATTTTAATTGCCATTTGCAGTAAAACCACATTGGAATACAGGTACACCAGGCATCAGTGTTCCATTTCTTAGCTATCAATCAGCACAATGCTTTCTTCTTGCTCCTTTGGTTCTCTTCTAGCCTATCAGTGCAACCCAAAATATTCTTTAAATACCTTCTTCGTAGTCCGTATAGCTCCTATTAGTTGACCTTCTGTTGAGATCAACCCTAGAGCTGGTAGGTGATAGGAACAGTAAGGCATCCTAGTCTTTGTTAGACTTCGGACTTTCCAACTCTAGTGGTGCTAGCACTGTTTGAACGTGCTGAGATCCCAGCTGCATGCTCCTACCCGTGCTCAGAACATCCCACGGTATCTATGCTCAAAAGTCTAATAAAGAAAGCCTAATGAAGGAGGTTCTTTCCTTTCTTTTCCTTGACATTATTTCCCAATTCGCATCCTCCTCGTCATGCACTGTATGCTTTTTTCCCCAACACAAACTGGTCATACTTTTATTACTTTGCATTTATGGCTGTGATAACCCTTTACTTGACAAAATAGTATTTCACAATAGGGTTAAGGCTCAGGCTTTTGGAATAATTTTAATCATCAGGGTCTAGCAGGTGTGATTTCAGAAACAAATATACCCAGTTCCTTCTCTGTGTGTTGAACTTCCTGATACATTTCCAGCTGGGAAATTGTGCAACCGAGGAAATGGGGCGAGCAGGTGAGACTAGGAAACATATTTGGGTCACCCCCATAGTCCTTTGATTGTTTTTGGTCTTCCAAGGGCCTCCTCTCGGTGGGACACACCCGGAAAACCGCTTCAAGGGAGGCATCCAGGTATCAGAGTCAGATGATAAAAAACAAACCAACCAAGTATTAAAAAGTCAGGCCTTAAAATGTTGGGAATAATATGTACAGTAAGTGTACCTGCAGTTTGTGTATGGTATTACAGTGTGTGCTTTCAATCTACACTTCTCAATTCACTACATGTAAATCAGAACAAGCCCTTACCCTTCCCCCGTTCATCCCATCAACACAGTATGTATAAGATAAGATTCCATGTCACTTTTTCTTAGCGTCTATTTGGACTCTCTTCTTGATGGTTTTTCTATTATTGCGCCCCGTGTGTCATTAAAAATCCACTTTCAGTCAGCCCAGGCGTCAGAGTTTTCGTTTTCATTTAGTCTTTGCTCATCCATATTTAGGTCCTGATTTTTGGACTGTTTGTAGTTAGTCTATCTTGATTCAAACGCTGCCTGTTTCCCTTGCAGACTCCTTCATGTTCCCCCATGTCATAATCAGGTTGAGTTACGATAAAACCAACTGAACAAGAGACTGACAAACAAATGTGATGTGAGAAAAAACATGTCATAATGCTACCAAGAGACTGATGACACACAGTCAACAGATTTTCACCAAGTTTTTTGCAGAGGACATGAGGAGACTTGCGCTTTAAAAATGCTGAATACTCAATACATTTTCTAAATCTGGGATGACAAAGCAACAAACAAAACATTATTTTGGGGTGCAGTTCTGTCTGTCTTGATGCCCTGTTAACTCTGTTTTTTTATGGTCCTGGAGATCTCTGATTGTGCTCTAACATGTGTCTATTTTGGTGGGTTTAATGTCTACTGTGGTAAATGTATGTGGTGTCTGTGTAAAGCATGTGAACCCCTGTCCCAAGATCCTTTATTCGTCCCACAGTGGGGAAATTTCAGTGTTGCATCACAAGTTATAGAACAGTAGGAAAGAGACCCGATCCCACAGGTAAATGATTGGATGCAGCAAATTGAAATTCTTGATTAGAGAGTTGAGGCCCTTCACCATTGGTCTAACTATTCTCCCTAGTCAATAGTGAAGGCTTAGAAAGGCGCCTAAGAAATAAAATGTATTATTTTTACCTTAACACCCTTACAAAGTGTCCTGCATGGGTTCTCTCTCTCTGTTCTCTCTCTGGTTTCTCTCTCTCCCTGGTCTCTCTCTGGTCTATCTCTCTCTTACTGGTGATGATTATTCCAAGTGGAGGAATGTTTTAAATACATTTATTACGAAAAATACGAATTAATACTACAGGGTCATATGGTCAAATCATGTAATCTTTTCAAAATTAAATATAATTTCACTTGCAGAAAACAAGGAATACAAATAATAATTCAAGGCACTACAACAGTATTTGTCCCAGCTTGTGATTTGGTGTGATTGAGTAGATCTACAATTCTAAATCGCAAAGAAACAGAACTATTTTTTTATATGAATCACTTCCGTTTGTCATGAGGGCAGTTTTTGGTGCTCCTCCTGTCTCTCACTCCCCTCCCCTTATGTGTCTGTGAGTCTCCTCCCCATTGCAGGTGCCTGCTGCGAGGGCCCACCTGTGTCTCATCAGGCCAATCGGGGAAATTTGTTTGCTGGAAATCCACTCAGCCAGTGCCAGTTCGTCCCTTGACTGCGGTGAATCAACGAATTTTGTGAGACTTTTGAGAGACTGTTTTTTGGACTTGTTTAACGTGGTTTTTGTATTTTCCTCAGGTGGAGGACCTGCTTTCCCAGTACATTCCTGGAGCTTGTTTGGACTTTATTTTTGTTCTCCAGTGAGTTTTGTTTTAGTAAATTTACTTGTTACTCCTTGGATCCGCGTTTGGAGTCTATTTTGTCAAACCACAACACCGTTAGTGGTGTTGTTTTCCTTCTTTAACAATACAAGATGCGTACACACACACACACAAAAAACGCAATCATGAATATTTCCAATGAGCCCAGATGAACAAGAGATTTACATGGTGTGCTCCCAAGTATTGTAAAAGCAGAGAGCTGTGAAACATTGGAGCACTGTGCCCTCTCCATGTTATTAAAAAGCTTTGTGTGAGCTGATTGGCTGATTGCACGGTCGTCCTTTGTCCTAAATACAGAGACCAAAATATACAGTATCCCACATATGAAAACTAGACTGACCAAAGAATTTATGAGGGCTTGGAAATGAGGACCACACCTTTAACTTCCTTAGTCCTGGCTGAATAATCTGTATAATGATTTATTCAGTTTTTTTTCTGGGGCAACACTGAGGTTAATTCATCTATCACACTTGATGCCTTTTCCACAAACCTTGCTCTGAGCAGTTTTTCACCTGTCACTTAAGGTTTAATGTGATGACTCCATTTGTAAGTCATCAGCAGTAAACAGGGAGCGATTGTTGAATTATTAACTGACCTTTGTCGCGGCTGAATGCGCTGAGGCTGCTCTTCTCAAGATTTTTTTGGCTCATGGTTCAAACTCGGGTTAAGAAGTAATGGCTCGTTCATTACAGTAAGCAGACGGATGTGAAGGTTGCAATGTCGGACCACTAAAGGAGTTGGTATTTTCAGATCAATCAGGTCATTACTGCATCTATCATGAAAGCCAAGGCCTTTGAAACTGATTGTAAAAGAAAAGTTGTACTAATAAGTACACTTAGGTTGCCAGATATGCAGACAAATCCAGCTGGGATTATAGTAGCCAAAATGACAAGAGTTTTGTCAACAAATCTATAACCAACACCTTTTTCACCATGGCCCTCGTTTAATTCTTTGTTCTGTCATTAATGATTTGAGAATCAAAATGAGACCTTCTTTAGTTCTGATTGATGAAACGGTACAGGGTGGGACATCAAAATGAAAATAACAAGATTTAGGGGCTGTAAAACTAATTAAGAAATTGAACTACTGTTTTATTCAAAAAGTTATGGTTTATTAATGCCTTTTGACATATTGGGGCCATTAAATTATGACTTGACATGAAAATCTTACATATTGCTACTTTAATATTGTATAGTAAGTTAGTAGTATTGGAACATCTACAATTGTCAATGCATGAATATCGGAAAATACCGTACATTGAACACTCTTAATCTTGTGTAGTTATGCATAAAACTTCAGTGGTAATTGTGTTGAATAATTACAGGATGACAGTTAAGTTGTTCTGAGGCCATAGGGCTAATGGTCATTTAAAACAGATCAGAATAAAAAACACAAATTATATGCTTAATGGGGATTTAATTTGAAAAATACACTCCATTAACTCACGCAGTGCAGTATTGTAAGAGTCATTTGGGTGAGTTTTATTCTCTTGATCCATGAATCCTATTTTCTTCATATGGGACATTTTTTATTTTTTTTCACTCAGCGTTTCATAGATATTTCGATACAAACACATGCATTTGTATCGATCAGGCAGAGCTGTAGCTAAACAATTTACTCATTTGGTTGACCTGATCTTTTTCTCTTAATGGGATTCAATTTAGGAAAATATGGCAAACAAACTAAAAATCAATAAGCTTTTTGACTCTTTAAGGCACTAGAGTTGTTTCAGAAATTTGGTGTGAAACAGTCAAAAGGTGGAGTCCTGAAACTTTAGAAGAGCTTGAGACCAACTAAAATCAATTCCAGAAACAAACAGAAAATCCCTCCACCCTCCACCTCGAGGAGCAGTTTCATTCCTTTAAAAATATTCTGCATCTTGACAGCAATTTGAATCCTAAAATAAATTCAATCAGTTGTACACTGGACCATTCACGTCTCAAATGTTGTCCAAAGCTTCCCAGAAGTTTTTGACATACTGTTTTTATTCTCTCAGACAAACAAAAAAAAGCTGGACGAAAGCTTTACCTTCCAGTAGGAGAAAAAAACAGAGAAAAGTGTGGGTAAACATTTGTGAGAAGCCGAGTCGCTTTATGGATTGCGGAGCTCATATACTACTGTGGAAAACTACAAAATTCCAATTGAATATCCAATTTTTATTCCCATACTACTACTGAATGGACGAATACGCGCACCATATATAAATTGCTTCAGCTGCAGTTTTAAATAAAGTACATTTTGATCCTGATCAAATTCATTTATAACTGTAACTTATTATCATCATTTATCGGTCATAGTCATCTGCCACTTATGGACCAATGGCTCTATGTGGTTTTACTGATGCATTTCTTTTGTTAAACTGTCGATTCTCTGATCTGTGTTGGCGAATTTAACGTTTTTGTTAAGTCCTCTGAGATAACTACTGTTGTGATTTAGGACTTCACAAGTATAGAAATTATACATTAACTAAAAATTGTGTTGTTTGAAATGGGGCAAAATTCTCCAAACATTACAACAGGACACTGAAACTGCACATTGACACACACACATTAATTATCTGTGTGCTTCCGTCCTCTGCCGGATACCAGCCTCTCTTAATGATTCTGAGCAGACACACGGTTCTCTGATGAAGTCTCAAACTTTGTGATTGACAGACTGTGGCCTAACAAGCCTCTGCTCTTCCTTTCTCTCTCTCTCTAGTTACTTTCGGTGACTTCCTGCCAGAATTGCGCCCCCATTATTTCTTTATCATTTGAGTCTGAGAGCAGCGGACTTGTGCTAACGCCGCCTCATTCATTATGTGTGCGTTAGCGGCTGTCAAAAAGGCATCTGCTCTCTCGGACAGACAGAGCGCCAAGGCCGAGCTCTGCGGTGAACATGACGTCTGGATAGAGACAAGAGGCTGAGGAGGCCGTGAGATGACAGGTCAGCTCTCTCAAAGGGAATCCACTCCACAGAGAATCCAGAGAATACCAGAAATGTAAGAGTAGACACGTGAGAAAGTAAAGTACCTTGTTAGAAAAAGTTTCCCCCAGACGTATGAGGAAGATGCTCGGTTTCTCTAGTCTTCTTCTATGCTCCCAAATATATATACTGTCATTTCTAAGCTACTATATGGTGCTTTTTTTTTCTAGATCACGTGGCGACACTCAAGTGGTGACACCCACTTTCAGCAGTGACAACAATAATCCAAAAATGTGTATGTATGTATGTAATGTCTGCTCTTTTATTAGAACCCTTCACTGCTGTGATACATAATACAGCAAATATGTTGTTATTCATTCATTCATTTTCTGCCCCTTTATTGGTCCATTTCTGGGTCAGGGGGGTGGCAATGAGAGCTGCCACCCAACGACCATCGCACCAGTCCCTCGCTGATCTTCTGCAGGGGGTGAGTCCACAGGAAGATGGCTGCTCCATCAGTGGTGCACCAGCCTTGGTGTTTCAGCAGGAGCTTCAGGGATGTGGGGTGAAGTGTCTTGCCCAAGGACACAGCGACAGCAGACATTAGTGGGAGCAGTTGGAGTAGGTCCATAATAAAATATCTTCACACATACTGTATACTTACATATTTTTGGAAATATATCGTGATCATCCATTCACTAGTTATCATTATGAAATAATTTTGTGCTCAAATATTTTTTTGCAAAGGGAGTGTGACATTTCAGTTTCTCTATCCCTTCATCCAATTGGAATTTGACTCCCAGTGACAAGTCTTTACCACTTTTCTGTTTATAAAATATCCTGATCGAAAGATGTGACACAGGCCAAACTATATAAATGTGAAAACTATAGCGATAGAACCAAACTGTTTTAAGAGTTCGATGAATTTTATTAAAGCATTTGAAAGTGATGTACAATTCAATTCAATTCAATTAACTTTATTCATAGAGAACTTTAAAAACAACACAATTTACCAAAGTACTGAACACAAGTTAAAAATGCAGTACAGTATAAAAAACACAAAAATAAGAGTTGCACAGAAAGTCAACCCACTGAGTTAAAAGCCAAAGTAAAAAGATGGGTCTTAAGAAGTTACTTAAAAACAGGAAGTGAGTTTGCCTGTTTTATGTGCAGGGACAGTCCGGTCTGCTGATCTAAGAGCCCGAGACAGGGTGTGGGGTCAGTCAGATACTGAAGGGCCAATCCATGCATACATTTAAACACAAATAAAATCATTTGAAAATCAATATGAAGGTGCACAGGGAGCCAGTGAAGAGAACAAAGAATAAGGGTGATGTGATCAAATTTGCGCCTGCCAGCTACGAGTCTGGCAGCAGCATTTTGGATCAACTGGAGGCACGAAAGTGAGGTTTTACTGAGTCTGGTATCGAGGGAATTGCAACATTCTAAACGAGAGGTTATAAAAGCTTGGATTAAAATGTTAAAGTTATGATGTAATATAAACGTACCCCCGCTCTATAGTTAACTCTTAATGTTTCTTTCTGAGCTCTATATCGGCCTTTGAATAGTGGGATGAGTGTTGAACTTACAGCGACTTCAGCGTAATAAAAGGTTTAGCTTGTCTCTGAACGCTGTGGGAGAGTCACCGATTGGAAACACCTCCACAAACGTTTCACACATAACTTAATTTTGTCGCTCTGCCATGAAAATACTGTAACAACACATTTTCAATTAAAACAGACGCACACAGCCGCCCTCTCCTCTGGGATCTACTGACAGCTTTTGACTGATGCTCTATAAGGTGCTATATATACTCTGGTACCGTTCAGCGTCAACACCCACTATGAGTAACTGAACTAAAAACCGAACGACAAGAGAGAAAAAGTAAAAGATCTTTGACGTCAAATCAAGTGCAGTTTAATTGCATTTGAACGGAGAAAAGAGTGAGTGTAGTTTACATCTAAATCTATTGAACAAAGAGCACAAGACTTCAGAACAATCTCAGACAGAACATTGGATACTGGATTTGCAAATAGAGCTGTGGCTATATATACATTTAAGCTAGTTTCTTTTTTTAAACCGTTGTAATTAAGTTTGTCTTTATTATTTCATCCAGTTGGAATTTGTTTATAAAATATCCTGATCAAAAGTTTATAAAATATTTCTGACTGTGGGCCAATACAATACTATATTGGAAATGGTCCCTCCCTTTGGCATAACTACCACCAGGAAAATTTGCTGGAGGTGAATAGTTAAACCAATGACGAGGGTTCTCAAGGATTTGATTTCATTCCGACCAATCAGGAAGCTGCAGGGGTGAGTATGTATGCACAGGTCAAACCAATGCTTGTCTTTCAATCTCTCTTCTTTGGAAAATAACTGACATTTAGTTTAAAAACAGGGACACCACAACAAATAGTTTAGTTCCATCGCTAATTTTCACATTCATATATTTTTGTCACATTTTTCAAACATGAAACAGAGAGGACTGCCTCAGTCAGCACAAATAGTCAAGTAGTAATTCACTGGGCTCTTTCTTACAAGTGTGCAAAAGATGGTTTCCAAAAAGAGGGAGACAGAATGTGGCGGGCTGATTTGTTTGCTAAATGGTATTTTAATAATTTACAAGCTCAGTCTCTCAGTTGTAACTAACAAAATGTATAATTTATGAAAAAAGTTATCCCCCTAGCTTAAAGTACGCCATACTGGCAGAGGAGAGCTGGCAGCAATTAACAGAAACATACCCAATTTTGGAGTTTTATTAAATTCTCACTTTAATTTATAGCTGTATTTAACATCAGCAAGTCTTACCTTGCCCCGATAACCTTTTGGATGGTCTATTATCATAAATACTGTGAAGAGCAGAGAGACTGTCGGAAGCGAGGCCACCGAATTTGTTCTGAACATTTCTCACATTAGCGTAGATGCTATATACAAAATGTCTTGTCAGGGAACGATGTTATGACATGGTTAAAATTTTAATGAGTTGTTTTTCAATTACGTTTCCTAAAGCCAATAAACCTTGATGTGACTGAGTGCGGATATTCTTCCATGACACTCGGTTTAATAACAATCAGGCCAAATGTGAATCTATGAAGACTGCTCTATAGAGACCGAAGTGAAAATTGCAATCATTACTTTGCAGCGCTGTGTCTGAGTGCAAAAGGTCAAACTAAAGTCATGCGTGCTCAGTAACAACCACATTAGCTCGCTGCTCTTCCACCTTGTGATGAATGGGGTCTACCGGGCCAGAAGACAGAGGCTGGGGCCAGTGACATACAGCACACGACATGGATTTATCTCCGGAAAACGTAAAATCAATCCAAGTCCAGCCGAGCGGATTTGGGACGGATGGACGGAGAGGAAAAGTGTGTTAAAAGTCATTTCAAAAGTCGGGAGAAAACAAAGTTAGCGAGTCCTCCAATGCCATGTCCCAATCCTCAACAGGGCTGCACCGGAGTATAAAACAAGCAGACCTATTTCAGATGGCAGCAGATGTGAGGGAGGATCACCACGGCGTCGGCACAGAGCCAAAATTCAGGTTACAGGTACAAGAGGTAATGAAAAAGTCCTAAATAGTACTTAAGGGCCAGAAAATGTGGTTTCAAGCCTTTAATAGTTCTAAGCTGTTGGATTGCATTTTCACCCGTGTTTCTACTCAGTATTTCAGTACTTTATCTGCTCAACCAATCGTCACTTACATGTACACAAAATCAACTCAAGTGATTCTTTCAAAAAAACTTTTAAAAACAGCAGCCACTTCCAACGATAATAGTCAAACCATTTAATAGCCTTGCACATCTATCTATAGCAGGGGTGTCCAACCTTTTTTGATTTGAGAGCTACTTTCATGCAACAGACATGTCAGAGAGCCCAGTGTACAAATGATTGAATTTATTTTAGGATCCAAATTGCTGTCAAGATGCAGAATATTTTTAAAGGAATGAAACTGCTCCTCGAGGTGGAGGGTGGAGTGATTATCTGTTTGTTTCTGGTATTGATTTTAGTTGGTCTCAAGCTCTTCTAAAGTTTCAGGGCTCCAGTTTTGGACTGTTTCTCACCACATTTCTGAAATAATTGCTAAAAATCTGGGGCTTTTTCTATAGTAAAGTGTACCATATCACATGTGTAGCCCTAGGTCAGAGAACATAATGCTAATATCATACCACTTAGGATCATGTTTGAAATTCCTCAACCATTTTGTGAGCTACCTGAAAAGGGTTGGCGAGCTACTGGTAGTTCCCGAGCCACAGGTGAAAAAACCACAGATCTATAGCATGTAATATATTGAGGTTATGGCCTGAAAAAAAAGAGAGAGAAGAAATAAAAATAAAATGATCGCAACCAAACCAGAAATGCCATTCTTTGAAGAGGAAAAACAATAATAAAGCACACAGGTTTACAATGAAATAAGTATTTAAACATGTACAATGATTCAGTCACAGCAGGGGTGCCTTTAGTAAAACCAGACCTTCTTGCTCTAACCACTGTGCCATTTCCAGTGGTGGCCCTAACTCGCAGGTGGACCACAAGCTCACCACAACATTGGGAGCAGGGAAGAGCAAGGACCATCACAGGCACTGGGAGGAAGAGTGCAGGGTGAGGAGGAGATATCCAGGTGTCCAACCATCTCTCACGTCACTTTGAGAGGCATATTCTCTTCACTTTGTTTGGGGGTCATGATGCTCTAAAGTAGAACATCCTGGTCACTCTGCGATTGATGTCCAACCTGCTGAAGGACAGTGAATAGAAATAACATCAGACCTTGTGCCATTAAAACTGCTCTGAATACATCTATGAATGATGGTTATTCAACACCATGAACAGAATATTTGAGGTCAGGTACAAAATTCTCCTCTGCTTGTATTTGTGCATAAAACAAGATTTACACTTCAATTGAGTGAAATATTTTTTCCCAGGAAATTGTTTTGACGTTTATTATTTTAGAAGCAAAACCTAAAAGAAGTGACAACATGAATTACTTTAAATGAATTATATTTTGTTAGTATTGTGCATAATAATTAACCATACATACTCACCTATAAAAACACGTCTTTTCCAAATTGTTGACCTCCTGAAATATGATGTATAGAAAGTGTTTTTTTATTTTTTATTTTTCTCAGTGAGATTGAAAATACCAATTAAACTTTCTTGTAACCCTCTTATGCTATACCACCTCCTCCTTTCTGTTCAAAGGTAGAACCATCTGGATGGCAGCCCATCATTTCATGATTAAACTCCTACATATGTTTTGGCTCGTGCACAAAAGTTTGGCATACCCAAATGTCTTTGCTTATTTAAAAACACATCTTACATCTCACATGCTTGTGTGATGCATCATTTTAAAGCTAGGCCCTTCTAGTTTACAGTATGTACAGTGCATTGCGAAAGTATGTGGCCCCCTTGAAATTTTCAACATTTCGCCAAATTTCAGGCTTCAAACATAAAGATATACAATTTTAATTTTTTGTCATGAATCAACAACAAGTGGGACACAATCGTGGAACGAAATGTATTGGATAATTTAAACTTTTTTAACAAATAAAAAACTGAAAAGTGGGCCGTGCAATATTATTCGGCCCCTTTACTTTCAGTGCAGTAAACTCACTCCAGAAGTTCAGTGAGGATCTTTGAATGATCCAATGTTGTCCTAAATGACTGATGATGATAAATAGAATGCACTTAGTGTGTAATCAAGTCTCCGTATAAATGAACCTGCTCTTTGATAGTCTCAGGGTTCTGCTTAAAGTGCAGAGAGAACCATGAAGACAAAGGAACACACCAGGCAGGTCCGAGATACTGTTGTGGAGAAGTTTAAAGCCAGATTTGGATACAAAAAGATTTCCCAAGCTTTAAACATCTCAAGGAGCACTGTGCAAGCAATTATATTGAAATGGAAGGAGTATCCGACCACTACAAATCTACCAAGACCCGGCCATCCCTCCAAACTTTCATCTCAAACAAGGAGAAGACTGATCAGAGATGCAGCCAAGAGACCCATGATCACTCTGGATGAACTGCAGATAACTACAGCTGAGGTGGGAGAGTCTGTCCATAGGACAACAATCAGTCGTGCACTGCACAAATCTGGCCTTTATGGAAGAGTGGCAAGAAGAAAGCGATTTCTCAAAGATATCCATAAAAAGTCTTGTTTAAAGTTTGCCACAAGCCACCTGGGAGACACACCAAACATGTGGAAGAAGGTGCTCTGGTCAGATGAAACCAAAATCGAACTTTTTGGCCACAATGCAAAACGATATGTTTGGCGTAAAAGCAACACAGCTCATCACCCTGAACACACCATCCCCACTGTCAAACATGGTGGTGGCAGCATCATGGTTTGGGCCTGCTTTTCTTCAGCAGGGACAGGGAAGATGGCTAAAATTGATGGGAAGATGGATGGAGCCAAATACAGGACCATTCTGGAAGAAAACCTGTTGGAGTCTGCAAAAGACCTGAGACTGGGACGGAGATTTATCTTCCAACAGGACAATGATCCAAAACATAAAGCCAAATCTACAATGGAATGGTTCACAAATAGACGTATCCAGGTGTTAGAATGGCCAAGTCAAAGTCCAGACCTGAATCCAATCGAGAATCTGTGGAAAGAGCTGAAGACTGCTGTTCACAAACGCTCTCCATCCAACCTCACTAAGGCTCGAGCTGTTTTGCAAGGAAGAATGGGAAAGAATTCCAGTCTCTCGATGTGCAACACTGATAGAGACATACCCCAAGCGACTTGCAGCTGTAATAGCAGCAAAAGGTGGAGCTACAAAATATTAGCGCAAGGGGGCCGAATAATATTGCACGTCCCACTTTTCAGTTTTTTATTTGTTAAAAAAGTTTAAATTACCCAATAAATTTCGTTCCACTTCACGATTGTGTCCCACTTGTTGTTGATTCTTGACAAAAATTTAGTTTTTATATCTTTATGTTTGAAGCCTGAAATGTGGCGAAATGTTGAAAGGTTCAAGGGGGCCGAATACTTTCGCAAGGTACTGTAAATATACACTGAAATAATGTATGGAACACGTGGATATGATGTTTGTGGGGGTAAACAAAGCTCAAACTTGGTGAAATGTGAAAGAGAAGCCTGAACATTTTTCGGAGCGTTTTTTTTTGCAACAGAAAAATGCACATTTTTGGATTATTTCTGAAGAATGGATTATACTTTGGGAAATACAAGTGGATATTCTTTTTCAATGAAGACCTGCGGAGAGAAAGAGACTGAGCAAGGATGGGGAAAGTCTAATTTGTTGGAGCAGCAGAAGACGAAAGGTAAAAAACTTATACAAACACGATTTATGTTGTGCCCATATTATGCGTTATATCTTTTCAATGCAAAGTCTGATATCATTTACACTTACATATGAATATAGCTCAAAATACATCTGCTATTGCCAGCTGATGTATTTTTTTTTCTCGTTTACCCCCGCCGGCGAGCTTAAGAGGTTCACCATCATTGTTCCAAACAGACCGTGGTTTTCTTTGCAGCAGAACACTGAAGCTGGTGTGGCTGTCATTCCTGCGGCATTTCCGGGGTTTACTTGTCATGATGCAAACACTTTGATTATTTTTACCTGGTTTTATTTTGCTATATATTTGTTCTCTTGGAGTTTGAGTTTGCTTCCTGTCTATCCTGTTGATTGTTGGCCCGCCCTGATGTGATTTATCTGTGTGTATTTATTCCCTGTGCTTATGCCCACTTGTCCGTTCATTGTTTATACCACGTTTGTCCCAAGCCTGTTTTCGGTTCTGGATTCTTCTTCTGTTTTGTCGTTACCGTTGTTACGGGCAACGACCTATTGTGCTAGTTGTGCACTAGATGGCGCTCCCGTTGCCCTTTGTGTTTGTGTGTGCGCCTTTGTGTTCTGTACAGGTGTCGGTGCGGGAGATCTATTGGAGGGACTTGAAGTGTGGGCGTGGCCGGTCTGACACCTGAGTGGCTCTAGTGGGACAAGAGCGTGGACGTCCTCCAACCCCGGGGATCCATCACTGAGGGCGTCCCCATAAAACCTCCCACTTGCCGTCAGCTCGGGGCAGCTGGACTTGTCCGTGCCAGTCTGCCGTCACTGCTCCTCCTGTATTGTTCTGTTCCCTTACGTTGTCACTTTGTAATTTTGAGCTCTAGTTTTGTATAGTGACTTTCGCTTTGTATTATGAATATTCTTATTATTTCTGTATTCCTCTTTCGTTTCCAAATTCATTTTATTTTCTGTCATCATTAAAAACTTACTTTAAAATGGACAAATACCAATTCCATCTGGGTTTTTTCTTACTCCCTAGCTGAGCCGGACGTAACAACCGTCAATTTATTGTATTAAACTACACTTTATTTTCAGTCCTGCATTTTGTGTTCCTTTTTTCATTAGACCCTGTGACATCACTGGTATCATTCCCGTCGGTGAATCACAGAGATGACGTGAGAAAGCATGTGATCTTGCTGGCCACACGGCTTCAGATGTGCACCATTGAAAGTGTTGCTAACTTATTAGGCCCGCTTCTCACAGCTTACTCTAATTTGTGGTTCTGAAATGTAAAATAATGTATCATCTTTCTGTTGCATTCAAGTCTCTGTAGTATCCCATTCACAGTATTAATATTTGTTCACCATTTTATTATATACCCCCTTTTCTTTTCTTTGTTTTTGCCTTAACATAATTACTCAAAAGGCTTCCCGCAAGCAGCGTTTCACTCCAGCCATTTTCATACCCAAAAAAAACAGCTGTGATTTTTGTCATTTAAAACTGTGAACCAACCACTATGATAAAAGCACTGATTTGTGTCATAGCGCCATGATCAAAAGTCCCCCTCACGTTGCGCCCAACTGAGACCCATTACAGGCATTAGGCTGTGGGGAATCAGAGTCAATGTGGGATAATTACACATGACTTATTACGCTAAATCAACTTTTAAGCGCTTTGGACTTTTTTTTGGATTGTTTTTAATTGTTTTCTTTTCGTAACTCCTGCTCAATGTTGCAGTCATTATTCATTATGGCCCTGTCCACACAAAGTCAAGCTCAGGCCTAAACGCAAAAATACTTTATCAATCCAGTGTATCGTCCATACGAGGCCGGCGTTTTGGGGGGGTGTAAACGAACATTTTTGAAACTAGGTCCCAGAGTGGAAAGATTTCAAAACTCCGTATATGCCGCTCCGTGGTTACTGCCTCTCCGCAATGTATCTAAGACGCTTGCGTCATCGCCCCGCCTCTTGTTAAAGCACGCATGCGCCGGGAATGAAAGCTCTATTCAACAGACAATATGTCCGTTACATGCTAATGAGTTAGGATCGTTAGCCCTAGCACTGTCGTTAGACCTGCTCTCTACCACATCTTAACAGACCTTATATGTGTTAATGAGTTAGGATCAGGATTAGGGTGTGTCTAACCACACCCACAGGTTATACATTTCCAACGCGCGGTCTGAGATTTCATTCCCTTGAAAAAGTTCTTTGGATTAAGCACGAAATGTCGGGAAAACCTGCTAAGAAGTACAAATGATGGGTGATAATATCTAAATAGTATCCCTTTAAGGCCTTTAGATTAGTCAATTCATTTTGATTATTTCAATACTGCACAACACATATTTTTACATATATCAATATAACAAGACAAATAACAGGTACATGGTTTGGGATGGGTTTGGATGAAGCATCTTATTTAATTCAAACCTCCTCCTCACATGCCACATAATACAAAAAAAGAAAATTACACTACAGATAAAACAGGGTAAAAGTAAATATCTTATCTATTGTTCTATCTCAGGAGCATTAGAACACTTTTTTTGTCCTGAACATTCTGTGCGTATTCCTCATAGGCCTGTTTTGCAGAGCTCATTTCCCCTTGTATTTGGAACAATACTTTAACCAGTTGATCTTCATGCTTGCAGATGTTGCAGCCTTTGTTGGGCTTGATTATTTTCACTAAACGTCGCAGCGATTTGTCTCATCAGTGATTAAAGTTTTGGGACGGCAGCTGCCACCTGCGCTCCGTCGATTTGCCCCGGACACAGGTGCAAGTGGAGCCAATCGGCAGGAAGAAACGCTTGAGTGCCTTTATTGTTTATGACTGAGCACCGACTGGGCCTTGCAAATGTAACCTTATCAGAATTACACAGTGCAGGAAAGGCCAATGTAATAATAGATACAGTTTCCATGCAGTATTGGGGATCATTCCAGGCCAAGCATAGACATATCAACATACAGTCATATTTTTCATCACAAATATATTTTTGCAGACAAAAACTAAAATAGAAGTCATTCATTGAGACGCAGACAATGACTGAATTGAGCAACATTTTACTCCGTGAATAAAAGACAAGGCAAAAAATTCAGCAATAATACTGTGTGCATTTGTTCAAAAATGTCCTTATTTATATAGAGATCATGAACAACATGTTTCAGAAAAAAGTATATTTTCGTTGACTAAAATTGCTTCATTTAAAATAGTGACTAAAAGAAGATTTTAAATAAGCACTTAAACCTTTTTTATGTAAGGGATAACGTATATTACGCAGGTCATTATCGGAAAATAAGTATCGATAGGGCGAAGCGGACCCCGACGCGCAGCGGTACTTATTTTATATATATAAACCTAACCTAAATCCATAATTCGATCCTCTGCAAATGTGTCCTAAAATGTGCCGGTATCTACTTCCGGGTTTTTCGGGATCGCCTTTTCTCGCATTACATCAGTGTTTTTGTCATGAAAACGTAGACGGAAAACTCTGAAAACTTGTATTAAGACTGTATATATCCAATGTATTCTCCGATTAACATTTACTGGCGTTGATTGATTGGCATTTGCGTTTAGTGAGCGTGGCTAGCTCCGGAGTGGCCGGAACTACTTGCGGAGTTATCCACGCATCTGAAAGACAAGCAGAGAGTACGTTGCCATGGGCAGCGGTCATTATTGTTTTGAGAGGTCCGTTATAGAAAATAATGACCGGTAGAAAGTTTTGAAATTACATTCAAATCAATGGAGCATTCTACTGTTGCTGTGAGGAGCCGTATAATAATCTTTTTTAATTCCCTAAATGTTGTTGTTGTTGATGATATAAAGATTATTATTATTCTAATGGTGAAGATGAAGAGTGTAAGTACAAGATAATCTGGGAAATTCACCGATTATCTTCATCCCTGTAAACATAGGTAAATTGACTTGTATCGCTGACCAATGTTTATTTATATATACTTTTTTTTTTACAGTGTTGTACTTTGAGGCGACTGTTAAATAATAAATCATCTCTAGCCCTTTAACCTTAAGCTGAAAAATGCAAAATGGAGAGTTTACATTAGAATGATTAGCAAATGGTATAAAAGTATAGTATCTCTAAGGGTAAATAACCGTCTTATCTCTTGCAAATGTATATCTTCCTTTTACATTTCGTTTCCTCATTTGCGTGGGACTCTTTGCTTCTATGATGTCTCTATAAGGCCCCATTATGAACATTAGTGCTGATGTGGCTGTCATAAACACTCTCTCTCTACATTACTTTAATAACAGTGCTATTATATGGACGACGAGCAAATGCAATTATAGCATTTAGAGCCTCTGAGTAACAAGCACTGTTTAACCAAAGGAAGAGCCGGAGGAGACAGAGAAATTATGCAAAATGCTCAAGGCCTTAAACGCCTTGTGTTAATCCTTTCACTTACTTTATGAGTAGAAACAAGTATGAGTTTAACATAGTTTACTTATGGTTTTACAGACCTCAATAGAGTGATTACAATTGTAATCATACATCAGTCTTGGCCGGATTTTACTGTGAGGAACCCAAATTAAAAACCTGCCCTGCTTGACTGTACAAGAAAAAACTGCAATGTTCCGATTACAAGATGTCCAACATGTAACGTTCATCTTAAAGTAATCTGAACTCTTCTGGGAGACCGTCAATGTTTCATCATTGATCACTAAAAGGTTATGTCAATGATCTACTGTGTAACTGGGCTTTACAAAGAGCTTACTTTACAACATCTTAGCAGTGCATAGAAAAAGGCATTATGGCCATGAAGGTCATCAGGGTTTGGAGATGGGTGGCAAGCAAAACTAAGAGCTTGGTCCGCCCACCTATATCTTCCATGTTTAATCCACTGCAAAAGGATAAAGATTAAGATTAAGAGATCCTTTATTCGTCCCACAGCGGGAACATATCAGTGTTGCATCTCAAGTTACAGAATAGTAGAAATGAGGAGCATACAGCACAAGATAAGTGAACATTAACTATACTAATTAAAATAAAACAAAATCTCTACCTCTAGCATCAAAGAACAAGCATAAAATCTCTATCTGGAACATAATAATAATATTTTTTATTTTATTTTATTTTATTTGTTCATTTGATCGGGACAACACACATTATATTTATTACACAATATTATTTATTATGTTTAATTATTTATTGTATCTACCCATTTACTATTGTTATTATCAATATTAGGCAGCTGCCATTTTTTCTTTTTAGTGTCTCATTTTATTGTTCGACTTTCTTTCTTTCTTTCAGACTTTCCTCTGGAGGAGCCCTCTGCACTGAGAGCTGGGGTCTACTTCGGGGGTCTGGCTCTTGGATCCGGTGGGGGTCTGGGGCCTCCTCTCTCCTCTGGGTCCTATGGGGTCTGAGCCCTGGGCCTGGTGGGGTCTGGGGCCCCTCTCTCCTCTGGGTCCTGTGTCGTTCCCTGTGGCTGCACATGTATATATAATTATAAATGTGGTTTTTGGGGGGTCTGTGGGGAGGAGGGTTTAGGGCTGGGCATGTTAAAGGCACTATAAAGCACTTTGTGTTACATTTTTTGTATGAAAAGCGCTTTATGCATAAAATTTTATTTGATTTGATTTGATTTGATTAATGAACAATCGTACACAAGTTGTAAACAAATTGTAAATGTGCCAGATTGTAGCAAATCTGCTAATTTACATCCATAGTCCCGAGTCAGGTCACACAACAATAATACAAAAGGACAATACACAACTACAGAAATTACAGTTAGTTAAAATGAGTGCAGGACTGATTTACTTTAAATGCTGTTTTAGTTGTTTTTTAAAAGAGCTATATGTTGGGCATTCTCTTATGTCTGTAGGAAGGTTGTTCCAAGACTGACCTCCTCTGACTCACAGCACAGTTTTTCCAAATGTAGTTTTTCTGTCTGGGATCTCCACATCTCCTCTAGAGGACGCTCGGGTGCGGAGACCTGTCACTGCTTTAGCTTTAATGTACAGTAGTTTGAGAGTGGGGGCGGGGCAAGACCATGAAGTGCTTTGTAAATAAGGCAACAGTTTTCAAAATTAATAAAGTTTTGAAAATTGAGCATTTTGTGTTTCTCCAGGATATTTTAGTGATGATATAACCGAAGCTTTTGATCCAGAATTTTTTAATAAAGAAGTATACATTTTTTACATTTGGCAAAATAAGAGCCAAGTATAAAGTACTGTGTATTCTAGTGCAGGCAATATGTAGTTATGTTAGCATCTGTTCATGTTATCAGCAGTATGTTTACATCTGTACATGTTAGCAGCAGTATGTTTACATCTGTACATGTTAGCAGCAGTATGTTTACATCTGTACATGTTAGCAGCAGTATGTTTACATCTGTACATGTTAGCAGCAGTATGTTTACATCTGTACATGTTAGCAGCAGTATGTTTACATCTGTACATGTTAGCAGCAGTATGTTTACATCTGTTCATGTTAGCAGCAGTATGTTTACATCTGTACATGTTAGCAGCAGTATGTTTACATCTGTACATGTTAGCAGCAGTATGTTTACATCTGTACATGTTAGCAGCAGTATGTTTACATCTGTACATGTTAGCAGCAGTATGTTAGCATCTGTTCATGTTGGCAGCAGTATGTTTACATCTGTACATGTTAGCAGCAGTATGTTTACATCTGTACATTAGCAGCAGTATGTCTACATCTGTACATATTTGCAGCAGTATGTTTACATCTGTACGTTAGCAGCAGTATGTTTACATCTGTACATTAGCAGCAGTATGTTTACATCTGTACATTAGCAGCAGTATGTTTACATCTGTACATTAGCAGCAGTATGTTTACATCTGTACATTAGCAGCAGTATGTTTACATCTGTACATATTCGCAGCAGTATGTTTACATCTGTAAATCCGTAGTTTGAATCATACATGTTGTGGCCTCAGTTACCCAGACACAGCTAGCTCTTTGTGTATAACTTCCATTCAAAGGTCATTCTTGGCCGGATTTTACACGATGACGTTATAATATGGAGGAACCCAAATTAAAAACCTTCCCTGCTTGACTGTACAAGGAAAAACTGCATTGTTCCGATTACAAGATGTCCAACATGTAACGTTCATCTTAAAGTAATCTGAACTCTTCTGGGAGACCGTCAATGTTTCATCATTGATCACTAAAAGGCTATGTCAATGATCTACTGTGTAACTGGGCTTTACAAAGAGCTTACTTTACAACATCTTAGCAGTGCATAGAAAAAGGCATTATGGCCATGAAGGTCATCAGGGTTTGGAGATGGGTGGCAAGCAAAACTAAGAGCTTGGTCCGCCCACCTATATCTTCCATGTTTAATCCCCAGCAGGAATACATCCAAATCAGAATTCTTTTTAAATCCATTGTATTTAACAGGAAGTCAAAAACCAGCAATGTGCGTTAGCTTCTTGACAGCTTCTTCTTCATAACATTAGTGTGATTCATATTGAGAGAAGTCGGTAGAAACAGACACATATATTACAAAGTTGGTGCTTGGTATAGACGTTGATTTGTGCATTTAGTCATTTGGGCTTTCTGCTGGCTTCCTCCTGCAGTTTTATTCACAACGTTGTGCCGCTCCGACAGTACTTGTTGATCTTTCCTCTAAAATTAATGAACCACCGACAACATTTCCTTTTAGCGCACCAACTGTGAGCAATCAGACAAGACTATAGAACTCAAAACACAAACAAACAAAGTCATGAATCAAAATTACAACTTCACCAAATTCAAGATGTTTTGCTATGTTTAGTGATGAATGGCTTTCTTGAAAAAAACTAAAAACTATTTGGTCAAACTGTTTTAACCTAATAACTACAATGTCCTGTCTGCACAAAGTTTTATTTTTCATTTAGATTCTGATCAAACTGATTTGTTTGTGCATTCTGCTGTTGCATTTTGTGTTTCTCAAGTTTTATTCCCACTGTCTCCTGTGGATGGCAGAATTGAAAAAAAATAATAAAGTTACTGTCTGACCCGGCTATCAAACCCTCAACCTTCTTGCTGTGAGTCATGAGAGATTCCCATTCAGAAACCTTGCCGTCACATTAATTAAAATAGACGTGAACAATATCTCGTCAGATGTTATCAATGTTGATCATTTCTACAACTTGGATTTGACAAAGTAGCTCGTGTTTTTAGCTCAAGGCGGGTGAGCAGTTTAAGCAACAGAAACAGATGCTCCGCGAATTAGTATATTATGCGAACGAATTTGAAACCTACCTGTTCTGAATAGAAAATACAGCATTATTATGTAAATTAGACTTAAAGCTGTGGTACTTGACTTTCAAACAGTTACTAGAGCAACTCACACAAACTTGAATCAACAGCATCGAATCTGCTTTCAGTTTGAATAATCACATGTCTCTTCTATATGGGTTAGTTCAATTTGTATTCTTTATGTGGCCAAACCTGCATGTGAAAGCCAGCTGCTGTCAGACTTCTGAAGATAAGTGGGTGATGGCCTGGTTAGTACTGCAATGGGAGACCTCTTGGAACACCAGGTGCCACAGTGCAGCGGCTGTAATGTGCCAAACTGTTGTTGTGTCCTTAAGCAAGACACTTCATGCATATCGATTAGAATGAGTCATGTGTGTGCGTGAATGGTTGGTGGTGTTCGAAGGGGCTGGTTGCCTCGATTCTGTCAGTGTGCCCTAGGGCAGCTGTGGCTATAGTGGTGGTTTATATACACCGTGTATGAAATGAATAAATAAGAACTTTGGGTGTCCAAAAAAGCGCTGTATATAACCTATGTACTATTATTATTTATTTTTTTGTCCATGTCATTGTATTACTACATACATTGTGTACAGTATATTGTCTATACATTTGTGCAGCATGATCAAACAGGAACAGAAAATAATCGTATGCATCTCTTCCCTCGTTTTGAAGGTTGCAAAAACATTTCAGATTAACCCCCATCACTTTTGGTATTGCAAGTTCGTAGGCCTCTCAAAAGCTCATGAGATCCAAATGAGATGCCTCAGCCGGTCTGGGGCCACTGCAGCGGCTGCAGAAACTCCACCTCAGCACAGATCTATTCCCTGTGCGGACGAATGCCTTGTGTGTGAATCACCATACAGTTCCAGATACAGGAGATGTAAAGATATGTATAAAGTGCATTAAAAATACAGTTTTATGCACAGATCATGAACAAAAATTGATCTCTAATTCAACTGTATTTAGATTGTTTGTGACTGTGGAGCTGTCAAACCCTTATGGTCCACGACTCCCTTGAAAAAGAGGTTCTTATGCCCCATCCCAATTCTCGCCCTTGCCCTTAAAAAGCACACTTGCCCTAGCGTTTGCGCGTGCCCGCGCGAGTGCAAGGGTGTCCCAATACTTAGGGAGACGAGGCGAGGGTCTTCACTGCCCTAAAAACCACCCTTGAGCGCAAGTGAGGTCGGGAGCTCACTTGCTAGCGAGGGTGATCCCATGATGCATTGCGAACTCGGCAAACCAGTTTTTCCAAATGAACATGGCGCCGACTCTCGGGAGCGAAAGCTACAAATGTAAGTACAATTTCACACAAACATGCACTCTAAAAGCTATGAAACGTGTCAGAATTATGTGGGTACGCAATTTGTTCTACAATGTAGAATGCCGGTGTTGGCTCGCTGTTTCGTACGTGTGCATGTGCATGGCATGGTGTGCATTGAATTCATAAACATAGGTAAGCGTTTGTCTTCACCCTTAACTTTGGTTGTGTGTTTGCAAATCTGCGCAAACAGCTCGCAGTAGTAGTGGAACTGAACAATTGACCAACGCTGTTTTTCCCCCAGGGACCACGGAGAAAACCTTTGCTCTCATAAATTACAGAGCTGCGAATGAAGCCAATTTTCTGAAAACAAAATTTCAGACAAAAAGTCTGTGGCAGTAAGTGAAACTTCTATTCTTACTAATAATGCTATTGAACACAGCTAAATGCCTATACCTCACTGTATGTTCACAGGCAAGCAGTGAAAGAGCTGGGCCTGGAGGGGAAAGTGACCCACAAGCAGGTCAGTAAGAAGTGGGAGAACCTGAAGAAGCGCTACAAGGTAATTATCTGCAAATATAGCTGTCTGGTTAATCCTGTAACCTCAACTCACTTTGCTGTGTGTGTGTGTAGGACCTAAGGGACCCAAAGACTGGCTCAGGCACAGATAGTGGGGAGAAGACCGCTTCTCCCCACTATCGCTGCGCTTCACGCAGTCTTGGGGGGAAGGCCTGCTGTGGATCCCCCTGTTGTTGTGGCGTCTTTCAGGCCAGCTGAAGACCCTACAGCTTTGCTAATGGTAAGAAACAAGGGAATATTTTTATAGGGGCGGTGTACAATAAACATTAACCCAAAGGAAAGATGCATTGAACCACTAGTCCCTGAGCAGGTTGTTGTCAAACAGTAAAATGTAAGTAATTGGAGGAATTATCAGACCAAAATTTCTATTTCATTTACCACAAGTGTCATAACTCGGCTCAAATAGAAATGACAGAAACACGCCAAACCGTTGCCAATTGGAATAATGTTTATTAATAACTAGAGGTGCAACGGTTCATCACTGATCCGTGATCCGTTCGGTTCAACGTCTTCGGTTCGGTACAGACGTGATCCGCGGTTTGATTTATGAAAAAAAAGTTGTGCGCACGTTGTTCAGTCCACACACAGCGCGGTCATTGCGAGCGGAGGAACGGAGATGCTTGAAAGCCCCGCGTCATTTAAATCCCCAGTATGAGAGCATTTTGGCTTCACTGTAACTACACTGATAATTAATATTCAACAAAACTGTCACGGTGTGTAAGCACTGTGGCACAAGAAAGACATGAGTGAAAAAGCGTCTCAACGACCACCTATTGTCGCGGCATTTAAGCAGCTCCTTTACGCACAGTCAGACTGGGCTAAAGTCAACTCCCGCGCATCCTCAGCTGCGCTCACGACTGACGCTCGGACGTCCCGTGGAACCTATAATAGATCCATGAGCAGAACCGCTCACTTCATCACCGCAGACTGGGAGATGAAAAGTCTGGCGCTGAAGACACGCCCCCTCTACGACAGTCACACAGTCACACAGCGCAGTTACTGACACAAGCAGCGGAGGAATGGAAGACAAAGGCCCAGTACTAATATCCCAGTCACAACTGATAATGCCAAAAATTAAATAAATGCAGTGAATGAGGCTGGGCCCAGAATGGACCCCCTCCTTGGGAGAATCAGGAAGGTGGTGTAATATATGAGGGTAAATATCCTCATAAAGTGCCTTCTTATGTTGCACCTTGTGTTGTTTTTCATTAATTATGTTAAATAGACATAATTGGATGGATGGAATATGCCTTCCATCCATCCATCCATTTCCTTCCCCTTAATTCATTTCTAGGTCAGGGGGGGCAGTCAGAGCAGGTGCCGAGTCCACATGAGCTGTGTTTATTAAAAAGACAAAACTTTTTTTTAGAAAAATGAACCGAAAAATGAACCGAACCGTGGCCTCTGAACCGAGGTACGAACCGAACCGTGATTTTTTCAAACCGTTGCACCCCTATTAATAACCAA
This sequence comes from Knipowitschia caucasica, assembly GCA_964034765.1. Classification (NCBI taxonomy): domain Eukaryota; kingdom Metazoa; phylum Chordata; class Actinopteri; order Gobiiformes; family Gobiidae; genus Knipowitschia; species Knipowitschia caucasica. The sequence goes on from OZ035833.1 coordinate 21,405,768, forward strand.
ACTTAATGTTTTAATGGGGTGTGTAAGTCTGTAGTGAGTGCGTGCGAGTGTATGTGCTGTGAAGGTAAGTCTGCGGTGTTGAATGGTGTGTAGAAAATAGACCACAACCTAAACGAACCAAAACTAACCAAACCAAACCAGGCAAACCAAACCGAAGGAGGCGGGGCACGCAGGTGGCAGGATGGGAGCGGAATGAGCCAACAAGAATGTCTGGCTTGCACCAGAGCTTTAAAGGCGCGGCTCCGTCTGACGCACCAATGAGCGCAGGTGCCATCTGAGAGGAGAGGCTATACGGCCTGGTAGTGGCCGTAACACCCCCCCACATAAATACGAGAATTCTCCCCACAGAATTATCGCAGCACAACACAAACCACCCAGGACACCACATCCTGCTCCAAGTTCCCCCGCTGGTGCCTAAAGGGAAAACAGAGGCAGACAGAATGAACAAACCACAACACTCAACTCACAGGTGCCCTGGACAAGGCATCAGCCATAAAATTATCCCGTCCTCTAATGTGCCGGATCTCCATATCATAGGCCTGAAGAAATAAAGTCCAACGAACCAGCCTTTGATTGGGACACCTCAACGAGCTCAAAAATGTGAGAGGGTTATGGTCCGTGTACACAACCAACGGGACAGAACCACTCAAATACACACGAAAATACTGTAAAGCCCATATCAAAGCCAATGCCTCTTTCTCAATAACAGAATAGTTCTGCTGATGCCGATTAAACTTCTTTGAGAAGAAACAAACTGGTTTCATCACTCCCTGGCCATCCATCTGGAGCAGGACCGCCCCTGCGCCCACCTGACTGGCATCGGCTTGGAGCATGAATGGTCTGTCAAAACAAGGAGCAGATAACACAGGGTGGGAACAGAGCACAGACTTGACACTCTCAAACGCCTGCTGGCACTCCTGAGACCAAATAAATTTTGCTTTGGCCTTAAGAAGTTCTGTGAGCGGAAAGACGACAGTAGAAAAATTCTTACAAAAACTCCTGTAATAACCCACCAACCCCAAAAACCGCTGCAACTCCTTTTTTGTAGACCGCCTCCTTCGGTTCCTGCACAGAAATAGGAGTAACAGCCAGAACAGGTCGCACGGAGCCTGCGCGCGCATCCTCACGCTGATAATATGGCTTCAACAAATTCACATGAAACAGTTTTTTAGACCTTCTCCGTCCAGGCGTCTCGATTAAATAATTCAACTCAGACACTTTTTCCAACACAGTATAGGGACCATCGAACTTGGCTTGAAAGGGGGAACTCACAACCGGTGTCAGAGCCAGCACCTGATCGCCAGGGCAGAATTCATGCCGCTCCGCTCTCCGATCATAAATACCCTTCATTTTCTTCTGAGATTGATGTAACTTCTCTTTAGCCATACAGCCAGCCATGAACAAGCAATGACGGAAACCATTCACAAAATCAACGAGATTCCGGGGTGGGTCTGCCTCAACAAAACTGCTCTTCAAGGCAGCCAAGGGACCTCGCACAGAGTGGCTAAAGACACACTCATTAGGGCTAAACCCAGTGCTCTCCTGCACCGCCTCACGCGCAGCCAAAAGCAGCCACGGGAGCCCGTCTTCCCAGTCCCTCTCCAGCTCAGTACAGTAGGCCCGCAACAGAGACTTCAGAGTCTGGTGGAACCGCTCCAGCGCTCCCTGACTCTGCGCATGATACGCGGAGGACTGGTTATGCCTCACTCCAAGTGCTTTCAAAACCTGTGCAAACATATGCGACGTGAAATTCGAACCACGGTCACTTTGAATGATCTTGGGGATGCCGAACACCGAAATAAATTGCGACAAAGCCTTAACCACTGACTTTGTTGTAATCGACCGTAGTGGATAAGCAGCCGGATAGCGGGTACCCTGACACATCACTGTTAGAAGATATTTGCACCCAGATCTAGCACACGGCAATGGGCCCACACAATCTATTAACAAATATTCAAATGGCTCACTCACAGCTGGAATAGGCTGCAGTGGCGCAGGGGCTATTGCCTGGTTCGGCTTTCCTGTTAACTGACATGTGTGACACGTCTTAACAAACGCGGACACATCTCTTTTCACTCGCGGCCAAAAAAAATGCTTGAGAAGACTCAAATATGTTTTACGCACACCAAAGTGACCAGAATTATTGTGCGCCACCTCAAGAACAGCCCCACGAAACTTTTCTGGAACTACCACTTGATACACGGCCTCGTGCACACAGTCCCCCGCAAACGTGTACTTCCTGAGCAGCACATCATTTTGAACAAAATATCCATTTGCCAAACTCGCTATTTGTGCATCGGAGACAGCCAAATCAAATAACTTCTCCAAAGTCAGATCGTCTCGCTGCGCCCGAACCAATTCAGCGCGGGACACATTTAATGGAAACTCTGCCATAGACAACACAAAATCACTGGAAGCTGCCGAGGATGCAGAGGCCACTTTATGCATGGCCCGCGTCACCGCGCACGCGGGGAATACGTCTGGCTGCGATGAAGAGCCGCTCTCGGGGGCCATGGGACACAGTGTAACCACAGGTGCGGCTGGAAGCTCCACCGCGTCAGCATCCACAGTCTCCCCGCCACCAGTGTCTGTGTCAGCCCAGACACGACCACCAGCCAACCCATTCCCCAAAATAAAATGAATCCCCTCGATGGGCAACGCTGGTCGCACACCGACAGTGAGTTCTCCCCGCACCAGCTCACACTCTAATTTCATCCTGTGTAACGGAATAGGCAACACAGTCATGCCCATGCCCCTGCTCAGTATGAAGTCCCCTGTAGCGGTCTCCGCGGAGAAAGGCAATACCGAACCGACCACGAACGAGTCATACGCTCCTGTGTCCCGCAGAATTTTAATTTGAACCGTACCTCCCCCAGGCAGAGATAACGAGCCTTCACATATAAATGGTGAAAAAGATTCAAACACCTCCGCTTCACCAGGAATTGGGGCAGTGAACGCAGCAGGCTTGACGTAAGACCTTGACATTCTACTCTTGGACCTCAACACTGGACAATCAGACTTCCAATGCCCTTCCTCGTGACAATAATTACACATTTCACTCGAATCACGCCCCTGATCACTCTCGCGCATGTATCCTATACCACGCGTATCCGTATGTCGGTTTGCCGAATCCATCGGGCCCCTGTGAATCAGAACATAATCATCTGCAAGCGCAGCAGCTGCACTCGCTGACTCAGCTTTCTGCTCACAAATGTACGTCGCAACCGCTTTTGGCATAGAATTCTTCAATTGCTCTAAGACAATCAACTCACCCAACTTTTCAAAATTTGTGACTTTGGACGCTGCGCACCAACGAGAAAAATGTGCCTTCAAATCCCGCGTGAACTCCAGATAACTCTGTCCTCCTGATTTTTTGCACATCCGAAACCGCTGCCTATAGGCCTCTGGCACCAACTCGTATGCCTTCAGGACTGCGGCCTTCACCACGTCATAATCCTGACTGTCTGACACAGACAGCACAGACAAGGCCTCCTGCGCGCGGCCTACCAAAACACACTGTAACAGTTCACTTTGGAGAGACCCATGAGGAAGATGCCGTTAGACTTATTAGATTTAAGCATGTTTATGATTGAGCATGTTTGGCGCCCTAGGCCCGGGAGGGATGCTGTTGAGCACGGCGCTTGCTCGCGTGCATAATCCCCCCCCGGGGCCTAGGTACTGGTGACGGCAGAGGCAGTAGGCAAGCGCGCTTCGATGAGAGAAGGAGGAGGTGGGGCGGCGGAGGCTTGCAGACTTCAGAAGGCCGGAAAGTGGGCATCTCCGGCTTTTAACTTGCTGTCCTGGTGGTTATTGGTTGACTGGATGTGGGCGTTGCTGGTATTGATGAGTCGAGGAAGAGCAGCCTGTGGCCTGGGCAGCAGCAGCCGGGTCTACCACAGTGAACTTTCGCGAAGCTCCATTTCACTTTGGAGAGACCCATGAGGAAGATGCCGTTAGACTTATTAGATTTAAGCATGTTTATGATTGAGCATGTTTGGCGCCCTAGGCCCGGGAGGGATGCTGTTGAGCACGGCGCTTGCTCGCGTGCATAATCCCCAAAAAGCGGGCCTGCAATTGGGGTAGCAGGATGTACTGCGCGGGCCTGAGAGCATGAGTGAGGCTTCTCGCACGGTCGCTTCGGCCGGCTGCGTCCGCTGGGGCCCGTGTTTGTTTAGGCAGAGCGAGCTGAGGATATGAGCGTGCTCATATTCAGCTAGACGCTGAAGCAGAGGAATCTTTGAGCGAACTGGGAACATGCGCGCACGCGCATGTTCAGCCAGTCGCAGCGTAGGGGAGTCTTTGAGCGAGCTGGGAATATGAGATGCACGCTCATATTCGCCAGACGCTGAAGCCAAAAATCTTTGAGCGAACTGGGAACATGCGCGCAAGCGCATGTTCAGCCAGTCGCAGCGTAGGGGAGTCTTTGAGCGAGCTGGGAATATGAGATGCACGCTCATATTCGCCAGACGCTGAAGCCAAAATCTTTGAGCGAACTGGGAACATGCGCGCACGCGCATGTTCAGCCAGTCGCAGCGTAGGGGAGTCTTTGAGCGAGCTGGGAATATGAGATGCACGCTCATATTCGCCAGACGCTGAAGCCAAAATCTTTGAGCGAACTGGGAACATGCGCGCACGCGCATGTTCAGCCAGTCGCAGTGTAGGGGAGTCTTTGAGCGAGCTGGGATTATGAGATGCACGCTCATATTCGCCAGACGCTGAAGCCAAAATCTTTGATCTAACTGGGAACATGCGCGCACGCGCATGTTCAGCCAGTCGCAGCGTAGGGGAGTCTTTGAGCGAGCTGGGAATATGAGATGCACGCTCATATTCGCCAGACGCTGAAGCCAAGAATCTTTGAGCGAACTGGGAACATGCGCGCACGCGCATGTTCAGCCAGTCGCAGCGTAGGGGAGTCTTTGAGCGAGCTGGGAATATGAGATGCACGCTCATATTCGCCAGACGCTGAAGCCAAAATCTTTGAGCGAACTGGGAACATGCGCGCACGCGCATGTTCAGCCAGTCGCAGTGTAGGGGAGTCTTTGAGCGAGCTGGGATTATGAGATGCACGCTCATATTCGCCAGACGCTGAAGCCAAAAATCTTTGAGCGAACTGGGAACATGCGCGCACGCGCATGTTCAGCCAGTCGCAGCGTAGGGGAGTCTTTGAGCGAGCTGGGAATATGAGATGCACGCTCATATTCGCCAGACGCTGAAGCCAAGAATCTTTGAGCGAACTGGGAACATGCGCGCACGCTGAAGCGCTGCAGCAGAGGAATCTTTGAGCGAGCTGAGACATGCGCGTTTGAGGAAGTGCGTGCCGCCACCAGAATATATAGCTTACTTGCTTTGCTGGGAGCTTACGAGAAAGCCGGTAAACGTTGAGCGGCCATGATAGCGGTCGCATCTGGCCTGATGTAGGTGGAGAAAGCCGAAGAGGACCAGCGCCCCAGCTGTTGTAGAGAAGGGTGGGGGAGCCCCAGCGAGGCCGCGACCACTGGGAATGTCTCGTGTAGGGCAGAGGAAATGCTCCGGGGAAAAGTAGCGGGCCACGGCCCCGCCAACCACTGGTCCTGGGAGAACCCCCCAAAACCCACGGAAGGGGCAGCGGCCGTGTAGAAGCGGAGACCTGTAGGGGCGGAGAGACATACCGAGGAGGGCCAATGATGTTGCAGGCGCCCTTACGCTTAGAATCTGGGGATGGAGATTAGATAATCAGGACAGTAGGATAGGTCGGGAAAGCGTGTCTCGGACCGCATTGAAGGTTGAGTGAGCAGTAGTGAAACGCTTATGCAGAGAAGCCATAGAAGGCGAGCAGGAAGATGCTGCGAGGAGGGCAGACATGTACTTGGACGATGAGCCGGAGTTCAGTGCCGCTCAGAGCTGCTGCAGGATGGGCGGCAGGATGGGGAGCCTGCAATCAGAAGAGTGAAAAATACGGGTACGGATGCCTTTGAGTAGGAGTTTGATTGACAGCTCAGCAGTAAAGAGAGATGTAAAGTGAAGAGACGTCAAAGTAAATGAAGCAGTAGTAGCAGCAGTAGTTGCAGCAGTGGTTGCAGCAGTAGCAGTAGCAACAGCAGCAGTTGCAGCATCCTTAGATAATAACAGCAATAATCCTGTATCAAGGCCACAGCAGTAGAAATTGTTGTAGCTGTTTAGTGTTTCAGAAAGAGAGATGTAAAGGGAAGAGAGATGTCAAGTAAATGAAGCAGCAGCAGCAAGCAGTATGAAGCTTCCAACGTGGTTTTACTGCAAGTGGCAGAACATGAATCTGAATTAATGCACGTGCTCCTCTTATATCCCTCAGACGATGGATATTGATACCATTTAACATGCGTTGCCCCTCAGTTAGCTCAAACACAAGTGAAAACGAAGCCTGCAGTCCAGTGTACGGGGCAAAAACCAAGCCCGCAGTCCAGACTCCGGGATTAATCCGTCCGCGGTCGGCACACTCACTGTACTCACATGCCAGGAGACTTGGGAAAAGCAACGGGACAACGCGGCCCGCCAGACCGTCTGCGCGCGGCAGCAGACCACGAGGAACGAGCAGCACAGAACCCGCGGAGGGCCCCACGGAGAGCCCGCAGAAAGAGCCCGCAGAAGAGGAGAGCAGTGGAGACGCGCGAACCACAGCAGGCAGGGACGCAAAGGAGGAGCAGACCACAAGCAGCCAGACTGAGAACAGCCGGGCCACGCGCACGAGCAACACGTGAGCAGAAGCGACCCCTCCAGAACAACGCATGCATTTGCAAACAGGTGCGTTAGCGACATGCACCTTGCAGACTTCAGAAGGCCGGAAAGTGGGCATCTCCGGCTTTTAACTTGCTGTCCTGGTGGTTATTGGTTGACTGGATGTGGGCGTTGCTGGTATTGATGAGTCGAGGAAGAGCAGCCTGTGGCCTGGGCAGCAGCAGCCGGGTCTACCACAGTGAACTTTCGCGAAGCTCCATCATTGTGCGCTCTGAATCGTTCCATCCCCGCGCTTCAGCCAAGCGCTCAAAAATGTGGAAGAACGAATCAGGATCTTTATCTGAAAATGTTGGTAATAAACGTAAATTCCCAATTAAATCAAATGCAGCATTAGAGCTAGCAAACGGCAGGGTGGAGGAGTACGGCTCCTCCTGCCGCCTCTTAATCTGCTCCAACTTCACACGCTCAATTTCAAATTGCACTTCCAACAATCTCAGTTGCTGCTCATACGTCAATGCTTGTGCCGCTGCCGCCTCAGGACCAGCGGCAACACCTGTAGCACTTGCAGACCCCGCTGTGACTAGCGGCCTGCCCTTCAACACCCCGAGATCAATCAAATTCGCCACTAATATCGACCTTAGATTTTCTTTCAAGCGTTTCATGTCCAAGTCCAGGTCATATCTTTTCCCAATGTCTATGAGTTGGTCTTTTGTGCATTGGAACAAAAACTCCTCAGAGGGAGCATCAAAAAAGTCAGAGATGTTCACCATCCTTCTCTGTTTCCCAACCCAGGCCAGCAAAAATCAATGTGAGCTAAAGTGCCCAAAGCATACATACACCCAAAATGATCCACAGCTGACCCAAATGCCCCGCTAAACCTATACTCAACCCTGATCTTCACACGGTTCTGCAGCGGGGTTTTAAGCACTCCAAGGGGAGACCAGTGTGACCACGGTTTGTGCACCCGAGAACGCCGTGAAAACGGCGAACACCAACCGCTCCCCGCGACTTAAACAAAAAAAACGCAGCCAAAAGAGCCACGTCCCTGTGCCTACCCGGGACACCGGTCAAACTGTCACCACTGGATCTATAGGTGCTGAATATCCACTGACACTTCACTCACCTTGATTCGCTGAACACGGGCCAAACTCATCCCTCCAACTCCCATCCACACAAATAGCAGGTGCCTCCGAGAGACCACCCACAGAGTCTCCGCGCCACCGAGGAAGACTCTGCTCTCAAGCCACCTTGCGGCGCACACCCGCCAGAGTAAACTCAGGACTGCAAATAATGAAGGACACAAAACCAACTGCACGAAAAACAACCAAATAAATAAGTAAACGAATTCCCCTCAATGCGCTTCCAACTAACAACTTTGACGAGCCCCCATTCTGTCATAACTCGGCTCAAATAGAAATGACAGAAACACGCCAAACCGTTGCCAATTGGAATAATGTTTATTAATAACCAAACTTAATGTTTTAATGGGGTGTGTAAGTCTGTAGTGAGTGCGTGCGAGTGTATGTGCTGTGAAGGTAAGTCTGCGGTGTTGAATGGTGTGTAGAAAATAGACCACAACCTAAACGAACCAAAACTAACCAAACCAAACCAGGCAAACCAAACCGAAGGAGGCGGGGCACGCAGGTGGCAGGATGGGAGCGGAATGAGCCAACAAGAATGTCTGGCTTGCACCAGAGCTTTAAAGGCGCGGCTCCGTCTGACGCACCAATGAGCGCAGGTGCCATCTGAGAGGAGAGGCTATACGGCCTGGTAGTGGCCGTAACACAAGTTAAATAAAAAACACTGGCCAGCCCCATTATTCACTTATTATAAAGACATTTCTGCACTGAATTCACACAGACACGTCACACATGGAAACAGAGTTGCCTTTCCAATAGACATGTTTTTGTACTGCATGTGAATACTTTTAGTTCAGTGCAGGTGATGATCTCAGTTGGGAGTGAGTCCAGAACATTTTGGGACGCTGCACTCTCCACGTGCTGTAGACCGAGTGGCATGTGTACTTTGTGATGTGTACACACTGCTATGTCAGTGCTTGTAGCCGTGCAGTTAATAACTTTATTTGCCATGACGTGACAATAATTTGTCTCCAACAGGCCATTGTCAATCCTGACGAGACCCCCAGTGAGGATACTCAGTTGGGCTCTGCCTCCTCTGCACCATCGACCCGGTCTGCTTCTCCAGCTCCATCCTCAAACAATCCTCCCTCTTCACCAACCCCGTCCTCTTCATCCTCTCGCCAGAACACCCCTACCCCCAGAAAAAGGAAGAGGACAGATAGCCAGAGGATTTTGGACTTTCTCCAAGCAGAGTCAGACAAGGAACAGAGAAGACACGAGGAGTCAGAGGAGAAGACTTTGCGCTTTTTAAGTCTCTTCGAGAGGATGGTGGAAAAGCTGTAGCCTGCTGCTGTGTGGCTGTTTGGGCAAACATGTCTGTTCATATTGTACATATGACATTTTATTAGAGTGTTTTTCAAAAAATAAATCTCAGTTAATGTGACTGTGTGTGTGTTGATGTTCACTGTTCTAGGAAGAAATACTGAAACTTAAAGTTAGGATCTTGGCAAAGGATATAAAGAAAAGGTTAAATCGTTAAATCATTTTATTGAAAGAATTTACTTTACATTTAAGGGTCTTCATTGAACAATACAGCGAGCCTGTCCCTTATTGCAGTCCCTGCCCTTTCATATTCCTCAGCAGCTTCATGGAGAGGAAGTTCCGGGTCCAGGATGTCTGTTGCATCACTATCAGGTTCCAGGACGTCTCCGTTGTCTAGACATACATTGTGCAGAAAGGCACACGATGCTATAACCTGTGGTGCAAATGTAGGCTTGACCTCCAGGGCTCTGAACAGGGTTGACCTCCAGCGAGTCTTCATAATCCCAAATGCTCTCTCCACAATAGAACGGGCTCTTGACAGATGGTAGTTGAATTTCCTTTGGGCCCGGCCGTTCACTGGCTCTCGGTATGGAGTAATAAGGGCGATTGGTCCCTCCAAACAAGGATACCCACCATCTCCCAGAATGAAGTACCCCGTAGGTGGGTACCTTCTTGCAAGGTAAAACGAGCTGTTCTTCAGAATGCGCGTGTCATGCACAGAACCTGGATAGCCCACAAAAATGTCTAGGAATTTTCCTGTGTGATCACAAATAGCTTGCATTTGTATTGAGTAGAAACCCTTGTAATTTAGATAGTCCAGACGATGGAGTGATGGGGGCTTTATGCGAACATGACAACCATCAATGGCTCCAACAGCTTTGTTTAGTAGAGGTGTTCCAGCAAGCTCGGCAAAGCCGTTACTCACTGCATCAATGTCAGCCATCTTTGGAAAACTGATTGCTCGGTGTAGATTGTTCCAAATGAACTGTGCTACCACATTGACTTTACAGCACGTTGCTGGACGGTCACTCTGAAAAACAAAGAGCAAAAAAATATATAGCATGAGTGATGGCCTAAGAGCACAAATTCCCCTCATGAAAGCAGTGATGTGACATTAACAATACAAACTATACATGCAAAGGCATTACAGTACTTCATATAATATTTTCCGCAATATAAATAGTTCTCAATATACTACTGTGACTCAAGATTTCAGCGAAAGGAAAGTAGAACCAGTGTAGCCAATGCTGCACCGCTTTGTTTTTGCGTTTGTGATACACGTGTTTAGTACATACTTAAAACAGCGATGAATACTTCATGGTTAGACGTTTGGACATATGGATGTAACTTTTGATCTTTGTATCGTTTGTAGGTCGTCTTGTTTTAGACACAGTTTTGGTACGATAGTTAGTAATGTTGCAGCCATAGACTGTATATATATGCAGTCGGGCAAAGCCGCGCCATTATGAAAGAAAACAACATACCTGAAACATCCGGGCAAGCGCAACCATACGTCGAAGTCTCATCCTACGTCTGTTGCTTCTCCGTGTACTTTGCGAACGGAGAAAAAGCATCATAGCCCACAAAACAGGCAGAAGCTCCGCTGGACCCGGCATTTTCGAAAGTAACAACAACAGCAGTACTTCTCCGGTCTTACCTACCCTATGAAGAAATATGTATTACCGCCACCTATTGGACTGGGGTGAAATCCGAAAAACGGACATTGCGTGTGACGTAGTGGACGCTCATTTGCATACAAGGGTGTCCCAATACTTAGGGAGAGTTGAGTGCACCCTCCACTTGCACTCGCACTTGCACTCACACTTGCACTCGCACTTAAGGGCAAGGGGGACAATTGGGGACGGGGCCTTAATCTCATTGGGACTTTCCTGGTTAAATAGAACAAAGATGCTAGCCTGGCCTTAGCCATCCGTGCACTCCGCTCAAATATAATTTCCCTGCATGTAACGTCTGGGTCTGGTCCCTGTGTTGAATTCCATCCGACCAATCAGCGAGCGCGGGAGGCGGGTGTTGTAGTTAGTTGTGGGTGACGTCAAAGAGTTTGCGTCGAATGGGAAGGTTGTAGTGGCAATGGCGAAATATGCAATAGTAAAGTAATCCGGTCTGGTTCTATCAAGAAATTGAAGCCAAAGCAATAGGAATGTTTAGCAAATGTAAAAATTGTGGCGCTACTCCCCAAGGGCTCCGTTAGCGGCAAAGGAGATGGCTAGCCTAGGCTAAATGCTAACGACTCACTCGGGCGCATTACATACATGACGGTAAACTCAGATCCAATCGTTTCAATCTGCTTGGGGAGTTAACCCCTTCCACCTGTTAACAGAGCTCAATGGAGCACCTCCAGACCATAGTACGAAATGTAATTTGTACTATGGTGTGGTACAACCAGGCGACAGTGATGCAGACATTCACAGAGCATACAAACTTGCTCATTGAGAGACAATTTAACAGTTATTCAGATAAATAGGACACCAGCTCCATATGTTGCATAGTTTGTGATTTGATCACCAATTGACTTGACAATGTTTGTTGTTTTGTAATGTATCCAAGGGTAACTCCACAAATAACCTTATCATTTTCTAGAGAAGTCCAAATATTCACAGTATATTGGGGGTCTTTCAGTGACTTATTTTTTGGTTCTGTTTTCTGTGTGAATCTATTTAGAATCCGTCCATCCATTTATCCGTTGTCAGAGGCACCAGTCTGAGCAGACCTTCTAATCCAAGGCCTCTTCCTCCATGGAATCTCGCCTCAACCGATTACACACACAAATGTTTCTATTTTTGTATTCATATTTTGTTTTCTGACCAATACTGTAGAAACTTACATCATCATCAATTTGTTATTCATTCTTAGCATAAAGCCAAAGTGTAAATTATTAGTACTATTTCAAGCTCAAAAACACAGTGGTTCTTGAGATCATGCAAATGGACAAAAATACAACAATAATTTATTTATTTTTGTTAAATAAATGTAGTATAATTGGGAAGTGATCCACAAACATAAACTGCTGTTGGAGTGTGTGTGTGCAGTGGGTAAGCAATCATCTTTTCTATATATAAAAAATTTCACAGACCGAGGTCACACAAAGCTCTTCACAATTTCGGTGTACTGGTAATTCCCATTCTCTCCACAGACGGGAACAACCCAGTGAAACACAAAAAGTACGGGGATCGAGGACAAGAACTAAAAAATACAAGGAATGACATTGACGGGACAAGGAAGTGAAGGAACTCGCTATACGCTAACGACTAACGAGACACAGCTGAGACTCATGAAGGTAATGACACAACAGGAAGTACAACTAAAGAAGACACAGGGACATGGATCTATAATAATAACTGGATAGGGTATTACTAGCTTATAGCTGAAGGACCCACGGGCTCGGGGGCTTCAAGCGGTACTGCAGAGTAAATAAGACCAAATTCACGTGGGCTACTCAGAAATTTTCCCCACCAGCGAAATTCCAAAATATAGGCGAGTTCCACTAATCTTTCGGTACCCATGGACTCTTCATGGGCCACTGAGGACAAGCCATTGGTTTGAATAAGCGCCATCTTGGATCACCGGGGCTTGCACGGGGGTTAAACAGGAAATACACCTGTGACATGTAATTTTCTCTAGTGTGAGATCAAAAAAGTCTATCTTATCCTATTGTAGCTTATCTTACCTAAACCATGACAGTAGAACATGCAAACTCAACACAAAGGCCTGGAGGTGGAATCGATTCAAGGACTTCCAGGCCGTGAAGCACAAACGCTACCCACTGAACCACCATGGCTGTCCCTATGGAAACAGCAATGTTTATACACAATTGTACATATGGGAACGTTAAACTCAACTTTAAACATTTTAGAAACGCATTTCTCTGGATAAACAGTTGTATAGCGCCACGCCTGTCCATCTGTCTCCTGCACCTGTCTGTGAGCTCTCAGTTCTTTGGGGAGCCAACGAATCTACTTGTTCTTTTGCCTCTCAAGGATGTTTGCGTCTCAGCGCTGTGGAAACTTTGCCGCGAGCCACATCTGATGTCTGCAAACGCATAATAATAAAGGCCTCGGTGCGCCGCGCTCGGACTGGGTTTAGGATTTTCTCGACAGGGTACAATTTGGACATTTGCATAACCCCCCAGGAGTCCTCCACGCACCGCACCAGCTGCTCCAAACTCACAGCACTTATTTCATTCGTTTCTCCTCACAGTCTTCTGTGTGCTACTATGAATTATTCTTTTGTTCAAGTTTTCATCTGTGCTGAATATGTAGGACAAACTTGGTGCGAGAAAGTCTAGATCCAACCAGCAACTAATTTATAATGTTATATTTAGATCGGGAAGATTTTCAGTTTGCTTGGAAATAAATCTGAAACAACAAGCCATGGTTGCTGTTGTTGTTGTTGTTGTTTTGTAATGTAAACAAGGGTAACTCCATAAATAATCTTAACATTCGTCAAAGAAGTCTGTTTACAATAAATCAGGAGTGGCGGTCTTTCAATTATTTTGGTCGGTTTTTAGAGACATTTGTTTCAGTTCTATTTTCTGTGTGAATCTATTCCGAATCCATCATTCCATTCTCTTCATCCGTTGTCAGAGGCAACAGTCTGAGTAGAAACTCTAAGATTCTATCCAAGTACACTTCCTTTGTGGAATCTCACTTCAACTGATTCCACGTAAAATTTAAATGTGTCTAGATTATGATTCAAATGTTGTTTCGGGACCAATACAGTCGTAATTTACATAATCACCTCTTAATTCTTAATTCTTAGCATAAAGAAGACAAGCTTACTACTTTATTTAAATAAGGGCAGTACACATGGAACGACATTACATGTAATTATGCAGTATTAGCGTTATAGTTTCCAACTGTAGTCCCTTGGGAAGGTGTAAAATGACTCAAAAAAATAACCGCTGCTAACATTACAAGATAAAATATATGCTTTTTGTAAATGTAAATTATTTGTTCTGGCTGTGTCTTTGCCAGATTTGCAAAAGAGAAGTTTTAATCCATCTGTTTTTTCTGTTTTATGATGTCACTATCGCCAAAATAGTCCATAGTCCGGTTGTTGCCCACAATTGATCTATGACTTATGTGGGTCTAAAACTTTCTTAGTGACTGGAACACACACACATACACACAAAAACAAACACAAACACATTTTTCGCTGATGTTAGTTGGCAGAAAGGGACAAGGAGGACTGCAATCAAATATTTACAATGCATATGGCCTCATAATATTAAAGACAGAACTGAACTTAACGTCAATCATTTTATGCCCGTGGAGATTTTATTACATAATCTATGTATTTTGGGTGGGTCTGTTTGAAATACAAATCTATCATTCTTTTTCCCCAGTATTCCAACAACAAACATATTAGCAAATACTCCAGCAATGTTGTAGTGGACTTTTTTATGTGTGAAAACAAAGCATATTTTAGGGAAGTATCACTGTGAGCGTCTTCTCTGCCCACTCTGTCGATATCTCTTCAAAGTTCATATCCAGTCCATTTGGCTCCTTCCTCTGAACTCGTCTAATGACTGAGGAGTTTGTGTAGAACATCTTGTCTTCTGTCGCGCGTGGGATAAAACGCTGAATCAGAGTGTTGTTCTTTCTAACAGATGGCTCCCGTTTCACCGGAGCTGCCAAAACATTCCTCTTAATTCAAGCCAATTCTCTTGCCTCCGGTGGCGCTGCTGTTGACTCTATACGAAGACACATAACGCACAAGAACTCACCCCCCAAAGTGACTAAAATGTTCTAAAACAATCACCGTTTCAAATGCAAAACTCGTCTCGTTGGAGTAAAGAGCGGAGCAGGGAGTGGCGCCTCCGACAGGTCACACCACATTACGCTCACAAATGCAGTTTGAAGGATTTAATTTCTCTCTAATGCTGCTCTAATTCGTGTTGCTTTGGGTTACTCACTCAAATCATTACAGTTTTTTTCCTCACATCTTAATGGACAGAGCAAATGAATATAAATGCCATGTAGTTTGTGTTATTAGAGGTATTAACAGTGAATCAATGGCATTTTTGGGAGATTTTTATAATACAATGATGCATTTTTGCCTGCATAACTCCGTACGCCTTTAACTGTGGGTGGATGCTCCACAGGTCAAGACCAAACTTTGGTCTTGACCTATACTGTATATAGATTTTCATGTGCAGAATGCGTGTTATTACTCATAATTAAGCTCCCTTTGTTGACTCTTTGGATGTCTTTAAAGCACTAAAAATTCACATGTTTTGAAGAAAGAATTCTACCATTGATGTTTAATACTGTAAAAAGTGTGAACCACTATTGTTCAGTGGACTTTTCCTGCTATTGCTGCTCTGTGCTGTGATATCATGCCCCCTTCACATACAATGTGGGGACCTCTGTCTGTGGCCCCTCTCTCTGATTTTGGTCAGGGGCTGAATAAAAAAGACAAGGAACTGGTCGGGGGCTAAAAGAACAGAATGAATTTTGTTATTTAGATTTAACCAAAACTGGATCACATATAAAGTTAAACACATTGTTTCATTTTGAACAATTTCACTTCTAAAGATGTGTTGGGTTAACATTTTATAAAACAATCAATGTGGTTGTTTTTCTAAGAAAAAAATGATGGCTTTACGGTAAATCCATCCAACTAGATTCTTGTTATAACAAATATGCCATTATGTATTGAAGAAAAGTTAAAACGTACTTGCTCACTGAGTCACTTGAGGTAGCTTGAGGGTTCTGCACAGCATTGTTGCTGTTTTCTGGACAAAAATGTCTGGTGACAGAGAAGGTAGAAGTCATGTTTGTTACATTTGGTTTGCGCCACTATCTGTAAGAACAATGCGATGATGAGTTTTAACTGATGGAGAGCTCAGAAAAAGTATAAGTGAAGACATACAGTAAGTACAAAGTAAATATTTTTTAAATGGACCTTCCAACCATCAGTCATATTTACTGTACATTAAATAGTGTGTATAGACATTATGGTGAAGATCAAGGTCTAGTATTGTGATGTGCTTGTGTGTAGACAGAAATACTTGTGTGTGAGAGTATGCACAAAGATGTGTGTGTTGTAATAAACATATGCATAAAGAGCTAACACACTCTAGATTGGCGAGAGCGGAGAGGTCAAACTCATGTTGGTCTTGGGGCTGAAAGTATAAAAGTGTGTAAAGCTCATCTCTGCATCTCTGGATATTTTTAAATGCAATTTTTTCACCTATTTTTTTTCATCGGAAATAATTGAATCATTTTGAAGCCACAAACAGCAAAGACAATTTATCAAATTTCAGATCCCAGAGCAGCTAACCAAAGCCAGTGATATCACTAGCTCCTTTAGCTCTTGCTTTTACAACACATACCACTGGGATGAATCATGTATTTTTTAATCCTCTACACAGCGAAACGTGTGTACAACCTCTTTAAAGTTGCTTAATTTTGTACCCATCATTCATTATTGAGAATAAATCAGCCATTTTGCTTGTTCACTTTGGCATAGCATTTTACATTGTGTATTTTGTTTGTGCTTGGAAGAAAACGTGTCGTTCTCACTTTAAGTGTGCTGAAGAGTTGAGAGAATAGATTTAGCGAGTGAAGAGCTTCCAGACTCTGTCTCCAATTCAATTTTCTTTCCCGCTCATTAACTTATGGCAGAGTCATTAGTTAACAGCGGCACATTGGGCCTAGATCAGCTCTTCGGCAAAATGTGCACCACAAACTTCAATGCAGACGGAGAAGACAATCAAGACTTTACTGGTTTTTCATTTCCATCTGAAGTGACACGTGGGTTTGAGTGGGTTTAATAACAACAGAGCCGTGGTGGAGTTGAATTAAATGGTAATTGGATGGTGCATGCAGGTGTGTGTTGTATCAATGTGATGGGATGAAATCAAGAAAATAAGTAATCAAGTAGAGTCCTCAAGGAAACTGGAGAGACAAAGGAAAAAAAGTGGAATAAATGGAACAGCTGTCACAACAGTGAGCACCAAAGCACCGGTGAAAAAATTAATTCTCTACCGACTCCAGTTTAATTCAATAGATAGATGTAGAAACCCTACTGATTGAGGAGTGAAAAACCAGTTCCTTCCAAAGTGATGGTGTGCGCAGATTCAAATGCGGTTGAGCTTTATGTATACACAACAACAGACTGGATTAAGACATTGGACAGTGATACATTTGAGTGCAAAAGAGAAAAACTAAACTTGGACAGACATATGTTACTCACTCATTTGTTTGAAGTTTTTTTTACATGAAACAAAACGCCCAAAGTCGAAAATAATGTGCGATTACATCAGATGAACGTTTACTTAAGATTAAATGATGGCATTTTTTTATTACAATTATAAAGTCTGAGAAAAAGGGGCATGTTACGAGACAGCATTGAAATCTGTGGCTTGGAGCGGTTTCTCTGCAGGGGGACACAGAGACAGGAAAAAAACCTGTCAGCCCTGTTTGATTATCCCATCGAATTGAGTGTGGTTTTTGAACATATTGTATAAAAAATAAGAGAACCTTTATCCGTGCACACATACAGGACACTAGTAAGAGCACATAGGAAGAAAACAAAATACACTATAAGCATGCTATCCTTTTTATATTCCTATGCTTTGTAAACGCAGAGTGGTGAGGTGGATCTCAGGCTGTCCGACTGTACAACAGCCCTGTGTCTTCTGCTGCTGGACACCTGAGTTTCTATCATGAAAATGAAGCTTTGTGCAAGTTCACCCTGGTAGACCCGGCCTAATAACCGCCAGGCCCTGTTTTGGGTCTCTCCAGGATGAAATGTAATCGTTGCTGTACATACTAGGCCCAAACCCATAGATATATTAGAGGACATTTAAATACACTGAATTATAACAAGATGCATACAGACATAACATAAAATATCATACCGCAAGGAGAGATGGCTGGAGAGAGAGAGAACCCTGGAAGGCTCTGGGGCTTAGCATTAGGTCTGCTACATGTTGCTTAGAGAGTTGACAAAAACCAAGAACCCAAACATGTCCGTCCAAGCTAACTATATACTGGCTGTCCGGTCACTCTCAGGTTTCACTGGATTGGTCAGGGGGGTCAGCCAGGAGCAGGCCAGCCCCCATGGAAGAGGGGGGAAATCCTTACCAACAGGGGATCAATAAAGTATCTATCTATCTTTCTATCTATCTATCTAACTCCAGTTTGTTGCCATAAACATGTTGCTCCTAATGTAATCATCCACATGAAACACCATCATTTGAATAGGAGGTATACAGTGTTTTATCACAGTAACAGCCGAAAGATGCAGCAGTCCGATTGTGGTGAGTGAATGATGGTGGTGGTCGGCGGGTCTGAATGCACAGATAGTCAGCCCTCGCTCCTGTCACCAATGAGTGAGTACTGACTTTAGATTAGCGTTTAGCCTTCTTCAACATCTTACAAGAGACAGGCCTTGTTGTTTCTAATATTCAAAGATGCATTACATTGTTTGAGAGAAAGATCAAACTGAAAATGGTTGGATACTTCCAGAATAATGATCAAAATGACTCCACAAACTTCATCATTTTTTTTGTTTTGGGCTGACCTTATTGCCGCGTTTATTTATGCTAAAGGACAAGACCAAGCGAAGACGTAAGCAGCAAGTTTCATTAATTAACACAAACATTGTTATCTTTTGTTAAGCAGCCAGTTGGAGAGCGACGTCTGAGAACATAAGGTCAGACAAGCGTGTAATACCAAGTACAGAAATGTAAAATGCATATAAAGAATGAATGTTGGAAAAATACAGCTATGACTCAGTCCATTTGAACTGGTCTGTGGAGGGAGTGGTGCGGCCTTGGATAATCTGCAAATAAACTGTCTCAATAAGTGATAGGAATTTGACGGGATAAATGATCATGGGATTCTCCTGTACTGAGAGGCAGGGAGAATCCTTGATCGATAGAAACATACAAGATTTACGATTAAGAAATATACGAGATTCAATGGGAATTCATAAGTATACCGTGCACAAACTTCTAGAAAAGGATGACTATTCATAGCTGGGATGAACAAAGGTTCTCTTAATCTAGAAGTATAACTAAAAACTGGAGTAAAAAATATTCACATTTAGATAGGATGTGCAGTTTATTTTTTACATAATAAAAAAAGAAAAGTATAGAACATTATTAAAGGCATTGAAAATGTGATGTGTATGTCAAAAACTGATCTACCATCATTGCGTTTCCTAGCGTAAAAAATACACAAGCAGTAAAAGCAAAAAAAATGGCTCTGGAGGTAACCGAAAAGCGGTGAATGGCAGCAGAGGACGGGGATAAAAGTAAAGCACGTTTGTTTCAGAGCGGTGGGATGTCTGCAAAAAATGTACCTGTAACTATTGGAACAGTAGCACCCATGAGTGAGACGCCACAATTATGTAAAGTGAACACAGTTGCCCACAAGTTGAGAGGTATGCAAAAGTATGCAAAACAAAACCACAAACAACAAAACAAAATATAACAACAAAGACATACAAACAAAACAGTCACAAAGTAAGTATATCAATTAAAATCAATTACTTTTTTTATTACCCTAAATCACAATAATAGTTGTCTCAGAGGATTTAACAAAATCGTTGATTCGCCAACACAGATCAGGAAATCAACCAGCTCAAACACAGGAAATCCAATGTAAAAAAAAAAAAAATTCTTCAGGGGCAGATGACCAATTTATGACCAATGTCCATAAATGTTGTTGAATGTCGAAATTAGATGTAGGGAGTCTGGATTACCTGAGGTTCGACAGGTCATCGCTTCTCAACTTCCATCCACATACTACACTTCTGACTCCCAGAATCCTCTTTCACCTGCAGCAGTCACAGTTGGATGCTGTTCTCTCGACCGACCCTCACACACGCCTGAAGCATCTGAACAGATCATGACAGGCCCCACACTGAGTCTCACAAACAGCCTCATCTCATCTCCAGCTCACCTCCTCAGCAAATATCATTGTTTGCAGTGAATGATTTACTGCACCTATCTGTCCTGTCCTGGCATGTTTCTAGCTCATGGACACAGGCTTTTGAGATCTGCAGCTGCATTACCAACCGCACCAACGCAGACAACATTGGTTTGAACAACTTCATCGCAATAATCACAACCTAATCACTGGTTATTGCTTTTCTGTTTATTGCTATTGTGGCAACCGAGGGGCTCGGTTAACAGATCGGAAAAATAATAAAAAATAAAGATTTTAGAGAGGTTGTAGCAACGCCACCCCAGACTTCCTGGGGAAATGGTGTATTGTAGGTTGAAGGCACACAAGTACGTATTGAAAATACAAGGCAACCGGTTCCAGTTAATTCACAGTTTTATTCACAACATTATTTAATTAACATTTCATTTTATGCACTGTTAAGATGCTTCCACAATTAAAAAGCGCTAGGAATGAAATGAAATGAAATGAAAAAGGTTTAAACAAGTTACAGTGACTGAACTGAGATGTCCGCCTGACAGACAACACCCAGGGCAAAGAGTGTGCACATAGGTCCATACGGGGAGAAGCAGGCAAATTGGGGCACACAACGGAGGCAACAGTAAAACAGCAGTTTACAGCTGTGGACAAAATCAGCAGTAGACAAAACAGCTGGAGGCAACGTGTCAGTGCCACTGCAGACCTCTGAGGACACCTCACACAAGAATATTAAATTTGGGAGATTACTGAGCTAAATCCTAAATGAAAAAGTGGGGAACTACAAAAATGGAAGCGAGACATACCGCTGAGGTGAGCAACTGTGCACGGTCCCGGCTTGAAAGGCCAAGGGATGGCGCATGGAGCAGGCTGCCTGATGGCGCGGCCAGTCCTGCAGCGTGGCTGAAATCCAGGCGCCACTTTAAATGCTTTTATAATGTACACATGATAGGCACAGAGGAGAGAATGGGCCAAGGCGATCTTACCTGTAACCACAACGCACGGATGCGTGCACCAGAATGGTGCAGAGCAGCGAGGAAATGCTGTATTTTGCAATGATCAAACAGTGGCACTAGATGGAGAGTGAAGCGACTACTAAGTGACAGAATTTGAGGGATATTACGTGAAACTGGACATAAAGCGGGACTTTACCTGGAGCTGGTGAACAGGCGGCCAACATAAGGGCCCGGAAGAGTGTGTGGACAAGAGGAGCACAGCTGAGATTTGGGAGCGCTTTTATTGCCCGGTGGGCAGCGCCACGGAGCGGCAGGTAAGAGCACACCAGCACAGGTCTCCAAAGCCCGTCTTACCACACTATCATACAACAGAATTCACAGATTAAATTCTGTTGAATATGAGACTTTCGGATAAAATTGTGTCAGATGCTCTACAGGTGAAAAACACTGATCCAGTAAAGGAGAAAACAATTGAGGCACTCTTGAAAAGTTTTGTTGTTGTAATAATAAGCAGGGATGAGCCTTTTGCGTTTCTGCTTTGGCTTAATTGTGAGATTGGCATAGTATGAATTCACATATAATGATGATCTTTAAAACAAAATAATGATGATTGATTGATGATAGTCGTTTGTAATAACAAAAGACAAATAAATAGGGAGATGTTCAAGGAATCTTTTCATATTTACAATTGCAAACAATGAAAAAGATTGTCCTTCTCAATAGATACATATGTTTGACCTCTGCTGGTGGTGGCAGATTGTAGACCAAAACACATACTAAAAGCTCAATCCTCAAATGTGGTAAAATAATTCCAAAAAAATTCAGAGAGTATCGAAAATCTTGATTGTGCTTTCGATCTCCTAGAATCCTAATTTTGGTTGCTATCAACAAAGAACACAACAACTTCTTTCTTCCCCTCTTTCTCCCTCGGCTGCCATGTTGTTGAGGCTGCAGTGGTAACGTTTGTGCCAGAAACCCCTCCTCTTTTGATCCCACAGGAGAAAGGCCAGAGCTGGACATTTTTATTCTCCCCTTGGTTGATCTGGGCTGCTGCCTTAGGCCAAGTGTAGCTGGATTTCAAATGTGTTAACTTTTAAATATACGTTCTACGCTGTACGAGAAAGTGTGGATAGTCTGCCCATAGGGATATCGTTGTCACCACTATATCTGTGAAAGTTATGTTTCTTGACTACTAGAATAATAAATGTGTAGTATCTAAAGTTATCCTCACATTTCTCTGCTCTTTGGTTGCATTGAGCCACATACTTACCACTCTAACTTTATTATGGAATGTGTCAAAGTTGACTTAGGGTGGACCGAGGAATCCTCTCATGCAATCATTCCCAGCGACACTAATACATTATGAGCTGGCCTCAGATTGTACAACCCTACTTTCTCTGCTGTGTCTGCTGATTTGGGGAGAAGAACTGGCCAAATACTGTTGGTTAAAGGGTACCTAATATGCCTATGTAATAAAAAAAATAAAAAATAAAATGTGAATGCTTAAAATTACATTAACCCATGTCACTTTGTTTGGAGATTTTGGCATTGCTTGATTTTAGCTTTAGACACTTTTTGGATGAATTGGTGAGTCAGGGATCCAATTGATTAATGATCTTGCGAGGGAGGAGAGAGAGCGGAGGGGTAAGTGAGCGATTTGGATCTTGTCTGTGCGAATAAAAGCGTTGATGTGTCTTGGTCTTGCCTTGTCTTGTCTCTTGCCATTGGTGTTAATGTGTGTGTGTGTGTTTGTGTATGTCATATTGCTGTTGTGTTTTGTTGAAGGGTTTGAATTCTTTTTTGTGTGTTGTAATGTAGCATGAGTTTGAATGGCGCCGTGGGGACTGGATAACAAGAAGATTTTTGCCAATCCCTTTTCAAACTATGCACAGGTTTTCTTGTTTACTCCTATTATAGTTTTTTTTCCCCGTGAATAGCTTGTGCACGTTTGAAATAAATCAACAAACGAATCAACGATTGGGAAAGAGTCATCGGAACATTTTGAACACATTGCATTTACAGCTTTACTGCAGTTGATCTCTTCTTTCTAAGTTAATTTTATTCACAGTCCTTTATCTCTGCTCCTGTTCATTGTTCCGACTTTCAGAGGTTCCAGTTTAGTGTGTTTTTTTTGGGAGCGCTGGATGATAGATGTGAGACTAGGGGAGCATCGGTGCCAGAGAAGCCCAGAGAGGAGTCACTGCGCTGGGGCCGAAAACCCTCCCAAAGCCCTGCTCGTTAAACTCATCATGGGAAACTAATGAGGATGGATCTGGAGCTGAGGTGGCCCTGTGGTATCACAACAGTCTACCCCTGCTCATCTGCCAGGGCGTTGATGGGTCCATGGGGAGAGCAGAGTGTTAGCCCACCAACTAGACGGTTGGCAGTTGGATTCCGGCACTTGGCCATACTGCAGCACCCTCCGCAAAACATTTGTTATGTACTGCTAACTAGCATGAACGCAGACAATGCTGTAATCCATCAGTGTATGTTCTTAAACAGACTGATTGAGAGGCCACCCAGATCAGTAACAAGCCAGGCTGAGGAACAATACCGTATGCTCTCTGTTAGGAAATGGAAACATTAATTGGAGCAATGTTGTTCACCTGTTTAATGAATTGTACATGAAATTCTTTTTATATTTGTACATTATAAATATTTGCATTTATATTCTAAAAGCCTTCTAGGGACAAGTGTTGAAAATGAGTATGGTCTTGCTATAACCCTAAAGGCAGTGCATATGGTCCGTCAAATGTGACTGTTGTGTCCATATCAAATAAATAAATACATTTGTCCCCAGAATTTGACCCATTCTGCAATGCCACAGAGCTGGAATATTTTCCCTATAGAGCATGTCTGGGGTGAGCATCTGGAGGAAACCTGCCCAGACAAGGTGAGACACTTGTAACTTGCAAACTCCACACAGAAAGGTCCGGCCGATGTCAGATAAAACCCAGAACGCTTTTGTGGTGAAGTATGAGGGCTACCCACTCAGTCCCCCGTACCACTTTCGAACGCAAAAGGAAAAAATAAATGTGGGAAAGCCCAAGCGACACACTTCTGACTTCAACCACGATTTTAGGAGATTGATCGAGCAGGGCCCAGTTGCTTGTGTGCAGCTCATACAGGCTTCAGAATTATGTGTACGATGAAGGTTGACTACATAAAAGAAAAACAGAGAATAATTCCATGTTCTGTAGAAGCAGTAGGGTCCTGGGGGCGCTTGTACCTGAGGGTGAGGCCAGGTCCCAGTGATTTGAACCGGATGCATCAAAGGCCTGCTCCTGCTTGAGTTGGCACAGAGGGAGGTACAGGAGCTAGTTCAAGGTGAAAGATTGAACTGTCTTTCTGCGCAACATCAACAAACGGCATCACCAGACTGTGGTGCGGGGCTGTTCAAAATAACAAATCCCCAATCTGTTCATAGACCTGCTGTGTTTCAACCAAGAGACGGCTAACCATTAGTTCCTGCAAAAAAGACAGCACGGACCAGTCGCATCATCAGTGTGAACCCTTGTGAATGTTGTGGGTCACTTTTTACAACCACCACAATCTACAACTCATTTTTGTTCGGACTTATGATTGCATGCAATTACTTTGAAATGTCCCCACTGTGGGATGAATATAAAGGATCTCTTACTTTACTTTCAGATCCTTTTCTTAAATTGGTACGTACATATTCTACATTTGCTGGTTTGTTTTTTGTTCACTTTGGTGATATCAGAAGTTGATCAAAGAGTGTTGTCAATGCGTTTGTTTTTGGAATGCATTGGAAAATCCGATTCTTATCACATATTTTATAATACACCGAAACGTTGGCAGACTGTGCCTCAATTTAAAAGCAAAAAATATGACCTTCACATAATTCTTAGCTGATAACTGGATTACTCTGTATCTACTAAATCTGACTTTCGCATAATTCTGAAAAAATTCCATCTCTAACTAAAACAGCCTTGTCCTCCGTGCTATTCCCCATCTCATCACCAGCTCATTTCCCATCATGGCGCGTGTCTCTGCTCACTTAACAGCTCAGTATCATTCTCTTCTGATGAGGTCCATTAGCCCCAGTGCCGAACTGCAACGACAAGGCAACGCCAACCGCAGGACCAAAATGAGGGAAATTCTCTCTTAGCACAGGCCATAATTAAATGATACACCCGGCTTCATCGTGAATCTAAATTATACACTTTGTAATGAAGAAAATTACTTCAAAAACAAGCAGATGAGCTAAAACGCATTGGCAAGACAATTGTGCATCATCAGTTGTTGTTTTTTTTGCCATTTCAGGTGAAAACTGGAATAGAAAAAAGTTTACTCTAAGCATCAACTTTGCAGTATACAGTTAGATCCATAGACAGTCTATTGTACAGTAAATGGACTGAGCGTGATCTATTCTTCCCATTCAAAGTTATGGACTCCCAGTTATGGCACTGGCCATGAGCACCTGCGGGTCACTCTCCTGCAGGAAAAACTGAAAAATAAACATGCTCTGAGCTCCCTATAACCAAGTCGCACAGATGATGCAGTGATGTCACAGATCTGGAGCTGCTGCTGCTGTTAACCCTTGTATTATGTTAAGGGTCAATTTGACCCATTTCAGTTTTTGTGTTGATCAAAGTACCGGTTATCCTTTCTTTTTCTTGCTGAAATTTGGTGACTTTTTCTCATCTAGGGTCATGAACTGGTGTGTAAAATCTGGACACTTTGATGTGCAGTGGAATGTCTGTGCAGAGTTTGTATACAAAGATGATGTTGCGGGTAATTTTGACCCAGACACTTTAATGTGGGTAAATAGTTGTTAGGATCCAAAAAAACCTGTCTCTTTGACATTGTATTTTGATTGCCCCTGAGACCCAGAGCCAGGTGTGTGAAGAGAGGGAACTTTCTCACACTTGTCCTTGTCACTGTTCTCATGTCATCTCTTTTGCCTAACGTACATCGTACTGGCAACTCGTTTTATCCGTCGCATATGAGTTGCTGCCCCGCACACATTGACAATCTGGTGAAAACGGGAAACTTATAGTAGCAGGCCAGTCTCGGGAATAACAGCGCATACATCGACAGTAACTGGCCTCAACTACAGTGTGTTTTCTGCATAAACTGTGTATTGCGTGCAATACACGCAATACACACATGTTGTTGGAGCGCGCCATGAAGCGCGCACATCGGGTGATATCTCCGGATCTGAGTACAACTAGTTGCCGAAAAGTAGAACACGGGCAACTGACTGAAACTGGAGATCGACTGTTTATCTCCAACTGTAAGAGCGCTCACATCGACCGATTACGGCAACTGATCATCTACTCTCAGTTAGTTGTCTCCAGTTACTCTGTCGATGTGCGCTAGGCTTTAGACAAACCCACCAAAAATGAGATCCAGAAGGATGACATCTGAGGAGGCTTTATCACAGATTTTTAACTGGGATAATGATGTAGAGGAAGAGATTTCAGAAACAGAGGATTTTTCAGAGACAGAGGACAATGTTATTGCTGATCCAGATTGTCAATTTTCCTACGATAAGGAGGATTCAGAGGACGAATCTTTGGTCAAGGAAAGAGGAAGGGAGGAAGGAAGGAAGATAGGAAGTAAAGAAGGGAGAAAGGAAGGAAGGAAGGAAAAGAAAAGAAGGGAATAGAGGAGGATGAACAGAGAGAAGGAAAACAGGATGAGAAAAAGGAAGGAGAAAGCATGGCAGGAGGAAAGGAGGGAAGAATTGTCATTTTGACCCGAGAGGAGGACAAGAAAATTAGACTAAATATTTCTTAAATATAGCGTTGGAATTAAAAAGGTATTGTATGTCATTTTTCTAAATATTTATATAACCTAAAATAAAGTTGTTATTGGTTTTTACCTGTTTTCTTGACTGTTTTGAGTGCATTTACACAGTACGGGTCAAAATGACCCGCAACATAATCAATGTCATTTTTTTTCGACATAATACAAGGGTTAATGTCATGTGACCAAGCCAGATCTGCACTTGGGCAAAATGGCTACAGTTTATGCAAACATCAAAAATGAAACGGGCCTGGCAAAAAAAAAAAAAAAAAAAAGATGGAGAAGTTCTTATGTAGGCAGTGCAGTTGCATCTGTAAACAGTCAGTAAACTTTTAAAACTCTTTTATAAGGAAGCTCTGGCCTCAGAAGGAAGCCTTCTGTACAGTTACTTCAAATGAGAAATGGAACAATCATATCACTTAATCACTAGCTGCATGAAGGATGATTCTGAAAAGAACACTGCGGAATATCCTTTATTTGTTTAGTAATGGAATATTTTATCTTCAAAATGGAAGAGGAATGCAGATGATAAAATATTATTTATTCTTCCCACTCCATAATGTTGATTATCATTATTGTATGAACATATTATTATATGTAATATTTAATATTTCTGCGGCCTTCACTTCTCAGAGTGCCAAATTCTTGTTTTGTTTATTATCTTTTGCAAAAGTAAGAGAAAATAATATCCCACAATGCATTACATCAGTTTTTTCATTTCCTTTTCAATTGTATTCTTGTCTTGAAGCGTTGGCGCATAGCAATCCCAATGGAGAGTCTGATCCAAAGAGCAAACATTAGACAAGAGCTGTGCAAATAGAGGTAAGGCTTCGTAATTAACATGTTACTCAGATGTGACCAAATGGAGGACTTTCATTCTGATTAAACAAACAAGCACATACAAAAAATGTGTTTGTTTTGAACCCTTATAGCCTTAGTGCCTGTCTACACACTGCATGGATATGAGTAATTCTTCTCCTGAATTCACAACAGACCTGATTCTCACTGTGACCAGGCATTTCTTATTCTCACCACTGCTTTGGGCGCGATGCATTATGGATGGCATCATGTCACCTTCAGGAGGCGCCGGAGAGTAGCTGAGGCTTTAATACTGAACATATAAAAAGCACATAGATACACGACGAATGGGGAAGGAAAATGAAGTACATGATTAGATTACATCCTGTGCTGAACCGAGACTTCCCTGTCCTTTCTTCAATAAGGTTGGACCAGTTGAATGTAGATAAAGTCTATGGGCCATTGTGCTTACAGGTATAACGCACACCGCCTGATTACGTGTATTTTAACGTTACTTTCAGCACCTTTCGGCTGACCCCCATGTCTTCTTTTTTGCATTTTGAAACTTTTCTTTGAACTAATCAAGATGCAAAACTAGTATTGGTGTCAGGTTTAGATATATTGACTGTTTTATTTTGTAATTTGTAAACATCTGTGTCTTCTTTAGTACTTCCTGTTTCCCGATCACCTGCCCCTCCCTCACCTGTGTCACATTAGTCTTGTATTTAAACCATGTGTGTTCCGTCACTCCCTGTCTTTAGTTCTTGTCATCAGTCTTTGTTTGGTTACTTTTTGTATTTACCTTTTTATTTAAGCCATTATTATTGCAGTTTGTGACAATTGGCTAAATGCACAGAGAGAAGTGATGTCATTTCCTGTAAACTTTGAACGGTCTGTTTACTTCCGGTCTGTGCTAACCGTGGATCTATTATAATAACTGGATAGGGTAATGCTAGCTTGGAGCTGAAGAACCCATATGCTCGGGGGATTCTTGCGGTACTGCAGATTGAACAAGACTAAATTCACGTGGGCTACCCAGAAATGTTCCCCATAGAACTCAATGTAAACTAAAACAGCGCGACCTCAGCTGACAGAGAACCTACAGCTTTCATAAAGATCGGATTATGTGGGGATTTTAGTGTCCCTTGTCATCCTGAACTTTTTTTCTTCTAAAATCCTGTGATTTTCTTTAATTCTACACTTTAGTGCCACAAACTCTGCCCGTCTGGCTCCCTCTCTAACTCCTGCTCTAATGACACACACGCGTATTTCGCTCAACGCATCATGGGAGATCATCCACTGCGCAGAACCGGGAGGACCAGACGATGTCCAAATACAGGGGAGTTTCCCATGGATCTTTACGAGTTCCAGGCGAGTTCCGCTAATATGTCAGCGACCGTGCCGGCACAAAGCGCCACTGAGCACAAACCATTCATTTGAATACGGCGCCATCTTGGATCGCCGGGGCTTGCCTGTGGTGAGCTGTAGTGAAATTGTTTGGTAATTAGATCGATACATTCAGCTGTGAGATTGATCCAAAAGTGTCTATGTGCTTTATAAAACCCTGAGGAATAACTTTGACTATATGGCTACTAAGAGAGATAAGGTAACTTTACAAAAGCACAATGACAGCACAACAAAAGAGCACTACTGTGTCCCAAAGAGGCCCAGCATCCTAAAAGTTTAATTCCTGTTTGAGCATTATTTAGGAAACTTGTGTAAACATCTGGTGAACTCCATCTCAGCCACAATCAAACTCAAGCCGATCCTTGCGCACCGGAAGTCAAGTGTCATCATAAATAAAACGTGGAAGTGGTGCGTGCATGCAGCCCATTGGGTTTGTGGCCCAAAACCACCCCTATCATAGAGAACTGTGTGTGCTACAGTTGTCCATCTCCCTAAACTGGACGGCTGATGTCTCACGCTGTCATAGCCGCAAGACGTGATGCTCCAACGAGACCGCAATTAGAAACACTTCGTAACAGTAATACAAGTGTCTTTTGCAACGTGTCAAGCCCAGCTGCGAGTGAAGTGCATTAGGTCATTGGGATTTTTTTTTAACTAACAATTGGCCCTCATTTATGAAACTTGCGTATGGCCAAATCAGGGTGTAAATGAGGCTCAAGTCAGTAGGTGGTGTAAATGTGTACGCTCATCCCAACCTTCATCACAACACGCCAAAATGAAATTCAAGATTTGGACAACAAAAAAGATATTCTCAGTCTGACAACATTATAAGCTGCATTTTCCTTGAGCATCAAATTTCTAAAGATTCAGAAAGTCTAATAGAAACACGCAAACTTCGAATAAATCCCAGTTCATGATAAGGACCCTCTTCTGTTTCTTCGTTTTTAAATCTGACTTGTATGTGTATTATTTTCATCTGTATGTTTTTTTTGAATGTGCAGCGCTTTGTGATCCTGGTCTGTGAAGGCACTATACAAATACACTTGACTCACTTACTTAATGTGTGACCATCTATCTCTTCTAAATCTGTGGCAGACCCTGCGCTGCGTAATTACGCATGGCTATTTGTTTTGCTCATTCACCTCTGTCAAAGCAATGTGTTTTCATTAGTTTTGTGCATAAAGCCCCATAAACGATGGACTCAAAACTGTCTCAGCCACTGCCCTCTCCTCCGCGTTGTAGCAGTTTATAGACAGGATGCAACGTGCTTATCTGTGATATATTTCTTTTTAAACAAAATAATAAAATAAAACTCAATATAAAATCAAGAGTGCGTGTCACTAACAGGCGTTTTGAGGCTTACAAACAGTCTTCCTGACAGAGTCCCATGCTGACCTGTCGTAAAAACATAGCGTGACACAGGCCGTTTCTGAATATTTCTAGACGTGACTTTCATACATACGCTGGTTTTCACGGCGGGATTTACTAACAGCCGCGTATGCGTACGCTCAGATTAGGGTGGATCTCACACGTTCATAAATCCTGTGTTGGGTCTTGCGTATTCAGAGTCTACACCAAAAATATACACCTTTTTCTGCGCAAGTTTCATAAACGAGGGCCAGTATGAGCAGCTTTCTTAAGAGCTTTCTCTTTCACTTGGAGATTAAATGGTGTATAGTTTTAAAACCACAACAGAAAAGCACAACTCCCCACTTCCCCAAAAGAGGTGTTTTTTTTTCCTCTCAAACTAAAAGCTTAAATTCTGAATAGACAAAATATAGATACTTTTTTATTTGAATCCGACAATTAGATTTAAACCATCAACATGACCTACAGAGTGGATTATTATCCGTTTGTTTGGCACCAGCAGCGTGTGTCATGCCAGCATTTATCACGCCTACAAAACAAAGGTGTGCGTAATAGCACATTTAAAAGTGTTGTGGTCTTACAATATAAATCCAATCGTGTCCAATACAGGTTGTATTGATAGTAGTAAATCATGGTCTTCCTCCATTTTTTTAAAGTCCATTTTAAATAAAAGTTTGAGCTTGGATATGCTCAACACAATATGGACAGTTGTGCATAAAAAGGTGAAAAATTTTACTTGTTTAGCTAGCTGTCTGCATCCGACTCTAGTAAATTTATAAGATAAATAAACCTTATCCTTCATTTGCAATTTTTTATCATTCTTATCAACAAAGCATAACATTTGACTTAAGTAGCACTTAAAACTACTGTAAACTATTACATTTAATTTGTCCAAACCAGGAGCTGCCCTGAGCTGAGGAAAGACAAGGAAGGATCTTTTTTAGTGGAATCGGATGCAGCCAAACCCTGGACTCACAATCTCCCCCTAGAGTGACAGCAGGTAACTGGAGGCCTCACTAAGTGCTGTTAAAAGACATACTAGTGCTCTCAAAAACACAACATTCAACACACCTCTGGACTGTAGACAGGTTGTGGTTAAAGGAAATATCATTTGAACATGATGATAAACAGAGAAACACTGAACAACATTCTGTGCACTGTGTGTCATTTTATGTGGCTCTCTGTCGCAAAAAAAAAGTTTGCGGCATCATCCAGCCAACTTCAGCTCCAACAATATAGTCATGCTGCACCTTGTGGTAAAGCTTTATTTTGTATATACAGTTTTTGATTGTGTCACAAAATGACCAGTCAGATCATGTTTAGTTTTAACCCTTTACTCATGTGTACGTTACACTGGCGTTATTCACTTGCAGTCTATACTTTGATAACAACATTACTTTTAATGATGGAACTACTGTAAGAATTATTAGAAATAATGATGTAGCGAGTGGAAGGTTGACTAAATGCCAGGTACATTTATTTAGAATCCAAAACAGTACTTACGCAGTTCAGAGACCTTTTATAAACTTTCAAATTTCTGATCTTTGTTAATCACTTCAATTTGTCAAAGTGAAAAATGAAACAAACATTGTTTTTTAAGAATGTCAGCCATTAACTGGCCAAATGTCAGGGCCATGTCCCTCTGAACTTCATGCAGACATTTTAAAAATCTTCGCATATAAACCAAAGGAATACCGCCGCACGACTAAGTGGAGCCAAATTAGCACAAATTAACAACAAGACATTGATTTTAGCAGCGAAAGGTTAATGCGGTTTGTGACTCTGCGTCTGAGAGGGTGTCGGGGGAAATGAGGACGGAGCCAGAGGCTGCGGAGAAACCACAGAGAATCCACCCTGAATGAGAACGGGAGGAGAACGATAGAGAGAGGATGAAAGGGAAAGAGTCTGAGGATGAAAGACAGGAGAAGGGAAATCTGTGACTCCAGACGCTGTTCAGTACATTGAACATTTCTGTGGTGTTTTCTAGTTTCTCACCGCGGCTGGCCGGGTTTCCCTTGGGTGCTCCAGTTTCGGAAAGAAAACGCTTTGTGAAATAATGCCGCCACCTGCATGTGAAAGCCAGATCCTGTCAGACCTCTGAAGCTAAGCAGGGCCTGGTTAGTCTGATGGGAGACCTCTGGGAACATCAGATGCCACAGTGGGCGGCTGTAAAGTGTTAAACTACCATCTGGTGAGTGGTTCTGTCAGTGAGTGGTAGGAGTTTATCACCACAGTGTATGGAGTGAATGAATAATGACATGTGAAGCATCTTTGAGTCCCGATATAAAAACGATTATTATCATTATAAATCCTCCAACACATTTCTCAACAGGGAATATATTGAGTGCCTTACCATTAACCTTAAAGCTTAAGTACTTAACTTTCAGACCACATAAAATGGATCCATGTAATAAAATCCACGCCACTAGTTCCTCTCTGTCAAAACAGTTTGATTATAGTTTCCACACGCATTTATTTTTGGCCTCAGTCATATCCTTGGATCAGCTTTTTTCAGACATGAAAATGCAGAAGAGAGCATCGACGTGTCAAATAGTAACTCTCAGGGCTCTTACTTTCAAGCATGCAAGTGAGATGATGTTTTCTAAAATGAAGTGAGATGCTTCCATTTAAAACAAACAAGATTGCTACATATCCCAGTGTTTTACCAACATGAGAGGCTACTAATGACAATCAATCAATCAATCAATCAACGTTTATTTATAGAGCGCCTTTCCTACACAAGGCAACGCAAAGCGCCTCACAACCCATATAACATCATGCATAAATCATCAAACATTAGAATTTAAGTAAACATAAAAAGACAGATTAAGAGCACAAGATATATAAAATCACACAAGTAGTTAAAAACCGTAAAACATTAAAATCACACAAGGGATTACAATCATAAATAATCATAAATAATCATAGCGCATTAAAAAGATTAAAGATAAAAACAAATATAAAATCATTCACTTGTATGCACAGCTAAAAAGAACTGTTTTCAGTTCAGTTTTAAAAACTGCTAGAGTAGACGCCTGTCTCACACTCTCGGGAAGACGGTTCCAGACTCTAGCAGCATGAATCTGAAACGCAGCCTCCCCATGTCTAGTTCCGACTCTTGGCACTAACAGAAGTCCAGTCCCTGTGCTCCTCAGAGCCCGAGTTGGTTCATATGGCACCAACATGTCGCGGATGTACCCTGGTGCGAGGCCATGGAGAGACTTGTACACAAGTAAAGCTACTTTAAAATCTATTCTCTGAGCCACAGGAAGCCAGTGCAGAGACCTGAGGACCGGACTAATGTGGTCGTACTTCCTGGTTCTAGTCAGGACTCGAGCTGCAGCATTTTGGATGTACTGCAGCTGTTTTACCGCTTGTTTAGAGAGACCTGTGAACAAGCCATTGCAGTAGTCCAATCGACTGGAGACAAATGCGTGGATAAGAATCTCCAAGTCTGCTTTAGACACAATGTTTTTAATTTTAGCAATGTTTCTTAGGTGGAAGAAGCTGATGATGTCACAGATGATATGTGGCTATTGAAATTTAAGTCTGAGTCCATTATTACTCCTAGATTTCTGACCTGAGTTGAGGGTTTTAGGGAGAGAGACTGGAGGTGGCAGATAACGCTCTCTCTTTGTTTTTGAGGTCCGAAAACAATAATTTCAGTTTTTTCTGTGTTTAGCTGGAGAAAGTTATTTTGCATCCAATCACTGATTTGTTGGATACAGTGAAGGAGCGAGTCCACTGGTCCATGTTCTCCTGCTGTCAGGGACACATAGACCTGAGTATCGTCAGCATAATTGTGATAGGACACGTTATTACTATATGTGTATTAACCTACCCAGAGGCAGCATGTAAATATTAAACAGGAGAGGCCCCAGGATTGATCCCTGTGGCACTCCGCAGGTTAGGGCCAGATGGTCTGAGATACAGTTTCCGATCTCCACAAAATACTTTCTGTCCTGTAGGTAGGATATAAACCAGCTTAGGGCTGTTCCAGAAACGCCAACCCAGTCCTCAAGTCTCTGAATGAGGATACCATTCAGAGACAACAGGTTTGAATGAAAGCTCCAGTGCAGGAAAAGGCTTGCCCCAAATATAGATGCAGAGAAGCTAATATTGGTCCAATCAACATCGAGTTATTGTGGCTTTTCGAACATGGAGATGCCAACACTCAATAATAAGAATACAAGTGTGGAAGAAGCTTTGTACTCCCAGCTGAGTCTCCTCTTGTGGTGTGTTTGTTAGTGTTTCAGTGGCTCAATCTCAAACATTTTCATTTATATTCACCATTTTACCTGAGGAGACGCTGTGACGCATTTTGTATTCGACACTAATGCACATAAGACACGGAGCAGTTTATAAATAATGACGCAAGCTGCCGGCACTTGGTTCATCTCTCTTCAGGTCCCTGAGGCTGTGCACAACTCTGGCAAACCTCTTTAAACTGTATTAATATCTAAAATTGCCTTCCACCGTTCACTGGATTGGGTTGAAGCACCAAGGGACCGCAGCTTACATTATTTTGTAATTCCACTGAACTCACTGTCACCGTAAAGTTTCACCAAAGTAAATAAATAAGCAGTATTTTTTTTAAATCTTCTGGGAAATCTCAACAAAAAAAAAAGTAAAATTCTCAGCGAACCAGTGCGGTAAAAGAGAAATGCCCAAATCTTAATTATACAAAAGTCCACTATTGACACTATTATTAGCCAACATATTTAGACTTTGGAAACTAATGTTGGATAATCTTGTTGGATTAACCATGCACACAATATTTAATACTTATTTGATAATGGAGTGACTGCGCTGTTACACGTTTTCTGATTCACACTGGCTTATGTCCATTTTCCAGTAACTTAGATAAACTGTGGTGTATGAAAGTAGTAAGGAATGTTTATTTATATAGCGCATTTTCCAGACCAAGGTCACCCAAAGCGCTTTACAATATTCAGAGTTCAGATATTTCATTCATTCTCTCCACACACAGTGAAGGCGGAAGCAAGACGTCATCAAAGCAAATTATTCGATATTCATTCCTACTGTACATGTTTTTAGTTGTAGGGGAAACCGGAGCACCGGGAGGAAACATACGCAGACACAGGGAGAACATGCAAACTCCACACAGAAAGCCCAAGAGGTGGAATCGAACCCATAACCTTGCTGTGAAGGGTTAGGGTTACACAAGCTCTATCCGCCGCCCTGTAAAACGAGAGGAGGCTGCTTGCTTGGAGCTTGACCTCAGCCTTTTGTGCAAAGTCAATACTCCGAACTAATTCACTGTGGTTATAAATCTAAAGGTCATGATCTATTCTCTTCAATATAAATCTCGATATCATTTACAGCAGACTTGAGACCGGAAATGTGTCCCAGACGTTTAATCACCAAATGACGTGAATGTCACTGCTGGGAGCGAACCGGAATCTTTTAGAACATCTTTTACTCTGTGGTTATTGCTGAAAACATGCATGTCCCCTTGATGCGAGTCAACCAAAATAATTTACAAGCATACTCACCTACTTTGTTCATTCACAGTCCCGTCGGCGTTTTCTCCCCTGGTCAAAAAACCCACTTAACACCTACTGTACACTCAACATTCAAACCGATCCCAGCGGCTTTAGGGCAATTTAACTGTCAGGTCGGGGTATTTAGAGTTTCCGTCTGCATAAATATTCAAAAGTTGGTATTTGACAAAGTTGTTGAACTCGGTTGGAGGTGGGTAAGCGGCTCATTAAAATTCACCTCATCAGAGCAGTGTTTTCCCCATTCAAAAACAGAGCTGTTCCTCCTCCTCTCCACCTCAGTGAGTCTGCAGCCACGGTGCTGCTCCGGGGCTGACATTCAAGCTCATGACAGGAGCACTGCTAATTTTACTCTACATTATTTCACTCATTTTATTTCTTCTAAGAGCTGTCGCATGAAAGATAAAGGCGTCTGGGCATGGAGTATTGACGCCTTGACCTTCAGTTCCGCGGGTAATGAGAGCGAAAATCCAGTAAACAGCTTTCCGCCATTTTGTTTTCCCCCAAAGAGGAAAGTCCGACGCACGGGCCGATGGAGGAGACTTCACTGCTCATTTATAGAGGGACAAAGCGAGACTGGACCCGACACAGAGTCCGGACTTCTCCACATGTTAAACAACCAATCTACAGAAATGAGATTTCCCAGTCTTTAAAACAAGAGAGAAGATAGATTGACTTTTGAATCTTTATTATAGAATTTGACATTTTTGAGTGCGTAGATGAGACAATTTTCTCAGAGGATTTAATGAAATGATTACATGTATATAACTTCACATTATAAATGTTGTTATTCATCTCAGAGTTAAAATTATTTTTATTGCTATTGTAAGGAACAGGAAGTCACAAACAAGGAATTTGCTTTGGCTCATAATGCATAAAACAAACTTAGTACGTAGATATTTAGTGCCGGATAAAGTGACAGTGATAAAGACTACAGTAAAGTAGCATATCTCTGTCTTCATCACATTTCTATAAAAGTGAAAGTCGCAGAAGCGGCTTTCTCCCATGATCCATCCATCCAACGTTGTTTTTGTGTATTAAAAAAAGAAAAAGAAAAAATGCATGGTGCTAAATTGGGTGCAGCCATCGTTTTAATGTAACTGCAGATTGTCCTTAAATAAATTAAACTAAACTAAATAGGGTGATGGTCGAAACGGTTCAGTGTTGAGTTATGAAAGGTTCTAAACCTGTTTATTAAGAGAAGCTGACAAGCTAACAAACCATTTTGAAAAATGTAGAAATTTGCCACTATCACACAATATTCTGAGCGCAACATTCCAAAGTCGACATATGAAGCCAGAGTAAAGTACGGAGCTTAAAATTTTTTTGGTTTGGAGCATGTCGTTGCGTGTCGTTGACGCAGCCACCAGCCGCAAATGTGTTTCGCGGGCACAGCAGTGTGGATAAAGACGGTTTGTACCCGAGCAGAGACATTTTTGTGCTCTGTGAACATGGCAGCCTGTTGCTCTCACCTCACATCTCAGAAAAAAGGAGTTTGAATATTTTTAATCTAATTTTTGTTTTCTTGTTTTAACCATTTAGTCGGTTTTTTTTTATTAATATGGGCTTGTTCATACAAAAGGGTACACAAGTGTGACAGAAGGCCAAATACCTCTTCTGTCCATTATTAGTTGCTATAAGATACTGTAACTGTTTCATGCATTCTATAGTGGCTTTGTTTATCTGTGTCATGATTATTATTTTTTTTCTAATCTATGGTATTATTTTAGTTTTTGAGTTGTAACCTTTCAAGGTCTAGATACAATACTAATGGATACTTTACTGTAAACACACCCACATAACCGCACGTATGATAAACTTAAACTATTTATTGTTATTGTGTTGGAGTGTATGGAGTGAATGAATAACGACATGTAAAGCGTCTTTGAGTGTCCAAAAAAGCGCTATATAAACCGATGCATTATTATTGTGAAAATACATTTATTTTGTTGTTGAAACAGAAATACAGTCTGGTATTCTCATTAGGCCCTCCCTGCATGAATAAAGATACTGTACATAAATATTTCACTTTTATTGAGTAAAATAAATTAGTATTGGTGCAATTACAGGAAAGCCCGTGGATTGTATCTTCAGTGTTTTTTTTATTTATTGTGATTATGATATTAATGCCTTGTTTGATTTTTTTCCTTGTTTTGTTAAGCCCTTTGAATCGCCTAATGTGTGAACTGTGCCATACAAATGTATTGGTTTCTGTATGTTTTATGCTTAGAACTGAATTAATTACAGTTAAAAGCTGAATTTCACTGTTGAATGTTAATAATGTAATCAACATGGACAGAAACAGTTAAAACAGTTTTTAATCTCTATACTAATTCATGTATTCATCACTTACATAACATACTATTTGTACAATTTGCTTACTATTTTCATTCATTCAGTTATCAATCCAACTTAAGTCAATTACTTTAGAGATGTTGTCTAATTCTACATCAAAAACAAAAATTTAAAAACTATAAATGTTGATGATCCTTTTGTGTGTCTTTCTGAATAACGCCAATCTATAGTGTCCTTGGGATTTTAGTCCCAATCCCCCAAGTATGAGCAACTCAACCACAACAACAACAACAATGACAGTTTCATTACAAGGCTCTACTTTTTCAGTCCTCAAGCCTCTGCGCTGGTTGCATTACATCTCGACAGTGCTGGGAGGTTAATTTGCTATAGATTCCGGAGCAGAGGAACACCTGAGCCCACAGAGGAGCCATAAGCGCAGAGCAAATCCAACCCAAATCCAGGGAAATCGTCAAAAAGCAAAGATAAGTCTGAAGCACACAGGTTATAGGCTGAACAAGAGAGCAGCAGTGTGGAAGTAAAGTTTTCCATTAACTCGGAGGTTCAGTCTGCCTCAGCTGCACAATGTTGGCCCTAATAACAACAATATATCAATGACAAATTCCAAAGATACATTTTTTCATGTTACTAAGCTAAATACATTAATTTCTTCGCTGCATATATGTTCCAAAAAGGTCTGAGCTAAATTGAAAAAGTTGAAATAGGGCTCACAACAGCAATAACACATTAGGACAAATTAGGATGGACATTGCTAACCAAATAGTGCTCATTATGTTTTGCTCCACTAAAAATGCAAACGATACCAAGCTTCTTCAATACTCAATTTGGTAGTGTCGTGGTTAAAATGAAAGTAGGAGTCAAAATGTACAAGAGACTGAAAATACTATGATTTAATGAGATAAAACAAAATCCAGGGCAAAAAAATCAAACACAAAAATCCAAAGTAAAGACTAAACCAAGAAACTTTTACTTTACCTTTGTAATGACTGAAGTATTACAAATTATTTATACACAATTTTGATATTCTACTTTTGTTTCCTGTACACTTATTTGCTCGAAATAAACAAACATTGATTGATTGAAGTAATTAGGGGTGGGATTAAATAAGTGTTTACTTCTTCCCACCCCTTTTTGAGCAACCATAAGTGTTATGTTTGTATGATTTACTCTCTTTGTCATTATTCTTTTTGTTATATTTTGTAAATGTACTTGTGATTATTTTTGTACTAATTATTTCTATGTCCACTTACTTGCTCAAAATGAATACAATAAAAAATAAAAACAAGAAAAAAAGGCAATGGGTTGACAACAAGACGAGGGGGGCACAGGGTACAGAAACATTATTACAGAAACAGAGAAATGGTGAAATACCTTGGGGTGGAGCAAGTAATCAACACAGGAATAGGACATTTAAAGGACATTAAGGATAAACAATATTCCAACATAAAACAAAGTATCGAATCCTAAAAGATCCACAAAGATCCAGGTAGTTTTTACACAGGGCCAGTATCTTTCAGACTTAGGGTTGCTTGAGTACTGTTCTTCCATTCACCAAGATCAGCTTTTGTCCATTTCTCATTTGCTTCAGCTGTTCAGACTCCCCACATAAAACTCTGCCAACTGAAGAAAGTGCAACTGATCCTAGAGG
The DNA here is from genome assembly GCA_964034765.1 of Knipowitschia caucasica. NCBI lineage: Eukaryota > Metazoa > Chordata > Actinopteri > Gobiiformes > Gobiidae > Knipowitschia > Knipowitschia caucasica. The sequence goes on from OZ035833.1 coordinate 21,445,563, forward strand.
GCATCTCGGAAGACATGTTTATTGATGGTACAAACATGAAGAGTGATCAGTTTAGAGAACATTCACATTTTACACCGAGAGTTTTGACTTGTTTTGTCAATGCCACAGACAGTGCGTGCACAGTGTGGACTGCAGACATGTCAAACTGACCTCAAATAGTCACTGCAAAAAGTGAGAGATAATTGCTACAGATTACCGTCCATCACATGTTTCAAAAAGCACAGTCGGAGGCAGAGCATTTAGCTACCAAGCTCCTATACGGTGGAATCGGCTCCCTACCTACGTCAAGGAAAAAGACACTGGCCCTCATTTATGAAACTTGCGTACGGCCTAATCAGGGTGTAAATGAGGCGTACGCAAAAAAATCAATCTGGATGTGGGTGTACGGTACGCACAAAATATACGCCAAGTCAGGAGGTGGTGTAAATTTTACACCCATCTCAACCTTCATCACAACTCGCCAAAACAGGCATGAAATTCAAGATTTGGACAACAATAAACATATTCCCACTCTGGCCAAATTATAAACTGCGTTTTCAATGAGTATCATGTTTCAAATTTAGAATTTGCGCATCGGAAAAGTCTAATGGAAACGCAAACTTCGAATACATCACAGTTCATGCCGAGGACCCTTTTCTGTTTCTTTGTTTTCAAATCTGACTTGTGTGTATTATTTTCATCTGTATGTTTTTTAAATGTGAAGCGCTTTGTGATCCTGGACTGTGAAAGGCGCTATACAAATACACTTGACTTACTCACTAACTTTGTAGCAGGCCCTGCGCTGCATATTTACGCATATGTTTTGTCTCATTCACCTCTGGCAAAGCAATGTGTTTTTTCCTTAGTTTTGTGCATAAAGCCCCATGAACCATGGTCTTGCTCACTCAAAACTGCCTCAGCCACTGCCCTGTCTCCATGTAGCAGAGATAGGATGCAACGCGCTTATCTGTACTGCCCCAACGCTCTGGGGCAGTGCGCAGAAGGTGCCAGGAGAGGTCCCACCGCTCAAATGTGGTCATACGTATCTTTCTCTCTCACAGAGATCACTCAGATGCCTCACCCGGTTAATGAAGAGAGCCACCGCTGAGGCCAAGATATTAACATTCATTCATTCATGAATTCATTCTTTATTTATTAATTTACTTACTTTTAAAGTTGAAGAAAGATGAGTGGATCTAAACAATAGGGAAAAAATGCATATACTGTATATATATTAGTGTGTATTTACATTCAAACAAACATGAAAACTCAAGAGTTCGTGGCAAAGGCTTTTTGAGGCTTCCAACAGTCTTCTTGGCCGACTTCCATGCTGACCTGTCGTAAAAATGGGGCGTGAGAGGAGCGGTTTCTGAATATTTATAGGCGTGACTTTCATAAATACGCTAGTTTTCACCGCAGCATTTATCAACAGCCGCAGCTGTGTATTCTCAGATCTGGGCAGATCTCACACGTTCATAAATCCGGCGTTGAGTCTTAGGTATTTGGAATATACAGTACACCCAAAATATACACCCTTTTCTGCGCAGGTTTCATAAATGAGGGCCACTGTCTCTACATTCAAGGCCATGCTTAAAACAGTCTTTCATTTAGAATACGGTGAGGTAGAAACCACTCAGGTAAGATTTGCTTTATTTATTTATCTCACATAGGAGAAATTTTAGATAAGATTAAATAAGATTTAGAAGTACAACTTTAAGTCTAAAAACATAGATTGTCAGTCAAGCTGCATATGGAGACACTTTGCTGGGAGAAGTTTGGTAACTTGAGCACCATCCTCCCCTCTTCCTTTTTTATCAGCCATTATTATGTCTTGATTATCTCTTTAGCACCCTCACCTTATTCTGGGAAAAGCCAAGGATGATGTCATTATTCAGTGTATGCTTATATTGACATGATTGATTAATATATGAATCAAAATAAACTCTAAAAGTAACCCTTGGTGCTGTGTATTAAACTCTTTGAAAACAAGCACTGGATAGACCCACCCATTCTCACCCCTGCTGCCTCCTGATTGGCCAACATAAAATCAAATGTTTGAGTCTCCTCGACATTGGTTTAAATATTGTCCTCCAAATCTTATTGGTCAAAGTTATGCCAAGGGAAGGGACTTTTTATATTATGTTATTGTTGAAAAATACTTACTTTACATAATTGTGTCCAATGGTCAAAACTATACATACATATGCGTGGCTAGCTGTTTACCGCAACCTCTTGTATCTCTGACAGATGGATTTGAGAAAGAGAGGAATAGCTTACTAGAAAATGTTATGCTTGAAAATGATTTATGAACAATGTCGTTGTTATATACGTAAATCGTTTCCAACTTCCACGGATACTCATCATGCGCTCTGACTCGCAATTCTTTTCCATGTTTACAGCCTCTCTCACGTCCATCAAAATCATCTCCGAGCTCCCCTTCAGCCACAGGAAACACAGGTTCGCACCAACGTTGACTCAAAAGAGGCGGCTGTCTGTTTAAGAAGACTAAATACCCCTGTTCCGCTTGATAACAGACAGAAGATTGATGTTGTGTGGTTTTTCCTTGTACAAATCTGCCACATGTCACTTCTGTCGGCAGCGGGACGCCTCATCACATGGAGCCCGCTTGATTAGCCCCAACAAAGACAAACCTGTTTAGACATGTGCTGCAGTGGGACTCTTGACAGCTGACATTTCTCTAAGCACCTCCGAGGATTCACTGTGATACTGTGCCTGGAAGATATTTCACACTTCTCTTGATCAGCGCCGCCATCCATCAGAGCGTCGGGGAGGAGAAAAAGAGAGGGAGAGGACCGAGGGATGGGGAGGAGTAGAGTAAGAAACAGAGAGAGCGAGAGGTGATTTCTTTACATGGGCCCCTTAAAGATGACAAGCTCAACATAAAACTGATGTTCATTGATTCATTGAACATTTGAAATATTTTGGACCAAGTGGAGAATGAATTTGCAAAAAATAAATCTCCATTTAGAATTTCTTTCAAAAATTCCTCTTAACACACTATATAAAAGAGTCTTCTGCTGCTGGACACCTGAATTTCTCCAATGGGGGATCAATAAAGTATTTATCCATCTATCTATTCGCTATGTCTAATGTAATCTTCAATATATTTTGTTTTTGACAATGCTTTATACATTATTTGCTTGAAAAGGGGCAAAACTTTAATGTTATGGCACTAAAATAAAGTCGGCTTTTTACATAACTAATTGGTAGAGGGAAATGTGTAAGCCTTTCCAATATTTTTCTTTTAATTATCTGTTTTTTGCAAATGTCAGGTGTGTCATTTTCTGTATTGCTTATGTTTCTTTCTGCAATGGAAGATTCAAAGGTTCTTGAATAAGTCAAGAACCTTTGAATCCATACACTTTGGAAACACTCATCATCACAATGACACAAACAGCCTCTGAATGACATCCACATGATGATATTCTGTTAGTCTGTTCGAGCTGCATTTTTCATACAATTAAGATATTGTAAAACTTTTAAAACCATCCTCCATGATGTTGCTCTCTTTCTTTCCCCCCTGAACTCAGTTTTGCTCAAGCTCCATAAACATACATTTCCCAAAGTCCTGTATCTTCTCTTATCTGACTTTGACTGAAAAGCAGATACTGTAGTCATAAAGTTCTAAAATGGCAGGTGCACCCAGGATCCTCCACTAACACATTAGAATAGTGGCTTGAAAAAGTATTCCTCCCACAGGAACTCCACATTCCACAGAGTAGGGTCCCCACATCTTCTTGGCATGAGGCGAGAGCTCTGAATTCAGCACCACCGTGTCGCCAACGAGTAACGAGACTCATAATGAGGCAAGTCTATGGGGTCATCATTAATTCCAACAGACCATGATCCCTCCAGGGCTGAGGGAGAGGAGGAAACACACTCCAAGGAGTAGGCTCTGTGTGGGTTCAGGATTGGGAATAGAGTTAAAGGATATATTAACTCCAATATAGTTCCCAAAACATTTCCCTGCTTATTGCTTACAGTTGAAACCCGAATTCACAGCACAAATACTTTTCATCCAGTTTTTTCATAATTCTTGATATTGAATTCAACCAAAACATTTAATGCTTGCTCAAATGGATGAATGGATGTCAAAATATTTGGAGGCAACTCGGATTTATTTCAGATTTTATTCATAACATCACATAATTCATAGGTTTACATAGACAAAACACATTTGGTCCAATTGCCTTTGGATTGTTTAACTTGGGCCAAATCTTTTAGGAAGTATTTCACACCTTTTTGATATTAAACCAGTGAGAGTTTGACCCAGTACTTCTGCCAGAACTGAGTTACGTCTTTGGGCTTTCTTGCTTCTATTTGCTTTTATCATCTCAGTAAAGCCCTGTTTAGACGGAGACAATGCGCAGTAAAACGCTATAGTTGGATGTCGGTTGCTACCTCCAGTTTACATGGAGACTGTGTTCCAGGGGGGTGAAAACGTGTTCAGATCCAGCCTGCAGAGTGGGACAGCTCAGATATGCTGCTCAGCAGGGAATCTTTCACACCCGCGTGAAGGAAAAGGTGTGAATTTTCTGCCTGATCTGACCCCGGCCTCCCCGCTTCACCTTGCACTTAAATTTGGAGTTGCGCAGTAGCCGAGAACAAACGTAAACAACAAAGGTGGCGGGCGCACTAACTAGATACAGTACGTGTGCTTCGAACGCTACACGGAGGAGGATTCTACTCCTTCGTTCGTCCAAACGAAACCACGCAAAGTTCTAGTTTCAGTTTCCATTTTCACAGCTGCTGTTAAAATGCAGAATGATGTTGCAGAGGAAGTGAATATACTGCCGGGGGGGCTGGGGCTTGCATGTGTCGTGTTGTAAAGTTCCTCGGCCTACTACTGGCCGGGCGCTAGAACTACATTGTTTTTCATCCTTGTATGAACGCTGTGAAATTTGCATTAGGAGCCTGGTTGTTCCTGTTAATAGCTTGGCAACGTCTGCGCATACGTATAAACAGGGCCTAAGATTGAGGTCAGGGCTGAGATAACCCCTCCTACACATTAATCATGTCCGGACGGAAGAAACGAAGACAAATCTGCGATGGCTGCTGCTCTCTGGAAAATGAGCTCAAATTTCTTCAAAAACGGATGGATATTTTGGAAACAGAAATGGGACTTAACCCGACTCTTCCAATGTGTGAAAATGGAATGAATGGACAGACTGGAAATGTAAGTTATGATGACGTAATTACTTTTCCCAAAATCAACAAAGAGAACTATTGGAATAAATGCGGCGCTAATCCCAAAGTTGACAAAGCTAAGAATGACAATGGGAGTGGAATTCTGCCACGAAATGTTTGCAAAACTTCAAATCGTTATGCTGCTCTGTTTGAAGAAGCAAAGCCACAGTCTGCTTCTCCCCCTCCGTCAAGGCCACGGTGTTTGCTGCTTGGAGATTCAGCCATTCGGAATGTATCTTTGAACTTTGTACAGACTTGCTCTGTGCACTCAGCCAGAGTGTCTGAGATAAGAGCTTTGTTGCCAAAAGTTTTATCTCAAACCAAGGATGTAAGTACATTGTTGATACACACAGGGGCAGTAGACATTTATGACAAATCCACTGAGAAGTTGAGAAGAGATTTTACTCTGCTGCTGGATGACCTTAAAAAAATTGAGTTAAACGTGCTAATCAGTGGCCCCATTCCAAATGCAGATGGAAAAATCGAGAAGTTTAGCCGTCTGTACCAGTTAAATTCATTTCTACACAATGAGTGTTCACGCAGAGGACTTGGATTCATTGAAAACTTCAATCTGTTCTGGAATAGGCTCGAGCTCTTTGAGGGGAAAGGCCCACATCTGAACAAATATGGAGTAAAAGTGTTGATGGATAACTTTGCATCTGCCTTAAGACCTCAGCCTGCGCAGCGCGTTCAGCCGTTGAAAGAGAGGAGGATACAAAGGGCGAGACCCTCACGGAACCCAGAGGTCTCGGCACCTCCACCGCCTCAAAAGAACTCAACACGTCCACCAGCATCATCATCAGCAAAGGATCCAGCACCAGCAGCAGCAGTGGCTGCCACAGCGTCATCAGCGCCTTCAGCATCAGCACCACCAGCACCAGCTGTGGCTGCTGCATCATCTTCAGCAGCACCTTCCCCACCTACAGCTCCCGTGAAGCCCCCCCCATTGCTACAGGCTACAGTCAGGCCTGCACTGGGGGCCTCTCAACCACCTCCGTCTCCACCAAAGACTCCCTCATCACCTTCCATGGACCCGGTTTGGGTCCCCCCCGCTACATCCACTCCATCTAAGGAACATGAGGACGACCTTTCCCTGTGTTTTCCATCACTATTGGATTTACCGGAACACTCTGCAGGCATGATAAGATCGGCGATGAAGAATATTCCTCTCACACCCACTGTAGCCAGATCAAGGGTCCTATCTAACATTCATAACTTCTCCCCATACGTACCTCCAAAGCCACCTAGGGCGTCCAACTCAAATTCTCCCACAAAATCCACCCGTCCCTCAAATTCTACGAATTCACCCGCAAAATCCACAGGTCCCTCCCCTAACCCCAAAACCATTCCAGCCCCACCCCCACCCCCCCCTCGTTTCCCATCACCAAGAACCCCTCCACCTCCACTCCCCCCTCGTCTATCTCCCAACTCCTGCCCCTCCCCTAACACCCATCCACCTCCAACCCCCCCTCGTCCAACACCCAAGAACCACCCACCTCTCCATCCTCCTCCCTCCTCTCCCTAGGATGCACAGGGTCTCTGCTTCGCAGCCACTGGCAGTCTAGTTAGAGGAGAGACCCGGCTGGGGCCCTGTCATGAAGCCACCTGTGCCATTCCCTTAGTGATAACACAAAGAATACATTACAGAAAGACATCTGGAGTTAATCAGTCTAATCTGGAAAATCTAATTCTTGTTCCGTGTAAGAATCAGCCGACCACAACCGCTGATACTGAAACTTTGAAACTTGCTATGCTAAATGTCAGATCTCTTTCTAACAAGTCTTTTTTAATCAATAATTTTATTTGTTCTTATAATCTTGATCTTATGTTCATGGCTGAAACATGGCTTGACCAAAATACAGAAAATGCAGTTTTAATAGAAGCATCACCACCAAATTTCAAATTTGAATCTGAAATACGGGAAAACAAAAAAGGAGGAGGCTTAGCTGCCATTTTTAGAGACCACTTTGTCTCCCATAGAATGTCTCTTGGGAAGTTTCCGTCTTTTGAATATGTGTCTTTTAAAATACAACAAAAACAATCTCCTCCAATACTCTTCATAGTCCTACACAAGCCACCGCAGTCATGTCACAGTTTTATTGATAATTTTACCGAGTTGCTTTCAGTTGTATGCACAGATTTTGATAGTTTAGTTATTACAGGTGATTTTAATATTCATGTGGATAATGTTGATGACAGAAATGCAAAAAGAGCTGAGTTCTTTACTTGATACCTTTGGTCTCACTCAGCATGTGAGTGGCCCCACCCACAGCAGAGGGCACACTCTAGACCTGTTAGTTACAAAGGGGGTGAATATTTCAAATATAAGCGTGGTCGATGTTGCTCTTTCGGATCATTTCTGTGTATTTTTTGACATGTGTTTCACTAACAAACCACCAGTGGACTCTGCAACTGTTCGAAGAAGACACATAAATGAAAATACAAGTGAACTATTTATGGGAATGATAAACTTTGAAAATGCATCGTATTCTACTGTAGATGAACTGTTTAACTCTGTCACCTCTAGTGTTTTGAATGTTCTGGATACCGTTGCCCCTGTGAAGGTTAAAATAGTGAAAAATAAGCAGAAGGCGCCGTGGGCTAAAGCAGACTCGGTCAGGGCACAAAAGAGAAAGTGCCGGAGGGCCGAGCGGAAGTGGCGCAAGTCCAACCTCCAGGTTGATTACAAGATCTTCAAAGATAAGTTGTGCGAGTTTAACCGGGTGCTACGTAGTACGAGAGAAAGGTATTTTTCTGAAATGATTGAAGGCTGCAGCAACAATCTGCGTGTTCTGTTTTCAACAGTTAATAGATTAACAAACCCCCCTGTTCAAATGCCATTAGAGCTTACTTCCAAACGTAAATGCAATGAGTTTGCACATTTTTTCAATGACAAGGTTCAAGGCATCAAAAACGCCATTGTCTCCAATCCACAGATAACCATCCAACAGCCAGAAAGGCTCTCTGAGCTAACTTACTTTGCACCTGTAGATGATAAAAATGTCCAAGAAATAATCTCCAGTTTGAGCTCCTCCACATGCAGCCTGGATGTACTACCCACTAGATTTCTGAAGTCTGTTCTGAGCAGTTTGTTACCTTCACTCACACAGATAGTAAACATGTCCCTTCATTCTGGAATATTCCCAAAGGCCCTGAAAACTGCAGTCATCAGGCCCCTGCTAAAAAAGAGCAGTCTGGATGCTACGGTACTTAACAACTATCGTCCCATCTCAAATCTGCCATTTATGGGGAAAGTCCTTGAAAAAGTTGTGTACCTACAGCTTACTAGATTTCTTATAATTAACAACTCATTTGATATGTTTCAGTCCGGCTTTAGACCCCACCACAGCACTGAGACTGCTCTTGTCAAGGTTACAAACGATATCCGGCTGAACACTGACGCAGGCAAAGTCTCAATCTTAATCTTGTTAGATCTGAGTGCTGCCTTTGACACCGTCGACCATGAGATCCTCTTACAGAGATTAGAGGACTGGGTTGGAGTCGCTGGCACCGCCCTAAGTTGGTTTAGGTCTTACCTTGAAGACAGGAAGTACTTTGTGGAGATTGGAGACTGTGTCTCAGATCATATGGCCCTGACCTGTGGAGTCCCACAGGGGTCGATCCTGGGACCTCTTCTGTTCAATCTCTACATGCTGCCGTTAGGTCAGTTAATACGCAGAAACAAAGTGTCCTATCACAACTATGCAGACGACACTCAGATCTATGTCTCACTGACTGCAGGAGAACATGGACCAGTGGACTCACTCCTTCACTGTATCCAACAGATCAGTGAGTGGATGCAAAACAACTTCCTTCAGCTAAACGCAGACAAAACTGAAATGATTGTCTTTGGTCCCCAGAAACAAAGAGAGAGCGTCATCTGTCACCTACAGTCTCTCTCCCTAAAACCTTCAAACAAGGTCAGAAATCTAGGGGTAATACTGGACTCAGACTTAAATTTTAATAGCCACATCAAATCAGTAACATCAGCAGCTTTTTACCATCTAAAAAACATTGCCAAGATCAAAAACATAGTGTCTAAAGCAGACTTGGAGATTCTTATCCATGCATTTGTCTCCAGTAGGTTGGACTACTGCAATGGCCTGCTTACAGGTCTGTCCAAACAGGCTGTAAAACAGCTGCAGTACATTCAAAATGCAGCAGCTCGAGTCCTGACTAGAACCAGGAAGTACGACCACATTAGTCCGGTCCTCAGGTCCCTGCACTGGCTTCCTGTGGCTCAGAGAATAGACTTTAAAACAGCTCTGCTTGTGTACAAATCTCTCCATGGCCTCGCACCAAACTATATTAGTGACATGTTAGTACCATATGAACCAGCCCGGACTCTGAGGAGCACAGGGACTGGACTCCTGTTAGTGCCCAGAGTCAGAACTAAACATGGGGAGGCTGCTTTTCAGATTCATGCTGCTAAAATCTGGAACAGTCTTCCTGAAGATGTGAGACAGGCCTCCTCTCTGACAATGTTTAAGACAAGGTTGAAAACAGTTCTGTTTAGCTGTGCATACAACTGAGGGATTTTATATTTTTATCTTTTTTTTTTAATGTACTGTGATTATTTATGATTTTAATGCTTTCTTGTTCTGTTCAGCACTTTGAATTGCCTTGTGTATGAATTGTGCTATATAAATAAACTTGCCTTGCCTTGCCTTGCCTTGCCTACACCTTGACCTTGCTGTCCTTGAGCCATTTTTGTGCAAGTTTGAAAGTGTGCTTGGAGTCATTGTCCATTTGACACTCCATCTGCAACCAAGCTTCAAGCTCAATCTTCCTTTCTGATGTCTCAAGATGTTTTAAAACATCAACACCATTCTTCTTTTTCTTGATGCCACCAGTCATGCATGTATTATCCAGTAAAGTTTCAACAATTCTACAATTCTGTTGCCACACAATGAACTGTGCCACATATTGTTTCACTCTTTCTTCCAAATGCAGACAGACTGATTAAAGGCTCTGTGTCATTTGCACAAAACAGAGCAAATAGAAGACTGGGCTGAAGTCTTTCTGACAGGATCAGTTGGGCTGGCTCTCACCCAGATCCTCCCAAACCTGTGCTGCCTGAAGTCTTCACATCACATTATTTGTTCTGTTCTCACACCTGCCATCTGTTCACGATTTCAGCGTTGTATTTGTAAGTTTTTTGTTTTGTTTTTTCGATGCTGAAAGTGTAAAGATTTTCTGCAGGTGCCCAGAGCAGCCTGAAGCATCTGTAGAGCTGCCTCAGAGACCACCTGTATACTGTGCGTGCTCCACATGGCATTAACAAAGCTCTCAAGTACAGTAGGCTGGATTTGGATGGTCCTGGATCCAGCCCCAGACTCTGGGGGCTGCTTGACTCCGCTGGCCCTGTCCAGGTGTGTGTGGTTTGGTCTACAAAGTGAGTAGTGTCGAGCTGTTAAAGAAGGCTACACTGGGCCCCACCTACTGTAAGAGCAGGGCTCGGTCTGCTGTGACCAGGGATAATGAGTGTCCCACACAGCCATCCAGGGAAAGTCACAGCGGCACAATATGCTGAAGAAAATTATTAAATATAGATTAATATGTTTAATAATTTTAAATGAATGAAAAACTCACATGGAGTTACATGCGCTTAAGTTTTGCTCTCCGGTTTGTGTGTTGGAACGAATGAGTGAGATCAGCAAAGACTATACACCTATCATGAACCGAACAAGCACTGAGGATTATACAGTATATATAAAGTCCATGGTCTGAAACCAAGTGATCAGGCCCAATTTCCGATCATGCGATTGGGACGTCCCTCAATTGATATAATTGAAGTTGATATAGGTCACATACAGTAACTCAATTAAGAACCAAATTATCAATACAGTATTGATAATTTGGTTCTTACTGCATTTGGGAATATTCAGCAGTTCACATATATAATTTGAATCTCGTCTGAACCAATATTAAGGCCATTATTGTTCATACAATATACATTGCATTGGAAAGGTGGCTCACATGTCACTGTAAACAGATGGATTATTTATTTTGAGCTTGTCTAAAATACTAATTTCTGCTTGTATGCCATTGTAATTTTTTTGCAGAATTTGAATTAAATTGTGGGCTGCAGGCAAATACATTTAAGACATTTGCTGTCCTCTCCAAAATATGGAAGGTGTTTACTTAAAAACAGTGACTTTTTTTTTTTTTGATCAATAGTCTTTGAGGGGTGCAACTAGCTGCCAGTGTTGCTGGTTATTTCATTGCTTTGAAAATTAAGTGAATCCCACATGAGTAGAGAAATATTATTATTCACTTATTCAGTCGGCATAGCGATGTTTTATAATTTCTGATTTTGATAAAGAGTCGATCTGATGTTGGGCCAGTTGACCCTCGTTCTAAAGTGTGTGTTTTTATTTGCACCCACACTTTTTATTGAAGCTGACAGTCGCGTTTGTGCACAAACAGAAGTCCTTTAAGGCATGTTTCCGACAGGCTTTTGGAGCACAAATATGACAAAATGAATTTTGAATGGACTTGCACCTCACATCAAGCCAAGGTCAAGCCACAACTAAATAAATAACGACAGCTTTTGGTGCAGTATGTGTCTCTGAAGATTCTCCCAAGAAGTCTACAGAGAAAAAGACAGCCCCAAAGGAGAGCTTAGTCTGAATCCTCCACTTTGAAACATCTGGTGTTTTAAGTCAGTGGGTGAAGGAGAGAGAGGTGGCATTCCTGCACCGGCATTCTTGATCTTGGCACGTTTCTCCTGTGCACCCTATATCTGCATAATTATAATGAGTAGAAGGAATTCAAATACTGTTTTCTGTGTTGCCATGAAGTATGTGGATCTACAATTTTTTTTATTGTATTCTATCTACAATGAAAGGAATCTCTGTGTGTCTGCAGTTTTACCATTTTCACTGAAGGCTCCCCTTTGCTTGGTTACTCAAAAGTCCAAATACAGCTTGAAATGTTGGACTTTTGGTTGTTTTTTTACCACGTGTCCACTTACAATTCAACCACCGATATTTATTTTTTATTAGAGAGTATGAAAACAGAATTTTCAAAACAAATCTGAGAACAAACTAATAAAACAGGTATATGCAATAATACCATGGTTCTGACAATGTGGAAAAACAAAACAAACCATTCTAAATAAAATATTAAACATCAAAGCCATACCTCACTGAGCTGATCCTCAGAATTCTAGGATGCACACAAGCGTGAAAGCCACAGTTAAATCAATACGTTATGGGGAAAGAGGAAGATTTTTACCCGCAGTATATGATCCATCAGATCAGCAGATACAGTTTCTTAAGCAAAAATATTCCTGTGGACCCACTCATATCAATTTACATAATAGTCACAACATTATGCATGCATTAAGTTAACAAGTCATGCATCCTACATAAGAATAGTTCATAAAAATAGACAAATATAGAGATGCCCATACTTTATTACTGTCTCAAAGGGAATGTAATCAGTTTTGTTTCTATACTACATAAGTCTAGTGTGTTTTGCTGTTACACCTAGATTTGGTATGGCCATGTATTTTCTTCATAGGGGAAACTGTTAGGATGATGCTTTGCTGAAGGATTTTTTTCTACAGTGGATGTTTTAGCTCATGGGGGAAACCCGAGCACCCAGAGGAAACCCACCCAGAAACCTCACACAGAAAGCCCCCAGTTGAATAGCCTGGATCTGGAGAGTATTATGCAAGGTTTGAGATGGGTAAGCGACTACAGTATCTCATACTTTGCATTAAAACATCATACTGTTAGTGATGCCTGGGGGAACTGCAAAAACCATAAACAAATAATCAGGTGTTAAAGTAAAATAATGGTAAATGCACTATTCCCAATGTCAAAATGTCAGTCAGTAACAGCCAGGATTAAAGAGGTAAAAACAAAAAAAGACTCCATGTTTGTGATTCATGGATACAATTCTTCATTCAGACACTCCGGGCAACGTTTGGTAATGAACATAACATACAGGCCCGTCTATACTGAGTGTCTTTTCAATCATATTTTGACATATTAAATATCCATAAATGCTATTTCACTGCTTAGTCCGTTAGCTTTATGCGCGTCATGCTTAAGTGATTCTAATCCAATCTCATTACAAATCCGCACTGTGCTCCGAGTTACACATTTCCGGGTCATCCCATTAACGTTACGATGTTAACTAAAGCAAGTGAAGATCCATCTGTGAGAAAATGACTTGGGGAACAGCGCAACTTTGAGTGAATCTGAAATCAGTCTGACTTATGACAGACAGGTGACATGTGGCCCCGTGCTGACCCTGCTCCTCTCTTACTCCCATAGTTATCGCTTTGTCATGTTCTCTCCTCTTCAGACAGCTGCTATGACTGGTGTGGGAGTGAATAATTCAAATATTAGACAGTGCCAGCCATTATTGCGTGCTCGCAGATGTGTGGAAGTGCCGCTAAGAGAAACGTATAAAACATCTTGTAATTGACCATGAAATCTGGCGTCAAAACACACAGCTGTGTCAATTCTCCACACAACGGCTCCCCACGGAACAACACGTTAAGATGAATTGATTTCAGCGGCATTGAGAAACTAACCGACTTTTAGTTAATGTAATTAAAGGGGCAATAAGGCAACTTTTTGTGCGAAAAAAAACAGTTGATGTTTTTGCATATTAGACCCATGTGGCTGTATGAGTGTTCATCATTGGGCCTTTATTTTCAAACACAATGTTCTGTAAACTGCTATAGCATCAATTTGTTGTAACATTTTCTCAGCTGAGGGACCCCCGCACCAAAGAACCTGCAAAACAACTGTGATCATACTGCCCCCTTTATAGTCACTGGGACAGATATGCAAAAAATATCACCCTTTTTTCACACAAACACTTACATAATGCACATTTAAAGTAGGATTTATTAAACAAATACTTGTTTATTAAGAAGTAAACCAGGAGTGTCAAAGCACCACACAAAACAAGCTGTTGTCATGCTTAAAGCTTTACTGGCGTATTCGTATTTCTAACATGTATATCTACAAGTGCTATTTGAGTGGGATGATCAAGTTGTATTTCTTGTTAAAAAAAAAAGATTGTACATTGTTATACAGGGCACTATGGAAATATACAAAATACACTGTACAAAACATGAAACTTTTTACTGTATATATTTAGTCTCACTTCTGCTGGGTATGTGAATGTGTGTGGATGTCTGAATGATGCATCAGCTCACTTGGTTTCTTTGTTTATTGGAATGTAATAAAGCTGGTTATTCTGAGCCTTTTGAATAAATACATTTCTGCAAGAAAAACAGCACACTGTCTGAGAGGGAGGCTATCTTTCCTGAGACTCATGGACAAGGACATAGAGAGACTTCACTCTTTTCTATTGATGCAATCCACACAGAACATAATCATCAACTCTCCTCTCTTCAACACAGCACTTACAATCTGAGGAACACCGGAGGATGGCATGGACCAAATACTCAGTTTTGACATTTGTTTTAAAGAGGATAAAATAGGACTTCTATATTTTATATAGAGCTTTTTTGGACACTCAAAAATGCTTCACACTCACTCCGTACACAGTGGTGATAAACTACTAATGTAGCCAGAGTTGCCCTGGGGCACACTGACAGAAGTGACCAGTATGTGCCATCGGCCCCTCCGACCCCAACAAACCATTCACACACACCAGACTCATTCTCTAGGCAATGTGGATGAAGGGTGTTGCCTAAAGACACAACAACAGTTTGGTACTTTACAGCTGTAAGCATTGAGGCATCTGGTGTTCCCAGAGGTCTTCTATCAAAGTACTAACCAGGTCCTGCTTTGGTTAGCTTCAGAGGTCTGACAGGATCTGGTTTTGAAATGCAGGTGGTGCCACACTTTTCACACAGAAATGATGAAAATAATATGATTAAACAGTTTTCCACAGTTTTATAAAATGTTAACAAAGCATTCAAAAACGGTTTTAGTTATCGTGGCTGAATAAAACGGATAATTAAACAAACACATTGCTGATGCGTTAACGGAGCTCATGTAAATACTTTATTTTCAATTTACAAGGAGCATATCCATACAAGAAACCAAGTATCAAGAATGCTAAAGATTAATATTTGAAAATCAGAAGCAAAGAACAAACAAGGTCATGTTTACTTCACTCTGTCCCCTAGGCTAGAAAGCATACGTAAAAAAATAATACGTTACAAATAAAAGACAAAGGCAAACAAGTGAATCTTCAATAGAGTATTTAAGTTCAAGAAACCACAAACTATACTAGCCAGGCCAAGACTCTCCAACACTTGAAGTGATTTCACCATTTTGGAATTTCACCTAAATGCTATTGGACTCTGAGTAAATTTTATCTGCAATCAGCAATACACCAGAATGGTCTCACTAACCGTTTCAGTTGTGTAATTCCCTGTAGCTCTCTCTGCTCTGATTCTTATTCCCAGCGCGGGGCACAGAGCTGGCGGTTTCCATTAAAAATCCGCTCGATGTGGCGATTTGTCATGTTTTAATTTTGCTGATTCGTTTCCCGCGAGCAGCTTATGGCTCTGAGTGACGGCGGCAATCAGACAAACAGCGGCTAAATGGTGTTTGTTGAAATTAAGAGGCGATGGTACATAATGTTTAGCTTGAGACGCCTGTGGGGAGACGCAATGGGATTTTTCTACGATGGTATGTTTGCAATCAGAACATAGCATCAGCCTGTGTACCATTTGCACCAACGATACAGCAAAACTCAGGAATCAGCGTATTTCAGAATGTCTGCATGCAAGAGAAAGAGGTCTGATCCATACACATGCACTGAGGTTGAAGCCATATTTGGTACAAAAAAGGGCATACAAAGACTAAATACAAATAACAATATGTGATTTCAGTTTTTTTTTTCAGAATCTGTCATACACAATTCAAAAATGCTCCTTGTGGTTCTTGTGACTTCGTGCCTTGTTAATGCACTGCAAAAAAAAAAAAATGGCAACATATCAGGTAATTGCTTGAATCAAGGGTTTTTATCTTAATTTGAGGACAACAACATTTGGCAATGGGACAAAGCAATTTAGTCTTATCTCAAGAACTGTTTTCATTTTTCATTCCAAGGGAGACATTTCTTGTATCTAATTATATAATAATAGTGCTTGTCCCATTAGCAAATCTTGTTTTAAGGCAGTCAAAATGTGCTCAGATTAAGAATTTAGTTTTTCGACCAATCTTCATCAGTTTTTGCAGTGTGGTGTAGCTCCTTGCAGCAGACAGGTCCTGAGTTTGACTTCCAGGCCGCAAAAAGCCTTCATGTAGGACTTTTACAACTCAGGTCATGTCTCCTCCCATCCCTGAGTGCCAAGACACTCCAGGATCAATGACAAAAATGGATTGGGGTAAGAGTAGGGTTAGGGCTTGGCTTCACTACGCTTAGGATGAGGACTACGGTTAGGTTAGACCGGGCAGTATCCCAGTCGCAACCTTAACCTTTCTGAATGGAGTTTGCATGTTCTCCCTGTCTCTACAATAGGTACAATACCTCCTGCTCCGATAGGTTTGACCAATCTTTTGTATGTTTTGTATACATATTTATTATTTCATCATTTTATTACTTTTTTGTTAATGTTAATGTTAATTGCACAGTTTTTTTTTTCAAACATCAAGTGGAACATTTTGAGTCAAGCTATGGAGTTTGAGAGATAAACAGAGCAATGTTTTGGTTACAACTTGTACCAATAATCGTGTATAATTAGCAATGAAGACCCGTCCCATTATTCTTATTCAGTGTATGTAGCTTAATATAATTTGGAGTCTCTTTATATCAATGACCAATACCCATTATAATAATTAACCTAACTAAATTAGATGCTGCTGTTAATGTTTCCATGTCAATATTCCCACTCAATATTTGCATAATGAACTGGAAGACGATGTATTGCGACTGTACTGCGTCTAAAAATACGACTCATAATCGTAGGCGTTTCCCCCAGGATGGAATTTTGCGGAGGTTCGATAAACAGTGAATGAGAGGTGATGGCTGGGGTTAATTGCTGAAAGGAAAAGGTTGAATCCATCATTGACTGAGCGCGTCTCCGGAGATACAAGCAGGTCAAGCGGCGTGTAGGGGTGGACACAAGCAGAAGTAAAAAGCACAATGAAGCACAAGCCAGCTGGGAAAGTGTAATCGCGAGTTCTTTTAACGCTTGACGAAGTAGATACGCAATTACAAAGTGTCAGCTGAGAGTGAATGAGATAAAAATAGTGACGGTTGGGGTAAAAATGTCAAACGATGATGTAAAATTTTAAATGGGAATGAAAACTGGGGATTTGAGAACCATAAATGTATAAATATGGTGAATGGTTTATTGATCCTAGAATGGTTTTGACATGGGGAGGCATACTTGGATCAGGGTGTGAGGAGAACTAAATGGTGACTGAGGGATTTATTCCTCATGGAGACAATTTCTCCATGTTGACAACAGAGGGATAATGGAACAGGTGGCCTCAGTCTGATCATCAGCAATAGTACATTCTACAGTTGAAATCACGCAGACAAAGAGCAGCGTGTGGAGGAGCGCATGCAAGAAGTCATGTGATGGAAAAACCGTATATACCGTATATCCAAACGAGCTGTAAAAGAGCTGCTGTTTATTCAAAACGCTGCAGCTCGAGTACAGACTATAGAACTAGGAAGTTTTATCACATTAGTGCAGTTCATCCTCTGCGCGGGCTTCCTGTAGCTCAGAGAATGGACTTCAAAGCAGCTGTTAGCCTCGCACCAAAGTACCTCTGAGATGTCCATTCATCCATTTTCTTCCCCTCAATCCATTTCTAGGTCAGAGGGGTGGCAGTCAGAGCTGCACCCAGGACAACATAGCACCAGCCCCTCACTGATCCACCTGCAAGTGGTGAATCCACAGGAGCCTTGATCTTTCAGCGCGGGTTTCAGGCAAAAATTAAGTGTCTTGCCCAAGGACACAAATTCAGCAGACATCATTCAATCGTGAATTAGGTCTTGTGGTGAGCTTGGGCCAACGACCTTCAGGCCCCAAGGCCAATGCTCTACCAACTGAGCCACTGTCGCCCAACCTCAGGCCCAACCTCAGGCCCAATGTCATATGAACCAACTCTGACTTTGATAAACACCCAGTAGAACCAAAAGCTTCC
This sequence comes from Knipowitschia caucasica, assembly GCA_964034765.1. Lineage (NCBI taxonomy): Eukaryota > Metazoa > Chordata > Actinopteri > Gobiiformes > Gobiidae > Knipowitschia > Knipowitschia caucasica. The sequence continues at coordinate 21,463,856 of OZ035833.1, forward strand.
CCTCTGCTGCTAACTGGTTGTTTCGGCTTTGTTAGCGTGGATGACAATGTTCACCAGTGTCACAAAATCACTCTGAAGTTATATAGTATTGTGCTATTTGATACAAATACACAAATTAGGATTCATTCTGTAATAGAATTGGCTTTGGACAAAACCGGGGCAAGGTAGACAAGAGTCAGAGTGCGTTAAAAACTGCAACCGGCTTGATCTAAAAAGGTCCCTCACCAAAGTCAAAGTAAATGTTTGCCTGCTGCAAGGTAATACAAAACATGTAGAATATTGTTTTACAACCTTTTAACTTTTACTTGGCTAATACAAAATGAATGACACAGCACTGAGTTTTGCCTCAACACCACGGTAAGAAAACATTAAAGCTCACTTCCTGTTGACAAACGCTTGTTTGGAGATTGTTTTGTTGGGAATTCCGTGTGATTTGCATGTTTTATGCTTGTCGCTGGGATAAATGTTTCAAATGTTTCACAAAATAATAAATCTCAAACGCCTGTGTTACACATTCGGCTGCATTCTCAGTTCTGTCAATGTGAATGAAGTTACGCGTTGTGCACTTGTGCGTCATGCTGTTATATACAAACTACAGGGGTTGTGCGTTTGAGTGCCGGTCCGTGCTTTCATTGTCTGCCGGTAAAACGGTTCGTGGCACCAAAAAGGTTGGAGATCACTGAGCACAAAGCTATATCAGTACAATTCGTAAAAATCATGTCTAATTTTGTTAATTACACCCTTTTACAGTTTAATTGAACGAATAGCGTGGAGAGTTGTATTTATCAAACAACTTGATTTTAAAACAGCAACATGTTGTGTAAACTATATATTTTTTGAAGAGTAGATAATCCTTCCATTTCCTCCAAGTACATGATATGGTCTGATTGCTTACTACAAAGTCTTTGAAATGACCTATAGATCCATATCCCTCTCCACTACATTAATCCACCACTCCATTAATATCCATCAAGACATAAGCTTCCAATACCTTTACATGATGACAAAACACCGCCTACTTTCTCTCCATATGACAATACAACCTCAAGTATGAGTGATTACCAACAATAAACCGCATATTAAACTTGATATCCACTTCCATGCCGCAGTGAACCTGTTAGTCTCTTACTGTAACAGAATATCGCCTGCACGTATTTGCATTGAATTAATGAGCTTATGCTAACGATTTCCTGTCATGTTTGCTGTGCGCGCATTTAACAAACAGGTTTATCGGCATGTGTAGCATCTGCCTCATCAAAACAATATAATCACTGCACTCCCAAGACGCAGTCAAGCGTACGGTTTCAATGTAAGGTGTTAATTGCCCTAATAAGGATAGTTCCCATTGTAAACATGACGCCTATAGGCTGTTCAGTGCACCATATGGTTTAAATGTCTGTGTTCAGAGGATTGAAAGAATCCACGGAACGCCCAAGGATGTGGTATTTAAATGTTTGTTTTATATCTTCTTTCATTACGTCCCGAGAGTCAAGGACGAGCGGCCGAGTTGACTCACTCTGAGCAACTATTTTTAATTGTGCAACATAAAGGTACCAACACACGTATAAATGATAAATGCGCATGTCGTCTCATCCAGGACACCTTGAGGATATTTTGTACATTTAATTCATTTGCAGGCATGGTGTAAGGTGTTTTTGTTTATTCAATGTTATTCCATTGAAGTTAAGTTAACGTTATTCCATTAAGTTTTCAGCAGTTTTACGCAGTGCAAAATATATTACTATTGTGACAACTCAAACTCAAACTTGTGACAGATGTCTGGGCTCTGTGCATATTGTGATTACTTTAACTGTTTAAGAGGAGAGTGGATGAATATTATTATAATTTTAATATATAATGGTTTGTCACACTCAGAGTAAAATTTGGAAAATGATGTTTGGTGGATAATCAGTTTTTATGTGAGTCATACTGTTTGGTGGTTTGCAATATAGTGATGGATTATTAAAGTATCCCCTTGTGTGGGACGAAGACACACCATGGGTGCCTTGCTGACCCGATTGTCACAGAACCAGGCCTTATATTGGAGAAACACGATGATTAGCAAACCACCGTCATGGAATAAAGACTAGCTGTATATTGACTTGGTTCAAATTGTATTTAAGCAGGTTTTCCAAATAATTCTTCAAACTCTATTCTAACATTTCCTTCCCCCCAAATTATTGACATGTTTCTAAAACACCAAGATAAAGGTTGTATTTGAGAGAAAACTGTGTCGCTGTGTAGTTTCAAACTCCCCCAGCTCGTCAGTTAATTACGGTAATCAGATCATTTTCGGCTCCCTCTCGTTCCATTTTGTTTTTTGGGAGTCATTTTCACAGTCGGACTGCTGTTTACTGTAAACGACAGGAAGTGTGCCTCAAAGCCACAGGAAGCTCACAAATGAAAGTTGCCATGGGGCTAAACCGTGGGTTCCGATCACTCACAAACAAATATCAAATCTATTTTGGTTTTTAAATTTGGTCGACTGCACTGTGGGTGGTAAAATAACCCAGCCATGTTGCAATGAAATGTAGAAAACAACAAACGGAACCTATCAATACCCACCAATGCTACAACCACTCAAGAAGTTCAATGTTAAAGGCATTTTTTTAAGGGGACAGTGTAAATGTAATAATATAAAGACAGTATTTGACATAGTAAATAATTAGTAAAGTACGTTCCCTTCTCTCATTGGCAGAAGGCACAAGTATAATTTCCTTTCAGCACAATAGTGTTGCTAAAGCGAGTAAAAGCAGACAACAGGGACATGTGGGATTGGCAGGCATATGTACTGTATATGTCAATATCAGTGGAAATGGTAAAATTGCTATAACGCCTGTGCTTCGGTGTGTGTTGCTGTAAGTATGGTGGAGTGATTTCCATATTTAAACTCCGGTTGCAAGATTAAACATTCTAATATCACGGATTGAGTCCAAGGGGTGAAAAAGGATTTGTTTGTTTTTGAAACGCAGTTACTAACGAAAATACCTTTGGGTAGAAGTAATCAGTTACTAACAGTACTAACAAATTAACTTGAACTAACTTGGTTTTAAATTATTTTGATAATTTTCAGTTGGCCTTGCACTTTACACGAGCACATGCACATGTTGTGCTTACATTTACATACCTACATTATCTACTATGAAGAAAACCTTCAATTCTTGATATTGACTTTGACTTTAGAGGAAAACAAGCCTACAATGACTCATAAAATATAATATTCCAGAAGAATTCTCAGAAATTGCATATGTTATGTTTTAGTCCGTTCCAGACACATGGCTGGATAAATATTGTTATTATCTGATATTATTATCAATCTCCCTAAAACTTTGTGAAAATCCATCACTGCTGAGCTCCACAGCCCCAACCCTCTCATTAGTCTTCTCCGCCCTGATCATAACCACTGCTTTACATATCTCCTTTTGAATCTGAGTAATAACCCCCATGCTCTGTACTTTCATATGAATCCACTGTCTGGATGCGCGGCTGGTATTTCCTGTGGGAGCCTGGGTCCATGCGCGCGCTGCATTATTGATAAGCTTTGTGTTACAGGTGTGGGAGTTCAGACGCAGATGTTGAGACATTTTATTGCACGTTCGTTCAGCTCTAGGCGCAAAACCATCAGATTAAATATACTATTGTCTACACTGGGGGTTGTATGCTTTACTGTGAAGAGAAAGTACAGGAGCCAGAGATTTTGGAAAATTATCCAAAAGAATATCCAAACATGTTTATTTTGCTAGAAGTAAAAGGATGATGCAAACAGTTTTAATCAAAAACAGACCTGGAAATGTGTTTAGCTCTGTCCATGCCAATATCAAGAGCTACTGGCACAAACACGTGACTCCGCTCCGGCTGTCTAAAAGCTCCTGTCTCTGTCCTGTATTAGTATGATGTCAGTGTAACCATTACTTCATTAAATTACGTTCAAAAGAGTTTTCTGACATATAAAGAAGTAAGTAATCTTTATTTTTATAGATCACACAAATTGCTGTACGATTGTTTTTTGGGCGCGTTTTTCCTCTCACTCCACGTACGATGATCGGAGTCAAACATTATCCCTGTGTCAAAAAATATATACTTCTCCCTCTGGTGGTAACAGAGGGAGTTACAGGTGGATAGCATTTGTCTTGAGACTTGTTTTACCATGTGTTTCCTACTAAAGGTATTATTTAACATTCGAAAAAATGAAATGAATAAGTGCACATTCTTATGATTTGAATGACCAAAACAAATGCATAATATCTATTCTTCAAGATGAAAATTGCTTCAAAGTGGTTACTGGTGGTTCAATCACCATTGGACACCCTGCATCAAATCCTGTTATAAACCGTGGACAGAAAGCCAAGTATGAAATGTTAGAGGTTTAATTTCATTTAAAATAACTAATAAACATACTATTCTGTCTTGTAGCTTTTTTTGGAAAGACATATTATTCGATTAGTACCGAATGCATGAAATCAGGAACATTTGAAAGTATATTGTAGAGGTGCAACGGTTCATCATTGATCCGTGATCCGTTCGGTTCAACGTCTTCGGTTCGGTACAGACGTGATCCGCGGTTTGATTTATGAAAAAAAAGTTGTGCGCACGTTGTTCAGTCCACACACAGCGTGGTCATTGCGAGCGGAGGAACGGAGATGCTTGAAAGCCCCGCGTCATTTAAATCCCCAGTATGAGAGCATTTTGGCTTCACTGTAACTACACTGATAATTAATATTCGACAAAACTGTCACGATGTGTAAGCACTGTGGACCAAGAAAGACATGAGTGAAAAAAGCGTCTCAACGACCGCTTATTGTCGCAGCATTTAAGCAGCTCCTTTACGCACAGTCAGACTGGGCTAAAGTCAACTCTCCCGCACATCCTCAGCTGCGCTCACGACTGACGCTTGGACGTCCCGCGGAACCTATAATAGATCCATGAGCGGAACCGCTCACTTCATCACCGCAGACTGGGAGATGAAAAGTCTGGCGCTGCAGACACGCCCCCTCTACGACAGTCACACTGTCACACAGCGCAGTTACTGACACAAGCAGCGGAGGAATGGAAGACAAAGGCCCAGTACTAATATCCCAGTCACAACTGATAATGCCAAAAATTAAATAAATGCAGTGAATGAGGCTGGGCCCAGAATGGAGCGCCTCCTCGAATCAGGAAGGTGGTGTAATATATGAGAGTAAATATCCTCATAAAGTGCCTTCTTATGTTGCACTTTGTGTTGTTTTTCATTAATTATGTTAAATAGACATAATTGGATGGATGGAATATTCCATCCATCCATCCATCCATTTCCTTCCCCTTAATTCATTTCTAGGTCAGGGGGGGCAGTCAGAGCAGGTGCCGAGTCCACATGAGCTGTGTTTATTAAAAAGACAACACTTTTTTTTTGAAAAATGAACCGAAAAATGAACCGAACCGTGGCCTCTGAACCGAACCGTGGCCTCTGAACCGAGGTACGAACCGAACCGTGATTTTTTCAAACCGTTGCACCCCTAGTATATTGGGTGCATTTTTGTTTTCCTCACTGCTGTGGCTCTGTCCCAGCACACTCAGATAATTCAGTACACTTAATTCAGCCTACAGTATTACACATAAGGACGAACCCGAAATTGTGACTATTGTTCTTCTCTGAAAAGGTACAGCTGCACTTTGGAACATTATCTGATATCAAGTAATCAACGGCCCAGGATTACTGTTACAAGTTGATGCAAGACTCATAAACCTAATCTTTATCCTATATTTTACCCAACACCGAACCATACTCTAACCATCACCCAATGGAATAGATTGGAATTATATCTGATCATCCCACACTCGAGGTCTGGATAATGTTTGAAAAAGATGAATTGCACACATGCTCTAACTGGCCCATACACAAATATAGCAATAATAATAACATCAGGACCAGCGACTGTTTTGTTTTACATAAAGCATAACTGTTTCCATTTTATACCTCAGCTCAATACTAATAGCTCAATCCTCTAAATTAGTCTAAACTTTTACCCTGTGTGCACTTTGTATTCGCTGCCTTACTCTTCGTATCAGTCAGAAAGGGGACTTGTGTTTTCGTTTGGAGCCACACTGGGCTGGATGTGGAAAACAAATATCTCATGTTAATTATTCACAGATGAGGTATGGAGGTGGTGCTAATTTCCCTCTTTGCGATCTCGAAGACTATTCTAAAGTCGTATTATTCAGTGCAGCAGGAAAGTAAGCCATTGCTTTATTGGATTTATTTAGTACCAATAATGGGAATAAATTAGAAGTCTAAAATTATATCTTCTACAAACACAGTTCACATAAAAAATGTATTTAACAAGTAACTGCTATTCAAATATTTTATTGTCTAAAGCTGCATCAGTATTGTATTAGAGTACAGGTTTATTTTCTTGATAATATAAGTGAAAAAACAATTCCACAAATAACACAAATGTGATAATAATTTAGCTATTGGCCTGTAAGTATTAGAGCTCATGAAGTATTCATGAAAACAACAGAGGCCTTGATAACCAAGATGTGGAAATGTTTAATACAACACTGATTTAGAATAGCTCCAGGCACGAGAATGCATAATTAGGAATTAGATGGGCTGTGCATATAATGGCTTAACATTGATGACATTTGATTTGTATCTTGTAAGAGGAAATGTGCTTACTGGAGACCAGCAGAACAAGCAGAGACACTGCTCCCCAGTGATCTGAAAGTCTCCAGTAAGTTTTTGGCCTTGGGTCCAAGTCCAGGTCCAGTTCATGCTGCATTTGCTATAAGCACCATGATGCATGCATCAGCTAACTGTGCGAAAGTTTGTCTATATTTTCTTTATCTGTCCCTATTGAATTATAGCAAATATATTAAAAAAGAAAAAAACCTCTTCAAAGTGCACATGTTTCCTGTTATACCTACATATATTTTGTAATGGGTTTGTGTCTGAATTTTGTAAATGATAACTGCAAAAATTGTCAATTTTGAAAACAACAACTTTTGAAACCAAACCAAGTTAGAACTAAGACTGCAAACTTGTAACCTTTGAAATACGCTAATGAAAAAAGTAACAAATGTATGTATACTCTTAACATCACAGAACAAGGATCAAGGATTTAAAAAGTCCAATGAAAACAAACAGATACAATTAAAGTTTTACTCCCTTCGCTTGTGGGCTTCATGCATTAACTGTTATCAATAGAAGAAAGCCTCGCTCCATCGCTCCTCTGTCTCTGAATATTTATTTGGGAAAAGGCAGGTTTCCTATCAAGGTCAGCCAGCAGCAACACCATCCCGAGGAAGAGCTCTTCTTCTTAAACAACTATTCTTCTTGTTCTTTATCCAAGCTAATTTTTCTCCCAAAGTTCAAGGCAAAGAACTCAATCATGTTCTTCTTCTTCTTCAAAACAAAGATCATGTTGGATGTGATTGTGACAGTAAGTGAATGTTAAGAATAATAATCATTTGTCATACATAAACGTGGGGCAACATGAACGTATAAGAGCGACAGGAGCTCAGTTGGTAGAGCCTTAGTGCCTGAAGGTCGTGGGTTTGAGCCCACCACAAGACCTCCCACTGATTACTGCTGCCGTTGTGTCCTTGGGCACACACTTAACCCCACTTTGCTTGAAGCCCCTGCTGAACAATCAAGGCTCCTGTGGACTCACCACCTGCAGGAGAATCAGTGAGGCTGGCCTTTGAACCTCAAGACCATAGATTTGAGCCCACCACACGACCTTCTCCACTGACTCCCACTGATGTCTGCTGTCGTTTGCTGCTCTGTGGAATGGGTGCAGCGCTGACTGCCACCCCCGACCCAGAAATGGATTAAAGGGAAGAAGATGGATTTTTGTTTCATCCACATTCTCTAACACTTTTCTTTATGAATCCCCCATTTATTGTTGTTGTATTTTGATAATCTTGAATACGGAAGCTTGTTAGGTTCACTTGTGAGTGTTTTTGTTTTTTTCGCTGGTATCATGTTATTTCATGATACTTTCATGAAATAACATGATAAATATCATGTTATTTCATGATACCAATTTATCATGTTATTTCATGATACCAATTTATCATATTATTTCATGATACCAATTTATCATATTATTTCATGATACCAATTTATCATGTTATTTCATGATACCAATTTATCATGTTATTTCATGATACCAATTTATCATATTATTTCATGATACCAATTTATCATGTTATTTCATGATACCAATTTATCATGTTATTTCATGATACCAATTTATCATGTTATTTCATGATACACAACTATCATGTATGATACACAACTATCATGTATCAACTATCATGGGGGCGACAGTAGCTCAGTTGGTAGAGCATTGGCCTTTGGGCAGGAAGGTCGTGGGTTCAAGCCCACCATAAGACCTACTTCATGACTCCCACTGATGAATGCTGTCGTTGTGTCCTTGGGCAAGACACTGAACCCCACTTTGCCTGAAGCTCCCACTGAAAGATCTCAGCTCCTGTGGACTCACCACCTGCAGGAGGATCAGTGAGGGGCTGGTGCTAAGTGTACTGGGTGCAGCTCTGACTGCCACCCCCCCGACCCAGAAATGGATTAAGGGGAAGAAAATGGATGGATGGATGGACAACTATCATGTTATTTCATGATACACAACTATCATGTTATTTCATGAAACCAATTATCATGTCTTTTTATGATACCAATTTATCATGTTATTTCACGATAACAGTTTATCATGAAATAACATGATACTGTAGATACAGAAGAAGAAGCTGTCAGCTTCTTCTGATAAATTGGTGTCATGAAATAACATGGTAGTTGTGTATCATGAAATAACATGATAGTTGTGTATCATGAAATAACATGATAGTTGTGTTTCATGAAATAACATGATAGTTGTGTTTCATGAAATAACATGATAAATTGGTATCATGAAAAAACATGATAAATTGGAATCATGAAATAACATGATAAATTGGTATCATGAAACAACATGATAAATTGGAATCATGAAATAACATGATAAATTGGTATCATGAAACAACATGATATTTATCATGTTATTTCATGAAAGCATCATGAAATGACATGATACCAGCGAAAAAAAGAAACACTCACAAGTGAACCTAACAAGCTTCCATACTTGAACATGGATGATTTGGCAGTGTAATGCGTTTTGGGCACAAATGAAAAAAAAAAAAAAAAGCTCAGTTTAACATGTGGCACTCAAGACATACTTTGCAATTAAGTGTAATTAAACAAACAAAAAAACTAATTTTCCCTTCCACATAATGCCTGAATGACTTTGGATGGGGAGAGCAGGATGGGCACAGCACAGCTTTTTTTGTGTGTAGTGATGTGTTCCTGGAGCCTTTGCACATAAAAACGATAAAACACAAAAGTGATGAGAGTGGTGTGTATGAGAGCGGCACTAAAAGCCTTGTAAAAGAATACTACTCCAGAATGTGTTGCGTCTCCTTGGACAAAAAACCTCCAGGATCAGTATTTACTGTTAAATCAATGGCATGAAATGGTGTGTGAGTTTGAAGACCAAAAAACTACTAATTACTTTTTTGCCATTTTAAGACAGTACAAATCTGGTGAATGGCCAAATAATGGGTTTCAGCTTGTGTTTTGTTTAGAATTGTTAGCAACTATAGCACTGTCCCTCAATTTGTGTCACTTTTGAACCCATGGAAAGTTCTTTGCTCCACAGTAATACAATGTAGAAATAACACAATGTTCCAAGTCTATTTTCTATAACTTTGCCATGACTTTCCTTGCCATTTCAAACTTTTTAACAATGTTTCTTCAGCTAAGACTAACATTCCACTTTCTGTCCATGTTTCCTCATTGTTAGCTTACCTTGTGCTGCATTAGCATGGAGGAAACGGCCATGTCCCTGAAACGTAGTCAGTCTAGAATAGTGATAATCCAGAAATGATTTTAGCTCAGCGTGTGGCAGCAGCGATCCCTGGGCGTTCAATTTGACAACTCCCCAACTGTTTAGGATTAGCGTCAATGACATGCGTGTTCGATATTCTCATGTATCTTTCATCACTGGAAAAAAATACCACATGGTTCGAAATCCACATACGTAAGACACGGGAGAAATAATGACTTGTATTTTCAACCTTTCCTTCACCAGTAGCGGATTACAAGCAGGATATGACAGCTTTGAATTTAAGGGGATTATAGAAACCTATTTTGATGAAATGGTCTACAGCTACGTTTCTCTAGACGCTCAAGGGAAAATGATGGAAGTAATAACCCTTGGCTCTTATGGGCCACACAATATGGATGTTGTCTATATCATGGATTTCTGTAAAACGTCAAAGAGCCTTATTGATTCATGTATTTTGTTTTACTAGAGCTGCAGCCTATACACACAAACACAATAAAAGCTCCGTTCCCATAAGCTCCAACTTGCAGTTGTGCAATCTTTATTTCACAAAGTTAGCACACAAACTTAATGTGAAGTTTTTGGTATTTATAAATAAGGCTGCAAATATCACCAACCATTTTTTTGTAGTGAGACCCTGGCCAAAAATCATGTGTATCTAGCATTGTCTTCACTAATTGTGTGTTTGCTGAATATTGAGGTCAAAATACTTATTTTTATATTTCTTGTTTAAAAGTGGCAGTCTGAAGCTATTGTGAAAAAATTCCCCTCTTATTACTTAAGGAGATGTGTTTGTGCTGACAGCTTTAGTTTTGTTTGGATACATCCAGTAATTACATGAACCAGGTCATACAAATCTGCACTCTACTTGAAGCAACAACATTTTATGATCAAGAAAGAATAATACGGTGTTGCATAATAAGGTGTCTGAGTGTCTTGTGCTCATGCCTCATAGAAAAAGGCTGTGGGTTCAATTCCTATGCGGAACTGGCATGTTTCTCCCTGTGTCCCCATCACCCACTCTTGCTTCTAAACAAGAATATCCTGCATTCGACTTCCAGAAGGAACAGGGCCATTTGAGTGGAGTTTCCATGTTCTCCCTGTGTCTGTATATATTTCTCCAGATGTTCTAGTTTCCTCTATTACTAAAAAAACATGTACAGTTGGCTCTACTTCTCTGGGACTTGGACTCTTCTGAAAAAAGATATTCTGGAATCTCAGTGGGCCTATCCTGGTTAGATAAAGGTCATTAACAAAGTTGAGCATCCACTTCTTGAGACAGGTCCACGGGCGATGTCCTTCAGTGACCATTACTGCATAACCTTTGCTAAAATACCAACATAAACCAATCTTTGTCAAGCCTATGGCCACGTTCTCTCTACTGCATTTGGTCAAGCTTATTTCAGCTTGACCGATGGTGGTTCTATTGAGGCAAAAATTCTTTCAATTCAATCTAATACAATTCAATGTATTCCTTTATAGCCCTAAATCACAACAGTAGTGATCTTGGAGGTCTTAATACAACCGTTGAATTTGCCAACGGAGCGAATCAGCACATTGGTATTGGTACTTATGGGGCAGATGGCCAATGTCCATAAATGTTGATAAATGTCTCAACAAAGTTTTATTTGTAGAGGTGTACCACTAAAAAAATGAACACGTGTCTACATGCCAGTTCATCATCTTTACCCAAGTCAACCAGACTTGTTCTAGTCAATGTGAACCAAACCCACAAGCGTGAACGTGCCCTAAGATTACAAATGTGTTCGTACTGTACACACTTAATGAATATTGCTAAACCAACTCTTCAGACTCCACTCAAAATACATGAGATTCCCCTCATGTCCCACTTTCCCTTTCTCAAAGATTCCTCTAACCCTCTCCGATGTGACAGCCGTGTGATTGAGTGCAGATTTAACTTCTCTTTGATCCGCTGTCGATCAGGAAAACCTTGGTGTTGTCAGAGTAACCCTGAAATCAGAGCAGCTCCCGGTCTGTCAAAAAATCCCAACCAAACACATCAACAACAAAGGCCTCGCGCAGCACAGGATTGCAGCAGGATTGCACCAAACTCCTCTTCTGATCATACGACTCCTCTCTCCTGTGGGCTGCTGTAGTATTTGACCTCTAAACCCCTGTGTCTCCGCCTCATGTCCAATTTTAGTTCCGTTTCATCATGTATTCAGCAGGTAGAGATAATTTATCTTTGCTTAAATGGTTCAAAAGGGAAGAAGACAATTCCAAGTTACTTGTCTTGTAACTATGACCTACTTCCTTGTGTAATTAAAATGTTTTTGGCAAGAGGATATATGGCACACAGGAAGATTTATTAAAAGCCCTTTAATGTTTGACACGCCAACCACTTAAAAGGTATTTAGGGAGATGTTTGAACCAATTGGAAAAATGGAATTTGTACAAAAATAATTGGTGTACATCCCTACCTCACTGACATGCACATGTGCAGTAGATCACTGAGTCTGTTTATGCAGCCGGAGAGAAGCCAACACTGTTTATTTGTGATTTTGTTGAAATCGAAGAGCTTACATTAAGCAAAAAATACATCAAGTGGACCTGATGAAATCTCAGTTGAGACCTTTCAAGCCCACATAGATTATTATCATTTGTAAGATTGAGCTCCTGTTGTGGTAAATATATGAACAGGCATATTTCCTACATTTGAATGATTTATACTGATCTTTAAACAATATATCAATGGGAATGAGTCCTCACACCTCATCTTTATCAGTTGACTGCATAGTGTGGGGCATGACCTCGACTAATACATTATTTGATTGACTTCACCCCGACAACAATTTCCTTAAATTAAATATAGTAATTCATTTACATACATTTTGTATTTCCCTAAAACACAGCTGTCTTTTAGAGGAAAATTTTGAATTCAGCACACAGATCAGATAATTCAACAGTACAACATGATAAAAAACACCTAGAGCCAATGGTCCATAAGTGGCGAATAACCAATGTCCATACACGTTGATACTGTCCCCAATTGTCATTAGATATCAAGTGGAGCTATACTGTAGATCCAGGATTGTCGGAGCGATGGCAGCGTGAAAACTGAAAAAAATGTCTTTTGTCATCCCGCCATCAGTAAAATGAGACCAATTCAGCTGACTCGTCCCATAAAAGCAGTTGTCAGTTACTTTCCCCAGACATGTTTTTTATTCAGGCAGAGGACATGTATCTGATGGTGACATGTTGCACAAAGGAATTGTCCAGGCTCTGTCACCTGCATGTTTGACTTGGACTGAAGTGGCCAGTATTCACGCTAGCACCTTCCTGACGTTATCGTGGGGGACTTTGCCTTCTGTGTGACCATCCCTTTGCTCTGCACTTGTCACCTCTGCACTTGACAAACAGACAGTGAACAGCAGACAGACGGTGGCCCAGTGAATAATAGCATGTCTGGGGATAGAAACTGACAACTGACAAGATTCTGTGCTTTTAGGAGAGGAGTCCGCTGAATTATTCTGATGCTATCGAGGACGGGAGTGGTTTTAGGTTAAGATTAAGAGACCCTTTTTTTGTCCCACGGTGGGGAAATGCCAGTGTTGCATCCCCAGTTACAGTACAGTAGGAATGAGGAGAACACAACACAAGAGGCTGAAGACGGTTCTTTTCGGCCGTGCCTACGACTGATCATGAGGCAACGGATCATAATTTTATTTCATTGATTAATACATATAGTATATTATTCATTTATTTTTGAATAGTCTTTTGTATTTATTTTTACATTGTGTTTTTAAATTGGTTTTAAATGTTGCCATTGTGATGAAGAAAAAAAAAACATTGTACTATTACTAGCGTTGGCTAAATTCACAGCGCTTTAAACTGTGCTCCACGGAGAAATCCACAGCTGAGGCCTGTTTCATGAAACTGAGCTAGCCCGACTTTCTTCTTTAGTTAATGACAAGTTCAACACAGAAAATGAGACCTTTTTATGTTTTACCAGTCTTAGTCAGGCCTTTCCTCACAGGGCTCATCCCAGTGGGTCTGATCGAGTGCAGTTTGGACTACACTACAAGCTGATGTCAAAGCGTACCAGCGAAAGTGTCTAATTCAGGAATCATCCACACAGAGCTGATGAAACCCTGTAGTGAATTTGACACATTCTGAAAAATGTTCTTCCGGGTGGAGACGTTGATGCTGATGTTAGCCTATAGATGCTTCTCCAACCATCATATACTAACTTGAAAATTATGTTTACTGCCACGATGTGTTAAATGTCTGTAAATCTCTCAATGCAAAAAAATGATCAAATAATAGTAATAAATAATTGAGTCAAGTGTTTTTTTAATCTAAATTTGATACATTCTTACTGCCATTTAGTCTTAATGCAAACAACTGTTGCTTTATTTTCTCATTCCAAGGGAGACCTTTTTTAAAACAAGAAAATGCTGCTCGTCCCATTGGCAAATCTTGTTTTAAGGAAGTCAAAATGTACCCAAATTTAGATACATTTTGCTTATTGTTCATCACTTTTTGCACTGCTGTAAGAAATAATATCTCTCCTCCTGTTAGGCTCTGTATTTTTCAGCAGATTTGACTATCTCCACCTACTGTTTACTGAGAGTATAGCTTTTAGTGCAGTGTTAGCGCTGCTTAGTTTAGCCAAGAACAGGAGGGTATAATGCAAATTTCCTTGTCTGATTTTAGGGTTTCCTGTCGCCACATCAGTGCTGCCCACAGGCACTGGTCTGTGTATTACAATGCTCTCTGGAAATTGAGTTAAGAATAGAGCTATTTTTGTCAGTACGCAATTTGTTTCATATCTTTTTGCTGGTTCATCTCTGTGTGGACGTGGCCTGCAGCAAAGATAAGGGGCGAACTCTCAAAACCTTTTGTTTGTCGCTTTTGTCCTTGCTCTGTGTGTTCTTTTCATGCCTTTATTTCTGTTTGTCTGTCTTGATTTTTCTATTGTTGTTAAATTAAAAAAAGAACAACTCTCAAAAACAGGGAATAGAGAGGACACACCCACAAGTTATTACGTGTCAAGTTGTTTCCCCAGGATCACTGTTATAGTCAAACAATCAGGGGTCATTGGGATAAGGTTAAGGTTACACTTTGTTCCTTTACTTTTCAGTAATTAGTGACATCAGATAGACATAATCAATCAATCAATCAATACTTTATTATCTCACAATGGAGAAATTCAGTTTCTCCATTGACAGTTATTCAAAAGCAGAGAGCAAAAAAAACATAATTTTTCAAACAGATATTATTGGAGAAATAAACTGTGACTTGACATTGCTACTGACCCGCCTCGTCCAATGTGGTGTGTCAGAGGGGAGTGTGGGGGGGGATAGATCACTATAGACTGAAAGAGAGAGAGAGAGACAATGTAGTAGGGAGGGGGAGTCCCGCTGATGAGACATGTAAGCGAGGGAGGTGGGGAAAAGAAGAAAAAGAGAAGTAAATGAATTACTTTTAGTTCTTTACCCCATATAGCATGGTCATGTCAAATACATCAAAAACAAATTTGCTACTGGTTCAACGTTTATTAAAACATTTTAAAATGATTACATCTAACCTATTGAACCAAGACCTAACACATTGTACCATATTTTATTTAATGATTAAAAGAATAATGAAATAATTTTATATGGCTCTGTGCGGATGGTTTGAATGCTAATCAAATATCGTCCCGCCGGCCAAGATAATTCATTTGTGGGCCGGATCTGGCCCCCGGGCCTTGACTTTGACACCCACATAGGATCACACAGACAGATAGATAAACATACTAACTTAAATAATTCATGGATCTCTGAACTTGTCAATTGTTTATTGTATATAACGCCTTGTACCACAATACATCTGTAAACAGCCTTGCCCCAGCCCTGTGAGTTTTCACTGTATCTTTGACTTGACATGGTTGAAGTTTAAAGTCTGCATTGGTTCTGACAGAGCCGAGTCCCGGAGGCCACATATGAATAAAACATGTGCGTGTCAACTAGCTGCCTTCACCTTCTCACACAAAACACGCACAGATGCTGCTCTTTTCTCTCCATTAAGCTCGACTTCAAAAAAGACCGACCATCTCAGAAGCAAAATGGCTGCCAAGCGAAACATGCCAGTGCCGTCATTAAAGACTTTCGTCAATATTTCTTAAAGATGCATCGTGTTTGAAAATGTATGTGGAGACCGGCCGGAGAAACCACCAGGCCAAATAATCCTGTTTTTATTAGCTGTTGTGTGGAAATAAGAAACATTAATGACTAATTCATTATTCATTTCCACCTAATTAGATATGAGGTGGATTTTTTGGCAAATTAGAAAGCCCGAAAGCAATAATGCAGCCCGCGAAAATTCAATTTGGTAGACGTTAACCAAATTTACCCCCTCCAGGCCGGCTCTCATCCCCAGCCTATCGCTCAGCAGACGCCCCCTTCCAATCATCTGTACCGACTCGCAGCCGCATAAAAACGGAGCAACTCCCACTACCGGCCTCCTGAAGCCTCGCAAGCTCCTGCAGCCTCGCAAAGAATCGTTCTGGAGGAATCGCTTTTGTCTACTCACGCTTACTCCTGCGTGTCCCTGCTGTCCTCTGTCTTGCTGCGTGTGGTCTGCTCCTCCTGTGGCTGCACCTGCTGCGGGTCTCGTGCTGTGGTCCGTGGGTCTTTGCCGCTCTCCTCCTTTGCGGGGCTCTTTCCGCGGGTTCGCCGCTGCTCGTCTCGTCGCGGCCTGCTGCTGCATACGGCCGGTCTAGCCCGGTGCGGTGGGAGCCGTGCGCATCCCTGCCTCCTTGTGCCGGTACGGTGTGGTCCCGTTGTGTTGTCCCTTGTCTTCTGGCGCTGTGGGTAAGTATGAGATCCGCGGACGGTTTATTCCCCTCGCTTTGTACTGCAGGCTCAGTTGGCCCCGTGCTGGTGGGCAGGCTTCAGTTTAAAGCCCTCGCATTGGTCTGCAGGCTCTCTTTAACCAAGCTCCGTTAAATCTTCACTCTGACTGCAAGCTCCGTTTAATCCCTCACTTTGGACTGCAAGACCTCAGTTTTAATCCCTCTCATTGGACCGCATGCTCTCAGTTTTAATCCCTCACTTTGGCCTGCAGGCTCTGTTTAAATCCCTCTCTGGACTGCAAGCGCTGTTTTAATCCCTCACATTGGACCGCATGCTCTCAGTTTTAATCCCTCACTTTGGCCTGCAGGCTCTGTTTAAATCCCTCTCTTTGGACTGCAAGCGCTGTTTAAATCTCTCTCGGACTACGGCTCCCAAAATGAATCCCTTACATTGGTCTGTGAGCTCTCAGGTTAATCCCTCACGGAACTGCTTATATCTGGAAATGCCTATGTCTGGAAATGCTTATATCTGGAAATGCTTATAGCTGGAAATGCTTATATCTGGAAATGCTTATAGCTGGAAATGCTTATAGCTGGAAATGCTTATAGCTGGAACTGCTTATATCTGGAACTGTTGTACCGTATCTGGAACTGCTTCATATGGAACTGCTTATATATGGAACCGCTATATTGGAACTGCTCATATGGTACGGTTATACCTGGAACTGTTATGCAGTACATGGAACTGCATATATGGTACTGCCTATATCTGGAACGCTATATTTTAAAAATAAATAAATGAATAAATAAATACATATAAATAAATATAAATAAACACAAATAAATAAATATAAATAAATAAATAAATGAATAAAATTAAAAAAAAAGTTTAAACTCCTCACTTGGACTGCGGCCTCAGTTAATCCCTCACTTGGACCGTAAAACCTGTTGAAATCCCTCACACTGAACAGCTACAACAACATTCTACTGCCGTGGCTTTGATACAGGATCATTGCTGTTATTATCTACGGACGCTGCAGCTGCTGCTGCTGCTACTGCTGCTGCTGCTACTGCTGCTGCTGCTACTGCTGCTGCTGCTGCTCCATACTGCTACTGCGCTACTACTGCTGCTTCTTTTACTTGCCATCTCTCTTCACTTGCATCTCTTTTACTGAAACACTGATCAGCTACGACAACATTCTACTGCTGTGGCTTGATACAGGATTATTACTGTAATCTCTAAGGATGCTGCTACTGCTGCTGCTGCTGCTGCTGCTGCCGCGGCTTGATACAGGTTATCGCGTTATTATCTGAGGTACTGCTGCTGCCGCTGCAGCTGCTGCTGCTGCTACTGCTGCTGCTGCTTCATACGGCTACTACTGCTGCTGCTGCTGCTCCATACTGCTACTGCGCTACTACTGCTGCTTCTTTTACTTGCCATCTCTCTTCACTTGCATCTCTTTTACTGAAACACTGATCAGCTACGACAACATTCTACTGCTGTGGCTTGATACAGGATTATTACTGTAATCTCTAAGGATGCTGCTACTGCTGCTGCTGCTGCTGCTGCTGCTGCTGCTGCCGCGGCTTGATACAGGTTATCGCGTTATTATCTGAGGTACTGCTGCTGCCGCTGCTGCTACCGCTACTGCTGCAACCCACTCTCTCAGAAGCTTATCCTGTTTCTAATGGATGCTGCCCGGCTAGTATGCAGCGCCGCGCTGGCCTCGTACCTATGCTCCCAGGGTCGCTTTGGCGGTCATGCTTCATCTCTCTACCTAATCTTCTGATTCTATCAGATGCAGCCGGCCGAGTAGCTGCGCTGAGCCGTCAGTCGGACTCCTAATCAAAGGCATCCATACCTGTATTCTTCACTCTTCTGATCGCAGGCTCCCCCATCGTGCTGCCCATCCTGCAGCGGCTCTGAGCGGCACTGAACTCTGGCTCGTCTTCCAAGTACATGTCTGCCCTCCTCGCAGCGTCTTCCTGCTCGCCTTCTGTGGCTTCTCTGCATAAGCGTTCACTACTGCTCGCTCAACCTTCATGCGGTCCGAGACGCGGCTTCCCGACCATCCTACTATCCTGATTATCTACTCTCCGACCCAAGATTCTAAGCGTAAGGGCGCCTGCAACATCAATGGCCCTCTCCGACATGTCTCTGCCCTTACAGGTCTCCGCTTCTACACGGACGTGCCCCTTCCGTGGGTTTTGGGGGATTCTTCCAGGACCATTGGGTTGCCGGGCCGTGGCCGCTACTTCCACCAGAGCATCTCCTCTGCCCTACACGAGATATTCCCAGTGGTCGTGGCCTGCGCGCTGTGGAATCACACGTGGCAGAGAAAGAGGATCTCTGTCATGCGCGATAATCTCGACGTAGTGGAAGCATTACACAAAGGTCGCTCTTTTTCACCCAACATAATGTCCCCTGACCCTTTCAACCTGCATCTCAAACATTCAAAGACCAAGGCGCCTGCAACATAATAATAGCTCGCTCTGACACATCTCTCTCCAGACAACCTTCCCATGACAGCAACCTGGTTCAGAGCTCAACTAAGATCCCTACTGCTCCTCTGCAATCTGTCTCCCCAGCTCTATACAGCCCACTCCTTCAGGATAGGCGCTGCCACGCGCGCGGCCTCGCTGGGGCTCCCCCACCTCTCCAACAGCTGGGGTGCTGGTCCTCTTTGGCTTCTCCGCCGACATCAGCCCAGACGCGTCCGCCATCCTGGCTGCACAACGCCTACTGGCTTCCTCGCAAGCTCCCAGCAAAGCAATACGAAGCAAAGTAAGTGAAGCAATAAGATTCTGGTGGCGGCACGCACTTCTCAAACACTCTCCGCTGCCGCAGCGTCTGACGGAACGTGATGCGAACGCTCACGTTCCCAGCGCGCAAAAATAACCCACGATGCATTACACTCGCCTCCGCTCTCGGAAAGGAGATCTCAACGGACCGTTATTTCTCACCCCCGATCACCTCCCAACGTCATCCAACGGGTTCAGAGCCCAACTAAAGTCCGTACTGCTGCTTTGTAACCTGTCTCCCCATCTCTACGCAGCTCACTCCTTCCGGATAGGCGCCGCCAGCAGCCGAGTATCCGCAAGTATTGATCACAGTAGATAGCGGTCACAGCATATAGTGATAGCGGTCACAGCATATAGCGATAGCGGTCACAGCATATAGCGATAGCGGTCACAGCATATAGCGATAGCGGTCACAGCATATAGCGATAGCGGTCACAGCATATAGCAAAAAATGGTTAGCA
Organism: Knipowitschia caucasica; assembly: GCA_964034765.1. Classification (NCBI taxonomy): domain Eukaryota; kingdom Metazoa; phylum Chordata; class Actinopteri; order Gobiiformes; family Gobiidae; genus Knipowitschia; species Knipowitschia caucasica. Next base: position 21,483,799 of record OZ035833.1, read on the forward strand.
GCATTGCGCTGGCGGTCACAGCATAGCGATAGCGGTCACAGCATATAGCGATAGCGGTCACAGCATAGCGATAGCGGTCACAGCATAGCGATAGCGGTCACAGCTTAGCGATAGCGGTCACAGAATAGAGTAGTCACGACGTCTGGCCCCTCCAAACCAGGCTTCGAAAACTCCATCAACACGCAGCCTTTTTGGGGGTTGTGCGCGCTCATCGCAGGAGCCTTTCCGATCCGAAGGCCGCACCGGGATCTAGGGCGCCAAACCTCCTTTCATAAAATACTCAACTTCCTGTTTCTCGTCTCTCCAAATTGAAATGCAGCCCGCGAAAATTCAATTTGGTAGACGTTAACCAAATTTACCCCCTCCAGGCCGGCTCTAATCCCCAGCCTATCGCTCAGCAGACGCCCCCTTCCAATCATCTGTACCGACTCGCAGCCGCATAAAAACGGAGCAACTCCCACTACCGGCCTCCTGAAGCCTCGCAACCACCGCCTCCCCTCCTCCTCCTCTTCACCCTGCCTCCAATCTGCCTTCAATTTTCTTCCCGCTGCCAAATGCCGCCACCAGTGCCTAGGTCCCGGGGGATTGTGCGCGCTCATCGCAGGAGCCTTTCCGATCCGAAGGCCGCACCGGGATCTAGGGCGCCAAACCTCCTTTCATAAAATACTCAACTTCCTGTTTCTCGTCTCTCCAAATTGAAATAGTTATATTGATGGATAGTATTTGTTCATGAGACCTGTAGATCCTTCACAACAAGATTCCTGCTCTGAGAGAAAATAGGTAGCTATTCTGTGCCATGCCGGACCACCTTTCCAACCACCAACACACAGCCGTTTATTACTATATGGGCACTTTACAGCTGCAGCCGCCCCACTCTGGCACCTGGTGTTCCCAGAAGTCTCCCATCACTGTGCTAACCAGGCCCTGCCCTGCTTCTGACATCTGACAAGAGCAGGCTTAGCACATGCAGTACAGTATACACCATGTTCCAAAATTATATAAATTCTATATTTAAGATGTCAGATAAGTGACCCCAGAACTGAGACATGCATTGAATTTGACTCTCTGTACAATTTTACACTGAAGATAAAATGCCGTGAAAAGTCTTTGATGGCGTGACAGTGATGGAGTCAAGCAGATATGAAGCGCAGGACACGGAAACAGCAAAGGACAAACGGGAGATGAATCCAGTGGAGTGGTTCTGATTCCAGGTAATAAATCCAAACCAGCGTCGTTTTGAATGGAGCTTTTATGAATTAAAGAAGAAGAGGAGGGTTTTGTGTCGCGCTAGTCTAAATGATGAGGTCTGCAGAGAGCTGATATAGGCTGATGGATAGTGCAGAGTGTTGGGGTTTATTTAAGGTATAAACTCAAAGTGAACAGTGAAATAAATTGTGTTTTCTAATGCAATGTCTCGTCTAATAGGACCAGATGGTAAAGTGCAGTTTAATGACCTTTATTTCTGGAAGGCCCTATAACTCAGATACATTTGTCGCCTGCTTTTCCAGTGTTGGCAGTAAGCTGGAGTCTCTGACATTTACAATGGTGGCTACAGGAGGGACTGTATGGACTTGAATGTGAGAATTGTAATCATATATTATTTGCAGTGAAGGTTGCCAAGCATGAGGTTACATCAAGAAAACGGTATTCTTTGTTTTGAAAAGTGCCACCCACCTCCTCCGAAGAGAAACCAATGCAAAATGTGACAACAAGTATGCTGAACAAATCGTTTTATTTTTTAGTCTTTTAAATGTTTTATTTTAATCTTCATAAAAAGTGTACCCTTCCAGTCATGTATTACAGCAAGGCCAAAGGAGACGTTACGAGGAGCCAGGTTGTTTGATTTTACATTATGCGGAGAAAATGCTGAGAAAAACAAAAAAGAAACAAAACAGAAAGGAACGTTGACAGACATGACAGAATGAGAAACAATACAGACGATTAATGTCCCCTGGTTATATTGACCAAACGCTTGGGCTTAGACCAACACCCACTGGTCTCATATACCAGATTCATATAGGCCCAGCCCTTTTATTGACTTTATCATTCATGAGTTTGTGGACGAATTGTTGTGATTAGTCAACATTCACAAAGTCATCCACAGACATCCCACTCATGGATTCGAGACCTCCGGGAACACTCCGAATGTATAGAGTTCTGTGAAATTATTACACAATTAAAGGCCAGCATATTAAATCTTAAAATTACTTTGTTTTTGGTCTGAGGTAAAAAAAAAAAAAAGAAAAAAAAAACATGCCCTGGTGTTTTTTTTCAATGATAAGGGGGTCATTGAAAGAAACATCAGCTTTAATATTTTTCTAAAACAGCTGTTCTAGATGTTAAGAGAGATCACACAATTGTAAACTTTGTGGAACACAATGTTTGCTTCATTCACAAAAATACATCAACAAAAGGTAGCAGTGATCCCTCCAGCTGCCTGAGAGCAGCCTGAGAGCAGCTGGAGGGGGAATCTAATAAAGTGCTGAGTCTGAGAGGAGTCCGCCAACGAGACACTTTGATGTATGAAGAACTGCACACAAAGCACTTGAACATTCACTCAGACAGGAACACTGTCATTACAGGAACCAGACATCAGAGGCATGATGCATGTTGCTCAGATAAGGTTGATCAATTGCAAAAGTATTTACATATGACCATATTTAAACCTTTGCCGACTTTACACCAAGTTGCCACCATCAGATTTTGGGTGGGTTTACGTGCTGCAGACTCGACATTAACTTCTTTACATACAATAAAGTCATTTTCAAGACCCTCAGAACAGGGCATTTAATTTTAACAAATTTAATTTTGGCAGCACAGTAGCTGAGTCAGCACTCTTCTCAGCCAGAAGGTCCTTGGTTTGATTCCACCCCCAGACCATGCAGACACCATTTTTGAATGGTGTCTGCATGTTCTCCCCGTGTCTACGTAGCTTTTCTGCAAAGAGTAGCAGAATACAATACAATACATATTCTTTTATAGCCCTAAATAACAACAACAGTCATCTCAGAGGACCATTGAAATCGAAAACACAGATCAGAAAATCAACAGTTGAGACACAAAAAATACACATATGTATTGGTCCATAGAGAGAGACCAATGTCCATGAATGTTGATAAATGTCCAGAATGGCAGAATACAGGATTTCCTGAATCTTCCCGCACATGTTCTCTGTAGTGTTCCTACGTCACAAAAATGTACTTGATGAAATCAAATGATTTGTATGGGATTAAACTAACAGCACAGAAAGTTTGATATCTACTGGTGTGCATGCATGCATAGAGAAGACAGGACACCTTGAATAACGCGGTAGAAAGTAAATGGATGGATCTCCATGGATCTTGGAAAGCACAGGTCATCTTTGAATGCGTGTTGTTAAAGAGGAAGAAAAAAAGATCAATTGATTTACTGTTAGGACAAAGCTGTGATATAGATTGCAAAAACGGGCTTACCATGATGACCGTCAGAAGACAAGAGTTGGCCTGAAAACAGTAGCATCTATTGGAAAAGAGGAAATGGATTGCAGTCTGTAGTTCTGGTGGATGTGAAAAATGGCAACTCTAATATTACACTCCCCATCTCAATTAAACACTTCCAATCCATTTCTGTGACCACAGGGCAAATGCGGCCATGTTCAAAGACAGGTTTATGAGCAGGAGCGGGAGTGGAAAGTTTTCGGGCTGAATCTTGTCCTTTTTGGTGATATGAGTCTGCAGAGCTGGTGTGTGAGAGCTGGGAGGTGGAGATGATGAGTTTTACTTTCAAAATGAAAGTCTCACCAAAAATCTGAGCCCAGAGACATTGAGTACAGAGCAAAAACTTCCCCCCAACTTCAAGACAACGCTACAACATCGGTGACATATACAGTATAGGCATGTCATGATGACGATCTTTGATACACCATAATCAGATCATTGATACATAGATTTTGTTTGTGTATGTTTGACTTGTTTTATGCTCTGTTTGTAAATGCTTTAAAAAAATTATGAAATTGACTTACTTTTAGCATAACACCTGACATCTGCCTGCAAATGAAAAATAGCTCTTTGGGCCGTGAAATGGGCAATATATTACTTACTTACTTACTCAATACAAGTGGTAAATGAAGTTTTTTTTTTCATATTGCTTTCCATCTATGTATTAGCTCAAAGTTGTAGGCTAGTTGTAGCTTGTGTGGATGAGAGGACCAAACACTTTCCTGCATTCAAGCTGTCATCGACAATCCATCACCTATTGATAAAACATAATAGGCTTTTTTATTTATATTGCGCCTTTCTGGGCACTCAAGGTCGCCTTGTAACTATTGAAAACAAACTGTAAAAATGCACAGTGGAATGTAGAGTCATAGTGAATAGGCCAGTCTGAACAGATGTGTTTTGAGTGCAGATTGGAAATGGGGAAGAGTGTCAGTATTGTGGAGGTCAGGGGGAAGGGTGTTCCAGAGGTGGGGAGCAGAGTGGCTGATGAGGCGGGCAGGAAGCACCAGGAGCTGGAGGGAGGAGGGATGAGACGGAGCGGTGCTGATGTGGAGGAGCTCAGAGAGGTATGGAAGGGCGAGGGGTTGTGGATGGCTTTCAAAATGGGAAGTAGGATTTTGTACTCAATGCGGTGGGTGATGAAATGCCGGTGAAGATGTGGTTGTTAGAGGGAGTGTGTGTGATGATGCATTCAACACAGTTTTGGACCAATTGGAGTTTATAAAAAGTTATTTTTTTACGAGATCAAACAGAAGGGTCATTTGAACAGTCAGCCTTCTCCGTCCAGGGGGCAAAGCTCAGTAAATCTCTAAGTCCTCAGCTTGCACTGAACTTGAACTGGACTGGTTTAAACACAAACTGAATTTTTTTTTTTTTTTACAAAACAAGGTGTGTGATCATCGATGAGTTGGGGGACACCTGCCTTTGTATAATATGTATGTAACAATGTAAAATGTGTTTTTAATTGTGTTAAAAGCCCTTCTAGGGACAGGACATTTCAATTTAGCTTTGGCTATAAATATTGTAGTGTTTCACATGTTGATTGCGTACACTTGTCCCTATCATAAATCAATCAATAATAAATAAATGCAATTCCAATAATCCAAATGGGAAGGACCCATAGATAATCAATGACCTCTTGAATGCAGGACGGAATAGATTAGGAAACCTACACAGACACAGGGAGAACATGCAAACTTCACTCAGCCACCGTGCCGTGCTCCAGTGATCCGTGGCTTGGTTGAGTCCATATGAAGAGGCAGCACATGCGTGTATCATTGAACATCTGGGGCCGTTGCAGCAGCATGTGCTGAAGTGCTCTTTGAACGGAACTGTGTGTTTTGACCATGGACCAGATGTTCAGAGCATTGGCCTCCACATGAACCTGCTCCTGCTAAATATGTGCACTCATGAACTGCTGCGCTATATTTACAGACATGCATACGCAGGTACAACCACATCAGTTTAGTCTTAATTCATATTCTCTTCACCGTGGGCGGCACGGTGGCTGAGTGGATAGCACTCTCACCTCTCAGCAAGAAGGTCCTGGGTTCAAATCCCGGTCGGACCAGGGCCTTTCTGAGTGGAGTTTGCATGTTCTCCACGTGTCTGCGTAGGTTTCCTCCGTGTACTCCGGTTTCCCCTACCACTAAAAACATGTACGGGGCCAGTACATGCATGCGCCTCCTGTACTGGCCCCGCTCCCATCTCTGTTTGGAGTGAGAGGATAAATGCCCAAAAAAAACCAAAATAACAATTGTAAACCGCTTTGTGACTCTGGTTTGTGAAAGGCGGTATATAAATAAAGATTACTTACTTACTTCACAAACTTTTGAGGCCGCGACCTCCAAAAAAAAACCATGGCCCTAACCAACATTTTCCACAATGTGAAATAATGAAAAGTAATTTTGAGTGACTTTTTCACATCTCCCTTTAAAATTAATATTAATTTATCGAGTGGATTATTTAGTATGGGTTGAATGAATAAGAGCCAGGGTAAGCCTTTAAAGTGCATTGAGAAGAATAATTTCATAATCAAAATAAAAAAAATAAAAAAATCACAAATGGGATTACATTTGTCAGTTGGGTTACATGTCTGATGCTCTTCAGCTTTGTCTCACACTTTTTAACGTGAGAATTGAGGACATTATAATTTATTATATTAATTAAAATAAAAAATTAAAATTAAAATATAATATTAATTTCTGTTTCATTTAGCATTATTAAAAAAAGGCTTATATCCGTATTATGAACTATTAAGTTGTGTTACTGTTTTACTTTATTTTTACACACACACACACACACACACAAGCACACACAGCCCTCATCCCGGCTTCACCTGCCTCTGCTCTGGCTCTGTTGCAGCTTTAGTCTCTTGGGTCCAGATTCAACCTTTTCTCTGCTGCCTCAGACTTCCACTAAACAAAACCTAAATAGAAAATACAGTGAAACCAAAAGTGTGACCTGTCTGTGCAGCTGTGGGCAGGAGAGAAGCCAGTCCAAGTTCTCCAGAGTTTGGGTTATGTTTGCATTATTTATGTTTGTCCCCAAGTTCAGCAAGAGACACAATGAGAAAATGCATTTGTGGTTTATACAGTAAGTTCTCTCAGAAGAACATTCCCATGTGCTTTCCTCACAGATAATAAAAGGTGGTAACTATCTTGGCAGGAATACGATCCTGCTTATTTACTCACATTTCAGAGAGAATATAAAATACACTAGTTTGTTTGTTGCGAGGCACCTCCATCTAAAACTCAAGATTTAATTATTTCCTCAAAAATATAATAAACCAATATTTTTTTGTAGAAAAGTTGTGAGCAAAATAAAGGTAGAATTCAGCAGAGTGTCTTGTGTGCATTCTCTCTGCATGTGAAATAATGGCCCCGTCCCAATACCACTTCCACCCTCGCGCCCCTCATTTGCGCGTTCCTGATGATGGATGCGAGGGCCCAGCATGTCCCAATTCTCCAGGGAGGTCTTTCGCCCCACCCCCTTTGCGCCCCTGATCCACACTTCGCTGTAGTCTGCATCTAAGTGGACTTTGGTGAACGATCTTACCCATAATTCTTTGCGGTATACACACCAAATGCATTCTCCCGACATTTTGGAAAATGTCACATGCTGTGTGTGTTAATACGTTTTGCTATGTTACATGGAAAGACGCATTAATGACTGACTCATTCTATGCTAACAATTTCATAACTTTTTTAATCCAAGCATTCATATAACATTCAATTCAAACTTTACACTTAGTACAATAAACTTAAGATGTATAGTGTATAGTAACAGTTAGTTACCCACATTTAACTTAAAATTATGCTATCTCAAATCACAAATACAAAACGGGCGACAGTAGCTCAGTTGGTAGAGCATTGGCCTTAAGGCCAGAAGGTCGTGGGTTCAATTATCCTACCATATGAGTATTTAAGACCTGAATCTATTCTTTGCTATTCCATGACAATGCTTGAGAATATTAAATACTGTTCCTCTCTGTCCTACGTGTGCAAGCCAATATCAAAGTCTGTATTTGTTTTTATCTTTGGTGAAAAAAAAAGAATATGGCCTTTACTGGTTGCTCCAGGCTTCTTTGGGCCGGTGGAAAGATTCTACGGTGTTTGTTGGATTTTTCTGCATGATCTATACTTCTGGCTTCAGTGGAATGATAAATAATCCATGGACTCAGAACTTTTCAGATCAAAGTTTTATTTTTATTTTTTTAAGACACGCTCTATTGCAGCTTTTCTCCTGTTCCTTGGGTTCTTTTGACATGATTTTTATTCCCATCACTGATTCTCCTTTTCACAGATCTTCTAACTGAAATCAGATGAATGCACCCGAGGGACGCCCGATACCAGACTTTTTTCACCTCGCCTGAAGCGTTCAAACTGCATTTATTTTGGGAGAAGTCCTAGAAGAGTTAACCATAAAAGAAGTTGACACAGTATTTTGATAGTGTTGGTGCACATATTGGACATCTAATGAATGCATGAATAATCATAAAATACTGTAAGCATGTTTTGCCTGGAATGGTTCAAAGTATGGACACGATACCATAAACAGTAGCACCATCTAAAATTGTACTTACTGTAAACCATAGAGAGTTAGGGATGGACAATGCTACCCCCCTATAGCTCTATGAAAACTAATCAGGAAGTGCCCATGTCTTTGTCAATCCAGGTAAGGCTAGAGCAAGTGATTGGCTCTTTGGTTGCTACTGTAGGTTGTTGCTTCACTCTAATTTCATGGACCCATCGAGATAGCTCTAATCGTCTTCTTCCATATAAGGCAAGATGGCTCATATTGCCACAAAGACACCTTTTACATTTCAGCAAACACTAGGATTCTAAATTAGGGCCAGGACTTTAACGCGTTAATTAAGATTAATTCATTACACAAGAATTAGCGCGTAAAAAAAATTGATACATTTTAATCGCCATGTCCCTTTTTGCACCGCAGAACGTTTCTCACTGGATGGGTTTCAGACCGATTGTACTGGAGCACTGCGCGACTTCCAAGCTTGTTGTCATGGATCTATTATAATAACTTCTCCGCAAATATAAACTTTCTCCCACTGCTGTCTCTGTGCAAAGTTTGTGTTTGGTGCGGTACTACACACTGCTGCAGCTGCACTCGCTTCGCTATGGTTTCCGCACTGGTTCGTGGCATAGTGAACATAAACAAAGAAGCTGATGTGACCGCGTTGGTTTGTTTCTAAATATGGTATTGCTACACTTATGGCAAAAATTGCACTGTTCTGTTTGACTTGACAAAAATAAACAATATTTGTGTTGCTTAAGCTTATGTATTCAGTCATTATTCAATGTTATACTAAAAATCCATGTGAAAAAAAATACTTCTCACTGTTCTCAGGTCAAATATCCATCCATCCATCCATTTTCTACCCTTTAATCCATTTCTGGGTCAGGGGGGTGGCAGTCAGAGATGCCACCCAAGTCTCATAGCACCAGCCCCTCACTGACCCTCTGCAGGTGGTGAGTCCACAGGAGGACGGCTGCTCTAAGTGTGAGCATAGCCTTGATCTTTCAGTGGGGGCTTTGGGCAAAGTGGGGTTAAGTGTCTTGCCCAAGGACACAACGACAGCAGTCATCAGTGGGAGTCGATGGAGAAGGTGCAAAGGTGGGAATTGAACCCACGACCTTCTGGCCTTAAGGCCAATGCTCTACCAACTGAGCTACTGTCGCCCCTGTTCTCAGGTCAAATAATGATATGCAATTAAAATGCGATTAATTGATTTGATTGTCATAGTTATTGCATCCTGGTCTATATATGTGAAAGAGTATATGTAGGTGTACATGTTTGTATATATTTCTCAGCTTTATATCTCCCACAAGCTCAAACACTTACACATGCACGCACACACACACACACACACACACACACATACTTACCCTACCCTAACCCCACTAGTACCTTTGTTGTTTATTGTACTGTAACTATGTATTTTCCTGTATGCCTAAAAAAAAAAAAAAAAAGAAATAAACTGCTTACTTGCACGAAAAAAAAATAAAATAAAAAAAAAAAAAAAAAAAAAGAGAGAGACCAGAGAGAGACCAGAGAGAGAGACCAGAGAGAGACCAGAGAGAGACCAGAGAGAGACCAGAGGCCTGGGATCAGGATGTTTTTAAATGTGTTATAATTGTTGAAAAAAATAAAAAATAATAAAACAACATCAAAATAGTTCAAATGTAAAAAAAAAAAAAAAAAAAAAAAAAAAAATTAATTAATTATGAAGCCTCTAATATATTAGATTTAAAAAAAAAAAAATTGAGTCCCAGCCCTATTCTAAATATAAATAGAATAGGGTGGGACAATTGAGCAACAGTTGAGTTTAGTTATAGAGAAATGTGTCTTCTGCATTTGACCCATCCTGTAAAGCCACTAGGCCGCCTGTCAGAAGCAGCGGCCAGGACGCATCTCAAAATGTTGACGCTCGGCTTGGTCAGAACCAGAGCAGGAGGATTTTCCCTTTTGCAGAGGTCTTTAGTGGTAGGGCAAACCGAACTGAAGGAAACCTATAAGCATCCACCTCCCCGTGTATGCTGCAAACCTGCAATCTACACTCAGAAAGGCCCTGTTCCAACCGGGATTCAAACCCAGGACCTTTCTGAGAAGTGAGTGTGCGATCCACTCCAGATAACATTCAGAGCAGCTGATTTCAATGCATATTATACATGGATTTCCATTCCAATTTGTTGCTGGTTCATGGTATTGTCAATGTCTGTCCTGTTCCTTATTATTTTTGATTTTTGAGTTTTGTCTTCCCACTGGACTTTTATTATAATCAATATTATTTGTTCTATCATTATTGGTTTTTTCATTTCTGGGTCTTGAGTCTACCACTTTCCCCCGGTCGTAAACCATTTTTGTATTATTATCACTCAAATCTTAGGGAAGGTTTATCTTATCTTAGTGTAATGTATTCAATCATGTATCACTGAGGGTTTTCAGTGTCTGGGAAATGTGTCGCCTGTGACATTGTGCGGTGAGAGTGAGGGATCAACCCGCCAAAAAACTGACACAAAAAAAATGTCGATGGGGAAAAACTTTATGTGAACAAAACGGATATCTCTCATGACTTATTTTTTTCTGAATCGACAAAAATAACCAAGCCGTTGAACTCTAAGCAAAGAAAAACCAAGAGCGTGTCACTTCTCTTGGTTTCTTTTCATTTCTCTGGTACATGCCGAGTGTCTCTCAAAGCAGAGGTGTGGGGCCATGTACAGGAGGTGACTCGCTCAACTGTAAAAGCTCATTTAAATACAGGCTAGCTGCATTTACATTTTGATGCGTTGTGATTTTTTACGCTGGGACCTGTTCTTCACAGACTCAGGACAATTTCACGGAGCGGGTTCACTGTGAGCTGTGCGGTCCACTGTGCCACTTTGGCTTCTGCTCAAGTCAACCTGAGAGAGAAAAAGAGGAGCTTATGATTGCTGGAAGAGTGTTCTGCAGAGTGGTTTTAAAAATATATGGAAACAAAATGATAACACTATACATTTAGAGTCTAAAAAGTTCCCTTGATCGCTGTCATGAAATATATAGATGAGATTTTGTCCCCGTAAAATTATAGGGTTAAATCTGGGCTTATAGTTGTTTCGAGATATTGAGGTTAAAGACCGGTTCATGAGGTATATTGAAGAGGGCAAGGGACAAACACAATATTGATGAAGTTTATTTAGGTATTCAGAACTACAAAACCTTCTCATTTCAATGGAATTATTATCACCCTAATTTCCCGACTAAAGGCTGCTACTTTTTTTATCCAGTTTTTTGAAACCTTATACAGTAATTCAGATAATATATTTATTCTTATTATGGTAGAGCTGTCAGAGCAGAGTTTATGGACTTATTATTTTGAAAAGTTTTAGTAGCTGTAGGACACTTATGTTTTACTCGCAAAATAGATTTATCGTGAATGATTAAGCTAACGGTCAAGCTGTCTAACACCTCATCATTAAATCACGTTGTGACAAGTTAAAACCTGTGGCTTATAATCAAGTGTGGCCTATATGTGGACAAAATGTACTTTCTTTTAAAACGGTGCTGGTAAGGTTTATATACAGTACATACAGTTTATAGTCTCAAAAGTACAACACTATTTTTGTCCTTTTGTCTCCTTTATCGTCATCACCTCAAAATGCTGACAGAGTTGCAGATCACAATATGCCAGATTTGATATGTTTTTTTTTTTTTTTTACTTTTTGGAACCAAATACAGCAATTGTTACATTATCAAAGATTGTAAAAGACAATATTTACAGACCCCTGACCTATTTAAATTAAAAACACAAGTATGATAAATATGTATGATCTTTAAACAAAGCGTACTCACTGTCATTTCATCATGCAAATATTCCTAAACACAAAAGCAAAAAAACATGTCCGATCCCTCGTGGTGACTCCTTGTAAATGACTGTGTGATGATCCAGGGCCTCTCCAGAGTATACTTCCTCCCCGTGCACACCGCTGTGGCGAGTCCATTTCCTTTGCAGTAGCTCCATCACTCCCTGAGACAGCAGGAGGCTCCATGATTGAACATAATGACGTGTGAAACCATTAAGCGGCTAATCAGAGCCAGCACCGAGCCCGAGAAGGGGCTTCCCACTGTCCGCAGCCCATTGCAAACACAGCCACGGGGGTTAAGTTTGTTTTGTGGAGATGGACGGGTCAAGGGGGGCACGGGCTGGTTACGGAGCCGGCAGAGCGGAGGCCTATTAGAAGTTATGTCAGATATAGTGCAGTAGAGGGTTATAGGGGGTCACGGCGGTCCAATATGAAAAAGTTGGAGCTTGAAGGTGCTAAAACTATTTGGGATATTGATGAACTTGCTTGGATCCAATAAATGTTCCATAAATGAAAAATCTCACAAATGGGGAATGGATGGGTTTTTACAAGGCAGGTTATTAACACTAGAACTCCCAGAGCAGTCAATTTGACGACTTTTAGGAAGTGTAAATACTTGTATTGCACTTTGTATGTACCTTTTTTGCTCTATGGACTTTGTGACTTTTCTGTATATATGTGAAGTTTTTTTTGCTATTATTTGATTTTACTTTTTAATTTTGAATTGTGTGTAGCAGGGCTGGTCCTGGACTGGTTTTGGACTAGTTCTGGTTCAGCTTTGCTTTCCACCAGAGAAGAGCGAGTGCTGATTACCATAGCAACACTCTGTTTATTGTCAGCAGTTGGCATTTTCACCTTTTCACCTTGCTGTTCTTTCAAGTGATATTACCGCATTTTAGCAGTTATTAAATGTGAGTAAAGATAAATACCTTATGAATAACTTAATTAATATATCAGGTGAAAAAAACGTAACCTTATTTGTGGGATATTTGTCTTAATTCAATAGCAATCAAAACGACGTCTTGGAGTTTTAGTAATTTCTTATTTCTGGAAGTCCTAGTGGTAGGGCATCAATTCAAAGGATTCAACTTCAAACAGTTTCCAAGTTCTCATTCAAATGCAAAACCATGTTCAATTACTGTGACATTACTCCTCATGGTACATTATCCTTCAAACCCTGGGTAGGAAAACAACATTTGCAAATAGTGCTGTCGTAGACTAGAGATAATGAGTGTTGTAGCAGTTCTAAAATAGCTGTCAAAGAAACAGAAAAAGTAAAGAAAAATGTTTGTGCAGGCATAAGGTCAAATGTGTGGTTTGTTGCTAATGAGAACATATATAATCAACCTTGTGTATTGGGGTTCTGTCTGCTGCTGATCAATTTGGCCCAGCTTCGGGAGGCTCTGGAGGTGACACAGAGCTGAACTTTGCATTTTTGTTCACATTTATTTCAGGAAAACGCCGGAGAGCCGCTCAAGGCCTTAGCAGACTGCGTGGAACATTCAGATATGAAGTCGAAACCTTTCTGCAGACGGTTTCTCAGCGTCTTGTCTTTATGAGGATATGTTGCACTGCTTCAAATGTAACACACTATGAAACCTGACCTTCACTGCTGGTAAGACACCGACTGGCAAATTAACATGTCAACAAGCAGCGTTAACACTTGAACTGACTTGACGGCTTTTCATTTTGGATGTGTAATTACTCCCCCGTATGTGTTTTTGGTCTTCATAAAATGTCCGTCTCTACATGTAGTTTATTTCTATGTCATTATCTTCTTAAAATTGTCTCGATCCTAAACTGGTCCTGGATTAGTTCACAGCAATCTCAGCTTGGAGCAACTGATAGTTACCATAGCAACAAACTGTATACCTACATAGATAGATCGATAGATAGATACTTTATTCATCATTCTAAAAAAAGATAACAATAGCAAATAATCAGCCGCAGCCCTTCAGGTCACAGCAGCAGAGATGGAGTAGCCTCTGGGTGGAGCAGGACGGGTCACAGCAGCAGAGGTGGAGTAGTCTCTGGGTGGAGCAGGACAGGTCAAATTATGGAGTAGCCGCTTGGTTTGGACCATTTTCTCTATTTTCTCTAAAGTAAAATGCTAAATGCTCCGAATCCTCTCTGCTCCGGTATGAACCATGCAAAACTTTGCACACTGTACTGAAGCAACATCTCAGGCAGAAAAAAGCAACTAAAACAAATAATCCATCAGTGAGTATTTAGTTTACTTTTACTGTATTTCAGTTTTATCAACCAGTTTTAGCATGTATTCAATATTTAAAAAAAATATATGTAAAAATCAGTTCATTTTGATAAAAGTAGTGATTGAGAATTTTTCCAGAATTCCGTGGATTTTAACAGAAGCCGTCAAAATAACTGCTCTGGGAGTTCTATAGTTTCAGTATAGTGGGAGTTGTCTTCATTGTGCTCACTTTGTTTATGCCAATGAACATTCTCAATATTTAAGTATAGTTTGGCTGAAATACATATAAATAAACGTGTTTTTCACCAGGTTAAACAAACAAACACCGGCTTAGAATTGTCAGTACTTTCCCCCCCGCAAAAATCATGAGCTTTCTGTACAAACTTATCCAGCCTCCCTGTCAGCGATTATGTTAATTAATGAGTGTGTTTCTGATTTGTCGTCAATTTGAATTAATTACAACAGGCTTGTTTATGGAGATTGCACGCTCTCGGTTTTGTTTATTTTCTCATGTTGTATTCCCCTGTCATCTGCAGACGATAGTGCTGATATCAGATACTCTAAAACAGAGAGCTGAAATGAATAGAGGCTACTAGAGATCATGTTACAAAATATTACAAAAGCAGGATGTCTGTGACGGGTCTCTGCTGCTTGTCTCTTCCTCCTTGTTTCTCAGTGTGTATTGTCAACCCCCTCTCCACTGCAGGGCTTTATGTCAGCTGCGATTCTTCTCTTCAACACTAAAATATCCCACGTCACTGTTGTATCCGCTACTTAAAACGCTCAGATCCCGTTGCCATGCAGTGGAGAGGGGCTAGAGTTGGGCTTTTTTTTTTTTTAAATGGAAAATGTGTTGAGAGTGTTGTTTTCCACCCGAGTAACATCTGTTAATGTGGTCAAAGTCTGAAATTGAACTGCCTCCACTCTAGCGGTAAAGCGATTACCAGAGTTTGTCTGTTTGTCTGTGAGCAACAAAACTCAAAAAGTTATGGGAGAAAGGTTGAGGAAATATGCAATGGCCCAGTGAACATCTGCTGGAGTTTTGGGAGTGATCTCCGTCTGAATATTTTTTTTTCATTTAAACAACAACTTTGGCCTTAGCAACCGTTGTAAAGAGAAATGGGAACTACTTTTAGTAACACGCAGACAAAACATTAACATTAACACAGACCGTTCATCTCGTTCTTCTTCTTGGTTTTCCTCTTCTCCCCATTATGTCCAAAAATTTTTAAATTCACCTCGAAATCCATGTTATCTGGTGCTATTAGTAGCTACGGCGCGTCACCTATTGACAGTTTATCTGATCAGCTGTTACCGTTACTATGGCAAAAACTGTGGCGGAGGGATGTAGAACATGATTTTAAACTTACCGGACTACATGTGCGTATATACGAAAATAATGCACGGTAGTTAGCCTTGGAATTCTCACAGACCATCGTATATTGATTTGTAATGTTGTTATCTGCCATTTTGTCATTTTGGCCCTTAGAGAATATGGACTTTAATTTCATGTCCCATCCATGTTCTTTCGCTGTTGTGGGGGCAGCAGTCTAAGCAGAGATGCCCTGAGTCAGGCACAATCCCCAGCTCATCCAGGGGAATCCCGAGGCGTTCCTCCCAGTGGGATATGCCCGGATCGCCTCCCCAGGGAATCATCCAGGAGTAGAACATAAATGCATCACCTACATGAAAAGGAGATGATGAGAATGAGCAGCACTTTTATTTAGTGTTTGCCCCTCTCTCTCTGGGGTCAGGACTTCTCTTAAAAAGACATTCCGAAAGCAAGACTTTCCTGCTTAAAGAGGAAGTCACTGATTTTTTTCCAGATGCATTTTTTTAAATATTATGGGAAAACGTCCCTAAACCCTAAAAGTAGTCAAGTTATCATGTGTTTTCAAATAGTAATGGAATTGACCAGATGCCTATAGTCTCGAAAAATTAATAAAAAATGTATTGGAGCGGACCGATAAAAATAAACCAATGGGATTTGTTTATCCCCAACGAACCAATGGAATGGGTTTACCCCCTTCACCCGCTTCCTGTTTCTCAACCTTAAATGGCTGAACAGAAAATGCCAATTTCACGTTTTCCACCCACTCTCCCAGTTTGACAAAGAAAAGAAAATTCTGGATGTTTGGTTTGGTGGAGAGGAGAGGGGGGAGTGGTTTTGAGTTGGTGCTAAGGCTAAGCTAACAAAATAGCTTACTGCATCTTTAAATTGAGGTAAAAAAAATGAATGAAGGATATATCATTTTTGCAAGATTTAGAGCAAAATCTAAAGTGATTCAGATTCATTTGATCTGCTATTTACAGTAAAACCACATTGGAATACATTTGCAAAAGTTCCCAGTATGCACAAGTACAAAAATAAAAAAAGCTAAAACATACAGCAATAAAACCAGCTAAAATACAGTAATAAAACAACAATTGTCACTGTGAAATCGATCGACAAAAACACTTTACAAGTGCAAGATCATTAAAGTGCTTTTTTTTAAACCGATAACAGCTTGTGGAAAAAACTTGCAAGCAAAACGACTTGTCCTTTACCTCATCGAACGATATCTTCTGCCAGAAGGAAGAAGCTGGAACATCAAGGGTGGCCAGAAGAGTCATTGATTATTTTAGGGCTCGGCTTAAGGGTCTGGAAAACAATCTCCAGAACAGGCAGCTCACAATTTGTTATTCTTTGTCTGTGATGTTGCCAAACCACACTGGCATAGAACCAACAAGCCAACTTTGACACTTTTTAACACAGCCTAAATGAAGTCACATAGATGTAAAGAACACAATTTGACTGGAGATATTCCCACGACTAATTTTGAGGCAAATCAGGCAGCTCTGTCCTTGACGTCATGGTGTACGGATTCATCATTGCACATTTAGTGAGAAATGTGTTTTTGCCTGAAGTTCCAGATATTAATGAGGGAGCAATGTTGCATCATGGATTTAAGCAAAAAGAGGATTTTGGCAACTCTCTGTCCTTTTTAGATGCATTTTATCTCTTCTGCCTGTCCTCTATATACATTAAGTCTTCAACGTTTGGAGCTAATTACCAACTCTTACAGCGGTGGGTGACGTTGCTGATTGGAGTTTTATGTTTCGTGGCGCTAATATAATGAGTTACAATCAGGCTGGGATCGTAATTTCACACAACACGGCGAAATGAGTCTCCAAGCTTCTGGTCCTAAAGAACTGTGCACTTTCTCTCGTTACATTAGCAAAAACGAACGCCTACAAACTTTAATTAACTGAATGTCAACGTTAATAATAGTTGAGCATCGTATTTCACAAGGGAGGGATTTAATAATTCATGCAGTGCCTTCACTTTATAGTTGGGAATGATTTGTTCTCCACTGCAGTAAGACAAGTAAAAAGGCACTTAATCTTGTTGGTCTGTTCTCATTTCAGGATGGTTCACCTGTGTGTAGACGTTCTAGAGTGTGTTTACTCTTGAATAATACTGCGCCACTGAAGACTTTGGTAAATGAGGAGAGCGGCGGTTAGGCACACTCCGTTTACTGCAGCAACTTCTACTATATACTGAGTGAGCCGCGATCAAGTCAACCGTTCACTACATCTGGCCAGATGTCGTCCCTTCACATAAAGAGGTCAGTTAGCGTGTGGAAAATAATATAACAGAACTCGCAGAGCAGTTTAATTACTTGTGAGACCTTTTTTTAATCTTCCTGACAGTGTGACTTTTCTGAGTCGGTATTTTTTCATGAAATTATATTTTTTAACTCATTGCCTGCCAGCCTATTTCAGAACAACTCCCATATTGCTAGCCGTTTCTGATGATTTTTTACTGATTTTTCAAGACCCACAGAATATTGTGTACTGAAATCCGAAACCTGTGATCCCTGGTCAAGTAGAGGGAAGTTTTATTAAAATCACCAAAAAGCTGAGAAAAAAGAGGCACAACAAGTGCATCCTGTCTTAAAAAAATACAGAGGCAGCGATGGCGCCACCTGCTGGCTCGATATAATAGGCTCTCAAGCTAATCCCCATACACATTAGATACAATAGACATCTGGGAACATGAAAATAGGGAGTGTTAACACGTCAATGGCAGACAACTGTACTATTTGGTTTGACGTGTTCACAAGTCGATGGCAGTCAATTTGTGAGTTCTACATTTAACTAAAATTCAAATGTAACCCTTTCCTGTTGCAATATTTCTAAGGTTCTGGACTGGTTCTGTTTCAGAGAATCAGTGTACCATAGCAACACACCGTTTACGCTCAGCAGTAGGGCTGCACAATATATCGAAAAAATATCGTTATTGCGATATTGGTGCGTCTGATATTCATATCAAATATATTTTAGTTTTTGTATTATTTTTTTCTTTTTAGTTTTTGCTTTATTTTTCTTTATTAAAGACAACACAACAGACAGACACATCAACATTGAACAAGAACAACAAGCAATCAAAAACATATATAAATATATGCATTTGATGTCATTAATGTTGTGCTTATTTTGTGTTATTTGTCTCTTGCGTTATCAATGCAGATTACAATTTAAGGTGAAAGACAAAAATATCGCAATAATATCATTATCGCAATACTAAACACTCATATCGAATATCGCACACATTTCCAATATCGTGCAGCCCTACTCAGCGGTTTTTATTTTGTCTTTAGCATTAGCCTTTCAACAAAAATGATGACTATGAGAGTTTAATTTCTCTGGGAGTCCTTGTTTGTCCCTAATTTGTGAATCTCCACACATGGTGATTCAAAATGGTATGTCTCAGAATGTTTTTTTTTTAAAGCTGTTCTTTGTTACACAATTGGCAATTTACTCATTTCATATAATTTTGTCAATTCCAAAATGAGGTATATGAGTCAGCTACGCCTTGTCTTCCTGCAGAAAACATTTGAACTTTTGAATGTTTACAAGTGGGAGGAAAATACCGTATGAGTCATTGTTTTAAAAATGTATTAAAATATCAAATTGACTTTCAAATCTTTATATTCGTTCATAATTACTTTACAATCAGGCACCACGGTACGTTTCTTATTTGCTTGTGCCTCATAAATCTATGCACACACTGCAAAAAGTGATTATTAATGATGTATTAAAGGCTTGAATGAACTTTTTTCATTCCAAGGTAGACATATCTTGTATCTTTCTAAAACAAGATCATTTCGCTTTTGTCCTCTTGGGAAATTTTGCCAAATCTGAAGAATTATTGACTTATCTCTTGTCTTCTCCTTGTGAAGTTCCTTGTGCAAAATGTTCAGCTTTCTCTCACTATGCTCCTGAACATTTGCTCAGACGAGAGAGGACTTTCCAATGTCTATTTAGTAATCATGATTGGATGTTGCACAAATTAGAATGAAAAATGCTTTACAAATTAGGGCTGGAATTTAGTAAACGATTAATCGATCCTCTAAATGCTTTGTTAACTAAATTAATAATAATAACCAGTTTTTTCTTTGACCATGCATACAATAAAACATGTTGAGAATATGTTTTATGACTCAAACATAGCTGTAATCACTGCAGAATGAAATTGAGATGTGATCAATAGTATTTTTAATCAGATAACCAATTATGTTACATTTAGAGGACATTTAAGGAATTTTTTGGACATTTAGGCGACAGAGGCTCAGTTGGTAGAGCCTTTGGGCCTGAAGGTTGTGGGTTCAAGCCCACCACGGGACCTTCTTCACCAACTCCCACTGATGTCTGCTGTCGTTGTGTCCTTGGCAAGACACTTATTCATTTATTTATTTATTTGATAGGGACAAGTGTACACAATCAACATGTGAAACACGACAACATATATAGCCAAGGCTAGTTTGCAATGTCCGTCCCTAGGAGGGCTTTTAACACAATTAAAACACATTTTACATTATAAAATTCACATTATACAAAAGCAGATTTTCTCCAACTCATTGATGCTCACACAACTAGTTTGTTTTAAGAAATCGCTTGAGTTCGTGTTTAAAACCAGCCCTGTCAGAGTTCAGTTTCAGCTGAGGGCTTAAAGAGTTCCAGAGCTTTTCCCCCTGGGCCGAGAAGACCGACTGTCCGAATGTGGTTCTCCTGAGGGGCACTTTTACATTCCTTAACCTCTGGGAACACCAGCCACAGTGGGGGGCGGCTGTGGCTGTAAAGTGCCAAACTGTCGTTGTGTCCTTAGGCAAGACACTTCAACCCCATTGCCTGGAATGAGTCTGGTGTGTGTGTGAATGGTTGGTGGTGGTCGGAGGGACCAATGGCACATACTGGTTGCCTCGCTTCTGTTAGTGTTCCACAGGGCAGCTGTGGCTACAGAAGTAGTTTATCACCACTGTGTTTGGAGTGAAAGAATAATGACACATGTGCAGCGTCTTTGAGTGTCCAAAACGCGCTATATAAAACCGATGCATTATTATTATTATTATTATTATTTATTTAAATGTATTATTGCGTTTCCTGTGTTTTAACTGTTATATTCTCTGATCTGTTATTGAGGACATGACAAAATTCCCCCCCGGGCTATGCAAAAAAGAAATGAATGAAAATCCCATATTCACTGACCTTTTGTAATTAATCAAGAGTGTAATCACTAACCAGGCAATTATCAATAATAACAAAATAAATCCAGCCCTTTTTCATTTTCCACTCTATCCCTCTTTGGGTTGATTGATGATTGATTGACTGATGTAAGGGTTACTCTCAGGTTACTCTGTGGTGTTCAGCTTTTTACATGTTTTTCTAATTCATGCACGAGTGACTAATAATTTCCCTCACCACTATACTCTCAACTCGACCCTGATTAACTATTCTGTGTGGAAGCAGCTGCTCTACAGTGGTACTAATGACCAAACATTCATAATGAAGTGACACAGACTGACCTGACTACTACTTAAATCAATTTTTGGACTCAGACTGGACTAAATGTAGAGTCAGACTGAACAGTGTAAATGCAACGTTAGAGAACCTTCCACTACATCTGTGTGTGGACTAGAGATGCACCGATCCAGCTTTTTTACTACCGTTACCGATACCGATATTGACCGATACCGGAAATGATCATGCTAAAATGTATTTAATAATTGAACTCTTTCCAGATAAAAATGGATTCAACATAAATGTGCAATAATGCAACTATAAAGAGCTGCTCAATGTTCACATTAAACATTCCAACACTGTATTATACCTTATACATTTATTGAATATAAATGTACTTATATTAACTGTGTTTGAATAAATAAACACTTACAACAAACAAAACACGCGGCATGAAAATGTAAATAAATAATATTACCGTAGCTTTAACTGGATTTCAGATATGTATTTGGCGACGGCATGTACCTGGGTTCCAAATGGTCTATGGGGCTGCGAGCCCATGATGAACTCCAACACTTTCGGGTTGTTGCTGAAAAGCTTTTTGTGACGCTGCGTCAGTGTCATCTGTGTCTCGTTGTTTTCACGTAATCTCCTTTCGATGCAAAAACTCCCCATGCTGTTTCTCGTGGTGCTTAGTCGTGTTGTATTTCGCTAGTTTACCGCCGCGTGAACAACGCTGATTCTTTCCTGCGCTCCATGCTGTGTTGTTGTTGTTGTAGAGCGCCACGAGGAAGTGACATGTACGTCAGATCTGATAAATTACTTTTAATTCATTCATTTTATACGTATATGTACATTATGCACAATGTATTTTAAGACATTGTGCGGTACCTGGTATGTATTAAAAAAGATATATAATAAAAAAAAAAAAAAAGAAAAGAAAATGGATTGCAGCACGGCGCCTCTCTCTAGCAGATATCCGATCCAGTATTTTTTCTGGTATCGGCGCCGATATCGATACCAGTATCGGATCGGTGCATCCCTAGTGTGGACATTCTGAGACACATAATCAATTAAAAGCTTGCAGAAGTGAACTTTTTTCGGGCAGCAGAACTCAATAGCCGAAAACAAATTTATTGCCGAGCCGCACAGACAACTCCGGGCTTCCCAAACAATGCAAGTCTGTCTTTTGGCCGCGACAGAAAATCTCACTAAATCTCTCTGGATCAAATGTGACGTTGGAGTAAACAAACATGGTGGATAATGGAAGTGTGAATGTGAGACATGATTTTCCAAAAACACAAACATGAGACAAAAGAGGCTTTGGTTCTTTGTTCTGACTGCCACTTCTTCCAGAAGTAAACCATGTCCATTGCTTTGGTTCTTTAGTTTTTTCTATTCATGTCTGTCACGAATGGTATTCAGCCAACAATCAAAATGAAGGTTTTATTGTTATATTATTATACACTAGGTCCAGCTTTTCTATTAAAATTCCCTTTCTTCCAATTCGTTTTATACTTATGTCCCTGGACTTATCTTGTAATAACTGGTTGCTTTTTTTCTTGAAAAATGCAAAAGTATTTCTATTGTATTCAAAGTGATGGCAAAAGTATCTATACTTATCTATTTATATTTTGTGTTTTCTTTTCTTACTGTCCTGTTTGTGCGGTGCAAAACCAACCAATTTCCCCACTCTGGAACAAATAGAGGTTCTCGAATCTGATTTCAACCATTCAGATATGTTTTATTGTATCTACATTTTGAAGTGTGGCTAATCACAAATATTTCACAGGTATGCATGCAAAAGAAAACATGTATTTTAATAAGATGAAGATAGGATGTTGGTTGGTCTAACTTTCCATGTTGAGAAAAACAAAATGTATGCATAAAACTCTCCCGTTCATGATAGAATAACTAGAATACATATAAATGCTACTTGAATTAAAGCTATAGGCGACTGAGGTCCTTGTGTTACAAATGAAGCAAAACGCATTCAGAAAGGACAAGACATTTTCATATAAAACATATGCAAATTCAGAGACAGTTGTTTCCTGCAATGTCCTTTGAACGTGTGCATTTCATCTGTAACAACAATGCCAGACAAATTATTGCGACTCAGATCGTAGAAGCATCCTTTTGCCTATTACCACGTTACAATTACAGCATGGCTCCTCCAAAAATCTCCATAAATGTATGCTTGGATAGTTCTCGTCCTGCAAAGGCTTAAAGTTGCACTTGTTGCTCAAAACAGTATCAAACTTGCATACAGTATATTTCTTCACAAAAAGAGGCAATTGTTGTTGAATGGACATCAGAAGTGCATGCTAATGTTTTAGTTGATAAACAATATGATTGGGGACATTGGTTGGGTAGCTTGTGTTATAAATAATGTTTATAATGGATGTACTTACTGTATGTGTTTATAGGGATGTGTTTTCTGCTGTTGGACACCTGCATTTCAGGGGATCAAAAAATATCTAACTATCTATGCAGTGGTAACTATTGCAATGCTGGATAAAAAACAGTTTCTTAGACTTTTTTTTGTGTTGCACCCTTCAAGTACTCAAGCATCCACTTTTTAACACATCTAGGGCTGGGTCTTATTCCTACACATACCCCTTTGTTATAGGCATTCACGATAAGATTCTTAAGCTACCTCAATTCACTTAACAGAGGCGTACCGGGGCTGCCCCTGCTAACAGAGCTGAATTACAGCTGAGGGGTAAGATGAGTCACTCTCAGAGACAAACAAATCTTGTATTCAGAAAAGAAAATTGACAAATGATATCAGTAAATCCCTAGGAGCTGGCAGTGAGAGGACTAAGAAAAGGTAATGGCAGCACAAATATTTGAGGATACAAAGAACTACACTCAATTGTGCTAAAACAGCACTGAGTATGTAAATGACTAAGAAAAACAACTATAATATGGTCAAAAGCTTTGAACATGTTTAGTTTATTTCCCCTTTAAGCAACAGACATTGGTAATTTGATAAAGTTTACCGGATCATACTCCACAATAGGTTTTGCATTTTTTGAACTTTTGAGGCCAAGAGCACACTATTTCATCACAATAGGCAGATTTTAGATCGCCGTAAAAATTAAAAGTTTGTGTGGTGTCTGGAACAATAACTAGATATTATCCAATAAATACACAAACAGAGAATGGAGCTGGTGATGTATTTCTTTATCAAACTGAAAGCTGCTCTTACACGCCATGTCGGCACAAGTTTAGACTAAACACATTTTGCTCAAAAACATGGAAATAAATTGGCTATACCTCTACATGCGGAATGTGATTTTCTGCTCCAAATACGCTGAGTCTGCAACAGCCTGTAGCTGTGTGAGTTCAATATTATTCTCTCAAATAGAAACTCATTTGTCATGATGTGTTTGTTCCGTGCAGCACACGGGATTTTAGGGACATGCTTCTTTAAACCCGTCAATACCGAAGTCTTCGGGCAAATGCAGAGCTGATAATCAGGGGCCCGAGAGCTACTGTGTCTCAGATCATATGGCCCTGACCTGTGGAGTACCACAGGGGTCGATCCTGGGACCTCTTCTGTTGTTGTTGTTCAATCTCTACATGCTGCCGCTAGGTCAGTTAATACGCAGAAACAAAGTGTCCTATCACAACTATGCAGACGACACTCAGATCTATGTCTCACTGACTGCAGGAGAACATGGACCAGTGGACTCACTCCTTCACTGTATCCAACAGATCAGTGAGTGGATGCAAAACAACTTCCTTCAGCTAAACGCAGACAAAACTGAAATGATTGTCTTTGGTCCCCAGAAACAAAGAGAGAGCGTCATCTGTCACCTACAGTCTCTCTCCCTAAAACCTTCAAACAAGGTCAGAAATCTAGGGGTAATACTGGACTCAGACTTAAATTTTAATAGCCACATTAAATCAGTAACATCAGCAGCGTTTTACCATCTAAAAAACATTGCCAGGATCAAAAACATAGTGTCTAAAGCAGACTTGGAGATTCTTATCCATGCATTTGTCTCCAGTAGGTTAGACTACTGCAATGGCCTGCTCACAGGTCTGTCCAAACAGGCTGTAAAACAGCTGCAGCACATTCAAAATGCAGCAGCTCGAGTCCTGACTAGAACCAGGAAGTACGACCGCATTAGTCCAGTCCTCAGGTCTCTGCACTGGCTTCCTGTGGCTCAGAGAATAGACTTTAAAACAGCTCTGCTTGTGTACAAGTCTCTCCATGGCCTTGCACCAAAATATATTAGTGACATGTTAGTACCATATGAACCAGCCCGGACTCTGAGGAGCACAGGGACTGGACTCCTGTTATGCCGTTTTTCCACGGTCCTAGCACGGTACGTTTTGACCCTACATGGCGCGCAATGGCCCAGTTCGCATGCTTTTCCATCAAAAATAGTACCCCCAGTATGTCCTCAGCATTGCCATACCACGTCATTTACGTGTGACGCGTAACTAGTACTGGTACGGTGCACGCACTTTGAGTTGCCTTGTGTATGAATTGTGCTATATAAATAAACTTGTCTTGCCTTGCCATGGATTTATTATAATATCAGAGCAAGTGTTTAATAGAAAATTCAGCACAGCACGAGTAGTTTTTGAAAATGCTTATGTCTTAAAAGAATGACTCAGACACCGTGAAGTCAATAGTGCTGACTGCTCTGTACAATCTGAATGGGACCTGTAGCAACAGCAGCCTGTGTAGCAGAGGAGGAGGGCTGCATGTCCGAGGATACTGCTGGGCTATAGCTAATGCTAGCGCTAGCTTTAGACTCTGCTCACTCACTAACCCTGGATTCCAAAGCTACAACTATACTACACTTAACACATCTATCACTACCCTCAGAGGAGGATCCGGGGTTTAAACTCGTCATATGGCAACTCGAGCAGTAAAGGACCGAGGTTGAGACAGCGGCAGCCATAGGGGTAGCGAGTTAGCGGCTAGGCTAGGCTAAGCTAGGCTAGTCCGTACTCGGTTCCGGACTACAGCAGACTCCAAGACCAGACAAACAATCAATACTCAAACCTCAGCTACAATAATAATAAATGAATGAAACACAGTCTTGATACAATCACAGATTTATTGAAAACAAAAGTAAAGTGCAAAACCAACAGTTTACAAAGTCAAAAGTACGTATGTGTGAGACCAGGTCCAGACCAGGTCCAGACCAGGTTCAGATGAGGAGAATACTCCGGTCACTCATTACTCGATGGTAATCTCCACACTTATGGAAAGGGATTCTCATACAAATATACACACGACAACTTAAGTACAAGCACAAAACAGAATGACAACACGTGAATACTGCAGATACACAGAAAATACATTTTAGTGAGAGGCTTTTAACAGGATTCCTGGCTTCCAGGTATTTCCAGGATTACCCACAGACTAGGTCACAATCCAGAGCTGGCGTGATCTCCTTGAAAACTGTGTGAGCCTCGGAGCTGCCTTTGAATTCTTTCTTTTGGCCTTAAGAGAGGACCGTGTGGACCTCGTCCACCGACCAGGACCAGGACTTGTTGAGGCTTTCTGTGCAATTCAATTTCTCTGGAGTGAGGAGGACGTAATGTAGCCGAAGCAGAGCCGAGCAGAGCTAGCGGTTTTAAATATGGCGGTTGAGTTGTTTTTCCCAAAGGGTCAGATGTCGCTTCCGTGACGGACCTCGTTGACCAATCAGTGTAAGGCAGTGGGCGACGTGACGTCATGGCAAGGGGTACTATGGGGTTGGAACAAGCAGAGGCAGTACGGAAAAGTACTCAAATCTCCATCTCCATCACTAGTGGAAAAGCAAAATAGGTGCGCCGTAACAGAAATGAACTGAACCGACACTGTGGAATTCGGCAACACACTACTTACACACACCAGAGTAACCCAAACTGTCAAGTTTTTTTTGGTATGTGTCAAAAATGTAAACATTTAGTATAAAACTAGAAACTCAAGAAAATGTATTAAAATACAACACGTACCTCTTTTGTGCAATAATAATGGACTGTGTTATTGCTAATTTCATCTGTTTATATGTGTAAATGTACTGTTTATATAAATGTGGCGGGGGCGTAGGTAGAAACAAGGAGAATTCAGCAACGCCACCCAGGGTAATGGCCCTGGGGACCGTCAAGTTTGGTTTAGTTTTTTTTTTCTTTTGCTTTCAGAAGGCACGCACTAGATTAGGTCAATAAAGGAGGTGATTTGTATTACAGGATAAGTTTTATTTATAAAAACAGAAGTTGAAATAGGCCTAATATTATTTAAAATGGTAAAACAACCGTCATACCAGTACTCCTTTCACTATAAACAATGCTACACAGTGCTACTTGAGGAGTGGAGAGACAGCACCTTTAAAAAAAAACAATGTGCAAATCAAATAGTTGTGAAAAATAGGCAAACATCACAACAGAGAGCAAAAATAAAATAAGACACAGCAAATTATGCACAATAAGGAAAGTACACACAGAAAACAGGCAAAGGAAAATAAACGTGCAAAGCGAAAAAACAACACAAGCATGCAGGAGCAGACATGGGACAAACTATACCGCTGATTTCCTGAAGTCTTTGCCTACAAAAAAAAAACAATGCTAAATTGTTCAGTGCGAGTCCACCCCCACCAATGGCGCACTAAGCACGCGCTGAAACAGCCCAGGGGTGCGAATAGGGACTGGAGCACTTATTTTACACAACGGGAGAATGTGGACAACAAGAGGGACAAGACAACGGCCTCCTTTAACAGGAGGTGGCGGCTCCAAGGTGGGCACGCTCGCTGTGGCGCCTCGTGCTAGGAAGAAAAACACGAGCGTAAACTAACCAATAAGGATTAGCCCTGCATTGGTAAAGCTTTGGGACCTTTAACTGCGGTGAAAGTGCGCGCACCCGCAGGCAGCAGTGAGGGAGGGGAAAGCTACGCGGGGAATCACGGCCAACGTCCCACAACACAGCCCCAGACTAAGAGAATTTGGTGTCAGCCGGGCCAAGCCCAAAATGCAGCGCGACAATGGACGCACTTACCCAGAGAAGGCCTGGAGCGCACGCGCGTGCACAACGCACGCACTCCCAAGGAGAAGAGGAAGACCACGCGAGCCAGGCCAGACCGTAGTCCTGGACCTAAACAACCAACATTAAGGAAGGCTGGGCACAAGCGGCATCAAAACTAACCTGGATGATAATGCGTAGAAGCGCAGGGTTCGGAAGGATAAGGCCCGACCAGGTGTTGGAGGGAGACAACAGCACCGCCGCCACCACAAAGCCCACTCAAGATGGTGTGTGTATGAGCGCGCTAGTGCGCGTACCGGCTTTCAACGCTACCGTCGTGCCGCCCTTACATCCATCTTCAAGGTAGGCCTACACCACCTGCCACATAAATATCCATCGTGTTGCTTACTTTCTAAGGTGTCTTACTTTTCTTAATGAGCACCGGATAAAACTGAAAATAAAATGAGTTAAAAAACTTTTAAAGGGACTAGCGTGTCGGACTTGGTCAGACATAGACTGTAAATATTAACGGACATAGTCACGCCTATCTCGCCGTTCTAAAACTAATGTGCCATTAAAGTCCTATTAAAGGGGGCTCCTTCAACTGTCTTACGGAGGATGTTCGGCGAAGCCCGGACATTCGTCCCCCCAAGCCGACGGCGCGTGCCCAGACACGATAAAACAGCTGCCGGAGGCACTGAATGGCTTGCTAATGCTGTAGTACACAGTGAAAATGAAAGGGTTAGGAATGGGTTAGGGTTAAGGTTAGGGCTAACCTAACCATAACTCCCCCTATGGAGGGGGGGTGACCTCATCGATGGGGAGTGAATCACCGAGAACACATTAGTTGCGTCCGCCTGGTCGTTCTCTTTATAACGATGTATCGTTAGTCTTATTGGTTACTATGAAACCTATATTGTTTTTGACTCAAGATTTCAAAAAAAATCCTTGGTTTTTTTATTTTTTATTCTGCACTGTTGAACCTCAATATGACCCTGAAAATCGATGAAAATTGTGAAATTTAGCCCAAATTAAGAACCAGCAAAAAAAATAAATATTTTTAGTGTTTATTTTTATGGGACTTAAAAAAATGCAGAACAGGCCCCCTACAAATAAGTCAGTCTACATTGCGCCTATGGGGAGGGGGACGGAGGTCACAGTTTGTCGTTGGAGCCACGGAACACCGGTACACATGTTCCTCAAGTCAATACATGAAAAAAAAGTGAACATGGCTCCGCCCCCTGACAAATACAGGGAGGTCATTAATTTCAATGGGAAATGAATATTGAAATGAAAATTGAACTTATTCTCCACATGTTGATTGGAAATCATCTCCTCCTCGGCCATTTCACAGAATTTGTCTCAAAATTGCTCCACATGCTCTAATCACATGTACCATCTATTATTTGATAATAGAATTTGGAATCAGTTAAACGTTGTCCGGAGCAGCGGAGCGGCAAAATGTGAATATTTTTTTTCAATTTTGACAAAGTAATTTGCTCCCGTTTGCACAAACAAATGCGGATTTGCAAAAAAATTTAATCCATTGTTCAGCTCCAGGGTCTAGGTCCTTTGAAAGGGAAAATTGAAATTGGCTCATTAGCGCCCCCTACAGACTATGTCAAAGTTTTAGATGGGCCTAATAAAATTTAGTTTTTTCAAAATGTTATAAATTTTGCACATAATTCTGTTTTGTCATCTGATTCAAAAAGGTCAATTACAACTAAGGTTATAATTTACCTGTTGCCGTGGCGACGACCAAACACCCACTGTCTGTGTCTATGGGAAAAATCTTATATCTCTGAAAAGTACAACATCGCTCAAACATCAAACCAGCCGCGGCCGTTTCACTAATTTGGCTGAAAATCGCGCCACATCGTATCAACACATGGACCATCAATAGTTGAATATAGAATTTGAATTAATCAAACGGTCTGCGGTGACAGACTCCCAAAGTGTGGTTATTTTCATTAGAGAGGTGTGAAGTTCCCATGTTATCCAAGGGTGACTGTATAGCGAACTATATAAAATGACGTCAACTAAGGACACGCCCCGCCGCCTGTCAAACTCCCGCCCACATGTTTCGACCAAACCTCTGCCGAAAATGAATCAAATACCACATGTCACTTTAGCACGAAAATGAATATTACCAGGGGGGCATAAATTCCACCATTCAAACATCAGGGACATAGTGTAGGACCAATTAATAACGTTGGCTTGAATGTCGTGGTCTTCCAGTACACTGGTAGCGGTTTGCTTTGATAAAAAAGGTAATGGTGAGGATTTTGCTACCATTATCTAGTCATTTAAAATTGCAATGCTAGCGCCTTCTTTGTTTGTTTTGCAGTGGTACTTACAGTGGTACTTACAGTGGTACTTACAGTGGTACTTACAGTGGTACTTCTAGGTACTTCTAGGTACTTACAGTGGTACTTCTAGTGGTACTTCTAGGTACTTATTGTGGTACTTACAGTGGTACTTCTAGGTACTTACAGTGGTACTTAGAGGTACTTATTTGTGGTACTTACAATTGTGATAATTCTACATACACACTTACAAGGTCATACAGTTTATTCTATGTAGTAAATTGTACTTCTACATTTGACTTTAAAACAACATTATGTAAAACAACGTCTTTATTAATATGGAATACTAGCACAGAAAGGACAGTATAAATACATGTAATGCATATTTCAAAACAAGTTTCAGGACAAGGGAAACACTGCAAGAACTAGGTAACCCAAGTAACAAGAATTACACATTACCAGGTACTTACCAGCCAAGTACCAGGTACTTACCAGCAAGTACCAGGTACTTAACAGCAAGTACCAGGTACTTAACAGCAAGTACCAGGTACTTACCATAGGGACTGGCCCATAATAAGACAAAGGACTTTAACATAAGTACCAGTGATAACACCAGTAATTATACAGTAAGTACCAGGTACTTACCATAGGGACTGGCCCATAATAAGACAAAGGACTTTAACATAAGTACCAGTGATAACACCAGTAATTATATAGTAAGTACCAGGTACTTACCATAGGGACTGGCCCATAATAAGACAAAGGACTTTAACATAAGTACCAGTGATAACACCAGTAATTATATAGTAAGTACCAGGTACTTACCATAGGAACTGGCCCATAATAAGACAAAGGACTTACCCATAAGTACTAGTGATACCAGTAATTATATAGTATACCATGTACTTACCAGCAAGTACCATGTACTTACCAGCAAGTACCAGGTACTTACCATAGGGACTGGCCCATAATAAGACAAAGGACTTTAACATAAGTACCAGTGATAACACCAGTAATTATACAGTAAGTACCAGGTACTTACCATAGGGACTGGCCCATAATAAGACAAAGGACTTTAACATAAGTACCAGTGATAACACCAGTAATTATATAGTAAGTACCAGGTACTTACCATAGTAACTGGCCCATAATAAGACAAAGGACTTACCCATAAGTACTAGTGATACCAGTAATTATATAGTATACCATGTACTTACCAGCAAGTACCTGGTACTTGCTGGTAAGTACCTGGTACTTGCTGTTAAGTACCTGGTACTTGCTGGTAAGTACCTGGTACTTGCTGGTAAGTACCTGGTACTCTTGCTGGTAAGTACCTGGTACTTGCTGGTAAGTACCTGGTACTTGCTGGTAAGTACCTGGTACTTGCTGGTAAGTACCTGGTACTTGCTGGTAAGTACATGGTATACTATATAATTACTGGTATCACTAGTACTTATGGGTAAGTCCTTTGTCTTATTATGGGCCAGTTTCTATGGTAAGTACCTGGTACTTACTATATAATTACTGGTGTTATCACTGGTACTTATGTTAAAGTCCTTTGTCTTATTATGGGCCAGTCCCTATGGTAAGTACCTGGTACTTGCTGGTAAGTACATGGTACTTGCTGGTAAGTACATGGTATACTATATAATTACTGGTATCACTAGTACTTATGGGTAAGTCCTTTGTCTTATTATGGGCCAGTTCCTATGGTAAGTACCTGGTACTTACTATATAATTACTGGTGTTATCACTGGTACTTATGTTAAAGTCCTTTGTCTTATTATGGGCCAGTCCCTATGGTAAGTACCTGGTACTTACTGTATAATTACTGGTGTTATCACTGGTACTTATGTTAAAGTCCTTTGTCTTATTATGGGCCAGTCCCTATGGTAAGTACCTGGTACTTGCTGTTAAGTACCTGGTACTTGCTGTTAAGTACCTGGTACTTGCTGGTAAGTACCTGGTACTTGCTGGTAAGTACCTGGTACTTGGCTGGTAAGTACCTGGTAATGTGTAATTCTTGTTACTTGGGTTGGGTACCTAGTTCTTGCAGTGTTTCCCTTGTCCTTGAAACTTGTTTTGAAATATGCATTAAATGTATTTATACTGTCCTTTCTGTGCTACTTATTCCATATTAATAAAGACGTTTGTTTTACATAATGTTGTTTTATGTTTTATAGTCAAACAATCCTACAAATGACCTCTGTATGTATGTATGTAGAAGTACCACATTTACTACATAGGAATAATACTGTAGTGTCCTTGAATTACTAAGTTACAGCTGTATCTAGAATTATCACAATAAGTACCTAGAAGTACCACTGTAAGTACCACAATAAGTACCTCTAAGTACCACTGTAAGTACCTAGAAGTACCACTGTAAGTACCACAATAAGTACCTAGAAGTACCACTAGAAGTACCACTGTAAGTACCTAGAAGTACCTAGAAGTACCACTGTAAGTACCACTGTAAGTACCACTGTAAGTACCACTGTAAGTACCACCGTAAGTACCACCGTAAGTACCACCGTAAGTACCCCTGTAAGTACCACCGTAAGTACCACCGTAAGTACCACCGTAAGTACCACCGTAAGTACCACCGTAAGTACCACCGTAAGTACCACCGTAAGTACCACCGTAAGTACCACTGTAAGTACCACCGTAAGTACCACCGTAAGTACCACCGTAAGTACCACCGTAAGTACCACCGTAAGTACCACCGTAAGTACCACTGTAAGTACCACTGTAAGTACCTAGAAGTACCACTGTAAGTACCTAGAAGTACCACTGTAAGTACCACTGTAAGTACCACTGTAAGTACCACTGTAAGTACCACCGTAAGTACCACCGTAAGTACCACCGTAAGTACCCCTGTAAGTACCACCGTAAGTACCACCGTAAGTACCACCGTAAGTACCACCGTAAGTACCACCGTAAGTACCACCGTAAGTACCTAGAAGTACCACTGTAAGTACCTAGAAGTACCACTGTAAGTACCATGGACTTACCGGCCCGTAATGTAAAGTGTTACCCTGTTCTGTAAACTGCGAAGCAACACTGAAATAATTATCTACATTACCATCATCTTTGTAAAGTACAGAAATAGCAAGTGTTATGGATCCCATGGCACAACGACTAAACAGCATTTGGCCATAAAGTGTTAATCTTTAAGTCACTATCGCCTTTTCATATGTCCACTGCTAAGAAAAGCCCATGCAAAGAATTAAAGAAGGGTATAGGTTTTATAATCTAAAGTCCTCTGCTGCAGAGGAGCTGGCAGCGTCACAGCCCCGCTCCGGCCAGAGCTCGTAAACATCGATTAGAATATTTTTAAAGACGTACACTCGCACACACTTGAGCCTAGCACACGGAGGAGGACACTTAAGCGCCTTGGCTGCGATTCAGAAACACATTTTAAACTCCACGCTTCAATCCTCAGCCTTTATCCGTCTTATTCAGGCCTTTCTTAATGTGCGTATATATTCTGCATTGTTTGCTTTAATCCACTGGCCTATTCTTGTCCGTGGAGCAGTCAGTAATTCACTTTTATCACCCACATTTAACACTTGGCAAGTATTTAAATGCAGTTTATGGAGCGGCATATGTGCGTCCTTACATGGCCTCTTAGCTTGTGTCAACCTGATCATAAAAAATGCTAATAATTTGTGATTGAAGATGTCATTGTAGAAAGCAATTAGTGTGAAAAAGTGTGACAAAAGTACTGCATGATTCTCTACGGTTTTATTTAATAGCTACAAAAGGAGTGATGTATCGATTTGAGAGCTGGCCAGTGATTATGAAAGACAAAAGGGTAGTTGGAGAGTTTGAGGTGAGCTGATTAGAAATGTTCTGGTCCGGACCCCATATGCACCCAACTCCATGAGAGCATAAATCTGTCAGTTAGAGATAAATGGCTTTGTCCTTGGCGAAGACACTTAAGCATGTTGATGCCTGCGTGCGTAAAATTGAATTTAATTCAATTCAATTTCATTTCTTCTCTAGCCCTAAATTACAACAGTGGTTATCGTGGAGGACTTTACAAAACCGTTGAGTTCGCCAACACAGATCAGAGAATCAATCAGTTCAAACACAAGACATGAAACAGAAAACATATTGTTATTGGTCCATAAAAGGCAGATGACCAATTACCATAAGTGTTGTTGAATGTTCAGTGTCCTGGATCATCACCACTGTCCAATGCACTATTTTTCAACCAATGTGCCATAGCGCATTAGGGTGCCTTGAAATGTTATTTGGTGTATTCGGGAAATGATCAAATATCACCTACTTGGTAAAAATAACGTGAAAATAAATAAATAGATGATTTCAGATACTTTTTTCTATATTATACACTTTGATGAGAATGACTATGTTTTGTTAATAAAGGCTGCAGTTACATGTTTGATTCAGTGCCAGTAGCTCAGTTGGTAACATTGGCCTTTGAGCCTAAAGGTCGTGGGTTCGAGCCCACCACAAAAATTTGTCCACCGACTCCCAATGATGTCTGCTGCCCTTGGCAAGACACTTGACCTCTGGGAACACCAGGTGCCACAGTGGGGCGGCTGTAAAGTGCCAAACTGCTGTTGTGTCCTTAGGCAAAACACTTCACCCTCATTGCCTAGAATGAGTCTGGTGTGTTTGTATGAATGGTTGGTGGCCGATGGCACTGGTTGCCTCACTTCTGTGAGTGTGCCTCAGGTATCTGTGGCTACAGTAGTAGTTTATCACCACTGTGTATGGAGTGAAAGAATAATGTCTTTGAGTGTCCAAAAAAGCACTGATGCATTATTATTTTTATTATTGGAGTTTGATGTTGATTGATTGTAATTGATCGAAATGGATAAGGATTGCCACGGCTCAAAGAGGTTGGGGAACACTGGATTAGATAACTGAAGTAAAGTAAGCGCAGGCGACCCATCTCCAGAGCTACCTGAGCTGGTGGATTTTCACTGTGGTTCATTGCCAAAAGTCTGCTTACCTGTGCCCGATTCATTGCAGACAAAATAGTTTATTGGCTATATGTTTTCACTGCAGATTTAACAAGCAAACTGAAGTACTGTAAACAGAGGAACATGTATGAGAATAAGCGCACTGACTGGCAGGAAAAGTGTGGAGGACAAATCGCAGCTCATCCAGTGCTTCTTATAGCCTATAAGTGCCTCTATGGACAAATCCACAAATCCGTCTTTGATATTGAAGTACACACACGATCCCAAACAGAGGCAAAATCAGTGACTGAGGTTAACGCAGCTCGAGGTGGAGTCTTTGAGGCAGGTGTCTGTGTGAACTATGGACCAGGACGCCAGGTTTAGTTAGTAAGTAATCTTTATTTTTATATTGCATTTACAGTCCAAGGTCAACCAGCATTGGGTACAGCTCTGATTGCCACCCTCCTGAACCAGAAATGGATTAGTAAATGGGAAGAAGATTAAATGATGACATGACATTGCAGTCCAAGGTCAACCAAAGCGTTTTACAATTGTTGAGAGTTTTAATTTTTTTTCCATTCTCTCCACACACGGTGATGACAAAAGCGAGACGCCGAACACACTGATGCATCAAAAGCCACCAACCACCACCATGCATTCACTCACTCATTACATTCATACCTATTGTACATGTTTTTAGTGGTAGGGGAAACTGGTGCACCTGGAGGAAACCTGTGGGTCAGACATGGGTAGAACATGCAAACTCCAAACAGAAAGAGCAGTAGGTGGCATCGAACCCTGGACCTCCGCTGTGCCCTAATACAGAGAATCAGAACAGACCCTTTTTCCATGAACTATGAATGATTAAAGTTGTTGTATTAACTAGGTGTTTTAATTAGTGTCACAAATATTAATTAAAAGTAAGAAAGGCTATCAATGTACAAATCTTTATTTTTGTCCAGTGTCTGCCCCGGGCTGTGCTCTAACCCAGATGGCTCCTTACGTCCAACGCACACCGGATGGCTCGACGCGTTTTTCACATGTTTATTCTGGTGACAGTTTAATTTTTACTCAGCGTAGAGACCAACTCTGCTGTCCATCCAATTGTTTCCTCTAGATCAGTCTTTATACAGACACAACAATGCTGTAGACTCAAGATGGGATATAATGGAAAATTAGGAAAAGAAAAAAAGGATTTTTCATATAATCAATAATTCCATTGATGAAGGTACACGTTCTGCGTGTACTCGTAAACGCAGAACGTTTACGAGTACACGGCTGAAAAATCTAAAAGAACGATAATTTGCATAATAAAGTGCACATGAAAAATACCATTTAAAATACTTCTAAATAGATTCAAGGTGATACATTTAGAAATGTTCAGTGTCATAAATTAAGACACATTTAATTTGAATTTACAAGGCAAAAATGCCAAATGTTTGCACAGGTGCAAATACTTTTCTAATTAAGCCTGCATGACTTACATGAATATGTTTATGTTTCTATGCCAATGAGATAACATTTTGGGGGGAAAAAAAATAAACAAAATTCCCTCATCACAATTATTATATTCAAATATAGTATCAAGAAGATTGAAACTTTTTATAGAATTCACATTTTTATCTAAGACTGAACAATAATCCAAAAAATACCCAATCCAAATCTTCTCAATCTGAAAGCATGCCAAGCCTTTATTAAGTCTTACACCGCCGGTTGGGACACTCTCAAACAGTCTGCATATATATCATATACCGTAAAACCATGCCGGTAACTTGATCAGGTCCAGTTCTCTCCCCAGATCATTTCCAATCCTGCTTCGGCTGCTGCTGCTGCATGAAAACTCCACCTCCAGAGCAGAGCGGAGCTAATGTAGTCACTGACAGCATGGCCGTCCCCCTCCCCGCTCTTCCCCTTTCTCTCTCTCTCTCTCTCTGATATCAGTCTCCGGCTTTTCACTCGCACTCGCAGCCTCCCATTCGTCCGCTCTCCTCTGCTCCGCTCGCCTCTTTATCAAACACTCAGCGCATGCATGCTCTCTCGCAGTCACTCCGCTGTCACTTCTCTGGATAGGACATGCCATACCCCTTGGAACGTCCAGCTTATCCACGATTCTTAAGATCCTTTTCACGGCAATGCAACAGTGTTCGGTCCAACCTCCACGCTTAACCACCAATCAAGACAGTTCAGGGTGATCTGAACCTCTCCAAAACCCAGAGTCTTGGCTGCATTGGATATTCTCATTCTTGCGTTGTACCATCACTGGAAGATGCTAAAATCTTCCCCCAAAACAGGAATACAACTCATACCTTTGCCACATCTTTCGCTATCTGCTTTCAATCTACTTCTTGGGAACATTGCAGCCCAATTTCATCCCAATTATCGCAATCAGCAAGCATGTCAGAGGAAATAATTCTTGCCCTGCTGGACTTTTATCTCTAAAGACCCAGACTTTGATGTAAGAAAAAGAAAGAGTGGATTGTACACACTTGGAGAATTTACCTTGCCTGCAGTGGTGTGCGCTTTATTGGGTCTTTGGGATTTTGGACGGATCTTGTGCAGGTAAGACTGATTTCAAATTCTGTGTCTATACATTTGGTCTGCTGGGCTGGAGTTCTCTGGTCACCCCATCTCGCACCATCGCTCTGTCCTGCTTGTTATGCACCGGTTCCTATCTGTAGCAGTGCTCACTTAATTTACCGAGTTCACGGACATCTCTGCTGGCTGCAAATGAACGAGACAAGATGCATGGACATGAAGTGTTGACAGGGGTTAAGTGGGCTTCTTAATGCTCCTGGAAGACTGTTGATTTATCTCAAGTGGGGCATAGAGCCGAAATGTGTTGCATTATGGATGTTAGTCAGGACAGCAACATGACAACAATATGAATGTTTTAGAGTTGAGAGTAATGATAAACCAGAAATAACTTCTAAAAGTGTCCGAGATTGACTTTCAAACCTGGTGCTGTGTTCTGTAATTCATAATGTGTGTTGTAGAGGGTTTGATCAAGTTATAACTTTTTTGTCGACCCGTTGTGACCCACTAATAAACCACTCAGAGTCAGTTTTGGTTTGAGTTAAGTAATTGTGAATGCATTTCAGAAAAGTTGATTTTGTCCGTCGTAAAAAAATAAAAAAGCAATTGTGCAAAATAATGAAGTATTGAAATTATTAACAGTAAGTTATAGATGAAAAAAAGTCATGCCTACAATGTACAGGATTTGAGGGAAGTGATGTTCAGGTACAAATCGCTCCAGTTGCTTTTATCAGGGGGAAAGGTGGAAATGTGCCATAGAGAAATTAGACTTATGTATTGGACTTGGATGTTTTTGGGAAGATTTTTTCATACATTTTTGTTATATTGGTCTGTAACGACTTGGGCGTTGGTAAACTTGAAGAACTCAATCTTCCTATGGAGCGCTTAGTCATTATACTTTTTCTTTTGTTTTATCCAAAGAGACAGCAGTATTTGATCATCACAATAAACATCCATCCATCCATCCATTTTCTTCCCCTTAATCGATTTCTGGGTTGGGGGGGTGACAGTAAGAGCTGCACCCAGTACACATAGCCCCTCACTGATCCTCCTGCAGGTGGTGAGTCCACAGGAGCTAGAATCTTTCAGTGGGGGCCTCAGGCAAAGTGGGGTTAAGTGTCTTCCCTGAGGACACAACGACAGCAGACATCAGTGGAAGTGGTGAAGTGGGTCTTGAATACTGGCTTGAATCCACAATCTTCAAGCCCAAAGGCCAATACTCTACCAACTGAGCCACTGTCGCCCCGGAGAAATATAAATTTCTTGAGATTCATTTACATTTAGTATAGTTCTTCGTAACAGTTCAGTTGGATTAAGATAGATTATTCCACTCAAATCAAGAGGTTTCTGATCACAGTTTGAAAAAAGCAGGATCTTTTTTGCCACTTAGAAAGGAAAAAACATGTTTCTTGAGTCTGAATAGGTAAAAACACAATTAAATTATGTTATTACCTACATCAAAAAACACCCGCATTTAAGCTGTTTTTTAGAATTATGTGATTTTCTATATGTGCAGTCAGTGTGACCAAAACTATTTCCATCTATTATTAAAATTTTATGAAACAAATTTCTTTTTTACGGCTTTTGTCCATTTCCCAGGAATCCCGGGGAATAGAATAATAATAATTAATAATAATATAATAATGTTTTTTGTAGTTGTTGTTTTAAGCCTAAGTACGGTATGATATCACTCAAATATATATACTATTAAACGTAAATCCATTAAAAGCTGCCATCTCCGCTAGTGTTTCACCAAGCGACTTGCTAGCTTTGCTAAAGTAGCCCTCTAGCGTTTTCAGACGTTTTGTTGATGGGCTTTCTTCAGAAATTTCACTATGCTGAGATTCTAAAAGTCTGCGCAATCCACTTGTCGACCAGTGACGTGTGGTGTGGTTTGGAGGCACTGACTTCAGCCCAATCGGATGAACATATATATCATATAAATCAACAGGACCTACAGAGCGGCTTATCCACAATTAGTTTGGCTACAGCAGAATGTGTTCCATGCCCGCATTGTTTGCTCATACAAAACGCTATAGTTCGTATAAAGCACATTTCCAAGTGTGTTATCGGCCTTACCTTAGTTATTAATGAACAGCACAGACCACTTCAGTTCAGACCAGTTTCATGTTTAAGTCCAGATAATAGTTTGAGCGTAGATATGTAATTCTCCATTTGGAAATAAGTCCAATGAGTTTTAAATAAGTAAAACAAAACGGGTACCTCCTCCGTAAACGCCTCTGTGTTTCGCTAGTGCAGCCAAATATCGGGTGCATCCAATTTCTAAAATCAACCTTCTTACCTTTCACCTTTCTTCCTTATCATTCATATGACATTGGATTTGGCATTTTAAATTATCTTGAAATGTGTTAAATATACCTTAGCCAAACCTGTTGCTGCCCTTAGCAAAGGAAAAAAAGGAAGAAGCGTTCTGATGGAATTGGATGCCGCCGAATTCTGCGCTCACATGCGCCCCCCTAACCTGACGCTGGTCTCACTTGGCTCACTAAGACCCATATTTGTTGTCAAAAACACAATTTATGAGCCATCCTCTCAGCTATAGACATGTAGAGTGTAAAGAAAATATGTTTGAACTTTACTACAGCAATAGACGCGCACCATAATAGGAGCACACTGGATTTAAAAAAAAAACTTTAATTTCCCGTTTCCCATCAAAACATTTCCTGGGAATTGGGAAATAGTTTTCCCAATGATCAAATATCCCGGGAATCCCGCTTCCCGGGATTAAACCCTAGTTAACATTGTACAGTGAGACTAAAAGTGTAATGTTCCTTCTTGTTTCTTTTTAGCGCGTGGATACATTGGATAAGATACTGGTACATGTGAAAAACTTGTTGCTTCCTGGCACTAGTTTCTTTTAAATCCTTTATTACCCCTTGTTGATGCCATTATTCTCAGTGTTGTATTATTCTATACAAACATGTTTTTCTCATTTCTTTTTGCCAAGAGCTTGCTATAGGAAGGCACATAGTTCTTTGTTCATAGTTCTTGCATCCAACAAATATGTGCCAGATTTGAGGCTACAATAGCAGCTTGCTTAACGTTGCCTCTTGGCAACCCATTTCTTCTCAATGTGACCCACTTTTTACACAATTAAAATTTGGTTTCTATGAGTGAATTGTTGAGAATCTACTCTACTGAGGGTGCAATCACAGTCACTCCCAAAGTGGACCAGAGTTGACTTTAGGTGAACCAATTAGGAGAAACATGCCTCTGCTGGGGAGATGTGAAACCACCAAACAAGTGTACACTCCAGTAGTCATTTAAATCATTTTGGTGCTTTCACATCTCCACAAATTGAGTATTTTCACCCTAATTGGTTCCCGCAAAGTGAACTCTGCATCACTTTCGAGTGAAGGGTGAATACACACTTATAGGGAGAGATTTGCCATAATCTCAATTCACAAGGGTTTCCTTTTGGGAAGATGACATTCAGAGTCTGACCTTGCCTGCCCTACATTCTGACATTGTGTTCGAATGCAGAAGAGTCGGGGAACGAGCAGCTTTCAGTTAGTTAAATGGCAAGTCCAATTGAATACAGTCTGTAAACAAGAACAGAGAACTCGCTTTGTGCTACACAGCCAAGGTATCAGCCGCCGCATGTAGGGATCAATTGTTTTTAAAACAAAATAAACAGGTAGGTGAAGTATGTATACTTGTTTTGTTTTCTAAATAATTAAATGCGACCAAATACAAAGGGCAGCTTAGGCAGATACCCCAACCATATTATTTAAATAATTATATTTGTAAAACTGTAAACAATTTATAGTTTAAAACTGCTTGATTCAGGCTGGTCAGGCAAAGTCTGACCTGGTTGGCGTAACACGGATGGCCAACCAAATGAGACAGGATGACAATGTGGACAATTGAAGAAACACACAGACACAGGAAGAACAAGCAAACCCCGCCCAGAAAAAAGGTTCACTTTATAGGCTTCTGTGAAAACAAGTTATATCCCCTTTGTGTCGAGCTATGGGCAAACATCCATAATACATTACTCAATCTATGATATACGACTGGAGTCAGCAAATAAATAGTTGCAACTGACATGATCCAGACCACAAAATATAACCAGCTACATTTTGTCAATTTAACACAATTTCACCCAATGTCAAACCATTCTATGTTATGGCCATTGTGTTATTAATGTGTTTTTCAAACTCTCCATGGCCTCATCAATGTCTTGAAGCTAGGGAAGCTAGGAATTGGGAATCCCATCTTTTATTGTGCTGCGTTGGCGGAGCTCTTCAGATCTGACATCGGTATACAGTACATCCATCTCCATGTGCCAGCCATCTCCTGCCAACTTCAATGAGTGCGGTGCATTTGGCGGCTGCATATGTGAAGTAATTGCCTCCAGTATGGGCCTGTTCCATGTCAAAGATTACCGCACGTACTGTGCGTCCAAATGGAGCCTTGTTTCGGTAAATGAGGCAGAGAGTTCACAGCGTCTTCCTATTGGACATTTCATGCTGATGTTCATCCAGAGACTTAAACAGATTCTGTTCTGAGGAAAAAGGGGAATGAACACGTTTTATGGTCTACAGTAATTTCTGCATCACCGTCTTTTGCATTTGTGGATAAATTAGGTGTGAAAGGTGAGTTTAATGAAGAAAAAATTGGATGAAAAGGAGAGGGGGGAGGTGAACAGAAAATGCCAGACATGTTCTTCTGTGTGCTGCTAGAATAAATATGTGTGAGGATATCTGGATGCTGATGTGTTTTGAGGCATTTGTTTTTAATTTGTTAAAAGTGTATGGCTTTAAAAGGAGGAGGAGGAAGTCTTGGATGGGAGAATTTACTGTCAAAATGCAGACTCCCTCTAGTGTTTCATTGTGACTAATGTGGGCCTATTCACATGAAAGAACAAAGCAAGATGAAATTGTTTTGACAATAGCTTCCTAAATGTAATGGCTTTGTTCAACTGCGTGGGAGCAAGCTTTACTGAAAGGTATTTTACGGTGCAAACATACACTTTGTCCACCACCTGAATTTCTTCATATTCCTGCTGAAAATCACAGGGAACTCATGATTTCATGTTGTGGTGTTACGCGCATCTGCTGGTTGCTCAGTCACACTCAGCATTGCAACAATTCGCAGAGTTGTTATACCTGCGTGCATCTGTTCCTTCAAAAAAAAGTTGGTGGAGGCCGTAGCTGGCAAGGCAAGGCAGGGGAAGTTTATTTGTATAGCACAATTCATACACAAGGCAACTCAAACTGCTGAACGAAATAAGATTAAAATTAAAAGAGCATTAAAATCACAAATAATCACAGTACATTAAAAAGAAAGATAAATAATACAAAATCCCTCAGTTGTATGCACAGATAAACAGGACTGTTTTTAACCTGGTTTTAAACATTGTCAGAGAGGAAGCCTGTCTCACATCTTCAGGAAGATTATTCCAGATTTTAGCAGCATGAATCTGAAATGCAGCCTCCTCATGTTTAGTTCTGACTCTGGGCACTAACAGGAGTCCAGTCCCTGTGCTCCTCAGGGTCCGGGCTGGTTCATATGGTACTAACATGTCACTAATGTACTTTGATGCGAGGCCATGGAGAGACTTGTACACAATCTGGTGCCGTGCCCTCTCCTCGATGTCTATTAGTGTGTGCGTGTGTTCCCATAACTTCTCCTTCGGGGTGAGTTTCTCTTCTTTGGGCCGAGTCCCTCTTCTTTGGGCCGAGTCTCTCTCTGTCGGATCGAGTCTTTTCTTTGAACCGTGTCGCTCTTGTTCCGCCCAAGGGGTCATTCTCTTCTCCACCCAAGTCTTTCCCTCAACCCGTCTTGCTCCTTCCATTAAAAAGCTTCTGGTTGCTCTCCACAGCGTGATCTCACACAACGGTTCAAACCAACACAAGCGCATGCTCCCA
Source organism: Knipowitschia caucasica (assembly GCA_964034765.1). Lineage (NCBI taxonomy): Eukaryota > Metazoa > Chordata > Actinopteri > Gobiiformes > Gobiidae > Knipowitschia > Knipowitschia caucasica. Next base: position 21,527,263 of record OZ035833.1, read on the forward strand.
ACCGGACCGGGCACAAGCAAGCTTGTAGTGGTCCAAGAACTTGTGAGTGAATTGTAGATGGTAACTATGACTGCCTCCCATCAAAAACTAAAGCCAACTCTCTTCAATGACGCTCTTCTGTAGATTTGGGTCCTGTGAATACACCGACCTTCAGTTTGTTTTATACATTTAGTTTGTATATGTGTAAGGCATTTTAGATTGTAGTGTTTGTGTGAATAGTGTGAGTGGTGGTCACAAGGGGGGTGCGAGGCCCAGTGCGAACTCGAAACGCGAGGCCCTGCCCTGACACTTTTTTCCCAGATCTGAGGAAATTTTTTCCTGTTATAATCTTTGACATGAATTCAGCACCACCTCGCGCGGTGCGTGAAGAGATCAGCACGCGCGTAGCCGAGTGTCTTCGCTCCTATGCAGCGTTGGGCGCGGGCACGCACACACGCACACACAAACACTATGGCACTTGGCATTGCGACATTGGTCGCGGTCTTTTTAGCTGACATGGCTCTTTCGTCCTGTGGCAAAATGGCAGAGCAACTCAAAAGTCTTTTTCTTCTAATAGTTAGATTTCGGCAAAATGCGCCAAAATGGCTATGAGGCGGAGTCAATATATATATTTATATTGACTCCGTTATTTATATTGACTCCGGATGCATGGCAAATAACGTTTTTGCCATGCATCCACACTCTGACAACATATGCTCCTTCTCCTCCTCCTCCACACACTCTGACCATAACAAGGCGTTTTATGCCCAAAATCCACTCCACTCGCAGTGGCCGCTAAAGCTAGACATACAGTGTGTTTGCTAATGCTTTTAAAAATATGTTTTTGATGTGGATATTCGGACTAAACATTGGCAATAACAGCGCTCACACACCTGTCACACCGCTGATCCTCCTCCTCCTCCACTGCTCACACAAAAGGGTCTGCTCCTCTGCTCACACCTGTCTCACTGCTCCTCCTCCTCCTCCTCCTCCTCTGCTCACACAAAGGGGTCTGCTCCTCTGCTCACACCTGTCTCACTGCTCCTCCTCCGCGAGTATCCATCTCTCCTACACTGCGATCATTCCCGGTTCTTTCTTCGTATCTCACTCAGACACTGCTAAAGTTATCTGACAGCTCCGTAAAGTTTTTTCGGAGGACCCGCTGCATACATAGCTGCCCGCGCGCCTGCCTGTTTACAAATCCCTTTTGGTGAAAATTTGACTTTACTTGTAAAAATTGTCTTTTGATTAAACGAAATCAAAGAAGTCCAGAGAAATTGGTTTAGGGGTCCAAACTTGGAGCGCAGTCTGCCCTTTGGGGACCCTTGAACTATTGTATTTATAAAAATAAAAAAAGGAATGAAGATTGCGAGGCCCCTGTGTGGTGCGAGGCCCTGTGCGACGGCACAGGTCGCACAGCCCTTCCGACGGGCCTGGTGGTGTTTATGTTTTAGAATAGAAATAATATATTCCTGTTTTTAAAAAGAGTTTGAAATAAATGTACCTTAACTACTTGTGCCAATAATTCACCCGGTTCACCAACCTCTGGCCTTCAATTGCGGAGAAGAACTAAAGGGTTCCAAACTCCTTTACACCATAGAACATCCATTCAATTATCTGTTGCCGGGAAATAGACAGTCTGAGCAGAGATAAGCAAATCTCGCAATTTGGTTACCTGGCTCCAACTCTTCTAAGGGAATCCAGAGTAATCCTAGGCTAGCAGAGAAACATCGCTCCAGCATGTCATGGATTTTCAGAACAGGAGGCGTGATCTTCTTGCGTGATTGAGTTCCAACTATTCCTACCTATTGTTCTTTGGTCATAAGCCTGTGACCATTTACAGTACTGTAGGTGAGAGTTTGAAGTGTACAGTAGATTAAAAATAGTTGAATAGTATTTATTTGTTAAGCCTAGAAACAAACAATGTAAACATTTTAAATTATATGCTTGGACAAATATCATGGTCATACTTTCACAAATAGGAGTGACAAAATACTACTGTACCTCGAACCTAACTGTCTGGTACTATCACCAGTCTTCACTTAATTTGCCAGCTTCAGCTTCAGATTTTCAAACAGACAAGTGAAAACGAGAGTAGCGCTCATCAATGTATTGGTTATTAATATAAGGGGTTATTAGGAGTGTCTGTAATGTGTGTGAATATTAAAGGTGAAAAACATTTACAAACAATTTACCATTTTAATTTCAAACAATTGTTTTTTAGTGATGATGCATGTTAGAGTATTTTATTTCCCCATCATGTTTTTTCATGGTTTTCTTGATTGAAAAATAATATGTTGGCCATTTTTAACGGTGACAAATTAAAAAAGTAAAAAGTAGCAGATGCTTTTTTTGTATCTACATAAACAAATGCTGAGATGTTCATGATTCAAAGCCTTACACAAATGTTAGTGAAGGCAAATCCAGACAGAATCTCGTCTGGTGCTGGAATGAATTTTTTTGCAGTTGGTTGATCTGCTGCATCAAAGACGCTGTGTGGAGAATGAAAATGAAATTCATCAGCTGTGGGTGAGGTAAGGGAGCAGAGGGTGATTCAGCAGCCCATGTTTAAAGTGTCTGTGCTCACGTCTGGCTGAGTTTGAGAGTTTTCTGTAAATTTCAAGAGACACACTTGTCTAACATTAGAGCTCTAATGTGCCGTATTGTCAGCTCTTTAGGAAAATGGGATGTTACGTGAATTTTATATATTTTTTCTGATACAAAAATTGGTAGGATTGTTGAAGTTTGCAGTTTTTTTATAAGTTGCACTAACAACCCTTTTTGCCATATAGATTGAGATAAGAATAGAATATGTGACTATTATGTGCACTATTTTACAATAATTCATAAATGTGTCCATGATGTAAAGGCTTATCCCTTTTACAGTAACTCAACATGAATGAATGCATTAATTCATCATGAGTCATTCATTTTTAACATCATGAACTCATGAACGCATACATTATTAATCATAACTTTTTGACCAGAGGCAATAAGGACTCTAACACTCATGATTCCTAATTATTCATGATATACAACATCCTATAACCGCTGCTATAGCTTTTACCCTTATTTAAAGTTAGAAGAAAACTTTGGTGGCTTGTGTGCACCACGGTGATAAGGTCAGAGGACTACGGTGTTCCCGTAGCCCTCAGTCCTGCTTCTGCCCCTCAGCGCAGTCTCCTCCTTTTGACAGGTTTAACAGGTTTGATATTTCTGCACTAGCACTTCAGCAGTCAGGAGTTCAGGTGGTTAGAAAAATGCTGCCTTAAAACATATAGCTTCTACATTGCGGACACCTATTGCTGGTTATTTTTAGAACATAACCCCTGATATTTGGCAACCACTGAATATGTTTATTTTGTCCAAGATGACTTTGGTAATGATGAGTCATCATGAGTTCATCATGAACTAATGTCTAGTTATTTTAAGTCTATTCCGCTTATCCTTCTAAAGAGGTTAAATATTGAATAACTGTCTAAATGACAATAAAGTTTCATAGGCTGTATCAAAGCATGACTACTTTAACCAAACCATTTGTCCAATGTTGACGCTGCACCTGATCCAACACAGACATGCAGCGGATGCTCTCACACAACCTCTCAAACTCGAACTGAACATGCAGGTAACATCTTTTGTGCAGAACATTACTCTCAGTCTTTTTGCTTTGTAGAAAGAAATAGTCTCTGCTGGTTTGTTTGGATTTGAGGAATAGTAAAACCAATCTTTGAAATCTGTATCGAAAAATGTATTTTGTGTTATCTTAAAGCAATGAAAGTTACACAATTTAATTGAATAAACTCCTAAAGAGATATGGAATTAGTGAGCGGGGTTTGATAGAATAAAGTGTAAATTTGTTTGAAAGAAATACATTTACTATTGGAAATACTTATCTTATCTAAAGAGATGTCTAAAGGCACTCTCGCCTCTCAGCAAGAAGGTCCTGTGTTCTAATCCCGGTCGGAACGGGACTACAAAACATGCACACTAGGTATAATCCTCAAAGTGCACCACATTATTTTTACCTTTAGAAACACAAATTAACTATACTAGCAACACATTACCAACAAGATTTTTTGTATTGCTAAGATATCCAGTGTGTGGTGGGTCCCAGCTTGTGTTGAGGGATGAAAAGTCATAATGATGTTCTTCAGTCTGATGATGCTGATACAGACAGAGACACGCACAAGTTGTGTTCTATGGAAAGATCAAAATCACTTACTCATATTTTAAAATTGTTATTATTTTTTGTTTATGTTACTAAAAGAGATAAAGACCAGGGCAGGAGTTTAAGGCCCAGGGGAGGGGTTAAGGCCCAGGGCAGGGGTTAAGGCCCGAGGCAGGGGTTAAGGCCCAGGGCAGAGGTTAAGGCCCGGGGCAGAGGTTAAGGCCCGGGGCCGTGGTTAAGGCCCGGGGCAGGGGTTAAGGCCCGGGGCAGGGGTTAAGGCCCGGGGCAGGGGTTAAGGCCCGGGGCAGGAGTTAAGGCCTTGGGCAGGGGTTAAGGCCTTGGGCAGGGGTTAAGGCCCGGGGCAGGGGTTAAGGCCCGGGGCAGGGGTTAAGGCCCGGGACAGTGGTTAAGACCCGGGGCAGGGGTTAAGACCCAGGGCAGGGGTTAAGGCCCAGGGCAGGGGTTAAGGCCCAGGCGACAGTAGCTCAGTTGATAGAGCATTGCCCTTTGAGCCAGAAGGTCGTGGGTTCGAGCCCGACAATCGACTCCCACTGTCTTTGCGGCTGTAAAGTGCCAAACTGCCGTTGTGTCCTTAGGCAAGTTTAGAATGAGTCTGGTGTGTGAATGGTTGGTGGTGGTCGGAGGGGCCGACGGCACATACTGGTTGCCTCGCTTCTGTCAGTGTGTCCCAGGGCAGCTGTGGCTACAGTAGTAGTTTATCACCACCGTGTATGGAGTGAATGAATAATGACATGTAAAGCGATTTTGAGTGTCCAAAAAAGCGCTATATAAAACCGATGCATTATTATTATTATCATTAAGAGCCGGGGCAGGGGTTAAGGCCCAGGGCAGGGGTTAAGGCCTAGGGCAGGGGTTAAGGCCAAGGGCAGGGGTCAAGGCCAAGGGCAGGGGTCAAGGCCAAGGGTAGGGATCATGGCCAAGGGCAGTGGTTAAGGCCAACACATTTGTGAGGTCTTAAGTCTCTTGGCTTCTCTCCCCTCTATCCACCCAGTGTGTGTGGAAGTTTGTTGAGAGGCTGCCGAGCAGTCGCCTCCATGGAGCTGCTGCAGGAGGGGCTGCTGTAGAAGGAGCCGCTGCAGGAGGAGGCGGGGGGGCTTTGTGTTGCCTAGACCGCTCTGCCTCTCTTAGTGCATGTAGCTCTCCCTTGAGGTTGAGTGTGAGTTGCTGCTCTTGTTGCAGCTGAGCCCGGAGCTCACGGCACTCAACTATCTGCTTCTCCACCTTGTTATTGTGCAGAAGAAATTGGCTCCGGAACAAGTTCTCGCGCTCGGTCATGTCTCTCTTAAGGAGGTGAATGTACTTTTCCTTTTCTTTTAGTCTGGCATCAATTTGCTCACACTGGTCCCTCAGCCTGGCTTCGTTCTGCTCATACTTGGCCTTCAGTCTGGCTTCATTCTGCTCGTACTGGTCCTTCAGTCTGGCTTCATTCTGCTCATACTGGTCCTTCAGTCTGGCCTCGTTCTGCTGACACTGGTCCTGTTGGTCCTTCAGTTGTAGATGGAGCTGGTTGACGGCTTGTTTGAGTGAAGTCACATTGTCTTGCAGTTGTGTTTGTGAGTGTTCCTTCTCACACAGTTGCTGACACATTTCCCTGACGCGCTGATCCAAACGCACCTCACAGTCTCTGCTATCCTGAAGAAAGCTCTCCTTTGCAATTAGCTCCTGCTGCACGACTTTGACTCTCTTCTCTAGGTCCTGGAGATCTTTGAACCTGACCTTCCTCTCCAGCTGCTCTAGAAGCTCCACATTCTTAAGTCTCTCCTCAGTGAGTCCATGGAACAGATCCTGTGTGGTCTGCTCTTGAGTCGATAGCTTCTCCTCAAGCTGTTGAATCTTTCGCTCACTGACTTCAACAGATTCCTGGTACTTGCGGTTGAGTTCATCCTCCCGCTGAAAATATTGCTGAACCAGTTCCTCTGAAATAGTTATCTGGTCTCTGAGTTGTTGGTGCAGCTGATGAGACCTCCTTCTCTCCTTGCTCAGACTTTGCTGCAACTTTTGGTTGGTGCTGCAGTGAAGCGGTCCAACTGGCTGGACCATCTTCAGGCAGAGGTCTTGTCTCTGCAACCTGCAGTTGGTCCTCATTTGCATTTCTGAATATGCACTAAACTATGCGCTCAAATTAGCACAGTAGAGTATTCTATATAACACTTTTTGGACTACCTTCTTGGATATGCTCTGAGAATACTTTTTCAATATGCTCTTTGAATACCTTCTTGATTTTGCTCTGAGAATACCTTCTTGAATATGCTCTGAGGATACCCTATTGAATGCTCTGAAATACCTTCTCAGACCTGACAACTGTCTAATGAGAACACCCCAACACTGTCTGACAAAGAGTTCCGTGTGATGACATATATGACCAGAACGTCATGACGACACAAAACCATGGTTACGATGGAAATGTTGTGACAAGAGATCATGGACCAACGTTGTCATGACAATAGCAATGAGTTGTACTAATTCAAATATGTAATTCATAGTGGACGGTGTGTTGAGTTCTAAATGTTTTACAAAACGTGTATAGAGTGTATAACAATTCACCTGACTTTTGTCAGGCTGTACATATTTGACATTTATACATACCCTCAATTTCTCATACAGGGATCAAGAACTTACATTTTATATTGTGTTTAAGTACTGTCATTAAAATCCCTGCAGAATTCACTTAATTGTGATAAATCCTAAAAGTTTGATTCATCTGATTGTATATACATTGACAAATTTGATGCAACAGTAAATTAGATGTTCAATTAAAACTAACTTGAAAGGGGATACATACAGCTACTACAGCCACTGATACAGTTAGTACAATTTAGGAAACTTTAGAAGAGTTATAGAGTCGTAGTGGTAGAGGCTGGATGGACCATCTTCAGTCCTCTATTGGTCTGTCCAAGCGCAGCTACAGAAGTAGCACACAATCACCTTGTAGGAAAGAAAAAAAGGCTAATACGTTTTATGAAAAGTGCTGAGCAACCTTAAATTACCCACTTCACTCTGCAAAAGAAGTATGCAAGAGCCCCTAAGTTGTATGCATGGCTAAAAAGAACTGTTTTCATCTTGGATTTTAACTTTGTCAGAGTTGAAGCCTGTTTGGGACACATTTCCAGATTTTACCTGCATGTATCTGAAATTCTCCCTACCCATGTTTAGTTCTGACTGTGTGCAGTGGAGTCCAAGTTGGTTCTTATGGGACAAGTCACATTATGTACTTTGGTGCTATAGGCCATGGAGAGAGTTCTACACAAGCAGAGCTGATTCTAAGTATTTTCTCTGAGCCACAGGAAGCCAGTGCAGAGATCTGAGAACTGGACAAATGCCATTGTACTTCCTGGTTCTAGTCAAGACTCGTTGCAGCATTTTGAACAGTGCAGACTGTTACTGCAGCTTGTTTTGAAGAGTTAAACCAAACACGTATTACTTGTCATAAACATATATATATATTTTTTAAAGGCCACACATGTTTAAACACCGTATGTGGCCAAATGCAATGTCTGGGAAAAAAGGACACACACATCCATCCTTAGTGATCAAAGGAGGAAACACAAACATTTTACAATAAAAGCATTTATGATTGTATTCTGTTGTATACTGTTGTTACTTGAGTTGTTGAAAGATTCATTATAACAGAAGCAGAACAAGTTAGGAATGACAGACATTGAGTCTAAGCTCTCATTATTTGGATTTTTAAAACGAAGCCTTGATATCAACAAAAATATATTGCGCTTTGGTCTCTTGTGTTGTTGAAATCTATGACACCTGTGGATCATTGATATGTTTTCTGCCTTGACGTTGATTCACACTCAACGTTTGCAAACAGCGTTTTCGTTATTTCTCTATTCAAGCCTCAATGTGTGAAATGTTAACCAAATCACATGTGTTTCACATCTAATCCAACAAATGTCAGTAAATACCAAAGGTGTTATTTATTAGGTGGGTGAACAATCTTATTTGTAGAATATAAATAACTCCAGCATCCATGACTCACACAATATGCAACTTGAAGTATGTAAATATACCTGCAGGTTGGAAATAAACAGATTATGATGATAAATGATAAAAGAAAACCATTACAGCACATTCAAACCTCATTAAAGTTGATATTGGAAAGGATTTAGAAGGCTAAGGATCGGAGATGTTATATTTCACATTATTGGTGTGTTTATGCAAATTAACTTCAGACAGCACTGCAATTATTGTCTTTGGTCCCCAGAAACAAAGAGAGAACGTCATCTGTCACCTAGAGTCTGTCTCCCTAAAACCTGGACTCAGACTTAAATTTTAATAGCCACATTAAATCAGTTACATCAGCAACTTTTTACAATCTAAAAAACATTGCCAGGATCAAAAAAGGTGTCTAAAGCAGACTTGGAGATTCTTATCCATGCATTTGTCTCCAGTAGGTTAGACTACTGCAATGGCCTGCTCACAGGTCTGTCCAAACAGGCTGTAAAACAGCTGCAGTACATTCAAAATGCAGCAGCTCGAGTCCTGACTAAAACCAGGAAGTACGACCACATTAGTCCAGTTCTCAGGTCTCTGCACTGGCTTCCTGTGGCTCAGAGAATAGATTTTAAATCAGCTCTGCTTGTGTACAAGTCTCTCCATGGCCTCGCACCAAAATATATTAGTGACATGTTAGTACCATACGAACCAGCCCGGACTCTGAGGAGCACAGGGACTGGACTCCTGTTAGTGCCCAGAGTCAGAACTAAACATGGGGAGGCTGCTTTTCAGATTCATGCTGCTAAAATCTGGAACAATCTTCCTGAAAGTGTGAGACAGGCCTCCTCTCTGACAATGTTTAAAACCAGGTTAAAAACAGTTCTGTTTAGCTGTGCATACAACTGAGGGATTTTATATGTTTATCTTTCTTTTTAATATGAATTGCGCTATACAAATAAACTTGCCAGTACTAACCAGGCCCTAGTACTGTGACCTCTGGGCAAGGCAATTCACCTACATCACCTAGAATGAGTCTGGTGGTGATGGATTACTGTGAGGCAAGATTGAGGCAAGATTACTGCTTGCCTCACTTCTGTCAGTTTGCCAGAGGGCAGCTGTAGCTACAGTAGTAGTTTATCATCAGTGTGTATGGAGTGAATGAACAATGACATTGGACATAAGTGTCCAAAAAAGCGCTTTATAAATCCGAAGCATTATGATTATTATTATTTTGAGAAGATACACACACAAGAACAAAATTACAATTAAATAATATCTGGAATAAAAGAAAAAACAAAATAATGTAGTATCTGACTTTTATTTTTCTAATTTGTTTTAGCACACTGCAAAGCATCTTTATTATGACCTAAGACAAAAGTGCTTCAATAACAATACTCCCGGTGTTCTGTTCTATATAGACCAAGGTGCCACTTCTTTAACAAAACCCTATTCCTTTAAAACATGCTAAGGGGACTGTCACCTTTAATTAAATTGCAGCAAGAACAAGGAAGTACAAGGACAGCTGAAGGAGAGAGCGTCAGGGAAACATGTCCTCCGTCACTACAACCTGTCGCCCGCTCGCTCCAGACAAAAGCATGAATAATTAATGCCTCTGTCTTCACAAAATATGAAGTCGCGCTCCACACTGTAAAAAAAATACTATTTTGTCACATTTAACACGACTTCCAGTTATTCTAAATATAGGTCTATTTTGACGATGCTAGATATTTTTGTGAACTATTTAAATACATTAAAAAAAACAGTAAGTTGTCCTGGTAATGATTCGGGTTGCAGAGTTTTAGAAGAGCTGCAGCTTGATCAAACAGAAGTAGATCCGAGACTGTGGAGGAGAGAAAGGAGAAACAGGAGATATTACGAAAGGAAAAGGAGGCAGAGCGGGTGATGTTATAGATGTGATAGATGTGATAGTGGAAAGGAAGTGTGCTGTCGAGGATGACACCCAGACTCCTAACTTGTGCAGAAAGACAGTGCAGTTGAAAATGGAAATAGAAAAACTGTTGGATTTGGATAGAGTGGAAAGTGCGCCTACAAAGAGGACTTCAGTTTCAGAGCTTGTTTTAGAGTTTAAGGATGTTGGAGGAGAACATTTCGAACCTCTGTGATCACAGGTGTCACGCTGGTCCAGAAAGGGACATTGTTGCTGCAGGTTTGGTTGAGAGGTAGAGCTGGGTGTCATCTGTGTTGTAGTGACAGTTAATATTGTGTTTGCAAAATATTAAACCAAGAGGGAAAATGTGGATGATGAAGGGGAGGGGTCCCTTGACAGAGCCCTGGGGCATCCCAGCTGTGGCAGGGAAAGAGTCAGATTTGTGACATGATGGTTTGTGACTTAAATCCGTCTATATTACTCAGATGTTACTTTCAGTTAAATCCAAGCAGAGCCAAAGTAATTTTCTCCAAAAGAGAAAATCAAAACAATAATAATTCAAAATATCTCAATATGTCTTCATGTTAAAAAGTTAAAACAAAATAAAAGCCACTGATGCAAGAGATGAGCTCTAATTACATAAATTACTAGAAAACACTAAAACACTTACTAGCTAATAGGTATTTTTTGTGTAGTGAAATGAATAAATATACCCTTTGTAACAATTAACAACTGCCATAGCTTTTCTTAAATTAAATATATATTTGTTTTTCATCTAGATAAGATAAGATATTCCTTTATTTGTCCCAGTGGGGAAATTTCAGATTAAAAGTAATAATGCATCGGTTTTATATAGCGCTTTTTTTGGACACCATAAACACATGTCATTATTCATTCACTCCAAACACGGTGGTGATAAACAACTTCTTTAGCCACAGCTGCCCTGAGGCACACTGACAGAAGCGAGGCAACCAGTATGTGCCATCAGCCCCTCCGACCACCATTAACCATTCACGCACAACAGACTCATTCTTGGCAATGGGGGTGAAGTAAGTAAGTAATGTTTGCTGTCCTCGCCCCAAGCTACTGTCTTTGCAAGGCTAGACTGCTAGATAACGGTGCTCCAATAAACAGACTCCGTTCTTGTTCTTTGATTTATTGAAGAATGGCCTCAACCATTGTCCTCTTAGACCAACCGTAAAGCTGTAATACAAACAAATGTCGCGTTAGCTACGAGGTAACGTCCAGCTCTCCGTTATTACAGGCTAATAACATGCTAACAAGCAACTCTGCTCTTAACTTAAACAAAAGTTAACGAAAAAATACAATTTACGCTCCAAACCCGCACAGAAATACATATTCACACACACAATACTTACAGACAAATATTGTCCAAAGGCAACATGCTTTTTGTGGGGAAAATGCACTTAGGATGCGAACTGTTCTGTATCGCGTTCGGCCATCTTGGAATTCTCATGCGCGGCTATCAAGATCACCCGAGAACTGACACTTCGCGGCCAGAGGGGGGCACTATTTACAAGGCTATAACTTTCAATGGGCAGAACACTCCCCGTCTGGTGCAATACAAATTGTACCACTATTTATAACATTTAGAACATTAAACATTTTGAATAAAAAATAAACAAAACAAAAAACAACTGTTACACATTCAATTATCATCTGGCAAAAGTAAAACCATTTCTGCAATTGGTCTCAAAAATACTTTCACATTTCCATCTTTCCCAGTTTTAACTTCTGCTTTTCTAGTCTTTTTGTCCTTACTCTCAATCGTTTTTATGACTCGTCCCATAGACCAGTCGTTTCTGTGTGCCAAAGAGTCTTTCAACAACACAACGTCTCCAACTTTAACGTTTGGTTTATTGTCAGTCCATTTCCTTCTTTGTTGTAAGGTGGAGAGATATTCACTTTTCCATTGTTTCCAAAAAGAGTCTGCAAGACACTGTACTTGCTTCCATTGCTTTGAATAGAGATCCGCCGGTGCAAAACTCCCTGTTGGTGCGGATAGTGCATTGGTTTTTTGGGTAAGTAGCATTGCTGGTGTTAGAAGGGTCGGATTGTCTGCGTCTGTAGACACTGGTATGAGTGGTCTTGCATTCATTATTGCCATCACTTCTGCCATGAATGTACTCAACACTTCATGTGTGAGTTGAATATGTGAAGCTTTTAATAGGATACCGTCCAAAATCCGTCTGGCGACTCCAATGAGTCTCTCCCAAGCCCCACCCATGTGTGAAGAGTGGGGGGAGTTAAATAGCCAGGTACATCCTTTTTCTTGCAGGTACGTGTTGAGTGTTGTGTCTTTGTGGTAAATTTTCAGTTCATTGCAAGCTCCAATGAAATTAGTACCACGGTCAGAACGAAGTATCTGTGCTGGTCCACGGACACTGAAAAACCTTCTCAGTGCATTTATAAAGCTTGATGTTGACATTGATTCTATTAGCTCTATGTGGACAGCTCTGGTGGACATGCAGGTGAAAAGTACAGCCCAGCGTTTACTGTCAGCACTTCCTCCCCTGGTGCGGCGTGTAGTGACTGACCAAGGACCAAACACGTCCAGTCCTACACTGGTGAAAGGCGGCATAGGTGACAGCCTATCCTCAGGTAAGTCAGCCATCTTTTGAGTCTGCAGCTGTCCTCTTAGCTTGCGACAGAGAACACATTTGTGAATAACAGAAGATACAAGTCTTTTACACCCTATGATCCAGAATCCAGCTCCTCGGAGTGCTCCTTCTGTTATGTGGCGACCCTGGTGTGCTACCTTCTCATGGTAGTATCTCACAAGAAGTACAGCGGTGTGAGCATTATGTGGGATAATAAGTGGATGTTTTTCGTCTTTTGTCAGATTTGCATGTTCCAGGCGACCTCCTATTCTGAGGAGTCCGTCTTCATCAATGATTGGGTTTAACTTTTTCAAACTACTTTGTTTTTGAAGTGTCAGATTATTCTTAATGCATCTGTACTCGTCTTTGAATGTTTCACACTGCACTGTGTGAATGATAAACTTAGCTGCTTTGGTCAGCTCCTCTGCAGTGTTACTGTCATTAAAACTCTGCCATCCTTTACTTTTTGTGTCTGTTTTCTTGTATGACGCTGCTACGCGTTTTAGTGATGCCATGGTGTGACACAGTCTCATCCAATGAGAAAAGTTTTCAAAACGATGTGAACGTAGTTGTGTTTCTGAGGTATTTGTGATAAAAGTCTTGACCTCAGATCTGATTTCTGTATCTGTGTCAGGCTCAATGAGACTGAAAGGGTCAGTGTGCGATACCTCTACACTCTGAAGTGTCATAAAGGAAGGGCCACTGAACCAGTTGGTGTGTGGTAAAGTGGCAGCTGCAATCGGTCTGGTGGCATTGTCTGCTGGATTGTCACTCGTGTTTATGTAATGCCACTGTGCAGGATGTGTTGTCTTTCTGATTTTTGTCACTCTGTTAGCTACATAAGTGTAGAACCTTTTTGTATTGTTGTGTATGTAGCCGAGCACTATTTTACTGTCCGTAAAAAACTTGACAGTGTCCATCTCAATGTCCATTTCGTCTCGAAGAAGTTCAAACATCTCCACAGCTAAAACTGCTGCACATAACTCCAATCTGGGAACTGTGTGTGCAGGCCGTGGAGCTACTTTTGATTTTCCCATGACAAAGCCTGTATGCCACTGACCTTCACTGTCGAGGGCTCTGAGATACGCTACCGCTCCAATTGCAATAGTAGATGCATCTGAGAATATGCACAGTTCTTTCCTCACAGCAGCGGTCTGGGAGAATGGCAGGTAGCATCTTGGTATTTGCAACAGCTCAAGATCCTTTAAGGAGCTTCTCCAACTGTCCCATTCCTCTTTCTTTTCTGCTGGAAGTGGTTCGTCCCAGTCGTTTTGCTCTGTGGTTAGTTCACGGAGAAGAACTTTTCCCTGCATGGTGATAGGTGACACAAAACCTAGTGGGTCATATAAACTGTTTACAGTGGCCAGTACACCTCTCCTGGTGTAAGGCTTTTTCTCATTGCTTACATGGAAAGTAAAACAGTCATTTTCTAGATTCCAGAGGACCCCTAAACTTCTTTGAAGAGGTAAATTGTCCAACTCTAAATTTAAGTCCTTTAAATCTTTTGCTCGTTCGGTTGCAGGAAACGCTTCCACTACTTTGCGATCGTTAGAAGCTATTTTATGCAGTTTTAAATTTGACTCTGCCAACATGTTTTGTGCATTTGTCAATATCTCCACAGCTTCCTCTGTGACGTTGCTGTGGATCCAAGTGCGTCGTCAACGTAGTAGTTTCTCATCACAAAATGCTCTGTATCTTGTCCATGTTCCTTTTTACCTTCAGCTGCAGCACGCCTCATGCAGTATATTGCCACAGCCGGAGAAGGACTATTTCCAAAGACATGGACCTTCATTCTGTAGTCGCATATGTCTTTATTCATATCATTGTCCTCATACCAAAGGAATCTTAAATAGTCCCTGTGATCCTCTCTGACTACAAAACAATAAAACATCTGCTGTACATCAGCCGAGAACGCTACAGGTTCCTTCCTAAATCGCATGAGCAAACCGAGTAGCGTGTTGTTGAGGTCAGGCCCACTCAGTAAGACTTTATTAAGTGACTGTCCTTCAAACTCTGCACTTGAGTCAAAAACTACTCTTAGTTGGTCCGGTTTTTGCGGATGATACACACCAAAGGACGGTAAGTACCAGTGTTCATTGTAAGTGTCCAGTGGTGGAGCGCGTTCCGCATGGTCATTGTTTAGCATGTTCTGCATAAACTCTGTATATTGTCTTTTCATTTCAGGTTTGCGGTCCAGTGTCTTTCGTAGAGACTGGAGACGTGTGAGCGCCTGTTGTCGGTTACTTGGGAGGCGTGATCTGGGGGAGCGAAATGGCAATGGCGCCACCCAGCTGTTTGCTTCGTTTTGATACACTTCTTTTTCCATTATGTCCATAAAGTCTTTATCCTCCACTGACAGTGCTGGTTTATCATCATTTTCTGTATTCTCAAAAACAGTTTGTCCAAGGTAGTTCACATGCACATTATCATTGACTTTTGAAGGATTTGAAATGGTGTTGCTGTAACCACTTTGTGTCTCTTTTATTTGGAATGTGTTTGGGCATGGGCTTAAATAGGAAGCTCGCCCATTTTGCAGGACATGTGTTTTTAACACATTCACATTTGGAGGTTTGTGAGTTTTTCCCAGACAGGCTTCACCCACTATAACCCACCCTAAGTCTAAACGCTGCGCATAGGGCATACTGTGGGGACCATTGATTTTCTCTCTAACTTTATGTACTTGTATGATGTCCCTTCCCAATAGCAGTAGGATTGGCACTTGCTCTTCTACTGGGGGTATTTTGTCTGCCACCGTGCGCAAGTGTGGGAACTGCATAGCAACTTTCGATGACGGAATTTCCTTCCTATTGTCTGGAATCATATCACACTCAATCATGTTCGGCAATGGAAGTATTACTTTACCATCTACCGACTCTATTATGAAATTTGCTGCCGTTCTGCCTACCTTATCTGACAGTCCTGAGCATGTTCTGAGAGTGTACATGTCTGGAGCAGTCTTAATATTGAAGAGCTCAAAAAACTGTGACTTGGCCAGTGACTTGTTACTTTGTTCGTCAAGCACAGCGTAAAGTTTTTTGGCTTGTTCTCTTTTGCCAGCAGGATAGACAAACACTGGACTTATCTTAGAGCACGAATGTGGGCTGTCTGTGCCACCACAGATTTCAGTGCATTTAGAGACTACAGAGACACTGGTGCTATCCTGTGTCTCCCCGCCATCATCTTTGTCAGGCGTTGTGCTCTCTGCAGGAGCAGGGGGTGGACCTGGGTGTAACGCAGTTAAATGTCTGTCACTACCACAGTCCGTGCACTTTGTTTCTATTTTGCAGTCTTTAGCGATATGCTGTGTAGAGCTACAGCATTTAAAACAGATTCTGTTATCCTTTAGAAATAACTTGCGTTCTTCTAGTGGTTTTGCCCTAAAGGTTTTGCACTTTTTAAGCGGATGAGGTTTCTTGTGAATCGGACAGAGTTTTTCTGGGTTTTCCATGGGCCTAGTGTAAGTGTTATGTGCTGAAGTAAAATCTGGAATATCTGTTTTATGCACACTTATCACTTGCCTGTTATTACCGCCAAAACCTTTTTCTCTTTTGTAACTTGTGTTGGTGCTGGCAGGAGATGTGATGACAAAGCTGGGGTCATTTCTTATTTTAGCCTGTTGTCTCACATAGCGGGAGAAGACGCTGAAGGGGGGAAAGGCAACTTTGTGTTCCTCCTTGTACCTGGCGCCTGTTGAAATCCACTTCTCCTGCAGACCATAGGGCAGCTTGTCCACAATGGGGTTCACTCCCCGCGCTGTGTCCAAATATGAGAGGCCTGTCAAATATCCCCCATCTTTGGCACATTCTATTTCCTGTAGAATGTCTCCCAGCTCCCTTAACTTCAGATTGTCTCTATTATTGAGTTTGGGAAACTGTTCTATCTTTTTTAGCAATGCGTTTTCTACAACTTCAGGGGACCCATAAGTTTCCTCAAGTCTTTCCCACACAAGTGTGAGGGCTGCTGTTGGGTTGAATACGTGTACTGAACGTATTCGCTTTGCTTGCTGACTTGACTCAACTCCAAGCCACTTTATTATTAGATCCAATTCTTCTTGCGCGGTCACATTTAGGTCTCTTATAGTGTTTTGAAATGATGCTTTCCACGCCCAGTAATTCTCTGGGTGGTCATCAAATTGTAAAAGTCCTGTGCTAAGCATTTCTCGCCGTGTCAGGTACCTTGTGATGTCTTGCACACCTGGTGGTGAATATGGGGTATCGTATGCATATAGTTTGGGTGGAAGTAATGTTTCTTTGAGGGGTATCTTCTCTTCTTCTTTGATGCACACTTTACTCTGTGTGCTGTTTTTGTCCATAGATATTTCACCTTGTTCATGTCCTGCTTTATGACTCGACTGAGGACCTACTTGGATGGGCATTCCCTCAAAGCAGTAACTTGCATGTTCTTGTACATAGTCTTCTGTGCGTTTGCTTGCATTGAAAGGTGGTCCTACTATGACTTGGCTTCTTTCCGATTCAGCAGGATCCTCCACTTCTTCATATGCAGCAGCTTCTGCCTCCGCAACTGCTACCGCCTTTTCACAGTTCAACATATGTAAATTAGCTTCTAGTTCAGCTTTCTGTTTAATCATGAATGCTTCTTTTTGAGAGAATGAGAGTAGTGCACGTGCTGCGTCTGCTTTAGCTCTGGCTTTTAGGGCTGCAGAGCTGACAGATGAATAAACAGAAGGGCGTCTGGATTTATGTGAACGTATAGACTTGGCCTGTGTGTCCACATTGTCCGTGTTGTCCAATCTCTTTGCTGTGCTTTCTACTTCAACATTGTCTGTATTTTTTGCTTGCTCAGAACCATCTTCTTGTGGAACGGTCAGAAGATACTGTTGTCCTGACCGTAGACTCATGGTTTCTTCAGTGCGTTCTCCCGCGTGGTAGCTTTGCCTGCTGCGCTAGTGTCTCTTTACTTTGCTGTCCTCGCCCCAAGCTACTGTCTTTGCAAGGCTAGACTGCTAGATAACGGTGCTCCAATAAACAGACTCCGTTCTTGTTCTTTGATTTATTGAAGAATGGCCTCAACCATTGTCCTCTTAGACCAACCGTAAAGCTGTAATACAAACAAATGTCGCGTTAGCTACGAGGTAACGTCCAGCTCTCCGTTATTACAGGCTAATAACATGCTAACAAGCAACTCTGCTCTTAACTTAAACAAAAGTTAACGAAAAAATACAATTTACGCTCCAAACCCGCACAGAAATACATATTCACACACACAATACTTACAGACAAATATTGTCCAAAGGCAACATGCTTTTTGTGGGGAAAATGCACTTAGGATGCGAACTGTTCTGTATCGCGTTCGGCCATCTTGGAATTCTCATGCGCGGCTATCAAGATCACCCGAGAACTGACACTTCGCGGCCAGAGGGGGGCACTATTTACAAGGCTATAACTTTCAATGGGCAGAACATAATGTATATTTACAATTTTTGGCACATTTTTACAGACCAAGGTCACCCAAAGCGTTTTAAAATGTTTAGAAGTGTCTTGCCTAAGGACACAACGGCAGTTTGGCACTTTACAGCCGCAGGCGCCCCACTGTGGCTGGTGTTCCTAGAGGTTAAGTGTCTTGCCAAGGACACAACGACAGCAGACAATGGGAGTCGATGGAGAAAGTCTTGTGGTGGGCTCAAACCCACAACCTTAAAGCTCAAAAGCCAATGCTCTACCAACTGAGCTACTGTCGCCCAGTGGCATCACCTTTAAAAGACACAGGCGGTGAGTTAGACGCTCTTCAAGGATCCAGGGAACAAGACAAAAGAATGTTTACACATATCAGAGAGCCTCAGATTCCCTCCTCCTACTTTTTCATGTCACAACATTGTTCCCACATCAGAAATAGCTCCTTGTTCCTTGTTGTTCTTAGATCCACATTGTTATTTCGATTTTCTGGCACAAACCGGTGTTCTGTCAAAATGGTCTGCCCGTCGGGATGAGCTCCCTCAACTGTTTATAATGTAAAACCTGCACATGAAAACCTGCGCATGATGCAATCCAAGACTCAACAGGAAAGGCACTGCTATCACACAGTAGCAGTGTGGTGTCACAGAAACAGCTGACTACTTAAACCAAACTTTACACAAAACTTTGATTCTTAAAACCCACATATAACAACATAGAACCATCAACATCTCACCTCAAATTGCATTAAAAGTGACATTTGTGTCTTTATTCGTTAGTATTTAAACTTTTTACACAACTCACGGACTGTATGTCCGCCATCTTGGATTGTGAGAAGCACATGCGCAGGTTTGCATTACATCATAAACAGCTGAGGGAGCTCATCTCGACGGGAAGACCGACTCGACAGAACACCGACACAACCACGCCAGACTTCATGACTTTTTACAAAACTTCATCCAAACTCATTCTAAAGTAAGCTGTAAATGCATTGACTTCTATAACATTCACTCCGTTCACTTCTACAGTTAATCTGAAGCCAGCGGTCAAACTCTGCCTTGCAGTGAGACACTAAACGCATCCTCCCGTTTGGTTTTAGGTATTTGTCCTTGTCTGGCCTCATGTCGCACATTTTAATGAGGCAGATGGATAAATAATCAGGTTTTATGTGGGAGTCTGCGTGAAACAAAGTGCTTTTTATTGCTTTAAAATTTAATTCTTGACACATTTGCCAGAAGTGTTCTTTGTTGATATGACGTATTAATTTTGGCAGTCATGAATTTTTATTTCCCGAACAATGAAAATGTGGAATAATTAGTATTTGTGATGGAAGTGCTGTTTTATGTTCACTTGTAACTGGCTTTTTTAGTATTTTTATTTATTTATCTTGGGGCAAGTGCCAATGTGGTAAAAATGTGTTTATAGCTTAGTTATTTTGGTCAAAAACCAATGTTCACTTTGCATAAACATTTCTTTCTAGTTAAACCACACATTTAACAACATCATAAAATGTTGTAACACAATTCATAAAAAAATAATAAAAAAAACTGTGATAAAAAATAAGTACATTTCAGTTTTTTTAATGTAAAAATTAACTTACAGTACTTCAAATCTCTCTCAGAGTTGTTTTTACAGTGATTTATAAGTTTGTTTAGTTTTTATTTTACAAAGAGTTCACAGCCACTTCTGTTTGTACCTAAAATGTATTTATGTATGTATTTTTGAGACCTGCTGCTTTGTCTGCACTTTGATGTGATGTTTTTGACCGATTTTAAATGTTTAACAAATACAATGTATTATTCTCATCGATTCAACCAACAGAAATAACACAGATACTGTAAGACATACATCCAGTCCCCATACAGGCCATTCAAGTTTGAAATCTAAAACCTGGGGCCATAAAACAAGTATATTCAATCAGTTCCATATTACTGACCCTAATCCAGGAGAACTCAGTCAATAGTTTAGCCCCATCTTGTTAGAATGAAATTACAGATGAAAATCGACTTCTGCTTCAGAGCTCACTGTGCTTGAGATCAACAGCAAACACACGTAACAGAATTTAGAGGTAGAAGGTCTCACATTGCAATACATTATGTTTAAATGCAAAATGGTTTGGGTCATGGAACAGGGCCTATTGGAGTTCAGTATCTCTCAAATTACTAAATTAAAATATACTTACTATTTATTTACATTTCATATTGATATAAAATGAATAATATACTGTATAACAAAATATGGATTTTCTCTCTGGAGAGACAGGGGCCAAAGTAAATATTCTCAAACTCATGTGTGAGCACCAATAACAATGCAATTCAGTAGATCTCTAAAGCTAAAAAAAGCCAAAATCAACAATTGCGTTCTGTTTGTAATATTTGTATTTCAATCCTACACGTTTGAGTATCCAAACCTCTTGAATTCAGTTCCTCGCATTCCTAAGTTGTCAACAAGGCAAAGGTATTATGCTAAACTGCTTGTCATTTTGTAATATTACTATTACCTTTGACTGCTCGCCTGTCAGTCAAAACTCAGGGATTTTCTCTGTTTGTGTCACTCGTCCTGAACAGTTCAACAGTTCATAGACTTGTCACGTCAGTCAGCGGCGTCACTTTGTTTTGGAAAAGCATTGCCTTTAGTGTGAAACATTTGTAAACGCCAAGAAGATCCCATTCATATTCATTGGCACTTTGTACTGAAATAGAACAAGTGCAACCTCACATTCACTCTCGCAGTCACACTGTAGAGGAACACATTCAAACCCGTTACACTTTATACTAAAACCGTCCTAACGAGTTCTCACATGCACGTACTTTGTGGCTTCTGTCACTTCTGTGGAACATCTTTCGCAGACATAAAAGTGATAAAGAAAGGATAATTCTTGCTCAGCCAATGAGCTCTCAGCCAAAGTTTCCAATAGGGGTACTAAAAAGGCTCTTTCTTACAAAAATATAAACAATTTAAATTTTTGCTAATACAATAAAAGCAGCATGTCGTTTGACTTCTGCATGAATTTTACTATTTAAAGTAAAACTGTGTAAGATTTTCTTCAAGTCATCATTAAATGCCGCTAATTTGTCAAAAGGCAATAATAAACCATGCTCTTTTTGAATACTTCTTTATCTGATAACAGTAGTTCAGCCGAGATATTTGAATTTCAATATTAGTTTTACAGCCCTTAAATCTTGTTATTGTTTTTGTTTTCATTTTGAAGTCCCGCTTTCAAGGGTTTCTATAAGGGCCTTTGCTAAAAAGGTGTTGGTTGAAGTTTTGCTGTTGACAAAACTCTTGTCTATTCAGTTATTGTGGTTTCAGCTGGATCTGTCAGCATATCTGGCAACCTGAGTCAGGGAGAATAGGAAAAGTTGCAGTATCACTTTTGGTCAGATTTTTACATAGTGGTCCTTTTAAGATTCTTTTAGTTGGAAAAAAACTAACAAAAAATCAATAGTTTTTTCAGCGTTATACAACGTTTCAGATAGAATGGGGTTTGTTTATACAAAAAGGTTCCTGATGTTAGCATGAATTGATCTAAAACAATTCTAGGTCTGTTTGTGTAAAAGGAACGATTTTGCAATACAGTATGGTTAAAAGAAGTACATTTAGCATAAAATGTTCTTAATATACAGAACACAATCAACAGTGCGTTACAAGATCCTATTCATTCATTTGTACAATCAGTTATTATTTTCTCCATCCTACAATCAGTTAATCCCAAAATGAGAAATGCATCAGCCATCTTAAAGCTGCACTAACTGACTTTTTTTGCTCGCCCTCCCCGCACCCACAAATCTATCGCCCCCCACTACCCCCCTCCCCCTCAACCTGTGCTCATCTGCTAATTGTATACGGAGCTCAGGTCTCACAATATGGATCGCACATTTGAACGTGGATGGCCTGCCCATAGAATGATAGAACCGGGAAGCACGGAGGAACAAGACTTTCTTATGGATGGCTGTTTCGCTGTGTAAGCAGTAACCGGTAATGAATACACAGGAAGTTTCAGGTTAGCCTCCGCCACTTCTAGTCCCGAAACAAATTCTCTTCCTTGTTGCACGAAAACGCAATCTAAAATAAAATGACTCGCCAGCACAAATCTGCGCTACTTTTTCTTCAAAAGGACGTATATCCTAATGTACTGCATGGATATGGATTGAATTTTCGTAATGAATACAAAAATAAAGTGAGGTAATGCAGCTTTAAGACTTAAGATTCCATTGACCATGTACAATATATTTTCCATGCATCCTTGATCTGGATCTTGACTTCTCTCTCTCTCTCTCTCTCTTCTTCTCCAGGGCTTGAGTTCTTTCACTTTTTTTTACCACTAATTACCCGGCAACCGTCCCCACTAATTGTCAGAGCGGATTTTCATTTGAAGTCTATAAATATCGGAGAAGGCGAAGGAGGAAAGGCCGAGCATGGAGGGGGTCACCAGCTTTGATGTGCAGTCTTAACCTGGAGCCAGCTCTGCTCTCCTGGGAATACAGGCTCTTAACAACCAGAAAATTCACCAAGGATTTTATAATCACGTCAAACATAGAATCTTACATGTTTGGACTCACTCTGCTTCGCAATTAGTTTTTTTAAACATGGGCTGGATGTAGCAGAACTCAATGTGTGAGTGGGCACTGGCAGATGGTGAAACAAAAGAGAAACATGATAATACTGTGGGTTTGTAATGCGAATTGTATAAGACTACTCTAATTGAGTCAAACTGCATAAGATTCAGTGATACTGTGTTCAGGTCATGAAACAATGCTGCTCAGACGAGAAGAAAACGTCTCAGAATTACGCTTTTCAGGTTTAATTGTTAACAGGCCAATTAAAAATGAATTTTTGACAACTGTACACTTTTTAAAACAGAACAGCAACAGAAATGTTACATTAAAGGCCACGGATAAAAATACATTTGGTTTTTCCACACAGTTGCAAAAATAAAATATTGTGAACAACTCAACACAACATGCTGTTTTCTATCTTTTTAGACCAGGTGTATTTTGCATATTTAAAAAAGCCCCCCCGTAACCCTCTTTGGGTTATGAGCTTTCAGACTTTTCTGTCTGAAAATGCTGATCCAAAGATATGAAAGGAGCCAAAAATGTATTCATGTGAAATCAAGTGATCGAACCAAACTATCCAAACTGTTTGAGAGCAAGGAACGACTTATGTAGATGTATTGTGTACTTTGAAGCAGAATGCAATTACCACTGATAAATTCATATGTATTAAAACAAAATGATCAAATCAGACAAAAAGTTGACAGTTTATTTGAACGTTTCAAACTGCTAAGAACAAGTCTTGTGAGTCAATGTATGACTCTTTGGGTCTCTTCGAGATTAGGCGGTCATCTCTCCTTGATCTAAACTGAGACAGTAGCAAGAAAATTCTGGATGCAAAAACTAGTGATCAAACCAAACTTATTTGAGGAATATGGTTAGATCTTTTAAAATCTACAATATTGCTAGACCCCATCCATCAGACTCAAATTGTTTTATGAAATTGTGTGTGGAATATAACATGATTTCTTGATTGAACAAAGTGAGCGCTTGTATCATTACATGTAAAAAGATTGATTAGTTACATCTCAAAAGACAACATTAATCATACAAACTATACATCTACAAGAGTAATCTAAAAATGCTTTACAAGAAAAAAAAATTTCATTCATGCAGACTTATAGCTGGTTGCATCATACATTTAGACTTTCCTTGTGCAGCTCTGTGGCCAAGGAGAACTGCGGAGGGAACGTTTTCATCCACAGAATTAGCTTTGATAAATATGTTTTGCCACTGTTTGCAGCTAATGTCCTATTGGATGCTCTTAGTCGAGACGCTCTCTGCCAAAAAACTCCAAAGAGTAGCACTCAAATTAAACTGAAAAAAATCTCTGTCAGACACAAAACAAGTTGTGTCTAGTAATGTAACCTTTGAGTTTGAACTTTGGAAAGTTTTTGTAAAAGTGTGAGGATTCTTGCGGGTTTTTGAGGTTCCATGTTTAACGATACAGGGAGATAAATCATTAGCAGGTCTGATATGACATGTGAGGTAAAACAGATCGCTAAGAATGCCTAAAGATTATTGTATACAAACTCTGTATAATATGCATATCATTTCACCCAGCTCTGCTAGGGCTTGGAGCAAGAGTAAAGCAGGTAAGTCAAGTGTTTTAAATTTACAATAACATTAACTGAATTTGAAGTTGCAGACGTTTCTAGAATATTTGCACCATATGTAAACCCCATACTTGGCACGTATACTAATCACCAGTCTGCATAAAAGATTGTAAATATTATCGGACGTAGTGATGCCCGTTTCCTTCGTTGAAATGTATGTGTGATCAACGTATCTTTTAAAAACAACCGGGAGTAGTCCCTACCGCAGGAAAAGTGTGAAAAAACTGTGTCATTTGCGCTACGAGTTAGCCGACACGAGTTGTTATTGGAGTGGAAGCTGTTTGGGAGAATTTGTATTTTGTTTTTTTGGTTTTTTTTTTCAAACGCGTTGACCTACATTACAAACACAAATAAATTCAATAAATTAAACAGATCCCAAAATAAACTGCTAAAAACAGTTTGAAAAGGGGCAAAGCAGATGCATATTTAGAGGGCGACAGTAGCTCAGTTGGTAGAGCCAGAGGGTCGTAGGTTCGAGCCCAACCTTCACCATCGACTCCCACTGTCTGCTGTCGTTGTGTCCTTGGCAAGACACTTAACCTCTGGGAACACCAGCCACAGTGGGGCAGCTGCGGATGTAAAGTGCCAAACTGCTGTTGTGTCCTTAGGCAAGACACTTTTCCCCCATTGCCTAGAATGAGTCTGGTGTGTGTGTGAATGGTTGGTGGTGGTCGGAGGGGCCGATGGCGCATACTGGTTGCCTCGCTTCTGTCAGTGTGCCCCAGGGCAGCTGTGGCTACAGTAGTAGTTTATCAGCACTGTGTATGGAGTGAAAGAATAATGACATGTAAAGCGTCTTTGAGTGTCCAAAAAAGTCCTATATAAAACCGATGCATTATTATTTGGCTCCAATCCTTCTATCTCATTCAATGCACACATAAAAACACACACATATTCACAAACAAAAACTTTTGAAGTGATTCAGAAATCTAGGATCCTGGCAATTGTAAAGAATACATTTTTTTTTTTTTTTTTTTTTAATTTACCTGGATAATTGGATCCATTGTCAATCAAAATCACCAGCATCGTTATTGTCTCCACTTTGATCCGTTGTGTACTGTCTGCTCAAATCTTATCTTGCATTATTCTTCTGTACATGTTTGAAAATTATTATTTCTAATACCAACTTGTCGCACAACTCGTATTTGGAACACGCTCGTTCCAAGCCTCTCCATCGCCATCCAAAAAAACAGCAACACGTACAGCTTGGGTTTTCCGTGATGTTTTTTCCCGGCAAAAATACTGCTTTTATCGCCTTTATGCACTAATTTCTGCCTAATTAAACAAGCTTAAGAGTGGTGTACCATTAAAGTGGCGATTCTGATCTTGAAAACTGCAAATGAAAACAAGTTAGGAATGTGAATGTTTACTTGCGTGGCCGTTAGCGTCTGGGAAAGCGTGATTGAAGTAAAATGCCTGAAAGCTGCCTTTTAACAAAGCTAATAAGGCCAAACCGAAAACACGAGGCAGTAAACACCAACTCTGCCCCAACATGAATATTTAATGGAGCAAAAACCAATAATGCTCTATTTGCTTTGGACTTTGGATTGTTTTGCTGTGATTATGAGAAGAATGAAGAGAGATGGGATAAAAAGATGGGTTCAGTTTTTATTTATTTATAGTGTCGCTAAGGGTGTATTCAGACCTGCACATTTGCTCCACTTTAAACGGACCAGGATTCGTTTGGAACTCTGATCCGAATCTTTTATGCAGGTCTGAATACACACACACGAATCCTGGTCCGGACCAAAGAACCGAACCGAGACCCACTTTTTGAGGTGGTCTCGGTCCGCTTCCAAACGAATTCAGGTCCAAGTCGAATCAGGTCTGAATACATCCGGTGTCGATCCGACACAACTCCAAGATACGTGCGCATTTTTTGGGCTTAAGAAGCCGCAGACAGAAACTGAGGAATTAGCCACGCAGCGGCTAACTATGATGCTAACTATGATGCTAACTATGATGCTAACTATGCTGCTAACGCTACACAACAACAATGAGCCGTGTGCAGACCTGGAGCAGTGAGGAGACGCTGTGCAACAGGCTTATGGAGTTACAACTGTTCACAGTTTACAGTGATGTTAATGGCAGCATCTTTAAATACTTTGCATTATTAAAAACCTGACACTGTTTGACTCACGTCTCAAAAAGAAATATCCCGCATCATGTAGTGAATTGTGTTCTTTGGTTCCTACCTGATCCTCAGCGTCTGTTTGTCCCGTGGTTATTATAGATCCATGGTTTATCCACATGCTGCTGTCAGTAAGTTGTGGAAAAGGGTTATTATCATAGATCCATGTGTGGGACAGGGCACGGAGCGCAAACAGTCTCCTTCGGCTTTCTCCTCACGCATTCTCCGACTCTGTTCCAATATTTAAAACAACGTGTTTGGCCCGTGTCATATGAGCTGCTGCTGTTGATGTTAAAGGTGGTTTTGCTCTAAAAAGAGCAAACATAGGCAGAGCAGACATGCTGCACATACGAGCCCTCAATGTTTTCCTCCGGTTCCGCGTCTATCCTTCGTGAGCTCTCGCTGTCCAATAGGAGCGCCGATCGTCACACGTGTCAATATGTTTAGATAAAAAAGTTCACTTGCAAAAAGGACAGTCTGAATACGAACCGGAGCAAAAGAAAAAAGTTTGGTCTGCTTTTGATTCGGATCAAGCAAGCGGAGCAAAGGACTTTTCAGGTCTGAATACACCCTAAGACTACTTTATGTGGTGCTTTTGCAATCTCTTTTTCCACATCCTGTTTATCAAGTTCAAGTTCAAGTTGTCTTTATTGTCCCACTGGGGGAAATTGGTTTTGCAGCAACAATCATCTAAAAACAGGCATATACAGTAAGATCACAACATTGAAGAAAACAAGAACAAGACAGATTATCACAAAGCTTTTTTTCAGTGCAAATATGCTGTATAGTGCAAAGGTTTGTACAAGTGCTATGTGCTGTTAAGGTGCTTCACAGCTGTTGGAATAAATGTAGTTCCCAACCGTTTTGTCCTACACCCAAGAGCCCTATAGCGTCGTCCTGAGGGTAAAAGTTCAAACTGCTCCCTCAGGGGGTGGTCCAAAGAACCAATGCTAGAATTGGCCTTCCTCAGCACCTGCTTACTGTACAGGTCTCTGGGCTTAGCCTGTGTTTTCCCTGACACCTTACTGGCTTCTTTAACCAGACTGCCAAGTCTGTTTTTGTTTGCTAGGGATAGGCTTCCAAACCATGCTGTGATACAAAATGTAAACACAGATTCAATAAAAGAACGATAAAACAAGGTCATCATTTTTTATGACACCTTAAAAGTGTTCATGCGCCTAAGAAAGTACAATCTCTGCTGCACTTTTTTACAGACTGCATCGACCAAGGGTTCAAAGCCCAGCCTGTGGTCCACAATAACCCCCAGATATCTGTATTGGTCCACAAGCTCAACATCCGTGCCCGTAATAACAGTGGTCGTGGGGGCTGGAAGTGCCCTACGGAAGTCCAATATCATATCCTTAGTTTTTGAGATATTCAAGTGCAGGAATGAGGCATCGCACCACTCTACAAAGTCATTAAGGACATGTCCATGGCCCTGCTCCTCCCCAGAGAGCAGGCGGACAATAATTATCAAAGTTTGAATGACGAAATGGTTCTAACTGTAGAAGAAAAACAAAGCACTATTAGGTAAGATAAGCTGTACAATACACTTGATTATGAAATTGTTTTTGCTTTAATCATATGAGATTGATTATAAAAATATGAGAAAATGACATTTCAAAATCAGTTTACGGCAGCCCATCTCTACTATATCTATGTTTGTATATTTTTGTATGTACATGAATAAGAAAGGGACAGCCAACATAAAGAAAAAATCTTCTCCTTTTTATTTGTGTAAAAAGACTATTATTTGAATTACAAAAGTAACACATTTGTAATGTGTTGTGTGTTGTCGTGTACGCAATAGAAAGACATTGATGAATAATAAAAAAAAGATTAGAAATAAGGTTATAACCGCAGACACCACTTTATTATAAATCATGCTTGAACACATGTACCATTATTATAAAGTGTTACCATATTTATTACTTACTGTTATATTTTCCTGTTTTATGTGTTTTTTATGCTTTTTTGCCCGTTTCTGCAATCATGTAAGGTTCATACAAAAGGCAACTCAAAGGCATTCAAATTATAAATAATCGCTGAACATAATAAACAGTGGAGATTTAATACTACCTTAAATGTGAAACTTTGAAACCATTACAAATTTAACTCAACCCATGTCATTATGTCCTAACTCCTAGTTTGATTTTATCGCTAGTTTTCATATGCATGGTTTCGGCCTCTGTCATGTGTTTGGATCAGCTTCTTTTCCTGACATAAAAGTGTCAAGGAGAGGACCACCCTGACCCAGCCAATCAGCTCTCACCTCAAACATCAAACAGAAACTTACAGAGCTCTTGTGTACAAGTTTCACATTTACAGATGGTTGGTATTGTACTTAAAGATTAAGATTAAGATTAAGAGATCCTTTATTCGTGCCACAGCGGGGAAATTTTAGCAGCAGAGATTATGACCAGAGTAAACAATAGTATTGATAGCAGCAAATAAAGTGACTGGTGGATTTTCAGAAAAGAATGATCAGATTATGGACTAAAATGAAGACAGCATGTTGTGGTTTGATTTTCTTATTACAAGCCTCTTTCTGTTGGGTCAAACGACAAATGTTATCTGTATCAAAAATCGTTGTGTACCCCAGCTTTAAACCATAGACTGTAAATATTAACGGCCCTTGAAACTAATGTGCCATCACGTGTGCCTTCTATGGGGCTTTTTCAAAATGGCCGCGGGCAGCCCCACCTGCAGGAAAATGTGAAAAAATGCATTTGCGCGTGCGTGAGCCAGCACCAGCCTCATTCATTGAGCAAGTGCCTTCTGAGGTCCACAGAGGCTAAACAATATACTCCCCTCAGCATTGACACACATGTGGAACATACAGTAGCTTTGGGTCAAGAGCAGACTTTTTGACCATCCTGTAAAGCCATTTTCGAGAGGAAAGAATACGCCTTACGAAAGCATTGGGTATTTCTCTTTCCGGGTACACCCCCACTGGCCCGGAGTGGTATTGTAAGTATGTAAGGGCACAAGCTCATGGACGTTTTTGAGCTGGGACCCGCCCCCGCTGCTTTAGACGTAAATACCAGTATGTTTTCGTCACAGTATCAACAGGCAGCACAAGGGTAACCTGCTATTTAACAATCTTCTCCCTGAGCTTTGAGTCTTCTGGGCTTGTATTTGTTTTTGTCGACGTGAACGAATCCCCTACACGGACATTCCAGTGAAGGTAAAGCTGGAGGAAATGCAAGCAAACAAGCAGCTTCTCTGGAGATCGGTTGGCATTTAGAAACGCGTAATCAGAGGGCCTGGACAAACCATGAGGGGGCAACGGGGAACTGCTCTGCCAAAGGTTTACACTGGAGCCTCGCGGGCCGCTGTGTAAATGAGGGGTTTAATGTCCAGACATGTGACGCATTGTTCTCCCCCGGAACAAAGGCGGCGAGACGAGAAGGCCATGAAAGCAAAGGCCACAGGGACGTTGCTTTGTGGGAAATTGGAAAGTCATTTGGAAAGTCGAATTCATAGATTATCTGGAGTGCTGTGCTTGACAGAAATAGGGGAGATGTCTATGGATCTATATATATACTGTATACGACTTGCTATGCCTCTATAATAAACTGTATGCTTTATTGCTACTCATTTTTGACACTGAGGTCAGCTTGACACGGTCGACTTTCAACACGACAAGACACTCCAAGGACGGATTGACAAAGGTGTCCACAATCGGGGTCATAAATATGTATAATAGGCCAGCCAGAACTTTTACCTGGGT
This sequence comes from Knipowitschia caucasica, assembly GCA_964034765.1. Lineage (NCBI taxonomy): Eukaryota > Metazoa > Chordata > Actinopteri > Gobiiformes > Gobiidae > Knipowitschia > Knipowitschia caucasica. Next base: position 21,557,332 of record OZ035833.1, read on the forward strand.
GTGAAAACTTGTACGTTGTGAAAACTCTTGATTGGACATGGCATAACCTGTCATTCTCTTTATCCTTTTTGATTTTATTACTGCAAGTGACAAGCTCTGTTTTCAAATAATCAGGCTGCCAAAATTATGCAAATTACACAAAGTCATAGAGGTAGTACCTTGAAAATAAATTAAATGTGTCATTGAGGCTATAGAAAGTACGGTGTTTTACAGTAGGCAAGGTACAATTATTTTGGTAGCATCATTCTTTAACAAGTCAACTCAAGGTGCTGAACAAAAAAAAAAAACATTAAAATCATTCAAGGCAATAATCATATAGGATAAAACATAGAATATATTTTTCATATTCACATTCACAGCTAAACAAAACCATATTTAACCTGAATGTACAGTACAAACATGGCTGAGCTTTTTAGATCTGGTTTTGACTATATGATTATGACCTTTATTTCCTAAGTTTTCTCCATTTGTATAAAAGATAGCATACAATGTAACAATACTTTCTCTTTCATTTATTTATTTTGGAGTGATTCCTGTATGTTTGAATAATCTTTACTGTCCAGCATTCAAGCACCTTTTCTCGGACAATACCTGCTTTCACTCTCACATTTATGTCGTCCATTGTTATTGATTTCATGGGTTGGGGGCATGGGTGATTCAGCAGCGCCTGACACTGTCCTTTTGACATAAGTAGGGTGGGCATAAGCTGTGTTCAGACCAACAATCAGTACCAGCTTCACCTGCTACATTTAAAGAGTGGCTTAATAACTCTTTCAGCTCACACAGCAACCCGCCTCCTCCCCACTGCCACCACCTTGGGTTCATCACTGCAGCCTCCACCTGTTTAGACCCCTATAGACCCCCAAATTGGTATCAATTTTCCTTCTGCATTTGTTATAGAAATATGTGTCAACACAATCCCCAGATTCTTGTCGAGTCTTTGAAGATTGAAATGAACTGTACATTATTATGTCTTAGACTACAACTCGTAAAGGCCAATCCTTCAGCTATAGAAACTCTTTGTTATAGCTTAAACATAGTCTTGGCAGTTTTCCGCTATGATGAAGGTCAAATGCAGATAACAACCTTTGAATTATAGTGCATGCCATAACCATCGGGTATAAAAATAAAACTCCCTCAAGTTATCCAGTGGCCTTATATACGGTACATATGGTTTCTCCGTACAAAGACCACAGCCAGTGCTCTGTGTTTAAGGCTTGTATTTAAATCCTTAATTACTTTGGGATTAATTAACAGCAGCGGTGCCAGTGGAGGTCCATTTGGGACAGTCTAGACACGAACAATACAGAAGGACTTGCGCCATAAAAGCCATGGAAGCTAATTATGAACAGCAACTTGGGCCGAACTAAAGGACTTTAGCATAGGATTTGTGTTTCTGTTATAAAAGACGTGATATAATATTATAGGCTTAATGGACTGTATCTAAATAAACTGTATGAAAGGCCAATGCGGATAAAATGTCTATATTCAAGGTAAAAGTAGAGACTGTTGTTGTTTCATGCTCATTTTCATAATTCTCAATATAGCTTTCTCCCAAAGCTTAAATATATGACAGAATGACAAATATTTTCGAACAATGCCGACCTGACCTCACACGTTCTGCATCTGTGCAATAATTTGAACTGACGTCAAAATACCCAGTATGAAACTACTACCGATGTGTACATACAACTATATATTTCTGCACTGGAATTCACAGTATTTTATTTTTACAGTATTTTTTTTACCCCACTCCCATCTCTGTATGGAGTGGGAGAAAAATGCCCTCAATGGTAAAGCGCTATGTGACTCTGGTCTGTCTAAGGCGCTAACTAAATAAATATAACTTACTTAAAGAAAGATTACTTTGTATTTCCTTCTGTTTTATGCTAAAGTCATATATTTAACTCTTAATTCTTGCTTCTTTACTATGCTAGAGATTGAGATTTTATTTTATTCATGACTTCTGTAGGCTTTTTTCTGTTCATAAAACCTAATTTGACTGCTTATTTATTTAGAATTGCTTGTCTTGGTTGTCAATATGAAGAAATTGTCATGACCAGAAAAAGCCGGTCTAATGTCTTTCATTATACTGTAGATATAATTAAAACATGGAAACAAGATATGTACGCCCTAATAGCTTTTTATATATTTAGATGCTAATTCAAATAACGGCCCATTAGATTTTTTCTTCATGTATTATCCTTGACAGTCGCACCACATGGGTTAATTGCGACGGAATATTTAACCCTGGATTGACACTGATTCTAGGAATATGTAAAACTCTGTACAAAGCATAATACTACAGTCTCATCAAACATTTATCAAACTTGTGGTTCACTGTCCGGTTTCTCTCCACAGCATTTCTTCTCTTTTTGAGATGAGTTATGGTCTTATGATGGGGATGGACTTGTTTGTCAGCGGGTGAATAATTCAGATGCTATGGATTGCAGTAAATCAGCTTTTAAGTCACCTTGTACTGGGGAGGCAGGCCAGGGCCATACACGATTATCGGAGCCTAAAACAAGGCCGTGAAGAATGACCGGCTCGTTCAATCTCGTCACTCTCCGACAGGTTTTATCAATCAGACCGGACTCCTTTAAAAGCACGTTGTTAAAGACTTTCACCTTATATCTTTCTGTGTCAAAGAGCTGTTGTGGAAATTCTGCACAGACTGAGAACAAAAATAATGTAAACAACCAAGAGCTATAATGCAATCAAAGTGTAGGTTTATTCATTAGTAAATGTGACATATACAATGAATAACAGAACCGATACGATACCACCTGGCAGCCATCTGAAACCGTCTGCCCCGAATGAGGAAATGAGTGGACATTAAATAGACCAGAGTAAACAAACACATATCTACTCTAGATATTACACAAATGAAGTCAGTATTGATGTGTCGCTCAAGGCTCGTCTGTACGCTTCCTTACGCTGATACAACTCTGTTACTTGCAGCACTTCTCATATCTATCAGCTGACCTGGCTGCCAACAGACCATATGTGCTGTATTTGAATCCAGAGTTGACCATTAGTTAATAACTTACACTTTCACTTAACTATTTTATGTTAATTCAGATTGCTTTAATAAAAGATTTATATAACAGAGCAAACATATTTTACCCCATAGAACAGGGTCTTCATAAACTGGGTGCAAAAAACATTGATGGTGGTCGCTTGATTTTGTTACGGCATATCTATTTTGATTGGCCCATTGACTCATTGAAGTGAGTCCTCTTTTTGTTCAAGCGGGTTATTTGTGGCAAGGATGGCTGAGTTTTCAACAATACAATGCAATACACGATCATAAAATTTAACACAAACAAAATACAAATATACAAATATACATTTACACACACACACACCCCCAGCATTATCCACATGTCCATGTCACACATTTGTATTGAGGATTTTTCAATGTTTTGATAAACAAGCCATATAATCATTTATATATATTTACATCCAGATGGCCATAAGACAACACACAAACAATAACAATATGTACGTTCATGTAAAAAATCATACAACCAGATTTTCTTCAGCACTATATAAATAAAACATTACAACTGTTGAGCCAAAAAGTACTACTCAGTTTAATCGACTGTGAATAGCTTCAATCAATCTGTCAATCAAGTTTATTCATATAGCACAATACATGCGACGCAAGTGCTTTACAAAGATATGCTATATAATCATACACACACATCTTTACGAAGACTGTTCCAGATTCTAGAGGCATGAACCTGAAATGTTGCCTCCACAGGGGTAGTCTTGACTCTAAGCAACAGCAGGAGGGTTAGGGTTAGGGTTAAACAGCAGTACATATGTAAACCATGTGTGCAAATAAACGTGTTGTGGGTCGATCTGGGAAATGCCATCTTGGATTCAACATTAACCATTCAAGCATTTATGAATTATATATTTTTGAGGTAACAAAAAATAGAGTTAGGGTACTGAATTTCACCTACGGAGGATTAATAATGTCTCTATCTATCTATAGGCACATAGGTTGGCAATAACTGTTTTTATTTTTCACTTTGACTTTTCATATTTCTTTTGATTCAACAAAATATAATCAGTGAAATGAGTTTGAGGCAAAAGTAAAAGAGGCTGGGACCAAAAGGAGATCTGTGGAAAGACAAACAGTGGGATAATTAATGAGAGGCACAGATGGAGCGACCGCTGATCTGGTTAAATGTGGCTCACAGAGAAGTCAAGCCAAGTGGACAGATCTACGCGTCCAAGCAGCATGTTGTGCAGCGCGGGACCGACACTGTCACGCCTCTCATCCCAGATCTGCAGAGGAGAAACAAGGGCTGGAGGCAAGAACTCTATATTCTGCCTATTTGTAATGCATTCAATGAATTTTTAGATTATCCCAGTTTGTGAAATATATTAGCAGTCTTCTTGTAGTTTATTTGCTTCATTTTAAAACGGTGGAATAGAGTTCATTGATCCATCAGCAAAAATACCAAAAATGGCTTTAAGCTGTCGGCCTCGGTCTCGGTCTTTGCCCGGCTTGGCTCTGTGCCTATAGGTCTCGGTCTGGGCCTGGTCTCAGTGGTCTCTCAGTGTTCTGTCCGCTCAGAACTTTTATTATAAAATTTATTTTTCCTCAACAATTCTTTGCGTAGAGACTTATGGTTCATGTAAATAAGACATGTAATTAAATTATGTGTTTTCCAATAAAGCTTAAAATAGTGGATCCCTCAAAGGCTGGGATTATCGTCCATGCCCATAGCAATGTATTCAGTGGTTCCCATGTGAAAAATGTAGATAAATATGTACGCTATTCCCTGCTTTATCTCAAAACCAACATCGTTCATTGGGAGCTAATGCTTAGATAGTCTCTGTGTACTATACGTGGGCTTGCAGAGTCGTTATTTTATTTTTTTAACAAATCCACTTGGAGGGTACTTTCAAACCACATGTTGAAATTGCTTCACAAACATGACACTACCTCAGACAGACTCTCCTGAACTGTTCATCAAACCGAACGGCTTATTTCTGTGCGGATACCGGCCCTTTTCCCATGCTCAGAACATGAAAGAGAAAACCACTTTCCCTCTCCCGCTTCTCCTCCTCCAGCCTCGCGCTAAATTAAATGACTTTGGATGTAAAATGCGTTCATTATATGGTTTCCATCTGCCGTGTGGGTCTGGCCACTGGCGCATAGAAGCGTGCGGACGGTAACAAAGTCTGGTATCTCTCTAATACACACGTCTAAGGCTGGAATGAGAATACAAAGCGACTTGCGCAATGTCAGTCGCAGTTGATGCATTTTTTTTCTCTCTCATGGTCTAAGCCTGATATCTTCATAATAAAGCGGTTTATTCACTGGAACGATGTGTGCCAGCCTGCTCATTTTGTTTACACACCAACACTAATGTAATCCGTGCCGCGAGGCGTGTCATTATTTTTACCTTTTAAGAGAGAAAGAGAATTTAATCTTCTCTCACAGTTCATATGGGCCCATCTTCTCATCACAGATCGTCTCCCTCTCTATACCGTATGTGTGTGTTTAAGCATGTCTTTTCACTGTTCTATGTGACATAAATGTACCTTTTATCTTCTATTTGATGTTGTTTAATATATTCAGCCTGGCTATAGTTGTAAGAAAATACTCACCACTGTAAGCCTGCACGTTGAGCTGTAAGCCAAAAGTTTGGTTTTTTAATACGTTTTTAGCAGTTTTTACAGTATGCTAATCTATTTGGCTCAATCTTTAACTGACTCCATTTTCCAACTGCAGCATCTACATTTAATCTAATATCTGGGTTTTATCTTTCATAAAAAGTGCCATCCAACAAACGATATCACTTTCAAGAGCACCAAATCTCTGAAGACAACTTAAAAATCCCAGGTTCATGAGCACAGATTTATAATGAATGTGTGCTGGATCATCACGAAAAAACATGTTTGCCGTCAAATACAACAAACAAAAGGTACGTAAATGAAAGGTATTTGATCTACGTACAAAATGGATCAACAAAATGGAAAGTGATTAAATGAATTAGGGTGGTTCATGTGTTTGTATATGTCCAAATGCATTCCAGATATAGGCTTGGCTTTTTCTTATTTTGTGCCTCTCCTATTCCCAGTTTGGCAAAGGCTGTCACTCCCCACCCTGGCCAAGTTGTATGCATTTATAACAATTGATCAAAGATAAAAACCTGACCTTTAAACCGCAATAAAATGATCCATATGATATAATCCATCTATCGAGTTTTACCCTTGCTTTCAAAACAGTTTGGTTTTATCACGAGGATTTAACATGCATGTATTTTTGGCCTCCGTCTCATCTTTAGATCCGCATTCAGTTCAAAAGACAAACTGTTGACGTCTGATTTGTTCATATTTTTTTTGTCATTTTGCTGTTAGGACATTAACGTGTATGCATCTATGGAGTCTATGATTATGTAGATCACCTTTTAAGTCATTATACCTACTTTAAGCATGCTTGGATCTGAAATCTATCTCTATCTCACTGGGTTTTAAGCACCTTTTTTACCATCCAACTACATCTCAACCATTTAGTGAAGGCCTATAAAAAATAAAAATAAACAGGGGTTCTAAAAAAATAACAAAGTTGACTCCTCCATCTTAAAATAATACATTGCATTCTTCAAGGTGTGAATGTTAAAGGGTTAACCATTACCGGTAATACTTGTTTTTTTTTTCAGTGTCCGGAGAACAGTTCAAACCTTATAATATTATTTTTCTCTCGACTAAACAAAATCAAATAGGGAAAATCCCATGAAGTCTCAGATCGGCAGAAACAAAAGTCATTTACGTAAGAAAGGAATGATATAAATCCAGAAATAACCCCCTCAAAAAGGACTACATAGAACGGGATACTGGCTTGGGAGCACGGATCTATGTTTGCCTGGAAGCTGCAAATTAGACTGCTTCTTCACCCAAACGGTAGCTGAGTCATAAAGATGGAGAGGCGTGGATTTCCTTCACAAAACAAAGCCATTTAGCCTGACGAATGCCTGAGAAACGACACAGGAGATTAGCTTTTTAATAATTACTCGTTCATCTTCTCTGCTTTTCTTTTCCTTGCCCGTCGGTGTCTGTTAATTTATACAAAACGCCTCTGAATCGCAGATATGAAAAGCAAACGTGTCATTACTCAAAGCTGCCCGGGGTTCAATAGGTGAATATGATAATCGCTCACTCAGTCGATATGAACTGTCAGCGCGTGTGGACCGAGCCAGGCCCTAGTCCGCTGATGAAAGCAGACTGCTCGACTCCACTCAGAACAGATCCACAATGTAATCCTCTAAAAATACTTTAGCTGTACTTATGTGAAAATGGATCATGTTTGTAATTTGTTACATTTTATATTTTAGAATCTCGCTCCATGATTTGAATGGACCATTATCTGATTCTTACCTGGATGGATGAGCACAAAGGTTAGAGTTGTATTTTCCATTAATACTCATTTTAGAGATAAGACGTAGTTCTGACAAATCTGAGCTTTGTGTCCTCGAGTGCTTTTCAAATCAATAGCACTCAAGCGGAGAGAATGATAAAACATGAGAACTTGGCCTGAACTTTTAATGTTTTCAGCGCGTACTTCTTAAGGCTTTCGGGTCTAATAAATGATGGTTGTGAATATTTGCTCACATAACCTGCAATTTGGTGTTCATTTATTCTCCAGATAAGAACTGTGCTGTGCTTTTTTTAAATTGGGTTTTTCCCTCTTTAACAATTGTGATATTTTCAAACCTTAACCGCACACGTGTTGTGTTTTTTTATACTAGCCATCCATCCATTTTCATCCATTTTCTTCCCCTTAATCCATTTCTGGGTCGGGAGGGTGGCCAGAGATGCCACCCAGCACACAGAGCACCAGCCCCTCACTGATCCACCTGCAGGTGGTGAGTCCACAGGAGCTGAGATCTTTCAGTGGGAGCTTCAGGCAAAGTGGGGTTAAGTGTCTTGCCCAAGGACACAACAACGACCCTCAGGCTCAAAGGCCAATGCTCTACCAACTGTGCTACTGTTGCCCCTTTTATACTAGCATAATAGCTAAATCTGAACATTCCAGAAAAATGCAAAAATACCAAAGAAAAAAATTTATGTAGGATATTTTGTGTTGATAAAACCAGTTTCCATTAATTGCTGAAGTCATTGATGTAATTCCTCGTCAAATCTGGGGAAGATATTGCTCGGAAGTTTCTCAACAAAGTTATTGACAACTCAGTGTTATTCTGCGAGCACTATATTTCTCATGATTGAGGCTTATGTTTTGAAAGTCACATATGTGCAGGCACCCACTGACTGTCTTCTGACAATATTTATCAGAAGACAATATCACATTCTATTGTTCTACTTTCTATTGTATTATTGTATTGTTTTAGTGTCCCCAGTGTTTCCTCTGGAGGAGCCCTCTGCACTGAGAGCTGGGGTCTGCTGTGGCTTCGGGGGACTGGCTCTTGGATCCGGTGGGGGTCTGGGGCCTCCTCTCTCCTCTGGGTCCTATGGGGTCTGAGTCCTGGGCCTGGTGGGGTCTGGGGCCCCTCTCTCCTCTGGGTCCTGTGTCGTTGCCTGTGGCTGCAGCCGGCTCTCTGCTCCTGGTGCAGATGGCTCCTTGGATGACGCTTCTTCAGCCGGTTACATCTGCTCCCAGCCCCATTTCTTTTTATTGTTTTACCTATTTTACCTGATATGACTTTATACTTGTGTATATGTGTGTGTGTGTGTGTGTGTGTGTGTGTGTGTGTGTGTGTGTGTGTGTGTGTGTGTGTGTGGGTGTGTGTATTGTATATATAATTATAAATGTGATTTTGGGGGGTCTGTGGGGAGGAGGGTTTAGGGCTGGGCATGTTGGATTGTTTTTAACTAAACTGTAAAGCACTTTGTGTTACACTTTTTGTATGAAAAGCGCTTTATAAATAAAATTTGATTGATTGATTGATTGAATACAACCGTATAGTTTTTAGATGTCTTTGGAAATGTGGGATCTCTGAAGCTTGGGATCAACCCGTCTTAACCGTGTGTAGTAGTGGTGTTCCATTTCCTACATGTACTATATGTTAATAATATAATAATACTAATAATATGTTTGTTTTGAGAAAATAAATCTACAAAAAACATAAGTAGAATATCAAAATTGTGCAGAAATAACCTTGAGTTACATTTACAAATTACAACATTTTAAATATTATATACACAAGAGAAACACTTGAAGATACTCGAAAAGGAGTGGGAAAAAGAAAAAGACAACGACATAGATGCTGTAATAATCTCTAATAAATGTGTCCTCGTATATGTCATGCAATATTTGTGCTCGCCACAAATATGTAATCGTCAAATCTTATTGATAATATCCTGTATCAAATGCAATAAATACATAGTACCACAGCAGGCCTTCATTCATTCATGCTTAATTAACATCTTTCTAATACACCTTTGTCTTGACTCTTTCCAGATTGAACTGCATTTTAACACTATTTTCATGAATTGTTGTTGGCGAAAGAAATAATTGTCAAGGATAGAGCTTGTGAGTCCAAAATCTCTTTTGATGGGGGTCATTTGGATATTTTTTCAAACTTAATGAGCTCAGAACGTAACAGTTTTTGTGGACCCATCATAACACTTACTTAGTCCTTTTTATCCAATGGCTAAACACAGTGTCCATTTTTGTTTAGAGAGTCCAACTTTGATTTTTTAACAAGTTGTAGCGATGGAAAGAGGCAGAAGTAAAGTCAGTGGGAGTCTCATTAGGAGTCTTTGTGTATCCGGGGGAGAGATGATTGCTGAGAATGAAGTGGTTTTAACAAGCAGGGCATGCGCTAATGCTGGGCCCGGGCCGTGTACGGAGCAGCAGCGTGGCAGTAAAGGAAGCCCAGAGGCAGAGCAGATTTATGGGCAGAGTTATGAGCGCCGCACGGCATCCATAAACGCTAATAATGCACTGGCTCTGCCCGCGACTACACGTGGACTTCTGCGCATGCAGGGAGGCGCGGGAGCTCACCAGTCCACTGCAAACTATTAAGATCACGTCCATTTCAGGATATTTATCTAACCGCTGCACTTGGTTTTCTGTGGAGTGTCACCTGCTTCCCTTTGAAAACTGTTATTGCCTTGTCGGAAATATGACACTTAACTCAAAAAGTGTTTTTATCGTGGTGCGTTTCCATGGTGATGCTTGTAGGGGATGCATTTCAGCTGGCATTGATGTATGAGCTTTTTGTGTCGTAATAACAATGTTTTCTGATCACTTAGAGTTTTGTTTGATGAATTCATGCATGATTGACAAATTGCCCTATAAGGGGTCTGCTATGAAAGATTTACGTTTGGATTGAAGCAACAATATTTTTCATCTGCAGATCTGAAAGTCTGATAACTTTTTGGTTCTTAGACTTTTAGTTCTTAGTTTTTAGTTTTATAACGCAACATGTTTCCAAGTTACTATATAACAAAAATTAGACATTGAACAATTAGTTTTATTTTATTTGATGGTATGGCTTTAAATCCTGGTGCCAAATTCCGTCACCTGTGAATCTAAGCGAGGCCTGGTTAGTATTGTGACGGGTGACTTGTGGGAACAATGGGGCCAAACTATAGTTGTGTCCTTAGGCAAGACACTTAACACACATTGTCTAGAAAGAGGCTGATACAATACAATACAATACAATTTATTCTTGTATAGCCCTAGGTCACAACAAAAGTCATCTCAGAGGACTTAACAAAACCATTGAAATCACCAACACAGATCAGAGAATCAACAGTTAAAACACATGAAGAATATAAAGCACACACAGAAGAAAATGTCCATACATGTTGTAGAATGCTAAAGTGTCCTGATCATCACCACCAATGTTGGACACTAACTGTCCAACAAGACCCTCCTGCATCGACAAGGAAAAACTCATAAAAAACCCAGTGGGAAAAAGTGAGAAACCTTGGGGAGAACTAGGGAAACCCACAGGGAGGGAGACCCATATGAGAAAGGGATCCGCTCCTCCGGACGGACAGGCTAATGATCTAGGACCTAAGCTAGCTACAGAACGTGGACCAGTGGCCGCTGAACGTGGACAGGTCCGGTGCAGGACTGAAGCACTCCCAGGCGGGTCGGGCGGGGCAGTCCGCAGGTGTGGATGGAGGAGGCCAGGCTCAGAGATCCGGTCATCATGTGTGCATGAATGGTTTAGCGGTGGACGGAGTGGCACACACTGGCTTCCCCAGGGCAGCTGTGGCTACAGTAGTTGTTAAGTGTATGGAGTGAATGAATTATGGCATGTGACACATCTGAGTGTCCATATAAAACTGATGCATAAGTAGTATTAGTTTTAAAACAGATCTGTTAACCCTTTAGACACCAACACATACTGTAATTGCCACCTCACCTCACTTTCTATACAACAACCTGGCTTCACATGATCTATTACCGACAGTTTGTATATCTTTTGATTTGTGTATTTCGCTGTGTCTCAAAATTTTGCAGGGCTTCATCTTTTTTCTCAGTGTCACATCTATATCTGAAAAACCTCAAGAGTTAAAATATATCATGATATGTGAAAAAGATCCAGCAACGTTCGGTTTTGATTTTATTTTCATTAGAATGATAAGAAATACATTGAGATCAATCTGCATCGACAGACCAATACTTTCGAACAGTCTACTTTGTGCAGCAGACTAGACCATTATGCAACCCTTCTCACACAAAAGCCACATAAAATCTCTCTATGAATTTGCTTTTGAACATGTGTCATTCATCGCCTGCTCTGTGATAATCTTCCCCTAAAGCTGCGTTCAAACGAATGCTACACAGAAGGATGAAAAGTGCGCGGCGCTCACAGCAGCCACGACCACGGCGGTGTCGTTGTGTCACGTTCCACTGGAGAAAAGGATTATGGGAGTCTTTTGATGCAGGTTAATCGTCAACTACTGCAACGAGATGCAGATCAAATCCACTGTGGTGCGCTCAGGTGCCACTTTCATCACGGCTTTTCATACGCGTAGCTACAGCCATCTCGAAAAGGACCAATCTGTCCGACCCTGATTGGTTTGAGAGACTAAACGTAGAGGCAATTTGAACGGGAAATTTGACTGCATGTAAAAAGGTTTGAAATTGGAGGGAAAGGCATATGTTAATTTCTGTGGGGGATTATTTAAGTGTCAAAGAGATGCCAGTGATTTTGGTTTTGATGTCGTGCCTGCAAACGGTTCTTTGTAGCCGTGCCTATGACTGATGATCATTAGGCAGCGGATCATCAGGTGTTATTCTATACTGTATTTCATATTTTATTTTTTCAGTTGTGTGGTTTTATTTGGCTTTAAATGTTGTCAATGTGAAGCACTTTGGGTGGCATTCTGTATGAACTCTGCAGTAGAAATAAATGTTGATTGATTGATGTAATGCTCTGTTATATTCTCTTCAGGAGCCATTACAAAAAATAAAAGAAAGTTGTGAATAAAACTACTTGTTTAGTGGAATGAATTGTTCAATTGTGTAAAGTGAAGTGTGAAGAACAGTATGTACAGGTTTGCTCTGCCAAACACTCTTAGACATCGGTGACAGTAATTTAGTATCTGTGATTAGGCTTGAATCTCCACAGACCTGAGCCTGTATATATGTGTATTTTCATAAACAAATGTTCTCCTCTCTTAATTTTTAAAAGTATTTACATCCACAAGTCTGCATGTGTTGAAATAAATCCTGTTCACACAAAACCATGTGTCATTGAGAGCTCATATGGGCTTCACAGTGTTCGTCAAAGAATTAAGTTCAAAGCCCTGTTTGTACGCAAAGAAAAAAAAAGACAAAAATGAGAGCTATGACGTGAATAATGTTGGAAGGGGACGGATTGTTATAGATTTAGCGAACAGAGGTAATGAGAAAACAGTGAGACTCTGCAGAGGACGAGGCCGCTGCAGTGCTCCCTCTGCTCCTCACACTGCACAGCGTTATAGGAATGTTGTCGTTGCTACAAAAGTGCAGAAAGCACTGTTTGTCATGGGCAGCGTGGCCATTGAAAACAATAAAGCTGATATGTTATTGCAATCTAAAGCTTGTGCCGCTCCACTCCGTGTTTTTGGTTTTTTTCTGGCTTTGCAAAGCCACACAAAAAGACAGAGAAAGCAAAGTTTTCCAAAACACATGTTTTATGCTGAATTGTCCCGATACGTGTGGATGACAGGTCAGAACAGGTAACATGTGGGAGGAGCCTCCCCTTAACTATAGAAACATTATTCCTTTAGCTGTTATCTTAAATCTTGGGCATAAAACGCATGCAGTCGATGTACCACCATGAGACATTTACACCTCAATATAAAATAAGGTTTTACTTTATTTATTTCTGTAGGGCAATTCACCCCTGCATTTGATCCATCCTGATGCCACTGGGGCCTCTGTCAGGAGCAGGGGAACCCATCTCTAGATGTTGATGCTTGGCTTGGTCAGAATTACCGGACCTTGAGGATTTACCTAATGTGCATGTTTTGTGCACAGGGAAAACATGCAAACTCCACTCAGAAAGACCCTGTTCCAACTGGGATTTGAAACCAAGATCTTCTTGCTGAGAAGTGGGAGGACTATCCACTGTCACCGTGCCGCCGAATCTTCCAAACATAAAAGCACATTTATTGTAGATAATACCATGCAACAAAAAGACACGCTTCAGTTGAGACTTAATGTCGCTGAAGATATGAGTTAAGTAGACATTTAATATCTCTAAAAAACACTAGAGAGACACCCTTTTCACTCAATGATTCTCCTCAAGACGCTTGTATTTACACTGTTTCTGCTGTGGATTTTGCCTGAACTCTCAAAAGACACATTTCATTCAATAAGTACATCACCTCTGCAATGTGCAAATGTGAATGTACAGTATTCAGTGGTTAGAAGAAGACTTATCATATTTATTACTGTAATTCTACCGATTTGAACATCACCATTTATTATACAGAGACATGAAGAAGTGTGTTTAGAACCCTCTGCTTTAAGAAATGATTTGACAGCTTCCACTCATCCTAAATGACATTTAATTATAGTATATATATCAGTTCATAACTCATTTACTTTAAAATGCTGATAAATGCTTCAGGACAAAACAAAATGCAAAGTCATTATATAAAACACAAACACAGATAAGACATATAATTGAAACTTGAATAGTTAATTTGCAAAAACAGATATGTTTCTTTGGAAAACAAGTACTTGAAAGGCTTTTGTATTGTTTTTTCACCAAGTACTTTTATTGATAAGTGTCATACCAATGAAGTTTTAATCCTTCTTTAGCAAATTATTTTGAATGTTCTGCTAATAACAAAATACATGGTAAGATTGTAGCTGATCATATATTTTTGAGAATATGGAGATGCTGGCTTTTTGCAAATGAACTAATCACAAATAAACAACAACTTCTACAATGTGACAAAAAAAAGAACATTCTTAGATGCCTAGGTCAGCCATTCCCTTTGGTAACTAACGTGCAAATCGCTTGTCCGACCTGGGTATAGGGGCAAAAGACTAATCGAACCATATAGTAGTTAAAAATCTGACGGGTCTGCACGGCCCACGAAATAATAACCAAGAAGACAACATTAAAAATACGCTTTTATCGTTATTTTATTTGGGGGAAATAGCCTTTGCTACAAACATATAAATGACGCACCCTATTTTGTAATACAAAAATGAATACAATTTGATTATTCAAGTCAAATAATGAACACAAATATTTAAATTTTACAAACAAAATATTATTAATTTAACATACAATAATTGTATTGAAAAAAATTGCAGGGAGGTAAAAAAAATATATATAATTCATGACCTCCCTGCAATACCTTGCGGAACCCACTTTGGGAGACACTGGCCTAGGTGATATGATGTAAGGATTAAATACAAATCCGTAAAAAAAACAAAAAACAAAGGCCTTAAACTAAATGCTCCTTCCAATTTAAATATTACTTATTGGAGCATTTAGAACATATTTATTGAATATCTTCTTAGCCTCATGCTTCGGTTTGCAATGTGTGGGTCTCAAGACAAAATATCAAAACATAAAATTTCCTTTTTAACACGCCTGTCAGAGTGTGGAAGAGCATCTGAATAGGAGGCGTCTGCAAACTGTTATGTCCTTGAACAAATAATACATGTATAATAATGATTCGGCATCAAAGCCCTCTTTCACCACTGTCCTGTCTTATGTGAAGAGCAATCTGATTTACAATGAGGCCCCGTATGCTTCCGTTTCAGGACATATATGCCATTTCTCTGCTGCAGCATGAGTCTAGAATCTCGGGATGAAAACAAACTCCTCCGTCTCCAATTACATCGTCACATCTGACAGAGTTACGTTCACTGTCGGCTGCTCTTCATATTAGGCTGTCTCCCCTTTCTTTTTTTTCCCGCCCTTAACTCTTCATTTGTCATTCGGTCTATGAATTCATAACATATGGATTCATAGATGTCAGGATAAAGATACTGTTACATGTTTGTATGAGCAGGTGCATGGATAAATGAGAAAGTGACAGTAACGAGGGAGCACAGTCTCTTCTGCAGGGATCTGAACCGTGGTGGTAATTGACAGATACTTGGGGTCGCTAAGATGTTGATTTAGTCATTAATTAATGACATAAATATAAATGTTTTCATATTGATTACTTTATTTTCAGCTTTTTAACCCTTTACTGTACACTCTTTGAAGAAAGCAAAGTCATTTTTTGATTTTCTGAGATGTAGGAGCACTACACTCATAACATACATCATTTTATTATTATTATTATTATTATTATCATTATTTATCAGACTCGAAGTCCATACAATATTTTCATCCATTTATTTATATGTTTTTCTTTTACATTTTTCGACCGCTAGTTTGATAATTGAAGGCCTGTAACAATCGAGAAGCAGCTTGATGGTAAAAACCAAGTGCTAGAGATGCCCCAATGAGGTAGGTTTTAGATCCAAGATTCAACTGGATATAGAGAAAGAGTGATCCACCAAATGGTTGAAGAAACCATTGAAGGGTTAAAATGCAACATAACATCCCATCTCTATGACCTGTTGGGGTGAGGAGAGAGGAATATTCAACCCAATTCATTATTATTTGATTAAGATCAAGAGGTCCTTTTATTTGTCCCACAGTGGAGACATTTGAGTGTTGTGTCACCAGTTACAGGAGTCGGAATGAGGAGCACACAGCACAAGATAAGTGAACAATAACTCTAAAATAACTTTAACATAATGAAGCACAATGATAGCATATCCCTAATGTATAACAACAGTTGTCTAAGAGGACTTTACTAAATTGGGAATTCATCAAAAACAGATTCAAGACTTAAAAACACTGAATGTCCTGGAACATCACTGATATATAGACCCTACTTAGATCAAGAATGGATGAAATATGACTTTGATAAGGCAACCATTTTGCAAAAATAAATTGTCCTTTTAAATGAAAATAAAAAAATGGTCGAACTTGTTTAGCTACAGTTTTTTCATTCAAACTTGTTCTAGTTCTATCCCTATCAAATAGACCTATGATAAAAACAGACACAGTTTTTTCAGTCTCATCTTGCTGTGAGGTAATCTATTAACTGTTTTCAACAGTTACTAGAGTAACAAACCCCCCTGTTCAGCTGCCATTAGAACTAACTTCCAAATGAAAATATAATGAGTTTGCAAGGTTCAAGGCTCCAATCCACAGATAACAATCCAACAGCCAGAAAGGGTCTTTGAGCTAACTCACTTTGCACCTGTAGATGATAAAAATGTCCAAGAGATAATCTCCAGTCTGAGCTCCTCCACATGCAGCCTGGATGTACTACCTACTAGATTTCTGAAGTCTGTTCTGAGCAGTCTGTTACCTTCACTGACACGGAGAGTAAACATGTCCCTTCATTCTGAAACATTCCCAAAGTCCCTGAAAACTGCAGTCATGAGGCCCCTGCTGAAAAAGAGCAGCCTGGATGCTACGGTACTTAACAACTATCGTCCCATCTCAAATCTGCCATTTATGGGGAAAGTCCTTGAAAAAGTTGTCTACCTACAGCTTACTAGATTTCTTATAATAAACAACTCATTTGATATGTTTCAGTCCGGCTTAAGACCCCACCACAGCACTGAGACTGCTCTCGTCAAGGTTACAAACGATATCCGGCTGAACACTGACGCAGGCAAAGTCTCAATCTTAATCTTGTTAGATCTAAGTGCTGCCTTTGACACCGTCGACCATGAGATCCTCTTACAGAGACTAGAGGACTGGGTAGCGTCGCTGGCACCGCCCTAAGTTGGTTTAGGTCTTACCTTGTGGACAAAAAGTACTTTGTGGAGATTGGAAACTGTGTCTCAGATCATGGCCCTGACCTATGGAGTACCACAGGGGTCGATCCTGGGACCTCTTCTGTTCAATCTCTACATGCTGCCGTTAGGTCAGTTAATACGCAGAAACAAAGTGTCCTATCATAACTATGCAGACGACACTCAGATCTATGTCTCACTGACTGCAGGAGAACATGGACCAGTGGACTCACTCCTTCACTGTATCCAACAGATCAGTGAGTGGATGCAAAACAACTTCCTTCAGCTAATCAATCAATCAATCAATCAAAGTTTATTTATAAAGCGCTTTTCATACAACAGATGCAACACAAAGTGCTTTACAGTTTGGCTAAAAAACAATCCTGCCATGCCCTCCCCCCGACCGCCCACCCACACACACACACGCACCGATAAAACAATAAAACGATGATAAGAGACTTGGCAGGGTTCAGATGCAACCGGCTGGAGAAACGCCATCCAAGGAGCCGTCAGCGCCAGGAGCAGAGAGCCGCCCATAGCCAAAGGGGACGACACAGGACCCAGAGGAGACCCAAAACCGAGGCCCCGGGCCCCCACCAGGTCCAAGAGTCCGACCCCCACAGCCACAGCCAACCACCGCTCCCGGCGCAGAGGGCTCCTCTAAACGCAGACAAAACTGAAATGATTGTCTTTGGTCCCCAGAAACAAAGAGAGAGCGTCATCTGTCACCTACAGTCTCTCTCCCTAAAACCTTCAAACAAGGTCAGAAATCTAGGGGTAATACTGGACTCAGACTTAAATTTGAATAGCCACATCAAATCAGTAACATCAGCAGCTTTTTACCATCTAAAAAACATTGCCAGGATCAAAAACATAGTGTCTAAAGCAGACTTGGAGATTCTTATCCATGCATTTGTCTCCAGTAGGTTAGACTACTGCAATGGCCTGCTTACAGGTCTGTCCAAACAGGCTGTAAAACAGCTGCAGTACATTCAAAATGCAGCAGCTCGAGTCCTGACTAAAACCAGGAAGTACGACCACATTAGTCCAGTTCTCAGGTCTCTGCACTGGCTTCCTGTGGCTCAGAGAATAGACTTTAAAACAGCTCTGCTTGTGTACAAATCTCTCCATGGCCTCGCACCAAAATATATTAGTGACATGTTAGTACCATATGAACCAGCCCGGACTCTGAGGAGCACAGGGACTGGACTCCTGTTAGTGCCCAGAGTCAGAACTAAACATGGGGACGCTGCTTTTCAGATTCATGCTGCTAAAATCTGGAACAGTCTTCCTGAAGATGTGAGACAGGCCTCCTCAATGACAATGTTTAAAACCAGGTTAAAGACAGTTCTGATTAGCTGTGCATACAACTGAGGGATTTTATATTTGTATATTTCTTTTTAATGTTCTGTGATTATTTATGATTTTAATGCTTTCTTATTTTGTTCAACACTTTGAATTGCCTTGTGTATGAATTGTGCTATACAAATAAATTTCCTTGCCTAATGGACCTAGTTTGTCATGACTCCCATTGACAGTAGCCTCAGCCGCCTCAGAGGACATTGCACTCTGGGAGCGTAGCACTCTTCGGTCAAACACAGTGCTCTGGAACCAAGTATTGTATAGTGTGTGTCTTCTGACCGTGAAGGTGACGGGTTGAAACAAGCTGCCATTTGATGTATTCATTTTTTATTTACATTAATCTCTCGTGCTGGTAACTTTTGCAGCAGTATGGTTTCTCAAGGTTGTACTGTATGTGAAAAGAGCCATTAAAAATAGAAAATTCCATACAAATAGTTATTACGCAGGGCTGATGGGTAAATAGTAGATACAGTGCAGTATATGTGTCAATATAAACTCACATTCTTAGTTCAAATGTTTTTTTTTTAAATGTTTTTTTTTATTGAGCTTGTCCCAAAGTGTAATTTGTAAAGCTATGCCGACCTAAGAATGGAAGCAGCTCAAATAGATTTGTCTTTTTTTTCAGGTTTTGTAGTATAGCCATTTTCAATTACAGTATTCAACTACTGGTTGCTTTGGTTCTGTCAGTGTGCTCCAGGGCAGTTGTGGCTACAGTAGTTGTTATCACCATCATGTATGGAGTGAATGAATATTGACATCTCAAAAGGTTCAAAGAGCCATATTTGACAAAAAAACTAAAAACAACATCTGTCTGGTGCCTTGTATAGGGCTTATATGAAGGTAACACAGGCTGCAGCTGTATTAGCGATATTAGCCTAATATCTAAATGACAAAGTGAAGGCTACAAATACATAATAAACAATCATGATTATCAAATGTGTATTTTCACTGCAGCGTGTGCTGGAGAGAATGACGCACCATGTGACAACTCTGCTTTAAGTTTAACTTCAATTATTTTGCCTTCATGCAATTGTACAAATACAGTAAAAACATCTGCTTTTTGACTCAGAGTTCACCTGCATCACAGCACTGTCTGTTCATATCCATCGCATCACAGGCTGAAGTTTGCTGGAGCTGAATTAATGTCCTTAATGGCCCTTTCTTTCAGCGTATTTGCACAGGTTTTTGAATTCTGAAAAAAGATGCTCTGAATTTGCGATGTATGAATCCTTCACGTAATCACCGTGAGCGGTGTTTTGCGCTTCATTGTTCCTCGTGTTGCAACAAAACTTCTCATTACAACGTAAACATGGAGCAATCCTTCCTCATTGACTGAAAGCAAATGTTAAGTTTTTTTAAAAATGTATTTATTTGAAAAGGGACAGTGCACATTAATCAACATTTTACAATGTAAATATGCCCGAGTTAGCAGAAAAGCTAATTTTCATCGGTAGACCCTTTGGCAGATGTCAAAGCCAGCCTAAAAAAGCAAGATTAAAATCACATAGCAATTTACAAAACACAATATAATTGTTAGTTACCTATTGTAACTGTAGATCTACGAATAGTGCGTAGCCCCTTAGGCTCGCTTTGGGTATGACTCCAGAAGCACCAGCTTCCCGCCAGAGAGAACTCAATGCTCCAATCACTGTGCAGAACCTCCTATAAATAGCCCACAGCAGTCCATGCTCTTCACTTTGAACTCGCCAAAGCCAGGTTGGACTGATGGGCCCGTAGCTAAGGGGCTACGCACTATTCGTAGAACTACAGTTACAATAGGTAACTAACAATTCTACTTCATAGTGCTACGCCCCTTAGGCTCGCTTTGGGTAACGAAGCGTAGCCTAAGAGTATGTACTCCCATCAGGCCAGCTAGCAGTGATTGGAGCCCTGCCGAGTAGGCCCTAACACCTCCAAGGTGTGGGAACTCAAGACAGACAGGGAATGAGCAGTGATGGGGCCGCTCCTATCAAGGACGCCCAAGGATAAGCTCAAAGGTGAAGCAGTGGTAGGGCCGCTCCTATCAAGGACGCCCGAAGCACTAACAGAATCCAAGAGGGAGGCCGTTCCAGGAACAGCCAAGTCTCTGACCAAACGCCCAAGGGCGAAGGTCACTTCCCAGGACGCCTCTATCAAGAGCTCCTGAGGAACACCGCGCGCGCCCCCGTAGGGGAACAAGGAACAGTCCCAGGCCGCCTCTACCAAGAGCACCTGAGGACTGCACAAAGCCGCGAAGGAAGAAGGAGAAGGCTGAGCCCAGGACGCCTCTATCAAGAGCTCCAGGAGGGGCCGGCCGCTCCAGACAACATAGACCGCAGAAGCCTCAGAGAGAGCCAGACACGGTCGCATCAGTCCCAGAGCTCAGGATGGAGTGAGCAACAGACCGCTCTGAAACATCCACCAGGTAAGACAGAGCAAAGGTGGAAGACGAAGCCCAGGACGCAGCCTGGCATACCTCCTCCACCGAGGCCCCTCGTAGCAGAGCTGTGGAGGCCGCCACGCCCCGAGTGGAGTGCGCTCGGAACCCCACCGGGGGCACCATCCCCTGGGCCTGATACGCCGAGCGAATCGCCCGGGACACCCAGTGGGCCAGCCGCTGGGAGGATAACGGGGCGCCTCTGTTTTTAGGCCCCAAGCACACGAACAGCTGATCCGTGCGCCTGAAAGAGGACGTGACCTCCAGGTAATGCCTCAGCATCCTGATAGGGCACAACAGGTGTCTTTGCTCATCCTCCTGCGAGGCGTGAGGCGGAGGGTGAAAAGGTCTGATCCGTATGACCCTGGACCTGAAGGTTGAGGAAACGACCTTGGGGAGAAAGGCCGGGTTGGGCCACAACTCCACCAACCCATCCCCCGGACCAAAGGACAGGCAGGCCGGGCTGATGGAAAGAGCGCACAGTTCTCCCGCCCTCTTGGTTGATACCAGAGCCAATAAGAGTGCGGTCTTGAAGGCCACGCATTCTGGGCTGGCACGGGTCAGGGGTTCGAAAGGAGGCCCTGACAGCCCTTTCAAAACCACCTTGAGGTCCCAGATCGGAGGTGTTCGTCTAAGGACCGGCCTCTTCCTGTAGGCCCCCCGAAGGAAGCGTTTGATTAACGGGTGGGAGCGGGCTGAAAACCCCCCGAACCCTTCGTGACCAGAGGCAATGGCCGAAGCGGACACAGCCAAGGTACTAGCGGCCCTGCCCTTATCCAAAAGGTCCTGCAGGAATCCCAGGACGCCCTCTAGAGGGCAAGACCTGGGGTCCCACGAGTGGGCCGCGCACCAGTCTTTGAAAAGCTTCCACCGGCACCCGTAAGCCCTCACGGTGGAAGGTGCCCTCGCCCCTTGGATGGTATCCACCACCGCCCGGGGGAGGCCTAGTCGGACTAGGTTCTGCCTCTCAGCTTCCAAACCCAGAGCCTGTGGCCCAGGACTGGGCGGGAGCGAAGCGTCCCCCCTCCCTGGACCAGGCCCCCTGGCACGTCCGGGAGAGGCCACGGGTCCATCACAGACATGTTGGTCAGGAACGGGAACCAACGGGCCTGTGGTCGGTCTGGGGCGACCAGGATTACCTCCCGCTCTTCCTGCTCGATCCTCCTCAGTAGGATCGGTAGGAGACGAGGGGGGGGGAAGGCGTACAACAGGCCCCCTGGCCACGGATAATGAGCCAAGGCATCCACCCCTAGAGGCGGATTGTCCGTGGGTCTCAGTGCGAACCAGAGCGGGCATTGCGCGTTGTCTGCACTGGCGAGCAGGTCGACCACAGGCCGACCAAACCTCTGCCAGACCTCCGCTGCCATCTGCGGGTCGAGGCCCCACTCGTCCTCGAGAGGGCCTCCCCGTGACATTATGTCCGCCCCTGTGTTCCTGTCTCCCGGAACATGACGCGCTCTCAGAGACTGCAGATGCCCTGCAGCCCAGATCAGAATGGTCGCTGCCAGTCGGTGGAGGGCTGGGGACCTCGTGCCCCCCTGCCGGTTCAGATACGCCACCACTGTGGTGTTGTCTGAGCGCACCATCACGTGTCTCCCCGCTAGTTGTGGAGCGAAATGCAGAAGCACCCTGTGAACCGCCTCCATCTCCAGCAGATTGATGTGACGAAGAGGGCCTGACCAGGCGCCCCCCACAGAGCTCTGGTGCAGAACCCCCCCCCCATCCCTCCAGAGACGCGTCCGTGAACACCTCCACGTGTGCCACGGCACCTACCAGGGGAACTCCTTCCAGCATCAGACCGGGCGTGAGCCAGTAGCTCAGGTCCTCGGCCACTCCTGGAGGAACAATGAGCCTTCTGCCCCCGTCTCCTGTGGGATGTAGTCGGAGACGGGAGAACCACCTCTGGAAACGTCTCAAGTGAAGGAGACCTAGCCGCACCACTGCATGAGCTGATGCCATCATCCCCAATAGAGACCGTATTCGTCGGGCGGTCACTGTGGGAGAGGTCAGCGCTTCCTGAGCTAGACGCGTGATGCTCGAGCGTCTGTCCTGGGAGAGCGCTGCCCGAAACTCCACCGAGTCTAGCTGTAGACCTAGATAGACTAAGCGCTGTGCGGGTTGCAGATTGCTCTTTTCCCTGTTCACCACAAAGCCTAGGCGCTGCACGTGTGACAGGACCCAGTGCGTGTGAATGGTGGCCTGCTCCAGAGACGGGGCCAGAATCAGCCAGTCGTCTATATATGTCAGGATTCTGATCCCTGCGCGTCTGAGTGGTTCCAGCGCCGCCTCCACGCACTTGGAGAAGGTGCGTGGGGCCAGAGCGTAACCGAAGGGGAGGCGACAGTACTCGTAACACTTCCCTCCCACGGTGAAGCGCAGGAAGCGTCTGTGCTCCGGTACTATGGCAACGTGGAAGTAAGCGTCCGTCAGGTCTATGGTTGACATCCAGTCCCCGGGCCTGACGCACTGTAACAGATGTTTTGTGGAAAGCATCCGAAAGGGCCGTTTGGAAATGCACTGGTTCAGAGTGCGCAGATCCAATATAGGGCGCACCCCCCCTGATTTCTTGGGGACCAGGAAATACGGGGAGTACAGGCCTCTGGAGGCGTCCCGAGGGTCCACCAGGACCGCGGCGCCTCTGCGTAACAGGGAGGCGACCTCCATTTGGAGCGCCTCTTCTGTCTCCCGATCTGTAGGGCGCACCGCACGAATGCCCTGGAACGGCGGTGGTCTCCGTGCGAACTGCAGAGCGTAGCCCCTGCGCATCGTTTTCTTTAACCAGGGGTCTGACAGTAGACCGAGCTCGTCCCAGACCCGAAACTGCTCTGTGAGGGGAAGGAGAGGACCCGGAGCACCTGGTGTAATAGCCCCCCACTCTCCCTGCGCTCCCAGCGGAGAGGGGGGGGCATCGAAAGGGCCGAAACACCTCATGAGATGTGCTGTGTGAGGAGGTTGGGACCAGGCCCCCTGACTCATTTATAGACAGCGGTAATCTGCGTTTCACTCCCCGCCCAGAGGATGAAATGACAGCAGCCTGAGCTGAAGGGCAGACGTGTGTGGGAGCGTCCTGCTCTGTATGCGTAACACCACTAACAGAGGGAACCCCGGAGACGGAGGGAAAAACCTGACCTAGACTTTCATTACCACCCCTGGGGAATGAAGTGCTGGATTTACCCCGGAGACGCTGAGAAAAGGGAGAGAGGCTCGCAAAACCTGGTCCTGACCCAGCAGACACTACACTGGCCGCTGTGGGAAGTGGTATGGAGGGATGCGGCCGCTTGTGGACTCAACGTAACCAAAGGTGATAGACCTGTGTGTGATGCAATGCTGCCCTCTACCTGAGATGACAAACCATGCATGGCAAAAAGATGACGCTCAGACCGAGAATACGGTACACCTTGTCGTGTATTGAAAAACTTTTTCCCCCCCCGAACTCCCCGACTGTAGGGAGGGCGGCGGTGGGAGCGTTGGTCACGGAAACCACCGGAGTAAGGCTCTGAACCCCGTGGTCTCTGCGGAGTGTAGCGGCCCGGGCAAGGAGCAGGAGGGGGCGGAGCTGAGCGTCGCCGAGGTGACCGGTCTCTCACTCTTTCTCTGCCGCGATAAGGCTGCTGCTGTTGTTGCTGCTGCTGCTGTTGCTGCTGCTGCTGTGACACACGGCGAGGGAGCAGATGAGGAGCCAGCATGGCGGAGTCTTTGGCAGCAGCGTCCAGTCTCGCGACGAGCCCCTTCATGTCTGGACCGAAGAGGGAATCCATGGAGATAGGGAGGTCCAGGAGCTGCCTCTTCTCCGTCTCCTTGATGTCCGCGAGCCCCAGCCACAGATGGCGAGCACCGACCTGTGCGGACGCCATGGATCGCCCACCGTCAATAGCCAGCGCCTGGATCATACGGAGTATGGCCGCCGTGGTGGTTCTGGCCCGGTCCAGGTCCTCGTCGGTGAGAGCTTGACCCGTGGATAGAGACCTATCGAGGGCCCCGGTGAGAAGAGCCATATTGCTAGCTAACGCAACGACCTGTGCTGCGTTAGCGTAGCATCTATCCAGAACAGCCATGCTCATCCTATCCCGCTCCGAGGGAAGGAGAGGTCTGCTGCCGGGCCACACCGAGGACTGCGGGAGTAGTGCGAGCCGGACAGCGTCCTCCACTTCCGGGACCCCTTTGGACCAGGACCAGTCTTGGACCGAGCAATAGGCGCCGTACCCCAGAGCAGGCTTCTTAGCTGCTAGGGGTTTGGCCCAATCACGTGCCGCGTAATGGAAAACCGGATCCATCCGCGGACACAGTGTTGGAGCTCGTCTCTTCCTCCCTGGAAGCGATGAACCCACCGACGTGAAGTCGCTCTCTCTCTGGGTGGGTTGCGGAGGCAGAGGGGTCTCCATGGTGGCCGCTGCCATGGCGAAGAGG
Organism: Knipowitschia caucasica; assembly: GCA_964034765.1. Lineage (NCBI taxonomy): Eukaryota > Metazoa > Chordata > Actinopteri > Gobiiformes > Gobiidae > Knipowitschia > Knipowitschia caucasica. The sequence continues at coordinate 21,582,780 of OZ035833.1, forward strand.
CGGGGCATGTGGTCCAGAGGGAAGCGGTCTTGTTCCTCGCACAAGGAAATAGCCTCGTCGAGAGTGACGTAGGAACCCCGGTCCTCGTCAAACTCTTCCTCCACAACACAGTCTCCCCACTCCCTGGGTGCAGGAGGCAGGTCGAGCGGGACATACGCAACCTCAGGTTCCTCCTCCTGGGAGGGACCCGGGCGAGCCTCCGCGGAGGTGGCATAAGCAGCGCGGCGCTCTCTCTCCTCCCCGGGGAGAGAAAGGCACGCCGCACACGTCGCCGCTTCCCGGTGGTGGTGAACTCCCAGGCAGAGGAAGCAGAACTCGTGCCGGTCTTTGCGGTGGAGCTTGGTCCGGCAGCCACCGCACCGTCTTCGTCCGACGCCGGATGGCGAAGGAGTTCTCGGACGAGGAGGAGTAGACATCGCGATCTTCAATGGTGAGTAGAACTTCTCTCAATGGCGCCAGAGTTCAAAGTGAAGAGCATGGACTGCTGTGGGCTATTTATAGGAGGTTCTGCACAGTGATTGGAGCATTGAGTTCTCTCTGGCGGGAAGCTGGTGCTTCTGGAGTCATACCCAAAGCGAGCCTAAGGGGCGTAGCACTATGAAGTAGAATTACATACATACATAGTACATGAAATGAGCAAAGTATACATTTTCAATATAACTAGTGCTCACAAGTCTGTGTCTCCACGAGCCACTTTTTGGCTTTTTAAAAAAATGAATTAAATGAGGAAGACTCGCGAATTGTTTCAGGCACTGAGTTCCACTGCTGGGAGGCTTTATAAGAAAACACGGCCTGACCAAATGCAGTTTTTCTGAGGGGGAGGACGCAGTCTTCCCTCACTGCCCCTCGAGTTACTCTGGCTGCACTCGATCTGAAGTTTACAAACTCGCTCAGTGAAGGAGCGGAGCACAGCCAGTTTTAATTTTATACATTAAACAAATGTTTTTGAATTTTATAAGATTGTCCCAATTTAGTAACTTATATTTCTGTAAAATCTGACAATGGTGATATCTGTAGGGTTTTTTATCCAATGTTTTAAGCGCTTGTTTATATAATGATTTCATGGGTTTGATTGTTGTGGCGTGTGCGTTTGACCAACTTATGATACAGTATGTGATATGTGAGAGGACCATGGAAAATAAGTATATTTTGGCAGCTTCATTTGACAAACAGTCTCTAATGAACCTAAAATTTGATAAACAGAATTTAATCTTATTGCTAGTGTTTTGGATGTGTGTTTTGAAGCTGAGGTTTGAATCAATGTATAATCCTAGATATTTGAATTTTGTGACTACTTGTATTTTTTGTCCTGCTATTGAAATATCTGGTATAATGTTTATAGTATTTCTGGTGTTTTTTGAGAAGAACATACAAACAGTTTTGGATATATTAAGTTGAAGGCAGGATTTTTTGAGCCAGGATGTGACCGACGCCATGGCCTCTGTTAGCTTTGAAGCAACCTCCTCTGTTGTTTTGCCATGTGCAAAAATGACCGTATCATCTGCATACATAAGGGTGTTACAGGTCTTGGATACTGATGGTAAATCATTAAAGGAATAGTTCACCGTTTTTACATACTGACATATGTTCTTACCTTACCTTAGACTAGTTAATACGTACCTGTCTGGTCTTAGTCCGTGCGCTCTGTCATGCAAACGGAGCAAAAACGGGAGCACAACCGCAGCCTCCTCTGTATATTTTGTAGCACCAAAAGGTAGCTCCCGCTAGAAGCTACCAAACTCTTCCAAGTGTTCCCTATTAAATGTATATAGTTACGTGACGTGTTACACTGCAAAGTATAGTAACACAGAAATGTAACAGTCGATTTTCTCTCAGCGGATAAAACGGGTACTATATTGTGAGGCATAGTAATCTGAGGGGCGCTACGTCCGCGCACTAACTTCTCTCCGGAGACTTCTCTCTCGCTCACTTCCCTCAATAGAAGCAACGTGACTTGTAGTACACACAGTAGCAGCGAGAGAGAAGTCTCCAGAGAGAAGTTAGTGCGCGGACGTAGCGCTCCTAACTTCTCTGCGCACTAACTTCTCTCCGGAGACTTCTCTCTCGCTGCTACTGTGTGTATTACAAGTCACGCTGCTTCTATTGACGGAAGTGAGCGAGAGAGAAGTCTCCGGAGAGAAGTTAGTGCGCGGACGTAGCGCCCCTCAGATTACTATGCCTCACAATATAGTACCCGTTTTATCCGCTGAGAAAATCGACTGTTACATTTCTGTGTTACTACACTTTGCAGTGTAACACGTCACGTAACTATATACATTTAATAGGGAACACTTGGAAGAGTTTGGTAGCTTCTAGCGGGAGCTACCTTTTGGTGCTACAAAATATACAGAGGAGGCTGCATTTGTGCTCCCGTTTTTGCTCCGTTTGCATGACAGAGCGCACGGACTAAGACCAGACAGGTACGTATTAACTAGTCTAAGGTAAGGTAAGAACATATGTCAGTATGTAAAAACGGTGAACTATTCCTTTAAGATGATCAACTATTTGCTCGACAACCAGCTTTTCATATACTTTGGACACAGTAGGTAGAATACTAATTGGCCTGTAATTAGAGGTCAGTTGAGCATTACCACTTTTAAGTATTGGAATTACACGTGCAAGTTTCCATGATTCCGGGAATATCCCTTCACTGATTGACATATTGATGATGTGTGTTAATGGATTGATAACTGATTGACTTATTTGTTTTAGCATATACGTGTCCAGACCATATGCATCCTTAGCTCTAGATGTCTTTAGGAGCGTTATTGCTTTTGCCACATCAGATGTAGATACAGAGCTTGGGTATAGCGGAGGCTCATCAGAAACAACTGTACAACAGGGGGGTACATTTTGGCTTTGTAAAGAAAAACCTTTAGCTATAGTCATCACCGAATCAACAAAGTAATTATTGAGAAGCTGAGCCACATCCAATGGATTCTGTAATAGTTTACCATTATTATTTAGTTGTATTGTTTTATGAGAAGAGGTTGCTTTGCAAGTTAGTTTATTGATCTGTGACCAGATGGCTTTAGAGTTACCCTGACAATTATTAATAATAGTTATGAAAAAGTCTGCCTTTGCTTTCCTCAATTGTCTGGTCACCTTATTCCGGAGCGTAGTGAATTTTTGTCGGTCACAAATTCATTTTGACATGTTAGCAACTTTAAGAGCATTGTCTCTTGCTTTCATTAATTGTTGTATAATATCATTGACCCACGGAAAGGAAGACTTTTTACTTTTATATTTTACCTTAATTGTGAACTCATTTATTTTTGACCGTAAGCAAATTTCTGACAGGAGATTTCAATTTTATTATTTGAAAGCAAAGTGCCCCAGTTTATGTTGCTTATTGCAGAGTTGAACTCTTCTTGTTTATTCTTAGGGATACCTATAAATTCTTTTTTTCCAGAATATGCCGAGAAACGTTGTCTAGTTAGTTTTCTTGATATTAGCACCATATTATGATCTGATAGTCCAGTTAGCATGTTATATGTTTTAACAATCCGTTCTGGATGAGTGCTAGAGTTGTTTGTGATCCTTGTTGGTCCCTTCACCATCTGGACTAAGTTGAAGCCATTCATAATTTGCAACATTTGTTTTATTGTTTTATGGTCCATCCAGTTTAGGTTAAAATCCCCCATCACAATAACCTCCTTTTTAAAATCACACTGCTTTAAAATGTCCTTGAACTTATCATAAAAATTAACACTAGCAGATGGTGGTCGGTATACAACAATTATTGTACGGGACATCTGAGGAGAGAGGGCCATGTTTAACCCTAGGCATTCTAAGTAATTTTAGTTTTGCCATTGAATCTCATTGCATTGTATATTGTCTCTCACATACATCATCACTTTTTCTTATTCCAGTTTTATTATCGACTTGTAATTGAATATTACTTGAGCACATTTTTACATTTAAAAACCTTAAGAATGTTTTTCCTCCTACAGAAACCAAATTCAAACTAGAAATAAAATATAGCCCTCCCACTCCATTTTCAGACATTTTTGAAAAGGCTCCAGGAGCCACTCGAAGAGCATTAAAGAGCCGCATGCGGCTTCAGAGCCGCGAATTGCCGACCCCCGGTTTATACAGTATGTGGAAGCAAATACTGTAGATATTGTCAGGATTTATGCAGTTTCAACAAAAGAATAAAGTGCAATAGTCGACATCACAAGAGAGTAATAACCATGTCTCAGAGTGAGGGAGGTGGACACAGACAACACTATTGTTTGTTACAGGGATGAGAATTGGACAAAAAAGTCTGAAATGCATAATGTCAGCCATTAGCTGTCACTAAATCTGTTTGATTTGTTCACAACATTTTACTTCATGGGCACAAACATAATCCGATGGAAAATGTAGGTACCCGAGCTTTAATTTAGGGCGTTTAGTCGCGCTTCGAGAGGAGAGGGGAGACGGGGACTGTTTCCTGCAGCTGTGTATTTATTGGGTCCACAGATTACGCAAAGACACGCATGGTCCTATGCGCGTTTATGGTCTTAAATGGTCACGTTGCGGCTACGCGCCGTGTTGTGTTGTGAGCGGTTTCCGCGTCCAGCTCAGAGCCGCAGCTGCCCGGGAACTCTGCGGCCGCTGAGGTGGCGGAATCCCGTTCGAGTAATATAGCAGGTGCCCGCGGACCCCCTCGAACATTTCTCAACGGATTTATACTTTTCCCAAACTTGTTTTTGTATGAGGCAGACAGGCCGGCCCAAATATGGGCATCGGCCCTTCGGGCATTGCCTGGTACGCCCGATGGCCAGTCCGGCCCTGCATGTGAAGCATCTTTGAGTGTCCAGAAAAGCGCTATATAAAACCAGTGGGGGCGGGTCCCGGCTCAAAAGTGGCGAAAATGACGTGCGCTGACGTGCTTGCAATACCACCCCGGGCCGATGGGGGTGGACCCGGAATAAGAATTAGCCAATGCTAACATATAGCATTGGCAGACCTCTCAAAAACACCTTTACAGGATGGTCCAAAAGTTGGCTCTTGGCCCAAAGCTCCGTTCCACATGTGTGTCAATGCTGAGGGCAGTGAATTTCTTTGGACCACTCTAGTTTAGTTGCTGTGAATTTTTGAAGGCACTCGTTAAATGAATGTGGCATGCGCAGATGCGTTTTTTCACAATTATCTTGTGGGCGGGACCACTCGCGGCCATTTTTGTTAGCTCCAGTAGAGCACAATTTTTGGTCCATTTGTTTGAATGGTGCAGATAGGCGTGACTAATATTCTTACTAATAGGCGTCTTAATATTTACAGTCTATGTATAAAACCGGTTAATTATTATAATTATTATCATTGCTACAGCCAACTACGACAGTGGCTCAGTTGGTAGAGCATTGGCCTTTGAGCCTGAAGGTGGTGGGTTCAAATCCACCACGAGACCTACTTCACGACTCCCACTGATGACTTCTTTCGTTGTGTCCTTGGGCAATCAAGCAGACAGCACAGCTAATACACACAGCTGCTGTAGAAACCCAGCCCTGTACAAGTCGTATTCTTATATGAATCTTCTTGAAAGCAGTAATTTCTACAACAAATGTGATACACAAAAATTGCTGCATTTAACATTTTTTTCTGCTTCATTGACACGTCAATCAAACGGGTTATTTTAGCAACGGTGTAAAAGAAGACATCAGATTGCAATTCTGTTGAGCCTGCTGAAAAGTGACGGCTGCCACTCAGTGAGAAACCAGACGTTAAACGTGAAGTCGAACGGTCTAAAAGTCATCACTGCTTTTCCTAAAATATCCTACAGTAAAGCATTAAAAGTCTCATCCATGTGTTTCTATAATACTTGTAAAAAACATAGTAATACATTCATATAAGACTTTCAGCTTTTCGCTTCTGTCGTCACCGTGTAGAGAAATGAAAAAATATCTGTATACTCTGAACATTGTAAAGCGCTTTGGGTGACCTTGTTCTGTAAAAATGTGCTATATGATTACTTACTTACAATAGGTACCTAAATTTGGCATAAAAACAATCTCTGACACACACTTACTAATGTTCAGTCAGAATGTTAATTAAGTTAAATAGTCTTTGTCTTTAAAAACAGTCTAATAATAAATCTTTTTGCGTTCCTGTCATGGTGGGTGTGGATCTTTTTTGTGATTAGATACTAACAGCTCAAATGAAAGCAAGATATTTAAAACAATGAATGTGACTTGACTGCAGAAATTCTCACAACTATTTTGGAGACTCTCAAAACAAAGACTAGATCTCTTTTGATATTTGTGTGCCCTGTAAACTGTAGTTGCTTCAGTTGGTGCATTTTCATTTGCCAAATCAATCAAAATCATTTCAGACCCTGTACAACACGTGATTCAACATTATCAATGCTTTAGATCTGAAATAAAACCTGCTCTAAAAGCCATGTATTCCCCTCAAAAAAAATAGTCCCCTCGGATAAAAATAGTGTCAGAGACCCACAGGTGGTGAGACAGGACATGACTGTACCTACTCATTTCTTCATGACGTGAAAATAAGGTGTCTGAGCTTTAAAGTTGAGTAGTTTATTCTTCATACCCATTTTTCTTGTCAGGTTTTGACACATAGGTTAAATCTTTAAACCAACATCCGTGTCCTTTTCACGAATTACATCCACTGATCCTCTTGGCACAGAAGGAACATATGTATTAACGTCTGACCTTTCCGCATAGACATGTGTGTGTGAGTTTGTGTGCATGTGTGTGTGTGTGTGTGTGTGTGTGTGAGTTTGTGTGCAAGTGTGTGTGTGTGTGTGTGAGTTTGTAAGTGTGTGTGTACATACGTGTAACATAAAAGAATATAATGATTCCCATTCTACCATTATAACTCAGGGCGAGCGTATAACCACATATAACCATATATTGAAGATTATGTTTAGCAGTTTCTTACTTTAGCTTATCTGTTTGATTATTTAACACAATACCCCTTTTTTTAAGCCACCTTTATGAGCCAGCGACGTAAGAAAAAATAGTTTTCCATTGGTAAATATGTGTGAACAAAGAAAAAATAATACACCACTCCCCATTGGTGTGATACAGATCCTCTAATACTTGGGTGTCAGCCGGTTCCAGAAGGGCCAGTGTGGCTGCAGGTTTTCATTCTAATCAAAGCCGGAGCACACAGACTCCTTCAATTTCCTCAAGTCTTCAGGTTGAGACCGGACTCAATTGAGGAAATGGGTAGAGTCTGCAGTGCTCCTGCTCACGTTGGAATGAAAACCTGTAGCCACACTAGACCTTTGAGGACCGGTTTGACACCCCTGCTCTAATAGGCAAGTCAAGTTTATTTATATAGCACAATTCATACACAAGGCAACTCAAAGGGCTGAACAAAATAAGAAAGCAGTTAAATCATAAATAATCACAGAACATTAAAAAGAAAGAGAAAAATATAAAATCCCTCAGTTGTATGCACAGCTAAACAGAACTGTCTTTAACCTGGTTTTAAACATTGTCAGAGACATCTTCAGGAAGATTGTTCCAGATTTTAGCAGCATGAATCTGAAAAGCTGCCTCCCCATGTTTAGTCCTGACTCTGGGCACTAACAGGAGTCCAGTCCCTGTGCTCCTCAGAGTCACTAATATATTTTGGAGCGAGGCCATGGAGAGACTAATCTAATAAAGTGCAAGGTGATAACAAACATGTAATCTTTTAAGCACCTCACTGCAAAACAAAATACCTGAAATTAATATTGAATAATTTTTGACTATAAGATTGATTTATTTTTTATTTTTTTTGGGATACATAGGTTAAACTCTAAGAACTAAAATATTGTTTAAAAGTCTATGTACGTCTGTAATTCCACTTACAATGTGAAACTAATACATGACCGACTCATGCCTCTATTTTAGAAAATAGCGAATTGTGGTTTCCTCCGGGTGCTCCGGTTTTCCCTATCACTAAAAACCTGTAAATTAAATTGGGATATCTTTTTTTTTGTGCAACTCTGGGACAACAAACTGTATTTATCTGACGGCTGCAATCTGCTGTATTTATATCATCTGCGGTTCATTAACACTCACTGTCCCATACATACAAATAAACAAACGGCCTTCCACCATTGTCTAACCTGCCTGCTGCCAAAAGATATTTTTTTGCCCCATAGTTCACATCCGCCACAGTCCAATTATCCAGAATAGAGCAGCACGGCGAAAAGACAAATAAATCTGTCCGAATACTTCGGAACTCGCACCTGCCCCATACCCGCCTTTGTGGTTCATATTATTCTTTCATGTTGTGTTTTACATGGATTGGTGTGAATGCCGGCATCTCAAGTGTGGTATAAGTCAGAGCGTAGTTACACAACTGGGCTCTTCTCGCAGACAAAGAGCAGCATAAGTCAAGACACGCTGCAGAAAGGTGAGGCACGATGTGGCAAAAGGGATTCATTAGAAGAGGATGTGTTGTCCTGCACAAAAAGTTGATTTTTTTTGGCTCAGGCAAACGATAATTGGGGCCAAGCCAGGGCTGGGACCATACAAATGGAAAAAAAAAATAGTTCAAGTTAAGCTTTTGTAACCCTCTCTTGATTTGACTGTAAATCAGATGATTGACTGTAAATCATCTGCTATTGTTACATGCCAAGACATGTATACAAAACAATATAGGCATGAGCTTTTCACCGTTTAACACAATTTTTCCTCTAGAGCATGTTTTAGCTGCTCATTCACAAGAATATGGACATTTTTGCCTCAAAATTGTTCCATAGAATCCAGTGAAGGTGTCTTCTTCAGCCTTGTCAGCAAATCTATCAGAAGACATTAGACCTAAAATGCTACTGATTTTTCTTCTTTATAGTTTCTAGACAGAGGCAAGGACATGATTTCAAGTTTTAAAACCTGAATTAAAACAAATAAAACTTAACTGAACCAAAAAGTCAATTTTTTCAGGGGAATTTTTTCCACAGGAAGAGTAGACATATATTTAGGGGTAGGGGAACCTGTTCCCTGGTGTTCCACCAGGAGGCAAACCTTCTGTAAGTAAAACTCTACTCCTGTTCCGCCCATGATTTTTCACCTTTTTAGTTTGAATCAACTTAAAGCTTTAATCCGGAAAAGTGTGTTCATTAAAATTCCCAACCAAATAAACAATTAATTAGATTAAACAATTAAGGACCAAAATAATACACATTACGTATTCCTAGAAGCAAGATTGGTATTTTGTGCTTAAAGAAAGAAACATAATGCTTCAGTGACAGAAACACTGAAAATTGCCTTATCCATCTGAAAAGAGGAAATATAAATGTTCAAAGTGCATGTAAACACAAAGTGACCCCCAAAAGCGAAACAAACATGATGATTTCCCAGTTATTACTCTGCGCGCCTCACACTTTGGTGGAAGGCACTAATTTGCATTTGTTGACATTAACTGTCCTCAAATTTCGGGTTGAAGCAGTTTTTCCACTGCAGGCATAACGCAAGCAACATAATTAGCGTCGTACTGTTTATCCTGCAATAAAGTGTTGGTGAAAAAGAACATTAAAAAGCATATTGTCGGCAGAAGAAAAACTTGGTGTCGCTAGAATCGGGTCAAAAGTTTAAAAGCCGTTTTTACAAAGCCTTGTGCTCAGCATATTTCAGTAAATGTATTTAATGCAACTTGTAATATAATTCTATAGAGATGAGATAGTGATGAATATTGTTTTTTTAAGAGACTGCTCATACTAAAGCTGGGTTACCTAACTATTTGTTTCATAAAAGAAAGTCTTGAAAAGGTAAAGTTAAAGGAGCTATACCCGTTTCTGCAATGTCTTTTTTTCATTTTGATTGTTTAGAACCGCCCCCCAACTCGCTCACTCTCCCCTACGCTCTCCTCCCAAGAAGCCATCTAGTTTTTCTGCGATCTGATACATATGCAAACATTAGCATTAGCGCAACTTCTTGTAAGCTGTACAACTGATGAAATGGTACAAAAGCAACGCACAGCTAACAAAATAGATAACTGAAAAGTTATGGACGCTAGTTTTGCGTCAATATGTAGTCCGACGGGGTCCCGCTCCCGCTGGTTTCTTCTTTGATCATTTTATCGCTTTAGTTCCCTCTTCTCTTCCTCACTGTTGCATCGTTTGGGCTGTTGTGCTATGTATGCAGTAACAGCAAGAGGAGTTATAGCCACTTTCTGCTAACATGCTACTGTGTTTACCTGCGCTGTAGACTCGAGAGGGCGCAGCCTGTTTTTGTAACAGGGGTGCTCCCCGTTCTGTGATTGGAGGAGAATGAGCGTCACGCGAAGTCTCTACTCAGCACTTTTTACGGCCTGAATTCATCACAAGCTGAATCAATGAGCTCAAGTTTTCAATTTAATTATAAGTTTTAATACAACTTGAATGTAGTAATATGTATTATTACAAACTCATTAGAAAAAAAATCTTTAATGTTGAAGGTAGTAATGTTGTGAACAAATCAGACCAGTCTTCATCTTATTAGATAACATGTTTGGGCTGAGAGTTGACTGGTCCTCTCTTTTTCACTTTTCTAAAAAAAATAAAAAATAATAGCGTCTAAAGATAAGACAGAGGCAAAAAATACATGCTGATGAAAACTAGTGATAGATCTTCACTCTCAACAGTTTGGTTCTATCTATATACATTGTACCATATTGTGTGGGAAAACTGTTTATATTTGTGCATATTTGACATTGAAGGGACCATATTTGAGTGGACAATATTTACTTTTGATCACGGGTTTGTCTACAGTGCTCAAGGAACAATTGTTTTGTAGTTAGGGTTAGGGCTTTTTTTAGTGTGGGGGTCCGTCAACAGACGAAACAATAGTACTTTGAGCACCAAATAATTATAAGTGACGTTTACAAAATGAGAAAGGTTATACAAGAATATACACTTTACATTGTGTGGCAGATGGATGTGTACTTTATACCATCTACAATACTGAGAACTAATCACTTCTAAGCATTTATTTCATACCTTCCAACAAACTGTGCAAGAATCAAACCAAATGTGATATTCTGAATCGTAAGACCCACGTAAATCCGAGGTAGATCACGATTCAATGGTTGGTGAAAAAGTAGATCTTGGTTTTATAAAGAGTGGGATTGCTGTATAGATCCATACACCATGAATTACTCTTTATATATCCGGGTAATATTTCATTTTTTGGGGCAACGGTGGCTAAGTCGGTAGAGCATTGGTCTTTGGACCAATAGATCGTGGGTTCGACCCCCCATGACCCATGTCACCTGCTCCTGATATTTGCTGCCGTTGTGTCCCTGGGAAAGACACTTAATCCCACTTTGCCTGAAGCCCCTCCTGAAAGACCATCATCCTGTGGACCCGCCACCTGCAGGAGGATCAGCAAGGGACTGCTTTGAGCATTAGGTGGCAGCTCTGATTTCTACCCCCCCAATCCAGAAATGAACTAATAAAGAGGAAGAAAATGACAAGACATGACATATTTAACGTTTCCATTCAGATTTAGACCAGTCAAAAATGTCTACAAACTAAGACATAGTTTACGTCATATAAGCACATACTTCCTTCCACCTTGAGATGCAGTTTTATACCTTAACAAAATAATAATAATCTTATCTCCAAATAGTGATTCCAATCAGTTGCACTGCATATGTTTCTTAAACATTCTTGAACATATTGCTTCTTTTTGTGTGTGTGACTAGATATGACAAGTTTGCAGTGCAGGAATCATTAGGAAATACAGCGCAAAATGAAGTGAAAATTGGAGGCAAAGTCGTCGGTGTCGCAGGCCTAAAGCAGGTTAATAAAACGGCTCTGGGCTGTAAATCTCGAGGTGTTTTTCTGTTCGCTTTTGAAAGGCTGCGTGCATGATGTACTTGCCTCATAAAAGCCACCGCCACCTCTCCTGCTCCTCCTACCTTTGCCTGCCGTAATTCGTATTCCCCGGGAGGTCCCCCTGTCCCAGGCTTGTCCTCCCAGCATGCACCGGGGCGTGGAGGATGGCCCCCATATGGCTCAGAGCGGTATCTGTCAGAGTAATGACTGGTGTCCTCAGCATGGGGCTGGCAGTCTGGAGGAAGAGGAGCATTCTTTTACGGCTCTGCAACCTGTGATCAGAGTTATGTAAAGCCACACGACCAGCAAGTAACGGAATATGAGGACAATTGATAAGGTTTAAGCACCGCCAAAGAAAATAAGTAATTAGTGAATTACAGCACATGTATGAAAGCTGGGGTACCACTCAAATATGAACTATACAATACAAATCCACTTAAATAGTTCCTCAACGTCAAAACAGTTTGGCTCATATCACTAGTTTTTACATTCATGTATTTTTTGGTTTATGACACATATTTAAATCAGCTTTTTTTAGACATAAAAATTAAAACTCACTCAGCCAATCAGCTCTCAGCTCAAGTCAAATAGTATCCAAGTATGCAAAAGATAAGTAGGCAATATGGAATGAGCATTTTTTTTAATACAGTGAAAATTCTTGGACTTGATATCTCCATTGTGATATGTTTTGTGGAAAAAATGTAAGTGTTGCTGTTGAAATGGATTAATAGTGAAATTAAATACTTAACCTTGTCAATAATTTACAAGCTTTGCCTTGAAATTGACAGAAGCAGTGCTGTATTCGATATTCTTGGTTTGAAGAAAAAGTGAAATTGCTTAAGCAAATATTTTAGAGTCAACAGTTATAAAGTTTGGCCATTATAACATCCTTTCTAGCCTTTCATATGCAAACATTTACACTCTGAATGATCGGAAATCAGGCTCAGACTTAGGCTTTGAACTTCATTTAAATCAAGTTCAAATCCATTTTTGGAAAATGTCTCAAATCCCAACTGGTCCAACAGTTTTGATGGTCTGAACGGCTCATTGACCAGCGTGTAATCTCTGTTGACTTAGCCTCTCTGACATTATTTGACTTTGGAGTGAAGCGCTCGTCTTCTCGGACTGGGGCTCATGTTTCATTCATGGGTTGGTGCGGTCCATGTGGGGGTTCTTGCACCTCTCATCGGCCCCTAATAACCGCTTTCCTTTAGCTGCAGCATTAATCTGTGGACCCCCTGCCAGCTCAAAGTCCAGTTCTCCACAGGAAGGCCTCATCATCTCCCCCCTAAAACGTTTGCAGATAAAGTACGAGATACGACCTGGCTTAATGGTGTCATTCAAAACACGCTGGGGCCAAAACCTTAGTTCATTTTTCTTTTTGACGCTTTTAAGTATCTGGTGGAAAAGATAAAATATGTCAAAGGGAGAGCACAACAGCACTATACAAATGTGAGTTTGTGTCTTTGATGTGTACAACATGAAGGCCGGACCCCTGCTGCTACGACCGCAACCAGGAACAAGGTTTTACATAAGGAGAGGGATCACAGGCCGAAAGCAATACAGAACATAAACGATACTGTAGAAAACATAGTCGAATGAGACTATTTGTCCATACTAAGTTCTACCATATTTGTATAGAAGGAGGATGATATTGGAGTACTGACATGCAATGTGTAGGCCCGCTCTGGAAGTAGCTTCAGTTTCTCATTCACCCTTGCTGTGTGAAGGTGAGTTTGCGTTGGTCTTTCCTTCTTGCCGCTGTCAGACTGTTCAATGAGCACCGTTGAGCCTGTACATATCATTCATCTGAATCATGTGCAGTACTGCAGTTTCAGAAAGTCCACTGGATGTCATGTAGAGAGAGAGGGAGATTGATATTGAAGCATTTAAAGCGTTGCTAGGAACCATAGCAGGTACTTATAATGTATATTCTGTTTTTATCATTGTCATTTTCTGCTCACAGAAAACAAAATCAAAGGTATTAATACAGGTTATTCCACTTACTGTATATGCTAGTAAACAACTTAGACAAAGTCATAACTTAAAAAAATCATGTTTCCTGATGCTTCCTGTCACGTGACATCATCAGCTTCCAGTCCCTTCCGAGTGAAAACGTGGATGAAGCAAATCATCCCAGAAAAAGGTAATTTTCATAAATTTGGAATAATTTTTCCCCCAAACATAGAAATAATTATTTGATCATTCAAGTCTCTAGAGTAACCCACCCTCAAAACATTGTACCTGGGGAAAATATTTTTTGAGTTATGGACATGTTTCTGTGCACGGCAACTTTAGTTGCCGGTGGGCACATATGATGTCACTAAAGGAAAGGAAAACAATGCCTAGTATACCTAATAACAGTGCCTCATAATTTACTTATTTTCAATTGTAGAATGGTGTACAATGGCTCAATTTAAACCTCTTAGATTGCTCTTCACATCTAAATAAAGTATTCACAGGTATTCAAAGCCTATGTCTGTAGGATTTTGATATAGCTGTAGCTCAGACCCTCCTCCAGCGTCATGGAGTAAGACACGGGTGTCCAAACCTTTTAGTAAGAGGACCACACAATCATAAAACAAATGTAAGTAAATAACAACAGAGTCAACGACTGGATTCCAGAGTGTCTGAGATTTACAGCAAGATATATCATGACTGTATTGGTGGAGCTGAAGTTAGTTGGATGACACTATCAAAGTGCCTCAATGGCGACTTTGTGTTAGCAGCAGAGGGCCACATAAAGTGGCCCAGAGGGCCGCAATTAGCCCGGGGGCCTGATTTTGGTCATGCCTCATTCTAGGGCACACAACTAATAATATTATATGCATTAACACGCTGAAAAAAATTTGGGCACAAATGGGTTAAGTATTTACATAATTTACATAATTTTGTTTACATGTCCTATTGTGCTTATGGTATACATGTACACGTGCAAATATATTAACATAAATATACAATCAACCAAAAATATTTCCCCAAGTTTCACCATGTGTTGAGTGGCTGAGTGGATAGCAAGAATGTCCTGGGTTTGTATCCCTCTCTTTCTGAGTGGAGTTTGTATGTTCTCCCTCTGTCTGCATAGGTTTTCTCTGGGTGCTCCGGTTTCCCCTACCACTAAAAACATGCAAGATAGGTATGAATGTAACAAGTGAGTGTATGGATGGTGTTGGTTCGGGGCATTGATGGTGTCTCGCTTCTGTCATCACCGTGTGTGGTGTAAATGAAACAATATCTGAACTCTGAACATTGTATAGCACTTTGGGTGATCTTGGTTTGTAGAAAACGCGCTATATAAAAAAAGATGACTTAATACTGCATATGATAGTAACATAATATTTATCAACAAACCACAGAAATATTAGTAAGAAATTGTGTGTAAGTTGGGCCTTTGATTGTGATGCAGGAGGAGTAGAAGGCACCTCATATGTGTCCAGTGTGATAGATGTTTGACATTTACAGCAGCCTGGCCTGATCGAACAGCCCATATCCGAAAGGAGGATGAATCTCTGATCAGACACATTGCAATTTTGTGGCAAGACATCCATTTTCCACTTTCCTTATCACGCAGTCATCATTTAGATTTTGACATGTAAAGCAAACTTTTTGACCTATTTTACATTATTGTATTTGCATCAAAAACAACATACCTGCTCCTGTATAACCCACTTCCAGTCATTTCCAACCATCACACTGGTGAGCACTTTACACTGCACTATTACAGATGGCGCAGCGTTTAGAGCTTCAAGAAGGTCCTGGGTTTGATTCCACCTCCATAACTTTCTGTGTGGAGTTTGCATGTTCTCCCCTTGACCGTGTAGATTTCCTCCGCCTGCTCTGGTTTCCCCTACCACTGAAAACCTGCTCCCATCTCTGTGTGGAGTGAGAGGACAAATGCACACAACAAGTGTAAAGCGCTTTGTGACTCTGGTCTGTGAAAGGCTTTATATAAATAAATATGACTTACTTCCCTATTCCTGTCTTTTTCACAACCGGAGTGATACGATTTATGCCAAATGTGACATGTACATTTCTCCATTGTGAGATCATTAAATCTTATCTTTCCTTTCTCCCTCATCTTGTCTCAGTCACTACCAATGCTCTTGGACAGCCAGAATCATATGTTTGTTTAATGATTATTTTATTCTTCTGGCTCAAATAACAACATAGATATAAAACATACTAACTTTTGTTGAACACATTTTATAACGTGTTTTCCTCCATAGCCGAACCTGCATAAGGCACACCTTGTACCCTCCCATGGGCTCAGGGTCACCGCAGTGCTAATGTGTGGCAGAATGGTGAGCACTCACAGCTAAAAGGTCAAGAAATCAATAGCAGGCAGTGCTTCTGCTTCTTAAGGCATGCATGCGTGAGAGTCAAACTGGTGAGAGAGGGTACCGCTGAATGTGACCTCGTTGCACACTCTATATCTGTAAGTGCCACAGTGAGTATCAATCCACCCTTATTCGCAGAGCGCTTTTGCTTGGTTATACTCTCACATAATCTTCTTTCTGTTTAAACAGATATGTTGCATCTACTGTTTTGATGACTGCAGAATTCCAGACAGTGGCCCAAAGACCAGTGACCTTGGTCTGTAAAATGTGGTATATAAATTAACATCACTTACAAACGTACTTACAGTTTGCTGAATCAAAAAAGTGAAGTGGTCTGTGTGAACCCTTACCCTTTTGTTCTAACTTACTGCCTTTAGCAGACACGCATAGATGCAAAGGCATTACTGTATATGCATTTAATTAAAGGAGCTAAACCCGTTTCTGCAAGGTTTGAATGTTTAGCACCGCCCCTCAACTCGCTCACAGGCTTCTCATTTCCCCTACGCTCTCATCCCACGAAGCCTGCTAGTTTTATTTGCGATCTATATGCAAACATTAGCAGGAGCGTAACTTCTTGTAAGCTGTACAACAATCACTGATCAAATGGTACAAAAGCAATGCACTGCTAACAAAATATGTATCTGAAAGATTACTGCTAGTTTCGCGTCCGAATGTAGTCTGAGCATAGCTAGTCCGAGGCGGTCCCGCTCCATAAGATGTAAGCTAACGCTACGTATACTCACCCGGCCTTGATTTCTTCTTTTTTCGCTTTAGTTCCCTCTTCTCTTCCTCACTGTTACATCGGTCGGGCAGTTTTGCTGTGTCTGCAGTTCCAGCCAGAGCAGGTATATGGGCACTTACTGCCTCCATTCTGCTCTAGTTTACCAGCGCTGTAGAGACTAGAGGACGCAGCTTCGTTCTGTGTGGAGGAGAGCGGGCGTCACGCTAGGTCTCTACTCAGCACTTTTTACGGCCTGAATTTATACACAAGCCGAATTAATTAGCTCAACTTTTCAATGAAATTACGGATTATAATACAACTTGCATGTAGTAATAAGTATTTTTATGAACTAAAATGAACTATGAAAAAAAAATTGGGTTTAGCTTCTTTAATATAAGCTTTCTAGACTTAATGACCACAGATGGCCATTACCATGATAACAACCTTGTTTTTGTAGCTCTATGAACGTAATACTTGTGTGTCCGATGCTGATGGATTTCAGCCACTGTTCAAGGCAGTTTTACACAAAGTAAGTCGTACAAAAAAAGGTACATTACAGCAGATGTTTTTTTTGCCACTGAAAAGCATCCTCCATCCATCCATTTTCTTCCCCTTAATCCATTTCTGGGTTGGGGGGGTGGCAGTCAGAGCTGCACCCAGTTCACAGAGCACCAGCCCCTCACTGATCCTCCTGCAGGTGGTGAGTCCACAGGAGCTGAGATCTTTCAGCGGGGGCTTCAGGCAAAGTTGGGTTAAGTGTCTTGCCCAAGGACACAACGACAGCAGTCATCAGTGGGAGTCGTGAAGTAGGTCTTATGGTGGGCTCGAACCCACGACCTTCAGGCCTACAGGCCAGTGCTCTACCAACTGAGCTACTCTCGCATGAAAAGCATCCTAGCTCTCCCAATTACACCTTTGATATAATATTACCAATAACAATGCATCAGTTTTATATAGCCCTTTTTGGACACTCAAAGATGCTTCACATGTCATTATTCATTCACTCCATACACAGTGGTGATTAACTATTACAGTAGCCACAGCTGCCCGGGGCACACTGACAGAAGCGAGGCAACCAGTATGTGCCATCGGCCCCTCTGACCACCACCAACCATTCACATGGAATATGTATTACTTATTTATTTACTTTATTTATCAATCTACCCATATAAGGAGCTCTGAGATATCCTCTTTGGCCCTCCACACAGCTGTACTGTATGAGCAGTGGACTTACAGGCCTCCACTCAGACCAGCTCTAACAAACTCAACTGTGATGTCATCTTCATTACAAGAATCCTGACAAGTTTTACAGAATAAAATAAGTCTGTTTTTGAAGCGTTATGTGCCCGGCTTGTCTCCAAATCATGTTTTGAATTTGACAACATTGTTTGTAACAGGAAACAAGGGGCTTCAAAACTTTGAATAATGAATGAGGACTGTGGGTTTTTTTCTCCACACAATCCTCATTCATTATGAGATAGACCCAAATGAGCAAATGCTGTTTTGAGTCTTGAGCTGAGTACAATTCCTTTTACAATCTCATAACAGTGCTTGTGTCTTGGCGTAGATTGATAGGTGCTGCTGTAGACTCTACTAGTCCCAAAATTATTCATAATGTGGGAGTCGCACATATTTTAGATGAATATTTAGGGCTGAGACAGCAGTAGCATAACGTGAGAGGAGAGGATATATTTAGCAGATGTATAAGGCCAGAAACAAGACCAAAGATGAGTAACAAAATTCATTCACTGGAGCTTCATATGGTCCATTAGTAAGTATAGCACCAGCCCCTCACTGATCCTCCTGCAGGTGGTCCGCAGGAGGATGGCTGCTCCTCCAGCAACGACACAGCCTTGGGGGGGACTTGGGGCAGAAATGGGGGAAGTATATTTCTCAGGGACATAACAACAGCAGACATCAGTGGGAGAAGGTGACAGGTGTAGGTGTCTATAGTGTTAGGTGTCTAGTGGGGAAGTGAACCCACAACTAATATGTCAGAAGCAAAAAAACTAGCATGTTTTTTTCCACATGTACTGAAAAAACCTGACTCATACTTATTTTGGAGCTGGTCCTCCTTGAGACATTTAAGTTACTTTGACTGAAACCTTCCACAATATGGTTTTAAGCATTATTTCAACAGAAAGTTAAAAAAGTGCGGATTTAACTTTTTCGTTGCTAAGGAATTGTGTAGATGTCATCAAGGCCTCAATATAACTCACTCTGTGTATTGTTAATTCACTCCAAACACAGTAGAATGTTAAAATGTTAGGTAGCCACAGCTGTCCTGGGGCAGACTGATGGACGTGAGGCTGCTGCACATGTGGTGCTGTAGGTGCTTTGTGATTCATTGACCAACTTCACACAAAAGCTTCATACAAAGCAATGGGTGAAGTGAATTGTCTAATCATAAAAAAGTTTGCATAAAAAAGTCTCAACCTCCCAACATTTGTAAACCCTTAATTGATACCCTTAATTATTGATCTTCATGAGGCGAAACTACTTAAATAAACACAACTTAAATATGCTGTTAATTACAATCTTCTCTTTCTGTAAACTTCACTGTTTGTCTGGATTTTTACAACTTAATGAAAAAGTGCAAACTCATAAACAAGTGCACTTTAAGGCCGTGCCAGAGGTGCTTAGGTTCGACATTGGTCCCTTGAATGCCCAAACGGATGCATTCACAGATGAGTTTTTCATTTAGCGCCTGGGAGAGCGAGGTGACTAATTGGTATGTCTAAAGAGCAGCAGTAAATCCAGCCTTCCTGTCTGCTTAACCCTCGTTTGTCGCCATCATTAACATTCGCCTACTTCTTCATTCCGCCCGCTCCTCCGCAGCCTCGACTCTGATTAAAAAAAACTAAAGAAAACAGTCTTTGATTTATTCACTGGCCCTGCACCATTGGCCGCCACAGAGAAGGTTATCAAGGGCATCTATGATCGGGACTAAAAAAATAATTGATTATTAGGTAAAGGATCTTGTGAAGTTAACTGTTAATAAGTCATGTTTGTCTGAGAAAAAAAAAAATCTTTACGTACTTTAAAGTCAGGAGGAAGAATCGAGCAGGTTCATGAAAAATTAGAATGAATAAATTGTATGTTTACATTGCCTTGAAAAAGTATCCATACCCAATGAGCTTGGTTGAGTTCAGTTCCTTTTGATATCGGTTTGTATCGGGTAAACTGCACATATTAGAAGCCAAAGTATACGTACATCAATAATCTCTGTAAGACACAACTTAATTAAGAAAAAGAAAAACAATAGGATCTTTCAATATTATTAACACACTCTAAAGATCAATAAACCGCTATCGAGAAGTCTGCTAAACTTCAAATCGGGTGCTTCCAAACTTTCAAGGCCATGACTTTTAAAAAAACGTGATAGCCCTTTAGTAAACTACAACATTTTTGTGTAGGATTTTTAGAATTTACAGACAAAAACACAGTCCTCAGTCCTCTATAATACTACAAACTTATCCTATTATTGTTGCATCTTGCACATTGCCTAAAAAATGTGTCACTTATTTTTACAATCAAACATAACTAGGTGTCAAACCCTCTCCCAGCGCAGACAGGTAACGTCTCTTCAAAAGCCTGTGTTATATTTTTTTTCCTGGAGTGGTGGTTTAATTAGTGCAGAAGTGCGCTCGCCGCGGGTCTGCCCTCTTTGTGTGACTGTCGCGCTGGGATCACGTCTGAATCCTGTAGAGACGCAGAGAAGAGAAGATGAGGTGTGAGAAGAGCCAGCTGTGCAGACCTCTTCACTCCGTCTTCTGTGAGGACGAGAAGCCATCCCGGGGTTTATTGACGCCACTCCAGACACTGACAGTGAGTTATTCAGATATCAGCGTGGTGCATACAACATAGCTAATCATGTTTCTTTGAGGATTAATGGCTCTGAGAAATAACTGTAATGTACCTGTAGTATAGAAATGTGGTATTATTACAATATGTACAAAGGTTGTCAGTCTGCGTAATATTCTGTTTGAACTGCGGAGGGCACAATTTGATATGAAATTGGAATTATTGGATCGCTGCAAACGTAACCACATCACATCCAATATGAGTTCAAGGCAAGTTTCTTTGTACAGCACAATTCACACACAAGGCAACTCAAAATGCTGAACAAAACAAGATAGAAACAGTCGCACAAGACATTCAAATCAAAAAACTTGATCAATGAAATATAAAGATACAAATATAAAATCCCTCAGTTGTATGCACAGCTATGGATTTTAACATTGTCAGAGAAGAGGTCTGAGTCACATATTCAGATTTAATTAATACAACGGATCAAACAGGCTTACAAAAAGAAGGAGAGAGCTGTCTATCTTTTAGATCTGACTGCTCCAGCGACCAGCAGTGGACGTTCAATGTGCAGGAAAATATATCAAACTGGCCACTGAAAGACGCTCTCAGTTTAACAATTGTTTATTGTTAAGACGTTTTCTGTGAGAAAACTAGTCATCTGTAAGTAACCTGCCCACATGTGGTAAAGCATAGTATTTTAATTCACACCTTTTTGCTTCAAAGTGTCATTTTTAAGCTTTCAGCCTTGACATTTTTATCCAGCTGTAATTCAGCAGGATAATAAGGTACATTCAATTTGAAAAAAAAATTGACGAAATGCTATTGTGTTAGAATCTATTCAAACCCTGCCCCAACCCTATAGATCCCCTGTACTATTTGTCAACAAAAACGTATTTTAAATTCAGTCACGTTTCAAGCTGGTACTGTAGATGCGAGATTCGAGAGTCTGTCCTCGAGTCTGAGTTTAATTAGTCTGTGAGTGAAGTGCTTCTGCTGCAGGTCTTCCTCTTTGTCAAACTGTCATGGCTGCCTCACTCACGGATCATGTCGGGATCATGTGGAGATGAGATGATGAGTGTGTGGGCAGTGAGACGGAGCCCGCTGTGCGCTAAAGGTGACCTATTCGCTCATAGAATCATGCCTCGTGGCACGGTCCACTTTTAGACCCACTCTCTGCACGCCTGCACACAATTACAAGTCCAATGAACTGTTTTTAAAGAGTACATGTTGTGAAAAAGTTTTTATTCATTTATTTATATTTTTAAACAAACTTTTCAAAAGCGGATTGAACACGGATACTCTGCTGCTACGCCATTTGAGTTGTTAGCAATTCAGATGACAACAAAACAATGTGATGCTAATAGTAGAACCAGGAAGTGGAGGGGGTGCCATGAGAACCATTATGACATGCCCACAAACCAGGAAGGAAAAGGCTTTTATAAACAGCTGAGAAATTATAAGTTTTCATGTTTTTATGCTTCTCCTTCATTTGCTGCTGTTTGTCAGCGCTCTCTGGGCTCTTTGAACAGAGCCATATATTTCACTAGAATACTTTATCTCTGAGAAGTACTCCTGCTGAACACGGACTTTCTGATCACCACTTTTTCTCAATGAAATTATTTTAAGCCTCACGTACTCTAAAGGTCTGTTGTTTTAATCAATCAATGTCAATCATCTCCTGGATTTCTTATTATTAATATTATTTTTTGGACAGAAAACAGCTTATTTATCATTTTTGTATTGTTTTACCCGTTTAGACAACATTACTTTTGAACAATTTTAAACACAAAGACGGGCTTCAGTGTTCAAATAGCACTATATTTATGTTTAAAGAATAGAAGAGTTAAAAGGCTTACTATGGAACCTTTAAATCATGAAAAAATTATCAATTTGATGCAGTCACATTTAAGGCCTTAAAAGCTTCACATTTTACAAAATCTGGCATGGCATAAAGGTTATTCAATTTGACAATATTGCTAGAAAGGAGCATGTGATTTGTGACATTGTGGTGCGAAATGATTGTGATATGCCACATTTCCTGCTTTAAAAAGTCATGTGGATTTGAAAAACGTTTGCTTGATGTTTGATAAAGGCTTTTGCAAGACACCACATGTCTGTTATTACATTTAGTGGGTGTCACGACCCCTTCCTCCTCTCTGTGGTGGAGCTGTGGGCGGACCTTTGGCGCGTGGTGCGTCAGGGCCCGACGCGCCACGCCACGCTGGCTCTCTCTCAGCCTGCGTCCTGTGCCACACCACTTTGTTTTCTGTTCCCGTTATGGTTTTGTTACGCATCACACTTCACATCGCACCATACGAACACACAACCGTTCACTCGCATACACCACTGACCCTATGACAGTCACACCCCATTACTATTTTTACTTGGTTATACTTGGGTTAATCTTCTTTTAAAATAAAACACCCTTTAAGTATTCCATTATGGTTGTCTGCGTCCACATTTGTCATGGCCTTGAGCCAGGTTATGGCAGTGGGTTTTCTCTTCCATCACTTTGGTTTATTATTTTCTCATTTCTGAATCTGTGACGTGTGCTTCAGTAGATTGGAATTTGAATATGAGCTGCTTGCTACAATGATCTGATAGTTTGTCTGCTCCCATGACATTCATGATAACCTCATCCATTCACCCTGAACTATTGCACATGTTTTTAGTGATAGGGGAAACCGGAGTACCTGGAGGAAACCTACGCAGACACGGGGAGAACATGCAAACTCCACTCAGAAAGGCCCTGTTCCGACCGGGATTTGAACCCAGAAATTTCTTGCTGAGAGGCGAGAGTGTTATCCACTCAGCCACTGTGTCGCCCTATGTCAAGTAGTGTCAAACCATAGGCATCAGTGTCTCATTTTACAGCATAGTACAATCATTCCCTTTCTCAAGCCAGTGCTCAGAGAACAGAAAACATGAATATTGAACTCACGGTCACATCATTAATGTATGTGTTTCGTGCTTGAAGGAAATGTAATAACAACCTCATCAAATGAACCACTGAATTGAATGGGAGTGGGATTATGTATTCATACTACAACATTTAGTAAAACAGGCATATTTATCATTCCCAACAGAGCCAGAGCAGAATAAAGCTATTGGAAAACAAATCTCCCTTGGACCACGGACACGGACCAGCGGTGCATCTGAATTGCTCTTCCTAATCAGAGAATGTGAGTTGTGTTTTTTCTACAAACAAGGAAGAAGCTCAACCAGGGCCCAGACCGCAGCAGCCACACACTCTTTTGTTTTGAGAATGAATTGTTGTTGCATGTCCCCATAGGCCGAGGGGAAGATTTACAAGTCTAAATCCAACATCATTATAGCCAGCAGTATCGTGTGCAGCTGATTGTGAGGCGGTGGTCCGGTTAAACGCCCTGGATTAGAGAGAACATTTGTATATAAACAGAATCATATGACTTATAACTTAAATTACCAAACTTTACCTGTCAGATGTGGAATTGAGCATTTCTATGTTTTCCATTAATTGTGAGTCAATAGATGCTTGAAAGATGCATTTGTCTGCTCTGTAATTACAGTTATAGTAGTTTTATTTAGGGCTGTAGCAAAAAATAATAAATCAAATATTCCCAAAAAAGTTGTGAAGTCCAGTCTCTGTAGGATGTGAACTCAGGGTGAAGGCCTATGTCCAAAAGCATTGCATCTCCTAAAGTGAGTCCCGCTTGAATCCTTGTTTGTTTTAGCTGCTTTCAAGCGTCTTCTTCTTCCTGCACTGACTGCCTTGTGACCTCATAGGCTGACGAGTACAAGACCGACTCAAAAACATAACAAAGTCAATAAGGCACTTTCACAGGTACAAATTGGTGCAGGCAAAAACACACCATACTCACCGCCCCTGTCGCACAAATGCATCTGCCGTGCCCAACAAAACAAACACACACACTGAATATTCTCATATTCTCATGAAGTATGGCACTATTGACTTTGCATGAAAACCTGCCGTGTCGCTTGGTCTGGTGGGAACGCAGCTTGAGAGAATGAGAATTTTGAGATCCTAATGAATTATTCTGAATATGGTACTTCTGAATTTATCCTCCAAATTGAGTGGTCTCTGTAAAGAAGGGCGTGAACCATTAACATTTGTCTGGAGCGTATATTAGGAGTAGACTGGCCGAGTAATGATATTTCCATGGTGTTTAATTCTGAAGAAGGCTTATGTGGGCCTTTGTTCTGACAGTGTTGGATTTAAAATGGTTGTTAGGGCAACCATGAAGGCATCTGATTGGTCAATCCTTACATAAACGATAAAGTTTATAGATCTCACAATGGAAAAATGTACAGCCCAGGATCACATAGAGCTGTGAATTGCACTTATTACACGGCTCCTCACAGCAGCAGTAGAACGCTCCATTGATATGAAAGTAATTTAGAAACGTTCTACCGGTCATTATTTCTTCATAACTGACCTCTCAAAACAATAATGGCCGCTGCCCATGGCAACACAACCTCTGCTTGTAGTTCAGATGTGTAGATTAACCATGTAGTCCGGCCTCTTCGTCGCTAGCCACTCTCAATAAACGCAAACACCAATCAATCAACACATTTAAATGTTAATCGGAGAATACATTATACATATGCATTCTTAATATACATGCACAGAGGTTTTCAGAAGTATCTGTTAAGGTTTTCATGACAAAATACTGTTTTAATGCGAGAAAACGCTATCGCAAAAAATCCCAGAAGTAGATTCCGGGACATTTTAGGAACATTTGCAGAGAATAAAATTATGGATTTAGGTTGAGTTTATGTTTGGGTCACTCACCGCTGATGTTCAGAATTCTTTGTTCAGTTTTCATGCAGTTCCAGAGAGTTCTAGTTTGGAAGTTGCTAGCCTAACTGTTACTCGCAAAGCCTCGGGAAAGCCTTTGGGAACCATTTTATTTTCTGTCATTGATTAAACCTTTCGGCATTCCTAAAAGTGGACTGAAGTTTATGTTGTGTGTTCTGGTGGTACAAAGCCGTATAATAAGCGGGATAATGTATAGTACGTTGGTCAATATCGGAAAATAAGTACCGACAGGGTGAAGTGGACCTGGACACATTATCCCTTACATGCTCTTCTATCTTTTTCACTTTGTTTGGTTTAGTTTTCATTAGTTTTACTGCAAACTAGTCTTTAAACTCTACCATTTCCTTCTATCTCAAACCAGCAGGCGCACAGAAGTCTGCCAGTAGTGATATTAGTTCTGATTATATGTTCACATGTTCCTGATTAAAGTATGTGGACAACTTCTGCTCCTCAATCTAGAACTAATGAAGTCTTAACTGGCTTTGACATCAAGTGTGTGTCGGCAATGCTAAATATGCCTTTTCATTTAGCGCTGGCAAAACATCCATATCCACTGATTAAAATAAACTCAATGTTACAAAATGCACAGGAAGCAATATTACTACAGCTACTACTTATGTTATGAAGAGTCCAAAATACTTGCCTTAGTAGAATCTTGTGCCGGTACAGTTTTGAAATGAACCACTTACCAACATATCTTGATTGTGCAAAGGTTTAGAACTACTCCAAGACACAGTGCAAACAGAATGCATTTATCACTGTTAGACATATTTTTTTTAATTCGAGCCAAAATGCCTGCTTCTGCTTTTGCGTATCAAAGATTGTATTTGAAGGTTGTAAATAAAAAATAATATTAAAACAGTTGGTGCGCATAGTGAAATGTAATCTTTATAATGACTGCATTATGGTGTTTTTGTATATGTGCATTACAAATATAGATTAAATGAACTACTGCTACTACTACTATTACTACTTGGGCGGCACTGTGGCTGAGTGGATAGCACCCTCGCTTTTCAGCTAGAAGGTCCTGGGTTCAAACCCTGGTTGGAACAGGGCTTTTCTAAGAAGAGTTTGCAGGTTGTCCCCGTGTCTGCGTAGGTTTTCTCCAGGTACTCCGGTTTCCCCTACCACTAAAACCATGTACAATGCGCCTGGAATGCGCCTCCTGAACTGGCGACCCATCATCTCTGTATGGAGTGAGAGACAAATCCCCAAAAATAAGCGGTATCTGTATTGTTGTGTCCGCACTACGAATACTATCGTCAATACTACTTAATGCAACTGTATACCACTACTACTACTATTTTTTATCATCAAACTATATATTCCACTACTACTGCTATTGGTATCCCACTCCAATGCCAAATCCCCAAGATGTATCGCTTTCACATATTCCGGCTGTTTTTTGGCTGAAATATTAATGAGCCGTCTCTGTTATGTGTCGCTGCATGACAAACGCAAAATTAATTTTACATGGATTCGTCACGCGAGCGGGAGTCGGCCCTAATTTGTTTGTTTGTCATGTGAAGCGCAAGGTCATGAATAATCACGTCAGGTCCCAACGTCTGCGGCAGAAAGACTAAGAAAAAACAATGGAAAGTGTGTCAGGAGATGTCTCTATCTGCCGCTGTCACGCTCGCCGACGGGGGGCGGACATTTTGGTTCACGGCTCGATGCGGAATGACAAACTGAAGCCGTGTCGTTCCCTTAAGTGTCGGTGTCTGAATGTAGATTTGTAGAGAGAAAAGTGCCATTCAAAGTGTAGCCTTAAAAGCCTTTGGGCCATACAAAAGTAACTGTGTACTAAAATCGATGTAAAGAGTTCCCGTAGCTCTCAAATCAGTTTGATCCTGTCACTAGTTACTAAACACATGCTGTCACATCTTTAGGTCAGCTTATTTAATGTAAATATATTATTTTTTTCCACCTATTTTGGTAGATTGGCACCTGTTCAGAATATGAATAATAGTTCTACAGTAATAAACAAATTGTAAAGAGAAAATTTCAAATATAATTAGACATTTCCTGAAAGTGTAGAGCAAGGCTATAGAGCTGATAGACAGAGCTCAATTTAAAGATTAGATTATCTTAATATACTGTATATTCTCATTTTGTTATCCATTAAATACTGATTTGTGTTTTGGTGGCGTTTGGCCCTGTTTAATGTTAGCCCCGTTAACATCCGTAGCGTGATGTCATCAATCATAACCAGGGAGTAAATCAAAATTGCCCAAACTGGGATGGAATGTTTAAAATATGTAACAAAATAATGACATGACGTTTCTATCCATCATTACATTGTTTGTTCGTTGTTTTTTTTTTTTTTTTTCAAAAGTTGTGTTATACTGTCGCAACGACCTCCTCATTTAATCCCATGTAACTCGTTGGGTAATCCGCTATTCGTACTTCAAGATTCATACATAAAGAAATGTACATGTTCTTTGGTTTGATTGTTCGTAGCATGTGAAAGGATGGAGCAAAAGGAACCACTTTTGCTCCATTGGATCCAACACCAAACGTTATTTTATTCATACTTGTGTGTCCCTTCCTCAGTCCCTCCTTTCAGAGCCACCGCACTTCAAATAAAATACTGGTTTTGAAACGGTTCCTGGTGGTTTTTTTTTTTTTTTGGATGTTGGCTGCTTGTATTAGCAGGAGGACCCAAACCTTGCAGTTGATTGATGTGGTTTCTATGAGACAATTCAAGATTCCAAAAATGATTATTGGCTCCGTTTTAGCAGCTGAATGAAACCGTTATGAATTGGCTCATTTTTCCCTGCAGCCAAATGCCCGGGTTGTCACTCTCCTTTAGTCAACTTCCACTGGTTGCCAAACGTGTCCATTGTGGATTGACTCTATAGACCTGCCATATTAATCTTGTAATATATATTTTTTTAAATACCAATTTTCACTTGTCACCCCTGTTTTAAAGAAGAATATTATTCACAATTCTCTGCCTTTAAACTGATCATCCGACTTTTTTCGTTTGCCATGTTAAGTTTAAGAACGTGGAACAATATAAAAGTCTATAGAAACATAAACATAATTTTTAGCCGCAGTAACTCCCTAAGCTATACTAATATCTAAGGTAGAATTTTTCAAATCCGTACGCAGCTGCAAGTTTGTCATTTCATCTGGGAAATTACCAAAACTAGTTTAAGGACACATTCTGAGCGTGATGTGATAGTGGTACAGTTACATCATACTTTTACAGTTGGGGTTTTACATGTTTGGGCCAGACGTTATTAGTAAAAGCGTTGGTGGAGCTAGAGCCACGTCTGTTTTTGATGAGGGAATAATGGTAAATCATAAGCCCAAAAAACAAAACAATAGTGCATGATATGTCTTCTTTAATGCAAGATACATCATGAAACAATAATGTTGAAAAGTGTATAGCTATTTCTCTCTCTATCTTTACTTTCCACTCTGTCTGTCTCTTGCTGCGTCGTCGTGGGTCGTCCCGTCTGTGATAAAATTAACCTCCTCCAGACTGTTTCGAGCTGAACCGAGTGGGCAAAGTCAGAGCAAAATGACTGGCAAGACGCTGAGGCGGCTGGAGGCAGACGAGGCAACAACATATGTTTAATAGGCTTTCAAGTATTGCTGAGGAAAACAGAAGCTCTTGAGGTCTATATCGCCTGAAAGAAAAACATTTTGCTTTCAGATAGCACACATGAATTATGAAACTGAGTGAATTGGATTAAGAAAAAGAAAATCTCTATGGTCTAACCTAGCAGACGTGCCTCTCCCATGGGCGTTACCACAATAGTAATTTGCATACCTAATAAAGACATACCTGGGCTTCTTCTTACACATAATTGTTAATACTAAGGTTTTCAACATTTCACATTGATTTCACAGAGTTACTTAAACAAATTTTAAATCACATGGCGCATTGAAAGCGTGAGCAACTGTGGTATATGTGGCATTGACCATAGATGTGCTCTGTTTGGCCAGTCACCAGGAGTCTGTGTATGAAAATCGATTATACAAATGAATACTCAAGTAAAGTATATTTACCTATAAAACAATGTCTTTCTTGCCTCTGCAACCCGGAATGTCAAAAGGACTAACTTATGGCCTTTTCTTCCTTTCATCGAGTTTGGAGCCAACAAAAGAGCAAATCAGAATCAAGGACAATATTTAATTAAAGGTAGAGAAGTCTGCCTCGAGATGTTGTTTGGTATGACTTTGGAAATGATTGAATATCACCTGTTTGGTCAAAATAATGTGGGACAATGAGGAAGCCTTTAATGTGTGTGTTTTGTTATTTTTTTTTCAATAGAATAACATTTTAATTCTTAATAAAACCGGCAGAGTGTCACATTTCTATCAGTTTCAGCTCAAAACATTTCCCCTTCAGTGAATGAGCGCGAGAGCAGACATTGCGCCCGTGATATCTTTCCAATATGGCTTCAGCGAGAGAACGGTCGAGCAATATCCATCGCTTTTATACAGTCCACGGTCCAAACTGCCTCTCCTGCTCTTACGACCCACCTGCCATCACCGCTCACACTGTTGCCAAGATCCTTCAGCTCCATTTAACCGCTGGCTTTGGCCACGTCCCTTTCACGGGTCATTAATACGTCCAGTGCTTGGCCACCCATCACCGACCACCTTTCACACTGTGAGGGGAGATTCCAGCGTGTTTACCTTATTTAATTATATCTCCTCATTTGGGAGCGTGTACAGGGCTCCGTGTCCAGTTGGACCCCAGCTCACTTGGCCAAAATTCAGCGTCTTTGTGTCTGAAGCGCCATCAATAAAAGCGTATTGGAGTGAAATGGTGCGGCTCTGGCCAAAAGCAGCCTCGGAGGAGATAGAGGGCTGCATGCTCTGCTCACTCCAGATTACAAAAGGCTTAGATCACAGTGAATCAGCAGAGATATGAACTGTACAAAGTCAAAAAACATCACAGGGAACAAAGATAAAAGTTTGGGCGTTTGGCAATTATGCTTGGTGTGTTTGTGATAAGATTTTAATATTTTAATAATGCGTAAAAGAAAATGTTGTTGACTGGAGCGTCCATTGTTTTGCTGAAGAGATTTCCTGTAACCTGGTAAAAAATAAAATAAAATCCATAGTTGTCTTAAGGGGAAATCACAGAACTGCCGACTCCCAACATCAGGTTGTGGATTAAGGTCCAGGGAGTCCAGGGTTTTAAATAATAATAATAACACATTTTATTTATATAGTGCTTTTCCGGCCACTCAAAGTCACCTTACAAAGTTAAAAGCAAAGTTGAAAATGTACTGTGACAAGTAGGGTCAGAGTGAAGAATAGGCCAGTCTGAAAAGTGTCAAACAGTGACTGGTATGCAAAATCAAATATATGTTTTTTTATTATTAAATTAAGACAGAATGTTGTGATAATTGCAACATGTAATTATGCTGATAATTTGCTCGCACTTTTCTTTAATTAGTAATTCTGATATCTTCTTACTGTTATTTTTATTTCATTATTTTGTAGGATTTTTGTTGTTGTCCCTACTACTTCTCACTACTTGCTTCCTCGTTGTACGTTATATTACACATTTAAAAAAAACATAACATGCTTCTACCTGCGTTTTGAGAGTCAAAGTCAGATGTGGCTATTTTAATACATCATTATTTTTAACATAAATTATGTAGTTAAACAAAAGCATATGAAAATAGTTTGCCAGCGTATAACCATGGCTGACCCTAAACACACAGGACTGGTATCTGTTTCTTTGCACACAGATAAATACTGTACCTGAACGCCTCACTGTCAGCACAAATGAATGTTTCAGAGGGAAGACAAATCCCCTAATACCATGTTATAAAACTTCTGACCCATATTTTGAAAGATCTGACAGAATGACTTGAAAAGACACCAATTAACAAAGTCTTTCCATTATCTCTAAGCAAGAATCCCTTTGAATCACAAAGATTATGTTGACATTAAATATGAATTATGATCATCCACATTCACCACGTTTTCTTCACTCAGCACCATCTCTTTTTTTTTTTTTACAATCTCCCCAGGCGAAAGATTAGACACTTGTGCATTTAAGATTGATTAACTCCAGTGATATGCCAGACGGATTCTACAAAAATTAGGCTGATGCTCCAGTTTAGCCTATGTATTTTTACTCAAACCCACTCTTTGTGAAACCGGAGCCTACGTTTTTCCATCAACTTTGGATAAAAATGTCACTTCGTACTTTAATGCGCCTATAAAACACCTCGTATAACCGGACGCAGTGCTAAAAATTTTGATTAAAGTCCTCTAACGCTGAGGCATCTGATGACCGCGAGACTTAAAAAGCATATCGTGAAGTTCAAAAACTCTCAAAATGAAATATTAAGCTCTTTCTATCATTATTGCCCGAATGGAGAAGTTGTGTAGTAAAAAAACTAGTTTCAAAAGTGGAGATAAAAACATTAATGGTTTCGGGAATTTATCTAAAATGCTCCTTTTTTTTTTGCCAGGACTCAAAACGGGACATAATTAAATATGGTTGAAGTCGGTAACAAGGCGCCAAGGTGATAAGGAGGAGCTATCGGGCGGTGCCGGTCTTTTGAATGCTAAGCAGTCGGTAACATTTGTATGAGCGAGATATCGGAAGCAGTGAAGAAGATAGGGACGTTTTGTGTCACTTTTTACTTTCACGTTTTAATAATGGACTCTAATCTGAGTTCAAGTTTGCTCTCCAAGGGATCTACATTAAAAACAAAGGCCGTGAAGGACTTGAATAACCCAAGTGCTTTCTAATAACGCAGAAAGATAAAGCGTATTTTCCCCATTCATGAGACAGACCGAACTTTCTCAAAAAACCATCCATTCATTTAATTCTATAAGTTTGACTGAACAAAATCTTGTCAATTCATCGATTGGTTTTTTTTAGAATTTACATCATTGTTGAGGTATCTGTTCTTAATTGAAAAAAAACCTACATTTAAAGTCAGATTGCATTTATATAGGGATGTTTTGCCGGAAGACCCACCTTTCTTTTGTTTTTTTGTTTTTTCCACTGGGCCACTTCAGTGTTATTATCCATCTGCTGCATGTGATTGGTGCTGATCACAATGATTGACAATGTGGTAGTGCTGTACAATTATTTTTCTATACATTACATTTTCAATTAAT
This sequence comes from Knipowitschia caucasica, assembly GCA_964034765.1. Lineage (NCBI taxonomy): Eukaryota > Metazoa > Chordata > Actinopteri > Gobiiformes > Gobiidae > Knipowitschia > Knipowitschia caucasica. The sequence goes on from OZ035833.1 coordinate 21,615,335, forward strand.
AAAAAAATCTCCCTAAATAACTTTAATATAAGCTAAGAAAAATAACAAAAAGTACATAGGTGCATGGCTTTTTTTTTGATACATACTGTACCTACCTCTGCCTTGGAAGGCCCAGTGAACAACTCATTCCATTTCCACCTGGATCACCTCCAATACCCATCTGGATGCAGGATTTTTTTTAAATATGTATAAATTGTTTTTAGAACGGAACTGCTTCTGGACAGAGGTCTGCGCACTCCACATGCTTTTCTCTTCCATAAAGTGGTACCTAAAAATCAACATTCTACATTTTCATCAGGCTGCAGACATGTAAACTCTTACCTCCTTATTAAGAGGCAGAAGTCAAACCACACAACATGTTATTGCGATAACAAAACTTTACTTTGAACCACAATAAGGCGCTCCCTTGACAGTACATGCAGGTATATTGTAGAAGTATGCAAAAATCCATAAACTCATTAAGAAAAGCAGATCGCAAGCACAGATCTGGGATTCACACTTTCTCAGGGAGGCTTTGTATATTTCTGCAACAATGCAACTTGTTTGTTTATTAAACCAGACCTTCTCACCACATATCATAGTTCCTCTTTGCTCTCTGGAGCCCCACGATGCATATTTGTGCTGCTGACTTTCCCAAAGAGAAAAAACGTGATGTATGATACTGTATGTGTGAAGATCCATTTTGCATTTGCATGATTTTATAAATAGATTCTTTATTTCCTATTTTAATTATTTACACCATTTGTGATGACTATTTTTTATTCTATTTTATGGACTGGTTGAGCTACATGGAGATTTTTTGTGTGTACTTCTCTTTTTCTTGTTTTTTTGTGCAGCACTTTGGAACTGTTCTGTTGTTTAAATGTGCTATAGAAATAAAGTGGATTGGAAGATAATAATCACAAAGATTTGTATTAAAAAAGCACAAATCAGTCATTTTTTGTTTTCACTTCTACATTGGTATCTTAATGTCTTTGAAAAAATGTCTCTGGATCGTTCTAACTGTTCTGTGAGAGGACGGATGTGTTATATGAGCATGGATGTTTTTGCAGAGGGAAAAATATTGTAAAATGTAGAAAGCATTAAATCTGGGGTTCCTCATTTTTAAACTGAAATATATGCATCTTAAAAGTCCTGCTTTAGAACAATACGGCTACGATGCAGACCATATTCAATAGAATTTTGCAATCAAATCAATCATGATGTGGACGTAGACAATGGAATAGCTTTTAGATTGTGTCAGGCTTTTTCACAAGATGACCTATGGGGGAATAACAACATGTTCTTATCTGAAAGAGTAAGACAAAAGTCTGTGTAAGTCTTCACGTTACACCACCAAAATCAAAGAAGTTTCCTTTTATTTAAATGTGTTCCACTGTTACATGAACGTGTCACAAAGAGGACGTGCAGATAATCAGTAAATAATTACTTCTTCAGTCTACGCACGATTTTCAAAGGAAACTGTCTTTGAAGCTTGTCATTTGCTTTGAAATGGAGACAATAGTTGTTTGTCATTAATCTCAGTCAGAGCGACTCTCCAATGTCACATACACAGCCACAAAGCATGGTGCTGTGTTTATGTGATGTTGTTATTGTTCTTTGAGCTTGGCTGCAGTTCCTGAGAAATTCTTGAAGAGTGGTTTATAAGTACTTTCCGGTTGCTCCTAAGATTTATATTTGATAAACAAAGGCACACATAGAGGCCAAGTAAGAATAGTAATATTAATTAGAGACTTGGATATGAGCCAGCTGGATTATAAAACATTTTACACGTTGATGTCAAAATATTTTTAGAATTATATGCTTTCTCTATTGATAAAGCTGTAATTTCAAGCAGGGATATACCAATATAGAAACTGGGGGTCAATAATGGTGGCAAAAAAAGTTGAAATCATGCATCAGTTCTATCAGTTAGCTCTAATGGTTAGCTCTGTCATTATGTAGCAAGGCACTGGAATTTGAGTGGAAAATTTTGCCATTTCTAGTCTCTTTGCTGGTATCAGTTCATACACTGAGATTCTTATCCATGCATTTGTCTCCAGTAGGTTAGACTACTGCAATGGCCTGCTCACAGGTCTGTCCAAACAGGCTGTAAAACAGCTGCAGTACATTCAAAATGCAGCAGCTCGAGTCCTGACTAGAACCAGGAAGTACGACCACATTAGTCCAGTTCTCAGGTCTCTGCACTGGCTTCCTGTGGCTCAGAGAATAGATTTTAAAACAGCTCTGCTTGTGTACAAGTCTCTCCATGGCCTCGCACCAAAATATATTAGTGACATGTTAGTCCCATATGAACCAGCCCGGACTCTGAGGAGCACAGGGACTGGACTCCTGTTAGTGCCCAGAGTCAGAACTAAACATGGGGAGGCTGCTTTTCAGATTCATGCTGCTAAAATCTGGAATAATCTCCCTGAAGATGTGAGACAGGCCTCCTCTCTGACAATGTTTAAAACCAGGTTAAAAACGGTGCTGTTTAGCTGTGCATACAACTGAGGGATTTTATATTTTTATCTTTCTTTTTAATGTACTGTGATTATTTATGATTTTAATGTTATCTTGTTTCGTTCAGCACTTTGAATTGCCTTGAGTAAGAATTATGCTATACAAATAAACTGCCTTCCCTTCCCTTGCCTTGCCTTACACGGTAATGATTTATGTTGAAATCCACACTATTGTGATCCTTATTGGACTTAAAACAAAAAGGACTGGTGCAAAGATGATTTCATGATTTTAATAGTTGGAGGTGAATGAAGCAGAAGTATCATATTACAACTGGTAAGTATGTCCAAAATGCTGCAGCTCGAGTCCTGACCAGGACCAGGAAATATGACCACATTAGTCCAGTTCTCAGGTCTCTGCACTGGCTTCCTGTGGCTCAGAGAATAGACTTCAAAGCAGCACTGCTTGTGTACAAGTCTCTCCATGGCCTCGCACCAGGGTACTTAAGCGACTTGTTAGTCCCATATGAACCGACCCGGACTCTGAGGAGCACAGGAGGTAGCCTCTTACTGGTTCCAAGGGTCAGAACTAAACATGGGGAGGCAGCGTTTGAGATTTATGGAGCTAAAATCTGGAACAATCTTCCTGAAGATGTGAGGCTAGCATCTACTCTGGCAATTTTTAAATCGGGGCTAAAAACTGTTCTTTTTAGCTGTGCATACGGCTGAAGGATTCTATTGATACATACTCTTTTTTTTTTAATGCATTGTGGTTATTTATTATTTTAATCCCGTGTGTGCTTTTAATATTTTAAGTTTTTTTTTTTTTTTTTTTTTTTTTCCATTATTTGTGATTTTATTCTGTTTTTAATGTATTTATTGATGTCTCTGATTTGTGTGATACTATGTGGGTTGTGAGGCGCTTTGAGTGGCCTTGTGTTGGAAAGGCGCCATACAAATAAAGTTGATTGATTGATTGATTGTAATTAAGATATTAATCCGTAACATAGTTCTCACTTTTTGTGCTTATTATTGGACTCTTTGGTATATATTCAACAAGCTGTTTATATGTTTGGCTTGGTCTCTTTATTTACCTGATACTGGTATTGGGTGCTCTATGACTTTGCATCTTTGTGTAAATCTGTGCACACACGCGTTGTTTTACGGCGACAGCAGATGAATTTAAATGAGAAAAGTGAGGCGTTCGATCATGACCAGACGACAGCCAAATGTCAGATTCCAGATGTTGCACAATGTTAGCTCGTCGCGTGAGCTTGTTCCCTAGATTTAAATGAGAAACTGTTAATTAACGCAACATTTCAGATTTTGGAATGGTCGTGTTTCTTTGGCAAACAGGTGAGATCATGATACCACATGGGAGACTGGGGCTATAGGTTTGTGATTCAAATCAGTGCATGCTATCCTACTATCCTTTGGCAAGACACCAATACTGTGGGACAATAACATCAGCTTGGATAGGAGATGAAACAAATTCTAACGCACAAAAATACTGTATAAAAACATTGCTGTGTTGTATCGTCGATAGGGTCGTCTCCTCATGCCCCTTGTGTTTAAAGAGGCATTAACATGCAAAATGGAATGTTAATAGCACAATTCATGTAGGTTTGAGTTACCGTGTTCGGACAATGTTCCATTCTCATCAGCTTCCACCAACCTCTTCATTGCATCTTGATCTTTAATCTGGGGTTGATTTACAAAGCTCGGACAAAAAAGGGGTTTGATAAACATACATTTACACAGTCTATGTAACTCTTCCAGTTCATAATCTATGCTGTTTTTAATATAGAGGACAAACCATTTTGTTTTCATATTGTTAAAGAGATGTTTTGATCAGATCAGAGGGCTTTTGCACTTGAGACTTTGGGAACGGCTGTTGATAGAACCAGTTGTTTTTTTTTGTCAGAATCAGAATTGTTTATCAAAGGCCATACAACAAGTTGGTAGAATTTCAAAATTAAGAACTCCACCTAGAGGCGCAGTTCTGTTCCTTAAAAAATAAACTTTGGTCGGTCATTGGGCTAAAAATGCTGTCCAGATCATCCAATACCTTTTTGAGTTGAACACAAACAAACAGATGGAGACTTTACACTCGTGGGCGGGGGTAACAACCGGGCAAGTGGCTCTCTGGAGGAATACTGCACAATTCTGCAAAATGTGGCGCAAAAAAGGCGGAAAGAAGTTTTGCCACACCAGCAGCAGAAAATTCAGCACGGTTTGAATCAAGAGCTTTCTATTTTTACCCAGACGCAGAACTCTCATGCCACTGCAAAACACCTCTGGCTCTGAAAGTTTAATTGAAATGTGAGTGCAGCTTAAGATTTGGATCTCAGCCAATGTTCGCTGTTGTGGAATTTTCTATTTCATTTGTTTAGATTATTTGGTATTACCTTTTTTTTGAAGGTGGCAAATCTCAAAACACAATAACAAGAAGACACATTCTGAGCCTGATCTTGTTAGCAGCCTTATCCCTGACAAACAAAATTGGAAGCACTCTAGACTACACCGCAGTTACTTATACATTCCTCTCTGCTGCGTGTGGTGCTATTGCTTTAATGCAACAAGTAAGCAGACGTGTTATTAGTGACAACTATTGAAAGAGACAAATAGATACAAAAAATATGGCCTGAACACAGTGGATTTATAACACCAACCTGTATCCTCCTGATTCTCTTTTGTTCACATACTTTAATGTTGTTTGATGCTTTTGAAAGTTACAAACCCCATTAAAAATGGATTGTAAGTTGGTTAAAGGTCCCATTATTTCTGTGTTTTAAACATCATTACAGTGCTATTTGGCCTTTATACACGTGCCCAAAGTAGTTTTTACAAATATTCCTTCAAGCTTTAGTATTGTTCTTGCATTCTCGTGATCTTTGTGACGTGGTTTGTGACACGGCACGAGCTGCAGAAGCCCGCCTCCAGGACGTACAGGGGGAGAAGTCAAAACAGCGAATCAGCGCATATAGCCTCTCCCGTGTCCAGCGTGGGTCCTGCATCTACCACATCAAGCTATAATGTTTTTCTGCTATTTTCGCAGACTTAACATTTTTGCATCATGTCAACTTGGAGAAAATAATGTTTTTGGGTGTTACTATGTGACGTCCTCTGGATCGAGGACAAAAGGCTCTGTGTGATGGATTGCCATTGTTGGAAAGTGTATTGTCAGAATTGATTGTACCAGAGAAAGTTACACACTTAGCTTTAACGTTGATTCGTTTAGCTCCAAGTTCCATTTCACAGCGCGGGTGGGGGGAGGCGAGATCACAGGGGAAGGTAGCACAGTTCTATTGAGGTGATGTCACATCTATGCAAGACATGGCTATAATTTCACAATTTTGAGTGTTGTTTGGTTTATCACCAAATTCATGATCACACGTGCTTAGGATGGACTGAATATATATGTGAAATATGGGACCTATAAACTTGCTGTTGACTTGAAGTAAAATTGGATTAAAAGTAGTCAATTCACCTTGAACTAACCCACATTAAAACATAAAAAAACAGTTATTATTGTGAAGTGTTGTGCACTTGACCTGTGTCTGGATTCACAATAAGAGCAGTCTAGGCTATTTTCAGCTCTTTGGGTCGTAATAGGTTTTAGTAGTAATGCATTTTGGTTCACTCTGTGGCTGCCCTGCTAATGGGACCCCTAACACAGAGCACAAATGGACCTCACGCTCACTGCTTTCAAAATATGACCTTTTTTTTAGAGGTGACTTGCTCATTTCAGTGCTTCATTAACATACATTTCTCTTGTTTGCAAACATTTTCATAGACCTTTCAGGCTTTCAGTTTTGGTAAAAAAAAGGCACACAAAAAAAATTTCATTTCATTGTGATGTTTCTATAATGTAATGTATTGCAATATTAAAAATATCATGCATAATGGGACCGTATACAGATGTGTTTCTCCCTGCAAAAAAACCTGCATTTTCAGTGTGTGGATGTGCATCTAGCTAGATACTATTAAACAAACTACAATTTGTCAATCTTCTGATACGTAGTCCTTATTAGGCCCGAGCCCCGAACTGGGAAAGGGCCTATTGTTTTTGCTTTTCACCCCCTGAACATGCATGAAAAGTTGTAAAATTTTGCCCAAACATCAGACCTGGTGATATTTTGGTGTTTATTTTTATGGGACTTAAAAAATGCCAGAACAGCGCCACCTACAACAGCCAAAATAATACCCCTATACTGTAGGAGTTTCAGAGGTCAAGTTTGTCGTAGAGCCATGAAATTCGGTACACATGTTCCTCAAGTCAAGATACGACCAAAATGTTATCATGGCTCCGCCCTCTGACAAATAGGAAGTCCATAAATTTCACTGCAAAATGGATAAATGAACAGCAATCATTTTCATCCATGTCGGTTGGAAAGCGACTCCTCCTCGGCCGTTTTACCGATTTGCCTGAAAATCACTCCACATCATCTCAACACATTCAACCTTCAAAATGACCTCAGGGATTTTTGATCAGTGAAACGTTGTTTGAGCAGCGGAGCGGCAAAATGTGAGTGTTTATTGGCCGTTTTTCACAACATTCTATTTGCTCCCGTTTGCACATAAAATTCCGATTAGCACAAAACTTGAATCCATGGTTCAACTCTAGGGTCTAGGTCATTTAAAAGTGAAATAATTGAACTTGGCTCATTAACGCCCCCTACAAACTATTTCAGAGTTTTTAGTATGAAAAACTCTAAGAACTTTGACTCCATCTGTAGGGAGCACTAATGAGCCAAGTTCTTTTATTTCACTTTCAATTGACCTAGACCCTAGAGTTAAACAATGTATTAAAGTTTTGTGCAAATCAGACTTTGTTTGTGCAAACGGGAGCAAATTTAATATTGTCCAAAACTGCCAAAAAAAGGTCACATTTTGCAGCTCCCCTGTTCGAACAACGTTTCACTGATGAAAAATCGCCAAAGTCAATTTCAAGGTACATGTGTTGAGATGATGTGGAGAGATTTTGAGGTGAATCAGTGAAACGGCCGAGGAGGAGTCGCCGCTTTCCAACCGACATGTATGAAAATTATTGCTGTCCATTTTTCCATTTTGCAGTGAACTTTATGGGCTTCCTGTTTGTCAGAGGGCGGGGCCATAATACATTTTTTTTTCATGTCTTGACTTGAGGAACTTGTGTACCGAGTTTCATGGCTCTACGACAAACTTGATCTCCGAAAAATCCCATGGGGGTACTATTGTTTTTGCTCGAGAGATGTCAAATTATGCACTTTGAGCCTTAATTTCACCCCCTGAACATGCATGAAAAGTTGTAAAATTTTTCCCAAACATCAGACCTGGTGAAAAATTTGATATTTTGGTGTTTATTTTTATGGGACTCAAAAAATGCCAGAACAGCGCCACCTACAACAGCCAATGGGAGTTTCAGAGGTCAAGTTTGTCGTAGAGCCATGAAATTCGGTACACATGTTCCTCAAGTCAAGATACGACCAAAATGTGATCATGGCTCCGCCCTCTGACAAACAGGAAGTCCATAAATTTCAAAGCAAAATGGATAAATGAACAGCAATCATTTTCATCCATGTCGGTTGGAAAGCGACTCCTCCTCGGCCGTTTTACAGATTCGCCTCAAAATCGCTCCACATCATCTCAACACCTTGAAATGACCAAAGGGATTTTTGATCAGTGAAATGTTGCTTGAGCAGCGGAGCGGAAAAATGTGAGTGTTTTTTGGCCGTTTTTCACGACATTAATTTTGCTCCCGTTTGCACAAACAAAGTCTGATTTGCACAAAACTTGAATCCAATGTTCAATCCAGGGTTTAGGTCAGGTGAAAGTGAAACATTTGAAATTGGCCCATTAGCGCCCCCTACAGATTGAGGCAAAGTTTTACATGGGGTGCCAAACAGCTCTAATCATCATATTCATTACAATTTGACTAACGTTCTTCTATGGCAACAGCAACAAATCATCACACGGCGGCCCCAGCTCCTTTGCGCGGTGTTGCGTGGTACGGTGTGGTGCGGCATAGTGCAAGGCGTTGTGGAGCGGCGCGTTGCAGCTTGGTGCGGCTTGGTGCGGAGTGGCGTGGTGCAGATCCGCTTGGTGCGGGGCGGCTTGGTGCGGGGCGGCTTGGTGCGGGGCGGCTTGGTGCGGGGCGGCTTGGTGCGGGGCGGCTTGATAAGGGGCGACTTAATGCGGGGCGGCTTGGTGCGGGGCGGCTTGGTGCGGGGCGGCTTGGTGCGGGGCGGCTTGGTGCGGGGCGGCTTGGTGCTGGGCGGCTTGGTGGTGCGCGCGGTGCGGCGAGGGCCGTTCGACGCCGCTTGCGGCTTTAATTTAAATCCCTTCTGTAGTGCAGGTCAGGTGTGTGTCTCATCGAAGTCTATTATTATTGTAGATTAAGTAATAGTCAGTAAATCGGGTAACATTGTCCAGCAGCTTTACTCTTTCTTGTGTTGCTAAATATGAGTAGTCACGCTTTTCGACATCTCTTCTCACCCGTGGAGGAGGAAAGCACTTTTCTTTGCTTTCTCAGTTGGATGGGCATGTAGTGGTTCCTTTGATGCCCCTCTGATGTTTCCGGTTTGTTTCTCCCCATAGCATACATACATAAATGAGTTGGAAGTTACGGAACAAATGCAATAGATACTTGGGTGAGTGTTGCCAGGAAACAGTAGATTTTATATGTTTGACCGTAGAGCAATGTTACAAAATTATAAGAAAGAGAGATTAAGAGTTGTCATTATAATGTATCTTCCCCATCCATCATGATTGATGAATAGTCGATCTATCATGGTGTACTCCACAAGTTAGATAATTGCTGTCAGTTAAACTTTCTTTAATGCCCAAAAACTCCCATAAAATGTTTTCATTTAGCACCGCCTTAAAACAGGGCAGTAGCACTAATTGGTATTAAACTGGATCCATCTCACTTGTGTAGCTGCCTTTGTAATTGTGATTTAAGGCGGACTCGAGCTGAATTACTAATGGCGCCGAAGGAAAAAGGAATCATAAAATGGCTGTTCAGACGTCAACCCGCTGTTATGAACTGAAAAATACAGTCGGAAATTATGATGGCAATATCATAACTCACCCAAAATAGAGTGAAATTATGTGGCAATGCAACCAGGACTCTGTAATATCCCTGTAAGTGTCCTAATGGAAGAATATTGCTTCAATCCTCTACTAAACATGATATGACTTTCAGTTAATCCTTGTGATCTTGACTGAGCCATCTACCTTCATACAGGGAAGGGAAATGTGTATTTTTAGAAACAGCTAATTGGAGAGATTGAGCACATATATACACCACAATACACTCCTAGGACATAATCCATTTAGTAAATTGACTTTTGATTGTGATTGCTGGGACAGGTATAGGGATAATGTATTGTAGTAGAAATGATTGATAAGATAAAAGGAGTCCCAACGTTTGTTTTTATGAGAGCAGAGAATAAGCGAGAGGAACCAGAAATAAGGTTGGCCTAATGTACAGTATGTCTTTGAACTTGTCTCACTTCCTTCAGCTGATGTCTATAATGTCTAGCCATTTTCATACTGCAGAGTCGTGTTGAAATGATGCGTCAACCCAGGACCACAATGGAAGGGTTCACTGTTTTATTTGAACTTTTCAGCACAGGGATGTGTCAAACTAAGAGTCAAAATAACGGCGTGTACAAAGGCCCAAGTTTGGAGCCGGTTGGAGCTTCACTGTTGTAGGTATCTGACAGTATGCATTGAACCTATATGCAGTATTGGTAAGCCTAGGCTCTTTTAAATGAGTAAGTAAGTAAGTAATCTTTATTTAAATGTAGTCTACAAAGAAAGATTTGATAGATTGATTGATTGATATTGTCCCTCAGGTGTTTTCTTCACCTGACCCACATGTAAGCAACTGGCTTTAATACAGTTTGTTTTTTTATTGTTGTGCCAATTACCAGTATATTTGGTCACACTGAACATGCCTATGCAAAAAGACAAGGTTGCAAGGTGGGTTCAATGGTGATTCAGTTCAATTCACCATCCCGATTATTGAAGAGAGTAACCCAGGGCTTTGGAGCAAAATCCTGTGTTTTTGGAAATTAACAGGATCTCTTAGTGGTTGTACAGTTTATAATGGCAAGAATCTACAATTTATCATTGTGGAAGAAATCAAGATTCAAAATGAAAAACAAAGTCTTCCCACACCACGTTTTTGGCTACACTGCAGAGTTTTGCAGATCCTGGTTGTCCACTAGAACCAAGCTTCTCTGGTTGGACCATCGTTGTAGAATAATCTCTTTTTTATATACAGTAGTTGACCTTGGTGAATAGTGCTCCATGAGCTTGATGATAATGTTCTCTATAATCATTATATTCCTGATGAACTTGTTGATTGATGTTACTTCTTGACTGATTTTTGTAGTTATTTTCATTATTATTCCTTGATGTTTGAGTGCAGCTAATCAATCACCGTTGGACATTTATTTTCTGAATCTGAACACTTGCACGAGGATATCCTAGTCACTGCAGCACTTTAAATGCCCAGAGATGTATTTTCACATTGGCATTTGGCACCATAAAGAGAGAAGTGTCAGTTTGTCTTTTTTTGTTGTTGCCATAAGTGATGTGAAAGTGGTGCGTAGAGAACGTACTATCATCTTGTGCTGTCTGCATGTAATTATGACAATTATTGCTTCACGTCTTTTCTGTAGCACTTTGAGATTCTGCTTTATACATTAAATCAATTATTGCTGTTGCTATGAAGAACTTATTAACTCAGAAGATTCTCATTTCAAACTACAAAGCACCCGAAGCGCACAGACCTCTGCCCAAAAGGCACAGTTCCATTCCTTTAAAAGCAATAATCTGCGTCCAGATGGTGATTCGGATGACCTCCAAAATTGAATCAGTTTTTAACTAGACCATTGTGCACATTTCCTGATTTCCTCCAAATCCCATATTTTTTATATTTCTCAAAGACAAACTGACACACATCTGTGATCACTTCACCTGCTGGGTGTAGGTAAAGACTAAAATCCTGTTAAACCTTATCATAGAAGAATCAGAGTTGGTGGAATTTGTTTCCGGTACAGTAGGAATGCTCGGCTCAACTGTACTTACAAAGACATACAAAAACAAACATACATGAACAACAGCAGGGACATAGTGGGTGAAATGCTTGCAATACATTTAGCAGAAATGATGCCACTGTGATAGTAAACACAAGTTCCCAATATCATCCAGCCAACTTCATCTCCGCCAGTAAATGCATGATAATAGAAAAAGTTTGGACAGCTGCCCACAGTTTGAAATATTTTTTTTCCCCCCTTGACTTTGAATTGGGTACAGCCCCTTTGATGCAGTTACTAGTCCTAAGATAACATAGTTGATCCTCTTCCTCTGAAATAGACTCTTCATATTAGATCAGAGTGTCGGAGTCTGGTTTGAAGCGTGGGATGTTTCCTCCATGTTCAGTATCAGATGGAGCTGAGTGAACTGCACCAATACTCTCTCTCCTCTTCAGAGCGAGGTCATGGTGAAGCAGAGAGGTGATGTGTTCAAGGCTCCATCTAAGAGCAGGAAAAGAGAACACCCGTGACCAAGGTCCACAGATACATACATGCATCAAAACTATGAATTAACTCATGTGGAATTATGTACATATTTAAAAAAAAGTATGAAACAACTGAAAATATGTCTTATATTCTAGGTTCTTCAAAGTAGCACCTTTTGCTCTCATTACTGCTACACACACTCTTGGCATTCTCTTGATGAACTTCAAGAGGTAGGACCTGAAATGGTCTGAGTTCCCATAGATGCTTAGCACTTGTTGGCCCCTTCGCCTTCACTCTGTGGTCCAGCCCCAAAACCATCTGGATTGGGTTCAGGTCCGGTGACTGGAGGCCGGGTCATCTGGCCCAGCACCCCACCACTCTCTTTAATGGACAAATAGCCCTTACACAGCCTGGGTGTGAATCTACAGTCAATAGTCATGAAAAGAAAGGAAACTCATTGAATGAGAAAGTGTATCCAAACTGTACTAGGGATGTAAATCGGTGACCGTTTAACCGGTGGTTGACCGTCACAGCGTTAACCGGTCAAAGCTGTCGGTTAAAAAGGAGAAAAAGGGGAGAGGGGAGGTCTCTTTATAACGCTATTTTAAGCCCTATTCGCACGGTGTGACGAGCGGGTCCGTCTCTAGCCGTGTGCGCCAATTGTATTGTACACACACACACGTACCGGTCTGTCGCGCTCCTCTGTGTTATGGAGCCCAAAGGAATCCTCGCAAATACACGGCTCCAGTCAAACCACATGGAACATGTTTGTGTTTATGGTCCTTGGCATCAGCTCCACACACATCACTTTTAAACTTTAGCGTAGACCTGCGAGACGCGGCTCGTCACTCGCTGCTCTGACCATGTGACGAGCCGTCTTTTGCTTAAAAATGCTTTAACCCGCAGCACAGCAGAATGGGAAGATTAAAAAAGCAGTTCTCTGTGCGCAAAGGTGCCGAAGCTGTTGCAGGTTTTGGCGCCGCTGTCTCAACTCTGATCCATTAGAACGCAGAGCTGCACTTATGGAAAGTACGCAGCTCAAAATGGCTGTTATTTCAAAGAACGTGGACTATTTTAAACTACGCGGTTAACCGGTTTCAACCAGTTAATGAGGCTCGGTGGTCGGTCATGAAAATTCATAGTTTTTTACATCCCTAGTCTGTACTGCATTTATGAAATTTGCATATGCAAGAAAAGAAAAGACATATGACAGAAAATGTTAATTGTTATGTTAATATAATGTTTTTTTGTTATATGTTTTATAAAATATATGTGTCAATATGTGTAAAGAATGTGCTTATAAAAAATGTCTTCTTTTTGTTATACTATGTCTGTACTAGAATACATTTTATTGATATTGCTCCTTACATTTCCAAGAAACCTAAAAGTGCTACAGATTAAAATACAATACAACAAAAAAGAAAAAAAATCGAACAGTGTTCAGGACCCCTGGAGGAACACAAGCACTGCACTGATCATTTTCAGACAGATAAACATCCTTCCATCCATCAATCTTCTTCCCTATATTCATTTCTCGTGGGGGGTGGCAGTCAGAGCTGCACACGATCCACAGAGCACCAGCTCCTCACTGATCCTGCTGCAGGTGGTGAGAGGAGAACAGCTGCTCTGTCACAGAGGACATGTAGCCTTGAACTTTCAACGGGACTTCAGGCAAAGTGTGTCTTGCACAATGACACAACATCAGTTGGAGTCAGTGGAGAGGGTTTCATGGGGGGATTAAACACTCAACCGTCTGGCTAAAAGGCCAATGCATCTTATGGGTACCTTTTGGGTAATATCTATAAAATACTGTCCCTGTAAAAATACATACTGTAGGCAAGGCAAGGCAAGGCAAGTTTATTTATATAGCACAATTCATACACAAGGCAATTCAAAGTGCTGAACAAAACAAGAAAGCATTAAAATCATAAATTGTCACAGAACATTAAAAAGAAAGATAAAAATATAAAATCCCTCAGTTGTATGCACAGTTAAACAGAACTGTCTTTAACCTGGTTTTAAACATTGTCAGAGAGGAGGCCTGTCTCACATCTTCAGGAAGACTGTTCCAGATTTTAGCAGCATGAATCTGAAAAGCAGCCTCCCCATGTTTAGTTCTGACTCTGGGCACTAACAGGAGTCCAGTCCCTGTGCTCCTCAGAGTCCGGGCTGGTTCATATGGGACTAACATGTCACTAATATATTTTGGTGCGAGGCTATGGAGAGACTTGTACACAAGCAGAGCTGTTTTAAAGTCTATTCTCTGAGCCACAGGAAGCCAGTGCAGAGACCTCAGGACTGGACTAATGTGGTCGTACTTCCTGGTTCTAGTCAGGACTCGAGCTGCTGCATTTTGAATGTACTGCAGCTGTTGTACAGCCTGTTTGGACAGACCTGTGAGCAGGCCATTGCAGTAGTCTAACCTACTGGAGACAAATGCATGGATAAGAATCTCCAGGTCTGCTTTAGACACTATGTTTTTGATCCTGGCAATGTTTTTTAGATGGTAAAAAGCTGCTGATGTTACTGATTTGATGTGGCTATTAAAATTTAAGTCTGAGTCCAGTATTACCCCTAGATTTCTGACCTTGTTTGAAGGTTTTAGGGAGAGAGACTGTAGGTGACAGATGACGCTCTCTCTTTGTTTCTGGGGACCAAAGACAATCATTTCAGTTTTGTCTGCGTTTAGCCGAAGGAAGTTGTTTTGCATCCACTCACTGATCTGTTGGATACAGTGAAGGAGTGAGTCCACTGGTCCATGTTCTCCTGCAGTCAGTGAGACATAGATCTGAGTGTCGTCTGCATAGTTATGATAGGAAACTTCGTTTCTGCGTATTAACTGACCTAACGGCAGCATGTAGAGATTGAACAGAAGAGGTCCCAGGATCGACCCCTGTGGGACTCCACAGGTCAGGGCCATATGATCTGAGACAGTTTCCAATCTCCACAAAGTACTTCCTGTCTTCAAGGTAAGACCCAAACCAACTTAGGGCGGTGCCAGTGACGCCAACCCAGTCCTCTAGTCTCTGTAAGAGGATCTCATGGTCGACGGTGTCAAAGGCAGCACTTAGATCTAACAAGATTAAGATTGAGACTTTGCCTGCGTCAGTGTTCAGCCGGATATCGTTTGTAACCTTAACGAGAGCAGTCTCAGTGCTGTGGTGGGGTCTAAAGCCGGACTGAAACATATCAAATGAGTTGTTGATTATAAGAAATCTAGTAAGCTGTAGGTAGACAACTTTCTCAAGGACTTTCCCCATAAATGGCAGATTTGAGATGGGACGATAGTTGTTAAGTACCGTAGCATCGAGACTGCTCTTTTTTAGCAAGGGCCTGATGACTGCAGTTTTCAGGGCCTTTGGGAATATTCCAGAATGAAGGGACATGTTTACTATCTGTGTGAGTGAAGGTAACAGACTGCTCAGAACAGACTTCAGAAATCTAGTGGGTAGTACATCTAAGCTGCATGTGGAGGAGCTCAAACTGGAGATTATCTCTTGGACAGTTTTATCATTTACAGGTGCAAAGTGCGTTAGCTCAGAGAGCCTTTCTGGCTGTTGGATGGTTATCTGTGGATTGGAGACAATGGCGTTTTTGATAACTTGAACCTTGTCATTGAAAAAATTAGCAAACTCATTGCATTTACGTTTGGAAGTAAGCTCTAATGGCATTTGAACAGGGGGGTTTGTTAATCTATTAACTGTTGAGAACAGAACACGCAGATTGTTGCTGCAGCCTTCAATCATTTCAGAAAAATACCTTTCTCTTGTACTACGTAGCACCCGGTTAAACTCGCACAACTTATCTTTGAAGATCTCGTAATCAACCTGGAGGTTGGACTTGCGCCACTTCCGCTCGGCCCTCCGGCACTTTCTCTTCAGTGCTCTGACCGAGTCTGCTTTAGCCCACGGCGCCTTCTGCTTATTTGTCACTATTTTAACCTTCACAGGGGCAATGGTATCCAGAACATTCAAAACACTAGAGGTGACAGAGTTAAACAGTTCATCTACAGTAGAATACGATGCATTCTCAAAGTTTATCATTCCCATAAATAGTTCACCCGTATTTTCATTTATGTGTCTTCTTCGTACAGTTGCAGAGTCCACTGGTGGTTTGTTAGTGAAACACATGTCAAAAAAACACAGAAATTATCCGAAAGAGCAACATCGACCACGTTTACATTTGAAATATTCACCCCCTTTGTAACTAACAGATCTAGAGTGTGCCCTCTGCTGTGGGTGGGGCCACTTACGTGCTGAGTGAGATCAAAGGATTCAAGTACTGAACTCAGCTCATTTGCATTTCTGTCATCAACATTATCCACATGAATATTAAAATCACCTGTAATAACCAAACTATCAAAATCTGTGCATACAACTGAAAGCAACTCGGTAAAATTATCAATAAAACTGCGACCTGACTGCGGTGGCTTGTATAGGACAATGAAGAGTATTGTGTATAGTGTACCATACACTATCCTGGTAAAGACAACATAATATACAAATGATGTGTTACATCAAGTTTGTACTTTTCTAAATGAGCCATGTGAGGTAGTGTAGCAAGAGTGGTCAAAGTGGCAGAAGTACAAAACAAAGGCTCCAAATCTTGTACCAAAAAAGGTGGATTTATTTACAGTGCTCCCAAATGTACATGTTCTCTCTCCAAAACCAACATGGAAAGTGCCTCTCCTCTCTCTAGAACAGCCCGCACACCTGGCATATATACATGGCCTAAATTGACTGGCTCCTCCCACTCGGCTGGAATATGCTCTTATATACAGTAATATGCATCTGTAAACATAAACAAGCAGCAATTACTGCACAGACAGCAACAAAGCATGCACACAGTTAAACAACAATGATGCAAATCAACATTAAATCCCTAAACCAGGTTAATTATCAAACCCCTCCTTTAAATGGGTGGAGCTAGACAAAGGGCTCACTCCAAAGGGTTAAAACCAGGAAATGCTCTGCGGCCCTCCCCTTTAATCGGATGCCGCATGAAGCAGGTAAGTTAGAAGCAGAGCTCCCTCTAAACAAATGAATAAACATGTTTAAACCTTACTATAGTGTTTGGTGTTTTTAACAAAGCCAACTGCTGCAAATGGAATGTATGTATGTGAATGAGTGAGTATGTGGAACTGACAAACTTACACAAACAAGGCCCGGGATATGAGAGTGTATTTGACAGAACCTGTGTGTGTGTGTGGAACCAAGGGTGTATTAAGGGACAAGTGGAGTTGTAAGACTCACTTCGTCACAAGCCAACTACTACTTTACTTAATGCAACAAACCTCATTTGGGGTTTGAGTTAATCTGATCCAAATCTCTATTATTCTGAATACAATGGTTTTGTTACCAAACCTATTCACCTGAATCATGAAACAATGTTGCAATTAAATAATGGAAATTGCTATTGTACATTTGCATTTTAATTTTCCAGTGGATGCAGCCTCAGGTGAACCTGGGTTGCTGGAAAAACATGTCAGGCTAAATTATTTAATCTTGAAATGAGTATTCATAAATACTCATTTCCTGGTTCATAACCACAGGAGTATGTCTTATTTCACGACTGGCTTTGCTTGACATGTCCACAGAGTTTTCTAAAATAAATTATAGCACACGTAGTTGAATTTCCCAACAATATTCGAATACTTGAGACAAAATTGTGAACCAAACTATTCAAAAAACATAATGAATTGATCTAGCGTAAAAATATTTCCAAAAGATTATATTTGATTACTGATCCCTTTTAAGCTTTCAAGTACTTTTGAGCCATACATCTATTTTCTTCCATGCAGGAAAGACATACGTAGATCACCTGCATGTGGAGGCCTGATCCTGTTAGACACTTGAAGCTAAGGAGGCCAGGGCCTGGTTAGTACTGTGATGGGAGATCTCTGGAAACACCAGGTGCCACAGCGAAGTGGCTGCGGCTGTAAAATTCCAAACTGTCATTGTATTTACTGTAGTAGTTTATCACCACTGTGTATGGGGTGAATGAATAATGTTGTGTGCAGCATCTTTGAATGTCCAAAAAAGCACTATATATAACCGATACAGATTCAGATTCAGTTTATTTGCCATTTGCAGTAAAAAAAAACACATTGGAATACATTAGCAAAAAGTCCCCGGTGTGCACAGACAAATACAGACATAACACTGTATTATTATTATGATTTTTTAACTGTATCTAAGTCAAAATATCCTTGCTGATTTACAAAAATATGGAAAAAAAAATGACATTGAAAAAACAAAGCTGTGGATAAAGGAATGCTTTGTGGAGCCCTGGATGACCACAAATACTGCTACTACTACAACAGAAGTCATTTACAGCAAACAAGATTCACTCTGAAGCCTGAGGAGTACTGTGTAGTGTAAATGAGCCGTCCAAAGTAAAGAGTGTTTCCTTTCCATGTTTCCATCTATTTATCTATGTTAGTGCTTCAGTTACTCACAACCAGGACCGGGCCGCTCACAGACCTGCGCCAGAGGTAAGTAAGTAATCTTTATTTATATACCGCCTTTCACAAAGAGTCACAAAGCGGTTTATAATCAGGGGTGCACATAACCTTTTCAGTGAGGTTCTCAGATGAGTACCAGGAGATGGTGTTTGCTAATCACTCCATTTGTCGTGTTGTTATTAATCAAGATTTTATACTTGCTTCTTTTTAATGCTAAAGTTTAGATCGGCTCAGATAATCCACTCAATCCAAGTCAAATAATGACTCACTGGTCTCTTTCCTAAAAATGCTAAACAAAACAAAAAATCAAACAATGTTCTGTTTGATAAAACAGGCGAGCTCGGAGTCCAGTGCTTAGGTGGGTTTATTTTCTATACTCCCAGAGTGCAAAAAAAATAGTGAAGGTAGTGCATTGTGTAGTGTAGTTTGCTAGTGTATTTACAACAAAATTAGCACACACAAAAAAAAGTTCACTCTGACACATTGGTCACCTTTAAGTTTCAAGTTTCCTCCTCTGTAACCAGCGGCAGACTGTGCCAAACACGGTTCCTGGCCCCTCCCACTGAGCAAAATATGTTGGTAGAAATTGCATTACATTACATCATTATACTCTCAAAACATGTACATTTGATTGCGCACATCACATGGGAAAAATTCCCATTTAACCCACCAGGAAATAGTGTTGTGGTTCGATCCTCGCGCACAGACCCAGAGGAGCACGTCAGACCGGTAGGTGTGTGTGTAAATGTATGCTTGAATGTATTTCTAACCCGCAGAAGTGTGCACCTTTGGCGGACTATAACTGAGCGGAGAGACGGACGAGAGAATTAATAGTTACTTAATGTAACTTAAGTTCTACGAATAGGTGCGTAGTCCCTTAGGACTTCGCTAGTGGGATATCACTCGTGACCCCCAGGTCACACGCCAGAGAGATCAAAATAATTTGCTCCAATCACCAGCCACCTTCCTCTATAAATGCCCCTGCACAAGGCCGCACCCCCTCTTGAACTCTGCCAAGCCGGGCTGGCCTGATGGGCTCGTAGCTAAGGGACTACGCACCTATTCGTAGAACTTAAGTTACATTAAGTAACTATTAATTCTACGTCATGGTGCTACGTCCCTTAGGACTTCGCTAGTGGGACACAACGCGGAGGCCGTAGGAAAATGTACTCCCAGCAGGCCAGCGAAGGGTGATTGGAGCTCCGCCCGAGCAAGACCCTCACAACGTGAGAGGACTCAGGGCAGAAGAAACAAGCGTGTTACGGGGCCACTCCTACCAAGGATACCCCCACGTAACACAAACCGTAGGTCATCCGTAGTCACAGGACGCCTCTCCCAAGAGCTCCTGACGTGGACTACCAGACCGACCAAACACACAAAAATGTACCGCACCTGTAGGATGCCTCTCCCAAGAGCTCCTGCACCAGGGCGGAAATAAACCGAAGGCCCCCTCAGGGGAGGGACCCAACGGTCTAACTCAGTCCGCTGCACTCAGCACGGAATGGGCCACCGACCGGTCCGACACATCCGAAAGATAAGACCGGACGAAAGAGGAGGACGACGCCCAAGAAGCCGCACGGCAGACGTCCTCGACCGAGGCCCCCCTGAGAAGGGCCGTAGAGGCCGCCATCCCACGCGTGGAATGCGACCTGAAACCCACCGGGGGGGCCAGACCCTGCGTCTGATACGCCCGCCGCACCGCCGTGGCGACCCAATGCGCCAGCCGCTGAGCCGACAGCGGGGCGCCCCTGTTCTTGGGGCCCAGACACACAAACAGCTGATCACCCGACCTGAATGACGACGTCATGGCCAGGTAATGCCTCAGCATTCTGATAGGACACAGAAGGTGCTGCCGCTCCTCCTCGGGGGAGGCATGCGGCGGCGGGTGGAAAGCCCTAATCCTGATGACCCTCGACCTAAAGGCCGACGTGATGACCTTGGGGAGAAAAGCCGGATTGGGCCACAATTCCACCATGCCGTCGTCCTCTCCAAAGGACAGGCACGACGCATGGACGGAGAGCGCACACAAATCGCCCGCCCTCTTCGCAGACTCCAACGCCAGTAAGAGGGCCGTCTTAAAGGCGATACACTCGGGACTCGCCTCCGCCGCCGGTTCAAAAGGCGGACCCGACAGCCCCCTAAGGACCACCCTGAGGTCCCAAACCGGAGGCGTTCTCTGGAGCGGGGGCCTCCTCCTGCGCGCCCCCCGCAGAAAACGTTTAACCAACGGGTGAGAACGGGCTGTGAATCCCCCGAATCCGTCGTGACCCGAAGTAATGGCTGCCGCGAACACCGCCAAGGTAGCGACAGCCCTCCCCTTGTCGAAGAGCTCCTGTAGGAATCCCAGGACCCCCTCCAGCGGGCAACACCTGGGATCCCAGGAACGGGAATCGCACCAGACACTGAATAGCCTCCACCTCGTGGCGTAGGCCCTCACGGTGGACGGCGCCCTCGCTCCCTGAATGGTCTCCACCACCGCAGGGGGAAGACCCAGATCTACGAGGCTCCGCCTCTCAACCTCCAAACCCAGAGCCTGCGGCCGATTATCGGACGTGAAAACAGGGCTCCTGCCCCCTGGACTAGAGCCCCCGGCTCGTCCGGGAGGGCCCAGGGCTCCATCACCGCCATGCCCCTCAGGAAGGGGAACCACCGGGCATGCGGACTGTCCGGAGCCACCAGGATCACCGATCTCCTCTCCTGTTCGATCCTCCGCAGCAGGACCGGCAGGAGACGCACCGGTGGAAAAGCGTACAACAGGCCGCCTGGCCATGGGTAATGAGCCAGAGCGTCCACGCCTAAAGGCGGCTCGTCCGCGGCCCTTAAGGCGAACCAGGACGGGCACTGTGCGTTCTCTGCACTGGCGAAAAGGTCGACCACTGGACGGCCGAACCTCCGCCAGATCTCCGCAGCTACCCGTGGGGCCAGGCCCCACTCGTCCTGGAGTGGGCCCCCCCTGGACATCCTGTCGGCTCCCACGTTCCGGACCCCCGGGACGTGGCGCGCCCTGAGAGACAGGAGGTGAAGCGCCGCCCACAGCAGCGTCACCGTCGCCATGCGATGGAGAGCGGGGGACCTGGTGCCCCCCTGCCTGTTCAGATAGGAGACCACTGTGGTGTTGTCTGAGCGCACCATCACGTGTCTCCCCTGCAACTGAGGGGCAAAGTGCAGCAGTACTCTGTGCACTGCCTCCATCTCCAGCAGGTTGATGTGACGGGCTGAGTCCGACCAGCAGCCTCCTACAGAGCTCTGGCCGAGGACCCCGCCCCATCCTTCGAGCGACGCGTCCGTGAACACCTCGACGTGAGACACGGCGCAGGCCAGAGTCACTCCGTCCCGCAATAGACCCGGAGTGAGCCAGAACCTGATGTCCGATGCTGCCCCTTGGGGAACCCAGATCAGCCTCCCCCCGTCCCGGGAGGGGTGAAGCCTGAGGCGCGAGAACCACCTCTGAAAATTTCTCATGTGGAGCAGGCCTAGCCGCACCACAGCATGAGCCGCTGCCATCATTCCCAGCAGGGACCTGAGGCGCCGAGCGGGGACTCTGGGGCCCGCCAGAACCTCCCGGGCCAGACGGGTAATATTCATCCGTCTGTCCACGGACAATGCAGCACGGAATATCACAGAGTCTAGCTGCAGACCGAGATAAACCATGCGTTGTATGTGGGACAGGACCCAGTGCGTGTGGCTCAGGGCCACTTCCCTGGATGGGGCCAGTATTAACCAATCGTCTATATAGGTTAATATTCTTACCCCCGCACGTCTGATCGGCTCCAGAGCTGCTTCCACACATTTGGAAAAAGTCCGAGGCGCGAGTGCGTACCCGAAGGGTAGACGGCAGTACTCGTAATTCCTCTCTCCCACTGCGAAGCGCAGAAACCTCCTGTGTTCTGGCACTATGGGCACGTGGAAGTACGCATCTGTCAGGTCTATGGATGTCATCCAGTCTCCCACCCTGACACACTCGAGGAGCTGCTTTGTGGACAGCATCCGAAACTGCCGTTTGGAAATGCACTCGTTTAACACGCGCAGATCCAGAATGGGACGCACCCCGCCTGATTTCTTTGGCACTAAGAAGTAAGGGGAGTACAGCCCCCTGGTGGCGTCCTGCGGGTCTACCTCCACTGCTGCGCCTCGACTCAGCAGAGAGGAGACCTCCGCTTGTAGTGCCTCTGTCGATCCCCGTACCTGAGAGCGTGCTGCCCGTACGCCTCGGAATGGTGGTGGCTTTCGGAAAAATTGCAGCGCGTAACCTCTGCGCAGAGTTTTCTCCAGCCAAATATCTGTCAGTAGGCCCTGCTCTCTCCAGATGCTGTAGAAGTCTGTGAGGGGCGGAACGGGAGTTGGAACACGAGACGTCACGGCCCCGCCCTCTCCTGGTGTTCCTAGCAGGGAGGGGGGGTGGCTGAAAGGGCCGGGGGGGCCCCTGCGTCACACCGTGAGCGCCGAGGGCGGTCACGTGTTCTGCAGGCCCGACGTCATAAGTACGGGACTGCTCACCACACGTGACCCGGCTGCTGTGCCCCCCCCCTGGCTCTTGCCTCATGGAGGGGGGGGCGAGCCCCTGGAGTGGGAAACCCCGTGTTAGCCTTGTAGCTCTGCTCACCACACGTGACTCGGCTGCTGTACCCCCCCCTGGCTCTTGCCTCATGGAGGGGGGGGCGAGCCCCTGGAGTGGGAAACCCCGTGTTAGCCTTGTAGCTCAGAGATGCTAACACGCGTTCGGCTGGAGCACACACATTATCACTTACCAGATCCCTCCGCCTGCCCTCTCTCCGGAAGGGCAAAACATGAACCCGTGAATCGGAGCCCGTGGCCCGCATAGCACGCTGCACGCCCTTCTCTGGGGGCTGCAGGCCTAGCGGAGCCACGTTATATGCTCGAGAAGTAACACAATCAGAATTCAAATCATTTGACATGTTACATACCCCCAAATGAGACTCAGACAGCGAGTACTGATGAAATGCCGCACGGCTTTTATTGAAAGAATTCTTCCCACCCCAACCTCCTCTGCCATAGGGAGGTCGTCGGTGGGTGCGTTGGTCCCGCGAGCCTCCCGTGTGCCTGTCTGGGCCCGGGGGCCTCGTCGCTGGGGAACGATGAACCACGGAGCGTGGATATGGTCCGGGGCGCCTGCCGGGCGAGCGCTCCCTGCCTCTGTCTCGGCTCCGCACTGGTGGGCGGGCCTCGCGTCTCGCAGCTAGATGCTGGGCTAGGCTAGCAGAGTCCTTAGCTGCGGTGTCCAGCCTAGTTATCAGCGTCTGCATCTCCGGACCGAAGAGTGACGTTTGGGAGATGGGCAGGTCCAGCAGCTGCCTCTTCTCCGCCTCTCTGAGGTTCACCGGCCCCAGCCAGAGGTGTCTGGCCCCCACTTGTGCTGCTGCCATCGTGCGGCCGCCATCGACAGCTAGCGCCTGGCACATGCGCAGGATCGCGATCGTGACATTCCGTGCTGCATGGTCCGTGGACAGACGGATGAACACTACCCGTCTGCCCGGGGAGGTTCTGGCGGGCCCCAGAGTCCCCGCTCGGCGCCTCAGGTCCCTGCTGGGAATGATGGCGGCGGCTCATGCTGTGGTGCGGCTAGGCCTTCTCCACATGAGGAATTTTCAGAGGTGGTTCTCACGCCTCAGGCTTCACCCCTCCCGGGACGGGGGGAGGCTGATCTGGGTTCCCCAAGTGGCAGCATCGAACATCAGATTCTGGCTCACTCCGGGTCTTCTACGGGACGGAGTGACTCTGGCCGGCGCCGTGTCTCACGTGGAGATGTTCACGGACGCGTCGCTCGAAGGATGGGGCGGGGTCCTCGGCCAGAGTTCTGTAGGAGGCTGCTGGTCGGACTCAGCCCGTCACATCAACTTGCTGGAGATGGAGGCAGTGCACAGGGTACTGCTGCACTTTGCTCCTCAGCTGCAGGGGAGACACGTGATGGTGCGCTCAGACAACACCACAGTGGTCTCCTATCTGAACAGGCAGGGGGGCACCAGGTCCCCCGCTCTCCATCGCATGGCGAAGGTGACGCTGCTGTGGGCGGCGCTTCACCTCCTGTCTCTCAGGGCGCGCCACGTCCCGGGGGTCCGGAACGTGGGGGCCGACAGGATGTCCAGGGGGGGGGCCCACTCCAGGACGAGTGGGGCCTGGCCCCAGGGGTGGCTGCGGAGATCTGGCGGAGGTTCGGCCGTCCAGTGGTCGACCTTTTTTTCGCCAGTGCAGGAAACGCACAGTGCCCGTCCTGGTTCGCCTCAAGGGCCGCGGACCAGCCGCCTTTAGACGTGGACGCTCTGGCTCATTACCCCTGGCCAGGGGGCCTGCTGTACGCGTTCCCCACCAGTGCGTCTCCTGCCGGTCCTGCTGCGGAGGATCGAACAGGAGAGGAGGTCGGTGATCCTGGTGGCGCCGGACAGTCCGCATGCCCGGTGGTTCCCCTTCCTGAGGGGCATGGCGGTGATGGAGCCCTGGGCCCTCCCGGACGAGCCGGGGGCTCTAGTCCAGGGGGGGAGGAGCCCTGTTTTCACGCCCGATAATCGGCCGCAGGCTCTGGGTTGGAGGCTGAGAGGCGGAACCTCGTAGACCTGGGTCTTCCCCCTGCGGTGGTGGAGACCACTCAGGGGGCGAGGGCGCCGTCCACTGTGAGGGCCTACGCCACGAGGTGGAGGCTCTTTAGCGACTGGTGCGGTTTTCGTTCCTGGGATCCCAGGCGTTGCCCGCTGGAGGGGGTCCTGGGATTCCTACAGGAGCTCTTTGACAAGGGGAGGGCTGTCGCCACCTTGGCGGTGTTCGCGGCAGCCATTACTTCGGGTCACGACGGATTCGGGGGGTTCACAGCCCGCTCTCATCCGTTGGTTAAACGTTTTCTGCGGGGGGCACGCAGGAGGAGGCCCCCGCTCCAGAGAACGCCCCGGTTTGGGACCTCAGGGTGGTCCTTAGGGGGCTGTCGGGTCCGCCTTTTGAACCGGCGGCGGAGGCGAGTCCCGAGTGTGTCGCTTTAAGACGGCCCTCTTGTTGGCGTTGGCGTCTGCTAAGAGGGCGGGCGACTTGTGTGCGCTCTCTGTCCATGCGTCTTGCCTGTCCTTGGAGAGGGCGACGGCATGGTGGTATTGTGGCCCAATCCGGCTTTTCTCCCCAAGGTCATCACGTCGGCCTTTAGGTCGAGAGTCATCAGGATTAGGGCTTTCTATCCGCCACCGCATGCCTCCCCCGAGGAGGAGCGGCGGCACCTTCTGTGTCCTGTCAGAATGCTGAGGCATTACCTGGCCATGACGTCGTCATTCAGGTTGGGTGGCCAGCTGTTTGTGTGTCTGGGCCCCAAGAACAGGGGCGCCCCGCTGTCGGTTCAGCGGCTGGCGCACTGGGTTGCCACGGCTGTGCGGCGGGCGTATCAGACGCAGGGTCTGGCCCTCCCGGTCGGCTTCAGGTCGCATTCCAGGCGTGGGATGGCGGCCTCTACGGCCCTTCTCAGGGGGGTGTCGGTCGAGGACGTATGCCGTGCGGCTTCTTGGGCTTCGTCCTCCTCTTTCGTCCGGTCTTATCTTTTGGATGTGTCGGACCGGTCGGTGGCCCATTCCGTGCTGAGTGCAGCGGACTGAGTTAGACCGTTAGGTCCCTCCTCTGAGGGGGCCTTCGGTTTACTTTCCGCCCTGGTTCAGGAGCTCTTGGGAGAGGCATCCTACAGGTGCGGTACATATATGTGTGTTTTGGTCGGTCTGGTAGTCCACGTCAGGAGCCCTTGGGAGAGGCGTCCTGTGACTACGGATGACCTATATCTGTGTTACGTGGGGGTATCCTTGGTAGGAGTGGCCCTGTAACACGCATTGTTTCTTCTGCCCTGAGTCCTCTCGCTTTGTGAGGGTCTTGCTCGGGCGGAGCTCCAATCAGCCTTCGCTGGCCTGCTGGGAGTACATTTTCCTACGGCCTCCGCGTTGTGTCCCACTAGCGGTCCTAAGGGACGTAGCACCATGACGTAGAATTAATAGTTACTTAACGTAACTTAAGTTCTACGAATAGGTGCGTAGTCCCTTAGCTACGAGCCCATCAGGCCAGCCCGGCTTGGCAGAGTTCAAGAGGGGGTGCGGCCTTGTGCAGGGGCATTTATAGAGGAAGGTGGCTGGTGATTGGAGCAAATTATTTTGATCTCTCTGGCGTGTGACCTGGGAGTCACGAGTGATATCCCACTAGCGAAGTCCTAAGGGACTACGCACCTATTCGTAGAACATAAGTTACATTAAGTAACTATTATTCCTTTCCTAAAATTTGGGAAACTCCATCATACCTTTATTGTCTGTGTTAAACATGGAGACGTGAACCAACCCATGTAAGAATTCAGGTTCATAGGCTCTAATACATTCTATAAATTTAAGAAATATTAAATGTTGTAAATATTTGACTCTTTATGTGGCTGGAATAAAATATAAAGTGGTCCCTCACCCTCGCAGTATTAGTTAAGTATAAAATGTGTAGTGAGGGGTTTTACAGTCTTAAAACATACAGCTGCTACTGTGCGGATTTGGCTTATTGCAGGTTATTTTTAGAATGTGAAACCCCTTTGAAACTTGCATTCACGTTTTATAGCAGGAACTCATGTAATCAATGTACCTAGTGTAACTGAACTATATATGGTGTTTTTCTAGGAAGTTTATTCAATACGCATTCATAGAAAAGATGGATGGCCGGTCATTCTACAGTACACTTGTTTATTTCTATATATTAGCCCCTTTTTCTTTCTGCGTTTCATTCATCGTTTTTACTGTATTTTCATATGGCCCGTGTACAAAGTGTCACATTTATGATTGTTTTGGCCAATATTACACGTTCCTCGGTGCGTGCATTTCTCTTGAGGCAAAGCACACAGCAATAATGAATAATTTAATCCCTCTGGGCCAGGATCAGTGCGCAGAGAAATATGCTTACTGTCTGATGGTTATAAATGCTAATCGTGCTAAGCATATTTGGGCTGATACCAGACTTTGACAGCACAATCTCCCGGAAATTTATTACTAAGCCGAGCGTCGACCAAACGCGCCGCTGTTGTTTATTTTCAGTAATCTGTCGCATATTGTTTTGTGACAAATGGTTCTTTCCAAATCGCTCTGAGAAAAGGCGAACGTTTGTAGGCAGCCACTGGCATTTTAATACAATAGAAGCATTAATCTTGAAATCCGGGTGAAGAGGAATCCTCAAGTCTAATGTACGACTTAATGGATGAAGTTATGGCAGGAGATAGGTTACATTTTAATGATGATGTAAATGTATTCGATTCCCTGGAATGTATACTTTCTGTGGATAGTTTGCGAGAGTATGGCTGACAGTATTTTATCCGACTTGAGGTTATCCTACTTAAACCTTAATTTCAACCCAAAAATTATCTTTATTTTTGTATTCATTACAAAAATTCAATCCATATCCATGCCACGCATTGGGATATACATCCTTTTGAAGAAAAAGTAGCGCTGGTTTGTGCTGGCGTGTCATTTTATTTTTTTTATTATCTTGCAACAAGGATGAGAATTTGTTCCGGGACCAGATTGTGACCAATCACAGCGGACCATTGGCCCCAACTTTCTTGAGAAAATCTACAGGTCTCTTGTTAGCACAGACAGCTGAGGTAAACAAGCGGCGGAGGCTAACCTGAAACTTTCCGTTTCTTCGTTACCGGTTACTGCTTACACAGCGAAACAGCCATCCAAAAGAAAGTCTCGTTCCTCCGCGCTTCCCGGTTCTATCCTTCTATGGTCACGCCATCCACGTTCAAATGTGCGATCCATATTGTGAGACGCGAGCTCCGTAAACAACGAGCACATGAGCACAGGCGGGTAGTGGAAGACTAATGCATTCGTGAGTGTGGGGAGGCGAGCAGAAGGAGCAAGCCCAGCGGTCACATTTGAAAATGTCACAAAGTGAGGTTGTGCAGCTTTAACTGTTCCTAACCCTTACATTAACCCTTTACATCAACGTCAAGAAATAATGAGCAAAAAGAAATTGGTAGGCTTTTATGTGTCTCTGCCTCAGATGAAGTATCAAGATTTGAATCGCTATTTTATGTTTAGGTTTTTAATACCAAGTGAAATGAGACAGACGTGATGTAAGGACATTAGGACGCATACGATGTATAAAGTGGCCAGTGAATAGAAATTAGTCTTGAAAATAATGGACTTTTGGTCCCGGCGGTAACCCCCGAATCCGGTGGTGGACACCGGCAGTAAGGGATGCCGTCAGGCTGAAGAAGGAGTCCTATCGAGCCATGATGGTTCATGGGACTCCTGAGGCAGCTGTCCAGTATCGGCTTGCCAAGTGTGCCGCGGCCCGGGCTGTTGCAGAGGCAAAAACCCGGGACTGGGAGGAGTTTGGAGAGTCCATAGAGATGGACTATCGGTCGGCCTCAAAAAGGTTCTGGCAAACCGTCCGGCGCCTCAGGAAGGGGAAGCAGTTCTTTGCCAAAACCGTTTATGATGCGGGTGGAGAGCTGCTGACCTCGACTGTGGATATTGTCGGGCGGTGGAAGAAATACTTTGAGGTTCTCCTCAATCCCCCCGTCACGTCCTCCGTCCAGGAGGCAGAGGCTGAGGATGTTAGGGGGGATACTTCTATCTCCCTGGCAGAGGTCACCAAGGTGGTTGGCAGCCTCCATGGTGGCAAGGCACCGGGAGTGGATGAGATCCGTCCTGACTATCTAAGGTCTCTGGATGTTGTAGGACTGTCTTGGCTGACATGTCTCTGCAACATCGCGTGGCGATCGGGGGCGGTGCCAATGGAGTGGCAGACCAGGGTGGTGGTCCCTCTCTACAAGAAGGGGGATCAGAGAGTGTGTTCCAATTATCGTGGGATCACACTCCTCAGCCTCCCCGGTAAGGTCTACTCCAAGGTACTGGAGAAGAGGCTGCGGCCGATGGTCGAATCTCGGATTCAGGAGGAGCAGTGTGGTTTTCGTCCCGGTCGCGGAACACTGGACCAGCTCTACACTCTCCATCGGATACTCGAGGGTTCATGGGAGTTTGCCCAACCTGTCCACATGTGCTTTGTGGATTTGGAGAAGGCGTTTGACCGTGTTCCCCGGGGTGTCCTTTGGGGGGTTCTCCGGGAGTATGGGGTCCGGGGTCCACTGCTGAGGGCCGTGCGGTCCCTCTATGACCGAAGTCAGAGCTGTGTTCGCATTGCCGGCAGTAAGTCAGTCCTGTTCCCGGTGCATGTTGGCCTCCGCCAGGGCGGCCCTTTGTCACCGGTTCTGTTCACTGTATTCATGGACAGAATTTCTAGGCGCAGCCAGGGGCCGGAGGGGTTCGGCTCGGGGACCACAGGATTTCATCTCTGCTGTTTGCGGACAATGTCCTGTTGGCTCCAACGAACCAGGACCTGCAACATGCACCTGGATGGTTTGCAGCCGAGTGTGAAGCGGCTGGGATGAGATTCAGCACCTCCAAATCCGAGTTCATGGTGCTCGACCGGAAAGGTGCCTTGCCCCTCTCCGGGTGGGTGGAGAGGTCCTTCCTCAAGTGGAGGAGTTCAAGTATCTCGGGGTCTTGTTCACGAGTGAGGGAAGGATGGAGCGTGAGATTGACAGGCGGATCGGTGCAGTGTGCACAGTGATCCGGTCGCTGTATTGGACCGTCGTGGTGAAGATGGAGCTGAGCCGAAAGGCAAAGCTCTCGATTCACCAGTCAATCTTCGTTCCCTCCCTCACCTATGGTCATGAGCTTTGGGTAATGACCGAAAGAAGGAGATCGCGGATACAAGCGGTCGAAATGAGCTTTCTCCGCAGAGTGGCTGGGTGCTCCCTTAGAGATAGGGTGAGGAGCTCAGTCACATGGGAGGAGCTCGGAGTAGAGCCGCTGCTTCTCCACGTCAAGAGGAACCAGTTGAGGTGGCTCGGGCATCTGTTCCGGATGCCTCCTGGACGCCTCCCTGGGGAGGTGTTCCGGGCACGTCCCACCGGGAGGAGGCCCCGGGGAAGACCGAGGACACGGTGGAGGGACTATGTCTCCCAGCTGGCCTGGGAATGCCTTGGGGTCCCCCCGGATGAGCTGGAGGAAGTGTGTGTGGATAGGGAAGTCTGGACGTCTCTGCTTAGACTGCTGCCCCCGCGACCCGGCAACGGATGAAGCGGAAGAAAATGGATGGATGGAATAATGGACTTTTGATGGGATCGTCATGCACCATGTAACCTGAAAGTTTTATTCTCAGTTTTACAGTTTTTTTTAAACAGAATGAAGATGGAACAAGCATTTTATTTGACAATATGTGTAACAACAAAAGACGGCAATCCACAACATAGACATGATGACTGAGGTTGCCATGGCGTTAAAGGCCTGTTCACCTTAATTTTATGTCTTGCATTTGTACATACACCAGTATAAATTCAAGTGTGGATTTTTACTATATTACTAATATTTTGTGGAATAAATGCATGTCTTTTGGGACCAGAGTGTTTTTTTAGCTGTCAGATGGGTCACATGACACGTCAGGTGATGTGTGATCAGCTTTTTTACACGATTTTTTTGCGCTATCTTTGTAATGTTAGAGCCCGGACGACAGCGCCATCTGCAGTGTGACTTCTTCTGGATAGAATCCCAGGTGAGTGAAAAAGAGCCCATTCGTCTCGGTCTTTTTAGTCCTGGAGGCGCATTTCTATTGCCTCTTTGATCCAGCGTCTGTGTTCGTCCTCAGCCCCGATGATGTTTGCTTTGTTCCAATCCATTATGTGGTTCTCTGTTTTATGTGACCACACTGAGGAAGACTGCGTGCCAGGAGTCAAAACTGTCAAGTACAAAAAAAAACTCTGGTCTTAAAAGGATTGAGTTGTAGTATCTATCAGAACACCAAAAGAACCTTGAATGATAGAATGATAATAATGAACAATAAACAAAAGAGTGGGCTTATTGTGTATATTTTTGATTAATCTAATAATCTAAGTACATTTATAAACTGCAAGGGGATGTGGACTCTCTTGGGCAACTGCCTTCAAACGCTTTTCCTTTAAAAAGTCTCTACAAATTCTATGCATCATTTAAGCCTATTCACACGTGTCATTTGACTCTATATGAAAGAATCTACTAATATATTTCCTTCTAAGAGCTATAACTTCAGAAAATACCGAGACTTGTTTGTACTTTCAACTCAAATTCCGTATGTATTATTCCTATCACTTTTTCTAAACACTTCAAAAGGTTGTGACTTTGTGTGGAATGTACTAACTCAAGTTCAACTAATGATATTACATTATTTCATGCTATAACCTTTCTAAAACATACACTACACACAGATTTTATAGAAATGATGGTTCTGCATTTGTTACCTCTCTCTCTTGATTTAGCATAGTATGTGTCCTTTAAAATTAACCCCTAATTTCCCAGTACCATGAGAAAAATGCAGTTTATACACAATAACCTGCATAAACATATGGTTTCTGTCTGTTCTGCCTGAGTGACAGGAAGGAGGCCAGATAGTGTTTGGGATGCAGCTCCTGTGCGGTGCAGGTTTACGGACCAGTGGAATGGATATTTGAAATAAGTCTAATCCGGTTCTAATCCCGTCATGGCGTTGGGATGTAAGCGACTCACAACACGAACAGATACTGCAGCAGCTTAGAGCACAGGCAGCCAGCTTCTGCAGACCTCACAGGGACAAGGAAAACTGCATCCATTTGTTTTGAGTGATTAAAGATGTTGATGCTGGGGCTATTATATGGTTTGTTGCAAAGTGACAGTGACTGAAACTGAAAAGAATACATGTGCACAATCTGGTAAAATCTCTTTCTACAAAGAGGTTCAATTCTGAAACATTATTTTTTCTTCTAGTGCTGGGAAAAAAGTTGTTTAAATGCTCATGAGCTCCATATGTTGAAAAATGTTATGGTACACTTAAATTATCGCCCCTAGGCTAATTTGTTCTCCGCATTTGACCTATTCTACAATGCCACTAGGGAGTCTGTCAGGAGCGGCAGTCAGCACAGTGTCTAGGGACTCATCTCCAAATGGTCAGGACCAGAGCTAGAGGATTTTACCATAATTGTTTTGTGGTATTGGAAACAGGAGCACACAGAGGAAACTATGCAGGCAAGGGGAGAACGAGCAAACTCCACTGTGTTGTATTGTCCCCAAAACAAATATTATAATTGCGATAGATCATGTAATATTTAGCCTGGCCTTAGCCATCCGTAAACTCCGGTCAAATATAATTTCCCTACATGTACGTCTGGGTTTGGATCTTAGTGTCTGAAGTTACCTCGGCTGAATCCCCCCCGACCATTCAGGTTCAGCAGGCAGGGGAGGCGGGCATTGTAGGTCGATGTCGAAGAGTTTGCACTTAATTTGCAGAGTTTGCACTTAATTTGCAGAGTTTGCACTTAATTTGCAGGTTGTATTTTGGCAATGACGGCAAATGCGACAGTAAAGTAATCCGTTCTGGTTCGGCTCCAAATATCAAGAAATTTAAACCGGAGCAAGAGGAATGTTTCATTGCTGGCAAAGATGTTGTGGCTCTAATCCCCACGGGCTCCGTTAGTGGCAAAAGAAATGGCTGAAGCTAGGTTAAATGCTAGATGCCCCACTCACTCGGGCACGTTACATATGACACGTCAAACTCAGATTCAATTGTTTCAATCTGCAAAAGGAGTTAACCTTTTGTTAAGGAGTTTCCTGAGGGCCACATTGGAATTTAGGTCCGGATCCCGACAGCCGTCTGATATTCCAATGTTTTTCTCAAGATTCATTTTGAAACATAAATTGATGGTTTATATGAAAAAAATAGCTCTGCACACAGCACAGAGGGGGATTGTATGATGTTTAAACTGAAATTACCCCATTGTGGGATGAATAAATGTTCTGAATCCTAATCTCTCTTGATCTTAATCTTAATCTATATAAATTGAGGAGGGCTCAGGGGCCTGATAGAAGCATCCAAAGAGCTGCATCTGGCCCACGGGCCGGGATTTGCCCACCACTGAGTTAACCCCTCCCACCTGTTAACAGAGCTCAATGGAGCAAATCCTGACCTTAGTACGAAATTAGATTAATACAATGGTGTGGTGAGACGAGGCTTTGTATGTGCAATCACAAATGAAAACACAGACATTAATATCAATTCTTCCTAAAAGAAAAATTGCATCTTGACTTAACATTGTGAAACCAATCTGACGTTTCAAGTCTCAACCCTAAAACGCAGACAATCCAACAATTTGGATAATAGTGGGACAACATTTGGACCAAACCCGGATTTAAACAGGACCGTACAAAATTAAGAACTGCCTATTTTGTCTCTCCTGAATTCTATTTCCAGCCTCTACATTGTTTTCACCCTTCTGAAATAACAAACGTGCTGTCAGTGTTTGACTTTAGGGGAACACAAAATTGTAATTTATGCTCTTCTTCTGCCGGGACGTTGTCATAACTTGGGATTTTTGCAGCGTCATTCCTTTAAGTCGCAGCTGCCAGGGCGTAGAGTGCAGCTGTGCATATGGAGATGGCTTCAGTAATGGCCTTTTATGGACGGGGAAGTGGATTAGCGCATCTGGCCTCTCCGATGGGACCCAAAAGTAGAAAAAAGGACAACAGTAAACCCCAGTAAGACCCTCTCAAGACCTGAGCAAATCCGAGTCTTACACCTGTGTCTCTGAACCAGATTTGGTCTAATGCAAAAGATTACACCTCAGCACCTCTCCTGTTCTGACGCAGTGGGAGGTCTCGCAGGTCTGACGGCGTTCTGCCTTTTTGGTCCAGGGTTGATCCTGTCCAGACTAAAATGTTTGCAGTTGTGCAGGTGGGTTGTGAAGGACTCTACTAAATCCAAAGATTCACTTTAAGGGTAGAATTGAATTACCCGCCATCTAAAGCCATCTCAAGACACATCATTGGGGCGCTTGGCACACTGCAAATTTAGCCCTTCTCAAAACTATAAAACTACACTTGTTTAAGTAAAAAAGCATTAGAAATAAGCGAAACTATCTGCCAGTGGGGTAAGTAATTTTTACCTATTAAGAAATCTTGAAACAAGTACCAATATCGAGGCCTTAAAAATCCTTAAAACAAGACAAAATATTGTATTCCAAGCCCAAAAATAGATGTAATTACAGAAAAATAAGATAAAACCCCAAAACTAGATCTTGTTTAGTTTTTTTTTGTTTCTTGATAGAAGCAGATTAATCTAAAAATATCTTACCTTCCTAGCATTGAGAAAAAGGGACAATGACACAAAACTAGAGTTATGTTTGTTTGTTGTACAGTGGCATGGGACGTAAATACAAAGGTCTAGGGGTCCTCGGAACATTCAGTTGTACTGCTATTTCAATTTAAAATAAACATTACTCATTGGACTATAAGACATGTGTTCATAAATCGTGTCTTTTTTATGAAACAAATTTACAGATGTATTTAATGCCCAACAATCATCCTGAAATAAACTACATACACTGCAAAAAAATGATAAAATATGCAGTACTAATCAAGTAGCTTTTATCTTAATTTGAGTACATTCTGAGGTCTTAAAACCAGATTGGCCAATAGGACGAAGCCGTTTAGTCTAATTTAAAGAACTGTTGCTTTATTTTCTCATTCCAATTTAGACATTATTTGTATCTTTTTAAAACAAAATAAATTAGCAAATCATGTTTTAAGGCAGTCAGAATGTGCTCAAATAAGGATAAATGTTGCCGAAATTGAGCAATTTTTTATTTATTTCCCATTACTCTTTGCAGTATTTACAAAACACTGTACATGCTTAGTATTCAGGCACTCCATGCTCACGTAGGTCCTATTCCACGCACATACCTCATACCTCTTGCTGAATACTTTATTTTAACAACTACCTTGACTTCCCTTTCAGCATTCGCCATTTTTTCGTTTTTCAATTCCCACTCCTGCGTGTGTCCGGGAGCTCTCCGTCTTTTTACCAATTTCCTCTCGTCACGTCGCGCTTTTGCTGCCTCAGCTCCGCTCTTCTTCGGAAGTAAGAAAAAAAAGGAAACACGACGAAACGGTGCTTTTTCCGTCACTGTATCATCACTAACTTTCCAAGAATTTCAATTTCCCCTCTCTGCACACAGCAGTACAGGAGCATGAGTGATTCCTGTGCCACCCTGGACTGTTGAGAACTGTTAGTTTTACTCCAAGGCTGAAAACACTGAAATGTCGACACACGGAAACGAGTCTTGGTTTTGTTAGTTCTGATTTTTAGATATCGCCTTGTTCTTCAACCGTCCAACATTTGCCACGGTGGCTAAGTGGATAGCACTCTCCCTTCTCACCAAGAAGGTCCTGGGTTCGAATCTCGGTCGGAACAGGGTCTTTCTACATGGAGTTTGCATGTTCTCCCCGTGTCTGTGTTGGTTTCCTCCGGGTGCTCCGATTTCCCCTACCACTAAAAACATGCACAATAGGAAAAATCCTCCAGCTTCGATGGTCTTGACCAAGCCGAGCATCAACGCCTGGAGATGGGTTCCTGGGAGCTGTTACACTGCTCCTGATACACGCCCTGGTGACATCAGGATGGGTCAAATGCAGAGGATGAATTGCCCAACGGGGATAAAGAAAGTAGCCTGGCTCTCGCCAGACCCTTGTAGTTCCGCCATGCTCCACGAGAGGTGTTTCGCTTCACACACAAGGGTCTGGGATCGAGCGCATAGCAAACTCCTTCAGCAGATCAGAAAATAATCGACCAATCAGGATCGCCGGTGTTACGTCGGGTTTGCACTGCCTTCTCGAGCGTGTCTCACGCGGCAGCGAAAGCAATCCAAGATGGCGGACATGAAGTCCGTGATTAATTTTTTTTTTTTAAATACAAACAAATTAAGACACGGATGTCACTTTTAATGCAACATGAGGCGAGATGTTGATGGTTCCATGTTGTTATATTTGTGTTCTCAGAGTCAAATGTCCGTGTAAAGTTTGGTTTAAGCACCGGTTTAAGTGTTCCTGTTTACAACACTACGCAGCAGAATTGCCAGGTTGATTGGTTTCCCGCATACTTTTTCCAAGAGACTTGTAGGTAATAAATAGACAGAAAGACACTAAACAGAATCATGACAGCCCAAGTTGATTAAAACAATTTTTTTTTTGGGCATTCAAGCGGGTTTTGGGCTGGAAAATCTCGCCGGCATTTGGTAACCCATGGAAGTTTGCTTTGATGTGAGCGGTTGAAGGAACACGTCATTCAAGATAACTGACAAGTGGTTTATCCAATCACTTACAAGGATTTTTCTTTACAAGGCCCCGCCTTCTGAAATATATCCGCTATGAAAGAGTCCCAGACCCATGTGAAAAGTGCAGCGATCTACAATGGTCTGGCGAGAGTCGGGCTGTAAAGAAAGTGCACTTTTACCTTTAATTTGCTTCTCTGTTGCCAGGTTGCACTATTCCTGCACACACAAATACTGTATCTGCCAGTTCATCCAGGGAAATCCCAAACCCTTAGTTATGTTTTAGTACTTTCGCTTTATTTTGGCCATTTTTGACTAGTGTTTTGATTTTGAAAAACATGTATTTTTGGTCATTTTAAGGTGTTTTTGTTCTCAAAAAATGTTCTCAAATTAATTTCCATTTTACAAAATTTGAGATTTGTTTTAACTTATTTTTCATCACTGTTTGCACTCTTGATAATTACTTCTCTGTTTCACTGTGATAAGTGACAGAGAGAAGTGAAACTAAAAAAACAGAAATGCAGTACCCCCACACATTCGCTGAATACCTCCATACATTTTTCAAAAAACAAACACATAACAGCATCATTCTCAATAATATATCATTTCATGTAAGTGGTTGCATGCATGTAGCCTCATGTGTGAATTGCTGATACTAGAGAGGTTTGGTAGCCGTGCTTCTGTCAGTCTACCCTCGGGAAGCTGTGGAGTAACTGAAATATGAACTTGTATTGTGTTAGATGAACTTGTCAAATACGTTTTCCACACGTTCATATTTTCATCTCTCTATTTCAGGACCCACGGGAACCAGGAGAGGACATGGTTGGCCGTGTGAAGCGCAGAGGAGTTTTATTGTGACCACGGAGCCTTTCGTTTGCAGGTAGGACCATCATGCACTTTAGTCTCACATTTATTCCGGCCCAAATTGCCTCTTTTTATTTTTTTCCTTTACTCCTCTGCACAGCCACCTAATAACCTTCTTTCTCAAGCTCACTGCAGTCCACTTTGCCTTCTGATTTCAACTACTTAGCCATTCACCACAATGCCTCAGCCCCTTTACGCGCTTTACAAATGGATAAACTCCAGACAAATCGAGAAACAAAATCATACAACGAGATCTAATTCATCAAAACATAATCAGCGGTGAGTGGACAAAGTCAAACACAAAGTCGATGTCGGGGAATGGCTGGGAGCGAGCGGGGCATGAGTTAATGCTGTCCCCGGGTGAATTTGCATGAATTATGAGCCAGATTCGAGCCTGCGCTGAGTGTTAGGTCTATTACACAGTCTGTTTCTTTGGCTCTCGTCAGGAAAGCGGCTTCAGAAATCATTGTATACAAGGACGACTGCAATGAGTTTGAGAAAATGCTTGTAGTTGTCAACAACAGGAGGAGAGATGTCTTTTTTTCACTCCATTATAAAAAACTATACACATTCAGATAGTCTGAGTGCATCTAAAGGCTCTTTATGCTCCATTCCTTTATATTTAAAGTGTATCTATATCTATCCATCGAAGCTTTTAAACACGTGTGTGTGTCTCCAATGTTAAAGGTGATATCAGCCATTTTTATTTCTATTTCATTTTCAAAATAATGCATAATTCCGACCATGGAACACTGAACTATTATCTACATGTGGGTACTTGCATGCAAAAGCCAAATCCTGTCAAACCTCTGAAGCTATGCAAGGTAGGGCCAGATTAGTACTATGATGGGAGACCTCTGAGAACACCAGGTGCTACAGTAGGGCGACTGCAGCCCTAATGTGCCAAACTGTGGTTGTGTCCTTAGGCAAGACACTTCACTCACATTGCCTATGATATTAATAATAATAAATAATTCACATTGCCTAAAATGAGTCTGGTGTGAATGGTTGGTTGGTGGTTAGAGGGGCTGATGAAATTACTTACTACTAGCTGCATTGCATCTGTCAGTGTACCCAGACTCGTAGTAGCTAGTAGTATTTTGTCACCACTTTTGTAAGGAGTGAAAGACTGATGCATGTCATAGTCTGCAGCATCTTTGGGTGTCCTGAAAAGCACTATATAAAACCGAAGCATTTTTATTTTTTATTATTATTACAGTAAGTGTTATTCATGAACTCTATATTTGAATGAGTTCTTTCCCTTGGCCCAACTAACACCGGTGAGATTTACTGAAGGAGAACAGCAATAATGAGGAGGCTGAAGGATTTGAAGTCATTTAGACCTCTCAGGAGGCTGCAGGGGTGAGCATCGACTTGTAAGTTTCACTCCCTCTCTACAAGTTGAGGATTGACATTCTCTTTAAGATCTTGTTCTGTTAAATAACCGGCAGAGGACAGCAGCGGCAACACCGACCAAAACAACAAAATCAACCCTCTGTTTTGAGGTCGAATTTATTGAACACGAGCCAAGAAAAGAAGGTGGGAGATTGCAGTGACTTAACCTGAAACCATTGTGAGGGAATGACCTTTGAAGAATGGAAAAGATAGGTGGAGAAGCATGGTCAAAGAATCAGGATTCAACAGGGGTCTCCAGTCTTTCCCCTGGGAGAGCTACTGTTACGGGACAAAAATGGCAGAGAGCTACTGCTTTAAGACGGTCGACATCATTTGAAAACACTTGAACACTGGAACAAGCAGCTTTAGTTATATTTCCAGCACAAATAAGCAAGTGAATTTCTTGTTCAATTTTTTCAAATCTTAAAGGAATAGGCCACCGTTTTTACATACTGACATATGTTCTTACCTTACCTTAGACTAGTTGATATGTACCTGTCTGGTCTTTGTCCGTGCGCTCTGTCATGCAAACGGAGCACAAACGCAGTCTCGCGCACTAACTTCTAAAGACTTCTCTCCCGCTCACTTCCGTCAATAGAAGCACGGGGGACTCAATAGAGTTAGTGCGCGGAGGTAGTGCTCCTCGTATTATTACGCCTCACAATATAGTACCCCTTTTTATCCGCTGAGAAAATCGACATGTTACATTTCTGTGTTAGTAAGTAAGTAAGTAAGTAAGTTTTTATTTATATACCGCCTTTTCACTGCAGATTTGAGTCTCAAAGCGGTTTACAATTGTTAATTATGGGCATTTGTCTCTCACTCCACACAGAGATGGGAGCGGGGTCGCCAGTACAGGAGGCGCATGCCAGAACTATTGGACATATTTTTAGTGGTAGGGGAAACCGGAGTACCCGGAGGAAACCTACGCAGACACGGGGAGAACATGCAAACTCCACTCAGAAAGGCCCTGGTCCGACCGGGATTCGAACCCAGGACCTTCTTGCTGAGAGGCGAGAGTGCTATCCACTCAGCCACCGTGCCGTGTTACTATACTTTGCAGTGT
This sequence comes from Knipowitschia caucasica, assembly GCA_964034765.1. Taxonomy (NCBI): domain Eukaryota; kingdom Metazoa; phylum Chordata; class Actinopteri; order Gobiiformes; family Gobiidae; genus Knipowitschia; species Knipowitschia caucasica. The sequence continues at coordinate 21,655,194 of OZ035833.1, forward strand.
AACACGTCACGTAACTGTATTTAAATAGGAAACACGTGGAAGAGTTTGGTAGCTTCTAACGGGAGCTGATTTGGAACTATACAGTCTGTGGAAGAGGCTACGTTTGTGCTCCGTTTGCATGACAGAGCGCACGGACAAAGACCAGACAGGTACATATCAACTAGTCTAAGGTAAGGTAAGAACATAATGTCAGTATGTAAAAACGGTGGCTATTCCTTTAAGATCATCTTTAAAAGTTCTCTTTTTGGCAAATGTGGACAACATTTCTTTCTTTTATGCCATTTGTTGTTGTGGAGTTTTATACCCACAAAACAATCCATCATAATTAATTGGTGCAAAAAGTAGACATCTTTTACATTTACTCTTTGGGTAGCTACTCTGAAGAGGTGGTGAGCTACTGGTAGCTCCCAAGCTACAGTACAGGTTAGACCCCTGGTATACAAGCAAAGTTTGAAGGAATGTCTCTAACACATACATTTTCTTTATGTATTCCTGTATATTGTATATTTTATGACTTATTTCTATCATATACTAAAGCTAATTCCTAGTTACTTGGCAATAATAATATTTGGATAAAGCACGTCCATGCAGTTTATGTAGGTTGTGTGTGTCTTCTTCCCCTCTAGGAAAAGCATAACCATAAAAGTATTTTTCCTGCTGTTGTTTGCATTATTTAGGCCAAGTCTTGACACATATTGATTGAAAAGCTGTTTAGGGGGGCAGCTCTTTTTGGAGTACACAACAAACTCATGCCTTCAGAGATGGTTTTATTTATTTTACAGCTTGTTTTAGTGACCTTTAAAGCCATAGCGTGGTGGTGTAATTACGGCTGTCTGTGGTCAGCTCATGTGCTGCTCTATTGCTAAGGCTACAAATAACAGCATTTCTACCAATCTTTCTGGACTACGAAACACACCTGTAAAAAAGCAGCACCAGCAATGTTAAGCATGAATTCATAATTAACATTGAACCGTTCCATGCCAGGACTCATTCACCAGAATGTTTTGAAAAGTGTTAACTACTAAAAACTCGATCGACTCAAAATAATAAGTCCTTAAACCTTCAATATTCACTCCTTGAAGAAAGCAAAGTAATGTTTGGATTTTTTTTCGATTGGCTACATCCATATACAAGCCAAAGGGTTCAAAAACAAACTAAAAAACTAAAATGGAAAGTAGTCATGATGGCTGTCCAAACCCAGGACTCGCGTTTTAGGTTGTATGTTCTCCCCATGTCTGGTGGTTATATTGTCGTTCTCTTGTCAAAGTCTGTCAAAGCGATACACAGAAGTCACTATTCATTCAATTCATCTCTCTCTCTCACTCACTCACTCACTCACTCATGTAGGAGACCAGTTCCGGGGTCTGGCCCTGTGCCTCCCACATGTCCATCTGGATATGGCTTCTTTTCACTGAGCTGGACATCTGCCTCACTGTATATTTTGTATCTGTCATTTGCATAGAACATTGAAGTAATATAAAGAGACACACTGAGGAAAACCAATCCTAGCACTCTGAAAACACTGATAAGGCAAAGAACAGTCTCTGATAATTTGATGATCTAATTTGACAAGTGCAGCCGCAATCTCCAGAGTTACAGCCTACAGCTTTTATGTCTCACAGCATTAATATCCGCTCAAGAAAATCGGGCACATTTATTTATCTAATATCTATAAGTTTGCGCTTGCACAGCCTTTTGAAGCAGGCCATCTTATAGTCTTCTCAATGTTGATTTAATTTGTCATTGACAAAAATAAAACAGAGCCCACGGATCAACAGCTCTGCATTTGTATGCAGCCTCTCTTTTTTAACGTTTTCTGTCTGAAAATATTGAAACAAACTGTTTTAGAGTCAAGAACGTGTGAGATATTTTAAGTCCGGCTCAAAGATACAAGTTACAGCAACTCTTTTCTTCAACTTTATTAATATGTGGTTGTTTTTATTGTAATGTTACTCAACATTGTAACTTTATTCCTTTGTAAGCTGTGTTTTATGTATTGGCTCTTGACCATTTGCCTTTGCCTTTAGCAGAAAAGGGCGCAACATGGTTTTTTGATAATAATAATAATAATGCATCGGTTTTATATAGCGCTTTTTTGGACACTCAAAGACGCTTCACATGTGTCATTATTCATTCACTCCATACACGGTGGTGATAAGCTACTACTGTAGCCACAGCTGCCCTGGGGCACACTGACAGAAGCGAGGCAACCAGTATGTGCCATCGGCCCCTCCGACCACCACCAACCATTCACACACAAGACTCATTCTAGGCAATGGGGGTGAAGTGTCTTGCCTAAGGACACAACGGCAGTTTGGCACTTTACAGCCGCAGCCGCCCCACTGTGGCTGGTGTTCCCAGAGGTTAAGTGTCCTGCCAAGGACACAACGACAGTGGTCAGTGGGAGTCGATGGTGAAAGTCTTGAGCGGGGCTTGAACCCACGACCTTCTGGCTCAAAGGCCAACGCTCTACCAACTGAGCTACTGCCGCCTTTTTTTATTTTGATCACAAAGGTTGCAGACCCCTGCCTTAGACCCTCCTGCATCTGCAAGGAATGACTCAAAGGCCCATTTGGAAAAAGGGAGAACCCTCAGGGAGGACCATATTGTAAAGTGGGATCCACTCCCACAGACGGACAGGCATAGATCCAGGATTCAGGCTATAGGCAATGTTTGTGGCTGTTTTGTATGAATAATGTCACTATCGGCAGAAATTGTGTGTTCTTATGTAACTTGTTTTTATAAAAATGCTACTATATTGTAGTCTGTAAAGTGTAGTTAATTATTATGATTACATTTAGATTTATACAATACTGCTGCCCTATTCATGGATTGTTTGAATCACTTCATGACATTTTTCCCTTTCAATATGTGTTCTTGTAATTGTTATTCACTATAAAACCACAATTTCAAAAACTTACACAACACTGGAACAACCCACATACAACATATAAAGAAAATATAATTGTGATTTTTTTCCTTGACTAATTTTGTGTTACATAAATATTTTCTCTGCTTTGAACATTGAATTATTTTAACTGTTATGCAACTAACAAAACAAGGAACATACTTTTTATTCTGATCCAGGTTGTTTATGCTCCACTAATGAATAGATAATATTTACAATGTATGTCATATGACGGCATGGACAAATAGATACATGACTTGAATCTAACAAAAATTTCAAATGTCAAATGCATTGTTAAAAAAGGGACTGAGTACCGTTGGCCTGTTTTGTGACTTTGTGGCGACTGCTCCAAAGACAAAGTGAGTGGAGCAGAAAACATGTCCGCCCTGATGTTACCGAGAGCCTGGGGACAATTAGGAGCCCCGGCTGCCCTCATTATCGGCCAAATCTGAGCATCCATCAAACCAGAGCCTCCTCGTCTTCCGCGCTTTCACTGGACTCGGTGGCGGCCATCTTGACTGTCAGACACAGGTGGAACTAATGGGGCTGAATTTGGAGGTGATTTAAACCTGTCCCGATGCCATTTCACTTGTATCTGTTCAAGACAAAGTACTCAGTTGCAAATGTGTGTTCTTTTTTGTCTTTTTTTATTATTTTGATGTTTAGAGTATCAAGAATCATCTCAGTAACATATTATTCCGTTGTGATTTCTGCCAAATGTGATTAAACTTTAACACAATTATTTTAAATCCAACATACTTTGACAGCACATTTTTTTTAGCAGTGAATAAGGAATTGGTGTGTTAATTCATATTTTTTTATTTTTTTATTTTTTTTATTTGGGGTTATACAATACTTTATGCCTTGTTTTAATTTTACTTACTGATGTAGGGACTTATATTGTAAATATGGGTCCCTACATCAATCAGTACAATAAAAAATCAATGGATGCCTTGATCTGCTTTCATTGATTGGGTGATGAGAGCTAATCATAAATTTAATTAATTCATTTCATTTTGCATTCATTTGTTGATTCCAAAAACCATTGGAATTGAAAGTTTGTTTGAATCACATTGAGGAAAAGGCCTTAGTGTTTTCGATTTGAGATTACAATTAAAATGTCAAACTTTCATAAATATTTGTAATTGAACTGTTTACCAGGTCTGAGTATAGAAATAGCTTTTCTCAACACATTCATGGTCGACATGAATGTCGACCATGCCTTTCACAGGCCAAAGTCACAAAGCGGTTTACAATTGTGGGCAACATAGAAATACCCATAGCTATAACTAGACTAAACTAAAGGTCAACATTCTTAAGTGGCCAATCCATTTGTGTAATATATTAATGAATAATCTCTTTTCATCCAACCCCTTTCTGTCTTCTCTACATTCAGATCAAATGTCTATCTGTATGTCATGTTGTGAGATGCATAAGGAACCCAAAATAAAGTGTTTGCACAATAATTAAAAAATCAGAACTGAAAACAAGCCAGGAATAAACATGGCAATGGACACACAACAAGTGGGGAAAGGCACAAGGCATAAATACACACAGAGACATAGGTGAGTGATATTAGGGCGGGGCAAACAATCAACAATACAATACAATACAATTTATTCTTGTATAGCCCTAGGTCACAACAGAAGTCATCTCAGAGGACTTAACAAAACCATTGAAATCACCAACACAGGTCAGAGAATCAACAGTTAAAACACATGGAGAATATAAAGCACACACAGAAGAAAATGTCCATACATGTTGTAGAATGCTAAAGTGTCCCGATCATCACCAATCCTTTCTGTTGGACACTAACTGTCCAACAAGACCCTCCTGCATTGACAAGGAAAAACTCATAAAAAACCCAGTGGGAAAAAGTGAGAAACCTTGGGGAGAACTAGGGAAACCCACAGGGAGGGAGACCCATATGAGAAAGGGATCCGCTCCTCCGGACGGACAGGCTAATGATCCAGGACCTAAGCTAGCTACAGGACGTGGACCAGTGGCCGCTGAACGTGGACAGGTCCGGTGCAGGACTGAAGCACTCCCAGGCGGGTCGGGCTGGGCAGTCCGCAGGTGTCAACAGGAGACAGGTTGCAAACTTAAACTACAAGAGAAAAAATAGAGTCAAATAAAACCAGATCAAAATAATGAAAAAGTCAGCACCATCACATTAAATGTTCTTTTTTTCTCGGTTTTCTGTTTCCTTCTAGTTGCGTCAAAACTCTCAATAAAGGCTCATGTGCTTTTCTTTTACAAAAGCATACAAACTCCACATGTTTTGCTTCCTCCCGCTCCCACACGCCTCCTCTGGTTCATCATTCATGTTGAAACATTTAGTTTACATGTCCACAATGATTTGATGTGACTTCTCATGCTACTCCAAATCCATGTTTTTGTTCTCAAACCACCAGAAGCGTTTAGATCTCGTTATGCATTCATGTATTAGTCTGTAAATATTACATTTGAGTATTCCTAAACACAGTTCTTTTGGGACAGTGTCTGAGAACACCATCCACAGGCTCCTCTGAGGCTCGGCTGTTTTTAACAAACTCTTCCTGGCACTAATGTGATGGAGCAGTTATGTGGATTTGGGCTTCAGCTGAGCCCGAGAGCGACTTCATTTCAACTCCGGCGTGAGAAGAAAAGAAGTGTTTACTTTTATTTTACATATTGTGTATGTGCTGTACCGCAGGTATATTTCCGGGTTAAGCGCTCAAAAAAGTTTGCATCTATTCTTAGTAGTTTAAAGCAGTAGTTTTAAAAGTATGCTTAATTGACTTTTTGATTGTATTTATTTTATGTATTTCAAGCGTTCGGCAGCCTGAGTCCTGCACTACGTGGCCTTGGTGTTTGTTCTATAGCATTGACTGTCTGTCTGTGGGAGCGAATCCTTTTCCCACTGGGTTTTACAGTTTTTCTTTGCAGATGCAGGAGGCTTTAACATAAGGACAGTGGTGATGATCCAGAACTCTCAACATTCACCAACATTTATGGACATTAGTCATTCGCCCCTTATGGACCAATACCAATGTGTTTTCTATCATTGCATTTATTGAGTTTGAACTGTTTTATTTTCTGATCCACATTCATTCATTCATTCATTCATTTTCTACCCCTTTATTAGTCCATTTCTGGGTCAGGGGCAGAGATGGGGACTCGCGAGTTGGACTCGAGTCCGACTTAAGTCGCTAGAGACTTGCGACCCGACTCTGACTCGTCCCCTAAAGACTCAGACTTGACTCGGACTCGCTGTTTTCGGACTTGTGAACACTGCGAGTCCTAACGCTCCAGATCCATCCATTTCACAGGCTGGTAGGGGTGCGTGCATGAGCGCGCACAGCCAAAGTAAACCTTACTTACTTACTTACTTAAATTTTCCCTCTCATTAACAGCCCATGTTGGTTGTGTCAATAGTAAAATGCTGTGAACAAACAAAGAGATTTAATGACAGCCATTGGCTGACATTATGTATTTCAGACTTTTTTGAAATGTCCCTCATCCCTGTAACAAACAATAGTTTTGGTCCTGTGCCCTCACTGTAGTGACATGTTTGTTACTCTGTAATGTAGAATATTCCACTTTATTTTAATTGTTGCAACTGCACACATCCTCTACAGAATGTGCTTCTGCATACCGCATAAATCAACATTAAAAGAAAATGTGACAATAAACAAAACCGTTGAGGAGGCAAAAATCCCAGGGGCATTTTTTGGTCCCAGTTCAGCCCTGGTTGCCTGGTATGGCCTGCAGGCAGAAATGTTTCAGGCTGGAAAAAGTGCGCTCTAAAAAACAATACAATCAATTCATATATTTTAGTCCATTTTAATTTGTATTGGCCATAATTTTAATGCGTAGGAAATGAGACTTGGACTTGCGGGTCCAGGGACTTGGACTTGACTTGGACTCCTGGGCTAGGGACTTGGACTTGACTTGGCCAATGCTCATAGCACCAGTCCCTCGCTGATCCTCTGCAGGCGGTGGGTCCACAGGAAGATGGCTGCTACGTCAGCGGTACCACAGCCTTGATTCTCTGATCTGTGTTGGCAAATTCAACGGTTGTGTGAAGTCCGCCGAGATAATTACTGTTTTTATTTAGGGATTTACAATTTTGAATTGAATTAATTTGAATTTAACAAACAGAAAACAATTATGTAATATATGCCAATTACATATTATACATAATACAAACATACATACATGAACATACATTCAAACATGCGTTTAAGTGTTTACTTTTATCACTAGTCAAAGCTCAAAAAGGAGTAGGAAGAAATCCAACTCATAACACTTTATTTCTTTATCTTTTACAAGAGCCCCTTGTCAAAAATAGACTTGGAGTTGTTTTTAGATCCATCCATGCTGACATCAGTAATCTCTGGCACAAACAACTCCTCCCCGTCTGTCTAATAGCTCCTGTCTCAGTTCTGTAATACTCTGGTGTCAATGTACCACTACGAAATCATGCTCAGCTCTCTGCCTTTAAATCTAGGCAAGGCAAGGCAAGGCAAGTTTATTTATATAGCACAATTCATACACAAGGCAATTCAAAGTGCTGAACAAAACAAGAAAGCATTAAAATCATAAATTATCACAGAACATTAAAAAGAAAGATAAAAATATAAAATCCCTCAGTTGTATGCACAGTTAAACAGAACCGTCTTTAACCTGGTTTTAAACATTGTCAGAGAGGAGGCCTGTCTCACATCTTCAGGAAGACTGTTCCAGATTTTAGCAGCATTAATCTGAAAAGCAGCCTCCCCATGTTTAGTTCTGACTCTGGGCACTAACAGGAGTCCAGTCCCTGTGCTCCTCAGAGTCCGGGCTGGTTCATATGGGACTAACATGTCACCAATATATTTTGGTGCGAGGCTATGGAGAGACTTGTACACAAGCAGAGCTGTTTTAAAGTCTATTCTCTGAGCCACAGGAAGCCAGTGCAGAGACCTGAGGACCGGACTAATATGGTCGTACTTCCTGGTTCTAGTCAGGACTCGAGCTGCTGCATTTTGAATGTACTGCAGCTGTTTTACAGCCTGTTTGGACAGACCTGTGAGCAGGCCATTGCAGTAGTCTAACCTACTGGAGACAAATGCATGGATAAGAATCTCCAAGTCTGCTTTAGACACTATGTTTTTGATCCTGGCAATGTTTTTTAGATGGTAAAAAGCTGCTGATGTTACTGATTTGATGTGGCTGTTAAAATTTAAGTCTGAGTCCAGTATTACCCCTAGATTTCTGACCTTGTTTGAAGGTTTTAGGGAGAGAGACTGTAGGTGACAGATGACGCTCTCTCTTTGTTTCTGGGGACCAAAGACAATCATTTCAGTTTTGTCTGCGTTTAGCTGAAGGAAGTTGTTTTGCATCCACTCACTGATCTGTTGGATACAGTGAAGGAGTGAGTCCACTGGTCCATGTTCTCCTGCAGTCAGTGAGACATAGATCTGAGTGTCGTCTGCATAGTTATGATAGGAAACTTTGTTTCTGCGTATTAACTGACCTAACGGCAGCATGTAGAGATTGAACAGAAGAGGTCCCAGGATCGACCCCTGTGGGACTCCACAGGTCAGGGCCATATGATCTGAGACACAGTTTCCAATCTCCACAAAGTACTTCCTGTCTTCAAGGTAAGACCTAAACCAACTTAGGGCGGTGCCAGTGACGCCAACCCAGTCCTCTAGTCTCTGTAAGAGGATCTCATGGTCGACGGTGTCAAAGGCAGCACTTAGATCTAACAAGATTAAGATTGAGACTTTGCCTGCGTCAGTGTTCAGCCGGATATCGTTTGTAACCTTAACGAGAGCAGTCTCAGTGCTGTGGTGGGGTCTAAAGCCGGACTGAAACATATCAAATGAGTTGTTGATTATAAGAAATCTAGTAAGCTGTAGGTAGACAACTTTCTCAAGGACTTTCCCCATAAATGGCAGATTTGAGATGGGACGATAGTTGTTAAGTACAGTGGCATCCAGACTGCTCTTTTTTAGCAGGGGCCTGATGACTGCAGTTTTCAGGGCCTTTGGGAATATTCCAGAATGAAGGGACATGTTTACTATCTGTGTGAGCGAAGGTAACAGACTGCTCAGAACAGACTTCAGAAATCTAGTGGGTAGTACATCCAGGCTGCATGTGGAGGAGCTCAAACTGGAGATTATCTCTTGGACAGTTTTATCATTTACAGGTGCAAAGTGAGTTAGCTCAGAGAGCCTTTCTGGCTGTTGGATGGTTATCTGTGGATTGGAGACAATGGCGTTTTTGATGCCTTGAACCTTGTCATTGAAAAAATTAGCAAACTCATTGCATTTACGTTTGGAAGTAAGCTCTAATGGCATTTGAACAGGGGGGTTTGTTAATCTATTAACTGTTGAGAACAGAACACGCAGATTGTTGCTGCAGCCTTCAATCATTTCAGAAAAATACCTTTCTCTCGTACTACGTAGCACCCGGTTAAACTCGCACAACTTATCTTTGAAGATCTCGTAATCTACCTGGAGGTTGGACTCCAGGTAGACTCCTAGGCCGACACATTGCCCATTAGTTAGTTTTGGTATTTTCTCCGGTGAAATGAAGTTATCTACAGTAACATGGCAGTGTTTGCAGCCGGTCATTTTTAAAATTGGGGAAAAAACAGGCCATCATCATTGATTAACACAAATACACATTTCAGCATTCACAGTATTTTCTACTAAAGGTATTATTTCACAGTCTAAAACATGGCATGACAAAAAAAAATTGTCTCATGCTCATGTTAAAGCCCAAGAATAATGCGTAATCTTTCTTCAAACCCCCCTTTCCCCTAGTTGAACATCAGCCTGTTTTTACCATTTTTGATCACTATCTTCTTTTAAATCAATATTGCTTTGGCAGTGTGCTTGCTACATGTGTTTTTTCACTTTATCCATTTTTTCAAGCCTCTCTCTGGAGTCCGCCTGCGTCTCATGGGCTCCTCTCTGGCACAGACGTTTCTTCTGTGCTCAGTCTAAAGGTCAGGCTCCGGGTTGGCATTCTGAACAAGCGTTTTCCCTTCTTATCGACACAGCTCTCCACAGCACAGCGGGAGGCACCCACGCTGAAAATGATGCTTCGTCTGCGGGCCGTGACTGGAGGACTCCCATGGCACAAAAACCCTGCCACACTTAGTAAATACTGCCCTGGAAATAAATGCTCCCACGCTCCACCGCCTCCCTGCGATTTTCCTTTTTGGCTTTTATTTTAGCCCGGCATCCATTGCTTTTCTTAACAGTAACATGTGACAAATATCTTTTCAAAAAGGCTAAGTATGAAATGTGATCAGAGGTAGAAGGTTCTGAAGTACCAGTAATGTGTGGCGCACTCTCAAGTCCATTCTGAAACCTATTTATGGGAGAGTCGTCAGACCTAATAGCGCATGGACAGAGTTTCTGCTGAGCGCATGCAGGCACGCACAGCAATGTCTTTTAGCAATGTTTTCTTGATACATTCTGAAATTTGTTTTATACTTGATATGATAAGCGTAATTTATTTACTTTCCAAATAATTAAAACTATTTGTCTTGAGTGCTCCTTTTATTCCTACTGTTGTGTAATGTGAGACGCATCACTGACCTTTGACCACTATGGGATAAATAAAGCTGATCTTATCTATAGGAGGAAATATAGGTCTTAGTATGTTACAGATGGGCAAGTGAACACTTGTAATTAAAAACATTTAAAGTAGTGACCCATGGGGATCTTTCTTAAAATAATATGTTTTAATAAGCAGCAGTGTTCTGATTTCTTCACAAAATGCTGCGCTTGTAGTTTTAGACCTGTTCAGATAAACTTTTGTAGCACTACTAATTCAGGATATACTGGGATTTTAGATAAACTTACATAATTGTCACAGTCTGTTTGTGGTAGAAACAAATATCTGTTTTAAACCAAAAAGTGGAAAAAGATACAATCAAATTGTAGCAAAATAAATGTTCATAATCATTGAGCACTTTCCATTTGGTAAACTTTTAGCCTGAGACTAGACAGCAACAACAAAGTGTCACGTGTGAGAATAAGAAAAGCGGCCCAGGCTTATGGTGACCACATCAAAACATCAGAATATTCTATTGTTAACATTTTGTTTCTGAGACATTAGAAACTACAGAGTTGTTAAAACTATGCCACAGATCGTCTGTATGGCAGTGCTATGCCAGTGAGCACAAAGCCGGTGAGCCTCAGTTCATTCAGAATGTTTGATATTGGGACTTTCTGAACTTCTTTGGGGATTGATCCAGACTTTGCGTCCCCATTCCCTCAGTGTTTGGTAGTTTTCTTGCCCAGACTCATAAAAACAATGAAACATTTGCAGCTCAGTATAAAGCCTTGTGTAAATAGTTTCTCTCTTTTCGTCATGTTTAGTTCCATTTTTCTGGGCCTATCTCTTTCCGCCTGCTGCCTCCTCTCTGTGATGTAGTGGTAAACACAAACCTGGCGTGATGCATGGCTCCGAGCATTCACCACGGCAGCATTAACAAATTGATTATGCGACTTTAGGATAGCACAAACTTGCACACTTTGTTTTTCTTATCTTTGCAACCTTACGCTGCTTTTTTCTTTGTCTACTTAAGCTCTAACCTATATTTTAAAGTGCAAAAGTCCTTACTGAAGTGAAGTGGGGGCATTTCTTTGGATTAGGAAACGGGCCATATCAGCAATTATTTGTAAAAAGTAATTTCATAAATACATATATTCCAAATAATATAATAAATAATTCCAAATTGTTTCCTTTTCCTATTTGATGTAAATGCATAATTAGCCCAAAGTCTGGGTTGGGGTGTGTAAGACCCAATAACATAATAGTAGACAATTACATATTCTTTAACTATTTACACAGACTGTACGATTGAATACGTTTTTGGACCAAACAAAAAAGACTAATTTTAGGCTTATAACCACTTCCCTCCAAAGAGTAATTAGCACAATTGTGAGTGTCATAACGCCCCCTACAGAATGGAAAACATTGTATTTTTTACTTCCATAACCTGAAGCCACCATGCAGTCCAGACTTTTTTCGGAAATCTTTATTTGGGTGCAATGGGGGTTAATCATGTTCAAGTCCTTTAGTGGACATTTATCATCATCATTCATGCGTATCATATGCTTTTCCCTTCGGACCAGAACCTCCCTCCTTTAGAACAGTTTCTTCTCCTCTGCAGCCGGACTCATGACCACCTCATGACTCATAACTGACCCCTGCTCTTTACGACACCTTATACTGCTGTCGCTTTAAACTGCACTGTAAAATATCTATTGTGCGTTCCTAGTGTGCACTTGTATATAGTATAGAACGTTTAAGAAGATAATGATTCTTCATACATGACTTATAACTATTTCTCTTTTCTTTTTGTTGATACATTTTTATCAATTTATCAATTTTTGTTTCCGCCACCGATTTATAGGTACATGTGATCTGAATTGTTACATTATTGTGCAGTTACATTGTATGTTCACATGTCAAAACACGTACAAAGCTACCACACATTCACCCTCACATCTCTTACTCACACTTACCCCGAGCGCACCATGCATACCAACTTTCCAGCATCCACTCTTCATACCCACAGTACAAGAGACAAAACACACACAAAACACACACAAAAAATTTAAAAAACATTCTCGATGGCTTCCCACCCCCTCCCTTATACATTTTACTCTTATAAGTTATAGCTAAAGCAAATTCGTAGTTTGCGACTTCCTGTTACTGACAATGGCAATAAAAGAATTCAGATTCTGATCCCACAGAAGCACAACTTACATTATTAGAGTGTTCAGTGTACTTTGCAATCCTGCTAATTGATTCTTCTGCCCAGTGCTAGCTCACTCTTTCCTTTCACTGGAAACGCCGCCGGACAATGTTCTCCGTCTGGGGTGGTTATCTCCTGCTTCCGTTTTTGATCATAAGGCTTCCCTCTGGCTCCGCCTTTCCCCCCCATAAATTAGTCCATTGTCAGTATTGAAAATGACCTCATTAGTTCAGTTCAATAACGATATCAAAAAAATGCGTTAAGTGTAATACTGATTCAGAATTGTCATTGATTTGAAATAAATGAATTGCAGACCAAAGGCACATTATGTCTTTAATCTGCGAGAATAATCCATATTTGTCATTTGTCTCCCTCTCTGTGTGTGCTGTAGAAGGAGCCGGATCAAATTGTGTCTCAGCTGGAGTTTATTAAGGCGCTGCAGGCTCAGACAAAGCCTTACCCTTTGACTGATGTTGGAGGTTCTTGCTGTTGGGCTGATCCACACACGGACCGTTCAAACACATAATACACAAACACTTCAGTTGACATTCTTGTTTTGTCCACAAGTAATGAAAGGATGGAGTACGTTTGGCTGAGGTTTATTGTTCTTGTTGTTCATTTAGTAATTTAGTCATTTCCAGGTCTGAAACAAATATCACGCCTTGTTTCTTCCCGGTCATCATTTTGTGAGGTAGCCCTAGCAGTTGCATAAAACATTCTGCAATAACACAATACGTTTTTATAACTTGGTAAAAAAAAAAAAAAAATACTCAAAGCTTGCTTGATTTCTCTCTACCGCAGAAGTAGAACCATATTGCTTCAAGTGTTGATAAATAGCATAGCATTAACTTAATTTTTACAAAATGGCCAATTCAGGTTCTGGTTTCTGACGCTTTTTTTTTTGACAGAGTTTGTAGCAAGTGTGCTGCTTTGCTAAAGAGAAGAGAACATTTTGGAAAGCTGTGTGTGAACCAGGTTTAGTTTAGGTTTAGTTTAGCGTGTTGACATTAGTTTCCGAGCACATGTGGATTCAACAATGACTTTAGGAGGATGCTTAAATCCTTCAGAGATAAGGTTTCCACAAGATGGAAGCGCCCATACTATTAGTCTGTTGAACAGAAGTATAGAAGTATTAGATTTTTAATTGTATTATTTTTAATTTTGACAAACTGTTTTTTCTGAACTAGACCCATCTGTATTTTGTTGTTGTTGAGAGAAATGTGGTGCAATGAATGTGATTAAGGAGTGTTTTTATCAACCCTCAAAGCTTAACCGCGAGTGTGACGTAAAATCCAACTCGATATAATTTATTTTTGTCCAGCCTTTAATCACATCAGTCGTCTCAAAGGACAAAAAGATCAGAAAATCAAACCGTTGGTCAATAACAACAAACACATAGGAGTTATTGGTCCATCATCACCACTGTCCCCACACCCTCCTGAATCGACAAGATACAACTCAGTGGCAAAATTCGGGAAGGCAGATCATGAAAAAGGGACATCATTTTTTTATATTTCTAGAGATCTTAGTGTTTGTTTTAATGCCCTGTGGGATTTTAATTCTATGTTTTAATGTTTATGTAGATTATAATGTTTATTTATGCCTGATGAGATATGGGTTGTGAGGCGCTTTGTGTTGCCTTGTGTAGGAAAGGAGCGCTACAAATAAAAGTTGATTCATTTTATTTTACAGAACCAGGACTCAGACAAAAAAACAAAAACGTAATGGAATTTGAAACATAAAAAATCATTCCAGTTTTGAGTTTGTATCATTCACAAAACAAGATACACCAACAGATAATACCAAATTGTTTAACCTAAAGCCAGCACACACAAGTGACAACACAGTACCAAAAGTGTGTAAAACTCATGGATCTATAATAATATCTGTTTAGGGTTTAACTAGCTCATAGCTGAAGGACCCATGTGCTCGGGGGATTCTCGCGGTACCTCAGATGACAGAGAACCTACAGCTTTCATTAAGGTCTTAAAGGGGATTTTAGTGTCCCTTGTGATTCTGAACTTTTTTCTTCTTAAATCCTTCAGTTTTCTATAAATCCATACTTTAGTGCCACAAACTCTGCTCGAATGTCAATGTCAAAAAACGAGAACTGAGGCTGTGCGGTGCAAATAATAGTGTGTGCAAATGTAACCAGTTCTATCTGGTTATGCGCATCATACATCATTTGTCTCCAATGTTAAGAGGCTGATCATTTTTGCAAACACACAAATCCTTGTTAAATTCACCCCATAGAGTCTTATCAATGGAGAAAAACAGAGTAATGAATATATGTGTTTTGACAAGATGATTCGTCTCACTGTGCAGTCGATGTTTGATTCCAATTTGCATCACGGAAACACATTAATTTGTGGTTACAAACAGAATCAGACCATTAGCAAAAGTCAGGGATTGAAATGTGGCACAAAGATACAGCAGGGGCAGGACTCATGAATGTGGTTCAAAGCATCCAACATGAAGAGGTTTTTTTATTTATTTATTGTTTATTTATGTCCCGCAGAGACACAGAATGGCCCCAACATGGGAGTGGCGAGCTCAGGGGGGAACCTGTTGTAGAGGTTTTGATCTCATATGTTAAAAGATAATAAAGGCTGCATTAACAACGTGAGACATAAGGAATAATTTGAGTTAAGTATATTGAAGACTTTTATTCACTCTGTAGCCGTCAATAATTTTTTTGAGTTTATTATTATGTTAATTTGTGGTGGATAAAGCTTCTGAAGTTGCTGTGTGGGCTGGCAGATTTTAGTTGAATTCACCAGAGACGGGTAACGGTATTTTGTTGTAAGTATTTGGTTCTTCTACACCAGAGAAATGTAAGATAGCAATGATATTACCTCGTGCCGCAATTTTGCAATGTAAAAAGTTTTACTCTTTCTGTTAATAATTGGTGTGTATCTTCTGCGTGTTTGAAATAGATAACATGCAAGATATAGAAATCTAAATCCAGTAGCTATATATTTTTGATTTCCCCAAATATGCTGTTGATCAACTCTAGAGAGAAAGAGAAATGGTCAAATATGTGAAGAGACCAGATTATTCTCCTTTTGTTCCAAATTAATCTCAAAGGCTGTGTTTGTTCAGTGTGGATCAGGGGTGTCAAACAGCTCCTCAAAGTGCCGGTGTGTCTGGAGAGTTTAGTTCAAGCCTGAGCAGGAGCACACCAGACTCCATCCATTTCCTCAGGTGAGTCCAGTTTTAACCTGAAGATTTGAGGAAATGAGTGGAGTGAGAGAACTGAATTGGTAAACATGGTGTCATGATTATAAACCAAAAAAATACATTGAGAAACTACTTATAACCCTCCCTGTACAGGGAGGATTCATATATTTTTCATTTAAAAGTACCAGCATTATAATTCACTTAATTGTCTCTATATAGTCAAACTATATCTCTTTTGAAAGCTTATTATGTTCAAATAAACATAAATATCACCAAAAGTAAGAATAAGTAGTCAAAGTGTGCACCTACTTTCTTACCTTTTCATGCTAATATTCTGGGGCAAATCACGTCCATAGAAGGGTGAGGGTCCATAGAATAATTATATCCAGTTTTTTCTCGAAAAACTCATCCTTTTTGTAGATATCCACTTGTAACAACATTTGAGTATTGAAGGTTGCAAAAACAAAAATAAAACCTGTTCTTTGGGAACTGTATGAAGAAGACATGTTACTATTTACTCCTTTTTACAAACTTCAACACAAGACTTGTGGAATTTACCTAACTTACAGCATGTCGGGAGGACGGGAAAGAACAAAACTTTGCGACGGCTGTTTTTCACTCAAACAGGAGCTAAAACTTCTTCAAGACCGAATGTTTGTGCTTGAATCAGAATTGGGGCTGAACACAACAATACCAGTGAAAGGAAATGGACCACATGGACAGAACGTAAGTTATGATGACACTATTTCATTTCCCAAAATCAACAGAGACAATTGTTGGAACACATATGGTGCCAAGCCCAAACAAGGCAAAGCTAATGATAACAAGAGTGTCATAATGCCACAGCAAAAATCTTTAATTACAAGAAACCGCTTTTCACCACTTTTGGAAGATGAATCAGCAGTAGTCTCTACAACAAAGCTGCTAACAACTGCAGCGCCTCCACCAAGGACAAACTGTGTCCTTATCGGAGATGGCTCGGTGAAAAATGTAAACATGGAGTCCATGCTCACTGTCTCAGTTCACTCTGCTAAAGTTGCTGAGATAAGAACTCTCCTGCCTAAAGTGTTATCTGAGAACAGTGGTGTGCGTACATTATTGATCCACACGGGGGCGGTAGATATCTATGAGAAGGCAAGCGAGAAGTTACGAATGGATTTAACGCTGTTACTGGATGACCTCAAGAAAATGGACATAACAATTTTTCTTAGTGGCCCACTGCCAAATATAGATGGAAAAATGGAGAAGTTTAGCCGTCTGTATCAGCTAAACACATTCCTACTCAATGAGTGTTCACGCAGAGGACTTGGCTTCATTGAAAACTTTAATCTGTTCTGGAATAGGCACGAGCTTTTTGAAGAAAAAGGCCCACATCTGAACAACTACGGAGTAAAAGTGCTGATGGATAACTTTGCATCTGCCCTAAGACCTCAGCCTGCGCAACGCGTGCAGCCGTTGAAAGGGAGAAAGAAGAAGCAAAGGGCACAGACATCACGACCATCTCCACCGACTCCCGAGGTCTCTGCACCCCCACCGCCTCAAAAGAACTCCACACCTCCACGATTCAAGAAGAACTCAACACCTCCAAGGTTCCAAAAGAACTCAACACCTCCACGGCTTCGAAAGAGCTCAACGCCTCCACCCCCAGCATCATCAGCAGCTGCCACATCTCCATCAGCGCCATCAGCATATACAGCACCACCAGCAGCAGTGGATACAGCCGCAGCAGTGGCTGCTCCATCATCTTCAGCAGCAGCAGTGGATACAGCAGCAGCAGTGGCTGCTCCATCATCTTCAGCAGCAGCAGTGGATACAGCCGCAGCAGTGGCTGCTCCATCATCTTCAGCAGCAGCAGTGGCTGCTCCATCATCTTCACCAGCAGCAGTGGATACAGCAGCAGCAGTGGCTGCTCCATCATCTTCAGCAGCAGCAGTGGCTGCTCCGTCATCTTCAGCAGCACCTTCCCCACCTACAGCTCCCGTGAAGCTTCCCCCATTACTCCAGGCTACAGTCAGGCCTGTACTGGGGGTTCCTCAACCACCTCTGTCTCCACCAAAGACTCCCTCATCACCTTCCATGGACCCGGCTTGGGTCCCCCCGCTACATCCACTCCATCTAGGGAAAATGAGGACGACCTTTCCCTTTGTTTTCTATCCCCGCCTTCACTACTGGATTTACCGGAACACTCTGCAGGCATGATAAGATCGGCGATGAAGACTATTCCTCTCACACCCACTGTAGCCAGATCAAGAGTCCTAAAACTACTCCCCATACGTACCTCCAAAGCCACCTAGGGCGTCCAACTCAAATTCTCCCACAAAATCCACCCGTCCCTCCTCTAACCCCATAAGTATTCCACCCCCCCCTCCTGCTCATTTAGCCCACCTCCCCCCCCCTAACTCAGCACCAAGAAACCCTCCACCTCCACTCCCCCCTCGTCCACCACCCAACTCAGCCTGCCCCTCCCCTAACCCATCACCAAAAACCCATCCACCTCCCTGCCCCCCTCGTTCAACACCCAAAAGCCACCCACCTCTCCATCCTCCTCCCCCTCCTTCCCCTACCCCTCTTTTCTCTAAACACTAGGATGCACAGGGTCTCTGCTTCGCAGCCACTGGCAGTCTAGTTAGAGGAGAGACCCGGCTGGGGCCCTGTCATGAAGCCACCTGTGCCATTCCCTTAGTGATAACACAAAGAATACATTACAGAAAAACATCTGGAGTTAATCAGTCTAATCTGGAAAATCTAATTCTTGTTCCGTGTAAGAATCAGCCGACCGCAACCGCTGATACTGAAACTTTGAAACTTGCTACGCTTAATGTCAGATCTCTTTGTAACAAGTCTTTTTTAATCAATAATTTTATTTCTGCTCATAATCTTGATCTTATGTTCATGGCTGAAACTTGGCTTGACCAAAATTCAGAAAATGCAGTTTTAATAGAAGCATCACCACCAAATTTCAAGTTTGAATCTGAAATACGGGAAAACAAAAAAGGAGGAGGCTTAGCTGCCATTTTTAGAGACCACTTTGTCTCCCATAGAATGTCTCTTGGGAAGTTTTCGTCATTTGAATATGTGTCTTTTAAAATACAACAAAAACAATCTCCTCCAATACTCTTCGTTGTCCTATACAAGCCACCGCAGTCATGTCACAGTTTTATTGATCATTTTACCGAGTTGCTTTCAGTTGTATGCACAGATTTTGATAGTTTGGTTATTACAGGTGACTTTAATATTCATGTGGATAATGTTGATGACAGAAATGCAAATGAGCTGAGTTCTGTACTTGAATCCTTTGATCTCACTCAGCACGTAAGTGGCCCCACCCACAGCAGAGGGCACACTCTAGATCTGTTAGTTACAAAGGGGGTGATTATTTCAAATGTAAACGTGGTCGATGTTGCTCTTTCGGATCATTTCTGTGTTTTTTTTGACATGTGTTTCACTAACAAACCACCAGTGGACTCTGCAACTGTTCGAAGAAGGCGCATAAATGAAAATACGAGTGAACTATTTATGGAAATGATAAACTTTGAGAATGCATCGTATTCTATTGTAGATGAACTGTTTAACTCTGTCACCTCTAGTGTTTTGAATGTTCTGGATACCGTTGCCCCTGTGAAGGTTAAAATAGTGAAAAATAAGCAGAAGGCGCCGTGGGCTAAAGCAGACTCGGTCAGGGCACAAAAGAGAAAGTGCCGGAGGGCCGAGCGGAAGTGGCGCAAGTCCAACCTCCAGGTAGATTACGAGATCTTCAAAGATAAGTTGTGCGAGTTTAACCGGGTGCTACGTAGTACGAGAGAAAGGTATTTTTCTGAAATGATTGAAGGCTGCAGCAACAATCTGCGTGTTCTGTTCTCAACAGTTAATAGATTAACAAACCCCCCTGTTCAAATGCCATTAGAGCTTACTTCCAAACGTAAATGCAATGAGTTTGCTAATTTTTTCAATGACAAGGTTCAAGGCATCAAAAGCGCCATTGTCTCCAATCCACAGATAACCATCCAACAGCCAGAAAGGCTCTCTGAGCTAACTCACTTTGCACCTGTAAATGATAAAACTGTCCAAGAGATAATCTCCAGTTTGAGCTCCTCCACATGCAGCCTGGATGTACTACCCACTAGATTTCTGAAGTCTGTTCTGAGCAGTCTGTTACCTTCACTCACACAGATAGTAAACATGTCCCTTCATTCTGGAATATTCCCAAAGGCCCTGAAAACTGCAGTCATCAGGCCCCTGCTAAAAAAGAGCAGTCTGGATGCCACTGTACTTAACAACTATCGTCCCATCTCAAATCTGCCATTTATGGGGAAAGTCCTTGAGAAAGTTGTCTACCTACAGCTTACTAGATTTCTTATAATCAACAACTCATTTGATATGTTTCAGTCCGGCTTTAGACCCCACCACAGCACTGAGACTGCTCTCGTTAAGGTTACAAACGATATCCGGCTGAACACTGACGCAGGCAAAGTCTCAATCTTAATCTTGTTAGATCTAAGTGCTGCCTTTGACACCGTCGACCATGAGATCCTCTTACAGAGACTAGAGGACTGGGTTGGCGTCACTGGCACCGCCCTAAGTTGGTTTAGGTCTTACCTTGAAGACAGGAAGTACTTTGTGGAGATTGGAAACTGTGTCTCAGATCATATGGCCCTGACCTGTGGAGTCCCACAGGGGTCGATCCTGGGACCTCTTCTGTTCAATCTCTACATGCTGCCGTTAGGTCAGTTAATACGCAGAAACAAAGTTTCCTATCATAACTATGCAGACGACACTCAGATCTATGTCTCACTGACTGCAGGAGAACATGGACCAGTGGACTCACTCCTTCACTGTATCCAACAGATCAGTGAGTGGATGCAAAACAACTTCCTTCAGCTAAACGCAGACAAAACTGAAATGATTGTCTTTGGTCCCCAGAAACAAAGAGAGAGCGTCATCTGTCACCTACAGTCTCTCTCCCTAAAACCTTCAAACAAGGTCAGAAATCTAGGGGTAATACTGGACTCAGACTTAAATTTTAATAGCCACATCAAATCAGTAACATCAGCAGCTTTTTACCATCTAAAAAACATTGCCAGGATCAAAAACATAGTGTCTAAAGCAGACTTGGAGATTCTTATCCATGCATTTGTCTCCAGTAGGTTAGACTACTGCAATGGCCTGCTCACAGGTCTGTCCAAACAGGCTGTAAAACAGCTGCAGCACATTCAAAATGCAGCAGCTCGAGTCCTGACAAGAACCAGGAAGTACGACCACATTAGTCCAGTCCTCAGGTCTCTGCACTGGCTTCCTGTGGCTCAGAGAATAGACTTTAAAACAGCTCTGCTTGTGTACAAGTCTCTCCATGGCCTCGCACCAAAATATATTAGTGACATGTTAGTCCCATATGAACCAGCCCGGACTCTGAGGAGCACAGGGACTGGACTCCTGTTAGTGCCCAGAGTCAGAACTAAACATGGGGAGGCTGCTTTTCAGATTAATGCTGCTAAAATCTGGAACAGTCTTCCTGAAGATGTGAGACAGGCCTCCTCTCTGACAATGTTTAAAACCAGGTTAAAGACGGTTCTGTTTAACTGTGCATACAACTGAGGGATTTTATATTTTTATCTTTCTTTTTAATGTTCTGTGATAATTTATGATTTTAATGCTTTCTTGTTTTGTTCAGCACTTTGAATTGCCTTGTGTATGAATTGTGCTATATAAATAAACTTGCCTTGCCTTGCCTATTTAGCTAGCGTCACTGGGTATGTTCGTCTTCCTCTCAGCCTTCCCTTCAAAACAAGCCCATTCCCAGACTTTTCAGTGCTATGGTTTGGTTAGATCAAGTTGCCTAAAACAAGCGCACCAAACTTTAGTGCTCCAGTCATATTGTGCATCACAACAGCATTGTCTTGACAACCATTGGCCGATTTGGCTTTCAATAAAATAATCTTGTAGCCTACAATAATCTCAGGTTTCAGGCAATGTGTTGGACTTCAAGGTTCCACTGTTCGAGTGTTTTTTGAATGCGTAGAGAGGAAGATGGAGCCTTTTCACGGGGAACACACGCTATATGAATAATAGCTTTTCTGCAAACATTTTAATATGAATATATAAAAATCATAATTATAGCAAGATTGATATCCAAAAAATGATATAATTTTAGTGTAATAACATTGATAATTTGCATGTAAAAAACTTTGGCAGAGTTGGCACAAAAATGGACCACTTGTGCCGAATGTGCCCATTATTTACAAAAAGCCCTCAGCATCAAAATGGTTCCACCTAAAGGTCTAAAATTTCATACAGGTGTTTCCAACACCACAAACATCTGCGCTGGTGAGTTTGAACCACATACCATAAAGTATGTTTTCAGGAGAACCTTATGAACTTGCCTTTTTTTTTTGAGCCAAAAAAAACTAACTGTGACTCATGTTTGAGAAGGTGTAGTGCAGACTGTGTCCTTCCTAACAAACTGTAACATACATTTCCAGAAACTAGAAGGTGTTACCTTTCAAATGAGGCATCATAACACAAAATCAGACACAAGATGTCCACACAATAAGCATTTCCATTTGGGTATCATAATTCGAGAAGGAGCAGGTGAAATTAGGTGATCCTTAAAGGGTCAAATCCGTCAGGAAAATTGCAAATAATTAATAGTGATTAACCACACGCAAATAATTGAAAGAGTGTAAACATCTCCTGTCATTTGGTGCAGTACATTTGGTGGCGGTAAATGCAAGCTGCCATTAAACGCAAAAAAAGAAGAAATGGGTGGAGTCTGTTCCTGCTGTCTTTTAATAAAAATTATCTGTATATTTTTTGTTAGCACACCCCCATAGTCTTGACTGAGGCAAACCTAACCTCAGTCTCCTTAAGGTTATAATCATTTGCAGCAGATGCAGAGAAAATGAATGCCTGAAGAAAAAATAATTAAGTTGAGAGCACTTTGGATAGATCGGTATTTTTAGCTTAACTGTAGCTATTTAGCAGCATGTGACCACTGTACAATAGCTTGACGTATGTTTCAAACAAGACTTATTTTTCTGAGCTCTCTGGCAGTTCAGTCCCAGAGCTCGGTCTGTTCGTTTGCATCGCTCAAAAAGACAATTGACAAAATTAAATTGCATTTTAATAAAAGCCTTATCTCGCACATCAGCATCGCTCATCACAGCCTGAAGCCAGCTTTAACCATGCCACTACCTTTTGGAGACAACCGTTCGGATTTGAAGAGGTAAATATTAGCCGGGATATTGTACAAAGCTGTTGGGATTGTGTCTTGTGCTGTCGCAGGATGATACTGTTTGTTATTAATTTGTTTTATATCAAAATAGTTCTCTAAGGCGATGTCAGCAAGGCGCACAAATTTACAGGGCAAACAGATTACAACAAATCAAATCATTTTGGGAATTTAAACAAGCCCTGAGGAGGATAAAGTTTTGCACAGCGTTGTTCCTTTGTTGTCACTTGTGTGTGCTGGCTTTAGTTTCAACAATTTTGGTATTGTTCAATTGTGCATCTTGTTTTGTGAATAATTCAATCTCAAAAATCGGTTGACTCTTAATGTTTAATTTCCATTTGATCCAAGGTTGCACGTTGATTTATTAATTCATCTTCATGTTTTACACAAATACTGCAGGGAACCCGATGTCATATGTGTTTTTTGACCTCGTTATAATTCAGTTTGATGATCCGTATCAAAGGTAAATAATGCTAATGGCCTTCCTCAGCCTCAAATGGAAGATGTAGAATTGTTTAGTTTTTTTTTGTTTTCACATTTGAAAATTACAAAGCCATATGTTTACAATAGGGCTGTCAAACGATTAATTTTTTTAATCGAGTTAATTACAGCATAAAAATTAATTAATCGTAATTAATCACATTTCAAACTATTGGCAAAATTATGCCATATTTCTCTGTAAATGGTTGTTTGAATGGAAAGATAAAGGACAGCTTAGTGAACATATGTACTGTATTTGTTTGTTATAACAATAAATCCATATAAAATGGCATTAACATTATTAACATTCTGTCTTTCTGTTTAGACTCAGACCAAAACCATTTTTTGTTACAGATGAGGGACATTTCAAAATAGTCAGAAATGCAGAATGTCATTAAATCTGTTTGATTTGCTCACACCATTACTTTTTTGGCACAAATAACATGAACTGGGTGTCGAAAGGAAAATTAGGTACCTCAGCTTTAATTTAGCGAGTGCGCTTCGGGAGAAGACACGGAGGAGACTGAGGCTCCGCAGTCCAGCTTCAGCGCTGTACATATTGTGTGCATCGGTTACGCAAAGACATGTACGCACACTAGAGAATAGTTCTGTAATAGTTCTGTGCGTGGTCTTGGATATGATCCCATTACGCAGCGCTGTTCACCGTCATTACAGCCGCTGGAAGTGGGACCTGCTGTCCAGAGCGCTGTGGCGCCCGCAGCTCATCATGCAGAGTTCATACAGGAAACAACAAGTGCCCCGCGGTCACGCGTGTATTCTTTCAAAACTTGAATTCCCAGAGGGCTCTGCTCTGTCCCCATCTTACACACGCGCATGTGTCCGCGGCATTCTGAGTGTTATTATGGGACGCATGGGCATGCGTCAAATGGGTTAATTTTTTTAACGCGATTAATGAAAAAAATTAATTAACGTGCGTTAACGCGATAATTTTGACAGCCCTAGTTTACAACAAACGTCATTTCCCCTGAGAAATCGACAAAACTGATATATGGGAAATACTTTTGCTTTATAAGGCAGACAACTTAGTGGTACAATGACATCATACTGTTACAGGACTGAGACAGGACTATGTAGTACAACTATGTACTACGTACTTTACTGTATGTTTCACATAACTACCATTTTTAAAAAGGAGTAATAGCCAACTTACAATACTTTACATGTGATACAGTACAGTAAATACTGGTACAGTCTGCAGTAGAGAGTCACAGTACATGTTGAAGACATGTTTCCATCTGAAGGTCCTGATGATGCAGCTGTGGCTGGACTCTCTGCTTCCTTCAGTGTGAGGTCATGGTTTACTCATGAACCTCCAAAGTTGCTCCGTTGTCATCACAAATATCTTCAACCACGTGCTCCTCTTTCCCTCCTCTTCCTCTACCTCTTGCTTGTCCTGCCTCCAAACTTGCAAAGTTTTGAAAATGGCTAAATTGAGGTCTGTTTGTGTCTGACCTATGTGTGTCTGACTGATGAGTGTCACGTTTTGTAAGTCAGTGTTTTCAATTATGTGTCTCAGTGTTTTGTAATCACACAATGTGTTTGGAATTTTGAATAGATTTGTTTTCCCATTGATAACTCAGGATTGCATTTATGAACAAAGTCTTATGTATGACACAGTGTGTAGTGAGCAGGAGAAAGTGTGTTGCAGAAAGAGAAAGTGTGTTGCAGAAGGAGGAAGTGTGTTGCAGAAGGAGAAAGTGTGTTGCAGAAAGAGTGTTGCAGAAGGAGAAAGTGTGTTGCAGAAGGAGAAAGTGTGTTGCAGAAGGAGAAAGTGTGTTGCAGAAAGAGAACGTGTGTTGCAGAAAGAGAACGTGTGTTGCAGAAGGAAAAAGTGTCTTGCAGTAAGATAAAGTGTGTTGCAGTAGGAGAAAGTGTGTTGCAAAAAGAGAAAGTGTGTTGCAGAAGGAGAAATTGTGGTGCAGAAATAGAAAGTGTGTTGCAGAAAGCAAAGTACAGTACTTTTGTTTAAGGAATGGTTAGACTGTGTTTTAGGTTCAGTACAAAAGCTTCAAGTTCTGCAACTTTGGTCTAAGCATCTGTCTATAGTGTTCAAGCAATAGGAGAAAACTGTAAATGTCACTGTGCAGTCGCTGTTTGATTCCAATTTGCATCAGCAACAGACCAGAATCAAACCATTAGCAAAAGTCAGGGATTGAAATGTGGCACAAAGATACAGCAGGGGCAGGACTCATGAATGTGGTTCAAAGCATCCAACATGAAGAGGTTTTTTTATTTATATATTGTTTATTTATGTCCCACAGAGATACAGAATGGCCCCAACATGGGAGTGGCGAGCTCAGGGGGGAACCTGTTGTAGAGGTTTTGATCTCATATGTTGTTAAGAAATGTTATGTGTATTATCATATTAATAAATGTGTGTAGATTAGTAGGGTCTAGTCTAGTTAACCAACTAATGCATTGAGGGTGGCGAGAATGCAGAATTCTTTCAGCCCCCAGGCAAGAGTGAAAGACAGAGAAGAGTTTCGAAACAGGAACAGAGTGGACATTTCAGGTCATAACCAAACATGAGGAGGGGTCGAGAGGAAGTGTCAAATGGACTGTCTATGGACTGTGAAAATGGACTTTGGGTTTTTGGGCTTTTGGGCTTTTGGGCGTGTGCGTGGTGTTGAGTTTGATAACCAAAGTTAATACATTTCAAGTTAATACATTGTTCAGTTTTGAGCCATGTATGTCTCAATAGGGGGAATAGTTTATGGAACAACAATATGAAATTATACTATGAACATTTTTTCTTTTTCAGTTTGGATGTGTGTTTTTTCATTTTCAGTTCTCCATGTTCTCCATGTTTAAACATAGATTGTTTGATTTATCAAAAGGATAAAAAGGAGGGAATGATATTGGAATGTAACTTAAGTTATCATTTTGGTAAATCGTATGTGGCTATGTGCTGAATGCTCTGTATTGTAATTCACTTTAGCTTCAGGAAGACACCGGGAGGTCTGGGGAGCTTATATGATAAGTGTCTTTTGTTGTGTTGGTTTCTTCCTTTCCCATCTGCATACGAAGGTGTATCTTGCTCTACCAAAAGGGGCTTGCAGACTGTGAATCTTGAGACTTGTCCTGAGAGAGGCTAGGGTCTGTGCCTTGCCTCTGTCAGGACATTCTCCTTGTACAATGTAACAAGTAAAAGATTAACTTTGTCTCTTTGTTGTGTGAGATTTCATCAGGTTCAACTGTAGTTGAAACAGCATTATCATATGTTAAGATAATAAAGGCTGCATTAACAACGTGAGACATAAGGAATAATTTGAGATAATTACTGTATATTCAAGGCTATTACAGTTTTTCTCTTTTGCTACAACAAAAAATCCAGTACTCCAAACCAAATGACCAGTTGCCTAAACACATTTAATAAAACTACCCCCCACTTGCCACAACCATAAACACAATTCACTTGTAGACATTGTTCACAAAACCCACCCCCTTTTTTTCAAAATTCTAAACACATTTTTCCTTTGCTAAAAGACTTTTTACATATGCTGTATCTGCTCCATTATGCATTGTGAAGCTCATGTGATGCCAAGTGCTCCCACAGTCAGCAAAACTTGAACTCTTGAACTTGAACTTGAAGGAGAGAGAGGAGCAGGTCAAAGAGAGGACCAGGTTAAAGAGGGAGAGGAGCAGGTCACGGAGAGAGAGGAGCAGGTCACGGAGAGGAGCAGGTCAAAGAGAGGACCAGGTCAAAGAGAGAGAGGAGCAGGTCACGGAGAGGAGCAGGTCAAAGAGAGAGAGGAGCAGGTCAAGGAGGGAGAGGAGCAGGCTAAAGAGGGAGAGGAGCAGCATCCCCCCACCCCTTTCTCACATCTTTCGATTGCCTCATAAAATCCGCTCTCAGTCTAAAAAGTCAAATATTGACTCACAGGGTTCTTTCTTACAGTATTTATGCAAAAAACAAGATTTCTGTAGTGGTTTGTGTTACGTGGTGGAAAGGAGGAGGGACCCAAAATTCAATACTGCAAAAATATAATTTAATCCAACCAAGAATCCAAAAAATCAAAACTGAAGACAAACCAAGAACAAACATTCAATGGACTGACAACAAGAGGGAACAAGCACAGGGAATTTACCTGATACACAGGCAAAACAAATCAGGGCGGGGCAGGCAATCAACAGAACAGGAAGTAAAACTCCAAAAGACACAGGGGAACAGAATTACAAAATAAAACAGGAACCAAAAATGACCACCATGACAGTTTGTTTTGTATGAGTTATTCATTTTACTTTTGGGCACTACCAACATGCATTATGAATGCAAGGGAAATGTAGGTACCCCAGCTTTAATTCAGTGAGTTTTAGTTTCAGAGCTACAGGAGGAGACACGGGGGACACTTCCAGAGGCTCACATAGTTCAGCTGTATTTCTCACAGCGGTGTATTTATCGAGTCCACAGGTCGCGTAAAGATCCGCACTTGTCCTGTCCGCGCTGGTCACATGACCTCGCTTTGGCCGCGCCGGTCACATGACCTCGCTTTGGCCGCGCTGGTCTCATGATGGCTTCGCTTTGGCCGCGCTGCTGTTATCAAAGTAGCTATACTGGGGCGGGACGCGGGAACCGCTGTCATTCACTACAAAGCGGCCACGCTCCGGGAATCAGACCGCTGCGGCACCGGAGCATGTGGAATCCAGTTCTACGTACAGAAAAAATAATAAGAGTCCCGCGGTTACGCGCTTCCCCCAAATAGTCACTTTTAGAGAAGGACTGCTCCATCCTAATGCTTCCATAGACTGTAACTCAGACAACGAGATTGTCACTGTCAACTACTGTAGTGGATGTGCAATTACACTTTATTCAAGTCCGGCAAAAATAAAAACATTATGGGTTACCCCCCCCCGTCATCGCACTACGTCCCCCCACTATTTGAGAAGCACTGCCCTAAACATTGTGTTTTCAATTGTTACTGTACTGAAGTATCTATTGTATGTAATGGATCCTCCATAGAGTTTACTGTACTCATGTTTGAGTTGTGATATAACTGCGTTTTCGGCATTATGTAACTATTCCCATGAAATGCCCAAAACATATTTGAGAATAAATAAGTGTTGCTCAAATGCATCCTGGTACTTGTGAAACTGTAAAAAGAACAGTCTCACATTCTGAAAATTGTGTTTTCAATTGTTTTGGTGATGTGGTTAATGATGCTCAGTAGTGTTCACATTTTTGCAGACCATGAGAGGTATTTGGGTGTCAAAGTTTACTTTTGAGGATATGAGCAACTGTTTTGGTGTGATGGGTCGTTTTGAAAAGAAACTGTGAGGTTGTGTGTACGTAGCTTTAGAAAAGAGGTTTGTGTTTAGAGGTTTGTGAAAAGGGAGGGCTGTATCGTGAAATGTGTTTAAGCAATAGAGAAAAACTACATGTACTGTATTCACTCTGTAACCGTCAATATGTATTTTTTTGGGGGTTTTGAGTTTATTATTATGTTAATTTGTGGTGGATAAAGCTTCTGAAGTTGCTGTGTGGGCTGGCAGATTTTAGTTGAATTCACCAGAGACGGGTAACGGTATTTTATTCTAAGTATTTGGTTCTTCTACACCAGACAAATGTAAGATAGCAATGATATTACCTCGTGCCGCAATCCTGCAATGTAAAATGTTTTACTCTTTCTGTGAATAATTGGTGTGTATCTTCTGCGTGTTTGAAATAGATCATGCAAAAAACAGATCCTAAATCCTTTAGCTATATATTTTTGATTTCCCCAAATATGCTGTTGATCAACTCTAGAGAGAAAGAGAAATGGTCAAATGTGTGACGAGACCAGATTATTCTCCTTTTGTTCCAAATGAAGGCTGTGTTTGTTCAGTGTGGATCAGGGGTGTCAAACAGCTCCTCAAAGTGCCGGTGTGTCTGGAAAGTTTAGTTCAAGCCTGAGCAGGAGCACACCAGACTCCACCCATTTCCTCAGGTGAGTCCAGTTTTAACCTGAAGATTTGAGGAAATGAGTGGAGTGAGAGAACTGAATTGGTAAAAATGGTTTCATGATTATAAACAAAAAATTACATTAAATAAACTTAAAAATCCGTCAGGAAAATTGAAAATAATTAAATGTTTTTTCAAACCACTAGCAAATAATTCAAAGGGTGTAAACATCTCCTGGCAGTACAGTTGGTGGCGGTAAATGCACCTCTAAGTGGGTGCATTTGGATGGATGAGTATTTTTAGCTGTAAATCACTCGCCATACATGTTGCAGCACATACCCACTGTACTTTAGCCTAACGTATGTTTCAAGCAAGACTTATTTTTCTGAGCTCTCTGGCAGTTCAGTCCCAGAGCTCGGTCTGTTCGTTTGCATCGCTCAAAAAGACAATTGACAAAAGGAAATTGCTTTTTAATAAAAGCCTTATCTCGCACATCAGCATCGCTCATCACAGCCTGAAGCCAGCTTTAACCATGCCACTACCTTTTGGAGACAACCGTTCGGATTTGAAGAGGTAAATATTAGCCGGGATATTGTACAAAGCTGTTGGGATTGTGTCTTGTGCTGTCGCAGGATGATACTGTTTGTTATGAATTTGTTTTATATCAAAATAGTTCTCTAAGGCGATGTCAGCAAGGCGCACAGATTTACAGGGCAAACAGATTACAACAAATCAAATCATTTTGGGAATTTAAACAAGCCCTGAGGAGGATAAAGTTTTGCACAGCGTTGTTCCTTTGTTGTCACTTGTGTGTGCTGGCTTTAGTTTCAACAATTTTGGTATTGTTCAATTGTGCATCTTGTTTTGTGAATAATTCAATCTCAAAAATCGGTTGACTCTTAATGTTTAATTTCCATTTGATCCAAGGTTGCACGTTGATTTATTAATTCATCTTCATGTTTTACACATAAATACTGCAGGGAAACCAATGTCATATATATTTTGTGATCTCGTTATAATTCAGCTTGATGATCCGTATCAAAGGTAAATAATGCTAATGGCCTTCCTCAGCCTCAAATGGAAGATGTAGAATTGGTTTAGTTTTTTTGTTTTCACATTTGAAAATTACAAAGCCATATGTTTGCAACGAACATATGGCTCTGACCGTGAAAAATTCAGCTGCACTAAACCGTCTTAACCTGACAACAGTAGAACATACATTTACATTCAAATGGGTAGATATGTCTGTTGTATTGTGCCTGTCAGAGATTCGGTTGCATTTATTTGAAGATATGTTCTCTCAGCGATGGTCCTAATCCAAGAGTAGATGGGTCATGGGCAGAGTTCCTAATGAGACCCCAAAAGAACCAATTAGCGCCCAGTACAGATGTGTGCGTGCGGTCATAACGCATTAGCACTTTCTGAGAAAAAAAAAAAAGAAACACTCTGTAGAAATTAGTATACCATGGTGATGATTTACTGTATAGTCTTTTTTTTCTGTAACTCTCAGATCAGTGTCCTTCCCTCTGGCCCCTAGAATGTAAATACAGCAGTAACCCTGGGCTGCATTTCATGTTTTATAACTAATCTATGAACATTAATTCAGTGAGAAAAAAACATAGCAAATAAAACCAAAAAACAGTTAATCTAATTTTACCACAAATTGTGAAACAAAAATAGTATACACGCAACAGGTTGTTGATTGATTTCATCTTACTCGCCAGTTTTGTGGAAAAGGCAGCAATGTCTCTTCCTTACGTCCATGAGTGTATTTTTTCTATCAACCAAACTCATTTTGTATTCAAGAGCACAGCTGTTATGTGAACGTCTATCCTTTGAGTTTGGCATAACATAAAATCATGACATTATAGTAAAGCCAATCCCTGTCTTTTCCACATTATGGTTTCATAATCCTGTAGGTGTGGATTACATTTTTGGGATAACAGTAATGTGACTGTGACAGCGGCATTGATCAAATATTATATCTGTTTTTTTCTGTACAACCCATGTCACGTTGTCTTTTCTGCACACATATAGGGTTAATAACATATTTGTGTAAGCGGCACAGATTTTTCTTTTAAAAATTACGGGAAAAAAATGAACATGTGTTTTTGTAGCTTTGCCTGGGAGCTTCAGTCCTGCACTGGACCTGTCCATGTTCTGCGGCCGCTGTATGGCCCTGGTCCACGTTCTAGGTCCTGGATCTATAGCCCGTCCGTCCGTGTGGAGCAGATCCCCGAGGTTTCTCACTTTTTTCCTACTGGGTTTTTGTGAGTTTTTCCTTGCCGATGCAGGAGGGTCTGTTGGACAGTTAGTGTCTAACAAAGAGGACTGTGGTGGAGTTTGCATGTTCTTCCTGTGTCTGCTCCGTTTTCCTCACGGTGCTCCGGTTTCCCCCACCACTGAAAAACGGCATATGCCTCCTGTGGTGACCCTGCTCCCATCAGTGTGTGGAGCAATTCCACAAAATGTTAGAGCAATTTGTGATACTGTCTGTGAAAGGCACTTTATAAGAAGAAGAAAGGACAGAATAATTATTGATGTCCTACATTAAATAGCAGCTAAATCTATGAGTCATGAAGACGCAGTGGTAGATTAATTATTTTCTGGATCGTGAATTGTGATGTGACAGATATTTTTTTTCAAAAGCTCCTTTTATAACACATTTTAAATCACTATACAACACATTTCTGCGCAGGATCTTTACTATTTAATACTCATAATATGGTCTTATTCTATTTAGTCTATTATTTTTGTGTAAAATTGGAAACAAAACAGTTGATAGGACAGAGTGGAAAAGCTGTTTCTTACTATTGCTGTGTTTCCGACAACATTTCATTCATGCTTTCATCTACACACATTCATTCACATATGCAGCTGGACTGAGGCAAAGAAAACCACAACAACAAAATGCAAACAAGGCGACTGCTACATCTGAACTGCCTGAACTTGATACTTATCTGTATGTAATGTGATCTCTACGTTCTCCTTGTGACTGGGTGAATGCTAAATCATGTCACAGTCACCTAATCTTTACTCCAATCAGGATCTGGAGAGGGCTCCCCGGGCTCTTACAGGTCTCTGCTGTGGCATTGAAGGTCAAACAGAACAGATTTCCCAAAGGGGGCAATTAAGTCTATTACATCACTTCTCCCTGTTTAACTGTCACCTGAACAGATGCGGTGAAGAACTCGGGGGAAACCGAGGAATTGTTTGTCAAATTATTCCATCTTTATGAGCCCAATTGTACAGGCTGTCATTGTACCTCAAGTAATAATGTTTTTTATATTTTTTTTATTTTTATTTTTTTTTTTATTAGAAACTTTTCACCTGGCAAAGTCGATGGCTGTTCATAAAGGCATGCATGCTGTTAATTTGCCTGATTGTGGCCATGGGCAAATATCCATCCATCTTCTTGCATTCACCACTCATGACGTTTACATGGGCCGAGAATTCAGTCCACACTCAACAATTAAACTCAATCCGATTTTTGCCCCTAAGCCCGACTGCAGCAGGGAACATTTATGTCGCAAATTCATAGGATTCTAGTAATTGTGTTTTAACTTGTTGGTTCTTTGATTGCCAATAAAATGTGTTAGCGTCCTGCAGAATATACTGTACACTCTTAAAGAATCACACCCAAGTGCCTATATATAAAGTGAAGTGTAATGTACAGAGCAGAGTAGAATGCTGAAAGCCATGTAGCTCTACGCAGACGACACTTTGAGTTCTGATTGAATTTCTTACATAATGCTTAATGTCTTTGTTTATCTGCTCCGTGTTGTTGTCAGCAATGTCATTAAATACATCAGGCCATTTTTTTGAGCAGATCCTGGTGCAGATTTTTGCTCTGCCAATTTCAGATTTATTGCATCAAAAAAAAAAAAAAACACACACAAATTTGTCTGTATTTTGTGCCGTGTCATAAATTAGTATAAATTAGTGTTGAGGGAAAAAACGATTCTGTGCAGTATTGTGATATTTTGTGCACGCAATAAAATACAAGCATAGAAAAGTATTGCGATATTGAAAAAATAATCTTTTTTACTGGTGTGTTTACTCTGTAAATTTACATCTGAGGTTTATGTAACTGTTATGATCTGCTTTTTGTTTCTCTAGACCAGTGTCTCCCAAAGTGGGGTCCGCGGCCCCCTGGTGGGCCGCGAGGGTACTGCAGGGGGGCCGCGGGAGGTCATAAAAAAAAATATATATATATTTAATGTTAAATTTATAATGTTTTGTTTGTAATATTAAAATATTTGTGTTCATTATTTGACTTGAATAATCCACTGTAATCATTTTTGTATTACAATGTTTGTAGCAGGGGCTATTTCCCCAAAATAAAATAACCAGAAGAGCCTATTCTTAATGTTGTCTTCTTGGTTATTATTTTGGGGGGCCACGCAGACCCGTCAGATTTTTAAGGGGGCCTTGGTGTTACTGAGTTTGGGAATGGCTGCTCTAGACTATTGCATTTTGAATGAAGTGACGTGCTGGGAGCTCACCATTATTGTGAAAGGTCATCTGTCCAGAAAATAATTATGTCTTTTCCTGTATTAAGGTCTAGGATGAAGTTTTCGCACTACCTTCCTAAGTTTTTGCACTTTAGTTAATGTGCAAACCATAATACATGTGGCATTTGAGGTGAGCACCCTATTTCTTTAATGCCTTTGAAAAATATGAGGGAGATGAATCACAATATATCACACGCAGAATCGAATCGCAATACTTGCTGTATCGCAATATGTTAAGAATCGCAACATTGAATTGTGGCACATGGTAATACAATCAGATCATTATACTTTTGCCTATTCCCACCTCCAGTAAATACAGAAGGTGTGTGGATTATAACTCAACAGGTGAAATATTCACATTATGAGTTTAAATGAGGAACAACATATATTATATTCTATACTTTATGTTGTATATGTATTGCCGGAGGTAAAGTTGGACAAAAAGTGTAGGAACTTCCTATAAGTCAAACATCTCAGCCAAATACAATGTCTCTTGAAAATTCAAAATTTGCCAATCTAATTTGTTAAATTATATAATTGTTCATTTGATTCATTGAATACTATGTGTTCGGAGTACAGTGATGTAGAAGCAAGACGCCCAACACGCAATCATACCTATTGTAAATGTTTATACGGAGAACAAACTCCATGAACTCAAATCTACAATCTATAGCTTTTTTTTGTATCCCAAATTTTAATGTTTTAATTGTATCCTCACTTTAATTTCCCCTGAGCTGGTTAGTCTGCCTGCTTCTCCAGTCCAGTACAGTATCGTGTCCGTCTGCTGCCGGATCTGGCCACCGTCTCTAAACACAAACAGGTTTTATTGAAATGATGTTTGGCTCTGAGTTATGGGCCGTTTGTGGTGAGCAGAGCTGAGGTGCTGACAGAGATCGAGCACGGGAATAATTGTATCATTGCATGGTCTGAAGCAGAACATCCATCACCGGCACCACACCAGTGCAGGGCGAAGGAGACACCCACACTAGCGCTACTCCAGTCAGACTTGTGTTTGTACAGTGCCCCTGTCAGATCCAAGTGAGTGGTGGTCCCTGAGGAATACACAGAGCTTAAATCGAACTGTTAGCTTTCGTATACAGTGAGGAGAGGCCAAATAGTCTGCTTCGAATACCATCAACCAGTGCTTCTTATATAGGCGGTTATTATGGCCACTGAGCTACTATACCGCTGCGGTCTCTGCTACACACCGAGAAGGCTATTATAGAAAATGGTAGTTCGATCATTACATTCACTGCATTTACAGAAAGGAGACGATAAATGGCATATTTTTACTGAGAGCATATAAGTCATCAAAATGTATATATATTGTTGTGCTAATTGAGGTTTCCCAATTCAATTTACAAAATCAAGTACACATAAATCATCTGGGCAGTTCATAGTTGGATTTTTGTCGCCTGCTGAACGACTTGCTACTTGAAAGGCGAGGGACATTTTTTTGTATAGCACAGTTCATACACAAGGCAACTCAAAGTGCTCACCAAAATCAGATCGAAACAATCACACAAGGCATTCAAATCACAAAAGATCACAGTACATGAAAGGAGCAACCCGGTTGTTTTCGGGTTGAAATTAAACCCAATAACCACAATCTTATAAAAATTGAGACACTGAGGAAGATGACAACTAACTCAGCCTTTTTGTGGATGAGTTGGACTGTAAACAAATAGACCTTCTACCAGGTCAATGTGCAGTTATACTGTATAATACCATCAGAGAAAGATACTTAATCTGGAAGAAAATGTGCGTGAACATGAGATATGCCTTTTCAAATTGGTTGTGAATGTCTGAGGGCCACAGATTAATTAAGAGTCTTTCAATAACTGCAGAGACATCCACACAATTTGATCATGATTTCTTTCTACAGGGCAAAAGATGAATTTAGTTTGAAATCTTTGCTGAAGGTTCTTTAGTGATTAGATGAGTACAAAGGTGTGGATACTGTGCAGTCACAAGTTCAAAATGTAAAGTACAATTGATTCTCTCTGTGATATTTTGGGTTTAAAAGATACTGTACATGCCAAATCAACCGAACAAAGTGCCAATATCTATATATATATACAGTGCGAAAGTATTTGGCTCCCTTGAACCTTTCAATATTTCGCCACATTTCAGGCTTCAAACATAAAGATATAAAATTTTAATTTTTTGTCATGAATCAACAACAAGTGGGACACAATCGTGAAGTGGAACGAAATGTATTGGATAATTTAAACTTTTTTAACAAATAAAAAACTGAAAAGCGGGGCGTGCAATATTATTCGGCCCCTTTACTTTCAGTGCAGCAAACTCACTCCAGAAGTTCAGTGAGGATGTTTGAATGATCCAATGTTGTCCTAAATGACTGATGATGATAAATAGAATGCACCTGTGTGGAATCAAGTCTCCGTATAAATGCACCTGCTCTTTGATAGTCTCAGGGTTCTGTTTAAAGCGCAGAGAGAACCATGAAGACAAAGGAACACACCAGGCAGGTCCGAGATACTGCTTTGGAGAAGTATAAAGCCGGATTTGGATACAAAAGATTTCCCAAGCTTTAAACATCTCAAGGAGCACTGTGCAAGCAATTATATTGAAATGGAAGGAGTATCAGACCACTGCAAATCTACCAAGACCCGGCCGTCCTTCCAAACTTTCATCTCAAACAAGGAGAAGACTGATCAGAGATGCAGCCAAGAGACCCATGATCACTCTGGATGAACTGCAGATAACTACAGCTGAGGTGGGAGAGTCTGTCCATAGGACAACAATCAGTCGTGCACTGCACAAATCTGGCCTTTATGGAAGAGTGACAAGAAGAAAGCCATTTCTCAAAGATATCCATAAAAAGTCTTGTTTAAAGTTTGTCACAAGCCACCTGGGAGACACACCAAACATGTGGAAGAAGGTGCTCTGGTCAGATGAAACCAAAATCGAACTTTTTGGCCACAATGCAAAACGATATGTTTGGCGTAAAAGCAACACAGCTCATCTCCCTGAACACACCATCCCCACTGTCAAACATGGTGGTGGCAGCATCATGGTTTGGGCCTGCTTTTCTTCAGCAGGGACAGGGAAGATGGCTAAACTTGATGCGAAGATGGATGGAGCCAAATACAGGACCATTCTGGAAGAAAACCTGTTGGAGTCTGCAAAAGACCTGAGACTGGGATGGAGATTTATGTTCCAACAGGACAATGATCCAAAACATAAAGCCAAATCTACAATGGAATGGTTCACAAATAGACGTATCCAGGTGTTAGAATGGCCAAGTCAAAGTCCAGACCTGAATCCAATCGAGAATCTGTGGAAAGAGCTGAAGACTGCTGTTCACAAACGCTCTCCATCCAACCTCACTGAGCTCGAGCTGTTTTGCAAGGAAGAATGGGAAAGAATTCTAGTCTCTCGGTGTGCAAAACTGATAGAGACATACCCCAAGCGACTTGCAGCTGTAATTGCAGCAAAAGGTGGCGCTACAAAGTATTAGCGCAAGGGGGCCGAATAATATTGCACGCCCCACTTTTCAGTTTTTTATTTGTTAAAAAAGTTTAAATTATCCAATAAATTTCGTTCCACTTCACGATTGTGTCCCACTTGTTGTTGATTCTTGACAAAAAGTTTAATTTTTATATCTTTATGTTTGAAGCCTGAAATGTGGCGAAATGTTGAAAGGTTCAAGGGGGCCGAATACTTTCGCAAGGCATTATATATATATATATATATAAGGGCTGTCAAACGATTACATTTTTGAATCGAGTTAACTACAGCTTAAAAATGAATTAATTGTAATTAATTGCCTTTCGAACTACTGTACGGTAAAATGTTGCCATATTTTTCTGTAAATGGTTGTTTGAATGGAAAGATAAATCATGACATAGTGTACCTATGTAGTGTATTTGTTTATTATAACAATAAATCCACATAAAATGGCATTAACATTATTAACATTCTGTCTTTCTGTAGTAGACACTATTTTTTCAGCACGACATATTCCGCATCTGCTAAAGCCTCCCCTTCCTTCTTTTTCTCAGTCTCATAAAGGCTGTGGATCTTCTTGATTATTGTGCCTCTACAAACCATTGTTTGTCACAGGGATGAGAGACATTTGAAAAAAGTCTGAAAAGTCAGCCAATGGCTGTCATTAACCCTGTTTGATTTGCTCACATTTCATTTTTGGGAACAAACAACATGAAATGGTTGTGCAAAGGAAAAGTTAGGTACCCCAGCTTTAATTTAGCGTCTTTTTATCGCTTCAGGAGAAGACACTGGGGACGGACTGTTTCTTGCAGCGCTGCTTTTATTGTGTGCACTGGTCACGCCTGTGCGTGTATATGGCCTTGGAATCATGGCCATGTTACGGCTGCGCGCGCTCCGTGTTGTTGAAAACCGCTCACAGCTGCTTGACGCGGGAACCGCTGTCCAAAGTGGCCGCAGCTGCCCCAGAACGCTGCGGACTCCCCTTCACAGTAATTGCCCCACAGTCACGTGCGCGGGGTGCCAGTCACTTGGCACATGCGTTAAAAGCGTTAATTTTTTTAACGCGATTAATGAAAAAAAATTATTAACTTGCATTAATGCGATAATTTTGACAGCCCTAATATAAATATATATATACAGTATATATACACAAATAAATAAAACATGTCCTCATCTTCCATGGGCGGTTATCCCTCTCTAAACTTGGGTCCTCTACCCGTGGCCTGGGAGCTTGGGGGTTCAGTATGTTTGCTGTTCCTAGAACTGCTCATTTCTGGACCGAGATTTCCGAGGTTGTTCCAGGTATGTGCTGTAACCACTCTAGGTTCGGGGTCACGGGCACTACTGTCTATTTCACCTTCCAGGCCCTCTCCAGCTCTCCTCTGTGCCCTTGGTATTTCTCGAGCTTTTCGTGCTTTTTTCCTGATGTTACCATCGCTTGGAATTGCCACGTCCACCACTATGGCTTTCCTCTGCCCTGTGTCTACCACCACAAAGTCAGATTGGTTTGCTATTACCATTCAGTTGGTCTGTATCTGGACGACACAAACTAACCCCTTTACAATGGCTCAAAGAAAACACTTGCAACAAGCTGTCCAGGGAATGGTTCTATCCGCGCTGGTCACATTAGGGCCGTGTCACAGCCGCGCACTTGCCGAGCTGTTGTCAGAGAGGCTTTCACAGGCTGCTGGAGGCGGGAACCGCTGTCATTCACTAAGCGGCCGCAATTGATTCGGGGGCGGCGCGGCATCGGAGGATGTGGAATCCCGTTCAAGTACATACAACAAAGAAAAAAACCACCGTGGGCATATGCGCCCCCCTGGCATGGCACCATGCTCTCCTAGGGTGACCCACCCTACTATTTTACTATTTGAGAAGGACTGCTCTACACTACATGCCAACCACTTGGTTATGGCCTTCCAAAATGGAGGCATCAGTCTCGGATACAGCGAGCGCATTAGTGCACCTTTCTTTCTCTCTTTTCTTCTCTCAGGTGTGAACAAGCCCCCGACACTTGGGGAAGGACCCCTCCACCACCTGGAGAGTGCCATGGCCTCGTATATGCAGGTGCTGATGTTAGCCTGTTATTTTGGAATTCAACAGCAGTGCTCCATGAACTATTCCATGCTGGGTCCATGCAAGCTCATATGAACTACAAGCTGAGCCATTGGCATGGTCCTGCAGAGTCCTTTATATTTAAAGATAGAAAATGTAAGAACATTTCTATAAAGCAATGCACATTTCTGGATAAAAATTTCCGAGGACCCAATTAGGACGAGGCAATAAAGTAGTGAAAATACATTCTTCAGCTATTGAAACTAAACTGTCAGATAAATACAGGATGAAATACCCTCAATAATGGCATATCCTTTATAGTCCAGTTCATCATTGATTCCTGCCACAGCCACTGTCTGTCAGAGAAGTGGCCTACACTTACACCCTTCAATGCTCACTCGTCTCCTCACTCCAAACAACTGTGGATTGGGACCTCGCCATCGTCCTCTGTTTTTCTGCCCTGTCTTTTCCTCTTCTCATCAAAAGCAGCAACCTTTCCTTACTATGACATTTGGGTGTTGTAACTTACTCAAGTCATGTTTCTCATTTTTAAATGTGTCTCCATCTTGTCATAGTTGATTTGTTTAAAAGATCTTCAAAGCTGCAGAAGTTTTTAATGGTCCCCTAG
This sequence comes from Knipowitschia caucasica, assembly GCA_964034765.1. Lineage (NCBI taxonomy): Eukaryota > Metazoa > Chordata > Actinopteri > Gobiiformes > Gobiidae > Knipowitschia > Knipowitschia caucasica. The sequence continues at coordinate 21,695,308 of OZ035833.1, forward strand.
CTTTCTGCGTTTTGTACATCATTAATACAAAATACACCCGACAAGGCCAAGAGGTATAATTGTCAAAACAACGTCTCCACTTCTCCTTTAAAAAAATGTAAACCTTCCTTTCAGTTGATGCTGCAATTTTGCACTTGTTATGCGGTATACTTGTTTGAGCTTTTCACCTGAAAAAAAAAATCACTGTATGACAGCGTGCATCCGTTTGGACTTTAGATAAAAAACTGTTCCTTTGATAATATGTCAACTAGAAATTGCGGTCAACAACAAAAAAGTCATTTTTTCATCCACCCAACCAAATATTCATATTTTCTCCTGTTCATATGACACACTGAGCCATCACTTTGTCCATGGAGACTATGAGTGTCTTAATTGGAGTCGATGGCCAGTGTGGAGAGAAACGTTTGAAGCGAGAAGTGGGTTTGTCGGTGATCTGATGACGGCTTGAAAATAACCAGGAGGTTTTTAATCGAGCTCTTATGTGACAATCTGGGTGCTCGAGCTCTTATGTGACAATCTGGGTGCAGAGCCATAACTGAAGTGACTTTAACTTATTCAGGCACTCCTTAAACTCTGGCCCTTCAAAGCTCAAGCACTATTCTTTCACCTTCGCTTTAATGCTGCATGAAATCAAATATGTATGATCAGTAGTGTAAATGGAAAAGAATCTTAAGATAATGTTTGAAATGAGCTATTAAATTGCATTATTAAATTGAACTGGTTGCCCCCAGCTGGGAAAAATGGGCTGCACCCACCTGACAGCCTCTTCAGTCCTGGATCTACAGCCTCATTCCAGTATCTGCAGCCTCAGTCCAGTATATACAGCCTAAGTCCAGTATCTATAGCCTCAGTCCAAGTCTTACAGCCTCTGTCCAGTATGTACAGCCTTATTCCAGTATCTGCAGCCTCAGTCCTGTATCTGCAGCCTCAGTCCTGTATCTGCAGCCTCAGTCCTGTATCTACAGCCTCAGTCCTGTATCTATAGCCTCAGTCCTGTATCTATAGCCTCAGTCCTGTATCTACAGCCTCAGTCCAGTATCTATAGCCTCAGTCCTGGATCTGCAGCCTCAGTCCAGTATATGCAGCCTCAGTCCAGTATCTATAGCCTCAGTCCTGTATCTACAGCCTCAGTCCTGGATCTACAGCCTCACTCCAGTGTCTGCAGCCTCAGTCCTGGATCTACAGCCTCAGTCCTGTATCTGCAGCCTCAGTCCTGTATCTGCAGCCTCAGTCCTGTATCTGCAGCCTCAGTCCTGTATCTGCAGCCTCAGTCCTGTATCTGCAGCCTCAGTCCTGTATCTACAGCCTCAGTCCAGTATCTATAGCCTCAGTCCTGTATCTACAGCCTCAGTCCTGGATCTACAGCCTCACTCCAGTATCTATAGCCTCAGTCCTGTATCTACAGCCTCAGTCCTGGATCTACAGCCTCACTCCAGTGTCTGCAGCCTCAGTCCTGGATCTACAGCCTCAGTCCTGTATCTGCAGCCTCAGTCCTGTATCTGCTGCCTCAGTCCAGTATCTATAGCCTCAGTCCTGGATCTACAGCCTCACTCCAGTGTCTGCAGCCTCAGTCCTGGATCTACAGCCTCAGTCCTGTATCTATAGCCTCAGTCCTGTATCTATAGCCTCAGTCCTGTATCTATAGCCTCAGTCCAGTGTCTGCAGCCTCAGTCCAGTGTCTGCAGCCTCAGTCCTGGATCTACAGCCTCAGTCCTGTATCTACAGCCTCAGTCCTGTATCTGCAGCCTCAGTCCTGTATCTGCAGCCTCAGTCCTAGATCTACAGCCTCAGTCCTGGATCTACAGCCTTAGTCCTGGATCTATGGCCTCAATCCAGGATCTATACAGCCCCAGTCTAGGATCTGCAACCTGAGCCCGAGTTCTGCACTAGGACTGTTTCTCTGTCAAAGCAGCAGGGGTCTGGAACTCACTCCTTCTGTCTGTGCAGGAGTGTAGGTCACTGGGGCAGTTTATAACTCAGCCTAAAGAGCTGGCTCAAAGATAATAAAATCTGCAGTCATTAATCAGATGTTTTGTATATATTGTGTCTCTTTCTGGTTAGAGGTGTTGTATTTACCTGTTTTTTAAATGCTATAAGCCATTATCTGTATTGATTATTTTCACACTGAAAACCTGTTGTCACTATGTCTCTGCCCAGGGACTACGGAAGAAAATGAGCTTCTAGCTAATAATAAATGCATTTACTGTGCAATGTCCCCGTCAAATAAACAAAATACAACCTGAGTTAGGTATCTACGGTCTAAATCTATAGCTTGTCTGTAATTGAGAGAAAAGAAAGTGAAGAATGTACCGACCCCACAAAATGTCCAAGATCATTGTATCAGTGTGTCCCTAGTCAAAGACAAACAACACTGAATTTGAGAATTTTGTTTTCTATTTAGAATTTCTTTCATTCAGTCATCTTTTGCATTTCTAGACATGGAAAAAGTTTTTTGCATATGAAACAATCCCATTGAGGAAAACTTGTCCCTACAACATTTGTCCCTATAAAAAAGCATGCAGGTATCTTAGTTACTCATCCCTATGTTCAAAACAAATGTCATCTATTTTTTTAGCGTTGGCTTCAATCTCAACCTGAAACACTGGTGAAAAGGCCCTGTCTCCTTTTTGTGCGACTAACCTAATTACAATAAACCAGCTTTACAAATTCACATCACACAATCTTTATGGAGCAATTACCACCCGGGATTCAATAGCTGAGATGAGCTAGTCGCACTAACAAGAGGCATTAATGACACACGCGCTTATTAAAAACCTCATTGTGGCGAACCATAATGGATTACCTTTTTTACGATGATGAAAAGGCAAAGAATCAAGCAGAACAGGTCGACAAAGTCATCAAAGAGTCTAATGTGCCTTAGAACAGTGATACCTCCTGCTTAACAGATCAGAAGTGCGGAATATTCATGAGCTAATGAGACAATAGGAAGCGGAAATATTCAAAAGGTCATTTCAAAGATACAAGATAAAACGGTTTCTTGTCTGATACATTTATGTTCTCTGACAGAATGTGACCCGAGGTTAATCCTTCATTTTTCACGGCAGTGCAATATTTCAGAGTTTGTAGATCACGTCTTACACAAAATGTCAGTAATGGTAGAATATCATAATAACATAAATTACAGAACCCTACAACGGAATCGCTGTGCCACCATCTCCTCCCTCAGCTAACCACTCAGCCACAGTATCACACAATGTCTCTTCTTAGTAAGTAAGAAAGTAATGTTTATTTATTTAGCGCATTTTACAGACCAAGGTCACCCAAAGCACTTGACAATGTTCAGAGTTCAGATATTCCAATCATTCACCGAGTCGCCGAACACACTGGCGCATCAGCCCCCCAATCAACACCATCCATTCACTCATACCTATTGTGCATGTTTTTAGTGGTAGGGAAAACCGGAGCAGCAGGAGGAAACCTACGCAGACACGGGGAGAACATGCAAACTCCACTCAGAAAGGCCCTGTTCCGACCGGGATTCGAACCCAGGACCATTCTTGTCTATGTTTTTACTGTTACTCTCAAGTGAAGTCGTAGTCCTCCACTTTGAGTTTCATGTCCTTTCAACTTGTTTAATTGACTAAATATCCATGGCTTTAATTAGCTTTAGAGATTGCCAATTTAAACAAGGCTTTAACACTACTTAATAGCCTAAGGAAAAACGTTTCTATAGAAACAAGCTGTGGGCCAAGTACGAGTTACAAGCCCTTAAAGATGTGTGTGTGTTCAGTGTATAATGCATCCAAAATAGATAAAGCTCAGGTATCTGATTCTCCAACCATAAAACAGCTCTAACATGTAATATAATTCATCAGCTCACAAAACAAGTCTGTGTGCATGTTTTTTGGGTCTGTCACATCATTACATCATTTTTTATTTTATTTTTTAATCTTAAAATAGTGACTCAGGATGAACTGGAATCAAAGAAAAGTATCATCCAAGACTGCTCATTTTGGCTCAAAAATATTATATTTTTTGATCTTTCAAAAGATTCTTCAATCCAACCAAATCCAAAATAGCAATATAGCACATTTTATAAACAAGAGAGTTTACAATAGGTGGGTAATAGGTGAATAAAAAGTACCATAATATAAAACGCCCCAGTCCTTTTCAATCTATAGCCTTTCATGGGAGAAAAGAATGTGGAGAATGTACCGATCCAACAAACTTCCCAATAACAGCTCCCATATCCGATTCTAGTATCGTATTTGTGCATCCCTAGTCAATGACGACTAACCCTGAATTTTACAAAAAAAAATCTATACAAGAGAAAATCATTCCTTCAGGATGGTCATGTTTGATTTGAATCACTCATCAGCCATAAAGCCAGTTTGATGTCATTGAGTGATACACTAATGATATCTCAATGAAAGCTGAGATTCTGAAATGTTTGACTTTACTTTATAAAGTTTCCTTCTAATCTTTTACACTCATTAGGCCAGACTTTCCTTCTTTCAATGGGATTCTCAACAGATCACACAGCAGTATTTGCTTAACACTAGGACCGCCGTGCTCTAAACATACCTTGCACCGCCCCCTGCGGTCAGTTGACCGCTTTGTATTTTGCGCTGATACAGCCTTTTGCCAAATTGATTGTTCACTAAACCAGAATTTGTTGTTGCAAGGAAATCGTGATCATAATGAAACTGTGTAAATTATTTGTCTAAATATGCTAAGTAATTGTAATTCCAAGACTTTTCTGGCTAGATTTATTTTGTAACTTTGCAAACACGTAAAAGGTCGGTCACTATATGTTAAATTTGACTCAGTAACAATATGTCAATTCAAACAATATAACATTCAAACAATGTTTAGAAAAGCACGGGACCATAACGTCTTCGCGCTGCTATATGCGTCTACTTCTTACGTCATCTCCAGACTGTTTTCTCTTTAGAGGCCGAAATCACTGTGGGAAATATTATCTCGATAATAATAATAGTATTCGTATTGACACAAGATCATCAGCTAGGCTACCATCGTCAATGTACAATCTTCAATTTTACACGGGACACGTTATATATATATATTTGTATTTATTTGAGACAAGCAGTGCTCTTTATGATCAGAAGAAAATTATAATCATTGCCTTGCAGTGCGCGCTGTGCAGAATAACACACAGTGTTATCTGGATGAAATAAGAAAGATATCCTTATTGATATGATGAGGGCCGCTTCTGACCCACAGTCGCTCTCCTCCTGCAGGTGTCCGCGGGTGACGAGAGGCCTCACAGCGCTCTATTTGCACTCTGCCTTGATAGTTCATCTAATTGTTCTATTTTATTGCGATATTGTATTCTGCTTTATTGCCTTCTTCTATGTATAAATATAAGAATGTAATTGATGATGAATGAAAAGGCAGAATGGAGCAACAGCGCGCACACAGACACCTGCGTATGGCTGGTATTACGCGGGTCATGTGCGTTATTGCTTCTGGACTTGTTCCAACACTGCTGTCCGTGCCGTGAATGCACTACCGGTTTACGTTCAGATTTAGAATATTATAGGTGTTCTCCCCGCTGTGACATCTCACCTCCGTCAGACTGTTCTCATTCAATGTCTTGAAGCACTGTCAGGGCTTCATACCGTGTACTTGCAGCTCTATTCATGTTGTACTCCTCTCAATTCAAAACTCTTTCTCTCTCCCAAATAAAAACCTCAAGTCCCTTTAGAGTCTAATGACAACATATTGATACATTTGTATAAGGCGCGAAAAAACCCCGGGAAAAGTTACTATGACAACAGTCGCCCCTGCGCCATGTATCCCTATGGGGCAGCAGAAATGGCTGTGGTTTAGAAAAGTTAAAATGCGTGTAAATCTTGTTTTCTTTACTTTTTCCAAAAACAAAACACACCAAAATATAAACAACAAGTACCCAGTAAAAGTCATAAAATTTCAACTTCTGGCGTTTTGTTTTGAATACACTAATTAGCATATTAAAGTGAGTGACGGTCAGATGACCGCTAGGGGCGCTCCTAGTGTTAAAGAATAGTTTGTGAATCCTGTGCTGCAGCTTAATTGGCTTTTTAAATGTTTATTTCTTCATTTATTCTTACTGTTAAGGCTTTGCATGTTGTTGCTACTAAAAGCTCCTCTGTCTAGACCAGGACTTAAAATCAGTGTCTTAAAGATCTTGTGAAAGCTTTGCACAGTCCCACGTCTACTTACAATGTCAGCTGTATCCACGGGAGGCAGAGCTTGGATCCGAAAGTGTGGAAGAAAAACAAGTTGTGTGTATCCTTGTGTGAACTATGTGATACAGAGTCCAAAAGAAGATGGACCACTTCTTTTAATCGAGTTTTGGGAAGAGTAATTATCAAACCAAAGTTGTTTGCGTATTTGACATCTGCAAGCCCCATGTTGTGGCTTCAGAAGAAGATGGACAATGTCATGAAATTGTGTGTTATTTTCCTTTTATCCTCACATCTTTTATGAGAAACACAATTAACTTACCATCATTTCACCTGGTACTACTTAAGCTACTGCATTTGAAAGATCTTTTTTGTGTATCATTGTTGGGTTTTTTATCAGCAGGAGATTAGGCTTCCCGCACGAAACAGAATTACGTGTTTGAGAAGAAATGCACTCTGAGTTATGTAGTCAAGAAAGAGTTTAATGACATAATCAGAACACATTTAATCAAATTAAGCCTTAGCGCTTTCAGTCAGGGTCAGCTCCGAGAAAGAAGATGGCAAAATGACCAAGAACACATTAAGCGCTAGGGTCTTATGGATGGGGTAAGTCACAGGATGTCAGCGTCAACACATACAGTATGCCATTTATATGATGATCATGTAAACTATGGATCTCGAGGCAGTCTTCACAGAGGGTCTCACTATTGTCTCTATTGTCTTTCCAGATGGCCACAGCCCCATGACCCCAGAGAAGGGTCAGTAAAGTGAGAAATTGGCTCAAATGTCACAAACACATTTTTATACATGTAAAATTGGTGGATGGATGTGTGTTTTAGCCTCTGTAGGACACTTGAATTTCTCCCACGGGGATCGATAAAGTATCTATCTATCTTTTATCTATATCTATCTATCTATCTATCTAGTTATATCCAACACATCTGATACATACATACATACACGCATATACTGTATGTAGCTAAAGATATAGAATAGCAGACACTACAGCATCCCAGGCAAATCTCTATAATGTCCGGTCTCCTTGAACTGTTTCCCAGTAGTGCAGTTTTAAAAAGGCGACATTTGGCTTCGTCTTTGGAATAAAACCCTCTACAGAACAATCAGGTCCCACCAAAGCCATCAATGACCGGTCTCCTCCAAATGGTGCGTTCAGGGGGACTCCTAAATATTTTACGTTTCACTTGATGCCACTAAACTCCTGTGATTTTTGTGGAAATGCAGTGAAGTGTTGTATTACTTCATGACCTTTGAAGAGTTATTGAACGGAGAGAGGAGTGAGGGGGGTGGGGGGGGGGGGTGGAGGCAGTGACATTTAAGGTTAGTTCAACACATAGACGTCAAAAAACATTGAAAAGTGGTCAGCGACTTCCATCTTTTCGAATCAGTTTACACACACAATAAGACAATGAAGGCAACGTGAACATTTCAAGACATTATAGACTGGTAGATTGTAAAACATATTTTAAAAGAGCAATATATATCAATCTGGCCAAAGGTGCCACCCTCCCTGACTCAGGTTGCCAGATATGCAGACAAATCCAGCTGGGACCATAATATCTGAATAAAGACTTTTGACAAAAACAAATCTATCGACCAGATGCATCGACGTCATCCAGTCACGGGATTGTGCATGAGCTTACAGCGGAAGTAGTGGAAACTAGCATTGCGGCAAGCGCAAAACGGACACAACTCTTAAAAACTTCCTCTGCTAAATCGAGCAGACTTATTTTTACAACACAGCCCCAATTTTAAAAGTCACTTTAATCAGCCTTCAGTTCATCTGCGCGCACTCAAAATGTGATATCACTTAATTTTGTTTTGTTCACAGATCGAACAGGCAGCTTCCAAACTGTAATATTTGGTGTTATTATTTGGTCTTTGTCTTTTTCCACTTGACTGAACTAATGCTGAGCAACCAGGCAGAAAGACGGGTTGTGTTTAACCTGCGGATAATGCGAACACACACGCACAGATTTACTCACCAATCACTGTGCACAAGAGGGGTGGGGGACGGGGGACGTTGGTGAATTGAAGACCCTGTAACCCATTTTGGTCGATAAGCAACTGTTTATTTTTTTTCATCTCACATTGAAATTTCTGTTGGATTTCTGTATGTAATCATAGAACATTTCAAGAAGGTGGAAGCAACATGGCTTTAGCACACGTCACTGCAAAACATGCTTTGGTCTCAAACGCTAATGAACAGACCTGCTTTTGGGATACAACTTTATAAATCGCTAGACTGGAGTTTTTCACAATTGGTTAAACCCTCCAGCTCCAAGCTGGGCATCAATCTATTTGGAGATGGATGCCGCACTGACAGATGTCTCAAGTGGCGTCCCTGGAATGAGTCAAATGGAGAGGATACATTTGGACATTTGGCTACAGGGACCAAAAAGTATAACTTATTCTCATTACTATTTGATTGGTTTGTTTAATTTAGATCCCACGGATATATCATAATACATGGATAGGGGATTACTTGGTTAGAGCTGGACCAGTGACGTGCGGTCAGATGAGGCAGGTGAGGCCCGGCCTCACCTAAGATCATGGAAAGAAAACAGAATAAAATGGAAACAATAATACTTAGTCGTTATATCAAGTGATTTGTGCTATTGTGTCATTTCAATGTGACTATTCTTTATTTATCTTTATTTTTTTACCTTGAAATTGCATATTTGACAGAGCGAGCGCTGTGAGGCGAGCCTCACTAGAGAAACGTAAAAGCCTATAGCTTACTGGGGGAGAGGCCCGTGCGCTGCTATCGAAAGGTTTTCTCTGTTTATCGCGGTTTACAAAGTTCAAACATATTTCCTTTACAATCAACATGTCTACAGTTGAGAGGATGGCTCATAAATTGTGTTTTTGACAACAAATATGGGCCTTAACTGCGCTCAAACCAAAGCTTGTAATACCATCAAGTGAGGTCAGCCTCAGGGGGAGCGCATGTGAGCGCAGAATTCAACTGCAATTTCATCAGAAAGCTCCTTTCTTGTTCTTCTTCTGCGAAGGGTAGTTACAGGTTTGGCTAACATACATATAACACATTTTTAGATGACTTAAAATGCATTTAGGGTAATTTTATGCTTCCAATGATGATATGAATGATAAGGAAGAGAGGTGAAGGGTAAGCTTGATTTTCGAAATTGGATGCACCCGAGAGTCAGCTGCAGCGAAACACGAAAGGAGTCTGTGGAGGAGACACCCGTTTTGTTTTACTTTTTAAAACTCATAAAACTTATTTCCAAATGGAGGATTACGTATCTACCCTCAAACCATTATCTGGACTTAAACATGAAACTGGTCTGAACTGAAGTGGTCTCTGAAGTTCAGGTTTAAGGTAAGACCCATAATACTTTGAAATGTGATTCATACTTTTGCATTTTGTATGAGCAAACAAGGCGGGCATGAAACATATTCTGCTGTAGCCAAACTAATTGTGAACATATTCTGCTGTAGCCGAACTACAGTAATTGTGAATAAGCTGCTCTATAGGTCGTGTTGATTTATATGATATTGTTAGTAGAGTTGTTGGATTTTCATTAAAGTGAATTAGAATACATTCAACGTTTAGACAGCTTTGGGTTAAGCTACGTGTGTGATGGACGCATCAGCAGCATTCTCCCATCCCCCAGCCATGAAACACAGGAAGTTAAATTAAGGCAAGAACGCAGAGAACATCTGTTTAGAGTAGCCTCAGGCTTACTTACACAGGGGCTACTGTGTGTCTTGAACAATAGGAGGTATTGTCCTCACCTAGGGATGGAGGGACATATGTCTTCAATTATCATGGTATAAGACCAGAGTGTTTTGGTCCATTTCTTTGTCACTCTGCTGCTTTCCATCCAGCAGAGACCCAGACTAGACTGTAGTCTGTAAAACTTGTCTGTTTGTGCTGATGTCCAGATAACCTGTAGTTTTGAACCAGCGGCTGACAACATGTATTAAAGAGATTATGTTGTTGAAATGTGAGTAGTTTTTTCACATATTTTGGTCCTTCTTGCGCCGGATGCCAACATGCTTTTCTGCGGAGCTGAGGATGCCTCAAACATGGAGTTGGAGCAGCGGTGAGACCTTCTTCATTCAGAACTGCTTTGAGGACTCCATCTTTGAGGCATGGCCAGTCTCCGGATTGAAGTTGACGGCAGAACTAGAGTTTCTGGACATCCACATGGACAAGGTAAAACAATTTTTTTCTAAAAAAAGAAACTAAATTTAAATCGTCTTTGAAGGCAGGAAATCCAATTTATCTTCTCAAAAAGCATTGGGGCAGTGAGATATCACGCACTTCTAAGAAAGTGGAGAATTTAAACTTCTATCCACTGGGACTTTTGAAGTCGGGGACTCAAAAAAGAGGCCGCGGATAATGAGGCTTATCCTTTTAATAGTCGAGGGCTATTTCTTAGGCCTAGGATAACGGGGTTTATCCTTCTAATAGTCGGGGAGCTATTACAAATTCAGCACTATGGACGCATACGTGTAGTTGGAAAACCAGATCTGGCCATTTGAGGGAAAAATGGAACATTTTGAGAGTGGTGATTTATTCTTCAGCCGATTAGTGACTTTTTGGTAGAACTTTGTGGTAGCCTGCATAATAAGACGACAACAATTTTTCTAAATAATCATTTAAATTGGAAATTGAAATTTAGATATAAAGGCCTAAAGTGTGAGTGTGTGTGTGCGTGCACGTTTGAGGTGCATCCTTTGTGTCCCCTTCTGCCTTTTCCCCTCTTCCCCCCCCTCCCTTTCTGCTGCTCCCTGTCCCCCCCCTTCCCCTCATCCCCCTTCTCCCTTGCCCCCAATTCCGTAGTATTTGTTTGTTTGTTACTGCAGGTTTTGCATGTAAGTGTTTGTCTTCTGTGTCTAGGACTTAACTGACTGAACTAACAGACTATAAGATGAATAGGAAAGGTGGGAAGAGAGAGCGAGAGAGGAGTCAGTTTCAGAAAGGAAAAAGAAAGGGTGATAGTAAAGATAGAAGCAATGATTTATGCTTAAAATGTCACAAGAGTGGACACTGGAAGAGGGATTGTACAGAAAGTGTTGAGTATGTTAGGAGAAAGACTAACGAAGTAGCAATGGATAATTGTAATGTTAACAGCAGGTTAGAATTAACACTTGATTTTTGTGAAGAACACATGGCTTCACTCAGTCTGGGAAAGCTGAGTGATTTAAAAAACATTTTAGATGTGCAGGGAAAAATGTTGAAACAGCAGAAGAAGTTTCTAGATGCATGTATTAAGATTAAATAATGCAAAGAAATCAACAGAATTGTCAACTAATATTTTGTTCTGTTTCTGAGTTTGTTTCTGTCTCAGCTGGGAGAGGGACGTCTGGGGACAGTGTTTGGTTGTTCCCGGCACAGAATCGGTCACATGCTTCACCTCACTCCAACCAGAGAGACAGGTCTAAGAGCAGGAGGAGGGGGAGAAGCATCGGCAGGGGTGCTGTGCTTGGGAACGATGAATCAGACGCCTAAGAAGTCCTCTCTGACTGATGCTGACTCAGAACAATCAGATAAGTGGAAAACACTCTGAAAATAAGCAGTTTAATTTTTCAGATTTGAATAATAATCATGTTTAGTTTCATTTGAAAGGTTTAAATTCAACAGTAAGGGAAGTTACTGTAGCATGTTTAATGTTTACATTAAAGAAATGTAAATCTGTTTGATTCTGAATATAACTAGTTATACATTATTTCAATAGTTAATTGTGATGTTTTCATTTCTGACACAAGAAAATTACAGTAATAGGACTGTTTTCAGCAACAGTTTTCATTAACTGCTAAGGTTTTCTTTTGGGTCTACTGAACTAAGTCTGAAATGTATTAACAAATGTGTACTTTGTGTGTTTTGTTTGAGGGAAACACCTAAAACACCACTTTTGATGCTAAAAAGCTCAGAGTTCATTCCTGTGAAGGAGACGCCCACTCCCACCCCCACCAATCATCAACCAGCAGGCCAAACCAAGCCAAACTAAGCAAACCAGCAGGCCAAACCAAGGCTAAATGCTGCAACGACAGAAGCAATGATGCAAAGGGTCATCCAGAGGTCAGACTCAAATCAACAACTTGACTCTGTGTGTTTTTGGGACATTTTGCAGATTTCCAAAAAAACATCTGAAAGACTGGGTTGACCGAAGACATCACCTTTGTGCAAAGATCTGAGGACTGGAGGTTTCCAGTTTTTACTGTCGGTTCTAAAGTGTGTGAACAGGACAGAGGCTTCTGGACATGATGGGGCTGTGCTGGATGGTGCTGGACGTTGCTGAATGCAGAAGACATCGGGGTTTGGAGGCGTTTCTACAACAGGCGTTACTGGACAATAGGCTTTTTGGTGTGGGGTGTAATTTGCTAACCAAAGTTAACACATTTCAGGTTAAAACATTCCAGTTTAATACATTTCAAATGAACGTTTAGTTTATACATTTTGATGCTACATTAATTTACATGAGTAAATTGGGTATTTGTGTCTTTTTCATTTCATACACATGAATAATTAGGAATTATGTTTAGTTATTGAGCCATTTTTAATGTCTCAAACAGGGGGGAGATATGGTTTATAGGGGAGTAATTCTATACATATGAAATGATCTCTAAAAAAAACTTTTTTGAGTTATTTTCTGTGTGTGTTTCTGTAACCAATGTGATTTTTATAAGACACATGTTGAGAGGGGTCTCTAAGTTGAGTCGACGCAACTTGGATTCAAATGTAAAACTGTGTTTGTATTAACTTCATTGTGTTCCATCTTTAAGTTGGTTTACTAAACATTGAATGTGATTAATTCTTTTAATGAAAAACAGGAGGGAAATGTTAGTAGAGTTGTTGGATTTTCATTAAAGTGAATTAGAATATATTCAACGTTTAGACAGCTTTGGGTTAAGCTACGTGTGTGATGGGCGCATCAGCAGCATTCTCCCATCCCCCAGCCATGAAACACAGGAAGTTAAATTAAGGCAAGAACGCAGAGAACATCTGTTTAGAGTAGCCTCAGGCTTACTTACACAGGGGCTACTGTGTGTCTTGAACAATAGGAGGTATTGTCCTCACCTAGGGATGGAGGGACATATGTCTTCAATTATCAGGGTATAAGACCAGAGTGTTTTGGTCCATTTCTTTGTCACTCTTCTGCTGCTTTCCATCTAGCAGAGACCCAGACTGGTGCAGTCTGTAACATGTCTATGTGTGTGATGTCCAGAACACTGAGTAGTTTTTTTCACATATTATATATATATATATATATATATATATATATATATATATATATATATATATATATATATATATGTACATCTGATTGGGGTGAAGTCAGTGCCTCACCAATCAACAACCTGGTGGCTGAGTGGATAGCACTCTCGCCTCTCAGCAAGAAGGTTCTGGGTTCGAATCCCGGTTGGACCAGGGCCTTTCTGAGTGGAGTTTGCATGTTCTCCCAGTGTCTGCGTAGGTTTCCTCCGGGTGCTCCGGTTTCCCCTACCACTAAAAATATGTACAATAGGTATGGCATGTGCCTCCTGTACTGGCCCCTCCCACTCCCAAAAATAACAATTGTAAACCGCTTTGAGACTCCGATGTGCAGTGAAAAGGCGGTATATAAATAAAGATTACTTACTAAATAAAGATTACTTACAACCTCACCGCACATCACTGAGTTGGACCCATGGGCTCGGGGGCGTCCTGCGGCACTGCACACTAAAAAAGCCTAAATTCATGTGGGCTACCCAGTATTTTTCCCCAAAGAACTCAATGTAAACTAAAACAGCTCAACCTCAGCTGGCAGAGAACCTACAGGTCGCATTTTGTGGGGATTTTAGTGTCCCTTGTCATTCTGAGCTCTTTTTCTTGTTAAATCCATCGGTTTTATAAATTCACACTCTAGTGCAACAAACTCTGCTCATTTTCATCCCGATCTAGCTCCGCTCTGATCATGAGAGCCACACATATGTGCTCGTTAGTATTTGGCATCATGGGAGGTTGTCCACTGCGCAGTGGAGAAATCCCCAAATATGGGTGACTTCCGCTAATCTTGCAGCGCCCATGCTGGCGCATGCGCTACTAAGGACAAGCAATTTATTTGGATACGCCGTCATCTTGGATTGCCAGGGTTTTGTAGATCCCCATTAACTACTGAAAAAAACAGTGGCTACCAGGGGTCTTTTTTATATTTAATATTGTGCATGCTACAATTTGAGATTCAGCTTTTTCCCCGACACTCACTTACATCCACCAGTTACTCACTTTGATACATTTCGTGTTTAAGGAATATGTTGTGTTATTTTTGCTGGATGTCCTTACAGCTGGAGTGAATCTTCAGTTGCAGGTTAAAGTGTGCACCACGTCCCGGAGGAGGTTTTATATTGACGCCTGACCTCAGAATGCACCCTAGACTCAGTGCACTCAAACCAAGAGCAAAAAGACTACTTGGCAATCACCTCTTCAAACTTTTATAGGACCAAACGCTGACTGAACTTCTCTACATCTCAATATTTTATCACGAGATATTGTAGAGACAAAAAAAAAAAAACATTTCTTCAAAACTGTCTTGAGAAGCAGTAAAGGATGGGTCAAATGCAGGGGACAGTTCATCCTTAGGCTGGGTGATAAAACTATACAGTATATATCGGGATAGACACATGCTCGATATCAATAGAAGATGGGGTTGATAGAATGTTTGATATTTTATCTTCACTCCGTCAGAAAAAAAACAAGATGAAAACACAGGAAGTGTTTTCTTCCTGTCAGAACCGCAAAGCATTCTGGGAAATGCAAAGAAAAACAACCGGACCATGCGCAACGCGTGGATCTATAGATCCATGGATCTATAGATTGCTTTGTGTTTCAATGCCGCGTCAATGGTTATGCACGTCCTTGCGAGAAAAAGCGTGTTTGACGCTGTATTTATTTATTTATCTATTTACAGCCATACCGCCAAGCCCTACCAAAGGTGACAATAAAGTACAACTTAACATATAGCCCCCCTAGCACAATGCATTCACGTTTTAACACTTACTCACGTGCATCGAGGAAATTTTATTTTTAAAGGAAAACTTTTCTATTTGACCCTAGCAGGGTTCATGGGTTCAAGGATTTATCTCCAACCTGCTCCCTCACTCAAAATTATCCGCGGGCGATGTTTAGCTGCAGATTATGAGATGTGATGGTCTATGCTGTAATAATGCATGTTTGTCAAAATGAAATTATTAATTTAAATCACTGGAAGATAGATGAATTATGCAATGTTCACTCAAGGAAAAATAGGCTAAATTGCATAAGCCTTGACAGCTAGTGATTGATTCATTTGTGCTATTTTTTAAAGCAGCCTTTTCAAACAGAGAAATATGGTGTAGGATTTACAATGCAGTTCATCAGATCCAAAGAGAATGATGCCAAACACAGACGCCATTCGCAAGCGTTTGTGTCCATATATATAGCTGGAAAGGTAAGAATGCATTAAAGTGATGGGAGACTTGGCTAGACCTTTTCTATTACAGCAAACCAGATTTTCAAAGCTCCGGGACTCTGAACAAAGCAAAGGGGCTTCAATAACTTTAGATTCAACCATTTGTTTCACTCCACGAGGAAGAAGACCAGCCAAACTGCGGAGAGAAAATACACTTTTCTCTTTCATTTTTACTGTCGAGCTTCACTAGCTTTTGATGAGGGATGACATTTAAATGCAAACCTGATTTTCAAAAGTAAAGTTATGATCAAATTTTCAACAAGATTTTATTTCATTTGAATGTTCTTTTTTCTCAATCCACTGTTACCACATTATCCATGTGTATTTATTTATTTATTTGAACAGTATTAATACTGCACAAAAGGAGTGGGCTGAAGCAGAAAGCTTATTAGCATTAGATAACAAGATCTACCTGTGCAGCAATAGAAACCAATGATTTTGGTTAGAGCTTCACCTTTGTTCAAATTAGCAATTGAAATAGCATTTTTTTGTATGTTGATTTAAGGGGCATACGTTTATATAATATATTTTAGCATGTGCATTTGATTTTGGTTTTGTCCTGCATCTGTGGAATGAATGGTGCATAGTCTATTCCCATGTCCTCTGAACTATGGTGAGATAAACAGATTATTATTATTTCATCTAATCTGAAGGTTATGCTAGTTGTTTTTGAAATCCTGAGAAGTGGACATGGAACAAGCACTCATCTCAGAGGTTCTGCTTGCACAAATTTGCCTGTGTAATGATATGAACATATAGAAAACTTTTTTTTTTTAAACTGAAAATAATTATCTGATCCGTGGCAGAGGCAATAACACATGTATGATTGTGAAAACTGTGTGACAGATTTGAGAGTGAGGAAATAGTTGCATGGCTTTTTATAATAAGTAGTTAATTTCTTGTGGTTTAAAAGTCTGGTACTTTGCTATAATAATAAATCAGAATAAAGAATGACTTTTATCAGTCTTACAAGGTTCAGAAAGTTCTTAATATGTATTGAAAGGTTTTGGCCTTGGACATTCTGTGTTTATGTGCATCAAAGTCCAATAAAATGCTAAAAAACTACAAAAGATTATGTTACTGTTAAAACCTTATTGAGGTCGTTGGGGGAAAAGGTCTGCAACATAAAACCAAGATGTAAAATGGTTCATTTAATGGCCGCAGGTAGTCAAAAAGGGGGTAAAGTATATAGGACAAACAAACTAAAGGGGAAAACAATATGGAGTCTTGACTAACTGAATCAAAATGGAAACACGGAGCCATACGGGCAATGTACAGAATCTTTGAACACACAGAGAAACATTGCGGACGAGTGGTAGATAAGACAATGGCAGTTCTCCGCAAATAGATGAATGAAGAGAAGCGGCAGAGTAGGATTGGCCGGTCAGGAAGACGATGACCCAATCACAGAGCAGCACTTTCAAAACCCCATGCAGCAGATGAGGCCTGGTCAACAACAGCAGCCACAAAAGTTACACATCACAGGAGTAAGGGAAGCGGTAGATGGGGTCGTGGGCTGGCAGCTGTAACACTTACCATTTTTTATATGTTTTGGCAATTTCACATCAACATATTTGGAAAAAAATGACAAACGTGAACAATCAAGTTTATCTTTGAACTCCGGTAAAAGCACATGTCAGATTAATCTTTGCAGTTATCATTGTCAGTAAAAGTTGGGCAAATTTAGAGCTGAAATCCTTGTTGAGTAAATCAAGAAATGCCGACAAATTGTTTTAAACCAAGTTACACTGTTGAAACTGATAAACATGCATACAAAACAGTTCATGCTACACTGCTCAACCGTGAAAAAATGCAATATTCAGAAAGGTAGGGAAGTGTTAATGCTGTAATTTACAGTCAATCCTGATGAAATCACATGGACAAAAGACATAGTTCAGGCTTTCTTTAATACTTGGTTGCCTTTCCAAGGAGACCTGTCTGAAGAGAAAAAGCACAACCAGCCTTGCCTCCTTCCAGAGCATGTCTGAAGCTCAGCAGTCCCCAAGGTCCTTTTGATAGTACAAGACACACCTTCATATGCCGATAGGAAAGGAAGTATCAACACGACAAAAGACACTCCGTATTAGCGTATACAAAGCCTGCTTCCTCCTGATGTTTAACATACAAGCTCCCAGACTTCCTGGAGTCTTCCTGGAGCTAAAGTGAATTACAATACAAGCTTTCTACAATACATTTTAGCCACATGTGATTTACTAAAATTATAACTTCAATAACATTCTAATGTCAGGAGGTCTAGGCAGAGCTGTTTTTTTTTTCTTCCACTGGCAACAATGGAAGAAATTAAGTGGGTGGGTGGATGGGCCGACAATAATAACAGCGTACCCCTGCCCTTGTGCTCCTCCGGCAGAAAGTGCCTCAGCCCGGCCCTAGTTTTTTATTTTTTTGCTTCATGGTTTACCCATTTTATTTGACTGTGTGTGTGTGTGTGTGTGTGTTTGTGTTTGGGGTGGGTCTATTGGGTGGTTTGGGTTGACGGGTCAATGGGCATGTGGGATTGTTTTTAACTAAACTATCAAGCACTTTTTTTGCATTTGTTTTATGAAAAATGGTTTGTAAAAAAAAAAAAAAAAAAAAAAGATTGATAATGATTGATTACATATTGGGCTTGCTCACAACTACTTTTGCTGAAGGAAGTAGTTCTCCAGCGGATGTAGTAGTAGTAAGTAATCTTTATTTATATACCACCTTTTCACTGCAGATCAGAGTCTCAAAGTGGTTTACAATTGTTATTTTTGGGCAGGGGCGCCAGTACAGGAGGCGCATGCCAGATCAATTGGGCCGTCTCTACATTATTCTTTGTTATGACATGCATTTTGTTATGACATGATTTTACAACAGGCACTTGACTATCCAAATCCAAAATAAAAGCGTATTCTGTTCCTCTTCTGCTTTGAAATACAGCCTGAAATAAAGTCTATTAATGTGGGAAGTACTTTTTAAAGTCAGTCATAAAAATGAACTTAACTGTGGGCCGTTCAGTCCTTGTTCAGTGCTGTCAAAACTTTAAAGAGCAGCCACAAATCAACTCAAATGTCCCCGTTTTATCCCCGGATCTAAAACGGCCAAACCAAAAGGACAGCACGCAGGCAGGGGCTGAGGCAGATCCATCCCACAATGCATCAGTGCTGGGCAGGACTCTTGATGACAAATGCGTCTGTCAAGTCTACACGCCACAACAACTTCAGAGGGGCGAGCTGCTGGTTCACACTGACGGAACTCACTTAGGCTCAGAGGAAACGGGCTGCGGATGAGTGACAGATTCAACAAAGACCACAGCTGACTCGCAGAGAAGGATACGGGGGTTAGAGCTCGGTGGTGGTCACAGTACTAGAAAATAGCACGGTTCTTGTTTGGAGGAGAATTGATGAGAAAACTGAACAAATACAATAACAAAAGGGTGTTATTGCTAGTGTCGGTGGATTGCATTTCATTGATAAGGCACATAAAACAATGAGTGAAGATTATGTAACCCGGGTCATTTTTATCGTTCTCCGCACCTCTCCAGTTATTATTTTAAGTCCGTCTCTTGTAGTCTCGCGGTAGTTGTCTGCTCCGACGTGAGTTTGAACGAGAGTTCTTACGGTCCCCATGGCAACATTTCCTCAAATTATATATATATATATAAAAAAAAAATTGTCCACTCACCTTTGGCCCTCCGCGGGCGGTTATCCCTCTCTAAGCTTGGGTCCTCTACCAGAGGCCTGGGAGCTTGAGGGTTCTGCGCAGTATCTTTGCTGTTCCTAGCACTGCACATTTCTGGACCGAGATGTCCGAGGTTGTTCCGGGGATCCGCTGTAACCACTCTTCTAGCTTCGGGGTCACTGCCCCGAGTGCACCGATCACCACGGGCACTACTGTCACCTTTACCCTCCAGGCCCTCTCCAGCTCCTCTCTGAGACCTTGGTATTTCTCAAGCTTTTCATGTTCTTTTTTCCGGATGTTACCATCGCTTGGAATTGCCACGTTCCACCACCACGGCTGTCCTCTGCCCTTTGTCTACCACCACTATGTCAGGTTGGTTTGCCATTACCATTCGGTCGGTCTGTATCTGGAAGTCCCACAGGATCTTTGCACGCTCATTCTCCACCACCTTTGGAGGAGTTTCCCACTTAGACCTTGGGGTTTCCAGCCCATACTCTGCACAGATGTTTCTGTACACTATGCCAGCCACTTGGTTATGGCGTTCCATGTAGGCCTTCCCTGCCAGCATCTTGCACCCTGCAGTTATGTGTTGGATCGTCTCAGGTGCCTCTTTGCACAACCGACACCTTGGGTCTTGTCTGGTGTGGTATATCTGGGCCTCTGTCGCTCTGGTGCTCAGTGCCTGTTCCTGTGCAGCCATGATGAGTGCCTCTGTGCTGTCCTGAAGGCCAGCCCTTTCTAGCCATTGGTAGGACTTCTTGAGATCAGCCACTTCTGTTATGCTCTGGTGGTACATGCCGTGTAGGGGCTTGTTCTCCCATGATGGGCTCTCCTCCAGCACCTCCTCATCTCGCCACTGCCTGAGACATTCACTGAGTACGTCATCCGTTTTGGCCTTCTCCATGATGTAGTTATGGAGTTTGGATGTTTCGTCCTGGACAGTGGCTCCACACTCACTAGTCCTCGGCCTCCTTCTTTACGGCTTACGTACAGTCTCAGGGTGCTGGATTTGGGATGGAACCCGCCATGCATGGTAAGGAGCTTTCGAGTTTTAACATCCGTTGTCTGAATCTCTTCCTTTGGCCACCTGATTATTCCTGCAGGGTATCTGATCACTGGCAGGGCGTAGCTGTTAATTGCCCGGGCTTTGTTCTTGCCATTGAGCCGGCTTCTTAGGACCTGCCTTACTCGCTGGAGGTATTTGGCAGTTGCCGCTTTCCTCGTCACCTGTTCGAGGTTGCCATTTGCCTGTGGTATACCGAGATACTTGTAACTGTCCTCAACGTCTGCTATTGTTCCCTCTGGAAGTGAGATCCCTTCTGTGTGGACTACCTTGCCTCTCCGAGTCACCATCCTGCTACATTTCTCGAGCCCGAATGACATCCCGATGTCATGGCTGTAGATCCTGGTTGTTTGGATCAGAGAGTCGATGTCTCTCTCGCTCTTGGCGTACAGCTTGATGTCATCCATGTAGAGGAGGTGACTGATCTTTGCTCCGTTCCTGAGGCGGTATCCATAGCCAGTCTGGTCAATTACTTGGCTTAGAGGGTTGAGGCCTATGCAGAACAGTAGTGGGGACAGAGCATCTCCTTGGTAGATACCACATTTGATGGTCACTTGTGCGAGCGGCTTGCCATTTGCCTCAAGGGTGGTCTTCCACATTCCCATCGAGTTTGCAACGAAGTCCCTTAGAGCCCTGTTGATATTGTACAACTTCAAGCATTCCATGATCCATGTGTGTGACATTGAGTCGTAGGCTTTCTGGTAATCAATCCAGGCTGTGCACAGGTTGGTGTGTCGTGACCGGCAGTCTTGGGCGACTGTTCTGTCAACCAGGAGCTGGTGTTTGGCTCCTCTGGTGTCCCTACCAATGCCCTTCTGTGCTGTGCTCATGAATTGTTGCATATGCCCACTTATCTTAGCCGCAATGATGCCTGACATGAGCTTCCATGTTGTGGAGAGACAGGTTATTGGCCGGTAGTTGGAGGGGACTGCACCCTTGACAGGGTCCTTCATGATCAGGACCGTTCGCCCTTCGGTTAGCCATTCTGGGTGAGTCCCATCTCTCAGCAGCTGGTTCATTTGTGCTGCTAGGCGCTCATGGAGTGATGTGAGTGTCCTTAGCCAGTAGGCATGGACCATATCAGGGCCAGGTGCTGTCCAGTTTTTCATACTGGAGACTCTTTCTCGGATGTCTGCCTCTGTGATGGTAACTGAGTTCTGTTCTGGGAGGTGGCTGTGCTCCTCTCTCAGGGACACCAGCCATTGTGCACTTCTGTTATGTGCTGCATCCTTCTCCCATATGTTCCTCCAGAACTGTTCAGTTTCCAGCCTCGGTGGATCTGCTCCCCTGTTGTTACCCTGCCACTGAGCGTACACCTTCGCAGGTTGTGTTGCGAACAGCCTGTTCACCCTTCTGGCTTCATTCTCTTTAGTGTACCTCTGTAGGCGGCTGGCCAGGGCTTGGAGCCTTTGTTTGGCAGTTTCGAGTGCTTCAGGTATGGTCATCTGGCTGTACTTTCTGGGTACTGGTCTTTTCATTGCACCTCTCTGGGCCTCTGTTAATTGACTCACTTCTCTCCGAGCCGCCTTGATCTTAGCCTCCAACCGTCTTTTCCATGGTGGGTATTGTCCATGGCTCCCATGGTTGCTCTTATAGCCAAGCATCTCTAGGATCACTGCTGCTGAAGTGTATATCAGCTCATTGGTTTCAGTGATTGTGGTGGTAGGTATTGCCCTCACTGCTGCATTCACGCTTTCTATGAGATCCTTAGGTGGTACTTCACACAACCGCTGTAACCGGTATCTTTGCCCTGTGCCCATTCTAGCCATGATCTTAGCTTTCAGGTCAGTCGCTGCCTCGTTCAGCGTTATCAGTTCCATTGGGGCTATGTACCCAATATCTGGTTGGGGAGTTGCAGTTGGTGGGATCTCCCCTCTGACCTCAGCAACTGTGGCATCATACATGTGTTGTACCTCATCAATCTCAAGCTGTGATAGCAGTTGCCGTTTGTGGATGTTGGAGCATTGAGCTACCAGTTGTTTCGGGGTCAACTGTGACTGTGGGTTTCGAAGTAACCATTCAGCCCACATTCTCTGCATGTAACCTCTTTGGCCAGGGTTACTTGAGTAGTAGCATTCTAACAGAGCCCTGTTATCGCATCTCGTCCACTTTCGCCTTGTTCCAGTAGCCCACTTTTCATCAAGGTGCTCTGGTTCCCCAGCACCTGACGCAGACCTTGTTTGGCCGGGCGACAGCTGATCCGGCATCTCATTGCTTATTTGTACCTTCATGGTTATGAGTTAGGCAGTAGCATTAAGGGTCTTGCCCAAGGACCCACACTGGATGTTGGTGTTAATGTGCTCCCGGTGGGGATTCGAACCCTGGCCTCCCAGGTATATATATATATATATATATATATATATATATATATATATATATATATATATAAAAGGATATATAGGATAGTGAACAAACACAAACTGTGAAACAATATTACCGGTGCCAGCGTTGAAACATACACAGAAATAGCGTTTGAGACTTCCACCAATCATAGTCAAGTTATATTTTTTCAAGATTAGGATTCCAGCACCATGGACAGCTACCACACAGTTTCTGCAAAAGGCCTAAAGCTCCTACTGAAGTTGAAGCATCAATGCTAATTTGTTACATTACTCATTTAAATTTCCCCACTGTGGGATTAATAAAGGTATCATTCATTCACTCGTTCAATATTCAAACAAAAGTTAAGTAAAGTGTCTGCAAAAAGATCTACATCATCATTTGAAGGACTATATTACAACATTGACAAGATTATAATCGCATGTATAATATGGCGCTCTTCAGGACACTCAAACTGGGAAGGGGTGAGTAAAAAAGCCAATTGTTCATGATACAATCGACTGGGTGAAGTAATAGAAGTGTCTGCCTAAGGACACAACAGCAGTTTGGAACCTCATTACCACAGTGGGCGGCTTTTGATCCCAGGGGTCTCCCATCACAGTACCAACCAAAGGCTCCAGGCCCTGAATTATATCTTACCCTTAACCTTTAATCGGTTTGTTGAAAACTGTATTCATAAACCTCACTCTGTTTACTCAATAGATACACAGCTATCGGCACAATCGTGTAATACAATGAGGTTGTATTACAGCAAGTTTTGTGTGTATTTTTAGTTTACTCCAACAACAGAAAATAACCACAAGTATAACATGACAGTTACCGAACATTTAAAGTCAGAAGAAAACTTTCGTGGGTTATGTGCACAGCTCTGATTAGTACAGAGGACTACACCGGTCTTCCCATAGCCCTCAGTCCTACTATTTTACTGTGTATGCACGGCTTTTGACAGCTGCAGCAGCGCACAGACCTTCCATGAACAGGTTTGATATCCCTGCAGTAGTGAGCTCAGGTGGTTATAAACATGTATGAAGTGTGTGGAGAGGGATTTCACCTTCTAGCTTCTACTTTGCGGATTTTGCTCATAGCGGGTTATTTTATTCATGCAACTCCTATGATAAACGAGGGACCACTGCGCATTCCTTTCAATTATGAATTCTAAGTATGAATTCCTGAAAGACCGAAAGATATCCCCCCCTGGACACACGGCCACTTCTCCATCTATCTCCTCGTAACTGCACTTGGGTGTCAGCGCGGCACACCTACAGCCAAGCGCCTCATAATTGATCTAATTAACCTGGACGAGCCCCCGAACATAACGAGGCCATCAGTATTAATTATGAATGTGCTGAGACTGATGTTCTTCACTTGCTGTATGCCGACGTGTGCCCCACAAACAGGCGACAGCTCCATTAAGGCTCTAATGATCTGAGCATCGATCTAAACACCGCTTGAAAACGTGTAATTAACTTTTTTTTTGTAGAGCTTTACGGACTCTAAATTGAATACAACATTACGAAGTTCCACCTGTGATACCAGTTCCTTTTCTCTTCATATAGGCCTAGACAGAATTATACATCAGACCATTTGATTGTGGATCTTAAAGGTTGGTAGTATAGTGAAAAAACAAATCACAATTGTTGTTTCTAGGCAATTTTATGCTAAATTACATATTCTGCAAAATAATTGTTTTCAAACTAACATTTCTTGTAATTACTGTATGTAGATTTTATAGAGGAAACAGTATTCCTCATTTAAAATAGACAGTTTTTAATTAGCTCCATCCACACTAATACCAGACACTCCTGGCATAAACACATCCCCCCGCCCCCTGTGTTTAAATGCACTTATCTCACTCCATGTTTGCTATGATAGTTTTTGGCGAATTGAAAAAAAAATAAAGGCTATAAATTAGTGTTGCAATGTAAAGCGCTTTATGTTTTTGTTATGGAGCAGAAGTGGGGTATTACACACAATCTACATGTTGTACTTGAAACAAATATTTTAAATTCTACAACATGAAAGTATTTAAAACCAGCTATATTATCTTGGTCACATAAAGTATATAGCCTGAAATTAAACTCTTTTTGGGGTCTAAAACGGCAAAATCTCAATTAAACAGCAAATCTCAATTAAAAATCACAATTAGACCTCATTCAGGCATACAAATAGTGGTTTGAGCCATTTAAAATCCGACCTGCACTGCTCAGGTTTTCCCACAAAAGTGCTCAGTGGTATTAGAATTCCCCCTGGCTCTCCTGTAGCGTCCACTCTGCTCCTCTGGTTCATTTCACATTCAGTCCCTGGTTCTGGGTGCACAACATTAGCATTAGAAGCACAGCTAAGAGACTGAATCCTGCATGTTTTGTATGAGCTGTTAGCAGGGTGTCAGAGTTCAGCACCGCCACCCAGAGACACGACCGGTACAACAAAATAATAATGTGCACAAAGTTTGGGATTCGAGTCAGGGCTCCACCTGTATTCCCCGAGTTAACAAGCAAACATGACAATAGGGCTTTTGGGTTATTAGGCAGATGTATTTCAAGCCTGCAGAACACAATTTCCCATATATTAGATATACAGTATATTATAAGATTATAAAAGCACACATAGTGCATATATATCAATCAATCATTAATTTTTATAGCACAATTCGTGTACAAGGCAATTCAAAGTGCGTCTCAAGAGCAATTTAAAAACACAGATCAAAATGCATAATAATAAGACATAAAAAAGTCAATGGATTATACAATCCAGAAGCAAAAAGGTTAGAGTCTATTTATAGTTTCTAACCCTAACCCTATAACCCTTGTACATGGTCCGAATAGAGGCGGGTCTCACAACCTCAGGAAAACTGTTCCTTATCTACATTTCTTCATCCATAGGAAAGAGTCCAGATAAGTATATATTTAACTTTAGAACAAACTCTTTGTATAGTGTTCTATGATGATTTCAAATTTCTCATTCTGGGGCACAGCGTTTATACTTCCAGGCAAGATGATCCTGGGTTCAAATCCACCTCTAGAACTTTCTGTGTGGAGTTTGCATGTTCTCCCCATGTCTGTGCAGGCTTCCTCCAGGTGCTCCTGTTTTGCTTACTACTAAAAAAGTGTACAATACCTCTGACTGTAATGACTTAGGGGCTTTGATGCGCCAGTGTGTGGTATGCATCATTCTTATTTTGGTACTCCATCCATTTTCTTCCCCTTAATCCATTTCTGGGTCAGGGGATGGCAGTCAGAGCTGCACCCAGTACACATAGCACCAGCCCCTCACTGATCCTCCTGCAGGTGGTGAGTCCACAGGAGCCTTGATCTGTCAGTGGGGGCTTCAGGCAAAGTGGGGTTAAGCGTCTTGCCCAAGGACACAGCCACAGCAGTCATCAGTGGGAGTACTTCACGACTCCCACTGATGGGGAGTGGGAGTACTGCCGTAAGACCTATTATTTTAGGTCTTACGGTGGTCTCGAACCCACGACCTTCAGGCCCAAAGGCCAATGCTCTACCAACTGAGCCACTGTCGCCCCTTAAACACTATTTTGAATATAAAAAGGCAATTCATGTCAAAACTAGTGAAGGAACCAAACCTTTAGGAACCAGGTTATTGGATTATATTATGTCACCTACATACTGTAATTTTTTTTAATGTTGGTGTTTGAAAGTCCGGGATGTCAGCTTTAAAAGTAATTGAAACACATCAGAAATAAATACTGTTTATCAAATGTTGTGATGTCAAACCATTTACAGCATTCATAGCCATATACTGTCAGGACAGAGCTGGCGTAACAAATGTCCTCCACTGGGCGACACCAGGCGCACGCTGCTCATAAATCAAACCAATCGATGTGACTGGCCCCGCGGTAATCCCTATCAATGCTCCCAAACCCCCCCAGGTCCCACGTGATGAAAACCTCAGAGATTCAGCGCGAAGAAAAAACCGGAGGCTCATAGACAGGGACAAAGAAGAAGAAGCAAAAGAAGAAGAAGAAAGACCAGATTATTGATGCGTTTTCCCAGAGTGCCTTGGAGCAGATCGCGATCTCTGTTGTGCTTTCTGAGCCTGTCGGACGGCGCCTGCACATCCATCATTCAGCGCTTGGCTTCGGCCTTTCCTCCAGATTCAAATTGATGATGTCCAAGTCCAGTTTACTTGTCTCCCATAATTTTTGTGTTTTTGTAACGTTCCGGACGCTGCGGCCGAAGCGTGTCAGCGAACGCTACCGCTTCACACCAGAGAATTCTGCTGCGGACGGAATCTCCTTCTGTTTCTGGTTGTTGCTTTACCATTGGAGTTAGAGACCAGTCTGAATGCACTCAGTCAGATTCTACAACTTTGTGAAGCAACCAGGAGCAATAACAGACAGTTTGAAATAGAGCATGTTATCTTGTTATTGTCTAAAATATTTCTATCTATTATCTTAACACTATAACTCCCAGAGCAGTAAATGTGACGGCTTTCAATTTTGAAAGCGTAAATACTGGGCTTAGGAGCATTTGTGGTCTTCATAATATTTTTTTTTTTTTTATCTGTTCGTAATCCTCTCCTTCTTAGCTAAACAACAAGACCTTTGCTGAAATTGTAGGTGCTTTATTTTTTTTCTAAAAACAACACAAAAAGTTATTTTCTCCGTGATGACAAGAACCAAAACGTGGAATGACAATGAGGGAACAGAGAGTAAAGGGTAAAGTACAAGACTAAGGTGATGCATGTGAAGATAATCAGGAACAGGAAGTACAACTAAAGAAGACACAGGGGTTAACACATTAAATATTACATCTAAACCATGACATCAATATCATAAAAAAGTGATCTTAATTATAAAAGAGTCATAGCTGATTGTGGTGTATACATTTTCACTCAAAACTTCCTCCCTCACACTTGGTTTATTGTGTGGTCCATTTTCTGTTTGTTTTGGTTGCATCCATATATTTATACCAGCCTCCTCTTTCTAGAAAAACATCCACAACAATTTTTTTTTACCCTTTCAACACTTTATCTACAATGAAGTGTGCCTTGGCTGCCGCACAGTTCCCTTCTCTCTCTGGTGAATTTGAAAGCCTGATATCCAAATACCCTCACATAGCTCAGCCCTGTTGCTTCTTTCCCCGCGATAAGTCCTGGCTTTCTGTGAACATCCCATTGAACAGTGCGAGGCCCTGGGAGCGTGTGGCCTCCCTGATACACCACCGAGAGGCTGCAGGGGATTCAGCACAAGAAAGAGAACGCCACGCTTCATTTTACCTGAGTTGCATAGACATAAAACTGGGATTTTCCGAACAACAAAGATGGATGCTTTCTTGTGGGTTTTTGGACTGTCAAGTTTTGTGTTTAAACTTTAGTTCAAAAGAACACACTGGCTCGATTCCATGCAACTTGGCTCCATACAACTTGTTTATACATTAACATAAAACATTCGACATACTCCATTTTCAAAAGTTATTATTATTTTATTTTACTTTTGTTTACCATTTAAACAAAAAGTAGTAGTACTTTGAGTGTCCAAAAAGCGCTATATTAGTATTAACTTGCATTTATAATAGTTTTTGGCAAATTAATCATACTTTTTTGATTATTCTGCATATTTATGTAATTTCTAAATCCTTTGAAGAACTATTTGCAAGGAGTGGCGAGCTACTGGCATTATAGACACTTTAACGCCTGGGCTTATGATTGATACGTCGGTGTCCAAAGTCCAAACTTACTATTTGGTATTTTGGGATGCAGTGGGATAGCAATATATTGTGGAGGGCTGGACTCTTTCATGTGGTTATTTATAGTCATTTGGAACAACATGTTTGAGTGTAAGCCAAAATGTAACAAAAAAGGAGGAGAGAGACACCTGAAGATATCCATATTGTCTTTGTGTAAACTGGCTCATCTTTTGCATCTTTGCATCATTTTTATTTTAACCTTTTACAATATGGCACATACTTTTAGTGCATTCTATTTCATATGGATTATACTTTTTGGTTGGCTTTAGATATCATTTCTTGCTTGGATTGAACCAAAGATGGACTAAAGCGAAGGAAGGAGTTATGAACAGATAAATGTTTTTGAATAATTTTGATGAGGTATAACGTGCCATCCTAGCGAGTTTCAAACCTTCATTGGGTAGGGATTCTCATGTATTTCTACAGAGGAGGCCGTAAACAAAAAAGGTCTGAAGTCTGCATAGAAACGTGACTCCAGGTCCTATTTTGCTTGAGTCTGTTCTAGATGGTTTATTGTGTTCCATTATAATTATTCTGGTCACATGCCTTTTTTCACCTCCACGTCTCCTCCATGTGGTGCCGTTGTCAGAGTGTGTGGGGTCAACTGTAGTGTGTTATCGGCCCTAAGCAGCACTCGGCCGAATGACTCACACCTAATATCAATCATGTCTGAAATCCTGGAACGGCAGATGTCATGAGCAGGTAATCTCGTATAGGAGGAGGATTCAAAATGTATCTTAATAGAAAAATAGTTCTTTGTTAATTTTTTTTTTACATTTTGTATCGAGTCAGCACAACATGTGCCCAGCTCATGAAGACACAAAATACAACAAAAGCGATAGGATGTTAATTAAGCCCCCAAAAATCCTAAATTGGTGAAGAATTTGAAAATCCTTGGTTTGACCTTGGACATCTTTGGTTTCTGAGGTCAGTATGGCAACTATATTGTTTTGTTTTTTTGTTTTTTTCCCCCGTAATTCAAAAAAATGTAAACCAATATATAATACAGACTCATTAAATGCAAAGTAACACATGCCAAGGCTTTGTTTTGTCAGAATTGTGAAGATTATGGTTTACAGTCGATTTGCATAATATTGTAATTTTCTGTTTTGTTTCAGGTTTTTACAAGCTGTGAGTCTCTCAACGTTATAACAAATTAAAAAGATTGATGTTTTCCACTCCATGTAATGAATCTGTCATAAATTACCTCCACTTTGTAATTTGAACCAGACGTAAATGTACTTTTGAGCAATTTTCTAATTTTCAGGGTTTCATTCATAAATTGTAAATGAGAAATGTCAACTAAAAGCGTTCCAAACGTCACCTTATAGCACGGGGTCTCCAACCTTTCTCGGGTCTTAAATGGCAGAGAACTACTCTTTCAAAGTGTAATTTTTAGTTCCATTTTTTCACAATTGAAACAGCTTTAAGAGTATTATGTGAGAGCATGCTTGGATATGTTACTCTGACTATAAAGAGTAATTTTCTATCCATAATAACTATGTTAGCTTGCATTTACAATAGTTCTGGGCAAATTAATCATTCTTTTTGAAATATTTTGCACATTCATGTAATTTCAAATCCTTTAAGGAGCTACTTGCAAGAGATTGGCGAGCTACTGGTATCTCCCGAGCTATAGACTGGAGACCCCTGCCTTATAGTGTTTCTTTGAACGTGGTTAGTATATTTCTGATTGTTAGTCAGTATCCTTATCGAGTAGCAGAGCCTGTCAGACCAATCGAAGTCCCTCTGTTTCTTTTGCTGCCAGCTCCACTCTGCTGCTGTAACAGGGCGTTGAGCGACACCTCACTGGAGCTGGTTCTGCAGCGAGGAAAGTGTTTGGATGTGTCTCACTTATCAAGACTCACAAACAACACCCTGTACGATGATGGTATGCTCGGTGCATCTGAGAGGAATTTTGATCGTCAATATCACTCAGTGTTTATCTCGGGATCTTTCTGCTTGTGTTCGGTTGGATTTCTTATCTTAACATTTTGAGGGATGCGTCAAAAAATCTCATCACTATTTATTTTGTATTTCATGCTTTTTGTTTGAAAGGAAAACAAAATACATCAATTGTCTTTCATCTTGCAAAATGATGAAAGGGGTGTAGCGCCTCATTCATCCAGAAGTGATCCACCGCAGAGCAGGAGTCAAAACTTTTGACATCTGTTAAATAAGCGTGGTGAGATTCATTGCATTTTTGTATGAGGTGTAATGGATTGACTGTAGATTATAGACAGACTGTAGCAAACCCTGTTGCTCAACAAAGCCCGATAGGGAAGTGGTCATGGACAAAGTATTACTCCAACGCTCTGGCTCTTGTTGACTGACATTGAAAAATAAACTGCTCAAACTCTTGTATTATTTGTGTCTAGTTGTATTGCAAGGCTGTTTAAATGTGGATGTAAGTACGAATGGCAATGTTGTGTTCAGCACTTTGAGTTGTCTTGTGTATGAATTGTGCTATACAAATAAACTTGCCTCGCCTTGCCTTGCCATAAACTAAAGTTAACTTCAACAAGTTGACAATAGGAATTGTAGCAAAATCCTTATACCTTCAACCTTCTCTGTCCTTTCTTCAGGTGCCCCCAATGTCTCCTGTTTGTATTCATTTGTATCTGTGTTTTTTTCTGCAAATGGCAATACATTGATTCTGATTTTACATACTGTACACTAGGAATCATTATTACACTTATTTAAAAAGGTATTTAAGTTCACTTAACCAAACCTGGACAAACATTCCCTCATAAAATGTCAATTCATACACTCTCTCTCTCACACACACACACACACACACACTGCCTGATATTTTAACACCGAGAAGACTATGGGGTCTGGCTGCAGCATTATCCAGAGCATCACGAGTATGTATTTAATAATAAAGTGCATGAATGTGTGCAATTCCTTTAGATTATACTGTACATGGAACAGTAAAGAGCACTTAGGAGCATTAAATGGAAGCTCGAGAGCAACTTATCATGCTTATCTACATCAGCGCAGCAGCAGTAAGGCCTTTAAAGCTTACCTCCTCAACTTTTTTTCTTAAACATGAGCACATTGTTTTTTTTTTCCCTCCAGTAAGTGAATTATAAAATCAGAACTCTGGCTCCCCCATAATCCAAAACCTATCTGTGAATGAGTGTGTATGTAATTGGTCCTCTCAAAAATAAGGTATCCCAGCTTTATTTA
The DNA here is from genome assembly GCA_964034765.1 of Knipowitschia caucasica. Classification (NCBI taxonomy): domain Eukaryota; kingdom Metazoa; phylum Chordata; class Actinopteri; order Gobiiformes; family Gobiidae; genus Knipowitschia; species Knipowitschia caucasica. Next base: position 21,726,902 of record OZ035833.1, read on the forward strand.
TTTATTTATTTATTTGGATCCCCATTAGCTTCAAGTGGTCGCTAGTCTTCCTGGGGTCCACACAGGATCAATTGACATTATAACATTTCAAATAAAAAGTACATGAATACATAATAAGACAAAACCTGAGGCGACATTTCACATCATTCAAGTTTGAACATAAACTACTAATAATTAGGATGTTCTGTAAGCTCCACCTCAATGTTTATAAGCAGTAAACATCCCAAGTCCCCCTGATTAGGAAACCCTCTGGATACAGGTCCCTTCTTGGGTTTGTGTGAGTGCTGTCTGGCTTTAGTATTAGCACGCTCAGCGCACCTCTCCACTCTGACCTTTGATTTGTGATGAGCAGTAGTTTAGCTCAGCACAGAATCGACGAACTCTAAACAAACAAGGAGTGACTCAGCCGTTTCACGTTTAAAATGCACCACGTGTTGTGAAGGTGATGTCAAGTGAACTCTGCGCCCAAAGCTTTTCATAGTGATGTATGACAGTGTTTGTATGACAAGTGACTCCTTGGCAGATGAAATGTGTGATTGCGAGAGTTTATTGAGAGAATACTCATTAGAAATGCTAATAAAAAAGCCTGGTTTAGATATTGTAAGTAAATAAGTAAGTAAGTAATCTTTATTTATATACCGTCTTTCACAGACCGGAGTCACAAAGCCGTTTACAATTGTTATTTTTTGGGCATTTGTCTCTCACTCCACACAGAGATGGGAGCGGGACCAGTACAGGAGGCGCATGCCAGAACTATTGTGCATGTTTTTAGTGGTAGGGGGAACCGGAGTGCCCGGAGGAAACCTACGCAGACAAGGAGAACATGCAAACTCCACTCAGAAAGGCCCTGGTCCGACCGGGATTCGAACACAGGACCTTCTTGCTGAGAGGCAAGAGTGCTATCCACTCCATCCATGTATCACTTAGCAGTCAAAATTATTAGTCAAACTGCAACTTGTATATTTCTGTGCTATATGTGAAAGGTTGAAGAACATTGATCATAAATTAGAAAACACTATTTAGCAAACGCATTTTTATGGTATGTCCCCATAAAATACTGACATAGAAGATTGTAAAGTCTATGTCCATTGTGCAATGCAAGGCTGCTGAAAACCTTTTTAACAGGAAGGTTAAACTTATGTTTAATTGTTCGACTGGTGAGAAAGACATTCTGTTAGTCCATGAGTTATTTATTTTGTGAAGTAGGATTTTTACTCACTACTGGACTCTTTGACTGGTTATAAAGATATATTTTAGGAATGAAATACATCATTAGGAAAACACAAGGTATTTTACCTTATATTTTCATAAATAATAGTACAATAAAGAATGCAAGTTGTTTGTCCCTTCAGAAATTATTTTAGAAGCCAAATGTTGGCATGCTGACTTCTTCTTGCTAGTAATGTCATCTTTTGCATTCTGCGAACTATTATTTGACAATTTTGGGCTGAAATATGATTGTTTTGAGCGATATTACAGAATAGCGTTGTTTATACAACCGCATCTGAAATGAAGAGATGAATAAAGGTTTATATCAAAATGAGAAGATCAGGATAATTAAAAAACGGATCTATGAGGTTTTCTTAAAGGCAAACGTGCCGCCTGTTGCCCTTTTCCACATAGTGCTGAAGACCCTCGGGTGGGTTTCTTCTGTGCGCTCCGGCTCTGGCAGATGGGACCCTCCTGAAATGAGCAGCGAGGAGTAAGGGGCTGTTTTTAGACACATAAAGGTCATGAGGCTGAAACCTTCTGAACTACATTTCTGAGAAGAAACACAGCTGAGAGCTAGTACTGCGTTGATACTCAAGAATCCCTCAGTTTTTTGTTCTTTTTCATTAATGCATTGTGTTGCATAGCAACAACAACAGAAAAAAACAACTAAAGGGCTTTTAATGTTTTCGCCACCTGCAGGGGAAAGCAAGTGCAGTGATGGGGGACCTTTAGGAACAAGAGATGTCACATTGGGTCTGCTGTAAAGTGCAAAACTGTTGTTGGGTCCTTAGGCAAGACACTTCAGCCACACCTGGTGTGTGCATGAATGACTGGCACATGTGGCACATACTGGTTCCCTCCCGTCTGTCAGTCTGCCCTCGGAGATGTATGGCTACAATAGTTGTTTATCACCAGTTCGTCCCATCATTTACAGTAACTCAACTGACTGAAGCCACTGTTTTTTTCACAAATGTGATGTTGACCATTGAGATGCTATAGATTGTATTTCATTGTTTTGTATCTGACAATGACATAATACACTTCCTTCCAAGCGTGCATGCTTCTCCCCATGTCCAGGGTTTTCTTCTGGGTTAAAACAAAAAATAATGCACTATGTATATTTTCTAATTCAGGATTGTATCTATGGCTGAGCAGCAAAAACTGGGAATGGGTCCCAAGTCAGTCTGGTGCCAATACTCACTCTGTTCCACAAACTGTTAAACCACCTAGTGACTCACGTGGATATTAGTATGCAAAGTATTTATTTTAGGATGTTTGAGGTTTGTGGTTTGACTCTCTTGTATTATTTATGGGGAGTAGAGGTTAGGTACGCCAGCTTTACAGAAGAGGGTTCCCTCAAAAAAACAGCGACAATGAATAGAAATGATCAGACTCTGCTTGGATATGATAAAGAAAGGTTTAATGTACATAAAGTAGATTACAAACCGAATTCAAGCTAAAATGACCCAGAGGACAAAAGTCACATGATATCACATCTAGACCACATGCAGCCTCATCCCGGGGGCACTAACAGACCTCCTTTTGTCTCTTCCAGACACCGATGTTAGGGCTTCTCAATGTAATGCACAGGCCTTCTAATAAGAGAATGCAGTTATACATGTAGCATTGGGCTCAAATGTAATACACAGAAATATATGTACACTATGATATCAGACACAGCACTGGTCTAACATTAAATGTAAGTGTATGAGAAGAAAATTGAGCAATACTACAATATCAAACATAACAAAAGTGAAATTTGCACACACAGGCAGATGTGTGCTGCTCATTAAAAGCGTGTTAGCCAATGTTCCTGTAACTCAACGGACTAATTACAGAACACCCGGATGCCTCAGGAGGTGGCTGCAAACTTTGAATTTAAATCAAACCGCGCACTGGGAGAACTGTGCTTATTAAGATAAAATGGCTTTTCTGCAACTTTTAAATGGTACAAATAGAGCAAAAGAACGTATGGGATGAAAACTATATTTATGATTTGTATGCTTATTATCGCTCCTTTGGACTCACCACCTGCAGGAGGATCAGTGAGGGGCTGGTGCTCTGTGAACTGGGTGCAGCTCTGACTGCCACCCCCCCCAACCCAGACATGGATTAAGGGGAAGAAAATGGATGGATGGATGCTTATTATTTCATCACTAAAACATTTCAAAGCTGAATTGAAGCAGGGGTCAAATGCAGAGGACAATTATCCCTACAGGGACCAGAAAGTATAGTCAAACCTTCTTTAACCTTTTAAAGGTGGGTACCTAACTTTGCTCTCAAACAGTTTGGCCTGAGTCACATCTTTAGATCTGCTTTTTCAGACGAAAAAATAAAGAAAAAGAGCCAGTCAGCTCTCATCTCAAAGAGTCAAATAGTGACTTAACTTTGTAACAGGAATGTAAAACATAGCATGTTTTCCAATACAATGTAGCCTGCAGTTTGTTCTTTAAATTCTACTTTTACAACTCTTTCTGTTTTGGCAATTTATTTACTATGTATTGGAAGAAGAAGTTGAGTAACCAAGCTCTTGAGAAAAACACAAAAACACAATAAGGTAATGAAGAACAATGGTTGTATGGATCTCCTTTTACACTTTTCAAGGATGTGTGGTTAAATCTAGGCTTGTCATTCTAACACTGTACAGAGGCCAGTGAGGTTTTGTATCAACAATAATATGTCTTCTGCTGTGACACGTTCCCAGACCTCCGCATAGTTTGTCATTTTCCTCTGTTGTGTACCGGTGGTGGTGTAATGGTGACTGCAAGACATTTTCAAAACCAAAAAAAACCACATATTATTCCTCAGTATAATGTTTATTTAGGTTTGCCAATATTAGTTTCCTGAACAGTGGCTAACTTGAAAGAGTTAGCTTAGGGCCCAGCACAATCAATACCCATTTTTCAGACTAGTCATGTCGTGTGGGCCCACCAAGACAGTTTGTACACAAGGCCCAGAATTTGGTGCTTTCCCTCTCGACAAGTGCCAAGTCAGTCAAAACCAGTTGGCTCAATTTTCCACAGTTTTGTCCCTAACACTGCGCTGTCTGTTCCAATCACATCCAACATTGCAAAGTGCCTTCGATTGGAACATTTCCCCTTCGGCCGATTAGCTTCGGTGTGACGCTTTCTGATGCCAAGAATTCTGGGACTTTTAAAATACTTTGAAATGTGGTGACCCTTTCTTGACCCTGTCTCCGGGGGCTGTACCTGCTGCAGGAGAGGAAGTGCTGGTGACAGTAAGAGTGGGTGTGAAAAAACAAGGCGACGTCTGGCTATATTTAGAGCATTGTGTTCAAAAATGTGAAATCGAATAGTTTTTGTTGTGATCCGCTGTGCAATCTTTTGACTACATGCACATATTTGTGTGAGTGACAGCGATTAGGAGGAAGTTATGTCAAGGTTCTCCTCCTCCTTTGTATTTAAACAGCGTTTGAAGGGTACAGCCATTACTTTCTTACTGTTTTGTTTTTTTGTTAACTGACTTCTAGAATGATTGCTTTGTGTTCACGACTTCCTTGTTTGCATTTGTATAGATCTGTTGTCAAGATGTCATAGAACATTCAATAATATGTCTTGCATTGTTCATACGAGTGCCACATGAAGGCAGAGTTTTGTTTTGCTGTTAGCGACCCTTGCTCATAGGCGCTTAACTTTTACCTTTTTTTTCTGCAAGTATACTTAAGAAAGTATGTGTTTATTTCAAACTTATCTTTTTAATACAGCATAACAAAACAAACAAGATACAGACGTAAGGGGTAGGACTAAACAAATGCTTGTTGGGCTCCAATCCCCCTCGATCCCACAATACAAACACACACACACACGCACACACAACTTCAATACGGGGATGCAGTCCACTTTTTGACGATGGAAATGTGCCACATGTTGGCGACTGGAGCAAGCTGAATGCAGCAAGGCTAACTGTGTCAACTGAGGGGCTTTGTATATTTATAAAGTTCGAAGAAAAGAGTCTAGTGATGAATAGAAAAGATTATGATTCATGAAAATTAAATTTGCCCTTCTTCCACAACTTATACCTTACCTCTTTGATCGAGTTAAATGTTTTATAAGTCTGATTTTGGACATGCAAGGAGGCGGAATCCTCACAAATAGTTTTCCAAGACCTTTCCACATCTTTCCACTCTTTAATCTACATGTTTGTTGCTGATGCGTTGAGCGGTCTCCAATGATCCTTTGCATGTGCTGCCGCTTCCCTGCGCGCTCATATCTCTCCTTTCCTGACGCACACCTCTTCTTTAAGCCCGTAACGACTCCCTTTGAGATGGAATGGAGTGTGCGTTAGAGGAATTAGCGCGTCGGTGCAGCATATGGGGCTGTAAAACTGTGGATATGTCAGCACTTTAAAGGCGACGTGTGAAAACGGTTCAAATACGTACTTTAGAGACAGACTTGGCTCCGTTCCCTTCAGAGAGAGCTCCAATCTGCTGTGAGCCACTACCGCCTGCATGAATATGGATGTGTGCAGAGTTGGACGGCTAACTCTGTCCCTCTATGTTGAAGGATCAATTTAAGAGCTAAGTGTGCCACATGTCACTGAGATTATTGATGTCATATATTCATGTATCAAACCTGATTGAAGGATATAAGTGCACAGGTTCAAAGTTACTGTATATGTAAAAAAGTAATGGTGCACCTAATGGCTTCAGTTATTGATTGGGTTATTGCTGTGCCAAGAATGCAATCTCAAGTTGGGTAGCTTGTGATTATCGACGCCTGAAGTAAGACCCCTCCATGTGACAGTATGAGTGTAAAGGGCTGAATATGAGTTTCTGTTACTCATTTTGATGAAAAAGAGTTTGGAGATGAGCTCATGCGCCATCGTCTTTCACTTTGGCGATACAAACATTGCTTTTGTTAAATTCTATTTGGTTTTGTTTTTAATTGTAAATAGACCAATGAGGTCCACAGTTAATGTGCGAAAGAAGAAAAACACATGATTATTGTTTTCCCGCGATTGCTCACCAGCTCTAGATTGGGTCCACCAGGTCACAGCATTCGTCTTGTTGGTTAACCGCATCCAGTTCCACTCTCACTATCAATCCAAATGGACTCACTCACCATTATGGATGTATCATTATAACCCTCAATTATAAAGGCACTCAATAAAGTAGGTGTTTCTGCTTGAACCCATTAGTAGTTTCCTCAACCATTTGGTAGATCACTTTTTGATATCTACTTGAAGCTTGGAACTGAAATATACCTCTTTGAGACACCAAAGAGGTATATTTGGTGGACCTAAGACATGTGATTTTTTGTTGGTCATTAATTTTGTTTTTCAAGAAAAAAATATTTCTATGTTTTACCTGGATTGTCAGAAGCCTGGTCTTGAGACTGCCTTGGCCTCTTTGGATTTTGATCAACAGCTGATGTCACAGTTTAGGCAAACGCTTTCCCTCTGCTTCTTAACACTCTGGGAACTACGGAGCCTGGCATTTTGAGAGTGGAGTGCGTTGCTTGGTTGACATGGTATTGATCCCGCCTGGGCCTTTTCAAAAGAAGGATTTTAAATGTGATTTTTCACTACACAGGAAGCCAGTGAAGCTGTTTCAGCACAGGAGTTATATGCTTTCTTCTTGTAGTTTTTGTTATTATCCTTCCTGCTGCATTTTACACAAGCTGAAACCTTTTATATGGAGGTTTTAGGAGACGCTGCAAGCAGGGCATTACAGTACATTCCAGCCTGGAGTTGACAAATATGGTTATGTTTGTTTTAGCCTATTTTTTGGGCAGATGGAAGTAGGCTTCATATTGCTGGCTAGATGTTTTATGTTGGCTACACTGAGGTGACACTGTCTATTGGGGGATGAGGTGTGGTGGGGACTTGAAATTGTCTCATTACGTCTTCCGTTGTGACGCACGTTTTCACACACCTCTCTCCCTACAATTTTGCATTCTTCGTGGTGCTATTGCAATAACACTTCAGACATTCAAGAATCAGACTTTATTTAATCGCCAGAACACACAGACAGTTACTTGTTTCCTGCTCTGGTCGCTCTGCTCGTACGCCACACTTTGCATTCTTTCATTCTCATTCATCCATCTCTCAGCGCTTTAAGCTCGTTACTAAACAGGTTCAGGTTTGGAGCTGTGGGAACATGACTGCCCTCTCAGTCTCCTCCATGGAAGTCTAACCATGTAAAATAGAATGACAACGTTGGTCTAATCTTTTTGTGCTTTTGTCCATATGACCTGCAGTCAAACTAGTTTTATCGGCTATATTTTCCCAATTATAATAACACAAATATATTCTCTATTCCTCAAAGTTGTAGTGCCTGTGATGTGTGGCCAAAGCCCAAAGCGATATGAGACACATGCTCTGCTGACATGTTATTAGCGCACGCAGCGTATTAGAGTATAGTTTTTAATTGAATTCAAGCAGACAAAAGCCGCCCCTCATTAACTGGCCTTGACCGTTCATTAATTCTCTGTGGGGTAATAATGGGCTTGTGTTTGTGCCTCTACAAATGGGAGGTGCTGTTTCACACTACAGGTAGAGACCAGATTGAATTAAAGCGTGGTGAAGGTGATGCTAATTGCTGAGGCTGGACACAATGTAATTTAACACATGGCTAACTTTACCTCTGCTCCTGAGGAGGAGACTGCGGAGCTCAGCTTTAGGACTCCTGCTTACTTTGGCCTTCTTTTGACTAAAAAGCAAAAAGCTGATATGAATGGTGTTTGGGACCAAGCAGTAAGGTACAAGACAAAGACACTAGGGTACTTAATGTTCAAACCTTACTGTTTGGATTCATCACACATTTTCACATGTATGGGTAATGTACTGTGATGATCTATGTTTTTGATGCTTTGTATGATTGTGTCTATCTTGTCGTTCATCTGTTAACTACTTTCAGTTGCATTGTGTAAACGGTGCTATACAAATAAACTAGCCTTGCCTTGTAGTAATTTTGGCCCCTGTTAAAAGTGAAAAAGCACCACTGTGTTGTCTATTAACAACATGGTGTGGTTACTTTTATAAGACTCATTCTATTGAGACAAAAGTATTATTCATGAAACCTAAATAATTAATTTTCAAGCTGAACCTGCCATGGAGATTTGAAGTAGCCAGCCCACTCAGGTTATTAGTCATTCAAAATCCTTATGGGGTTAAACAAAATCCGAAGAGTTAAACTATCTCATAACATTTACATGTTGTATCCACAGCAAGGGGGTTTTCAGTACTAAGACACCATTGGAAAAATAAGAATATCTAGATTATAGATTATAATGTGAGAATAGCACAGTTAAACTATTTCAGTTATTTGATTGAAGTATGTGAAATGTGCCTGCAAGCAGAGCTATGTGCCATATATTGTATTATTTATATCGCTGTCAGTTAAATGCTTTATTAACACTGTTAACGCAAACCCAATTTAAAGGCATAACATTTTTAATGCACTATTAATGCAAGCATAAAAGTGCAGTTACTGCTGCTGTAAAGTCTATGGAGAAATGTAGAAGAAAGGACTGCTGTACAGCAGCAACAGTCAGTGGTGAAGGTCTGTCCTCAGGCTCTCTGTGTCAGACACAAAACTTCAAAGAAATGTCCAGAATGTACACATTATTATAAAAGCAAATTGAACAATCTTTCTTTCTAATCTAATCTAATCTTGATATGGGATTAAACGTACTCCTCAATTTTAGATTCTTTCAGTTTGGCTCGGACTGAAGACTTTCCGCTGATACGGCGCCTTGGCGAGCTGCTCTAATTGGATAAACGGGGGAAATGTGTTTGTTAAATGTGTTTATGAGGAGAGATGACGAGCTACGCGGGTGCTGACCAAACTCTTCTTTTTCGACTTTTTTCAGGCCATCAGAGATATCCCCGGACATCAGGAGCACGGGATCAGAAATTGTCTCTGAGGTCAGACCGCTTTTCTACATTTCAATTTTATGTCTGCTTTTGTAGGTCATTCAAAGAGAGGGCGTTCACTTTGATCCCTGAAAAGCTAAAACTGTCACTAAATATGGCCTGTTATTGAAAATGTTGACATTATTTTGAGTAAATCATTGTGGTAAGATGTTGTGCAGTCTCCATATGATTAGACTTCACAGGAGTCTCCTTCATAGAAACACTAATGTACAGTAAGAGGGAGAGGAAGGGGACTGGCAGGCTTCTTACTTTTATTTTGATAATTCACTGTCAGCAACCCACAATCCACTGCCTCAATGAGGTTGGCAAAGGTTATTAGGCCACAAGACTACTCAATAGTAATCTCCTAATGGATAATATGATAATAACATATTAGATACATACTAAAGCTGTCTTCTTTTTCATTTAATAGATAATAAATCACACCACAAACCAGAAACATAATTATTTTATTGCCATTGTGAACAGGAAGTCACAAACTCGAACAGTGCTTTGGCTGTAGGTAAAGTAAGTAAAAATAGAGTAAGGCATGCATTAAAAAAAATAATCTACAAAACGTTTCTTTTCAGTAATGTTTTTAGATGCAAGTCAGCCATGCAAGACACTACTTGATGCTTTGAGATGAGAGTGGATTGGCCGAAAGTGATCTAAGGGCAACTCATACATGCAAAAACTTGAAACCGTTTTAAGATCTAGTTAGTCTGAATTAATTATTATTTTGTGGTTTGAAAGTAAGGTACCCCAGCTTTCAATCATGAACTTCTTTTATATCCTTTTATAATGGAGAAGTGCGTCACTTTGACCATAGTTTCAGTGTGTGCTCCCTGCCCTTACATCAATGCTGTCTTTAAAAGCTAGAGTCAGGCTTTCTTTCACAGCAAAAGAGTCCCTCCTTTTGATGAGCTAATCAACCAAATTTCTTTAAGTATAGAATAGGTCTATTGCTTCAGACTGTCAAGCATTTGGCTTCGGTGAGAGTTGAATTAAATTATCTTCGTTTGGCGTTGTCTGTGTTTTAAGTAAAAGGCATCTGGGCATAAACCTCCAGCTTTTTGTGTTGGAGCCAAAGTCTGTGCAGCATCTGTTATGGGGACGCGATCCTCTTCCTGTTGGCACAATTTCACCTTTTCCACCAAAAAAAAGAGAAAAAATAGAAAATTCAAAACGTGTGCCCAGAGCCGAGACAGATTTTCCATTGGATGCACAGGTGATTTTGAAGGCCGAACACAAAACAGCTTTTAAAAATCAAATTGTAGCACAACAAAAGAGCTGCCAGGAACAACGAGCCAATTCTAGTGCAACTGACGAGCGGCTCAGTGTGGTGCGGGTTGGAAAGAAAGGGAAAAAATATTTTATATAAAAATCCGTTGCCAACCTGTCGCTATGAAGGTAGAATTTCTCGAATGACTCATGTTGCTTTGTGCTGTTCGCTGTGGGTCAACATGTTGGCTTGTCCAAAGACCAATGGAGATAGAGAGAGGAAACATGAAATTGTGAAATGTTTTAATTTGTGAATTTTGCAGATTGAAATAAAAGAATCATATGTATGTAGTTTGATATACAAAAAACATGTGTCAAACTTTAAAAGGGATTGTGGAAGGTGTACACATCTCAAAAAGCTTGCACTCGACTCTGTCTAATGGGGTGCGGATCATGCGTTGCTGCGAGTTTACATGTAAAGTCGATGGTGATGGAAGTCCGTGCAAATATTCACATGGACGTCGAGCCACGCACGCTTGTCCGGCGCGGCAGAGGCGGTGGATACAGCAACTCAACGTGAGTTGAGTGATACAACAATCACTCAACTCACGTGCAACAACCAATCAGAGAACAGCAAAGTGGTCAAACCTTTGTTGACAGCTGTTTTAAGGGGTCCAACTCATTTTGGTGGGTATTTAGGCCTCTTTGGGTTATTTCAATGCCTTCGTTGTTTTCTTTGTTGTACCCTTACCTCACGTACAAGTACCTTCATGTACCCCGAAGGGTCCATGTAACCCCATCTTGTGAGACACTGTCTCAACTCTTGTGCTATCCACAGGTCAAAATTACCCGCTGTGATTAAAAGTAAAAGACAAATACTCTAAATTAGGGTCCAAAAGTGTCAAATTGACCCAAGGCAGGTCAAGCTAAGGAAAGTCATCAAAAATATATATTTAGGGTATTCTTTTTATCACTGTGGCGGGTCAATTTGCTCTGAGGATAGCTCAAGGGCTAAACAATGAATAATATTTGATATTTAATGTAATGCAACATATAATTCCATGTAAAGAGTCAAGCAGAAAAGATACAGTTGTATATAGTAGACTTTAGGTGCATCTTGACTTCCCCCATTTCTCTGGGTCCTGATTCAACATTTCCAGTGGATCCCACGGCACCCTGCTTACATAAACATTAGCCTATGTCTGACTTGCTGCAGCCCCTGTCTAGACTGCTAACCCTTCCTACTCTCTTGCACTTGTCATAAAGAAAGGGTGAAGAAAATGTGAAGTTGTCAAAAGTTGTGTCCCTGGAGGAGCTGCTGCATCATTGTTTGGCCACAGTGCGTGAGTCTGTTGTCTGTTTTCAGAGTTCGGACCGGACACTACTTCAGATTTCATCAGCTTTTGCACATACTGGTATTGTGGATGTGAGAGGAGGTTTTCTGACAAAGGAAATGAATGTTTCAACACATTAACAGATTTGCTGCGAGGCCCCTCTGGAAAAGAAGCTAGTGCAGTTAGCATGAGATGGACCCACATAAAGCAGCTGTGCGATAGAAGTGCCTGTTGGACAGTGTTGGACAGATAGACAATTGCCAGTATAAAACAGTAATAGTAAATAGTCAGAACATCACAACATTCCAATGTGTGATTCAACAAATGCTCTTTTTTTTTTTTTTAGAAAATGTTGAACTTTCCCACTTTTGGTATATTCCCAATACAGACATAGACTGCAGATAGGTTTTGTAAAATTGAATGTCAAAAAAAAAAAAAAATACTATTTAAAAAACAAATTACTAGCTGCTGGCTTTTTTTCTGGTGAACACATTTATTGAAAACTATTATAGTCAGAATATTACAACATTCCATATGTAACTACATATTATGGTTTGACACAACTCCAGGCGTTTAAATTAAATTAATATTTGTTTTACTTCTCAAAATCACAACAGCAATGGTCTCGTAGGGCTACACTATTTTTTTATATACCAACAGTAGATTTGAAAATCAATACATTTTAAACCCAAAAGTAAACTTTTGAATCCCCATCAACAAACAAAACCAACAAACGATTCTGATTCAGTTAATTTGCCGTTTGCAGAAAAACAACACATTTGATTAGACAGTACAAGACTACCCCAATGTATATATATATATTTTTCTTATTCAAATAGGTTATAAAGTTTCATCCTCTCATATAGACATGCAAGAAATGATAACACATATACCTCCTTATACATTATGTACACATTTCCTACACTTTTGGCTAGAAATACACTGAAAATATGACACCTCCTCCACTTGACATACGTACATTAAACAACTCCAGTATAAAAGTGTTGCTTCGAGCTTCCTTCCAAAATCCAAACATGAGCCACTCAAACATTTGCATGCAGGCATCCGGCTCCTCGGCGTCGAGCTGTCATGATGCCCGCAGACGATGACTGACGTCTGGTTTGCGTGTTTGGCCCGGAGACACGAATTGCCGAATGTTGCGTTGGTGAAACTTCACATAAGGGGGATTGGGAGCAGGTTTTTAGCAGCAGCAGCACCAGCCGCAACAGCAGCAGTATTTCTTGTGTCAAAATGTTTCCAAACCGAGAAGTAAACAGCAGTTAACATGATGTCTTATTTTGAACTCTGACAGACAATGAGCCAGAGAGAGACACGGGTGTTTGCCAGTGAAAAGCTGAGGTTTAAATGTGTGCATTGCTAAATCACAATCAGTACTATGTAATTCAAAGTCCTCAAAATGAATGCCAAATAAAATATCAAGGCAGCCACAGCATATAAAATACTCAAGTCAAAAATCGATATGGATGTAGGCTACTTGTAAAATAGAGAGAGAACCAGAATTAGCCGCAAACACATTGCGTGGTGGAAATAGGAAATTACTTCCTCATTTTATCATTCAAATTGAACATGACGTGATCTATTTGAAGGCACTCAGTTATAGATATCCTTTTCTATAACTGAGTCCAAACAACACTGTCTGTGTCATAGTCTGAGGATCTGGACATGCATTCCTAATAGTTATAACTGTATATGCACAGCTGAACATTGATTGATTGGATTTTAACCGGAATATATATTATTAGCTGCATAACTCTGAACAACAGAAATATGACACCATTAGTACATTAGTAAGTAGAGTTTATTTATATAGCGCCTTTCACAGACCAGGATCACATAGCACTTCACAATAAAAAAGATACAGTAAAAATACACATAAGAAAGTTCATATTGTCTTTGGAAAAAACATGGTTTACGATGTTCTCAAACTTCTATTGAATGTCAAATTTAGTGTATGTATGAATGATCTTAATTTTGTTGCTGAAATGCAAGAGAGTGGATACAATTTTCATTTCTGTACTGAAAAAAAACATTCTGTAATATTCGGTTATTTATTGCATTGGAAGTCACATATAGATTACGTTTGTTCTTTACAGTGAGGAAACATTTAACACATATATATATAATAGCTGTGCAGATAGATCTTACAGAGAGATGCTGAAACCCGAGCGCAGGTCAGAGCAAAGCCACTTTTCCCTTTTAACACAGGAGTAGGTGCCTCGAAAAAACGCTTTGTCAGAAAAATGGCCCCGCCGCTGTGGCAAGTGGAGAGCTATTACTGTTTACTTTCATGAAATCCCAATTTAGTTTTTGACAGAATAATGTAAGTGTGAGATTGAGCCCTGATTTGAGAGTGTGGTGAGTGTCGGAGGAGGACAGATGCTGCGATGGGAGCAGGAGATAACAGAGGACAATGGCTAAGCTCCGTAATGATCAAACCAACAGCACTTTGTTTGGATTTGGCCTGGGAACAGTGTGATCTTGCTGCTGAAAGGCATTGTTGCCCCCCTAAAACAAGAGAAGCAATACTTACTGCGAGTTTTTGAGAACATTTCAAAACTTTTACAGCCAGAGCCCAAAGTCAGTTTGGACCTCATCAATTCTGTTTGGTTTGGAGGATTTCATTGGAAACTCAAGAGCAGCAGATCCGTGTAAAAAGAGGAGATGAACCTTGCACATCTGATACTGTGACGGGTGCAGACATGGACCTGTCCCACATATTAAAGATGGCTTCTCATTCACACACAAAATTTAAAATAAATTGACGGCAGAGATGTGACTGTCCTTGAATGTATACAGTGTGCAAAATTGTTTTATTACTCAGAATCAGAATCAATGTATTGCCATTTGCAGAAGAAACTACATTGGAATACAGACAGGAGACACCAACACCACAAAGCACACACACACAGACCAAAAGAATAGAGATAAAAATAGCGAGGCACATAAGTGAGGCACATATAAAACTCAAAAGCATTATTTTGAAGCTACGAAGGAGCTGCAAAGAGAAGCAGATCTCTGGGCGCTCTATTCAGTCTTATATCCACCTGAGGGAAGAAGCTATTCGCATGGCCGTGTTATCCAGAAGTTTCCAAATGCTAAGTCAGCACTGAAAACCGTCCAAAAGCGATCCGATTGGTCTGAGTTCAACAGGTGACGCTTTTGGAACACTGAATATTAAACATTTCGCATTTGAGTTTTTCAGTTGACCCATTTTTTTCAGATTCTATACATTTTTTGGATTCTATGTATTACCATAAAATGTATGTTTGTTTTTTTTTGCTGTGGGTAAACATTCATAAATAGACTGTATGTATGAAAACAAAAATGTCCACAGTGATTGTAAAGGAGATTGTAAGCACATTCACAAAAAAATGTCATTTTCAGTCATGACACAAGATTTACATAATGGGATTTGTAATAACCATAAAATGAATAGTGGCAACCCGCTAGCTTTGCTCCTACAACTTCTTTACTCTGTAACCGCGGGTGTCATGTTTACCTATAATTATCTGTGTTTTAACGCTTTGTATGATCCTGGTGTTTATCAGTCCAGATTTGTCCCCTAACAACTGACCGTTCAGGATTCTTTTGTCCCATAATTTGGCTTTTAGTTGCTTGGTTGTTGCTATGGTTGTTGCTAAATACAAATTTGTTTCTGATACCAGCCCATGAAGCCTGTTTGAGTTTTCTCTAATCGACTTCTTTTAGGAAAAGACAAACTCTTTGGGTGATGTCAGCTCATGTTAGTCCTCGCTACAGTCAATAATAATAACTGCAGCAAACAACAGAAATACCCCCATATTTCTCAACGTAACAGTACAAATATGACATTTTATTTTGTAAGTACTGAAGCATTACAGCATTTTAAACAGTGTGATGTGAATGGAGTGTTACGAATGAGGGCTGGCGTTTCTCCAAAGCATTTCTGCAGCTGCTTCTGAAGGAAAACCAGGACTGTGTGCCAAAAATGGGGAACAGAGAGAGAAGAGAATAAAGACTGTACAACAATCCAAGATATGCCCACAGCAAAGCCGCCTGCCTCTCCAAAATGTCTCCAAAGTGTCAGTGTGAAAGATGCTATGTGGAAATTGTGCGGGTGAAAGATGTAAGTGTTTTCACTGTTATGTTTTGTATTTTAGATGTGGGGGTTAGACTACTTACTACAACATTACTAATAACACAATGATGATGCAATATTTATGATAAATTGTACATAGTTAAGGAATGAATATACAAAAATCAATGGCATTAGGTTCAGTTGGAAATATACAAATTCCCTTTGATCCTTCTAACGACCCATGGACCTCATGACTGCAGCCAAAAGTTCATTATTTGTGTTGAGCCAACAGCCCGTTTTGTAATTAATGTAAGTTTGTGCAAAAAACACCATGTGCTTGACATATTCTGACTTCAGCTGAATTCTTCTGATAGCGTTACTTTTGGCAAAAGCTTGGCTTCTTTCCTTAGTGTTTGTAGTTAAGCCATGTGGACAGGGATATTGAGCCAAATGTTTTGTTATGCAACTAATGCAAGGAGTATGCAGTGGCTTATTCAAAAGAGCACTTTTTGTTAGCTAGCAACACAGACACAGACACAAACACACGCACACAAGAAGTGTATCTAGATTCAGACAATATCTATTTTTCTTAAATTTAGATGTATGAATATTATAATTTCTACCTTTTTTAGAAGTAGGAACTTCTAAAAATACACTTTATACTCTATACTCCCACATTATATAAAGAACAAATGTTCCTTTTATTTTTGTTATTTATTTTAGTTGTCCTCAATCTCTAATAACATTTCAGGGCTTCATCTTTGTCTGTTTCAACATAACCTATCAGAAAAATCTGAAGGGGTTACTTGCCCAAATGTTCATCCTTATCCCTCAACAATACACTTTTGTCATTCTGAGGTTTCCAGACATGACATCTCATTCATTACATTGTGTGCTTGTGTTAGCACACACAACCATTGATGGCAGTGCTAACACAAATAATATATTTAATGATATACAGAGAAAAAAGTTATTTCAATTTTGAATGTGAATAGATATTGCCAAAGGCCCCCAACAAAGAAAAACATAATATTTGCCTTTTAAACTGATAGAAACTTTAACTTTTCTGTCAATACATCTGCTTCTCTGGATGGTTGTTTAATCCTACGCAGGTTTTTCTCCCTCTCTGGAGTCGGATCAAAGATCTCTGCATGGGACATGGATCTTGTCTGCTGTGGGCGTCTTCAACATTTACATACTTCAGTTTCACAAATCTGCTCTCCTATTGGTCTGTCTTCACACGCTTACTTCCCTGTCCTTGCTCTTCCAGCGGTAAAAATAAACCAACAAACCTTATCTGAGCTCCTGTCTTCAGATCCTGAGGCACCGAGAGCAAATCCGCTTGGCATTTTATCGCACTGCTCCCCGTCACTGTCACAGAATAATGGCCAGAGAAGCGTGCGTCCCTTGGGTGCTTATGATAATAGGTCCATATGCAGTGTGCTGGTCCAGCTCAACCTAATTAATTGCTAGAGGGAGTTGTGGGGGCGTAGTACAGTGACCTGCAGATAGGGGGCACATACAGGCTGTTACGAGGTGTTTGGTGGGCGGTGGATTACGGAGCGACCTTTTCCCAGAAGATAGTGCTGGCTTTTGTCACACGATTAGAGCGCCGTAGGTCACTGGGGATTTGCACAGTGGAGAGAAGGGGAGAGAGAGCAGCTGTGAGACCTATCAAGGAGCTTTGTTTATTTATGGTCCTTAAAGGTGACATTGCGTACCTTTACAAAGCAATAGTGGAAAACCAGACCTCTGCCCATCCAATGTAATTTGATTGATCAAGAAGTATATAAAGGTAAAGGTAAAGGTGCACTTAGTAATCATCCTGTGTATTTGACCCATTCTGATGCCATTAGGGCGCCTATCAGGAACAGTGGTTGCCGTAGTAACAGCGCCCGGGGACTGATCTCCAGATGTATAATATGTAAAATATCCTAAGCGTTTTGGGTGACCTTGGTCTGTACAACAATGTGCTTTATCAATAAAGATTACCTACTTATTCACTTACCAGTAAAATAGTTTTTACTTATTTTTGTATTTTTGGTATGGAGTTGTGCTACTGTACAGTATATTTAATATTTACTTCGTGTGTGATCCTCACCCTTACTGTTCTGAAACTTGAAATTTTCCCACTGTGGGACGCATAAAGGATCTCTTCATCTTAATAATATTATAGGGATCTTTAAATTGCAGACAGAGCGCCAGCCGTGCTTATTTTAGAGATGCATGCGTTTGGATGCATATAAGTGACTCATGTTGTTTATTGTGATGAATCCACAGTGCCTCGCTGCATGTGTTTAAAATGATTTGTATGATTTTGTTGCGTGCGGAAAAAGCAGGAAACATGCTGAGTTTAATTGTGCTCCGGAAATTATATGACCTACAGTACGCTGCTGCTGTTGAGCATGTGTGAAAATCCAACCCTCCAATTACCGTATATAAGATGATTTGTGATCAGATTTGAAAAAAGGAGGGCTTATACAAAGTTTATTTACAATTACTGAAAGGCAAATTTACAAGAAACTTTTGAAAGCATCACACGGTTTCTTTTCACACTGGACCAAAATGGATTAGAGTTGTTCGGAAATATTGCCAAATGTCTTTAGTTTAGATGAAATGACATTGAGTTTTTTGTGTTTTGAAAGCTTGAAACTGCAAAACAAGAATGAGAACGAGTTACTTAGAATAACGTTGTTGTTGCTTGTGACGGAGCAGCTGTTTCATTGACAAACTTTGAACATGTAGTAAAGTATTATCTTATCTTACACATCCATCTCCACCCACTTTTCACATCAACTGCCAACTGTTCTATTATTTTTCCCTTCAATTCATTTATTCAAAGATCTATTTCATGTGAAAGAACCATTAACCCATTCATACACACATTCACACAGCAGTGGAGCTAAGAAGTGTCTTGCCCCAGGACGCACAGCAGCAATCACCAATGAGACGCGGTTTCACAACTGCCAACCTGTTGTTATGAGCGCTCAATCAGTGATGTTTATGCTGGGAGCGGGAATCGAACCTCCAACTTTTAACTCTCTACCAACTGATAAACCTGATAAAACTGCATTGTTTTTTTAATATTGCGCTTTTTTCTCAAAGACGCCTCAAATGCCATTATTCTTTCACTCCATACACGGTGGTGGTTCACATGCAAGTATGGCCACATGTTACTTATTCCTGGACCAAAATGTTTATGTTTTGCAGAATGCCAGCAACAACTGAACGGCAGATCCCAAATACTTCCTAATATAAAGTCCCACATTTGGGTTTAGTCGATTCAAAGCCTATAAAGATAAGTAAATCATTTCAAAAACAGAAACACCAAATTACTCTGCAGCTAGTCACATATCTGATTTATTCTGGGACGCATATGCACAACGCTTTGATTGAGATTTACAAACAGCGTACGCAAGGTGTCAGAAGAGCAATCAACTCGTCGCGAAACATCAGGAATGAGCTGAAAATGAACTCGAGCTGTGGAGAAAGTGAAATTACACAGTGTCTGAGGTTCCACTGTGCAGCTCTGCAGCGCTCAGTGTCAACAAGGCAGTCTGTGTCTGAAGGCAACAGGAGGGAGTGTGGCTGAACAACAGGCGATTTTTGTACTCTTTGACATAATCTGATAATGCTGCTTGGCCAAAACATTATGACCATCCATGATGTACGTAGAAGAAAATAATGCATCAGTTTTAAATAGCGCTTTTCTGGACACTCAAAGACGCTTCATGTGTCATTATTCATTCACGTCATACACAGTGCTGAGAAACTATTACTATAGCCACAGGTGACCTGGGGCACACTGACAGAAGCGAGGCAACCACAGCAAGCCATTGGCACTACCGACCATTCACACACACACCAAACTCCTTCCATCCATCCATCTTCTTCCCCTTAATCCATTCTATGCAATGTGGGTTGTCTTGCCCAAGGATACTATGGTAGTTTGGCACTTTACAGCCACAGCCGCCCCACCTGTGTCTCCCATCACAGAACAAGCTACAGAGGTATCTTATCTCATCTTATCTTGGAGGTGGTGCCAAGTTAATGTAATGTACAAGATAAAAACATTCCCATTTCAGTTGATGTCCACTTTCATTCATTCATTCACCCAATTCTCATAGGACCAGTCCCCAGTCACCGTTTTTGTACTAGCAGTTATAATGTATCACACATGTAGTACAGCTGTATTTCAACATCATGTGTAGTTGATCGATAATCTTGTAAAAGGGAAATGTTCTTAACTTATAATTCAACATGCCCTTGTCTTATTAGTTAACTTAGCAACTAGTCAGGAAAAACCGAAAAAAACATTACCAGAACATGATAAAATGATACGTAGCACACGTCTACATTGTTGCTGAAAATTTTAACTCAAACATTATATCTGAAGAACCTGAAGAAGTTGAAATCTCATTTTACTCTTGCTCTTTTCTTTCATTATACAACTCGATTGGTAACAACTTTAAAGTAGTCTGTTCATTTCATGTTCACTAAGTTATTACATGAAACATTAAAACCATGTTTTTTTTGGAGAAATAAGTTTGTGTAAGCCCTCAGTCGTACAGGGATTAGTCAAAGCAAAGGAAGGTTTCTCACCCATCATCTGTACTTCTTAGCAAGTTTTCCCGACGTTTCGTCCTCAACGCGCGGCCCGAGAATTCATTCCCTGAAGAAGTCCCCAGGTTGAGGACGAAACGTCGGGAAAACTTGCTAAGAAGTACAGATGATGGGTGAGAAACCTTCCTTTGTTTTGGAGAAATAGTTTGATAAATGTGAGAAAATCCAGATGTTGTCCTGTTGGCTCCAACGAACCAGGACCTGCAGCATGCACTGGGGCGGTTTGCAGCCGAGTGTGAAGCGGCTGGGATGAGAATCAGCACCTCCAAATCCGAGGCCATGGTGCTCGACCGGAAAAAGGTGCCTTGCCCTCTTCAGGTGGGTGGAGAGGTCCTTCCTCAAGTGGAGTTCAAGTAGCGTGAGATTGACAGGCGGATCGGTGCAGCGTGCGCAGTGATGCGGTCTCTGTATCGGACCGTTGTGGTAAAGAGGGAGCTGAGCCGAAAGGCGAAGCTCTCGATTTACCGGTCATTCTTTGTTCCCTCCCTCACCTATGGTCATGAGCTGTGGGTAATGACCGAAAGAACAAGATCGCGGATACAAGCGGTCGAAATGAGCTTCCTCCGCAGAGTGGCTGGGCGCTCCCTTGGAGATAGGGTGAGGAGCTCAGTCAGACGGGAGGAGCTCGAGAGGAACCAGTTGAGGTTCCGGATGCCTCCTGGACACCTCCCTGGGGAGGTGTTCCAGGCACGTCCCACAGGGAGGAGACCCCGAGGAAGACCCAGGAAATGCTGGAGGGACTATGTCTCTCAGCTGGCCTGGGAACGCCTTGGGGTCCCCCCGGACAAGCTGGAGAAAGTGTGTGTGGATAGGGAAGTCTGGGCGTCTTTGCTTAGACTGCTGCCCCCACGACCCGACAACGGAAGAAAATGGATGGATGGATGGATGGCAGAAAATCGAGCAAAATGTTGTTCCTTAAACTAAAATGAACCAAGTAGTATTTGTATAGTTGTGTTTGCATTAAAATTACGAAACCTGGGGATGTTTACATGTTCTCCGAGATTATAAATCATTAATTCCCCTTTAATACTAATTCATGTGAGTTAAGCTTTAGCTTAACCATGTGAAAAATAGCCAATAGCGTACGAGCCCCCAAACTGTTGCAAGCCAGAGCATTGATGTACCAGGGAAGGACAGATAAAGGGAGAATCGGTCCAAAAAATAACAGTAATTATATACAAACAATGGGTAAAGATTAAGATTAAGAGATCCTTTATTTGTCCCACAGTGGGGAAATTTCAGGTAAAGGTAAGTTTCAGTTCTGTTTATTTTTTATTTGCCATCTGTACAACCACAGTAGTAGTAAAACCACATTGGAATACATGTGCAAAAGTAGCCCAGTTTGCCCCAGACAAGAACCCTAAAAGGTACAAGAAAAGGTACAAGAAACAAATGTTGCAAGATCAAAGTCCTTTTTCCAGTACTTGTAGAAAGAAGCTGTTAACATATAGAGATCTCCTGCAGCCTTAAAATAAAAGATCCAAAGCCAAAAGAAAAAAAAGAAAGAACCAAAGAGCAGCAGCAGAGGACCAAAAGAGCAAAAGGCTTTGTTTTGTTATGTCCCAGTATATTGTGCCCATGGTGCAGGTGTGGGACCGGCCATCAGCTGGTGGGACTGGTTGGATCTGAATGGGGAGGGTCAAGAGAAAGATGACAAAGGATCTAGTAAAAAGATTGTGATAATGGTAAAGTTTTTATTGATGGAAAACTTCTACATGAACTATAATAATGCATCGGTTTTATATAGCACTTTTTTGGACACTCAAAGACGCTTCACATGTCATTATTCATTCACTCCAAACACGGTGGTGATACACTACTACTGTAGCCACAGCTGCCCTGGGGCACACTGACAGAAGCGAGGCAACCAGTATGCGCCATCGGCCCCTCCGACCACCAGCAACCATTCACACACACACACCAGAGTCATTGTAGGCAATGGGGGTGAAGTGTCTTGCCTAAGGTCACAACGGTAGTTTGGCACTTTACAGCCGCAGCCGCCCACTGTGTTCCCAGAGGTTAAGTGTCTTGCCAAGGACACAACGACAGCAGACAGTAAGTAATCTTTATTTATATACCACCTTTTCACTGCAGATCTGAGTCTCAAAGCCGTTTACAATTGTTATTTTTTTGGGCACTTGTCCTCTCACTCCACACAGAGATGGGAGCGGGGCCAGTACAGGAGGCGCATGCCAGAACTATTGTACATATTTTTAGTGGTAGGGGAAACCGGAGTACCCGGAGGAAACCTACGCAGACACGGGGAGAACATGCAAACTCCACTCAGAAAGGCCCTGGTCCGACCGGGATTCGAACCCAGGACCTTCTTGCTGAGAGGCGAGAGTGCTATCCACTCAGCCACCGTGCCGCTCATGGGAGTGGGCGTCGATGGTGAAGGTTCGGCTCGATCCCACGACTCCCGGTCTGAGTGGAGTTTGCATGTTCTCCCCGTGTCTGCGTAGGTTTCCTTCCCCTACCACAAAAACATGCACAATAGGTATGAATGTAAATGAGAGAGTGAATGGATGGTGTTGATTGGGGGCTGATGCGCCAGTGTGTTCGGCGACTTGCTTCCGTCATCACCGTGTGTGGAATGATTAGAACAATATCCGCTTTGGGTGACCTTGGTCTGTAAAATGCGCTATATAAATAAACATTACTTACTTACTGCCACACGGGTGATTTTGAGAGATCCTTTGTTCCTTCGGCTGTCAGATTGTACAAAAGACCTGTACGAGTTAAACATGTGCAGTATTTTAGATAATTAGTTAGAATTTGTTATAATTGATGTACAAATGTGTTTATATGGATGTGTTTTTCTGCTGCTGGACACCAGAATTTCTCCTACTGGCTATCAATAAATTATCTATTTATCTAAAAATAAACACCTTGTCTACTGAGCTTCAGGTCAGTAGTTGCTCTTATGTCATGTTCTGTTGAATAAATTGTCAAAGTAGCATTCGGTCAAAATAGCATTAGAGATGAAGTTTTGTTCCCCCCAAATATTAAGTCATCAAGAGATTCAGAGTTTGTTTTCAGCTTTGGGCCTAAACCTTCCACTATCTGATTGACACATTATAGTGAAAATAAAGTCAATATTCCACATCTGATTGCTGTTGTTGTGTCCTTGGGAAAGACCCTCTCTCTTTGCCACCCTTGTGAGCATCTATTGATTTGTGAGTGAATGGTTGTGTTGGTTGAATACTGCTGCTTACGGGGCCGGAATAGTGCTGTTCTGTTTCTTTCTTTTTTGTTATGTAAGTTTCTGTGTTGTACTCCGGGCTTCAGTCTCGTTGAATCTTACATAAAACAATGGGAGCATACTATTCAATTCCTCAAGCATTCCCCATTTCTCGCTAAAAGTCCTTTGATATATCGTCGGAAACCCACTTTTTATACATTCACATCTTACACTTTGATTAATGTTTGGCCAAAAAATCTCCACAGTCCTTACCAAGAAAATTTCCCCGTTTGTCTGTGGGTCAAAAGCATGCGTTCGCACCATTTTTGTGTTTCTATATTTCTTGTCCTGTGAAGCTAAAATCGCACATTAATCCTGGCTTCTGTCGCACGGCTCGGGACTCGCCTTGGGCTGCTCTGAATTATTGAGCGCTTTTGGGTTTTGGGGGGGGTGGATTTTCTGCCAGCGAACATGATATTGGTAATGAGGCCACTGGAGATGACCATGCAGCTGTTTGCAAAGAGAAATTCAATCTTTATAATCTGTACGTTGCCCTGGGAGTCCACCGCTCTGAACTTTCTGCTGTAGATGATGGCTTTACTGACTCAGTGCTTTGATTCTTAAAAGCCTAACTTTCTACATTCAACTTTTTAACATGTTGATTTCTAAGGACAGTACGTGTTAGGATTTTCAAAACTGCAATTGATCTGAGACAAACATACAAGTGCTGTAGGAGTCAAACAGACACTCTCAACATTAAGACGAGGGACGGAACTAGTACAACAAAGATGGTGAAAATATATTTGCTCCATGTGGACGATGGGGAGATGACACTGGACAAAATCTCATGCATCACGTTGGAAGAGCAGTGCAAGACAACCTAAGAGAGAGCACATCAAACTATTTCAAGAGTGTTACACATAAACTAGAAAAGCACTCGTAGAGGGCAGACCGCTGCTGAGTGGCACTGTTCCATTCCTTTAAAATCCAGACAGTGAATCGGATCACTTCCCAAATTAAATAATTTGTTTGTGTTTATTGCGCAATGTCTTTCAAATCCTTCACTTTTTGAATTAGGTTTCTCATGGACGAACAGAAAAACAAAGTGACACTGGGGATCACTTTACCTCATGGACGGAAGTAATACATATAAAAACTGATAAAGACTGATTTGTTAGTACATGCAGTATCCCTTTACATTTAACAAAGCCTAAACTATACATTATTGTTTTTGTAACAAATTAGTATTTTAGTATGTAATTTAAAATGTCATCAGTGTGGCTCTTTTATATAAATATTATATTTAAAATGTAATAACATTTGGGATGAGAAGCTTAGACTATTCATCATATTCACTTACTTAGGTTTTGTTTGGGGTCAAGTTTACGTTTATTTCTTCATTGCAGGCACCACACAGAAACAGCTTGAGATGAAACATGTGCCCAGTGCTTAGTGAGGCAATTAATATGTAATCAAAACTTATTTTGCAATTGAACAATTTGATTAACGTCAACCATAGTTTAATCGCTACTGTAAAGGAAACTGCTGACTCCATTTGTCATTGACCTGCAATATTGTGGTGGACCAATGATAGTAGTTAAAATGTGCAAGAGCTATAAACATGCTGTCTGAGGTTTACATATGGGCGGCAGTAGACAGCACTCTCGCTTCTCAGCAAGAAGGTCCTGGGTTCGAATCCCAGTCGGAACAGGGCCTATCTGAGTGGAGTTTGCATGTTCTCCCCAGGTTTCCTCCGGTTTGCCCTACCACTAAAAACATGCACAATAGGTATGAATGTAAATGAGAGAGTGAATGGATGGTGTTGATTGGGGGCTGATGCACCAGTGTGTTCAGCGACTCGCTTTTGTCATCACCGTGTGTGGAATGATTGGAACAATATCTGAACTCTGAACATTGGAAAGCACTTTGGGTGACCTTGGTCTGTAAAATGCGCTATATAAATAAACATTACATATTAAAACATATTGTCAGTTCAGTCCCAGATGACTAATCTCCCTGACCTGGGGCGAATTAACCTGCTGATTTTTCATGGATCTGAAACATCAAACAAGAGGAATAGGCATTTATTTTTTAATGAATCAGACTTGGAGCCAGAGCTCATCTCACGGAAATGATTTTGTTCAATAAATAATGGACAAAATTCATATTTGGTATATAATTCCTAAAATAGCAGAGACGATAGAAATTAATTTCACATATATTGTCATTAATGTACATAGAAATGTGTTCAACAGTAATATGTCATAACTAGTATACACAAAACACATTTGTCATTGTCTGTTCCTGAGACCGCAGCACTCATGCAAAGTTAGTACAAATTATGTGAGAAATATGTTTTTTCATGATAACACAAGACATGAACCAAAGCAAATCATTGTGACTCGCTTTTGCCAGCTACAGTCTATCTTGACATGTGTGTTTTACTTTTTCATTAAAATTTCAACCTGGCGTGTAATAACTTAATGAACGCATTTAAATTTGTGTTTTTAATTTAACATTCCATTACTTTTCAAATCATAAACGCTACCAAACCCAAACTGTAAGCACTAATAATAATTTAGCTTGGACAAGTGTCTCAGTGTATTAGTTGAACCTGCCGTCTTGGTTCAAAACTTTTCTAATTTGTCACATACTGAAAGCATTTTTACATGTGGCTGGTCAAACGTGTTGCATTTGATTAATTATAATATTAATATCTGCTGCTATGTACTGTACCTGTCTACTGGCTCCACTGATCTCATAACTCAGAGCAGAACTGGAAAAAAAACTTTGCCACATGCTCTTACTATTTCATATAAATATAAAAAAGTGGGTGACAAATTACCTTTCAAGTTTAAGGGAAAAATACAAAATTGAATAACATTTGGATGTGTAGATTATTCATCATATTCACTTATTTTTATTCCTTGGGTTTTATTTGGGGCAGTTTTAAGAGATAAGGATTCTTGCTAGACTTTATGTGTAATTTTTAGTAAAAGTTCATGCATAATTTCCCGCATTTTCGAGGCTTTCAAACTTCCCTCTCTCAATGTGGTTCTCCCCAAGGTGTCCCACTTTTCTCCCACTGGGTTTTAAAGATTTTCCTTGCCGATACAGTAGGGTTCGTTAGAGTTAGGGTCAGGGTTGGACATTGGTCAACTCTCCCCTATGGACCAATCCCTATGTGTTCTATATTGTTTGTGTTTGAACTCTTTGATTCTCTGATTGTTGGCGATTTCAACAATTTTGTTAAGTCCTCTGAGATAGCCACTGTTGTGATTTAGGGCAATACATGAATATGTTGAATTGAATTGCGTCTTAAACATACGCCTGCCCAGACCATAGCCGTACCACCACCATGAGCCTCACGATTTACATGGTTTCACATCAATAAATCGCTCACTCTGATCTTTTGTGGCCATACAGTACCTGCATGTGAAAGCCAGATCGCGTCAGACCCCTGAAGCTAAGCAGGGCAGGGACTGGTTAGTACCCGGCTCACATCTCTGTGAGGAGGGAGAGACAAATGCCCGCAATTTTAAAGCTCTTTTTGACTCTGGTCTGTGAAAGGCGCTGTATAAATAAAGATGACTTAATTACTTACTCACTTACTCACTGTGATGGGAGAGCTCTGGGAACACCATGCAGATGCCACAGTGGGGAGGCTCTGACAGTAAAGTGCCAAACTGTTGTAGTGTCCTACGGAAAGACACTTCACCCATATTGCTTAATATGAGTCTGGTGTGTTTGAGAACGGTTGGTGGTGGTTGTAGGGGCTGATGGGATATACTGGCTGCCTCGCTTCTGCCTGTGTGCCCCAGGGCAGCTGTATCTGGGTAACATTTTTTAGTTTCCAAAAAAGCGCTACATAAAACCAATGCATTGTTATTGACGTTGAAATCAGGATTCATCTGTGAAGTAGTTATCAAGGGTTTGCATGTGCAGTTTAGGGCCTGGACTGATTGATAAAACCTCTTTTTGTGGCCCATCCTCACCCAGATCTGACCTCTATAGCGGCCTCTTGGTGAAGTGTTAAAGTGATTGTCTGCAGTTTGTCAGAAAGAGAGAGACGGAGAGGTACTTGATTTGAAAAAAACGATGCAAGCTCCCGCCCTCTTCCTTTCTGATTGGTCTACACCTACGTTTCCGTAACACATTTAAATGTTAATGGGAGAACACATTATACATATACATTATTAATACACATGCATGGAGGTTTTCAGAATTATCTGTTAACATTTTCATGAAAAAAATTATGTTTTAATGCACACAAAAAACGATCGCGGCAAACCAGTAGCTATTATCATTAATTGCACAATATAGGACACATCTGCAGAGGATCTGATTATGGATATAGGTTCAGTATATAAATGATTATGGATATAGGTTCAGTATAGAAATGTTTATAAACATTTCTATACTGAACCTATATCCATATATGGATATAGGTTCAGTATATAAATGGGTAACTCAGCGCGGATGTTCAGAATTCTTTGTTCAGTTTTCGTGTAGTTTCAGAGCCTAATGCAGGCTTGATTTGGAGACTCCGTGAAAACAAACGACTGAGCATGCGTGCAGCTGCAAGCATCAGCGCTGATGATTGACAGCCCTTTGCATCACTTGATTGGTTAACGTGGACGGCATCATGGATTCTGAGCTATAGCTAAGAGAAGGGAAGGCGGGACTTACCCGTAATATTAGAATTAATAAAATGACTCATTTTATATCAACATTTAAGGCCAGGAGGTCAATTTAATACAATTCTTAAAATGTGTAATTAATTTAGAGTTACATACTATCATTTTAAGACTGATCTAAAGAATTATGTTTGTTCAAAGTTTGTCTTCATAAATCTACATCACCATTGAATCTCATAAGACATCTCCTGACAGTCTTTCAATCTTCGTTTCTTCACCATATGTGATTCAATTGCAGTTATTACTATTGTTGTGTCTACTGCTTTGGTCATATTCTCCATCATTACTTTTGTAAATGGGTTTTATATGATCCTGATGAATTGAGTTGAGATCTGCAGATGGGGAAACTCGCTGCTCCTTAAAATTCACTCGAAGCCATCTGGACCCAAACTCCAGCCAAGATTTATTTATCTCATTGGCTCCGAATTGCCTTTGAGTAAATATGAAAGAAACATGTTGAATTTTCACAAACATATTTTACTCGGCGGGAAACAATATGCAAATGAACTTAGAGCCTATACAGCTGCGTGACCGACTAAATTATGTCTTTTGTTTTTAACATTCAATGACAGATGGTTTATTTCATGAATATTGGATTTACATGTTGGGCACATTTCAGAAGTATTCTCACTTCTTGCACATACAAGAGCAGAGTTACTTTGGAGGTAATTTGTCTCTCAATGTGAGCCTCCCCGAGGTTTCTCACTTTTTCCCACTGGGTTTGTGAGTTGTTCTATGCTGATGGAGGAGGTTTCTAAGGACAGTGGTGATGATCCAGGACTTTTGATAACATTCATTATCATTTATGGACACTGGTCATTCGCCGCTTAATGGACCAATGGAAACTGTTTGTTTCTCCGATATGTGTTGGCGAATCAACAACTTTGTTAAGTAATCTAAGATTACTACTATTGTTATTTAGGCCTATACAAAAATACTTTTAATTGAACTGAATTGAACTTATATTCCATCCCATGCTGAAAATCCAATGTCTGTAGAGGTAGAACATGTTTTTACTGATGTAAAAGTGAAACCATTTGCCTGACATCCCCAACAAAACAATATTACGATACGACACATGATAGTGTTGACATAAAGGGATCTTTGTGTGTAAAATTGCTTCTCTTCAAATGTTGAGTGTTTATTGATGTGTAAAGTGTATCCTCGTCATCACCGTGGATGAGTTTTCACATTACTCTCTCGCTCAGACCTCTCTCTTTCAATGTGGACTCCAGTGTGTTTCTCTGTAATTTGTATGGATGGCGCTGAAATCAGTAATTACACCAGGGCCAAAAGTAAAAGGCCCCTGCTCTTTACCGACTCGGAGGCACTTCACTTGTGGAGGAAATCTTCCGCGATCATCCAAAACAATAACCGCAACCAATGCCCACTGCGGGGCCTCGATGGGAGAAAAGAGATGTTCCTAAATGTAGCCTGGTAAAGAAAATACATTCCATCCAGTTTTAAAGTCTGCATTTATATTGACAAGAAGTGAACTGCGAATATGTAGTTTGTATAAGTCACTTTATAATATATAAAAGGCCACATTTCCTCCAATTTGTCCTGTAATCCAAGCTTCAGTACACAGAAAATGTCAATGTGTACCCCCCATCTTTCCCAGCTATTCATGGACAAAACAACTGACTGCGGTTCAAACATCTTGGGTTTATAGATAAAATATTCATAGATGATTAAGATTATTTATTTTGGAAGTGTGAACAATGGCCGTCAAACAATGAGCAAACGCAGACATAACACAAAGGGATCAGGTAATGGCGACTTCAGTTTTGTTGTGACACGGTGGCTGAGTGGATAGCACTCACTTCTCAGCAATAAGGTTCTGGGTTCGAATTCCGTTCGGAACATGGCTTTTCTGAGTGGAGTTTGCATGTTCTCCCCGTGTCTGCGTAGGTTTCCTCCGGGTACGTAAAATTGTAAATATATGTAAAGCATGAAACTCTGTCTTTACAAACTCTTGGCAAACTGTAAGTCCACACCGTCGAACAGTTACTCTTTGATAAAATATGATCAGTTGTAAATGTTACTGCTCTGTTTACTTGATGGACCAAGATATTTTAGATATTCTCTTTACTGTATTTTAAACAACTTCTTCATGAGCCTTTTACCAATTTAAACAACCTCATTTGGCTAACTTCTGATTTCCCAAAGTATCTTAGTCTTCAAACCAGTGCAATTATCTATGTCTGATTAATAACTGAATATGTTTTAGTTTATACTCTCTAAACAAAGAATGCAGAATGTGCCTACTGTATGTGTTCATGTCTCCGGTGTGCTCTCTGGTCGCACGACTCTTACCTGCGGACTCCCGATTTGAGTGGTTTGCAGAACAAAGCTGCATTTGCATGAAGCGCGCAGAGGAGAGCCCGCAGTCCTGGATCAGAGCAGGATTTGGGTCTGAACAAGGGATTTGAGACGAGGACGGACTTCAAAGCGCAGTCGATGAACAGCTTGTACAAAGCCTTTGAAGGAAGTCCCTCTTTAACACCACTGCTCTTTTTTTTTTAAGTCAAAAATCATTCACATTCTCAGCGTTTGATTAAGAGACAAGAGAGGAGATTGGATTTGTTGACCTTGGTTAAAAGTCAAATTACTGTAGATTTGTTCAGCCTGAACTGCAATAACTTCAGGATTATAAATTCAATACTTGATTTACGTATGAATTGTGCGCCAAACTAATGGAAAATCAGCAGTTTGTGGATTGGGTTAGATTCACCAAGATACCAAGATGTCCTTTCAGGTCAGCGGTCGGTGCTCATTGGTGCTTGCCGGAAAATGACCGGCCAAAATTTTGCCGAGGACTATCATTACGGATATTTCTGGTCCACTCCAAAAATGTCCAGTGGGTGTGCAGAAGTGGGGTCCCCATGATGCTTTATGCAATGACAGTAATGTGGAGCGTTCTGAGCAAGAGTGGGACGAGTGTGTTTCACGAAAGTATACAAAGAAAATTGAAGGGTTGATTACATAGACGAGCATCCCGACAAAATCCAACCTTTGTGAGAGCTGTAGGTCCCTGTCAGCTGAGGACGAGCTGTTTTTGTCACATTGAGGATTTATTGTGCAGCAAACAGTAAAGTAGAACAGGTGATCTTTGAGCATGTTCTGACGAAAGGTTTAAGAGAATAGAGATTATGTTAAAACAGACCCGTAAGTAAACATTTTTTTTCAACAGTTTTTAATCTTTATTGGAAGCATCAAGAACAAAAGTGACAAATTGCATTATATATACGGAAACAATGAAAATCAATGTTTACATGAATTTGGTACGGAGGTAATGGTAGGGAGGGGAGGGGGCGTTAATGCATTTTAGGGTCTGTGTTTGTGGGTCACGGTTTTTGCTGGATATTAAGTTAGTTATTGTTGAATGCTGTACATATACTTTAGCACTCAAAGAAGTCTCAAGTGGATCCAACTGCTAATGTTCCTTAAATATTGGCTTTTTTGACGGGGTTCGATTTCTGGCCGAACCTTTGAATTTTTCCCTACTCAATCAAACCCTGTGCTTACACTATGCGCGCTGTGCCTGCCAATGGATCCATGTGTGGCTGCTGCATTCGTCCCGGAAACCGGATTTGTCTGGAAGTTCAGTTTGCGGATGTCAATTAGCGTGAATAAACCAGTAAACAGTTTCGAGAAATGGCAGGAAAAAAGCTCAGAGAAAAAAATTCTTCCAGTAGCCGGCAGCTAGCGTCCAGATGCGTTCAAAGGCACACGGAAATGTGGGAAACGCATAGACAGTTTACCATTTTATTCCGAATAATTATTTCAGATATACAACACAGGGATACACATAAGAGGTGTATTATGATTAAACAAGTAAAGAACAGTGAATCTAATCAAGAATTAAACTGTCTATGTGTTTTCATTTCCTTGTGCCTTTGAACGCATCTGGGCGCACCTGAAACATTAATGGACTGAGGGTGGAGTAGGATTCGGTATTCGGTTTCGGATTCGGCCGAATCTTAACCAGTGGATTCGGTATTTGGCCGAACCCCAAAAATCTGGATTCGGTACATCCCAAAATATAACACAAAAGACTGTGGAATATCAGCAGAAAAAGAGCTGTGTCTCCAGGACATACGAGTCAAGGACCAGTAAGGACCAACCACTACAGTAGAGGAACTTTGGTTTTGTCTTTAGCTCAGAACAAAACAACATCCATCCATCCATCCATTTTCTACCCTTTAATCCATTTCTGGGTCAGGGGGGTGGCAATCAGAGATGCCACCCAAGTCTCATAGCACCAGCCCCTCACTGACCCTCTGCAGGTGGTGAGTCCACAGGAGGATGGCTGCTCTCTGAGTGTGAGCATAGCCTTGATCTTTCAGTGGGGGCTTTGGGCAAAGTGGGGTTAAGTGTCTTGCCCAAGGACACAACGACAGCAG
This sequence comes from Knipowitschia caucasica, assembly GCA_964034765.1. Taxonomy (NCBI): domain Eukaryota; kingdom Metazoa; phylum Chordata; class Actinopteri; order Gobiiformes; family Gobiidae; genus Knipowitschia; species Knipowitschia caucasica. The sequence goes on from OZ035833.1 coordinate 21,759,529, forward strand.
TCATCAGTGGGAGTCGGTGGAGAAGGTGCAGAGGTGGGAATTGAACCCCACGACCTTCTGGGCTTAAGGCCAATGCTCTACCAACTGAGCTACTGTCGACATTCTGTCTTCATCTTGTTAGAAAACACTCTATCTTTTACATTCTGGTAAATGATTGGTTGACTGAGGTTTTTTGTAGAAAATTTTGATCCAAATATGGTAGAGAGGCCAAAAATACAGGCATGTGAAAACTAATGATGGAACCAAACTGTTTTGAGAGCTGGGAGCCATTGGTTCCATCTCATTTTTAATTTGTCGTGGTTTTGAAGTAAGGTACCACATTTTTAAGTCAGAACAAAACTACACAGGCATAATCCAAGTTTAAACAGTGGATCATTTTGCTATAAGAAGGATCTGAATGTGAAGCTTATATTTTTGGAAAAGGTTTCCTTACATGGTGTTTTGTTTGAAGTCTCTCCCTCTCTGCGTCCTTGGTGGAGGACAGTCTTTCCTCTCGTTGCTTCATAATAGACTCTTTTAAGTTAATCTTGGCTTTAGGAGTTCATTTAACCCTGACGCCGCCCTCGGAGCCTTATCATCACTGCAAACCCTTCTCTGCGCTCGGTTCAGAAGAAAACATGACTTTACCGTGACTTCGCCGCACCAGGATCTTTATGGTGCAGATAAAGATCGTGTAGCGTTTAACAGTTTAACAGAGACTATCTGTGCAGTTACACGGATCATGTGAGAGTGATGCATGCTGGGGGAAAATGTCCGCAAGTAATGGCTGGAATGGCCAAGATAAAAAAAGAACACTTCAGTATATAGGCTGTATTGCCCCAAGCAAGTCAATGTGCTTTATTGAAGGGTCCATAAGTCTGTGCTGGAAATGGGGATTACTTCAAATGCCTTGTGTGCCGTGAACAGGCCATAGGGTTTATGAGAAAAATATTGGTGAAAAGAGAAAACTTTCTTGTATAGTATACGTTATTGAGGTCCAGGTTGATACTTTTTGTCTCCTCAGCCTGCAGGTATGACCGATATATTCAGCGGTAGGCAAACTCCAGGCCTTACCACTCCCAGAGCAGTCCTTTTTGTTGGTTTATGTTCCTTTTTGGTCTTCATAACTTTGTGACTTTTTCTGTTTCTTTAATTTATAGTAGTTTATTTGTAGTTTATTTCTATGTCATTATTTTTTATGAAAATATCATTCTTTTTTTTATTCTACAAATTCAAATTCAGCCATTTTTTTATTGCATTCACTAAAGACCTTTTTCAAGATACAATACAATTTATTCAATACAATACAATTTATTCTTGTATAGCCCTGAATCACAACAGAAGTCATCTCAGAGGACTTAACAAAACCATTGAAATCACCAACACAGATCAGAGAATCAACAGTTAAAACACATTCAATCTGGAGAGACCAAGACAGACACGTTAATGCATTTAGAAAGATGTATTGTTTGGCGCATTGACCCCAGCAGTGACACTTGCAGAGGGGAAACAACTGCTGCTGTACATGATCTCAGATCCCCTATAGGGTAAAGCACTGGTGGTGGCTAGAAGCATGGTGTGAATAGGACATAGGCGGAGCTGGAGCCAGAGCAGGAGTTTGAGGAGGTGCTGGGGAGGCGGTGGGTGTCAAGAGCTTCAGGAAGGGCTGGTCAGTAGGAAGTGGCTGCTTTTAAACTGCCAGCTTAGCTGTCAGTGGTCGGCAGGGGGGCTGGCCGAGCTGTGCGATTGGCTGAGGCCCGAGGCTGGCAGAGCTGCGTGAGGTGAGAACTGCGGTATGCAGGTCTTCCCAGTCTGAATTTGCGCTTAAGCTTCATAAAAGACTATAGAACACATTTTGATAAATGTCCATACATGTTGTAGAATGTTAAAGAGTCCTGGATCATCACCACAGTCCTTTTTGTTGGACATTACCTGTCCAACTGACGCTCCTGCATCAACAAGGAAAAACTCATAAGAAAAACCCAGTACTGTAAGATACTGGTCCTGAACTGGTTGTGGTACTGGCTCTGGTTCAGCTTGATTTTCCACAAGAGAAGAGGGAGCTGATTACCATAGCAACACACTGTTTACTGTCAGCAGTTAGCATTAGCTTTTCAAATGTTTTGTTGTTAATATATTTATTCAAAGTGATAAGTAAAGCTATTTCTGGGAGTCCTATTTTACATTGACTCCTAGTGTTAAAAACCAACTGATTTCTGGTAAAAATATACTGTATAACATTGCACTTGAAATTCCCCACTTTTTTCAATCTCAGTGCAGTCAAAACACCTTATACAGTAAAACTACAAATACCTTTTTATAATTTCAACTGAACTAAATTAAATAATGTAATGTAAAACCACATTTGTTTTGGGTTGATTTTTAATTCCCTTTTACCTATTCTTGTGTGATGTAAATTGAAAAGCCACTCCAAGAATCATTGTACAATACTATGGAAAAGCACAAATTGAACAATAAGTAAATGAGAGGCAAATCCAATATTGGACCATAAAGTGCTCCATAGAGACTCCTACTCTCTTTGTGCATTAGCGCTGCTTTGAGGGCCCCTTGTTATTTACTGATTAATCCATCATCAGAGCTTCCCCAGAGCGCTTTACATGCAGCACTCGAACGCCTCGTGGACAATGGCTGCCATTATCCTCTCAGACTGAGTTATGGAAAGGAGAGCGCTTGGATGACGAGGCCGAGAAGCTCATAATGTCGCTGCAGGAAAAACACTTTGGGATGATTGGAGAATGTTGAGAGATCCTGAAGTTCTCTCTTTAGATGGCTAATGCGGTGTCTATCAATCACCCTTCTGTCTGTTCTATGACGGACCCCAGATCACAAGAGCCAGGCCCATGTGAAAACCTTTCTCTCACATGTTTAATTACCATAGTTACCACTAGATGGCAGTGCTGACTCCTATCAAAGTGCATAGAAAGTCAGCTGACATACTGTACAAACACATCCGTTCAATTTCTCAAACATGTAATGAGATAATTGTAGTTGATAGTAGTAGTGTTTAGATAAAGCTTGATTTTGTGAGGTGGCCAGTAGAATTGCTTTAATACAAAAATATTCAATAATGATCCATAAAACAACATGACACGCACGCACAACAAGCATAAACTGCAACGCCATCCATCCAGCAAACAGCCTTACCTTGTCAAGCTGAATCCAAATCAAATCCTGAAGTGAGGGTGTCTACGGAGTCCAGTGAAACCAACACACATTTCTAAATCACTTATAAATATTTTCTCTTCATCTTTATTGAAGGGGCAGTTTACAGAAACATTAAGCTCATAGAGACAGATACATTCCAGACCAGATTATAGCTAGATAGAAAGTTTCCATCTGCAGTCCCTGGTTACAGAGAAATAAATATAAAAATATACCATCAAACACTCACTCACTCACATTTTATTAATTCTGCATCAGTTAATTTTCCGAGCTGTAACTATATCCTGGTCCTTGCGATTCAAAATTGAACCCAGCATAGTTTATCCAGTGCTTTTTCTGTCCGTGTACCTTATCCATCTTCTCTCTTTCTCGACAAAAGAGTGTTGCATTCTGTCATCGTTGCATGTCATTGCTGAGGCGAAAGTATGTTTTCAATCAAGGTTTATTTTGAGTTTGTAGAAAGAGCTGCCATTTTGAGCCGTGCAGACATGTACGGGTCAACACATGGGTCACAGCAACAGTAGTTCCAGCCGTGTGTGATCACTGCATTGTTTGTGCTAGACGGCGCATGCACCGGGGAGGCTGATAGCAAACATATTAGTTTTTTAATTTTTGTTCTGTGTTCCTGCCACCTGCTGCAGCCTGTGAATGTGAGTCCATAACTTTGAATGGAGAGAAAAGGACCCACTCTTCTCTGACAATGTTTGAATCCAGGTTAAAAACTGGGATTTTATATGTTTTGTCTTTCTTTGTACTGTGATTATTCATAATTTTAATGCCTTATGTGCCTGTTTCTATCTTGTTCTGTTCATCTGTATTACTCCAGTCTATAGTCACTTTTAATATTAATCCAATTATGATTTAATTATTATTGAGCTACAAAATTTCACAGATCAGTTAAATACAAATTACACCGGGTATAACGTTGACTAATTTATAGGTATACTGAATTACATGCAGAATTGGTTCTTTATGTACAGTATATAGAAATCTCAGACACACACTGAACATGGTGAAAAACGTAACGGCCTTGGCAGTAAATATGAGTAGAACATATATATGGTCTTACAAAATTGACCATATAAACCTAAACTTCTTCTCATTTGAACGTTTTTGTGGATTCTGCTCTTCAAAGAAAGCAGCTGTGAACTCAGTTGTTCAAATGAAAAATGCAAAGCCCTCCGACTGTCTTGACTCTGCTCTTTCCCGTTGCGAAAGTGAAGAGTGGGACGTTTAACCTGTTTCAATAATAAAAGAGACAAGTCTGTTTTAAATCACGGGGGACCTGCAGCTAAATGCAGCTGGACACAACGACAGGACAAAAAAGATGGAAGCACAGTCTGACGCTGCAGACGACAGACACAGATCTGAGGTTGGAAAACGAGGGAGACGCATCTGCATTCATCAAATCCTGCTTTTGTTCCTCCGCGGTTCAAAGCCGCTCACGTGCACGCTCACCCACGTGCACGCTCACCCACGTGCATGCTTGCAGCCTTCCAAAGCGCCTCAGTCAAGTGGAGCCGAGATTTTCTACAGAGTATTGACATGAGCCTCAGAAATTAACAGGAAGTGGGCAGGAAATTAACCAATGTATTTAAATGAAACAAGAAATGGTGTGGCGATTATTTTGTCTAATGATGTTTGTACTTTGCTGCATTTGTTCAGCATTGGGTGTGAATTATTCAATAGGACTTTATCACCAAACCAGCGATGCAGTGGGGGGTATATTGTTGTTTAGAAATATTCCCTTAAAGATGACAGTCCAACTATTCATACAAAGTTGCATACAACGTTTCAGTTGATCAGGATTAGATTGATGGTATTGAAATAGCACAGACAGGCAGATCTCGGTGAACCATCAAGAGAACCATCAAGGTGTGTTTAAGGGTCGGTTTTGAAAGGGCTTTCTTACAAAATTGATTTATACGTGAGTATTGTGCCTGCATGAGGCTGGTTTCTTTGTAGCAGCTCGATAGTGGGCGAGACCAGACGTCTGTGGTGGCATGCCAAATGTTTTATTTCTTCTTTAAACCCAGATCTTGTAGTTTTGCAACAGTACTTGCAGTGGACACGGTATAACTCCAATTTCACCGGGTTATAATAGACTAAGGTTGATCTTGTTTGCACCCATGTTTTGCAAAGTAACTTGCTGTGGACAAAACTAAAATTCCACATGGTCACGGACACAGATTATTTGTGCCATAAAAAAATGTATTTGGCACTTTAAAAAAAAAACTGTTTACAAAGCGCTGTGCTGTCAATAAAACAGTCAGATCAAAAAAGAAATACAGCAGAATAAAGCAGAGAGACAACAAAAAAGACAAAGATCCTCAGCGTTCCAGAGATGATGAAAAAGTTTAGAAATGTAGCTTGGAGCCAGACAAGTTTTAAAAGTAATCAGTAAAATCTTGAAGTCAATTCTAAAAGACACAGGGAGTCAGTGGAGGGACGCTAAAACAGGGGTGATGTGCTTCCTTCTGTTAAAACCCGTGAGAGGTATGGCTGTTGCGTTCTGAACCAGTCTGAGGCGGGAGAGGAATTTTGCGTCGAGACCAGAGAGAAGGAAGTCGGGACACCATCTGACACCTTGACACCACCCAAGTCTGGTTTAATGATGGTTGATAGATCTACAGTGTCTATACTTATACACCATTTCATACATTTACATATAGTCCAATTAAAGCCTGACTGAGTAATAGTTGGAAAAGACACTGTTTCTCTTGTTCATCCCACATACGTCCTCATTGTAAAACTCGGCTCCACCCTGTAACAGCACTGACATTTTCCCTCATATTTTCCACTTGTTTTCTGGCTCCTTTATAAATGCCCACAGCCGCTGCCTGACACATCACCACAGATGGAAAAAACACTCCCACTGCTGCTGTAAAACCATCAGGCCCCACCCCTGGGACCACAAGGCCACGCCCACAATCCTCTGAACCCACAGCACAGTACTGAAGGACAGCTGTGAGTGAGTGATGTAGCGTGAGAGAATGTCAACATTTTCTTGTAAAAAGAGCAAATCATTTCAGAGGCATACCATATATTGTCGAAAATGCATATCTATACATCCATCCATCCATCCATTTTCTACCCTTTAATCCATTTCTGGGTCAGGGGGGTGACAGTCAGAGATGCCACCCAAGTCTCACAGCACCAGCCCCTCACTGACCCTCTGCAGGTGGTGAGTCCACAGGAGGACGGCCGCTCTCTGAGTGTGAGCTTAGCCTTGATCTTTCAGTGGGGGCTTTGGGCAAAGTGGGGTTAAGTGTCTTGCCCAAGGACACAACGACAGCAGTCATCAGTGGGAGTCGGTGGAGAAGGTGCAGCGGTGGGGGCTTTAGAGCTATCACAATAATTACCTTTTTATTACTATTATCATTATTACTATTTATTATTATCATTATTACTATTTATTATCATTATTATTATTATTATTATTATTATTATTATTATTATTATTATTATTATTATCATTATTAATATTATTATGATCATTATTATTATCATATTTTTGCTTTATTTAACTAAGAAATGCATTTACATTACAGTAAAATGACTGAGGGAGTTTAAAATTCAATGTCAATAAACAATAAAAATTTACTGACTGTTTGAAAATTGTTTGCATGATCACATAATCACAAACTAGCAGCCCATTGTATAGATGTTACAATAATCTAGCAGATTATGAAAACTATTTTTTTAAACCGAAAAGGACATGTTTGAAGACAGTTCAATCAAAATATGTAAAAAGAAAGGCCTAAAAGGATAATATTACAAGCTGATAAATTGATCAACCCGATTTGATAATGGTGTTTTAACGAAAACTGTCAAGTCTGGTTTTAACATGTAACATTTCTCCAAAAGTATCAATACCCTCATTTGACATTTTCACAATGTTGACAGTGCAATAGTATGAGTGAACATTGAAAGAAGTCTTTGACGTCATTTTTACAAGTTAGTAATTTGGTTTTAGAATTGCAACATAGACATAAGTGCACATACCATTGTTCTTTTATTCCATTGCATTATCTTCAATTATATCACTCGTCGTTTTATTATGATGTTTTATTATGTGTGTTCAAAGAGCCATTTGTTAAACATACTTTTTAATTTTTTCACATGACGGTTGGCATGACAGATTTAATGCAGGTGAATACTCAACCATCTCAAATCTGCCTTTCATGGGAAAAATTCTTGAAAAAGTTGCCTACCAACAACTTACTGAATTTTTAATATCTAATGACTCATTTGACATGTTTCAGTCTGGCTTTAGACCACACCACAGTACTGAGACCGCTCTAGTCAAGGTAACAAATGATATTCGGCTTAACACTGATGCAGGAAAAGTCTCTGTTTTAGTCATGTTAGATCTGAGTGCCGCTTTCGACACCGTTGACCATGAGATTCTCATGCAGAGACTGGAGGACTGGGTTGGTGTTGCTGGTACCGCCCTAAGCTGGTTTAGGTCCTATCTAGAAGAAAGGAAGTATTGTGTGGAGATTGGAAACTATGTCTCAGATAATATGGCCCTGACCTGCGGAGTGCCACAGGGGTCGATTCTGGGACCTCTCCTGTTCAATATTTACATGCTGCCATTAGGTCAGTTAATTCAAAGTATGAAAGTGTCCTACCACAATTACGCTGATGACACTCAGATCTATGTCTCACTGACTGCAGGAGAGCATGGGCCGGTGGACTCACTCCTTCGCTGTATCCAGCGGATCAGTGAGTGGATGCAATGCAATTTTCTCCAGCTAAATGCGGACAAAACCGAAATGATTGTCTTTGGTCCCGAGAAACAAAGAGAGACCGTCATTTGTCACCTTCAGTCTCTCTCCCTAAGGCCCTTAAATAAGGTCAGAAATCTGGGAGTAATAATGGACTCTGACTTAAACTTCAATAGCCACATTGGATCGCTAACATCAGCAGCTTTTTATCATCTGAAAAATATTGCCAAAATTAAAAATATTGTGTCCAGGGCAGACTTGGAGATTCTTATCCATTCTTTTGTTTCCAGTAGGCTGGATTACTGCAATGGCCTGCTCACAGGTATCTCCAAACATGCAGTAAGACAGTTGCAGTATATTCAAAATGCTGCAGCCCGAGTCCTGACTAGAACCAGGAAGTACGACCACATTAGTCCGGTCCTCAGGTCTCTGCACTGGCTTCCCGTGGCCCAGAGAATAGACTTTAAAGCAGCTCTCCTGGTGTACAAGTCTCTCCATGGCCTTGCACCAAAGTACATCCATGATATGCTAGTCCCATATGAACCAGCCCGGACTCTGAGGAGCGCAGGGACGGGACTCCTGTTAGTGCCCAGAGTCAGGACTAGACAGGGTGAGGCTGCTTTTCAGATTTATGCAGCTGGAGTCTGGAACGGTCTTCCTGAGGATGTGAGACTGGCTGCCTCTCTGTCAATGTTCAAATCCATGTTAAAGACTTTTCTTTTTTCCCGTGCATACAACTAGAGAATTTTATCTTTTTAACACACCTTGTTATTTATTGTTGTAACTTTTTGTGTTTTTAACTATTTTATTGTTTTTAATTACTTGTGTGATTTTTATGTTTTTAAATTACTTATGTGATTTTAATGCTTTTTAATTACATATGTGTTTTTAATTGTATTTTAATGGTGATGATTTGTGCATTGTGTGGTGTGGACTGTGAGGCGCTTTGTGTTGCCCTGTGCAGGAAAAGCGCCCTATAAATAAAGATTGATTGATTGATTGATTGATATACTCTAACATGTAGTAATAGCAGTAGTTCATTTGAGCAGTTTTACAATGTATCTTTACAGGTACAAATAACTTCAAGAAACAAAGCTCAAAAGTAGAAGGCCATGGCAAAAAGCTTAAAGGTGGCTTCCCAATTATCAATACTACATTTAAGCGATTGCAAAGAAATTCAGATTTTCAACAGTGAATGGTTTAATAGCGATCAAAACAGCTCTTAACAGTGGATCTATGTATAATCTGTTAAATAATTTGTCTTTGCACGTTTATAATAAATGCTTCAAATTACTGCCGTCTTGAAGCACTTAACACAACGTTCTTTCAAGTTTCATATATGGACCACTTTGTTCAAGGACTTGACAGAACATTGTCTGTCATAGAGTACCGCTCATACACTGGTAATAGCTCCTTCACTGCAGCTGACTTGTGCATTGTGCTAAAAGTAGGAGGAAGTCGAGGGTCACAAGAGAGAGACCAAATGGGGCGGGGTCTAGAAGCAGGGTAGGCGGAGCTAGGAGTCTGCGTGTTGTTGGAAAAGTTGACAGTTCCACAGCTTGCAGCCCGATAGAGTCGACAGTCAGAGGGGGACCTGAAGGACCACACTCAAAATCAAGAGTTAAATCTTCAAGAAATAACTTACCTAAGCTCACCTCAAGCAAAGAGGAACTAAAGGATATTTGCGGAAGGAGCAAGAAGAGAAGAGCCAAAATGGTAAGTTTATGAGATCGGCCATGTTTGGAAACTGAGAGGAGGGGGCGGGGCGTGGGACCAGCCTCAGCAGCTGCTAAAGTCGTGCAGATGTGGAGGACGAATGCTCTGTCAAGGTGGAGCGTAGAAAGTTAAAATATGTAGAGGCAAATATGGAAGAGCTTGCTTTGAAGTTGGAAGTGGGAGGTTTGGAATTTAGCAACTGTGTGGGTTTTTAAGTCCCACAAAAAATGTTGCTTGATGTTATTCAAACTTCATTCATTGTTGCACTAAAGAATATGCAGTGAGAAAATATTAATTGTGATTGTGATATGGATGAATTACCAGGTGCGAGTCAGTAATCTTGACTTGTACAGTATATACACAACCATTTTAACGCCTGGAAGTATTTTTGTATTCCTGTTTTGTGTTTGTAGTTGTAGTCACTAGAATGCTCTTGTTTGGTTCAGCACTTTAAGTTTCCTTGTGTATGAATTGTGCAAATAAACTCACCTTGCCGATAATTATTGTGTGGTAGTAGCTACACTGCAATAACCGGTCGTTCTATAATGATGTATGAATGAAAATGAGGGTTTTTTCAGTCAGAAGAAGTTTTGTATCTAGATTTGTTTTGTGTAATTGAGTAAATATTATCTATATGTATTTAACTGTATACCAAATTTGAGAAGTATGCTGTATACGTCTGGTCAATAATACATATGAGTAAGTTAATTATTGCGGCTGCTTTCAAAATCTTTACATTTCGATTTTCAACTTGGTTTGGAAACGATGCAATTTTCTTCTTGAACAAGTCAATATTAAAAATCGTATATTTGAAAGGGTCAGACATAGCAACATGCCACGTTGATAAAGCAGTAATCTCATATTCAACTTTTTTCCCTGAAATGTACCAGATTACAGCAATATATTTCCCATCTAGAGTGCATTGAAAACCGCAAGTGAGTTATAAGTCAAATCTGCGCAGAGGAGAGCTGACTCAATATAAGAATTCAGAATGAAAACATTTCTCAAAACAGTTTGGTTCTGTCACTAAGATAAGTTATTGATCACACACAGGATAAATTTATATGCATGTATTTTTGGCTTCTGTCACATCTTTAGTGTATTCAGACAGAAAAGTGTGAAAGAGAGAACCACCCTCACTTAGCTCTCAGCCCAAAGTGTCAAATAGTGGCTCACAGGGACACTTTTGGAGAAGTATGCAAAAGAGAATGTGTATTTTTATAAGATTGAGTCAAAAAAGTTAGGTACCCATCTTCAAATGTATACATTATACATTTCTTCTGAATTGACTGGTATTGTTCTTTGTTCTACTCGTCTCTTTCCTCTAGAGTTGTAAATGTGTTTTGAGGGGGGAAGGAAGAGGAGAGCCATGACATCACTTCCTGTCTCGGTTGCTCCCGTTTTGGCCCATTTGGTTTGGATTACCTCATTCCTCCAGAGTTGGCTACTATAAATACCACACTTCAGAGAGCTGCGCTTGGACAGACTATGTGCGGGTCTGGGGTCCTCAGCTGTGGGAGGAGGCGTCTGGGGAGAGTTAAGGGGAGAGTAAACAGCCAAAAGTGTGTTTCTGTGGTTAAAGTATTGACTGAGGTGTCTCATGTTGACTCGTTTTTAACTAGAAGAGCAAATACTATTGAAAAGGGTTTGAAGTGGCTAATGTTTAAATCCATGTAATAAAAAGCAGAACAGAGATGTCTCAGAGGGCCACCGTAGTTAACCAGGCTTGTCCAGGCTCCGACAACCCGGATAGTAAAACTGTTTTGACTGAGCTTTATAATTAGCTATGACAAAGCTGAAGTGTCAACCATGTCACCAGCTACATTAGCACCATTTGTTTTGGACAGTGTTGTGCCAAAATGTGTTGCGTTTCAAAAGAGAAAACAGATTTCACTCAGTTTTCAATGGAAAACAAATTGTCTGCCATTTATGACACATAATGTGAACTAATTCACGTTCAAGTTCTTTATCAAAAAATGTGTTGGGTTCAGTTCAACGTTCACGAAAAAATGAGCGTGTTCAATGAACTCGTTCACGCACAACACTGGTTTTGGACACCGTTGGAGTTCAATCATTTTATATATGTATAAAATGGTTGAACTACAACGGTTCTGAGCTTTACAGAGAGGTATAGTTGGCTGGATGACACTGTGAACCTGTGTTTATGATCTCAAGGACTACTTTAAGAAGGCAGAGGGCCAAATAAAATCGAAGAGGGCCAGAATTGGCCCCTGGGCAAAAGTTTGGACATTAGTTTGGACATTAGTTTGGGCATCCCTGCCTTATAACATCCAAAAAATATTGTTATTTGTATGGGCCGATATAACATAATGTTAAAGTAACTTTTCATAAACATATCTTAATGATCGCCAAAAGTCAAGCAATCATGAATCAAGATGCTTATTTCAGAACAAACAAAATAAAAAAACAATTCAGTAGTGTTCTGAAAAGAGAGGGGGAGGTTCTAAACTTACAACCCCCCCCACAACATTATTTGGAAAACAACAGAGTGTTGGAAAAGGAACCACTCTGGTCTTAAAAACAGAATGATTGAACCAATAGTTTTCATGTCCCCAAACCAAAACTATTCAATTACACCAGAGAAAGTTGCTTTTCTTCTATGTCTGAGACTTTTGGTTCTTAAGGAGGTAGAGACTCGGTGCCACAGTGACTGCAGTTTGTTGATGTGAGAGTGGGCTTCACCTGTTGCACTCTTCAGCTGTCACTGAGACCACTGCCCACTGCTCCTCACTCAGTCACTCTCTGGTTATTATTAGAGCGGCTTTGGGCTCAGAATAGTAACGTCTGTCTGTGTCTCCAACTGCCCTTTTCTCCTGTTACTGAAAAGAGGCACACAAATTAAAGCTGGGGTATCTAACTTCACTGTTTCATGAATAATAATAATTTCCCCACAGAGATAGTGAACAAAAGAGTTCTGTCTGCATCTGAGCCAATATTTGATTATTTGGGCATTAAAGATGAGTGAGGATAACCCTCTCTGTTTTAACTTATGGATCTAAAGATGTCACAGAGACCAAAAATTCATAGTGCATACATTTTTTGAGGTCGGAAAGTTGGTTACCCCAGGTTCAATAGGTGCATGACTGTAATGCAGTCATGGTCAATGTATTTCAAATGTAGCCCAAAAAAAAAAGCAGCATATATCATATTATTCCGGTTTGGTAATGTTTTAGTGTTTAAATTCTACAATGGATTCACTTTTGTCTCCTATAATTATTCAGAAAACTTATTTTAACCGCTGAAAGTATAGTGTCATACAAAGCCTTGAAAATTGAGCTAAACATTGTTTATTTTTTACTTCAGACTCAACTTCAATTGATCCATAATTTAAACATAGATTTCATGAACCAATCAGTTGTTTCAAGTTCTACAGTTGATGAAGTCTTTCTGCCCAGTGTGCCCAACTCTATGTCTCCATCCAAAATTGGCAACAACAAAAAAAGAAAACATTTGAATGATTTGACACAAGTTCCGACACATGGCATCATAGCAGACCATCTTTTTTGTATGAATTAATAATAGTCACTTTCCCACATTGTGAAAGTTTTCTATTGTTATCCCCGTTCCAAGAAGTTTAACATTAAGGTCAAGGTCAATTGAAAGAAACTTTAAATCATCCAATCACACTCATTTTATATAAAAAAAGAGAATATATATATAATCAGAGCAAAAGGTGATGAAGAACCTAGAATATAAGACATATTTTCAGTTTTTTTTGTACGTACATAATTCCACATTAGTTAATTATTCATTGTTTTGATGCCTTCAGTGTGAATCTACAATTTTCATAAATATGAAAATAAAAAAACTGTGTCCAAACTTTTGGTCTGTACTGTATATTAATATGTGTGTGTATACTTTATATTATGTATTATGTCTATGTAGAAAGACAACAAGAACTAATCTAAGTAATCCAATGTAGGAACAAAAGGTGGGATCACATAAGTCTTCTTCTTCCCACTCCTTTTTGAGCCAAAAATACACATGTTGTACAGATCCTCCCTGTACCTCTTTGTTTTGTTTTTTCCTTCATTTGTTACCCATGTGGGTGGCACGGTGGCTGAGTGGATAGCACTCTCGCTTCTCAGCAAGAAAGTCCTGGGTTCAAATCCCGGTCGGAACAGGGCCTTTCTGAGTGGAGTACCACTACCACTAAAAACATGCACACTCATATGTAAATGAGAGAGTGAATGGATGGTGTTGATTTGGGGCTGATGCGCCCGTGTGTTCGGCGACTCGCTTCCGTCATCACCGTGTATGGAATAATTGGAACAATATCTGAACTCTGAACATTGTACAGTGCTTTGGGTGACCTTGGTCTGTAAAATGCGCTATATACATAAACATTACATTACATGTGTGGGTACAGTGATTTCTGTATCGTGCATAATGTTATCATTTTGTTTTGTTTGGCTCAAATTAAAGTATTCAATCAAATATCAATATCAATAAAGACCAATGCCAGGGGGTCCAATAATTCAAGCATTAATTTCAACTAGTCAATAATGGGAAAACTTTATAATCTAAACTACTTCCGCAGCAATCACATAAAAAAGTAATTACTGTTCGCTGGTCAATCATCATCTCTGTGGGCGAAAACACAACCAGACTGTATTGATTTGTGGACTTCACCTACTGCTTTGGTTAGAAAATCCGATCATGTTTTTTTGTTGGTTTTTTTCTAACAAAACCTGGTGCTTCTATACACTTGCAAATTATGCCAAAACGTCCACATTCTTGAGAAAAGCAAAGAAATGTTGTTATGGAAGTTTTCTTTTGGCGCGGACTCAATATCACAGCTTGCTTTGGTAATTGCTCCGTCACATGCCTTTGCTGCCAAATAGTGTTGCTTGTATAAAAGTTTAAAATATTTTGGTTTCCATGTCAATTTATTCGCTGATATGGATTTTTGGACATCAAACTGGAACCAAAATATCTTCTATATTTTTTGCTTGAGTAGATACAAGAGCTGGGGGTATTTTTCCTCATATGTCATTTGAAAAGAAAGCAACAATTGTATTCATTTTTTGTGGGTTTGTTGTGGCTTTTCCGTGTTTTCGACCTGTTTTCAAACCATTAATTAATTGGAAAAATACACACCGGCACTTGCATTGAATCTTACTGAACTGCTCCCCAGAGTAACAGCTGTAAAGAGTAAAAGTGGATTATAATAATGGATTTCCAATGTAACACAAAGGAGAAGAACAATAATGTCCGACTTCATTCATCATCTGTACTTTTTATTTAATGGACAATTATCTCCTTTCATTGTGAACTTTAAAATCCATTGTCCATTCGTAATGTATTTTCCTCTCTCTAAACTGAATGTAGTGTCTGTCTCTGTGGATTGGAATTTTGAGGGGCCACTTCTTCATCTTCAAAAATACTTAAGAAATAGCCGATTAGTCTGGCCTGTTCAAACTACAAATACAGCCAAAAAGAAGATAATTGCAATATTGGTTCCAAAGAGGACGTACATAGTCAATTCATTTGCAGAGCTATTCTTGGTTGATCAATTATTTTTAGAGGTGCATGTTATTCATCATTTATCCATCCAGGTGCTAATTAAGCTAAAGCACATGAATTCGAACCACTGGAGAAGAAAATGTGTATTTTAAAGCATCCCACTAGTTTCCAGCTCTTACTCATTCTTAACCAGAGCTTTTTTGGATGAAAATATTAACCAATAAGCTATCATTCTAAAGTGTCTCTGAACACAAACTGGACAAAATGAATAATTTCTGCCAGCTATGAACCAGATAACTCTAAACCCTTGCCTCTACCCACCCCTGGTCTCTCTGTAGGCAGCAATAATTGCTCATGGAGAAGATAGGAACCGTAGTCAATTCGCTACTACCTTAAATAGCGACCTAACAGATCTCATGATGGGTCTCGTCTGAATTGTAAACACCATCCATAAGATGAGGGAACCTTTTAGGAGATTTAGTAATGGAAGTATGGATTCATTTTAATAGATGGACTGAAGCATTTACCTCTGAAATGTAAGTTCAGACTGGTATTCTATGTCGTTTTGCGGACACTGTCACCCATCTTCACTCCAGTCCCTTGCTTCATCTAACAGCTCCTGCTTGTGCTGAAACCCTCCTCCTCCTCATCACCCTTAAAACAGTAGGACTTTTCTCCATGTTATAAATTCATCACTTCAGCTTCCACCTCCAGGGTAGGCAATTTATCTTCGTAGTCACTGTTTGAATTCCTACCTATATATGGCATGCATTAATTCTATGTTTTTTTCTGTTAAAACCCAGCATATGTTAATAAATATAATTTGTTATTTGTTAATTTGTTATAATGTCCCCAATGTCTGTCAACTCCTATATCCTACAAATCCAATAAAATCCATCAAAAATGACATTGAATTTATATTCATTAACAATAGCAAAAGTATTTTAAAAAGATATGCCTGCACAAGAATTGCACATCTAAATTCTAAGTTTACTTTTCTTGTGGGTAATACATCGGCATATTCTATACTTTTTCTTCATCCTTCCCAATTTCTACCCTCATTTCTCCATTGTTTTATCTTTGACATTTGTTTATTTTCAGAGTCTCTATTGCCTTCCTGTCGGCGTACAGCATGACCGATCGTCTCTAAGCATGAAAATTGTTGTGCTTAATAGTGGCATTCTCTCAAACAACAACAGTGCCAGGAATACAAATGAGAGTCAATGTGAATCGGAGGAGATGGACTGAAATAATGGAAATACAGAGGAACGTGGCTCAGAATAATTTGTCTCTGCTTCGAACACTGCTGGTGCAAAGAGCAAAACATGTTAAGAATTTGCAGCTCAAAAAGGCCCAAACTTGTGGAGCGGTTATGAGATCCGCAAAGGCTCAAGTCTTGTTATTTCTGGTATTCCTTATGTTTTTGTCCTGGTGACATTTTATGCAAAAATCTACTTTTAACAACTTATATTTTGTTTTGAATGATAAACTTGACTAATGCATGTTTGAGAATTCTTCATTATCTGACACCGTGCCATTGCTGCTCACTGTTCTTTATTTGCCTTTTAATTAGGGCCGGGACTTTAACGCGTTAATTAAGATGAATTAATTACACAAAAATTAGCGGGTTAAAAAAAATGACGCCTTTTAATCGTATATATTTTTGCACCGCGGAACGTTCTTCAGTGGATGAGTTTCAGACAGACCGATTGTACTGGAGCACCAACTGGAGCTCCGTGACTTGTTTTGTTCAAAAGTACATCACAAGCATAGACCAACTTTAGCAATGTCTAAATCCCAGTGAGTTAGAGACGGGAATGAGCGCTTCTGTGTGTGAGGAGGAGGAGCAGCTACTCCTGTGTGTGAGCGGAGAAAGAGGAGGAGGAGGAGGAGCGAGACACAGGTGTGTGAGCTGCTATTGCTGATGTTTAGTCCAAATATACTCATAAAAAACGTATTATAAAAGTTTTAGCAAACAGGGCATGCCCAGCTTTAGTGCTCACTGCGAGTGCAGAGGATTTTGGGCATAAAAAGCGTATGTTGTTGTCAGAGTCTGTGGAGGCGATGACAGATACGTCATTTGATGGAAAGAAGTCCGTCTGATCTCCTTATCATCCAAAATGAACATGTGTTGCTTAAGCTTATGTATTCAGTCATTATTCAATGGTAAACTAAAAATCCATGCGAAAAAAATTACTTCTCACTGTTCTCAGGTCAAATATTTATTTGCGATTAAAATGCAATTAATTATTTACAAAGCCTCTAATTAATTAGATTAATTGTTTTAATCGAGTCCCAGCCCTAATTTTAATATTTACATAAAACACCATGATCCAATGCTAGATAATTTGTGCCAAGATGTCAGCACGCCATGATTGAGCAGTCATGTGCCCCCACTGAGAAACAAAACACTGACTGATCCTTAGTGCAGAATATTATTTTATATTTCTTTAGTACACTGTGTTTTATTAATGTTACATCTAATCGCTTTACTCTCTTCATCAGCCCCAATTCAGAAAGATGTAATGGACAATATAATGATAAGACATCTGTCCGTGTTACCATGAGATCCTATAACGGAGACGAGAGGACTTGGTGGGTGTCACTGGCACCGCGCTAAATTGGTTCAAACATGTTCAGAACATTGCACTGTCATTGATGATGGACAAAAGTTTTCATGACCTGAGTCCAGCATCTGTCTCCTGAGGCAGTGCTCCTCATCTCTGTTGATGCAGCAGCTTTAACCCAAAGTGATCATGGGCCTCTTGGCTGCATCTCTGATCAGTCTTCTCCTTGTTTGAGATGAAAGTTTGGAGGGACGGCCGGGTCTTGGTAGATTTGCAGTGGTCTGATACTCCTTCCATTTCAATATAATTGCTTGCACAGTGCTCCTTGAGATGTTTAAAGCTTGGGAAATCTTTTTGTATCCAAATCCGGCTTTAAACTTCTCCACAACAGAATCTGGGACCTGCCTGGTGTGTTCCTTTGTCTTCATGGTTCTCTCTGCGCTTTAAACAGAACCCTGAGACTATCAAAGAGCAGGTGCATTTATACGGAGACTTGATTACACACAGGTGCATTCTATTTATCATCATCAGTCATTTAGGACAACATTGGATCATTCAAAGATCCTCACTGAACTTCTGGACTGAGTTTGCTCCACTGAAAGTAAAGGGGCCGAATAATATTGCACGCCCCACTTTTCAGTTTTTTATTTGTTAAAAAAGTTTAAATTATCCAATACATTTTGTTCCACTTCACGATTGTGTCCCACTTGTTGTTGATTCATGACAAAAAATTTAAATTTTATATCTTTATGTTTGAAGCCTGAAATGTGGCGAAATGTTGAAAGGTTCAAGGGGGCCGAATACTTTCGCAAGGCACTGTATATGTTAGCATCTGTACATGTTAGCAGCAGTATGTTTTTTTTAGAGCTTACTCCGCACTCCATGGGTGGAAATTTGGAAAGAGCCAATCAGGAGGCTTTCAACCGGACTTCTGCTTGCATTATTCTCTATCCAAAGCCACTTCTGGGGATAGAATCCTGGTTTGTCTGTGATTACCAGTCATTTTTTGATAACTATGTAATACGAATAAAAATACGAGTTGGAGAGTAAAGCTGTTTTGTTTTATTCGGCGTCCCCTGTATCCGTTGCCGATTCAGGGTCGCAGCATCTAAGCAGAGATCCCCATCAGGGGAAATCTAAAGGCGTTCCCAGGCCAACTGAGAAACAGCCCCTCCAGAGTGTCCTGGGTCTCCTTCAGGAAGGGCATGCCTGTAATACCTCTCCAGAGAGGTCCTTGCTGTCTTTTATAAAAGTATTTTACATCTTCATCAACCAAGTCCTAATGGAAGGACAACCATATACTTTATTGTTTTTGCTAATTCAATGCAATATATGCTTTGTTTCTATGCCACGTATGACAGCCTGTAGACCAGTATTCCTGACCAAGCAGAGCCTCAACATCGGGAGCTGGATCCCATGATGCTACACTTTAGTGACCATTGCTCCTGACTGGTTGTTCTCATGGCTTTCAAGGATGGGTCAAATGCAGAGGACAAAATTTCCTATGGGGACAATAAAGTAACTTTTGGGTGTTGTGGTAAAAGGCCCATTAGAATTCACCTCCCTCTTCTTTATACTTTGAGCACATTCACATCGACACATTCACTAAACGGATTGTGTGGTCAAACTAATGAGAAGTAATCGTAGCAAAAGTGCCAATCAGATTTTTTCCATTTAATTGTCTTGATTCTTGCACCATGTTTGATGTTTTTTCCTCAAATTCTGTCAGATGAAATATTTTTTGTGAGCAAAACTCTCTGACTCCAAAAAGCACTTTTTTGCCGCGTTGGGTCTATTATTTTTGATGCACGCTGATACGACATCAACTCTGTCTGAGACCAGTGGGAGTCTACTCATCTTTCTCACCGCTGTAAAAGCAGAAAACTCTTAAAACAAAAGTATCCACAACAAACTTCTGTTACAAAGTATATTATTAAAAATATAAAAAATGATTTATTTAAGAAAAATGCCCCGAAGACGCCTGTGCATCACTCTCTGCACCCTGCTGGGTGCACAGCTTAGCAGAAAACTTCAAAAGTGGGTGTTGATTTTAGCTATCATTGTTTAGAAATATTTTTATATACACAGGTTTTGTGACGGTAGAGCCATCTGGTTAAATAACGAAATTTTCACATCAAAGATTCCCCAAATGATTTTTTTTTTCAACAGCAGAATATGTTGGCTGGGAGACAGAGTTGTGTGTGGGATCTGAACTGATCAAAGTCAGTCCTGAAGGAAACAAGCTGCAAGATGTTTTGAACATACAAAAAGTCTTCATAGAAGAAACATGTATGAACAAAAGACAAACTAACATTACAATTTCATAAAGCAGTTGAAATATTGACTATTGAAATATTGTAGACTGAATGCAATGTCATAGTTCAGAAATACTATTGCTAAAAGATGTGTTATGTGTACCACGGGCGGAACAAATCAATGTTTTCTGCATGTCAAAAAGTTGAGATTTTAGCAAAATAATCCTTTAGCCCTGGAGTCAAAACTTCTCAAACTGCAGCGTGAACTTGCTCCATCGAGTCTGCCAATACTGAATATTGTTTAGTTGCGTCGCACTCTTCTGCCACTGCTGCTGCTGGGTCTTTTAAAAGCATCACATATAACTCAAGTTAATGATTGCTTTCACAACACAATAAACGTTATACAACACCAAGGCCTAGCTTAAACAATGTCATTCTACCCTCATATAAACAGAACCAGCCCTGAACAAAAAAGCTCCTTTTCCTTTGGGGAGGACTAAAGCCTCACAGGGACGGCTTTCACTATGCTGAGAATCGACCGTCGACCAACTGTACATAACATACACACAGTCACGGACACAAAAGAACTCGTCAATATCAAAGTCAATAATCACTTTAACTGTATGGGACTCTTGAGTGTAGAACAGATGAATGGACTTGCACATGATAACTTGGCATCTGTCGGTTTTATAGGTGCTCTATAGAACTAGCTATTCTGTTGACAATGGAAGTGCCTGTGGATGTCGCCAGATTGATCTTGGTTGTATTCTTTTTTTTTGTTATAGAGCTGCCACATAAAACACATCAAAACAAAGCAAAACAAGGAGCAGCAGTTTGCATTTGTTGGTCATGAACCGTTTTACACGAATAACACACTGTTTAAGTGCTGAGACATTTCTTTATGGAAGAGTATTCAGAAGGTACTTTTATACTTCTGAAAACATGTAGCACTATCTAACTGCAACAGTATAATATACATCTAAATTAGTGAGACTGTTAAGACATTGTTTTTATCATTGTTTTGTATTTTCATAGTGTAATAATGGAATGGAGTGGAAAAAAGTTATGGAAGTGTATTTCAAAGTCTGCAAGAGTAATATATTGAAAACACACACGTTTGTCATTGTGTGTGTGTGTGTGTGTGTGTGTGTGTGTGTGTGTGCGTGTGCGTGTGCGTGTGCGTGTGCGTGTGCGTGCGTGCGTGCGTGCGTGCGTGCGTGTGTGCGTGCGTGCGTGCGTGCGTGCATGCGTGTGTGCGCGCGCTCCTTCTTCGACTATACCAACTCGTAATATCAGGCTCTGTGTCTTTCATTGTACTATATTTTAATTAAATTCATTACTATGTACTGGTTTTGTACTGATTATGATACCATTATGCAAAAAGCATAGATATTTATAGGCGTAGATATTGGTTTTAAAC
Source organism: Knipowitschia caucasica (assembly GCA_964034765.1). NCBI lineage: Eukaryota > Metazoa > Chordata > Actinopteri > Gobiiformes > Gobiidae > Knipowitschia > Knipowitschia caucasica. The sequence goes on from OZ035833.1 coordinate 21,780,866, forward strand.
ACTTGTCACAATATCCTGTATGTTCTGAGAGACGTGTTCTAATAAGTTTCAAAGAGTTCACTATTTTGCAAAAATAAATTATAAAGTACAGGATTGTTTCTACTGTTTGGGGCAAAAAAAAAGGGGGAGGAAAGACCGCAAAGACAATATGGATGTAAAATACAGGAGCAATGGTCAAAGAAAAGAACTGAGGAATAAACACCATGGACTGACAACACAGGTGAAGACAATCAGCCAAACAGAACAGGAAGTAATTCTCGAAAAGACACAATTATACAAAATAAAAAAGGAACTAAAAATGACAAAGCTCAAACTCCACCACGTTATATGCAACTATAATAAGATTCATGAATACCGTAGAAGTGTTTGGAGCAAGAGATTGTAAATTCAGCAGGATTACCCGTGGGAGGAGGGGAGGTCAAATGTGTCAAAAAGAGGGGCAAGGAGTGATTTAATACACTTTAGACACAATCATACCATGTTAGTTATAATTGCTATCCAAGGTTGGAAAGAGGTCTTGTGGATTATATTTTACACGTCTCTTTTGACCTCTTTTTTCCACTTCAGTTGTTGTTCCTCCACACCTCACAACCAGCTGCTTGCACTCAAGCTGTTGATGCTGGCGGCCATTTTGTTAGCCTACACATTAGCGATGCTGCGCTAATGGCACTCACTGGCACTGATTCTGATCTGGTCCTGTTCCATGCGCTAATACACCGCTAACAGCAAACGGCTCTACATCTTCATTTGTGGAGATAGAAACCATTTTGGTCCAATTTTTCTCCAATTAGATTGTTGCTTTTGTTCCTTGGAAAATTGTCATTTGTCTATAGCTAATTGGTGTGACTACATATGCAAGGAATCAAATCAAAATCTATATCCAGTAATGCGTTTCTTCTGTGGTGAGGAACACATACTGGATTAATGGACAACGCTATCCCACTAACTCCAGAAAGCCAATAGGGAAGTGCTCATGGACAAAGTTTTTTTTGGCCTCCACTCACTTACGCTGAAGAGTAAATTTATTTAGCTTTGTAACTGTTTGTGTCTGCACTCACTATTCTTGTCTTATAAATCCGTGGTTCAAAGATCTTCATAATCTTTATGCCTTTTAAAATGATTGAACTTTGTAAATTCAGTGGGGAATTGACCAATCAGGAGCCCTCTGTCCCCAAATTTGGCCTCTGCCAGCGAATGACGCAAGCTCGAGCAGACCTGCGTCACTCTGGTTTGGCTCTTTGGTTGCCAGGTCGTGGCAACCCACACATTTGGCTCCAGATTCCCACCCATGAAGCCTGTTTGAAGGCTAACAAGAAACAATACTCGACAAATAAGGCTCCTTTTACAGTCTATGGTAAGGAACAGGATTTATTCTTGTATAAGCGACTTGACAAAACGGTTGAATTTGACAAATCAGATCACAGAATCAAACAGTACAAACAAAAGAAATGCAATGATTAAAAAAACACACACATATTCAATATTCAACCTTTTAGAGCAGGAAATGTGACTTTTATGTAATGTATATGCATTTATTTATGAAGTGAAGTTAAATTAACGGCATGTAGCTCGAGAGTGCTTGAAATTGTGGAGAAAGCATGACTCATATCCCTTTGCATTTGGACACCCGATGTGTTCACATAAACTCCAAAGCAGAGGACCAACAAGCTACTTTGTTTCACTTCCGCATCCCTGCAATGAAATCACGGCTCAGTTTGTCTTTACGGCAAATGGAGGAATGTGGCATGGATTTATATTTTTTGAAAACAAAAAACCTAAATTATTTGCTTATAATTAAATGTGATTCAATAGCATCTTGCTCTCCTAAACTGCTGATTACCGATCCATTTTCCCATCCGCCTGTAAGACTTTATTGGAAAGCACTCAGCTATGTACAGCCCCAGAGAGCCTGGTGCTACTCAGTGTGAAGTTATGTTTCATTATAGCGCCGCATTTACTGCATTTGATTTGTAGAAGAGAGAGTCACCGCTCCATTCGCCACAGTCTACAGAAGAGGAAACATAGAGGCCAATCAACCGGCTTAGTGGTTTATGGAACTTTCAAAATCTATTTAAAGTTCCTCACTCTTTTGTATTTGAAATTGGATCCCTCTGCTGTGTTTGGTCAACACGTTGTGCATCATTAAATACAAAGATTGGATTTACACGTCAAAAATGAATTAGAAGAAGAATTAGAAATCTCTATTGTTGCTTTAGGGATGATACTGGTAAGGAGTTTTTCTAAATAGATTATGTCTTGCCAAAGTGTGGAACAAATTCCCTCTGACAACTTAGGGTTGCTACTATTTATGTATGGGCATTTTTCTTCCCTAAATTCCAAATTTAGCAGGGTTTGACGTGGTCCCCGAAAATAAAATAGTTATCACACTTCCATGCCTTTTCTATTCAGTCCATATCATAGAAGCAGTAAAATCATATCTCTACATTATAACACAAGATTTTGACGATTTAGTAAATTGGAAACAGCGCATCCTCATATTTTTCGAAAGTTGTATGTTGTGAAATTCTATGAATCTGTTTTTTCTTTGACAGTGTTTCTGAATTACCACGTTCTGCTTGTGCACATGCCACTTTGTGTCAAGCTCTCATCACTGTACTTACTTCTTGTTTTGCAGTAGCATCCGAGTCAATCCTCCCCTTGCCCAGCACCTGACCCAACTCCCAGCACACACGAATGCTGTTTATGTAATAACGCCATCTGTGACGAAGCCTCCCAGGTTGAAACGTGAAAGCGTTACTCTACATTAGGGCTCAAGTCTATGAGATATTTTGCTGCCATATTTGACAATCGCTAGCTTCCTCTAACAAACTAACAATTAGCATAACTCGACTGCCGTTGCATTACAAAGCCCTGGCTGCTTCCCGAGTCGTTTTATACATTGGCTTTTCCTCGTCTGATATTCTCTTCTTTGCCACAACAGGGCGAGTGGAAAACCTTAAAATGGAACTTTGGGGGTTTTCAGCCATTGTAGGCGTTTTAGAAAAATCTGACTCAATAACTACTCAGACAGGTGCACGCACTGACAAAAAACAGGAGGGGTGATGGACTAATATTTATGATTCCTTTTTTGAGGCTACAGGCATCTGGTCACGTCCATTTCCCAACAGTATTTTTAAAGGTGCGTGTGGATAAATCATGGATTGCATCTTTAAGTTACTAGATTTTTCCTATGGTAAAATGTGTCCTGCAAGGCCACTAAAGGGTTAGTGGTCGTGGTAGTACAGTCCCTGGGAGTTAGGCTACAGATGTTGAGGCTCACATGCAGACATGGGGAGAAAATGCGAACTCTACTCAGAAAGGCCTGTCCTCACCGAGATTCCAACTTAGGATCTGTTTTGCTGAGAAACCAGAGGGCTAACCACTCTGCTACTGTGCAGCCCTGAACCCTTAATTTAAATATTTGGCAAGCCGGATTTTATTTGGGCTCGATGCACGCACCACTTCCACGTTTTAGCTACAACCCCACTTCACTTCCTGTTCGCGGGAAACGGCTTGAGTTTCACTGGAGTTCAGCTGTGGTTTACACGAGTTTCCCAAATAATGCTCAAACGGGAATTAAACTGTGAGGATACTGGGCATTTTTGGGACACAGCAGTGCTCTTTGATTGTGCTGTCATTGTGTTTTTATAAAGTTTACAGATCTCTCTGAGTGGCCACAGTCAAAGCTCTACCTCAGAGAGAAAGCACAGCAACACTTTTGGGTCAGTCTCAGCTGAATGTATCGATCTAATTACTAAAAAACGTCACTAAAACCCACCCAAAATCCATAGAATAGCATAGGCAGGAAGTGAACGGGCTGTGAAATGACATCACGCCTCCCCGTGCATATAGCCCATAGTATTAATTATTTTCTTAATTTCTCCTAAAAACATCATACAATGTGTGCCACAGAATTATCCAATTATTACTATTTTCCATGTCTGCATACACTTGCGTTTTGTCTATTACTAAAGCAGTGTGTTCCATGTTGGTGGATGTATACATGGTGGAAGTGAGATAAGAGAAGTTAATACTTTTGCAATATACTGTACACCTATTCAGTACTTGAATGTCAAGCGTATTTTTCTTTTTGCCGACCAAAATATCCTCCGGTCCATGCATCTTTAGAAATCTGCACAGAACGGGAGCTGTTGCTGTATTTTGTCCTTTGAGATAATTTTTTATTCATTTTTTATTTCAGGCACGCAGATGTGTCCAAGTCAAGCTGCTTGAGTAACTGTTTGTATGTCACTGACCATCTTCAAAAATTGACTTTAACAATAGACCTCCCTAGCAAACTATCTTGTTTGTTTTTTTTCCCAATAGGGCATTAAAATGTGTTCCATGAAAAGTGGTGTCCAGCGCTGTGGTAAATACAGACCACAATGCAACATGAGAGTGGAAAAACAACAGCTGGTAACATGAATGAAAGCAGATAGGTTGTTTTTACGCACTGTTGACTCGTGATAATGTCAAAATTAAACAGTTACAGTGTAGAGTCAGCCACTCATGATAATACAGTAAAAGATCAATACTTTAACACTGTGGGGAGAAAGATGATCAATTCACTCCTGTTTGACATTCAAAATATGAAAATCCATCTTGTTTAAAACGTGCTTGATTGAAGATGGATCTTGTAAAAAATAAAATATGAAGAAAACAAACCATATACATTTCATTTTTGTGAAGAAAAAAGAGCCATGTGAGTCATTAGTTTGACACTTTGGGCTGAGAACTTATAGGCTGAATAAGGATGGTTCTCTCTTTTCCACTATTCTGTCTGAAAAAGCTGATACAAAGAGGCCAAAAGTAAACGCATGTGAAAACTAGATAGAACCAAACTGTTTTAGAGCCTGGAGTTATTAAATACATGTGTGTCATATGAGTTATGTAGAATGACAAGGATTGTGGTTTTACATTCAGAGCACTAACATAAAATAAATCAGAAACGCCAGGGTTTTTAAAACCAAAATAAAAATAGAAACGCCCTAAGGCACACAGGTAAGTTCATATAAGAAGAGGCATGTTCCATGAGTGAGCAGATTTATTATATCAATTTTCTTTCGCTCACGCTTTAATTAAAGTGTCACAATGATTATTATCAGTTTATCAGTCATACAATTTATTTAGTCCACAATACACAATAACCTCCAATTTGTACAGGTGTCGTAGTAGCGGGGGAAGTTAATGCAGAAAGGCGAGATGGCAGCGGGGGTCACATCTCGATCTTGCACCCTGCCTGGAAATCACACATTAGAAAGGGCAGGAACTGAGTTTACTTTCCAGGACAACAACTCACGCTAACCTACCCTCCGGAACACCATAATTGCGCACGGCCAGTATGCCATTGTGCACAACGTTCTGGGTCCAGCCCACACCTGGACCCACAGCAAAAGGGCAGGCAGCTGAGCCAGTCGCATCGGAGGGAACGCGACCCATAAGAGCACACCCCTAGGCAACAGAAAGGCAATGCAATTAACACAAAGACATGAGATTCTTAGAAAGTCTGAAGGACGTTACCTGTACTGTCAGGAGAGAGGACACCTGGAGGCGGAAGTCTGCGTGGGGTAGACAGAGAGGGGCATCGAGGCATTTTTTACCACCATGCGCCTCCTGCTGGTGGCCACGCAGAGCCACATCAACACAGTTACTTTTTTAACCCCAAATGCTGTCTAGTTTGCTTTCTACATAGTCAGCCAAAATGTGCAGGAAAAAATTGCTACTATTGGAGGAAATGTACTTGTTTCAAGCTAGATTACTTGTCAGAGTGCCTTGATTTTTCCTCTTGTTAAGATTTCTTGAAACAAGAAAAAAAATATTAATAACAAGTTAGTGTCTTCAACCTGCATGAGTGAAATGTCCAAACGAGTGTGATTAGATAAACACACTGAAATCCAGTAAACTACACCAGTCAATATGTTCACTTTTTTGCAGTGTAGGGTGGACATTGGGACACATTTCCCAATACTTCATCAAAGTAGTTATCATTTAGAGGCTAATGTCGGAGCATGTCAAATGTTCTCGATAACATTTCCATCAGCCCTGTCTGAGATTGCGTTGCATTCTGCCAGAGTTATTACACCATTTAAGTTAACAACGGGCGGGTCATCTCTGCCACACAATTAGAATCAACATTAATCGCTGCTATCTTCACATCAATGCTGCGTAGGCTGTAATAGAGAGATTGGACACTTAAACCGCCATCAGTCAATGCGATGGCTAACTAAAGACCCCAATAGCAGTCAATGGCAGACCGTGCGAAGAATGCTTATGCTCTGTTATTGTTTTCCCGAATTGTCTATCGAGGGGAAAGATAGCAGTGCTGGTGGTGTTACAAATCTAGCAAATGGAGGTAAAACAGCATGGAGCATGAATATGAAAGAGGCTGGGCAGAGTGACAAAGGAAAATGTCCGTTTAACTGGTTTTAGCTCCAGTCATCTCATTCTGTGCTTTGAAAAAGTGATAGAAAACCTGGACTAGTGGAGGGGTGCAATCAAAAACATTTTGGCCTTGCCCTGTGAAAACATATTTCATGAATCGCTTTGCAGAATCAATGGATAATGGTAAATGCTATTGGAAAGTTTTGCCTTTTTCTATGTACACAAGTGGGTGGTAGACATGTAAGTATGAATATTACGCCAACTGAAGTCACGTAAGGCCATGAACCCAGCTAATTCTCTCGAAGCGATGTTTCCATGTATTTTTAGCCATGATCGTGATGGTCTTAATAAATACAGACAAAAATCAATTCAGTCAATTCAATTCGTTTCTGAATAGCCCTGATTCATAACCACAGTCGTCTCTAAGGACTTTACAAAAATAGAAAACAAGACATGCAATAATAATAAACACAAAAGAGCAAATAATCTTTAGGCCGCAGGATACCCAATATCCACCCTGCTGGTTTCCATAGAGTTATTGACATGGCATTTTCTTTTTCCCTTGATTCATTTAAGTTAAAGATGCTTCAAGTCGATGTGTATGGGTTTTTTGCAGTGCCAAAAATGTACAGATCGATCATGTGCACGTGTGTGTCTTTCTGTCTGGTGTCTCTTTATTTATTGAGAAATGCAGCCCGCGAAAATTCAATTTGGTAGACGTTAACCAAATTTACCCCCTCCAGGCCGGCTCTCATCCCCAGCCTATCACTCAGCAGACGCCCCCTTCCAATCATCTGTACCGACTCGCAGCCGCATAAAAACGGAGCAACTCCCACTACCGGCCTCCTGAAGCCTCGCAAGCTCCTGCAGCCTCGCAAAGAATTGTTCTGGAGGAATCGCTTTTGTCTACTCACGCTTACTCGTGCGTGTCCCTGCTGTCCTCTGTCTTGCTGCGTGTGGTCTGCTCCTCCTGTGGCTGCACCTGCTGCGGGTCTCGTGCTGTGGTCCGTGGGTCTTTGCCGCTCTCCTCCTTTGCGGGCTCTTCCGCGGGTTTGCCGCTGCTCGTCTCGTCGCGGCCTGCTGCTGCATACGGCCGGTCTAGCCCGGTGCGGTGGGAGCCGTGCGCATCCCTGCCTCCTTGTGCCGGTACGGTGTGGTCCCGTTGTGTTGTCCCTTGTCTTCTGGCGCTGTGGGTAAGTATGAGATCCGCGGACGGTTTATTCCCCTCGCATTGTACTGCAGGCTCGGTTGGCCCCGTGCTGGTGGGCAGGCTTCAGTTTAAAGCCCTCGCATTGGTCTGCAGGCTCTCTTTAACCAAGCTCCGTTAAATCTTCACTCTGACTGCAAGCTCCGTTTAATCCCTCACATTGGACTGCAAGACCTCAGTTTTAATCCCTCACATTGGACTGCAAGACCTCAGTTTTAATCCCTCACATTGGACCGCATGCTCTCAGTTTTAATCCCTCACTTTGGCCTGCAGGCTCTGTTTAAATCCCTCTCTTTGGACTGCAAGCGCTGTTTAAATCCCTCTCGGACTGCGGCTCCCAAAATGAATCCCTCACATTGGCCTGTGAGCTCTCAGGTTAATCCCTCACGGACCTGCTTATATCTGGAAATGCTTATATCTGGAAATGCTTATATCTGGAAATGCTTATATCTGGAAATGCTTATATCTGGAAATGCTTATAGCTGGAAATGCTTATATCTGGAACTAATTATATCTGGAACTACTTATATCTGGAACTACTTATATCTGGAACTGTTGTACCGTATCTGGAACTGCTTCATATGGAACTGCTTATATATGGAACCCCTATATTGGAACTGCTCATATGGTACGGTTATACCTGGAACTGTTATGCAGTACATGGAACTGCATATATGGTACTGCATATATCTGGAACGCTATATATAAAAAAAAAAAAATATAAAAAAAATAATAAATAAATAAATAACTACATATAAATAAATAACTACATATAAATAAATAAATATAAATAAATATAAATAAATATAAATAAACATAAATAAATATAAATAAATAAATATAAATAAATAAATATAAATAAATAAATATAAATAAATAAATAAATAAATAAAATTAAAAAAAAAAAAAAAAAAAAAAATAGTTTAAACTCCTCACTTGGACTGCGGGCTCAGTTAATCCCTCACTTGGACCGTAAAACCTGTTAAATCACTTGGACCGTAAAAAACCTGGTGAAATCCCTCACACTGAACAGCTACAACAACATTCTACTGCCGTGGCTTTGATACAGGATCATTGCTGTTTTATCTACGGACGCTGCAGCTGCTGCTGCCGCTACTGCTGCTGCTGCTTCATACGGCTACTACTGCTGCTGCTGCTGCTCCATACTGCTACTGCGCTACTACTGCTGCTTCATTTACTTGCCATCTCTCTTCACTTGCATCTCTTTTACTGAAACACTGATCAGCTACGACAACATTCTACTGCTGTGGCTTGATACAGGATTATTACTGTAATCTCTAAGGATGCTGCTACTGCTGCTGCTGCTGCTGCTGCTGCCGCGGCTTGATACAGGTTATCGCTGTTATTATCTGAGGTACTGCTGCTGCCGCTGCTGCTACCGCTACTGCTGCAACCCACTCTCTCAGAAGCTTATCCTGTTTCTAATGGATGCTGCCCGGCTGAGTATGCCGCGCTGGCCTCGTACCTATGCTCCCAGGGTCGCTTCGGCGGTCATGCTTCATCTCTCTACCTAATCTTCTGATTCTATCAGATGCAGCTGGCCGAGTAGCTGCGCTGTGCCGTCAATCGGACTCCTAATCAAAGGCATCCATACCTGTATTCTTCACTCTTCTGATCGCAGGCTCCCCCATCGTGCTGCCCATCCTGCAGCGGCTCTGAGCGGCACTGAACTCTGGCTCGTCTTCCAAGTACACGTCTGCCCTCCTCGCAGCGTCTTCCTGCTCGCCTTCTATGACTTCTCTGCATAAGCGTTCACTACTGCTCGCTCAACCTTCATGCGGTCCGAGACGCGGCTTCCCGACCATCCTACTATCCTGATTATCTACTCTCCGACCCAAGATTCTAAGCGTAAGGGCGCCTGCAACATCAATGGCCCTTTCCGACATGTCTCTGCCCCTACAGGTCTCCGCTTCTACACGGACGTGCCCCTTCCGTGGGTTTTGGGGGATTCTTCCAGGACCATTGGGTTGCCGGGCCGAGGCCGCTACTTCCACCGGAGCATCTCCTCTGCCCTACACGAGATATTCCCAGTGGTCGTGGCCTGCGCGCTGTGGAATCACACGTGGCAGAGAAAGAGGATCTCTGTCATGCGCAATAATCTCGACGTAGTGGAAGCATCACACAAAGGTCGCTCTTTTTCACCCAACATAATGTCCCCTGACCCTTTCAACCTGCATCTCAAACATTCAAAGACCAAGGCGCCTGCAACATAATAATAGCTCGCTCCGACACATCTCTCTCCAGACATTCTTCCCATGACAGCAACCTGGTTCAGAGCTCAACTAAGATCCCTACTGCTCCTCTGCAATCTGTCTCCCCAGCTCTATACAGCCCACTCCTTCAGGATAGGCGCCGCCACCTCTCCAACAGCTGGGGTGCTGGTCCTCTTCGGCTTTCTCCGCCTACATCAGCCCAGACGCGTCCGCTATCCTGGCTGCACAACGGCTACTGGCTTCCTCGCAAGCTCCCAGCAAAGCAATACAAAGCAAAGTAAGTGAAGCAATAAGATTCTGGTGGCGGCACGCACTTCTCAAACACTCTCCTCTGACGGAACGTGATGCGTACGCTCACGTTCCCAGCGCGCAAAAAATAACCCACGATGCATTACACTCGCCTCCGCTCTCGGAAAGGAGATCTCAACGGACCGTTATTTCTCACCCCCGATCACCTCCCAATGTCATCCAACGGGTTCAGAGCCCAACTAAAGTCCGTACTGCTGCTTCGTAACCTGTCTCCCCATCTCTACGCAGCTCACTCCTTCCGGATAGGCGCCGCCAGCAGCCGAGTATCCGCAAGTATTGATCACAGTAGATAGCGGTCACAGCATATAGCGATAGCGGTCACAGCATATAGCGATAGCGGTCACAGCATATAGCGATAGCGGTCACAGCATATAGCGATAGCGGTCACAGCATATAGCAAAAAATGGTTAGCAGCATTGCGCTGGCGGTCACAGCATAGCGATGGCGGTCACAGCATATAGCGATAGCGGTCACAGCATATAGCGATAGCGGTCACAGCATATAGCGATAGCGGTCACAGCATATAGCGATAGCGGTCACAGCATATAGCGATAGCGGTCACAGCATAGCGATAGCGGTCACAGAATAGAGTAGTCACGACGTCTGTCCCCTCCAAACCAGGCTTCGAAAACTCCATCAACACGCAGCCTTTTTTGGGGATTGTGCGCGCTCATCGCAGGAGCCTTTCCGATCCGAAGGCCGCACCGGGACCTAGGGCGCCAAACATCCTTTCATAAAATACTCAACTTCCTGTTTCTCGTCTCTCCAAATTGAAATGCAGCCCGCGAAAATTCAATTTGGTAGACGTTAACCAAATTTACCCCCTCCAGGCCGGCTCTCATCCCCAGCCTATCGCTCAGCAGACGCCCCCTTCCAATCATCTGTACCGACTCGCAGCCGCATAAAAACTGAGCAACTCCCACTACCGGCCTCCTGAAGCCTTGCAAGCACCGCCTCCCCTCCTCCTCCTCTTCACCCTGCCTCCAATCTGCCTTCAATTTTCTTCCCGCTGCCAAATGCCGCCACCAGTGCCTAGGTCCCGGGGGATTGTGCGCGCTCATCGCAGGAGCCTTTCCGATCCGAAGGCCGCACCGGGATCTAGGGCGCCAAACCTCCTTTCAATAAAATACTCAACTTCCTGTTTCTCGTCTCTCCAAATTGAAATAAACAATCATGGGGCTAGAGAAGGACTGCTTCGATCAATGCATCAATCATAATTGTGTTCTCTCTTCTTTCAATATTAACACTGTTGGGATTAAATATGCATGACTTGTAATGAGTCTTGTTTGTATTTTGTTATCAAACCTTCATTAGAAATTGAGATAGGCCAACCCTACTCAAGTATTTCACTGGCCTACCACTTCCACCACTGAGCACTCCTCTGCTCACTGAGCACAAGCTGGAAATTGAACATTCATTCATTCATCCATTCATTATCTTCCCCTTTATTAATCCATTTCTGGGTCGGGGGGGTGGCAATCAGAGCTGCCACCCAATGCTCATAGCACTAGTCTCTCCCTGATGCTCCTTCAGGTGGTGGGTCTATAAAACCGACGCATTATTATTATTAAAGTAATTTCCAATTGAATCTTAAGTTTCCTATCCCTGTGTGTGTGTGTGTAACAGATGACCCAGGAACAGTGCTCTCATAGGAACAATGTGCAGAGCTCCGACAAACCTCAGATCTACAAAGTGGGGATCTACGGCTGGAGGAAACGTTGCCTCTACTTCTTCGTCCTTCTGCTTATGATCCTCATCCTCATCAACCTGGCCCTCACCATCTGGATCCTCAAGGTCATGAACTTTACCATAGTGAGTACACTTTCTTTTTTCTTTTTACTGCAGTGTGGGAAGTATGGATGAATCGTAGACATTTATCAACACTTACGGACAATGGTTGATTTCTTTTCTATTTCTAGTATTTAAACTGTTTGATTTTCTGATCTGTGTTGGCGAATTCAACGATTGTGTAAAGTCCTTCCAGATAACTACTGTTGTGATTTATGGCGTTACAAGAATAAGATAAGATGGACTTTATTGATCTCACACTGGAGAAATTTACACGTCACATTTGGCATGGATAGAATCACTCAGATATATTATGTACAATAAGAAAGTGGCAATCAAAGATTTTTTTCAGTCCTAATGCATTAGTGACTTAAAGTGACTCATTGTGCAGTCTGACAGCGGATAATGGGGGATGATACATTTAATTGAATCGTCGTCCAAACTGAGATGGAAGGCTGTGTTAATAATGTATTGGTTCTGCAGTTACAAAAATTAGCTTGAGCCCGATTTTTTCATTAGACAACTATTAAACATACTTTTGTTTTTATGTTTTTGATGAGGGCAACATGTTTAAAAGCTCAAAAAAGACAATGATCACAACTTCCTTTAAATCTGTGTGAAAAGCAACTTTGAGCTCATTTGTGTGCAAAGTGAGATGGTTTGGGGAAGTCTGTTATGAGACGGACTTGCAACAGAGTGGATTTTCTCCTGTTTCTTTCTGCGGGAGTGGGCTAAATCAGGAGACCGTCATTCAAAACCACTCAGATCCCTGCAGTGCGCTGCCAAGTCTCTGTCTTCCGCCTTTCAATTGCACCTTTTACCCAACAAAATCAATTCATTTCGCAGATAATTTGGCAAATACGTTTAGCCGCCAACCTTCGGGGCTTTAGCTGGGGCGATTGACAGGGAAATGCTTTTAGCCACAGTGGAGGGGATTGTAGAGGCTTGACCTGAATCAGGGTCATGTGACAGAGAGTGGTGTGTGATAAGAAAGGACCATCCAAACCCTTCAATTAGATCACACACGGCTCTCAAGTCCAAAGTGTCTCTCACAGTCTTCTGGCCGAATACAGTGTTTGCTTGCCAAAGTTAGAGGAAGAGTCATTTCAGCTGCTATTGTTTAGACAGCTATGAGGAAAAAAATAAATAAAACATGAAGCGTCAGGCTGGATATAAAGGATACTTTTGAATGATCGTGTGTTCATTATTAAAATTCAAAATCTCAGACTTCAGAAAAACTGTTTGTCTCTAAACATGTGTCCATAAAACGTGCAGCAGTTTGTAGCAAAACGACAACAATTGTTTCCATTCTTTTCGTAATTTCCCCTCTTTTTACATGCAATGCAGATGTGACATAAGCTTGTCTAAAGGGCGGCATGGTGGCTGAGTGGATAGCACTTCAGCTTCTCAGTAAGAAGGTCGTGGGTTCAAATCCTAGTTGGAACAGTTTTTCTGAGTGGAGTTTGCATGTTCTCCCCGTGCCTACGTAGATTTCCCCCAGTTACTCCGGTTTCCTCTACCACTAAAAACATGCACTAACCAAGCCGAGCATCAACATCTGGAGATGGGTTCCTGGGCGCTGTTACTACGGCGACCACTGCTCCTGACGTATACCTTCGCGGCATCAGGATGGATCAAATCCAGAGGTGTTATTTGACAATTAGAAAATTAAATTAAGGCATAATCACATTGAGCAATAGGGTTTAGACTGTAGTGAGGCAGGATTGTTTTATCCTTATGCTGTGTTCTTGCAATAGTACATAATACTATGTTTTTTCAACACGACAAAACAAACCAAATACAATAGTAATACATTTGTCACGTGTACACAATTCTAAAACCAATTTATTGAAATGTGAAAGTAGCACCAGGGTTCTCAAGTTTGCAAACTTTTGGAAATAATAGCAACATGTTCAAAAGCCTTTTTTCCAAGTTCAGCTTTTGTACCAAAAGTTTTTTAAAAGCAAATGATCCTGTGATCTTGTATTCAGAGAGCCAGCGTTCCAGTCGAACACATTTGAATTCCAGATAATCAACCAGTTCATAGATTGCTAGGCCTGAGAACTCATCTCCTGCTGGTTGGTGAAAAACTATGATCAATATTTAACACATGTAGTTGAACGCTCAAACCAGTGAAAATTCTGGTGGCTGGGAAATTACAACCTCAAATAAGTAAGCATGCTATTGTTATGAACGCAATGTAACGTAAGGTCACAACTATTGGAGAAGAGATATTTATCAAAAAAGACACAGAAGACAGACTTAGTAGCTCTGTCTCTGAAGTAACAAGAGTTTGTAAGAAGTGAGGAGTGGAAGTTTGTGATTTTAATGTGGGTTGAGCTAAAAACAACCCCGGGTGTGCCAGTGATAAGAGATTAAGAGAGATCTTTTATTCCTCCCACAGTGAGGACATTTCAGTGTTGCATCACCAGACTATACTAAATAAAATAAATAAAATCTTTAACTTCAGCCTCAAAATGAAGCATAACATCTCTATCTTTAGCATAATGAGTACAAAAACTCTGACTATAGCATTATGAAGACGTATAAAACAAGTATAAAAGGGACAACACATGCTCAGAAAAAACATTTCACGATTGCAGTGATACAAACGCAAGGACGAGATCTGGAAAGTGTTAGAGTTGGCCGCGAGACCAGAGTTACTAAAACGGCCTCAACCACCGGCTGCTCTACTGTGAAGCTGCGTACAGTGTATTTCTGTTACAAATCCCTGTCCTGTCCTGTCCTCGGCTCTGTGGTCCGTGAGCGTTTGTGATGACTCAGATATAGTTTCCTGATTCTGAATTAAACATGTGGGTTCACACAGGGACGCATCTGCACACTCACTTCACAGATACAGAGCACAGCGCCGGAGCGGAGGGAAGAGCCGAGAATGGGAACCGCCAAAGTCACTTACAGTTGTGTGACAGTGCTGCTGCTGGAGTCAAAGTATTTTTTTGCTCTCAGCTGTCAGAGTAGTTATAGAGGCTAAAGTTATAGAGTGTCTTGTGACTATGTTTCTGGTCAAAAGCTTTTGGTTCTTGTATTGTCGTATGTGTCTGAATGACTAGGAGGGGATTGGATTATTATAGACTCCTTATCAAACCATGTACAGCAGCATGTGTGCGGCCCTCTGATTCATGTTATCTGGCCTTCTGCCTCGCTAACACACGTTATCATAGACACCAGTTCACAGTGTCATACAGCCAACTTCAGCTCCACCAATATACTGTATGTATGTTATATCTTATTGTAAAGCTTGTTTTATGTACATACTCGTTATTTGTTTTTGATTGTGGCACAAAATAGAGTTTCAATCGTAGCCAACGTCAACTTGATTTAAAGCTGACTTAAAAGTTCAAAACTGTTTTTTCAATTCAGGTTGTTGGCCCCTGGACAAGTCTTGCAAACTAAAGTCGCCCTATTAGAAAAAAGTTTGGATGCCCCTAATATACAGGTATTTTTGTTTGCCTTTATTATTATAAATCATTTATTGTATATCTTGTTTTCCCGTCATTGAGACACAAAGAGTCTTATTTTCTCTTTGGTTCATGTGAACCAGAGCTGAGCTGTGGAGAGGCCGCTCTGCCACAGCCCTGCCTCAGACTGACCCTCCACAGTGGGAACGGGGCCGCTGACCTTCTCCTGCTCGCTGGAGCCCACCGTGTCCAAGGGAGCCTTGTTTATTCATGTGAGTGGTCCATGGACAGTCCAGGGAGGTGGAAGTTCGTCAAGGTCAGGCCAATGCTGTGAATGTGAAAAAGCAGAGAGCGAGAAGAAGGGTCCTGACCACAGTCTTTATCTGGGGACCAAACTTCAAGCTGGTTTTCGCCTTATCATTTCATCTAATTGGACAAAAGATCTGATGAATAATTTGTAATCCGCTGTGCTGCACTGGATGTATCTCAACTTGTTTCCTCATTACAACACGAGAGTTACACTATCAATCAATCAATCAATCAAATTTTTATTTGTATAGCGCCCAACAACAGCCAGAAGGTGCCCAGGGCGCTTTCCAGGATAAAAACAAGAATCACAATAGACACCGATAAAAACAAACACATAAAAAAGAACAGCAGTCGAGTCAGTCATTATGCATTGAATGCTTTCCTGAAAAGATGTGTCTTCAACTGTGATTTAAAAACACTCAACTCAGTGATGTTTCGAAGCTGTACAGGAAGTGCGTTCCACAGCTTTGGGCCTTGGGCAGCAAATGAACGGCCTCCAAACTTTTTGTATTTGAATTTGGGAGTGACGAGGGAGGTGTGTTCAGAGGAGCGCAGAGCTCTGGCTGGTTTGTAGACCGTTACTAGTTCGGCGAGGTAGGCCGGGGCCAGACCTTTGATAGCCTTGAACACAAACATCAGGACCTTAAACTCCACCCTAAATGCCACCGGGAGCCAGTGGAGAGAGCGGAGGACTGGGGTGATGTGTGAGCGTCTGGAGGTGTTGGAGAGGAGACGAGCTGCTGCGTTTTGTACCAGTTGAAGCCGATTGAGGAGTGATTGGTTAAGTCCAGTGTAGAGGGCGTTACAGTAGTCTATCCTCGAGCTGATGAAGGCATGAATGGCCTTTTCAAGGTCAGCTCGGGACAAGAAAGACTTGATCTTGCTGAGGAGCCTTAGCTGGTAAAAGCTCGCTTTCACAACTGCACCTATCTGTTTATCAAAAATCATAGTACTGTCAAAAATAACACCCAGGTTGCGGATGGCGGGAGCAAACTGAGGTGTAGGAGGAACAAAACTGGGGGAGCTGTGAGGTGAGTCCGGGGTGAACAGGATGTACTCAGTCTTTCCTTCATTCAGGTGAAGGAAATTCTGGGCGAGCCATTGTTTGATGACGTGAAGACAGTTATAGAGAGGGTCCAAAGCAGAACTGTTGCTCAGAACCACAGGAAGAACCACAGGAAGGTAGATCTGGAGAAATGAAAGTGGACGTTGTGATTAGAGATAAGTTGTAGAAAGATTCCGCTCATCTGCATATTCTGCATCAAATTTGAACTTAGTAACTTAATTAAACGGATTGCCTTGGACTGATACTTGAATATTATGAAAAGGTTTGAGAACTCCCTATTCGTAGCACACCCTTGCGTCTTTCGTTAGCTTTAATTATTCTGGTTTCACTCAAAAATAATATCCCAATAACCAATTAGATCATTTTTCTCTTATTTTACTCTAAATACTTCTCTGCCTCATAACCTCCGTCTTACCCTACGCTTTCTCTTTATACCCACACAATGGAAAAATAAATCAAGCATTTTTATTTCAAATCCTTGAACAAATCAGGGTGTAGCGATGTGAGCTTAAGATGTACCTTTTCAATTTCACCTGTGACAGCTTTCATTCTGTTTGCCATTTATCATAAAAGTCTCATTCATCCAGGACCGCTCTACCTCAAAACCGCTCCTTTCTTCTCCTATGCCATCTTTTCGTCTCAAAACCTGCTGAAATTACCGGCCGTTTTTGTTGAACAAGATGTGGAGCGAGGGGGTATTATGTGTCCACTTTTCACTGATAGCTGTTACCTGTGGCCTGGTCCCGGGAACGTTCTCTTGGTGAATTGTCGGAGGGTTTTTGCTGATTGATTTAGCGATGGAAAAGCACTTTTGTTCCTGATTGCGGCAGAGTTTTGGCCTAGACTTGGCTTCTAATCAGTCTCTTGCATGTGGAAAACTGGAGAATATTCCGTGTGATTATATACTCCCGCACTTTTATTTATAAGTTCTTTGGAATAACTTTAAAGCATTTTGCTGTTGTAAATTGTTGATGGTCCTGTTTATTAATTTATCTATGGCAGTTGGAATGTATTGAGCCAGCTGTATGCAGTGAATAGACGTGTGCACTAAAGATGTATACAGTATACATGTAGCCTTGATGGAATCTGACCTTCTCAGACATGAAAAATATGTCATAGAAATACATAACATTCTTTGCACAAGTCACCGCAGTTTATAATCCTTGCTTATTGTTAAAAGAGGTTTTTGGAGCTTTTAAATGTGCGCTTTATTGTCTCTGTAGGGAAATTTGCCTTCTGTATTTGACACATCCGGATGCCACTAAGGCTTCCGTCAGGAGCAGTGGTTGCAGTGGTAGTCCGGGAACCCATTTCAAGATGTTGGTGCTCGGCTTGGTCAGGATTACCGGAGCTGGAGGATTTTACCTTTGTGCATGTTTTTAGTGGTAGGGGAAACTGGAGCACCTGAAGGAAATCTACACAGACACAGGGAGAACATGCAAACTCCACTCAGAAAGACCCTGTTCCAACCGGGATCCGAACCCAGAACTTTAACCATGTTACAACATTGCTCCCCCATCAAAAACAGACCTGGGATCGTTTTAGATCCATCCACGCTAATATTAGGTACAGTCCTCAGAGCAATTATCTGGCTTTAAAACAAAAGTAGAGACCCTTGTTTAGTTTTGGGAATTAGTTAGGCTATTCTTATGTTATTTACAATCGCATAACTTTGTTTGCAGCCAGTAACTTTCAAAGTTAGACAATACAAAACAGATTCTGCATCTCCCTCAGGTGGTTGGTACGGTCAATAGATAAAATGTGATTGTGATTAATGTGATAAAATGTAATTGAATAGCATTTTAAAATCTTAAAGCTATAATTTCACATTCTAAAACATTATACAGTGAATACTCTCAATATTCTCATACCTATTTTGACATCACTTTATTCACTCATTGTATCATTTTGGACAATGAGCTGAATTTCTGGGGCAACATTGGCTCAGTTGGTAGAGCATTGGCCTTTGAGCCTGAAGGTTGTGGGTTCGAGCCCACCATAAGATCTACTTCACGACTCCCACTAATGACTGCTGTTGTTGTGTCCTTGGGCAAAACACTTAACCCCACTTTGCCCAAATCCCCTGCTGAAAGATCTCAGCTCCTGTGGACTCACCACCTGCAGGAGGATCAGAGAGGGGCTGGTGCTCTGTGAACTGGGTGCAGCTCTGACTGACACCCCCCCGACCCAGAAATGGATTAAGGGTGAAGTCAATAATTCCCTTTGACTGACGTATCCAAAGTCGATGCAAGAGCGAGACAAGAGATCTTCACGTTTAACATCTGCATTTAATTATCTTTACAATCAGATACAGAATGTTCAACAAAAGTGCTCCTATTCTAGGCCTGCTCTTCCCCTGTCCGTGCCCTGTCCTGTCTGACCTCAAAAAACACACACGGGGGCTCATGAGGGAGACTTCCGATGACGTCATCCTTATGCGTCCAAGGGGTGGAGTTTCCGGGTGTGCTGACGTCCCTTGTCCACTGGGAGGCGTCAGAATGCAATTGGTGAATCTCCCAGTCTGCCTCAAGATTCAGGTTCTGAACTCTTGTCCTCGTCAAAATGTTTATTATTTAAAGTTAATAATTCGCCCTGTTTAAACAGCATTTTATCTTTATGACTCATGTCTGATTATCCTGTGTCCTTGGGGTTTTTCCTGAGTGCACGGAGGTCTTTCTGGCTATGATGTTCAAATGGTCAAATATTAAAATATACAACAGTTCCCCTCTGTTGACCTATATTAAACCAATTTAGGTCACAATCTTTCAATATTCCTTCTGGGTGCCGAGACTGGGGAGCTCGTCCATCATCGCCTTGGTTCTTGGTTCTGGCTCGTTATCTGTGAAGAGTTAATACAGAAAGAATACACACACAACAACATTCGAAACATTCCTTCACAAAACTCTTTGATGACCACTGCTGTCATTCTGATTCTTCTTCAACCTCGTCTGTAATGTATGCACTAAAACTATTCACTATAGTTTAAACTATTCTAATCTATTTACCAATATGTTTGCATCTTTGCTTTTATTGAGCCATATTCTTAAACATATGTTTTTATCTAATAAATCTATCTATACTGTGGTTTGCTTTCATTATCAGTGGCTCTGTGCCATTTTGTGGGGCTTTGCTCATTTTTCCAAACACATTTTGTTGAACCAGGAAGTGCTGTCACTTCCTTCTCTCAGACCGTTTGGGATAAATGTACATCGTTAATCAAATTGGTATTATCCGTACAGGAGCTAATCTATTTTAGCAGGTTTTTGGGGTCAGTTACTCTACCATGGTATTCGATTTTCTAATCCATATTGACAAGTCGACAGCTCTTAAAATTCTCAAAAAATACCTAAATATCTACTTTTGTGCTATACCCAAATACATTAAAATGCTTTTAAATGTTTTTGAATCTCTGTTGTTTCTAATCTATCTCATTAACTTTTGGCATTGTTAACATTCACCTATGTTTGAAACAAGCGAATTTGACAGTATCTAATAAACCTGTGCATAAACTGTAATGAACTTTATCTACCTTTGAAGTAAATACTTTTGGACATAATATGAAGGAAATGGTCCTTTTACCGTTTGATATTAGCCTTGGCTAAAAATAATCTCTATTTTTGAAAGCATCTATGGTTGATGCATTTATCTATTCCTATTTTTACTCTATTGTGACTCTAAAGCTCGGTTGCAGCTTGAGCAAAGGCATATTCCCAATTTTTGAGTTCTGATTGTAACAATAGCATTGGCAATAGACGATTTTTCATTGGCTGGTTCTTGTTCTGCAAATCACTATTCTATGTATTGTATTTCAGACAATTCCAAAAACAACACAGTCGTTCTCCAATATTAAAGACATACATCTAAATCAAGTTGCCTGAAAGGGATTTTAACTATTTTAAAACGTTCTCTACGATTATAAGGCTATGAAATTAATTATTTAATAAACAAAAGCACATTCATGGCTTCTGTCCGCTGCTTATAACTGTTTAAAGAGTTGTCCCAAACTTAATGTGTGTAAATACATCAGCTGTTTGTAATAAACAATAACATTTAACCTGTTCTCCAATGGAGCAGCTCAGAGGCTGCGTCAAGAGCAATGTTATATTTGAGCTATTTTTAGATTTAAAATTGTGTTAAAGCCTGTCGTTCTATGTCTGCATTTTAATACTACTCTCTATAAACACATCTGCACCAGTTCCTACAGATGTGGAAAACAGAAACATCTAAAATCTGACTCCATTTGATTCCTTTTTACTTTAGTTATTAGAACAATTTGACCTTATTGATACTTATTTCCACAATAGAACTATTTTGATTATTCACTAGTCTAACTATTATTACTATTGTTTATTCTGACACCTCTTCCTAGCGACCTTTCAACCTATAGCTCCTCGAATCCAATGACATTATAGCTCCAGACTATTTCATTCTATTCTATTATTGTATGATCTATTATCTTAAAGAGTAGATCTGTTTGATGTTATAAGCGCTATTATTTCTCCTTTTAAATTTGCACAACACTAAATTTAGAATGACCCCCTATGGGACAAATATAGAATTTTATTTCATTTTGGCAACTCCGAAAATTACTTAATAATTTTCCCATTTTGCTTTTTTAGGCTGCCCTTTCTATTATTTATTTATTCTTGTAAATATATGTTTTACACTTCTTTCTAATGATTTAGAAGGTTAAGGACCATGACCACCTATGACAATAACATTACTATACTCCCTCTGTTGGTCGTGGTCCAAAGTATAAAACATGCATCTGTGTGTGTGTGTAGATTACTGTTCCAATCATCTTCAGTTGTTCCTCCCGGATCGTCCTCAATTCATATTGTGGGCTTTGGTGCCAAAGTAGAGGCTCATTTTCCTTATGATCCATACTACTGTGTTATCCCTGAAGCAGGTGCAGTTTATCTTTCATCTGAAAAACAAACATTAGAACACAAGAAACGCCCACTTTCCTCTCTTCGCATTGTGCGGCCTGTCAATCAATCCAATTGGGCAAAACATAACTACATTGACAGACGGTGTGTGACATCAGGGCAGAGGCTGTAGCCAAATACAGACTTAACAATATGTATGTTTCTAATTTTATACTCCCCTAAATGTGAATTACAAACCAAAGTTGTCCTCCGCCCAATGACCGCTCACTGCGGTTGGACCGAATCACTGTCCGGGCAAACAGCAGAGGGAGGGGCTCCCAGTACCTTCAGCAAGGTATTCATCTCAGAGTACTTTCTCAGAGTACTTTTCTCAGAGTACTCATCCCAGAGTACTCTCACTTTTACACCTGTTCAATAAAGCTTGTCATCTTTGAATCTCTAGTACTTACACCGTATGCTGTTGACAAAAAATAATTATTCCATGATCACATTAAAACATTACAGAAAACTTTTGTTATTCCATGATTCCGTTCAGCACTCCTCATTCACTCCCCAACACACTCACAACACCCCACGTTAGTATTGGTCCAGTTTGTTAAGGTCAACGTAGTGTATTGGACATGACGCACAAACATATAACATACACAAACATATAACATACACAAACATATAACATACACAAACATATAGACAACACAAGAGGCCTGTAATTTTAACTTTGTTATATTTTTCCATGTCCAATTACAATTGTCTCATGAGCTATTTTATAGTTGCAACTTTCAGAGCCTGCAGAACATGCAAAGCTTTGAGAGATTTTTCCTAAAAGGATCCATTTCAAACTTTAGTGTTTAAACCACGTGGTCTTTACTCGGGCTTGTCACAAACTGTGTCCCCTATATTTTTAATGAGCTCTTGTTACTAAAAAAAAACTCATGCACGTGCAATAAATGTTTTTCCCTTTTTTTTTTTTAAAGCCAGTTCGGATTCCTTAAAAATGTAAATTAGTTTCAAACTTTAATACTTCACCTTTGTTTCACGTTCATGTGGAGAAAAGACCATTGTTTTATGTGTGTGTACTTGCGCCAATCATGTCTCAGATAAACTGCCAACAGTTTATCAAAGACATAATTGTCCTAATTGTTTCTAATTTAGCTATTTGGAAGAGAAACATGTCATAAAAAGATTTCATAAAATGTCCCTACATCCGTGTTTTCAACCAATGAACAGTGTTGCGTCTATGTGTTATCAGAAATGATCCAATATCACCTTTAGCCAAAATTCAGAAATGCTTTAAATCATTTTTCAAACTTTAATTGTCTGAACAAACCATTTTGTACTAAATGCAGCGTCCATTAAAAGCTGCAGTTCTCTTTCTAGCACCAGTTTTCAACTGTGCATGTGATTGTTTTTAAATAATTAACGAGCCACGGTTCAGAGGTTGAAAACACTGCTTTAAATATCCGTATTACCAAGATCATGCAGTCAAAATCAATAATTCTAAACTTCTCCGCGTCTATAACTTTAAATAATAATACTAGTTTCAATAATAGAGCTCCTCTATTTTAAATATACTGCTGTTCTAATCTCCTTGTGTCTCATGCTAAAGAGTCAAATTAATTTTAACGATTGTCCTGTATTCTTTCATGCAGCTAAATGTGGTGTTATGAACGAATGACCTAGCTAAATGTGTAAATATGACTTAATATGTCTCTGTGCGTTTGTTGCCTGTCTGTATATTTACCTTCTGTGTGTCTCATTTAGGCCAGCCACGTCTCAAATGTCCGTTAATGTCTTTCTTTTACTCATGGCGTCTTTCAATGTCTTTTGTCTCAAAGTGTCCAATGTCTTTGTCTCCATGTCTTTTTCTTCTTCTTTAAACAATCACTTTCTTTCTTCTTCTTTCAATAATCACCTTCTTTCTTCTTTCAATCACTTTCTCATGTCTTTCTTTGTCTCAGTGTGTGTCCTTCTTCTTCTTGTTAGGTTTACACAACGTTCTTCTCCGTGCACATAACTCCACTCGGTTTGTGCAAAAGTCTGGTTCTTCTCCATGAAATGGAGGCCGGAGAGGTCTTCTTCGAGAGTTCCTGTTAGCTGCTGCAGCCGATGCTGCAGTCTTTGCTGCCCCCCTGTGGGTGAAACGGGGGAGACGCAGATGGTCCGTGCTGATGGCGCCCGATTGAGGTCTTGTGGCAGACGATTTTGGCCAAATGAGACAGACAGAAGTTTTCTCGGAAAAAACAGACAAACAAGAAGCACAAACAAGTGTGTTAATTACCATACGAAACCAATGATTAATTACAATTCAAAATAAACTTATGAAATAATTAATATTAACATTTTAAACATTAAATTCTGAAAACCAATTCTGCATTCAACTGGTATCCTAAGCCCTATTTTTCCAAAAGTATAATGCTCTCTAAGATCATTCTAACTTTTATATCACCAAAATGTAGGGAAAAAACTTGTCTAGACGCCTTGGAGATAAAAAATAAAAATAAAATAATGCCTCTTTATAATCTAACTCAAAGTTCTGTGATCCTATGACTCCATGTCAGTAACATTATCGTGTGTATAAATGTAATTTTCTACAAAAAATTCTTTCTTCACGAGAGAGAGACAGAGAGAGAGAGAGAGAGAGACAGAGAGAGAGAGAGAGAGAGAGAGAAAAAGGGGAGAGAGAGAGGACAGAACGAGGGAGGGGAGGGGCCTCCCGAACAAAGGAAGCATGCCTCGTTTTTCTCGTGACAAGGTTTTAAATCAGTAGTAAAAGTTTTTCTCACGTCAAACGACACTTTACATTTTATCCTTAAATACGTCAGTAATGGAAAACATTACTATTTGCTTACATGAGTAATAGTCCCAGCAGAATCTCTTTTTTTTTTTTTTTGATTCTCTGTGACTATTAAACATTACATCAGAATAAGAGAAAAACTTCCATAACTGATCATTTCTTCACATGAAACTCGTATACTACAGCCAAGAGGCTCTCTTTTTCCTCATTAATCAGATCATTATTATCAGAATCCACATTTTAAATACTTGGCTTTTCTTCTGTTTAAATTAATTGTGCCCTTTTCCCCCCCCCGGGGGATATGGAGTTTTTTATTATCCTATAACTTCTGACCCTAACTATCCCTATCTCTCTAATCCTATTTATATCTAAACAGTTGTGCCTCTTTTGCACTTATACCCCTGTGGCTCTTTTCATCATCTGTTCTGTTTTTTTTTGGAGGGACCCATGCTTCCCCCAAGGTTAAAACGTCTAAACCTGACTATTGTTCTATCGCGTCCGATAGAACGCCCCGTCACGGCGGTCGCCTGGCCACGCTGCAATCTGTCGAGCCAAAATCTCTCTCTCTTCTATTTAAAACAATGTGCAGATTTCCAAAACTGTGATCCGCTTACCTTAGAAGCGACCTTTTTGAAGAGCAGAGAGATTTTTCCAAACCCACAAATCCAGTCTCTATAACTGAGCTCATCTCTGTCCCGCTCCTGCCCCGATCACGTCGGGGTCACCAAAATGAAGTCAATAATTCCCTTTGACTGACGTATCCAAAGTCGATGCAAGAGCGAGACAAGAGATCTTCACGTTTAACATCTGCATTTAATTATCTTTACAATCAGATACAGAATGTTCAACAAAAGTGCTCCTATTCTAGGCCTGCTCTTCCCCTGTCCGTGCCCTGTCCTGTCTGACCTCAAAAAACACACACAGGGGCTCATGAGGGAGACTTCCGATGACGTCATCCTTATGCGTCCAAGGGGTGGAGTTTCCGGGTGTGCTGACGTCCCTTGTCCACTGGGAGGCGTCAGAATGCAATTGGTGAATCTCCCAGTCTGCCTCAAGATTCAGGTTCTGAACTCTTGTCCTCGTCAAAATGTTTATTATTTAAAGTTAATAATTCGCCCTGTTTAAACAGCATTTTATCTTTATGACTCATGTCTGATTATCCTGTGTCCTTGGGGTTTTTCCTGAGTGCACGGAGGTCTTTCTGGCTATGATGTTCAAATGGTCAAATATTAAAATATACAACAAGGGGAAGAAGATGATTGAATGAATGAGCTGAATTTTTTTAATCTAGTTTGAATACTAGATTTAGTGCTGCAGGGTAACCTGTTGATGGAGGTAAAAGCCCACCACAAAATCTCCATGGAAACAAGAAGACCCTATTAGAACATTTTCGTAGTTCACCTTCAAAGTAGTGAGCAGTGACTTTAATGTAGTGTACACAACAGAAAATAAAATATTTATCCATGGTCCGACAAAATTTGATCCAGTTTAGCCGTTTGTTTGAAGATTCCTCTTTTCCTCCAGTGTGCACTTCCCTATAGACGATCTTAAAGTCCTCCTTATCTCACAGTTCAAATGCATCTGATTCATGCTTAACTATTACTATTCGCTCTGGGCACAATTAAAACAACTCTTCCCCATATCATGCAAATTCTTAAGAAGAAAAAAGAAGCCACAACTGGAAGATATAAAAAAGAGATTTCAATTAACTTTAGCAATTTGTTTAGTGCATTGAAAGCAGTAATAAGCACGAGGCAGTGGGCGTATGGTGCATTTGAGTACTGTGAAATGATGTTACAGCCGGAGACACTAATTACATCTGACAGAGAGTGAGCTAACTTCACACAATCCAGCGCTAGGAGGGTGACTAATAAAATACATTGTCCCTAATGGGGGGATTAGCATGCTGCAAGGCTTCCATAATTAACCTGCGTGGGGAGTTAGAGCGGCGAGATGGCTAACAATAGGTGGCAGTGCACGGCTCCGAGCTGTTTGGAAGTTAGAGAGGAAATATTTACATGTCGCCCTGCTGTTTACAGAAGCTTTTAATCAAGGATCGCACCAGAGAATGACAATGAGGCAGTATGTAGAAGAGGTTCAAATGAATGAATGGGTAATTGTTTAGTTTAAGAAGAAATCACAACTTCTGAAGGGGTGGTCCAATACTGGTTAATGGTTCATTGTTGCGACTCGCTATAGGGCAGGGATGTCAAGTTTCTCGAGAAGGAGCAGACTCCACCCATTTTCTCAAATCTTCAGGTTATCATGAGGGAACTAAAACCTGCAGCCACACCGGCCCTTTGACACCGCTGCTATAGAGGATGTGGGGCATGCGTCTCCAACCTTAGTCACCAAATTAAAAAAACAGAGAATGGGAGGAAAATAGCAAGGTTGAAATGCTTTTGAAATTGTTTATTTGGGCTGGCCTTCTGTTAGTGCAATAGGCTTTTTAATTGGAATGCCAATTGCGTTTGGCGCAGCCTCTACTCCAATCCGCTGTCTTTGCAGGCGATGGGAGGATTTTATTATCTACAAATTCCTCTTCATTTTTGAACTTTTGCTGACTTTATGTACTGTACATCCCGTGCTTCATTAACAACACTAATTTGACAGAGATATGTTTTATGAAGACACAAGAGATGGAACATAATATGCACAACCCACAAGTCAAAATTCCAAGCGTTTTTTGCCCTCACTATATGGCAGAAGGTTATCAGACTATTTTAGGGTGCATATAAAGTAGGTTAAAAAAAACGTCAATATTAATGTTCTTTTTTGAGCAGATCATGGTTGTAAAGGCTAAATTCTCAAATGGTAAAAGACAGAAAGAAGTTGGGAGTTGAACAAAAGTGCAGAGTTTGACCGTGTCTGCATGTCTGAAGTGCTGTAAGTCTGAGCGGGCAGCGGTCGCCTTAGGTCTAACACTATTTGAGAGAAAGATCTACTGTAGTCAGCTGCTGTCCACTTCAGCCACGATCGATGGGCTGAAAACACATCCTCATTCTTTACTTTTTTTCTGCTTCAACTTTATCTTTTGGCTGCATCCTGAACTTTTGACATTAGGCTAATGGGAGTCGTCAGCACAGCCGCGGGAAGACTTCATAAACAATTAGAGCGCTGCGTGTGAGTATGGCTCGCTGAAGAAATCCGCCGAAACTGAGAAAAAGGAAGATTCACGTCAGCGATTTCTCCCATTTTTGTCTTTATTGCGATGAGCAGTGAACAGCGGCCCACATTGTATCGCTGCACAGGTGGAGTTGTGTGTGCGAGGCAGAGGAGGAAAGTGTGCTAATTCAATCACCAACTTGTGCAAACTTCCACCACACATGCAAACTTGAAAATGATCAGCTTTACTTGTCAGTGCTTCCACTGAAAAAGAATAGCCAAAAATGAGGTAAAAAATGCTTGAATCAAGTGTTTTTATCTTAATTTGAGCAGATTTTGAATGTTTCAAAGCAAGATTTGCCGATGAGACAAGCAAAAATATCTACAAGAAAAAAATATATACAGTAAGTAAGTAAGTAAGTAATCTTTATTTATATACCGCCTTTTCACTGCAGATCTGAGTCTCAAAGCGGTTTACAATTGTTAATTATGGGCATTTGTCTCTCACTCCACACAGAGATGGGAGCGGGGTCGCCAGTACAGGAGGCGCATGCTAGAACTATTGGACATATTTTTAGTGGTAGGGGAAACCAGAGTACCCGGAGGAAACCTATGCAGACACGGGGAGAACATGCAAACTCCACTCAGAAAGGCCCTGGTCCGACCAGGATTCGAACCCAGGACCTTCTTGCTGAGAGGCGAGAGTGCTATCCACTCAGCCACCGTGCCGCCGTGCCGTGCCGCCGTGCAGTACTTGACTTCCCTGAGGTTTCTCACTTTCTTTTTCCCACTGGGTTTTTCCTTTCTGATGCAGGAGGGTCTGTTAGACTGTTAGTGGGTCTAACAGAAAGGACTGTGAATATCCAAAACATTCAACATTTAACAACTATGGACATTTATCAGCTTCTACATATGGACCAATACCTATGTGTTCTATATTCTTTGTGTCTGAACTGCTCTGATCTGTGTTGGTGATTTCAATGGTTTTGTTAAGTCCTCTGAGATAACTACTGTTGTTTAGGGCTATACAAGAATAAATTGATCGAAGAACATTCAAGAATTGTCTTCCTTGGAATGAGAAATACATTGCAACAGCACCTGAAATAAGACTAAACGGCTTGTTCCATTGACAAGTCTTGTATGCCAATTTAAGTCAGAATCTACTCAAATTAATTGTATTTGCAGTGTGGAAAGATATGACACTCTTCCATCGTTCTCTTGGCAATTTAGTTGCATGATTTTGCTATTGAATTTCCTTTAATTGATGCAGTGTGTTGTGAAATCCTCCTCATGCATCCCACTTGTACATTTTACACTTTGTTTGCTTGAACTAGGCGACATTTCTTAAGACTTTCTTAAAACTATAATCCTACTATAGTATAAGTAAGGGATAATGTAACAGTAGTCAGGTCATTATCGAAAAATAAGTACCGACAGGGCGAAGCGGTCTGCTAATGGCCGGACTACTTGCGGTGTAATCTACACACCTGAATTACAAGCAGAGGGTGCGTTGCCATGGGCAGCAGCCATTATTGTTTTGAGAGGTCAGTTTTCAAGAAATAATGACCGGTAGAACGTTTTGAAATTACATTTAAATCAATGGAGCGTTCTACTGCTGCTGCTAAAATAAATGTTTTTCAAGAGTAGTTCCAATACAATAACAGTCTATGAGAGATATTGCTGGTTTTTGTCAACATAATACATATTTGTTGACAAAATACATTTGATTTGTTGTCTTTGAATCCTACCAGTGTTTTTGATGTAATCCTAGGGTCCTATAGGGTAAAATCCACACCCTGAGACTTGTGCACTTCCCCATTCAAATATATATTATGTACTTTTGAAGGTAGAAAATGACAGAATCTCAGAACATCCTCAAGGACCAAATAAGACTGCATAACTTTGAATAAAAATATATACAGTATGCTGTAAAATATCTAAAACATTAAGGTACAGTTAAACTTGCACCATCATTTCCTGTGGGATTTTGCAACGGGAATTACCACTGGTTTTTTATTTAATAATGTAAGCCTGTATTTTGATCTTAAAATGAACACAAAAAGATCTCTTGAGCGCAATGACATATGACATTATTTGTTTCTGTGAGTCGCAGTCTTTCAGATCTCTACCCGCTGGTCTGTTTGAACGCTGATTGTTTATCGGTCCAATTAGCGCTGGATTGTGAGTGTTTAAATACTGCATTGATAAATGATCAGAAGGACAGCGGCACATCGGCATCTGTGGAGAGGCTTCAACAAACAGCACCTGTTTTGTCTCTCGCTTCCCATCACTGCTATTAGGGCCGAGGTCAGACAAATGACAACTTAACTATGCAACTTTAGTAACATTTATGGCTTGGTTTGTGGATTTTCAGTGCAGAAAAAAACAACCAGACGAAGTTGATGTATTGATTTACCCATTGTTGTAAACTCAATTCTCTTTGTTTATTTACAAAATATTCTAAAAGTCATACACTTTACTTATCCCCAGGATTTGTAAATGCTTTGTAAAAGAAAACTCCCAGGAACCTGCATCCACTCATAAGGAGGGCCCCAAAACAGCAAATGTGACAAGTTATACCTTTTCATATTCAACCCCAGACCATTTTAAATAAATATACCCGTTTATACGCAACTCTACAGTTTCAGTTTGTCCTCTTCAGTATTTGGTCTTACACCTTGTAATGTAACTCATCGTAAACAACAACAATCTTAAAATCATGTCTAAAACGCTCGGGGAGCCAGTGGAAGGATGCTAAAACAGGGGTAATGTTCTCCTTTCTGTTAACACCAGTGAAAAGTCACATTTTTAAGTATGTATCAAGAACGTGTCAGAAACAATTAGATATAAAAAAATGACAATATTGTAGATTGTAAAGTAGGGCTGTCAAACGATTAACACTTTTAATTCAGTTAATTACAGCTTAAAAAATGATTAATTATAATGAATCGAATCGAATCAGCAAACTTATGTCATATTTTTCTGTAAATGGTTGTTTGAATGGAATAAATGACAACATATTTGTTTATTATAACAACAATAAATCCACATAAAATGGCAATACAAATTTTAACATTCTGACTTTCTGAAGTAGAACCTATTTTACTGAAAAAAAAAAGCAAAAAGAAGGCCTCTTGTTCAGGAACAGAAAACCCAATCGGCAAGGAACTATACCTGATTTATTTTCTGTTGAGTTCATAAAAATGCATATTACTATATAGTATTGTATTAAAACCCGTAAATTAATTGAAAAATTGAGCTCATTAATTCAGCTTGTGTAGGAATTCAGGCCGTAAAAAGTGCTGAGTAGAAACTTTGCGTGACGCTAGTTCTCCTCCAGTTGCACAACTAGGGGTGGTGGTGTTTCAAACAGGCCGCGCCCCCTCTAGCGTCTGCAGCGCAGGTAAACACAACAGCATGGCAGCAGAAAGCGGCTCTGGCTGTAACTGCATACTTACTGCAAATAATTAAAAACAGATTTCAGCAAATAACGTCAGATATGTAAAAACATGAGTGGATAACTGTTGGCATGCAATGATGAGGTTATCACATGCTTAAATCACATGCTCCAATAAACGTTTTTTTAATTGAATTCCAGAAGATATATTACATTCTAATTGACACTAATCACCAATCGTGCGGCCACATTTGTCTTATATATTTATCTTTTATGAGCTCCATGCAAAACTGGAAGATGACAAATTGCTTCCCTCAGTGTTTGACTGCTGACATTGTGATTCAGACCTACAGCATACCGAGAAAGTCATGACCACACAGGCTGATTTGAAAGCGTATTATCTTGTGTGTCATTGCCCATAGAACAAATGCATAAAACATAAGCCTCTCTGTTCCCGCACTATAGGCCCCAGCGCATGTTATGAACTGGCTGTTATGGATGTCATTGTACAAAGTCAAGTTAATAAGGTGCACTCGGGGCAGCGGGCTTGTCTTGTTCCAAAGAAAAGTAAAAGTATTGACGGCAGAGACCTCAGGGGCGGCGAACATGAAATGGAGATAAAGATAACCCAGACTTTTACCTGTCTTTCAGCTTTGGCCTGTGCTGCTGAAGACCTATTACATTTCATATAATCTGCTGGCTGCATGTGTGCATGGCCTAAAGCATTGGATTATATGTGTGTAAATAATATTCAGTTACTAGTTTAGCATTTCCTATATGGCACTGGGTATGTCCTTGAACATAATACAGGCTGGATGTGCACCTATGCTCTTGTGCCTGTGGCTAGGACTAAAAAACCACCTTGATTAACAAGAACATTACCTATTTTCTGCATGTGTCAACTGTCCATACCTGGCAAGAGCCAGATTGATGATTGTGTAGAACTCCACAATATCAATCTGGGACTTCTGCGGGAGAATCCTTTCGGGGAAAGGAGGGATAAGCAGCAGAATACTTCAAGCTGATTGGGCGAAGTGGCGCTGTGTGCCCGCCTACCAAGGTTGCCGTCCAGAAATGCACAAAGCGCCTCTCGCTGTTCATCTTTCAAAAAAGAAATTGGAGATTCTGCTAAAACGGACTTGATAGCCTCAGCTACGCGTCCGTCCTCCTGCGTGGCCATGTTTGTTTTGCTTCGGCCCGGCACTTCTTGCTTTCGTCAAACCCGGATATCCCGCCCTAAACCCCCAGACTGCCGCGTGATTGGCTTGAACACCTAGATGTTCTACTCGAAAAGGGTTGGCGGGAGCGGGACAAGATGTATTCTCGAGTGTTTGTGAACTCACAAATATTGCGAGAATTCAGCTTGCAGGCAAGGTTATACTGTCCATACAAAACAGGTACATTTTTTTCTTTGACTTACCATGGGCTTCACAGCAAGAAGGTCCTGAGTTTAGTTCTACCTCCAGGCCTTTCTGGGTGGAGTTTGCATGTTCTCCTCATGTCTGTGTAGGTTTCCTCCAGGTGCTCCGGTTTCCCCTACCACAAAAAATTTGTACAACAGATGTCTGAATGTAATGGATGGCGTTGGTTGGGAGCTGAAAAAGGACTGGAAAAGGACTGGAAAAATATTTGAACTCTCAACAATTGTAAAGCACTTAGTGTGACGGTTGGCTGTGGAAAAATGCGCTATATAAATAAAGATTACTTACTTACCATAAGGAAAGTAGTGTCAAAAATGAGACAAGATGCGTATCAGCCTTGGATCGTGTCGCAGACAGAAGACTTTATTGTCAACAGTAAAGAGGAGACACGAACAAGGATGTGATATTAAAGCATGGAAGAATGTAGATGCTCAAATCAGCAGCTGCTAAGATGCCAGTAGCTTCTAGCTTGACTCTCACCAGACCCTTGTAGTTCCGCCATGCTCCACTAGAGGCGTTTCGCTGAATACAAGGGATGGGATCTGGGATCGAGCGCAAAGCAAACTACTTCAAGTTAAACAAACATCAAGTGGAAAAGTGGAGTCCTGCATACTGGCATAATGATGAGTTCAGCTTTAGCCATAGTTGCTTCAATGTATTATGAATTATACATAGGTAAATGAGATACGAAGGCCGATGCCTCATATTTAAATCCTAGTAAAAGCCATTGTATCATTGTTAATTCCTACTAAAAGGTACATTTGTATAGTAGTCACTTCTAATGTAAACTAAACACAGTCTGTTTGTACTCTTTGGTCCAATTCTGTGGTTATTGCTTGTGTCAGCTCAGATACCCGTGGCCTGCGTTTCCCACTGTGTTTTTGCGCTGCACGGTCGATACCGGCTTTGACTGACCCTTCTGCTGCTGTGTGCGGCTCACTGTGAGACACGCCACACAAAGACCACCTGCAGGGGGCGCCCTCTGTGTCCCGCTTTACCCCTCTGTTCTGTGAGGTACAGGAAACTCTTGAGTACAAAGCAGTGCAGTTATAACATCAATAACAGTACGAGGTCTTACAGCTCCCATCTGCCGTGGATTTTCTTTTTGGCTGAATGTTGTGAATGCAAGGATTGTATATGTTTTATTTCATTTTTTTTATATTTAGAGTGTCAGCTGCATATGGATCACTGCGATTTTTCAACTAGTGTCTTTAAGGTATTTTCAGGAAGTCCAGTCTTTCATATCTCATCTCAGCATTCTCAGATACCTCCAAAAGAGTTTTCAGCCAAAATCACAGAAAAAAAATGACAATATCAAATCTCTCAGTACGATACAATATGGATATTGATCCAATAGTTATTGCAATTAGTATACTGAAATAGCTTGAAATATTGTGTTTATGACAATAATAACAACACACTGTTTGTAATATTTTGTTACAGATTTATTGACTAAATATGCAATGTATTATGTGCAATTTTCAAGTTAAGAGGCTGTTAACAAAAGGGAATTATTAAATCACATGCTATGTATTCAGCATTCAACCTGGGATTTCTTGAGCCCTTGTGCTTTTTTTTTTACTTGGGTAAACTTGATACAAACTACATATTAAGTTAGTTCAGGAAAAAAAAATACTGTCTATCTTAAGCTATTCCGTTCCTTTCTAATTTTAACACATAGAAATTG
This sequence comes from Knipowitschia caucasica, assembly GCA_964034765.1. Classification (NCBI taxonomy): domain Eukaryota; kingdom Metazoa; phylum Chordata; class Actinopteri; order Gobiiformes; family Gobiidae; genus Knipowitschia; species Knipowitschia caucasica. The sequence goes on from OZ035833.1 coordinate 21,814,872, forward strand.
GGCATTTCTGTCAAAAGTTTTTTTTGTTCTTTTATTTGTGATCACACCCTCCACTCCACTCTACTCTATTCTCAGATTCAGGGCAAATAGAAAAATTCAGTCTCCATTAACTGCTCTTCATATTCTTTCTATATCCCCAGTTGAAATGATTCATTTATTTTCAAGTACTTTTAGGCAGAGATGAGAAGGCACGGGGTTGATAAAGCTGACAAGTGCCAGCCCCCGTGCCCTTTTCTCCCCCAAAACGCAGATAAACTCCGCTCACACACCCCCGCGCTCCCTCCAGTCTCCGCTAAACCAGCTAACGCGCCGTCAGAGAGATTTTCCGGTCACTTTCAATGAATAAAAGCCGCACTTTAAAATGTGAAATTGGATCACAGCACGGCCACATGCCCACTTCAACATGAATGCATTTATACGTTTGGTTAAACGGGTGGGCAGAGAGGAAGTTGGCTCCTGGAAATATTGCTTCTGGATTCCTCGGAGAGTCGCAAAAGGCAGACGATCAGGAAAGTGGATAATACCAAGTGGAATCTTAACATCTCTGTGTGGGTCCTTCCTATTAACCTTTATCCAAATACAAAGTCGACAGTAATGTGTTTTTATTCACTCTTCGATCCTGCGGACTACTTCAGCGCAGAGCCGAGTACTTCTGTTTGCACAGTGGCTCACAAAGGAACAGAGTCATTACAATACAGTACATAACAATAAGATTTTACTATTTACAACCAAAAGCATTGCCGTGAATAAATATGTGATGAACCCTTTAAAGGAATAGTTCACCGTTTTTACATACTGACATATGTTCTTACCTTACCTTAGACTAGTTAATATGTACCTGTCTGGTCTTAGTCCGTGCGCTCTGTCATGCAAACGGAGCAAAAACGGGAGCACAAACGCAGCCTCCTCTGTATACTGTATAGGACCCAAAAGGTAACTCCCGCTAGAAGCTACCAAACTCTTCCAAGTGTTCCCTATAAAATGTATATAGTTACGTGACGTGTTATACTGCAAAGTATAGTAACACAGAAATGTAACTGTCGATTTTCTCAGCGGATAAAACGGGTACTATATTGTGAGGCGTAGTAATCTGAGGAGCGCTACGTCCGCGCACTAACTTCTCTCCGGAGACTTCTCTCTCGCTCACTTCCCTCAATAGAAGCAGCGTGACTTGTAGTACGGAGAGAAGTTATAGTGCGCGGACGTAGCGCTCCTCAGATTACTACGCCTCACAATATAGTACCCGTTTTATCCGCTGAGAAAATCGACAGTTACATTTCTGTGTTACTATACTTTGCAGTGTAACACGTCACGTAACTATAAACATTTAATAGGGAACACTTGGAAGAGTTTGGTAGCTTCTAGCGGGAGCTACCTTTTTGGTCCTACACAGTATACAGAGGAGGCTGCGTTTGTGCTCCCGTTTTTGCTCCGTTTGCATGACAGAGCGCACGGACTAAGACCAGACAGGTACGTATTAACTAGTCTAAGGTAAGGTAAGAACATATGTCAGTATGTAAAAACGGTGAACTATTCCTTTAAGCGCCAGAGTTTTTTTTCCCAAAACGCTCCATTTTCATTTTTCAAAATGTTTGAAGAAGATGACAAAGTCTGGGATCGCGTCTTAAATTCAGACAGAAGACATGTTTTATTGTCAATGGTAGAGACAGCACGAACAACACGGACAGAGAATGCAAGTGTATTATACAGAGCGGAGGCATGGAGACCTCCAATCAGCAGCTTCCACGGTGCCATGTAGCTTGGCCTTCAGATAGACAAAACAAGGGAAAAGTACTGGCTTCTGCACATTGATAGAATGATGAGTTTAACCTTAACAAAAGTTGCTTCAAAGTGTTATGAAATCTCACATTCCCCCCTCTGGTCATAGGCCCTGTCCCAATACCCACACTGCACCCTACACACTTCTACGAAGTGTGCATTTGTTCGAAGTGCACACCAGGGTTGGAGTGCGCAGGTTGCAAGTGTGCAAAAAAGGCAGAATTGGGACAGTGCACACTGAGAGCAGGTTACGTCATCGACTCGTCAAGAGATGGTCATTTTCAGACCTAAACTTTATAAACATTAAAGGTAATTTTGTCGGACCCTTTGGGAAACAAATTGAATTGCTTCACACACGTTAAAATACATGTATATTAGTTGTTTTTAATTAGAGATAGCTGTATAATTTTAAGTTAAATGTGGGTAAATAACTATCTGGTCAGTTTTTATACATTCTAAGATTATTGTACTAAGTGTAAAGTTTAAATTGAATGTTATATAAACGCTTGTTTTAAAAAGTTATTAAATTGTTAAAACACAATGTCCGTAATTCTTCATCAGGCGTTTATGCTTCTTTCCAAGTAACATAGCAAAACTTATTTACACACATACTGCATATATATTTCAAAATTTATATTTAAATGCATTTTCCCGACGTTTTGGTGTGTACCGCAAAGAATTATGGGCAATATCCTTCGCCAGAGTGCGCATAGATGCAGGCTACGGCGAAATGTGGATCAGGGGCGCAAAGGGGGCGGGGCCAAAGACCTCCCTGGAGAATTGGGACACCCTACGCACTCGCACCCTTTATCGGGAACGCGCAAATGAGGGGCGCGAGGGTGGAAGTGTGAGTATTGGGACGGGGCCATACATTCACGTGTGACCATCAGGATCGATAAACAGCAACATAATATCATATCTCAAAAAAAAAAATAAATAAATAAATAAAAAAAAAAAAAAAAAAAAAAAATATCATATCTCAATACTTCAAAAATTCATAAACTCGGTACTTCACTCGGTACTTCAAAAAACTCAGACTTCCAAAAACCCAGAAAACTCATAGAACATGTTCAGATCTTTCATAAAACTTGTCAACAATCTTCAGTAAAATACCAAACTTCATCAGTCAATGGTGGTTCCAGATATTGCTTTGAAAACAGTCTCTCCCACTTCTCCGTGTTGGTTTCTTCAGGCTGCATTTGTGTCGAGCCATAGCAGTGAATTCTTCTGTGACGTGTCTTCCAATCACACGTTTCAGCTTTAGTGTCCAGATTCAGCAATTCAATTCAGTCCAAATTATGTCCAAATTCAGATATCCAATTGTTCCAAATTATGTAATCCAATTGTTCCAAATGGTGTCCATGCAAAAGAGGACGATGGTATTGTCCATGTCTCAGCAGCTCACAGCAGGCCTGACTGGAATCAGGGGCTGTGCAGATTGTCCATGTGCTGATCAAGATGCATTCTCTTGAGGTTTCTCAGTTTTGGCTTTAAAAAAAAAACACTTTTTGTGTAAAAAAAAGTAGTCTTCTGTTCTGTAGATGTTACAGACAAGGCCCGCATCCTTCCACCACCTGAAGAAGATGACAAAGTCTGGGATCGCGTCTTAAATTCAGACAGAAGACATGTTTTATTGTCAATGGTAGAGACAGCACGAACAACACGGACAGAGAATGCAAGTGTATTATACAGAGCGGAGGCATGGAGACCTCCAATCAGCAGCTTCCACGGTGCCATGTAGCTTGGCCTTCAGATAGACAAAACAAGGGAAAAGTACTGGCTTCTGCACATTGATAGAATGATGAGTTTAACCTTAACAAAAGTTGCTTCAAAGTGTTATGAAATCTCACAGGTTGTAACTTAAAAATGAGAGATAGAGAGGGTAAACGGCCTTTGAATTAGTCTGAGGTTTTAGAACGTTGCTGATGTTGTCGAGTTTTTACATCATTCCCAGATTAAAACCATGCCCATAGAGTTGTTTAGCTTCCCTTTCTCTTGTTTCATTGGGGTTTTTGAATTCCAGCAATTGTTTTTTTTTTTTTTTCTCACTCCGTATTGGTGACATATGTGAACCTCCAAGATGTTTTGTTGTTAGTTTTTTGGGGTGGGGTTTAATTCATTGCTGTTAGATACGATCAAGAACATACCAACTCAGATACAATCATTGGTTGTATTGAATTTTGTTTGTCAAAATACATCAATGAGTTGTTTTAGAGGAAAATAATCCGCAAAGTCTGAAGCGGCGCCAACAGGAAAAAGTTATTTGCATCATGGTTCTCTTTTGGCCCAAAAAAGAACAAGACCCTGAATCGGCCAATCAGCGTCTCATTAGAATCAAACCACATGGCTAATGTGGGTTTAGTTTACACAGCTCGAGACCAGCAGTGACCGGTCCTTTGGGTGTGTATCCTCCAAATGAAGCAAATGGAACACATATAAACTTATAAAGGAATTAGCAAAAAAGCCAACGTTTAAGCTAAGGTAGGCAAAACTTAAAATGTAAACCTCATTAGACTGGGCTTTAGTTTAGGCACTTCCAGTGTTGTTCACCATGAACACCATTTTAAATTTGAAAATGGTTCCAATTGTAAAGATAGCAGTAAACCAATTCTATATATTATTTTCAGTTAGATTTTTTAATCTTTTTAATGACTTTATGACTTTAGCTCGACCGGAAAAAGGTGCCTTGCCCTCTGCAGGTGGGTGGAGAGGTCCTTCCTCAAGTGGAGGAGTTCTAGTATCTCGGGGTCTTGTTCACGAGTGAGGGAAGAATGGAGCGTGAGATTGACAGGCGGATCGGTGCAGCGTGCGCAGTTATGCGGTCGCTGTATCGGACCGTTGTGGTGAAGAGGGAGCTGAGCCGAAAGACAAAGCTCTCGATTTATCGGTAAATCTTCGTTCCCTCCCTCACCTATGGTCATGAGCTGTGGGTAATGACCGAAAGAACGAGATCGTGGATACAAGCGGTCGAAATGAGCTTCCTCCGCAGAGTGGCAGGGCGCTCCCTTAGAGATAGGGTGAGGAGCTCAGTCACACGGGAGGAGCTCGGAGTAGAGCCGCTGCTTCTCCACATTGAGAGGAACCAGTTGAGGTGGCTCGGGCATCTGTTCCGGATGCCTCCTGGACGCCTTCCTTGGGAGGTGTTCCGGGCACGTCCCACCAGGAGGAGGCCCCGGGGAAGACCCAGGACACGCTGGAGGGACTATGTCTCTCAGCTGGCCTGGGAACGCCTTGGGGTCCCCCCGGACGAGCTGGAGGAAGTGTGTGTGGATAGGGAAGTCTGGGCGTCTCTGCTTAGACTGCTGCCCCCGCGACCCGGCAACGGATAAAGCGGAAGAAAATGGATGGATGGATGGATGACTTTATGACTTTATCTTGAAGCAAAAAAACTATAAATTCAAGTAATGTTTTGTCATGGTTTAAGGTTTATTTCCCATTTTAATTTGTGGACTGTTACCCGTGTCTTCCTTTCCTGTTCCATTCCACGTCTGTTTTCATTCTTGTCCTAAAGTCCCTGTTTGCTTACCTTTTTTTTATTTTCTCTGTAATTTGTTTTGTATCACATTTGATTAAATCCATTATTTTTGCAGGTCCACGTTTGTTTTTATTTTTATTTTTGCCGTATGACATTTTTAGGATTAAGGTACACTCTTTTTATCCCCATAGTGCAATTCAGATTCAGATTAATTTATTTGCCATTTGCAGTAAAACCACATTGGAAAAACTGTGCAAGACTACCCCAGTGTGCACCAGACGGCACACACCAGAGCTGTTGCCACGGCGCCATCTTCAATTCGCCATCCGTTTGTCTCCATTTGACCCATCCTGCAAGGCCACTGAGGCAGGGACGTGGACGCTTCAGTGTAGCACCCAGTTGTAGATACTCGGTTTTGTCATGATTATTGGAGCTAGAGGATTTTATGATGCATTATATTGGGTGATGTGGAAACTGGAGCACCTGGAGGAAACTCTCTCAAACACTGAATGGGAGAATGATGCAAAAACTCATTGAATTTTGCCATGGCGCCGTAAAGATGGCGCCGTGGCAATAGCTCTGGTGTGTGTCGTTGGTGCACACCGGGGTAGTCTTGCACAGTTTTTCCTATGTGGTTTTACTGCAAATGACAAATAAATGAATCTGAATCTGAATCTGAATCATTCCCCTGCTCTATACCATGACTGCAACTCACTATATTAACAGAAAACACTGAAGAAGATCAAAACCGTGTTAACAATATCTTATACCATCAGCTGAAAGGGTCTCATCTGACATTCACTGTGGACAACTTTGAAGAATTAAGGACTAACTTCACTTTTGTTTATTTATTGTCTGGACGTGGCTGTGACAGTGACCGAACTTCAATCTTCTCCTTCAGTCTGTAGGACTCATAAAAACAATGCACTTCCGTAATCACGTCTCAGTAATGACTTGATAATTGGACCATTTTACGCCCCGTCACGGCTGTCACAACTCACACACGGTTGTGACTTTTTTTCAAGGGCAATTTGTGTTTTAAAACAAAGTGATTGATAAGCTAAAGTTGGGGTTATTTTCAATCAAAGCAGCTCGGAGGAGGCAAGCATTGTTTAGGTTACTTTAGCAGTGGCTATTCTTCCAGGGGTCTCCTTGAAATCATTACATAGATGTTTACATATTTTTACATACAATTAATATAATAGAATAATGAACATTTGTACCTTTGAGGGATCTGTCTCAAAGGTACACATATTGAGAGAGGGATGCACTATTTCTTAGCGCGGGTAGTGCATCCCGCTCTCAATATTTACTGCGGTTTCTCACTTTTTTGTTCTTTGCCGATGCAGGAGGGTCTAAAGACAGAGGTGATAATCCAGGACATAAATTAACTATTATTGCATTTCGTGTGTTTGAATTGTTTGATTCCCTGATCTGTTGTTGGTTGAATTGTGTAAACTCCTCCGAGATGACTCCTGTTGTGATTTAGGGCTATACCAAAAACAAATTGAATTGAATTGAAAATGAAAAACATGGAATGATTAATGATTATGATTATGTTCTCTCATGACTACAGCCCAACTCTGTCTAAACTCAAATATACACAAAACTTCACATTGCATATGAATTCTAGTAAATTTTGTAGAAAGGAACGCAATAGGATCATTTCAAGTCATGTTTAGGTTTAAGTTACACTGTATTTTTATTGTCCCCATTTGACCCATCCAACGTCACAAAGGCAAACTAGGAAAAGGGGTCGCCAAAGTGTAGCACCCAGTTGTTGATCCTCGGTTTAGTCAAGGTTCAAACATTTCTTACATTATCAAGCATTTAAAATATTAATACATTTTGATCATTATAAATTGTTTTATTTAATTTCCATGTTGCCTTTTTCCTATATCTAAAAGCCCAAGACGAATTGCTTTTGTCTTGAATTTGTAAAAGAAAAAAAGAAAAAAATCATGTTTTTCACATGATTTGAGGAAATGCATCTATTGTCTCTTTTCCCCAGTAGTCCACAATCCAGATCATGTTTAGACTAGAATCTAGAGAATCCAAAGACACTCACATACTGTATATAATTGAAGCTATGCCAAACGTTATCCTGCTTCGCCTCCATTCCTCCATGATTTGTAAAGATGGATTAAGGTATGAAATGTAACATGTTTTAATAATGCTTCATTTGTTGTGTTTATTTGTGGCGGCTCCAACATTTCAGAGCCGCTCCTCGTCCGCACCGCGATGGCAGAGATAGTCGTGTCCTGTTGATGGATGACACGCTGCTCCACTGTGAGGACACTGCTCTCAGAACCAATTTCTGTGATAAGCATCGGAGCCTGCAGAAACAAACCCAGGGCAGCACACCTCCTGGACGTGCCTCAGTAATGCTGCATGCGGCCGTTCGCTTCAGAGTTCCACAAAGGTTTTGGGGAGGAGGCTATGTTTCAGTTTGGTTTGGTTATTGTAATATATATCACAGCTCTAAATGTGTCTTTTCAGGTCAATAACCAAAACTAAAGCCACCTCCCCAAACCTTTGTGTCCGCTTCGTCCTGTCGGTGCTTATTATCCGATAATGACCTTCGTAATATACATTATCCCTCATATACATATAGAATAAGTGATAAGCGGCTTTTTCTATATAAGCCGCAGGGATTAAATAACTAGAACACTCTAAAAAAAAATGCATTGGCAAAACTTAATAAAATTGAGGCAGCATTTTGCATGCATCTTTTTAAGTTTTGCGAACAAGACTGTGTTTTAAGTATTCTTTGTAAGTCTTTTATCATTGGTCCAGCACAATTTTTTCAATACCACCAACTTGGATAATTGAGTTATAAAGACACTTTGTTAAGTATATTCAGCAAGTGTTTTAGCATCAGTTCAACTCAATTTTAATAATACCACCAACTTAAATAATTACATTGAAAATAAATCTTTTTGAGTATATTCAACAAGTGATTTTCAGTCAGGAATACGTAATCTTTAATCAAATGCCATCTTTCACAGATCAGATTCACAAAGCAGTTTAAATTGTTAATTTTAGGCAGTAGTCTCTCACTTAACACACATGGAAGAGGGCCTGTACAGTCACAGGTAAACATGTCCACTTTTAAAGTATTTGTTTAATATTGGAGGACGACACAGGGAGTATTGCCTTTGGCTTGGCCCTCTCGATCATGGTTGATAAAAATAAATACAATTACTTATTTGGTCAAATTAGTTTATTCAGAATGTTGCTCAAGTATTTTGCTGTAGGACTTGCTTCATATTCAGTTTTAAAATTAATGCTCAAATGTAGAATTTTTAAGAAGTTTATATTTTTCGCTGCAATGCATTCTGGGTAGCGTCGCTGCTTCGCCACATTTTGTTTTGAATCAACTCAATATATTTGTTTTGAATCAACTCAATATATTTGTTTTGAATCAACACAATATATTTGTTTTGAATCAACACAATATATTTGTTTTGAATCAACACAATATATTTGTTTTGAATCAACACAATATATTTGTTTTGAATCAACACAATATATTTGTTTTGTCATTAATGGACCCCCAGGCTTACAAGAGGATTTTCATGTTGAGCAAACTCAAAACTTCTCCGTTGTCCAGTTATGCCAGAATATCAAGTTCAAATTTGTTACAAAAATGAGTTAGGATTCTTGTATTAACTTTTAATTGAGACGGGCATGTTTAAAATGAGTTGCAACCACACTAATTTAAGTAAAACTGGCAACAATCAATTATTGAGTTTAGTTCAGTATGTAATTTGAGTTAAAAATACTAACCACCTGAATCATTTCTTTGAGTGAACAATGTATCTGCTTTGTTCTGCAAATTGCTCTATTTAAAAGAAAGCCTTTGAGTTCACAAGGCATGCAAGATGTACTTTAATGGTGTCTTAAAATAAATAGCATCAATCAATGAATCAAATATTCTCTGCATTGGAGACTCCTATATCCTCCTGGTTGACAAAAGAAAGCACATTCAAGTCATTTTCCATTCACATCGATCTTTGCGGTTGTAAATATCCCCATCCTCTCTGAAGCAGCACATTAAATGTCCGTCATTATCTCTACATTAAGTGGATCTGTGTGTCCGATAAGATCCACTCCATGGGGCCGTCTTCAATCTGCTCACACTACAGCTCCATAAACCCTAGAGCTGGCTGATATATGTCCCTTGCATGGAGCCGCACGCCTATATTTACTTTGCGCTGATGCTTATCGATGCTCAGGATCAATAACGCACCACCGGGCTAGTTTCTATCGACAGCCACCCCTCCAGTGGACCCCCAGTGCCAGACTTGATATGAGAATCTTCTCTAAAATGGTCATGAAAAAAGAGGGTTGTACGTCAACACACGCAAACAAGATGGCTGCCACTTGAGACGGCTCTGTTCTTTTTTTATGAGGTATCGCAGCGTGACGGATGGTGGTCCAAAAGATTGATGAGCAAACTCTGTTCTGAATCGAGCACATAAAAATAACATATAGGGTGTGAATCTATATGCTGACAATCCAGCACTATAACAGTAAAACTCCCACAGCAGTCTATCTGATGGCTTTAAGTTTTGTCATTTCTATATAACTTTATTTGTTTTTTACTTTATGACCTTTTCTGTTTCTATATGTAGTTTATTTCTGTCATTATTTTTTTTATGAAATTATCCATGACACCAGCCATTGATTTCTATTTTTTGAGGTCCTGATCCTGGACTGGTTCTGGTCAACGACTGGTTTCGGATCAGTTTGGTTTTCCATTGGATAAAAGCAAGAATGAGTTTCCATAGTTACACACTAACTTATCTTTTAGCACTTACTAAGTATGTAGAGGTATAAACCTTGTAAATTAGTTACTTTTAACACAATTTAAACTGGTGGAAAACTAACATTTTTTGAATTTATTTCTGAACTGTTTTAGTTTGAATGGTCCTGGTTCGATTCCACCTCCAGGCCTTCCTGTGTGGAGTTTGCATGTTCTCCCCATGTCTACGTAGAGGTTTCCCCTGGGTGCTCCGGTTTCCTGTACCACTAGAAACATGTACATGGGTTCGGCATGCGCCTCCTGTATGGCGACCCCGCTCCCAGATTGAGACTACTTTATTTATCCCACCAGGGGCAATTCATTTGAGCAGCACAGGGCATGAAAAACATTTTTGAAAGCACTGTGACAGGCGCTATGCACATAAATATCACTTGCTTACTTACTAATGAGAGCGGTCAAAATCAACAAAAATGAAGCCAAACAGTTGTAAAAAAAAGAGCCAAACACAGTCTAAGAAGAAGACAAATTTCCCCATCAGCCGCATTCTACCCGTTCCCTCGCTCTCTTTCTGTGTAGTCGATTCGAACACATCCTGTTTCACTAAATCTATCCATCACATTAGTGTCTCCAGCTGACTGAGAAATCCCATTCACTTTTCATTTCGGACTCTGCGCACGATTCTCCCCCGCCTTCCTCTGTCTCTCTATTCTACCTGCTCTAAATCTTCTCTTTTCTGAGTCATTGCGATGCATTCAGGCGTTTGCTCATAAATTATGTAAAAGAAAGAAGGAAAGAAATGTGTGTGCATCTTGTTCCCGCATCGTCCGCACTGACCGCACTCCACTTCACCACGTTTGGTCTTCTCTGTGACTCTTTGCTCTTGTGGTTGATCTGAAATTTACCCAATTCAAGGCTATGACGTTAGAATGAATGGATATTGTTTGTCATTTCTGTGCACGTATACCCAGGCACGTCACGCCTTCTCCGCAGCTTCACATCACCATATATGGGCATGCAAAGTGCTTCCTGATGAATGAGATCTGTGTGAACATGAGGTGATGATCAGTGGGTTGGACTGAGGCCCGAGGGTGAGGAGAAGTGAGATGGTCACGCTGCAGTGGATTTAGAAGCATTACAAGTTAAGATTTTCCTAATTCATAACTATTAATAGCTGACTATCGTAGATCTCTGGTGCGATATACAAACCTTAATACATAGACCACTGATATGATACCGATTCAGATCGAGACGATATGATACAAGTCCCAGGGATTTGATATGATTCAGTTAATAACAACCTCTAAAAATGCAGGCTAAAAAACCAAAAAATACATATCTGTCACCTTTTTATTTAATTGAAGATTGATTGTTGAGAAATCTGGTGGCACAGTGTTTAGTGCTTCACTGCAAGAAGGTCCTGGGTTTGATTCCACCTCCAGACAGGGCCTTTCTGTTTGGGAGAAAGGAGTTTGCATGTTCTCCCCGTGTCTATGTAGGTTTCCTCCGGGTACTCTGGTTTCCCCTACTACAGAAAAGCATGTACAATAGGTCCGGCATGCAAATGTCTTGTCTTTGTCTGTAAATGGTACAATATACAGTAGTTGAAGATACTTACTATGCATGAGTCTCTGACTTTTGCAACAACAACTAATCTCAAAGAAATTGAACCAAAGGAAAAATATAATTTACAAACTCTATATGTGCCGTATCTTTATATAATTTTTGGCACAATATAATTTGCTTACTAAAACCATTCTTTAATCATTAAAATTTCTCAAGTTTCAAACGAGAATTTAGCAAACCTGAGTGATTTTGCAATAGCACTTGGAAAGCATACATATTATAACATATTATAGTTACATCAGGCTCTACGTACTCTTAGCACTTGTTTGCCCCTTGAGCCAGAACAAATTCAAGCAAGTTTATGACTTCCTCTTACTTACTGTACAATGGAAATAAAAATAATTTGATAGAGTTTGATAGTGGATTGAATATTTAGCACTGAACTGGCCTGTGGGCTTTATTTGATAAGAAAATAATACATAAAATGAACACTGTGTAACGTATGTAGTGTATGCATTTTCATGAAAAAGAAACTATCCCTATTTCAGCATTAATAGGCGCACAACAGCCCCTATATGTCCTGCAGTGTCGTGTCTCAGGTTTTTCTGGGTAATGTTCTCTTTGAATGTGCGAGCCTGCATGGTCAGGATGAATTTATCAGCCCAAACTGTGGCGTGCGTGACAGACCTGCGTTGGATCCGTGTTTCCTCTTGGTGCTCATTAAACCAAGCGTCACTCATACGCTCCGTTTGCTCTTGGGTTTCATAAGAGACAGTGACAAATACAATGGCATTTTCTCTGCGATGTCATTGACTGTAAAAAAAAAAAGTCTTAGGTCAGAGGGAGCACGGACAGTTGCTTTGTTCGCTTTCATGCATGCTCGTAATTTGACGAATAAAGTGACATTTTTCATGATTTCCTGGATTAACCACTTTGCCAAGCTAAACTGAGTTCACAATGTACAGGCTTTAGAAACGCCACATATGGAACAGGGAACTTGAAGCCTTCTAAATGAGGCCAGAAATCTGTGGAGAGCCTATCCCGCCTGACAAAAAGAGGGTTTGCGATGTATTCTCTGCATCTCAGTCGACGAATAAGATTTAGGTGGGCAATTTTACAAGTTGGATTTTTAAATAATAGATACATTTTCGCTTACCCCATAGTCACATTATAGAAAACAAATATATTTTAGTCTAGTAACGGTTAACAATCGCACTGAAAATTAGGGAATACTAAAATTTAGCTTGAATGCTTACACACCCAGACAAAAATGTGTTTGTTTTTTTAATTTTTGGTGATATATGGAAGATTATGAATGACATTTTGAAGGCAATGAGTGATAACCTAAACACTCATTGGTGGTTGTGTGAAGCCATTTTTTGTCTAGTCGCTTCCGTCATCAACCGTGAGTGGAGAGAATGGAAAAATATGTGAAGTCTGAACATTGTCAATCACTTTGGGTGACCCTTGTCTGTAAAATGCGCTGTATAAATGATCATTGCTTACCACTTGCTAATAAATCATAGTTTTTATACATCAATATAAACAACAGCACGGTGATTGCGTAGGTTGCACTTATGCCTCACAGCAAGCAGGTTTATCCATGGTCCCATCCCTGTCAGCCCTGTCAGCCCTGGCCTTTCTTTGTGGAAATTGCCTTTGCTTCCTGTGGCTCAGAAAATAGACTTTAAAACAGCTCTGCTTGTGTAGAAGTCTCGCACTAAAGTACATAAGTGACATGTTAGTCCCATATGAACCAACTCGGACAATAAGGAGCACAGGGACGGGACACCTGCTGGTGCCCAGAGTCAGGACTAAACCTGGGGAGGCTGTATTTCAGATTTGTGCAGCTAAAATCTGGAACAATCTTGTGGCAGTCTTCTTCCCTGACAATGTTTAAATCCAGGTTAAAACAGTTCTGTTTAGCTATTCATACAACCGAGGGGTATCTGATTGTGTCTACCTTGTTTTGTTAAGCACTTTGAGTTGTCTTGTGTATGAATTGTGCTATACAAACTTACCTTACCTTGTCTTGCCTTTGTCCACTTGTGCGGTTTCTCCCACCACCCCAATCATTGAACAGTGTGAATGTGCTGAGAAAGCGGGGCCTCACGATCCTTCTGACTTTTTGGGTTTTAAGCAGGAGGTGTCAGAAAAGTTAGCCTGACTCTCGCCAGACCCATGTAGTTCGCTGCACTTCACACATGAGTCTGGTACTGAGCCATAGTGGTTGGATTTCAGAAGGCAGGCCTTGTAAAAAAAATTCCTTGTATGTGATTGGATAGACCACTGGTTCGTTATCTTGAATGAAGTCTGCTTTCAACCACTCACATCGAAGCACACGGCTTTTTCAACCCAAAATCCGCGAGAATACCCACAAAAAAAAACATTCAGAATGATTTTTTGGCTAAAAACGTAATGAAATCAACTTGGGCTATCATGATTGTGTTTATTGTCTTTCTGTTTATTTAATACCTACAAGTCTCTTGGAAAAAAATATGTGGGAACCACCAAACCTGGCAACCCTGCTGCATAGTGTGTAAACAGGAATACTGAACCAGTGCTTCAACCAAACTTTACAGGAACATTTGACTCTTAAAATACACACATATCACCATCTACATCTCGCCTCAAATTGCATTAACACTAGGACCGCCGTGCTCTAAACATACCTTGCACCGCCCCCTGCGATCAGTTGACCGCTTTGTATTTTGCGCTGATGCAGCCTTTTGCCAAATTGATTGTTCACTAAACCAGAACTTGATGTTGCAAAGGAATCGTGATCATAATGAAACTGTGTAAATTATTTGTCTAAATATGCTAAGTAATTGTAATTCTAGCCGAAATAAAAGACTAAGACGACACATTGTGCGTGTACTGATCCATCAAAATTACGATGACTTTTCAGGCTAGATTTATTTTGTAACTTTGCAAACACCTAAAAGGTCGGTCACTATATGTTATATTTGACTCAATAACAATATGTAAATTCAAACAATATAAATTATAGTTTAGAAAAGCACGGGACCATAACGTCTTCGCGCTGCTATATGCGTCTACTTCTTACGTCATCTCCAGACTGTTTTCTTTTTAGAGGCCGAAATCACCGTGGGAAATATTATCTAGACAATAATAATATTCGTATTGACACAAGATCATCAGCTAGGCTACCATCGCCAATGTACAATCTTCAATTTTACACAGAACACGTTAGAAAGACAAATATATGTATATATATATTTGTATTTATTTGAGACAAGCAGTGCTCTTTATGCTCAGAACAACATTATAATCATTGCCTTGCAGTGCGCGCTGTACAGAATAACACACAGTGTTATCTGGATGAAATAAGAATTATATCCTTATTGATATGATGAGGGCCGCTTCTGACCCACAGTCGCTCTCCTCCTGCAGTGTCCGCGGGTGACGAGAGGCCTCACAGCGCTCTATCTGCACTCTGCCTTGATAGTTCATCTAATTGTTCTATTTTATTGCGATATTGTATTCTGCTGTATTGCCTTCTTGTATGTATAAATATAATAATGTAATTGATGATGAATGAAAAGGCAGAATGGAGCAACAGCGCGCACACAAACACCTGCGTATGGCTGGCGTTACGCGGGTCATGTGCGTTATTGCTTCTGGACTTGTTACAACACTGCTGTCCGTGCCGTGAATGCACTACGGGTTTACGTTCAGATTTAGAATATTATAGGTGTTCTCCCCGCTGTCACTTTCTACCTCAAAATGTGACATCTCTCACCTCCGTCAGACTGTTCTCATTCAATGTCTTGAAGCACTGTCAGGGCTTCTACCGTGTACTTGCAGCTCTATTCATTTTGTACTCCTCTCTCTCTCCCAAATAATAATAAAAAAGTCCCTTTAGAGTCTAATGACAACATATTGATACATTTTTATAAGGCGCGAAAAACCCCCGGGAAAGGTTACTATGACAACAGTCGCCCCTGCGCCATGTATCTCCATGGGGCAGCAGAAAGGGCTGTGGTTTAGAAAAGTTAAAATGCGTGTAAATCTTGTTTTCTTTACTTTTTCCAAAACCAAAACACACAAAAATATAAACAACAAGTACCTAGTAAAAGTCATAAAATTTCAACTTCTGGCGTTTTGTTTTGAATACACTAATTAGCATATTAAAGTGAGTGACGGTCAGTTGACCGCTAGGGGCGCTCCTAGTGTTAAAAGTGACATCCGTGTCTTAATTCGATCGTATTTACACTTTTAAAAAGATTCGCCGACTTTACGTCCGCCATCTTGGATTCCTCTCGCTGCTGCATGAGAAGGTAGTGCAAACCCCACGTAACACCGGCAATCCTGATTGGTCGATTAAAAAATAATCTGGGGAAGGCTTTCGCTATGGCGTCAATACCAGACCCATGTGGTTCAGCCAAACGCCTCTGATGGAGCATGGCGGAACTACAAGGGTCTGGCAGAGCCAGGCTACAGAAAAGTTACCACAGGGATAACTGGCTTGTGGCGGCCAAGCGTTCATAGCGACAATGCATTTTGATCCTTCGATGTCGGCTCTTCTTGCGTTGGATTGTTCACCCACTAATAGGGAACGTGAGCTGGGTTTAGACCGTCGTGAGACAGGTTAGTTTTACCTTACTGATGATGTGTTGTTGCAGTAGTAATCCTAGTAATAGTAATAATGAGTGATGGTGGATGGGCGGAAGGCACAGACTGGCTTCTTCGCTTTTGTCACCATTGTACGTGGAGGGAAACGAAAAATGGCTTCAGTGTTTTACAAGTGCAACACATATACGTCATACAAGGATTTACAAGAATGCTCCATATGCGTGTCACAGAACAGCAGACCAGTCTCAAGCTCCACTGAAACTGTAAACACATCTTGACATCCTGAAATGTTTGAACATGATTTTAAACCGTGAAGACACTCTGTACTTCTTTTTGCAGTGCACAGGAGAAGCCCAAAGCCAGAGTGCACCTTCAAGTGTTGAATATTTAAAACGCTCTTACTTCAGAGTGACAAAGGTTCAGATCACTCCAGGTTTGAAGTCTTTTCTTATTACCATAGACAACGCTGAACTGCTGTCAGGTCAGCTCCACCGAGACACAACTGCTGGATGCTTTTCCAGGTGTATTTGACTCAAGATGGAAGATGTTCTGATTCACTGGTGGTTTGGTGATGGTTTTAAATTACTATGCATGCGATGGTTCGACATGAGCAGCAGATACAGCTTTTAGAGAAATGGAAGAGACAGTTTTCCACAAGAGGGAGGAATAGCGTGACTGTTTGTGGAGGTTGGTAAAAATCATAGGGTTTGTTAAAAAAAAAAAGTATCTGAAAGCAACTTTTTGTGTTTTGACCACACATTGATAACAGTGATAAAGAATGCATCAGCTTTTTTGGAAACTCAAGGAAGCTTCACTCCGCTCACTGTGGTGACAGCCGCTCCACTGTGTTCCCAGAGGTCTCCCATCACAGTAGTAACCACCCTGCCCTGCTTGACTTCTGACGGGATCTGGCTGTCATGCAGGAGGCGTCTGCATGTATGAGTTGATCATCATGTAATTGACTTGTACATTACAGTAATTGACACAGATTTCTTAAGAACAACAGCTCATTAGTACTTTTTTTCAAGTCTAAAGATCAGAGTTAGCAAGATGGATATTGTACAGAATGAGATAAGAAGCATTGTATAATTATGTATAGAATATAATTATAGTCTTTGCCTTTTTCTAACTCATAATTTGACATGACAAGAGCTATCAAAAGTTTCAAACAGAAAGTTGAATTAGAGAAGTAAATGGACTTATTATACGGCTCCTCACAGCAGCAGTAGAACGCTCCATTGATTTCAATGTAATTTCAAAACGTTCTACCGGTCATTATTTTCTATAACGGACCTCTCAAAACAATAATGACCGCTGTCCATGGCAACACACCCCCTGTTTGTATTTCAGATGTGTAGATTACAAGTAGTTCCGGCCACTGTGAGAGAAGCTATCGGAGCTAGCCACGCTCAATAAATGCAAATACCAATCAATCAACACATTTAAATGTTAATCGGAGAATACATTATATATATACATTCTTAATACACATGAACGGAGGTTTTCAGAAGTATCTGTTAAGGTTTTCATAACAAAAATACTGTTTTAATGAGAGAAAAAGCTATCACAAAAAATCCGGAAATAAATTCCGGGGAAATTTTAGGAACCTTTGCAGAGGCTGGAATTATGGATTTAGGTTAGGTTTATGTTTGGGTCACTCACCGCTGATGTTCAGAATTCTTTGTTCAGTTTTCATGCAGTTCGAGAGAGTTCTAGTTTGGAAGTTGCTAGCCTAACTGTTACTCGCATAGCCACGGGAAAGCCTTTGGGAACTATTTTACTTTCTGTCATTAAATAGACCTTTCGGCATTCCTAAAAGTGGAGTGAAGTTTATGTTGTGTTTTGTTGGTACAAAGCCGTATAATAAGAAGGATAATATATATTACGCACATTACCTTCAGGGCGGAAGCAGACCGCTTGGCCCTGTCGGTACTTATTTTCCGATAATGACCTGGGTAATATACATTATCCCTTACTTATTTTCAGAGTCATATTTAAAAGCTGAATTTAAGCTCGGAGCAACTGCAGTGGAAATGGTCCAGTCCATTGTGTCTTTGAAACAGCGGATATTACACCGCCATGATGTAACCACTTTGCTCTTTTTGAGTCCAGATGTCTGACCCCTCTCCCTTTTATCTGCGTTATGATTCAGTCCCACGGTGAAAACTATCAGGCCGCGCCATCACTGCTTGGAAATACTGTTTTTTCCCCCGTCAGCGCTGCATCTCTGAGGTTTTGACAAGCAAATAGGGATCGAGACCTACAGAAATCCCAAAAGCAGAGCCGTGTCGCCGCGTTGCCTCGTGGCTTGTAATCTCTTCCCCAGCGGAGTCGGAGAAGTTGAAATTCCAAGCGGTGTTTTGGGTTTGGACGTGATGCGGATGAGAATGATCCTCCGGACGGGACGTAGACCTCATTTCAACTGTCTTTATGTCACTTTGAAGCTGAGACACTTCAAAACTACACAAAAAAAATCATGTTTATAAATGATTCAAAACAGGGGTGGCAAATCTCTGGTGGCCCCCAATTGCAACTATTTTCAGTTATAATTAACTTGCAGCATGGTAAAAGGTAAATGGGAGCTACCGTAGCATGTTATGAATTATGTTATAAAAAAACAACACGTTTTTCAATTAATTCTAAACAAACAAAGTCTGTCCATCTTACTGTTGTCTTGAGAGGGTGCAACAAAGGGTTATCTTGGCAGGGTTTAGGAATGCCAAAAACATGATTGCCACAAGATGGATAGGAAATCTTTCAGTTCCAACATAACTGAACTAATTTTGTTTGTAAAAATCTCCAAGTAATCATTTGGCCTCTTTAATTATATACTGTAGTTCCATTCCTGCATACTGACAATGAACCGTATCACCTCCACCTCCTTTAGCCTTGTATCTTGCCCGAAAGTCTCAAAATAAATAGCAATATTACTATGCAATGGATGACTTCTATATTCTCACTACTACAGTAACTTGCAGTTCCATTGTTCTCTCCTGTGTACCTGAAAATGTGTTGTTTTCTTGGACAGAGATGAGAATCGTCTCCCCATATCTTCAAGCTGTGATAATGACGCAAAGCCTTACACTGATCGGGTTTAATGGATGCCGATCATATCTGCCTCTTCTTTTCACACAGCCCTCTCAAAATAACACAAAAACCATATTTTCTACCAAACAGGCAATTTCCCCATTATGTCCATTTGTGGCAGTGTCACGATAAAATTCTGTGATGTCATTAGAGACGACTGCTGTGAACAATGTCTGACTCAGAGGCAAAGCTAGCCCATTTTTAGGGGTGCTCAAGCTATGTTGAAAAAAGTACCCCTAAAAATAGCCATTTTTTGAATAATGCATACAATCTGAAAGTATTGTTAAAGTCTTAATTTTAACGGCAACTAAACAGAGCTTTTTCTTTTGTGTCTGTTGCAGGACGGCATGGGGAAACTGAGAATAACAGAGAAAGGCCTGAAGCTGGAGGGAGACTCTGAGTTTCTGGAGCCACTTTACGCCAAAGAAATCCAGTCGAAACCGGTAAGCGAAAGTTTACACACAACACCTCTTCTTCAATGAAAAATATTTACATTCTGTATGTTGATCTGGGTACATTTTGGCAATTTAGGGGAGCAAAATTGTATGATATGGGGGGAGTACCTTTTAAGATGGGGTGGTTAATGTTTATTAAGTGAGGTCTAAAGACGTAAAGATTGATTGAACAATGCAAGAAGTCCAGCTGTATGTTTTGGCATTATTTTTGATCATTCAAATCCTATCATTTGTTCGACAATTCCTTTATCCATACTGTGTCCAAGTCTACTATCCGCAATGACTGATATAGATTTGAAAAAACAATTCGAAAACACAAATCTTTGTTATTTTTTTACAATAACAAAGAAACAGATTGCACATGCCCAAACGATGCACAGATGGAGAGGGTGAATTTGCACCAAAGCTGCTGCCAAGCGGTATCCCTGCTCATTCAAATAATGTTTCGAAGCAACTCGCATCAAATTAAACGGATTCCATATATTCACAGAGAGATTTGTGCAGCTGCCAATGCAGATTTTCATTTTGATTAGTCAGATTTTGTACGAGGAGCTGGAGAGCGTCCCGGGAGCTGAAGATTTGAGGTAAAGCCGAAATTCTGACCCACAAACGGAGGAGCGGGAAGCTAAAGTGGGACAGAGAATACAAAAACAGGATAAAAATAGATCTGGGGAAGGACACAGGCAGGAGACGGAGAGAAAGAGAGGGTGACAAAACCAAATGGATCTACAATGTTGAAAACTCTACATGAACATTAGTATGTGACATGTTGTATATGACTATCTCTATCTCAAAATTGATCTAAAACAAGACAAAATAAAATGTTCTGTATTGATTTGGCCATGCCACCTTATGCTTATATAATATACATCACACACAAAACTGATATATGAAAATGTAAGGTTTTCAATTATGTTGTTGGCGTCCCTAAACCCTGCCAAGAGAACCCTCTGTTGCGCCCTCTTTGGTCCTTCAGTCGTTCAGCTGAAGCACCAAAGGAGACCAGGGCATCAGGCACTACAGTAAGATAGACAGAGCACCAGCCAACGTCTTCTCTCATTCATGGCAAAAAGTTTATGTCGCAAAAAGTCTAAGAAACTATTGAGATAAAAGGTTCAAATGGATCTGTTGGTGGTCTGGAGTTTTAGCGGGAAAATGTCAATTTATCTTTGCTTAAATCACAACAGTAGTTATCTCGGAGGAAAGCTGTCCATTCACCAACACAGATCAGAGAATCAAGCATATTCTCTGTTTGAACACATTGGAAATACAATGATAACAAACACATCCATAAATGGTAATTGATGTTCATGAATGGTGTTGAAAGTCAATTTTAAAATTGAAGTGTCCCAGTCATAGTCCACGGCTAGGGTTGGATCTGTCCTCAATCTGAGCTCTAAAAGCAATGGTACATATGATTGATGGGTGGATAGATAGATAGATACTTTATTGATCCCCGGAGGCTATGCTACTGTAGTCTCAAAATACAATACATTTTATATGATAACCTTTAAATCTTTACAAACTGACCAGTGCCAGTACATCTAATGACTGCAACGTTTCCCTAATATATCTTCTCTCACATTCATCCAAATGCTACAGATTCAGTTTTTACACTCCTCCACAATTCTCTCGCCTCGATCTCCATCCACCACCAGCTCCCCACCGCTCTGCCGGCTCCCCTTTTGTTGTGCCTTAATTCAGTCTCTCCAAGAATATAGCTCCTATAACCAGGCGGTGCAGTTTTCTGTCTGAATCTGCCTCTTTTCACCCGGGCCCAGTCTCGCAATTCACTGAGAGGCGCCCCGCTGGGAGTAATCTGTGGCGCGTTAGTGATGCAGAGAGAAGGAGTACGAGAGAGGGGACGGGGAAAGAAAAGAAGAAGAAGCAGTAGAAGACGGACACAATGCTAAACAAATGTTGCTGGGGATTTTTACATTTAGAATAAACATAAGTACACCGCCATTATGTCCGATAGATGATGTTTAGAGAATGTGCACCAAATAATGTATCTCTTATTTTCTATTCTACAGCAGGAGGTGTGTTTTTGTCCTTGTTCTAATCCATTCCATTTTAAGGTAGATTTGACGACTTAATTGTCTATCATGTATTGTGATGACAGAAATGTGTCTTTGGCAATTCCACTGTCATGCATTTTTGTAAAGGCTTTTGATTGTGGATTTTTTTATTTAGATTTTATGAATATTTGTTACATCTCACCTTTGAGAAATCAAAGTAAGATATTTTTGTTAGACCAAAAATAAGAAAAACATATTTCTATCTATTACAGGTTTTGTCACTTTTATGATCACTTATTTTTACAACCTGATCCTGCCTCTCACAGTTGCTTTTGTTAATTTTCTTTGAATATGTTGTTAAATGCTCACAGGCCTGTCGCTCAGTCAGTCAGATTGAACGATTGACCCACAGTTTGTGAATGCTGCCATATGTCCTTGGACAAGACAACTCTCCCCCAGTGTCTGCGCACTCTGGTGTATGAATGTGTGGGTGAAGGGTCCCTTGATGTGAAGCAGTCTGAAGGCCTTGAAAGGTAGTGAAAAAAAAACTGTAAATGGAATGGATAGCTCCATTTACCATTTACCAGTTAAAGGCCACATACTAGTAATGAGAATGTATCCCATCTAGACGTCTTCTGTGTTTAGAGAGTGGTTTGATGAAAGACTGTTTTCTGTCGTATGACCTCTCTTATCAACCATTCATTTTCTTCCACACATCCTGCCAGTCTGGATAAACCATAGTGACAGTAGTGTGAAAAAACTCTAGTAGAGCCTGAAATATTTAGACCATGGCAATTGTCAACCAATCCTCAGTTGGAACTTCAAAAAGTCGTCTTCTCCACATCTACATGCTTAAATCATAGGATATAATCAGAGTATATGGATATAGAGTAGACCTGCGCAAAGTGTGGCCCGGGAGCCACATTTGGTCTTATTCACATTTCAATGCAGCCACCGGACCCTTCCCAGCCGGGAACCTCTAACTGGTCTTTTACTTCTTTAAATGACCAAGAAGTCATTATCCAGTGACGGTTTGTAACTTAATATGTGCTACTATGGCATTTTATACCTGTTCTTATTAATGAACCAAAAATGTTATTAGTGTTAATTTGCCATAAAGAATGTCCACAAACCCAAAGAAAACACTTTATGTTTGTTAAATAAATAAATACATACCCAAAGAAAGTAATTGCCCACCCTTGATATAGAGTAAAACCTAGAATCTAGAATGGATGCCTATTCTGAGCAAAACAAACCTGGTTCAAAAAGAGTCACCCCCCTCAGTGTTGTCACACGTGCATTGAGCCAAAGGCAGACGTTCCACCAGACGTTTTGGACTGGTGGAAAGTTGGCATATATGAGTACATTTCAAATTCCTCAGTCAGAACCATGAGCAAAGAGCAGACTGCAAAAGACGTCAGCCGCCTCCTTATCATTCGCCATCTGCCCCTGCCGCCATAAATACATGTTGTATATAATTTAGTCTTCTTTTCATACTTCCACGGTAGTTCACAAACATAATCTGTCATTTCTCTCCGACTCGACTCATTCAAAGCGCTCTCTCTTTGTCCGCTGCTGTTCGGCGACGTCACGTATTTGTCCGTCCGGCCGGCTGATACGTTATCTGTCCATTCCTCTAATA
The DNA here is from genome assembly GCA_964034765.1 of Knipowitschia caucasica. Lineage (NCBI taxonomy): Eukaryota > Metazoa > Chordata > Actinopteri > Gobiiformes > Gobiidae > Knipowitschia > Knipowitschia caucasica. The sequence continues at coordinate 21,838,255 of OZ035833.1, forward strand.
ACTCCACTTGGCGTTGTGTGTATCCTTCCGAAAGCACACATGACCTCGCCGCATTCAGCCGCGCACATAAAGTTATCTGTAACAAGCACGCAGCGCGACTTTGCTAAAAAGCCACAATAGTTGCAACGTTATCGCTAATTAAGAAGTTGACTGAGGCGTGAAGATTAGGCCGTGCGCTGTCCTATACGTGATCCGCATGTGACGCCGCTGCTGGGCATTCTGGGTAATGGGCTTCCGTTGCTGGAGATCCTCGGCAGGCTGTTTTTTGATGTTCTTTTGTGAGAGTGCGAAAGCCGGTGTAAATTAGAAGTCGCAGTCAATGGAGGAGCCGCTAATCGGTGCAGAGAGGCAAAGACATGGGGAGTTGAAATAAGAAATGTGGTTTAAAAAGCACACGCTAAAATTGCTTTCAGTGATCGGTTTACCTTTTGGCAGACTCAACTTTAGAGATTTTTCCGTCAATAGAAATTATACTTGGGACAAAGAGTGGTGTAGTGATGTTCTTTGTACGAGCTCAAAAAACATCTAAAATATGAAAGAAATTTGACACTTGGATTGCAATCTTCATGCAATTTACTGCAAAAAGAGCGTGTTATTTATATATTTTGCATTGTACAAAGTTGAAATGGTTGTTCAGTGTTTAGACTAGAGCAGAATCAAGTTAATCCCAATTCACAAATCCCTTAACTTGTTAAATAGTTGTCAATTACAAATTAATGAAGTCATTGATCGTTCTTTTTTTTACCTACCCCTGTATAGACTTAACCCTTTTTTCTAAAATACCTTAAATAACCATTTTTGAGCTACCCTAACCCTAACCCTTTTGATGACATTTTTTACCTTGACTGGCCCTGAGTAATTTGATCCTTTTAGAACGTAATTTAGGTATTTTTCGTCTATTTTTATTAATCTGTGGTGAGTAATTATGACCCGAGGGTAGCTTAAGTGTTAAACAGGTTGCTCGAGAAGGATTGTTCAAATGCAGATAAGAACATTTCCAAACAAAAGGCCAATAAATTATACCTTACACATTACTCTACCAAACCCAAATTATTGATTAATTTCATTCATTCAAACAAACATTTTACATTCTATTTGAAATATTCACAGTAACATAAATATACAATCAAGCAACAGCATTTACCCAAGTTTCACTATGTCGTATTATTATAAGAATGACAAATACATCTCAACTTACCTTCAAATCAAATTGCATCCTTTATATTGCACCTTTTTAACACTTCCGCTGAGAGAAATCTGACTTGCTCATCATCAATAGATAGACACGTTTCCACCATACTTCCACCATACAGCACCAAATGTGTCACTTCTAACTGTAAATGTGTGTTCTTCCGAATGTTTGGATCAGCGGATCACAGCAGCAGCATCTGTTCTTGTTTAAATGTAATCCCACCCGGACCACCTGTGTTGTGTGATTCTCAGGGCCGCCCGCTGTACCTGCAGTCGTCCAGAAACGTGTCGGTCAACATCTACAACAGCAACAACCAGCTGCTCACTCAGCTCATCACAGGTCGGGCCCCAATCTGCAAACACACACACGCACACACCAACACACACATACACATGTTTAAGGCAGCTGTGTGTGGATAAGTCTTTCATGATAAAAAATAGATAATATTTATGGAAAGCTGCGATGGTGTTTGGATTGGTTGGTGGTGGTCAGAGGGGCCGATGGCGCATACTGGTTGCCTCGCTTTTGTCAGTGTGCCCCAGGGCAGCTGTGGCTACAATAGTAGTTTATCATCACAGTGTATGCAGTGAAAGAAGAATGACACGTGAAGTGCCTTTGAGTGTCCAAAAAAGCGCTATATAAAACCAATGCCATTAGTATTATTGCTATTTTCCACTGACTCAGCAAAATAATTCAATTTTGTATTTTTATTGTTTCTAATTATTTCATTGAGAAACAAAATAAACGACAGAATTCACTAATATTTTGCCCTCTACAGCTCAAACTGCTTCATAGCTTCATCGTTGCTTACATGGGAGTTGGGTCAAAAAGGTTATAAAACTACACACAATTGGGGTATAAACATTGCACAGTGTTGACAGGTTTGAAAAGGTTTTTTTGCTCTATGTGGATGATGAACATGCTGTAGTCCTCTGATCCTGGGTGCACTGCCCTGTGACTTCAATTCAATGTATTCTGTATAGCCCTAAATTCCATCTGCAATTGTCTCAGAGGACTATACAAAGTTGGCCGAGTCCCGAATCACTGTCCTGAGACCTGAAATTAGCCTTCGAAATCTCCCCACTGCGGGACAAATAATGGTTCTCTTATCTTACCTTCCTGCATCGGCAAAGAACGACTAAAAAGAAACAGTCTTAGAACTAGAAGACTCAGTCAGAAGTTTGTTTGGACAACCTTTTATTTTAACGCATCCCTGTGGTGAAACTCCAATGAGGGTCAAAACAACACGCCTCTGTTTCCTACTCTTGTCTCGGCACTGATGTCAAATTATTTAACGTAGAGTCAAAACCAAGGCTCTGTAGAGGGTAAAAGCTGTAGAGACTTTTGGCTGGGAGCTGTTGAAGTACATTTCTGCCTCATTTTTCTGTCTTCCGTCGTTATTAATATGAGTAAAAGTGGTTATTCGTCCCACAGTGGGAAAGTTTAAAGAATCTATAACTCTAGCATAAAAATAAGCAGTATAAAATCTTAATAAGGAAAGAAGTCTTAAAATCTGGTTCAATGTGTTAGTAATTCAGAAATGGAATGCTAATGAACTGAAATGCATCTATACCAGTTTTGGAGGGCTAACTCAAGCGCTGTATGCTCAAGAAGTGCTGGTGTGTGCTGCTGTATTATTTTTTTGTGCTGAGCAAAAAAAAATAGATTGTGTGATTCAGTCCGTTTGTCCTCAGAGCTGCATCGGAGAGAATGAAATCACTTCTAACGCAAACCGTTCAGCTTCAGGATCAAATCTAGTGAAACACTTAACTCTGTGACCCTTCAGACAAGCACTAGGGACAGAAAAAATAGCACTGAAAAAAAAAAAAAAAAAAAAAAAAAAAAAAACAAGCCAGGCTGTCTAAAAGGAAACAAGGCCTGTAACAGCGTAACAGTCTGCAGAGTGAGCTGGAAAGATAAAAACTCAACATTCAACTGAGGCAATAAAGTACAGTCCAAAAGTATATCGTTTGACTAGATTTATATTTGTATTTAATTAGTATAGATTTAATATTGTTCATGTATCTTGTCCTGTGTGCTACTCATTCCGTTCAATAAGTTGTCCTATGCATATAAACCAAGCCCCAGCGATCCAAGATGTCGCCATATTCAAATGAATGGTTTGTGCTCAGTGGCGCTTTGTGCCTGCATGGGGGCTGAAAGATTGGCGGAACTCCGCCTGGAACTTGCAAAGATCCATGAGAAACTCGCCTGTAATTGGGCATCGTCTGGTCCTCCCGGTTCTGCGCAGTGGATGAACTCCCATGATGCATTTCGCAAATTACGCATGTGTGGCTCTCATGCTCGCGCACAGAAGGGCTCGGCCGCGCTCTGACCAATCAGAGCAGTTCATCAGAGCTGGAGTTAGAGCGAGAGCCAGACGAGCAGAGTTTGTGGCACTAAAGTGTAAATTTAAAGAAAACCAAAGGTTATAAGAAGAAAAATAGTTCGGGATGACAAGGGACACTAAAATCCCCACAAAATCCGACCTTTATTAAAGCTGTAGGTTCTCTGTCAGCTGAGAACTGCTGTTTTAGTTTACATGGAGTTCTATGGGGAAAATTTCTGGGTAGCCCACGTGAATTTAGTCTGGTTTAGTCTGCAGTACCGCGAGAATCCCCCGAGCACATGGATTCTTCAGCTCCAAGCCTATCCAGTTATTATAATAGATCATATACATGCCGTATGATGTTGATGTTTTGAAATGATTGAGAATCTTGCATCAACATTATCTTCATAATTATCTTATCTTACCTTTGTCCACGCTCCAGGAAAGGTTTTTTAAATGCTCTATGATCAGCCTGATAAACAAAATCAATATATGTGGTGAAATTTGCCCTTGTCACCAATAATATAATGGCAAAACATGTCTATTGAAAAGCAAAAAGTAAACTGAATCATTCATTTATAGGGATAATACATTGTTTTACATTTACATTTTTTTGGACACAAGTTACCTCTTAAGCTTGCAAGCAAACGAGAAAAAAAATACATCCGCTGGTAATAGCAGATGTATTTTGAACTTCAAAAGCCACAAGCTACTGTATATATCATTTTAACGCTTATTTTCTCATCTATATTTATATGTAAGTGTAAACGATATCAGACTTTGCATTAAAAAGATATAACGCATAATATGGTCACAAAATAAATCACGTTTGTATAAGTTTCTTACCTTTTGTCTTCTGCTGCTCCAACAAATTAGACTTTCCCCATCCTTGCTCAGTTTCTCTCCGTAAGTCTTCATTGGAAAAGAATATCCACTTGTATTTCCCAAAGTATAATCCATTCTTCAGAAATAATCCAAAAATGTGCATTTTTCTGTTGCAAAAAAAAAAACGCTCCAAAAGAGGTTCAGACTCCTCTTTCACATTTCACCAAGTTTGAGCTTTGTTTACCCCCACAAACATCATATTCACGTGTTCCTTGAGGGCTTAGCTTCAAAAAAAGAGGTTCCTTGAAAAGATAGGAGCAGGTTTCAGTCCGCAGGACCCTTGTGAAAAAGACGAACCACATCCATTAAAAAAATTGCTTTTTGTGATGGTGAAATGTTAGTAAAGCAGTTTGGCACAATTTAGCACACATTTTGCCAAATTGGTTCTGAATGGCACTACTTGATAAAAAAGAGAAACTGCATAAAAACTATAAAACTTAGAAGTCTGAAACTTTACACAGTTGTTGTCAACAATACAATGAACAAATTAGCGTTGATTTTTTTCTTCATCCAATGAAGTAGGCTTTTTTAGGGCATTTATACATAGATTTTTTTAGGCGAGGCTAAAAAAAAACAGTTTTTTTTCCCCAAACTTCAAAGGATGCAGAGTGAAATAGGAATGACATGCATTATTTCAGTGTATATTTACATAAACTAGAAGCTTTAAAATTATGCATCACACAAGCATGTGAGATGTAAGATGTGTTTTTAAATAAGCAAAGACATTTGGGTATGCCAAACTTTTGTGCACGAGCTAAAACATAGGAGTTTTCAGTTTAAGAGGTTAAAATAAGATGAAATTGTGATAATAATAAGAAATAAAATAAAACATAGGAAGCTAAAATAAACAGTTAAATGTAGGTAGTTTAGAACAGGTGAGATTCGAGCAGTGATTTAAAGTTCTTATAGTGAGTTTCAGTTTGTGAAATATATTGTGGGAGAGAGATCCACAGAGTAGGGGCAGCTGCAGAAGGCTCGGTCTCCCAGGGTGCAACACTTTGTTCTGACAGGAGTGAGGAGGTTGGAATCGACGGATTTGAGGAAAGCAGGCGGACAGTGGAAACTGAAGATAATATTCAAGAAATGTTATGTTTTGTTGATGATTCAGGGCCAGGGCCAAAAGGATAAAGAAGTTGTCTGGTAATGTGAAATGTGACAATAGTAGAAGCATGGATCGTGTTTTCACTGTATTGTATGGTATTAAAAGGTGAACACTTTCTTTTCTAAGTGAAAAAAATAACTGTGTGTGTGTGTTCTCCCCCACGTTTTCTGAATGTCACTTGCTTTTGATTCGCTGCTTTAGAAAATAAAAGGCAGACAAGCTACAGTGCGTTTGTGTCCATCTCCTGCCGAGCTGTGTCTGAACCTGATTGATTCTGTCAGTCTTTATGTGTGTCCTATTCCAAAACGGCTACTTGTGATCTGTGTCCGTGAACTGCAGGGCCACACATTTGTGAAAAAAATAAAAATGATTTACAATTCATTATTATTATTATTATTATTATTATACTTCAATTTCTGAATGAAACACGTGCTATTCTCTTGCTATTCTAAGAATTATTCATTGAACCGGCAGAGGCAAACACAATAGAAATGTGTTTATGTATTTCTTAAGTTATTATTATGATTAACAGTGATTGGCTTTGTGCTAATGTTTCATATTATTGCATTTTAAAGTTGTTTAAACACATTATTTGTTAGCCTCATGTGTTTGTGCAGAGGTTAAAAGATAGACTTGTTTTTCTTTCTTTTGTCAGGGTCGAGTGGTCTGAAAGTACGAGGAAAAGCGTTTGAGGTGAAGTCCACGTCGGGAAAGCTGCTGTTCTCTGCGGATGAGGACGAGGTGGTGGTGGGCGCAGAGAAGCTCCGGGTCATGGGTGAGTGGTCACCAGTGTCCAGCTGCTGTTTGGGACAAGTGCATTATAATGACTGAACTACAAAACACAAGGGCCATTCACGTGGAATAGAGTTTACATTATTGGAAGGATCTTTAATCTATCTTTCAAGTGTCGTCAGCAACATACGTATGATTGGTTTATCCTGAGACAAGCTAAAAAGGCTTCTGTACCTTATAAGCAAACAATGTAATATTATTGTTTTTGTTTGTTTTTTTCCCAATATTGATGTAATTATTTGGGACAATGCAGTCTAACTGAGGTTGTATCCACACTAGAACAATTGCATACAAAATACAGTACTTGCTGGACAATTAAACACACCCACATACATAAACCGGCGACAGTAGCTCAGTTGGTAGAGCATTGGCCTTAAGCCCAGAAGGTCGTGGGTTCAATTCCCACCTCTGCACCTTCTCCACCGACTCCCACTGATGACTGCTGTCGTTGTGTCCTTGGGCAAGACACTTAACCCCACTTTGCCCAAAGCCCCCACTGAAAGATCAAGGCTATGCTCACACTCAGAGAGCAGCCGTCCTCCTGTGGACTAAAAGAAAGCCGACTTAAAACTGGACATAACACGATTTAAAGATGAGGTTTTAACGCACTGTTGACTCACTGTGATGGACGAAGGTGGTAAATAAACAAGCGCCCTAAAACTGCTAAAACTGGATGGACTCAAAATAATAATAATAATACATGCTTTATAGGTAAATAGATTATAGTCCAGCCTTTACGGTACCTCTTAATTTTTAAATGCAAGTGTGGGCAGTGAGTTCAGTTTATAGGTGTTGTAGGAAAAGTTTGTTTCGTGAGTCTTTCAAAATGGCTTTTGGTATTTGAAATTTTACTTTGAATAACGTGAGGAATAAAGTGGTTGGATAAATGATGAGAAATCAACACATGCTGTAGGGAAGGTACACAGCTTTGTTTGATGTTATTTTTGCGTCATTTGCGTGGGGGGAAAAAAATATTTTGTTTTTGCTCTCCAGCTCAGGACGACTGAGAGACTATCCAGCATCCTTTGTCATAGTATATATAGTCCTTTAGATGTATTATTATGTTGAGTTTGCATCAGAGGCCACAGTGACCAAGTTTAGTGTATGACCTATGGTGTCAATGTACCGTTATATAACAAATGAATTAGTTTATTTATTTTTGGTCAATTGCTTGATTAATGACAGATATTACATTGACTGATTATACTACAACCAAAAAAGGATTGGGTTGAAGCAACTTGCTTATAGCCCATCCTACATCACATCACATACGTCACATAATAAAGAATAAATGGATTTAAAAAAAAAAGTGGATCAATAAATAGATGGATGAATAGATGAAAAGTAAATGAATAGAAAATGGGAAATGAGAGAATGGATTAGTGGATGAAGGCCTCGGGAACTTGTGTGTGTTTGGTCTCAATGTTTTTTTTATTTTGGTTTGTTATATGTTTTTTTTTTTTTTTTTGTCTTGCCTGTTAGTTATGCATCTGTCTGCGGGCTTGTGTATTTTGTTATGAGGTTGCCTGGTGGGTGGGAATTGTCATTGCGTATGTTGTGTTGTGTGTCTTGTGTGTACATGTCTGGTGAATGTCTGAAATAAAAATAAAAACAAAATAAAAAAGAATAAATAGTTTTGGCCTCAAATCAGACTCCACAAAGTATAACAAGCTGCAATCTAAGTAAAATGATGCAAAGTTAAGTAACGTTAAGCCATTTACACATAACTCTGTCATGTTGGTTTCAAGTAACTTACATGTAAAAATAGAGTTGGACTTCATTGTTATTGATTGTATCGTTAAAGGGTTATGTGAAAAGGTTGCCTGCCGTTACTTTACTTTATCAGTTGTGTGTGTGCAGAACAAACATCTTCCTAATCACACACACACACACACACACACACACACACACACATTTGCATCTGACTGCATATTATAATCACATCAAACCAACGCAGAAGTAAAAGGAGTGTGACTTGTTTAAAAGCTCAAAGTCCCTATATGCCGTGAATTTTCAAAGCCACGATTGATCTAAAAATGTCTTGTTCTACTCTTCACACAGACGTCTGCACAAAGTTGTGTCAGTTTAAAGGATTACTTGTGTAAATACTTTTCTGCTTAAACTTCTTTGGCAAATCTGTATCATCCTGGTCCCTCGTCGTAACGTCACACTTCGTCCCGTTGTCTTGTAAAACTAAGCGTTTGGTGTCAGGAGAAATGATGCTCAAATGCGCAGTGACACAGTTGTATGCTTTTATTCTGAATCGTGTGTAGTATATGGACAGGAGAGACTCTGTGGTTTTAAAATGACAGCTGATGTGCCAGAAGAGAGTTGTCAGGCCCTCATTGCCAAACTGGAGCAGGAGAAATGGACTATAGATAGACTGGGCTTCAGTAAGGTCATTCTAATTGGACTTTTTGTTTTTAAAGGGTAGTTTTTTTTAGTCTGAACCCAACCCTGTACTAACTCGTACTCCGGCAGCTTCTATTCCCCAGTGATGTCTGCTTCCAATGTGTTTATGTGACAAAAACTCATTAAGGCGGCGTAACATTATGGTATTGTTCAAGGCTTGATCGAAAAAATACATCATTAAATGTTTTTAATATAAACATTTTCATTTAAAAATAAATAATAGCTATTATATCATTTGTATTCTACTGTATATCATTGCTATTTGACTGCGTTTCCACTAACCTGGCAAGAGCCAGATTGATGATTGTGTAGAACTCTAATGCGTTCTCCACAATATCAATCTGGGACTTCTGCAGGAGAATCCTTTCGGGGAAAGGAGGGATAAGCAGCAGAATACTTCAAGCTGATTGGGCGAAGTGACGCTGTGTGCCCGCCTACCAAGGTTTGACTTAAACCAATCCCGGTAACATTATGTCGTCATCGGCGTGCACAAAGCGCCTCTCGCTGTTCATCTTTCAATAAAGAAATTGGAGATTCTGCTAAAACGGACTTGATAGCCTCAGCTACGCGTCCGTCCTCCTGCGTAGCCATGTTTGTTTTGCTTCGGCCCGGCACTTCTTGCTTTCGTCAAACCCGGATATCCCGCCCTAAACCCCCAGACTGACGCGTGATTGGCTTGAACACCTAGATGTTCTACTCGAAAAGGGTTGGCGGGAGCGGGACAAGATGTATTCTAGAGTGTTTGTGAACTCACAAATACCGCGAGAATTCAGTTTGCAGGCAAGGTTACGTTTCCACCGCTTTTGTCTAAATGCTCTTATCTTAAACCAATACACTTCATGAATATTCACAATATGAACAGATTTTTAAATCAAAATATTGCTGGTCATTTCTCCAGGCAAATGACAACGTAGCTATAATTGCAGGGTGCAATATATAATGTTGTCAGAAATAGAATAACGTAATATAAATTTTTTACCATCAGATGGAGGTGAAGAGATAATTTCATAACATTCTATGACAAATCAATATTTTGGAAAAAATTATGTTTGATTTTCCTTATATTTTCCTTATATTTTCTTAAAATCTGTTTTTTGTCTTGTTCATGGAAAACATTGTAACTATTTAACATTTGAAAGTCAGAGCCATGTGAGTCCCAAAATGACCCTTTTGGCTGTTGCAGAGCTGAATGTCATGTCCTGAGCTAGCCATAAATACAAAGATGGCATTAGTCCGAGAAGGAGATAGATTTAAAAGGTCCTTTCTTCTGTTTGAAATGACATGAAGTTGAAACCTCTGCAAGTAAAAGAATGAAAGTTGTTTTGAAGGAAGTGTCTGCTCTTATTTTTATTATTTTGGCTTCAAACTGGATTCTGAAAAGTCATCACTCCCCCTTCTTTTCCCTGATTGGCCTTCTCCACAAGTGCATGTCTTGCCCTGGCGTGCTGCCTCGATATACTCGACTGAACAGCCCTTGAGCCCAGACTAATACAACTATACGTTAGATATAATACAAAGAGACCGGTATGGAAACCATGGGCTCCCTCCTCCATGTCCATGTTTGGAAATCATCTCTCTCAGGTAAAGGTTAAAGCGAAAGGTTAAGCCACAGCATCATTACACCTTCATTACATTTCATTTCTTGTGTTAAGTCATTTTTCCTCTTTTTTTGTTTCCACATCAGTGCACATACTCCCCAACCTCCGATTGTACAAATGTTAATGTCAAATGGAGCGTCCTGGTAGAGTTGGAACACAGGTCTGTAGTTTGTCCCAACTTCTGCTCCCTGTGCCGTGAACACAATGTGAAGGTTACTGTTCTAGCCGCCTCGTACCCCCGTTTGTAAGTCACTGGGTCGAACCACAGTCCCGGGACGTATTTTCTGTCCAAATGCACACGGATCTGCCCTCAAACTGACTCAAAAAATAATCGTGTGTGTGCAGCGGAGCGCGGGGTGCATGCTGTTTTCCACACAGAGCCCGAGGGAAAGGGCGGTCTGATAAATGTGCCGCAAAGCGGCCTAAGTGGACAGGGCCGAAGTGTTTAAAGTTTAAAACCACAGGGACACAATGCTGTCACCTTCACTACTCCAGTCGGCTTTAGTTTACTACATCAGTCACAAAAAGGGAAGGGGCGGTTTTACTATTTATGTTATTGTATCACTTATTTAACTCACAGGTCACTGTCTTATAGAAACATGTAATAGAGAGAGCTAAAAGATAGGTCCCTGTGCATTATGGACAAACACGTGAAAATTAGAATACCGTTCAAAAGTCCTTTTACTTCTCTTACTTACTCACAATGTAAATGATATGACAGACTCATTACAGAAAGTGAAATTTATCAAGCTCTAACTTTTTTTGAATGGTTCATAATTGGCTCACAGCTTTGACATAACCATCACAATAATGTCAAACAAAAGCTTGTCATATAAAAGCAATTAAATTATTTTATTTTTGGAGCACTGGGAGTGCTAATAACAAATCATTTGGTTTTATGTTGTTTGTAACCCATAGTTTTTGATTGTAGGCCTTTACCAAATGGTTGAGACACAGTTTCATGGTAAAAGTGCCTAAAACTAAGTGAGATGCCACAAAGAGGTAGTTTTCAGTTTCAAGCTTCAAGTAGATTTAATGACTCTACTACATTGAGTGATCTACCAAAGTGAATTACAGGAATAAATGAACAAACTTTGATGATATTCTTCGGTTCCAAGTTTCACCTGAAGATAAATAGATAGATATACTTGTAGCAGTAACAATAGAAAGTGCATTGACTGGATGCAGTCGTGCCACAAGTGCAGGAGGACTGTTTGATGCAGCTGCTCTGACCACTGCTATGATGAATAATAAAGATGTGCTCACCCAAAGTCGCTTCCCAATTTGATGTATAATTCATTCACTCCTCAGTCACACGCAGTCACATAATGTAGCGGCTACCTTTTGTTTTGTTTCAGAGACCTCCCATCTCCAAACATGGGTTGAATGTCAAAAAAAGGGTTGAAGATTAGCACGGTCTAAGGTCTGTCCAATGTATGTTTCCAAATCAAACAAATAATTAAAAAGAATCATCATCTTTACATCAGATTTAAAGCAATATTCTGAAACATGGAACCATAAAGCTCAATCTTGCAACAGAAGTAAAGTTTTCAATATAATCATAAAAGAGATTTTGGATGTCTTTGATGGTTCTGATGTGCACACGACAAAGTAAGCTTCATATGTGTTGCAATATTTCAAACACAATTTTCCTGTCATGAAAAAGAAGACGAAGAAAAAAGGTTCACCTTCGCTCTCCGTGTGTGTTTTGGAAATAAGGATGGATGAAGCCAAAATGTGTGGGCCACTTCTGCAGCAGAGTCTACAATTAGGAAGGAGAGAATAAGGACAGGCCAGGAAGGTGATGAATGATGAAGATGAATTGTCCAAATTAAGGATGTTTTCCTCCTTGTGACTTTCAAAAAGGATATAAGCCAGATTCATTTAAAATTGCACATTGGGTGGTTTACTACTAGCGTTCAGTTTCCAGATCATTACTATTGAACTATTTGGCAACGCAAATTATATACTGACAACCAGCACAGAAGCTAGAACTTTATTTTATGAATTATTATAGAGCGTTTTTACAGACCAGGTCACCCAAAGCGCTTTACAGAACTGGTGGAACTAAACTTATAAACCAGTCCAGATGGTTGTAAGGCCTAGTTTTTAGATCGTGTATGCATATGTTGGATTACCTGTTGTTAATCAATTATTTTTTTCTAAGTATTTTAGAATGGATTTCTCTATATTTTATTCATGATTGTATCCGAAAAATCCTTTTGACCTTTGTAAAACTATACCATACAACATGCTGTCCTGTAAAAACTATAGGGAAATGATTTATTCATGCACATGTTCTTTAATGGGAGAGTGAGACACATTGTATTCTGCATTATCATTAGGTTTTTGCCTGTAATGACAGACAACAGTCCTGATGAAAGCAACCAAACATGTTCTGGAGGTCGGGAAATAACTACAGTATATGACCAATACAATATCCTGACAAGGCAATGACCATAGACTTATTAGGAGTGGACTGACCATGTGCAGATGCCTCCATAGTGTTTGCTGAATGCAGAAGAGGCCGATTTGAATGATTGGAGCCAATTTGGGCATTTGTTTGGAAGGCAGTTAGCTTCGCCCCGTAACAGGGAAGGACATGTTGCTAAAAAGGGTCGGTAAGGAAAGCTGGACTTTCCCCCACAAAGGAAGGTATCTGATTTGTCGCCTTTCACGCGTGAATCACACGAGACTCACACGAGACTCACGTGTGATTCACGCGTCTTTTATTTATTTTTTCCCCAGTGATGCTGCAATGACCCAAACAACCACCAGGTGGCACTTGTGAGCAGGGTTAGGAAAATTGGCTTCTCATCGGTCTTTCTTCTCTGTTCACCGGACAATTTTCTGTGGCTTTAGAGCTCAATGATAAGGAGGTGGACTCTGGTGTGAGAGGACCCGGGTTCAAGTACAGTCTATGACACTTTTGATTTTGTTGACGTTTAAATTTTTTCTAAAACATACTTAGTAATTAGGCCAACACATTTAAAATAGTTGCTAGACTGTAGTAAACTGTTGTAAACTTCACAATCTGCACCAACCAAACTGCAGGAAAAAAATTCAACTTTATTCAGTAATGGAGTAATCTGATTCATATACTCCCCCTGCTAATAAAAACTGAGGGTCGGCCGGGGCTCGAACCCCGATCGCCCAAGCGAAAGTCTTGGACAATCCCACTACGCCACACAGGCGCTGGAGAAAACACTGGATCTAATAGGAAATACGGCTGAGTGAATGAGCCGTGCGTATGTGCGGGACGCTTAACACTAGGACCGCCGTGCTCTAAACATACCTTGTACCGCCCCCTGCGGTCAGTTGACCGCTATGTATTTTGCGCTGATACAGACTTTTGCCAAATTGATTGTTCACTAAACCAGAACTTGATGTTGCAAAGGAATCGTGATCATAATGAAACTGTGTAAATTATTTGTCTAAATATGCTAAGTAATTGTAATTCTAGCCGAAATAAAAGACTAAGACGACACATTGTGCGTAAACTGATCCATCAAAATTACGATGACTTTTCAGGCTAGATTTATTTTGTAACTTTGCAAACACCTAAAAGGTCGGTCACTATATGTTATATTTGACTCAATAACAATATGTAAATTCAAACAATATAAATTATAGTTTAGAAAAGCACGGGACCATAACGTCTTCGCGCTGCTATATGCGTCTACTTCTTACGTCATCTCCAGACTGTTTTCTTTTTAGAGGCCGAAATCACCGTGGGAAATATTATCTAGATAATAATAATATTCGTATTGACACAAGATCATCAGCTAGGCTACCATCGCCAATGTACAATCTTCAATTTTACACGGGACACGTTAGAAATACAAATATATGTATATATATTTGTACAAATATATGTATATATATTTGTATTTATTTGAGACAAGCAGTGCTCTTTATGCTCAGAACAACATTATAATCATTGCCTTGCAGTGCGCGCTATGCAGAATAACACACAGTGTTATCTGAATGAAATAAGAATGATATCCTTATTGATATGATGAGGGCCGCTCCTGCCACAGTCGCTCTCCTCCTGCAGGTGTCCGCGGGTGACGAGAGGATCACAGCGCTCTCTCTGCACTCTGCCTTGATAGTTCATCTAATTGTTCTATTTTATTGCGATATTGTATTCTGCTGTATTGCCTTCTTGTATGTATAAATATAATAATGTAATTGATGATGAATGAAAAGGCAGAATGGAGCGACAGCGCGCACACAGACACCTGCGTATGGCTGGCATTACGCGGGTCATGTGCGTTATTGCTTCTGGACTTGTTACAACACTGCTGTCCGTGCCGTGAATGCACTATGGGTTTACGTTCAGATTTAGAATATTATAGGTGTTCTCCCCGCTGTCACTTTCTACCTCAAAATGTGACATCTCTCACCTCCGTCAGACTGTTCTCATTCAATGTCTTGAAGCACTGTCAGGGCTTCTACCGTGTACTTGCAGCTCTATTCATTTTGTACTCCTCCCTCTCTCCCAAATAATAATAAAAAAGTCCCTTTAGAGTCTAATGAAAACATATTGATACATTTTTATAAGGCGCGAAAAACCCCCGGGAAAGGTTACTATGACAACAGGCGCCCCTGCGCCATGTATCTCCATGGGGCAGCAGAAAGGGCTGTGGTTTAAAAGTTAAAATGCGTGTAAATCTTGTTTTCTTTACTTTTTCCAAAACCAAAACACACCAAAATATAAACAACAAGTACCTAGAAAAAGTCATAAAATTTCAACTTCTGGCGTTTTGTTTTGAATACACTAATTAGCATATTAAAGTGAGTGACGGTCAGTTGACCGCTAGGGGCGCTCCTAGTGTTAAAATGCCTTATATGCAAGTTAATGCAAATGTTTGCCATATGATCTGCTACTCCTGTGCATTTTAGAATTCCTAATTAATGGTAGCTATATGTAACATGTGTAGTTTAAATTTTTGTAATTATACACAGCCTATATATTGCTAATCAAAGTAAAAGTATTCAGAATACAGTGTACACTCGTGTACATAACATCATAACTCAATACTTCAAAAACTCATAAACTTGGTACTTCTCTCGGTACTTCAAAAAACTCAGAACTCGGAATACTTCAAAAACTCAGAAAACTCATAAAACATGTTCAGATCTTTCATAAAACTTGTCAACAATCTTCAGTAAAATACCAAACTTCATCAGTCGATGGTGGTTCCAGATATTGCTTTGAAAACAGTCTCTCCCACTTCTTTGTTTTGATTCTTCAGGCTGCATTTGTGCCGAACCATGATTCTTCTGTGACGTGTCGTTCAACCACACGTTTCAGCTTCAGTGTCCAGATTCAGAAATCCAATTCAGTCCAAATCATGTCCAAATTGTGTAATCCAATTTTTCCAAATGGTGTCCATGCAAAAGAGGACGATGGTATTGTCCATGTCTCAGCAGCTCACAGCCTGACTGGAATCAGGGGCTGTGCAGATTGTCCATGTGCTGATCCAGATGCAGTCTCTTGAGGTTTCTCAGTTTTGGCTTAAAAAAAAACAACACATTTTTGTGTAAAAAAAATAAGTCTTCTGTTCACTAGATGTTACAGACAAGGCCCGCATCCTCCACCACCTGAAGGAGATGACATGTCTGGGATTGCGTCTTTAATTCCGACAAAAGACATGTTTTATTGTCGATGGTAGAGACAGCACGAACAACACACACACAGAATGCAAGTGTATTATACAGAGCGGAGGCATGGAGACCTCCAATCAGCAGCTGCCACAGTGCCATGTAGCTTGGCCTTCAGATAGACAAAACAAGGGAAAAGTACTGGCTTCTGCACATTGATAGAATGATGAGTTTAACTTGAACAAATGTTGCTTCAAAGTGTTATGAAATCTCACATATCCATGGAAATTGAATTTGGTATATCTACACATGTTTTGTGTAGGTAATGGATATGTATGTGATTGGCTGAAAAATCACACATGGCCAGCCCACGTGGGATTACTCCCCATTGGTAGCTTACTCCCCATTGGATGAAATCACTACTTTCAAATGAGTATAATCTCTCGTGATTGGCTGGCAGATCTGTCACTATTGGTCACCCTGCCTCATAATTAATGTAATAATATTTATATAAATATATATTTATTCATATTATTATGTTTATTGTTGTCCAAATCTTGAATTTCATGCGTGTTTTGGCGTGTTGTGCCGAAGGTTGAAATGAATAGTTGCTAGACTGTAGTAAACTTGTAAAACGATATTGCTAATACAAATGTATGATGGGTGGGAAACTTTCGGTAACACTTTACATTACGGGCCGGTAAGTCCATGGTACTTACAGTGGTACTTAGAGGTACTTATTGTGGTACTTACAGTGGTACTTACAGTGGTACTTCTAGGTACTTATTGTGATAATTCTAGATACAGCTGTAATTTAGTAATTCAAGGATACTACAGCATTATTCCTATGTAGTAAATGTGGTACTTCTACATACATACATACAGAGGTCATTTGTAGGATTGTTTGACTATAAAACATAAAACAACATTATGTAAAACAAACGTCTTTATTAATATGGAATAAGTAGCACAGAAAGGACAGTATAAATACATTTAATGCATATTTCAAAACAAGTTTCAAGGACAAGGGAAACACTGCAAGAACTAGGTACCCAACCCAAGTAACAAGAATTACACATTAACACACCAGTAAGACTTGGCAGCAAGTACCAGGTACTTGGCAGCACAGTAAGTACCAGGTAGTACCTGGTACTAGCCACAGACAAAGGACTTGGCCACATACAAATGACTTGGTAATATGTCAAAGACTTCACCATAAGCCACAGACAAAGGACTTGGCCACATACAAATGACTTGGTAATATGTCAAAGACTTCACCATAAGTACCAGTGATAACACCAGTAATTATACAGCAAGTACCAGGTACTTACCATAGGAACTGGCCCATAATAAGACAAAGGACTTACCCATAAGTACTAGTGATAATACCAGTAATTATACTGCAAGTACCAGGTACTTACCGGTAAGTACCATGTACTTACCATAGGAACTGGCCCATATTAAGACAAATAACTTCAATACAAGTACTTATGATAACACCAGTAATTATACAGCAAGTACCAGGTACTTACCATAGTACTGGCCCATATTAAGACAAAGGACTTTAACAAATTTGACCAGCATCTAGTGTGTGTATCCATTATTTTAAACCGACATGCAAACACAAACATGGTGTAAAAGGATAGTTGAATAGTTGTGAGCCCACAACGGTGTAGACTTTGGTTCAGTTTTAGTAAATTTGCCAAGTTCACATCTCTGATGAGCATAAATCACATCAAAAGCACACAATGACCACACGCCTCGCTGACCGCGATTGCTCATAAAAGCGAGCGCAGAGCACGCACGGGGACATGAGCACCTACCTGGTCAGTTAAGCCTCCACCAAACGGTAAATTATAGCTATCCGTTACCTTTATAGGTTGGCTTGCACTCACATTTCATGCCGCTATTGTCCAATACTAATTATCATTGGAAAACCTACATTAGATTCGGTGCTCATGTCTCATGCACAGGTGCGCTGCGTCAATGCAACTTTGTAGCGTAGGCTGATGCATTAGCCCGCTGCCCATCACTACTTCATGAATCCAAGCGGCAATAAAGGTAAACATGCAATTTAGTGTATTGGCCTACTGTCCGTGGCTCAACCAGTGCAGTTTATGCCCTCCCCCCTCCTGTTTTTATATTGCAGATATAGATGAGTCATGTGAATTATATTTTCCCACGTCAAAATGGTGAAAGGCGACAGATTTGCATGCATGTTTGATGCATGCTCTGTCTGATTCTTCTGCTTTTGATGACTGTTGTCAGCCAGGGGAAAAGAGCACTGGCTTGTGGACTTTAGAAAACCATTCAGTCATCATTCTTCACTCCACCGCCATGGCATTGTTCAAAGTTTGCCTCTGCAAGAAAAAGGTAAAATACATGTTGAAAAATTATTAGCCAGGACTGTAGCCAAGATTTTACAAATACTAAGGTTCAGTTCCTGTGCTCATTAAACATTTACCTTTACCTACAATAAATAAATCCATGGCTACAACCATGCATTTAGTAACAGCATGTGGACATCATTATTACTTACTTTTTTTTGTGCTCATTGTTGTTGTTCTCTCGACCTGATAATTAAAAGCAGAACATGTGTTAACAACCTCGACTTTATTAGCATATTAATATTTAATATTGTTAATCTGATCAAGTTTTTTAGAAAGTTTGCATTAGCGACAATGACAGAACGCGCTGAGCATTCTGAGGCCTACTTTTGTAAAGTGTCCTGACTGGTTCATTGGCCCACATGTACACGCGGTCTTTCAAACACAGACTGAAGCCAGTTGGGTAACACTACTACTATAGTAATAGTATGTGCGTTGCTACATAGACAAATGGAGCTTAAGCGGAGGTTCAGTATGGTAGACTACCTACGTTATCACGCCAGGCTTGACCACGCCTTACTCAGCCTGTCTTAATCAACTCCCCGCAGCCGTGTCAATCAAGCCAGCGTTTAAGAGCAAAGCAGAGCACAGCTCACAAAACGGACTTCAAGCTGCAATGGGCTGCTCTTCGTCACTTTGTTTACTCACGCCTCGCACATTGTTCGTCCTGCATGGTCGCGGCTCCTCTTCAACATCACATGTTTGGGGCTGCGCGCCATGGTCGCTGTGTCTCCACCGCGGCTCCTCTCCTGCGGACTCGCTGCCGCTCGTCTCCCCGTGGCCGCTGCGCTCGCGGCCAGGCTCCGCGCACCCTGCCGCTTCCATACCGGGAACGGGACTTCTGTCTGCCTGCCGTCGTCTGCTGCCTCTGTCCACCCGTCTCCCTGCCTCCACTCACGGTACAGTGTCCGTTTCGTTGTTTTCCCCACTACCATGAACTGCACTGAACTGCGGCGTGTCAGTTAATCCCGCCGAATTGGCTCGCAGGCTGTGTTTTTACCCGATGCATTGTCTGCAGGCTGTTCGTTTTACCATCTGCACTGGCATTTAGACCGTCCGTTTTCACCATGGACCGCACATTTTAACCACTGTATTGGCCTTCTGGCTGTCCGTTTTACTCATGGGATGAACATTCTACACAATGCAGTGACCTCCAGGCTGTCCGTTTGACTATGGTCTGAACATTTACCCACTGCATTGACCTTCAGGCTGTCAGTTGTAACCATGGACTATAACATTTGTCGTCTGCTTGGCCTTTGCGCTGTCTATTTGATCGTGGACTGTAAGTTTTGCCCACTGCATTGCCTCCCGGCTGTCCGTGTCTGATGAGCTGCTCTGATTGGTCGGAGCGCGGCCGAGCCCCTCTGTACTGTTCGACAACCAGCACTTTTAACCAGTGCGTTGGCCTTCAGGCATGCTTCAACGGCCTCACTTCAACGCTTCATCGCAGCACACGTCGGCGGCCGCACACTTCAACGCCCACACGCTTCGCCGACGCCACTTCGGTGGCCGCACGCTTCGGTGACGCCGCTTCGGTGACGCCACTTCGGTGGCCGCACGCTTCGACGACGCTTCGACGACTCCACGCTTTGACTCCTCCTCCACGCTTCGACTCCTCCTCCACGCTTCGACTCCTCCTCCACGCTTCGACTCCTCCTCCACGCTTCGACTCCTCCTCCACGCTTCGACTCCTCCTCCACGCATCGACGACGGCGCACGCATCGACGACGGCGCACGCATCGACGACGGCGCACGCATTGACGAAGGCGCACGCATCGACGAAGACGCACGCATCGACGAAGACGCACGCATTGACGAAGGCGCACGCATTGACGAAGGCGCACGCATTGACGAAGGCGCTCGCTTGGGCGGCGCACGCCTTGACGCGGCACGCCTTGGCGCCTCAACAACGCAGCACGCTACGCGGCAGCACGCTTTGACGCAGCACGCTTTGACGCAGCACGCATCAACGATGGCGCACGCATCAACGACGCAGCTCGCTTGGACGCCGCACGCCTTGACGCCGGCGCACGCCTTGACGCCGGCGCACGCCTTGACGCCGGCGCACGCCTTGACGCAGCCGCATGCATCAACGACGCCGCTCGCTTGGACGCTGCTCGCTTGGACGCCGCTCGCTTGGACGCCGCTCGCTTGGACGCCGCACGCCTTGACGCCTCAACGACGCTGCACGCCTTGATGCAGCACGCTTCAACGACGGCGCACGCTTCAACGACGGCGCACGCTTCAACGACGGCGCACGCTTCAACGACGGCGCACGCTTCAACGACGGCGCACGCCTTGAGGCAGCACGCTTTGAGGCAGCACGCTTCAACGACGCCGCACGCTTTGACGCAGCACGCTTCAACGACGCCGCACGCTTTGACGCAGCACGCTTCATCGCAGCACACGTCGGTGGCCGCACGCTTCATCGCCGTACGTCGGTCAGCGCACACGCTTCCACGTCGGTCTCCGCCTCCTGCCGCATTCTCGACCTCATGCTTCGACGCATTCGTGTGCTCTCATCCATTCATCGTGGAACCAGTGTCGACCATGGACTCGCGTTCCCTATTGGTGGGTGAACAATCCAACGCTAGGAGAGTTCTGCTTCACAATGACGGGAAGAGCCGGCATCGAAGGATCAGGTCAGTGGTCTGACTGAAGACGCGGTCTGACTGAAGACGCGGTCTGACTGAAGACGCGGTCTGACTGAAGACGCGGTCTGACACTGCCCGTTGGTCCGACTGAAGACGCGGTCTGACACTGCCCGTTGGTCCTTTTCACTCGAGTGATAGTGGTTCGAGGTTTCTCTTTTCAGCTTCGCAGGAACGCGATGCCGCAACGCCGCACCAAAGCTCTGCTACAACGCCGCGACGGTGGCCTGCTGCAACGCTGGCCTGCTAAGACTGCATGAGTACTGTCGGCGTGGCCTTCAAACCTGGCCGGCTATCTTCCCCAGGCCGCACTCATTGGCTTTTGGTGTGCAGCACTGCCCGCCACGGTTTGCGTGCACTCTGAGTGGCTGTAGGCGGTGCTCCTTCTCATGTTCCCCAGGCATATTCTCTCCTGGTCTCCTGGTGCGGCTCCTGCCGCCGGGCCTGTCTCACGCTTCGCCTTACCTGACGCACCCTGGCCCTCATTCTGACCGGGCCCTTGTGCGTTGGTTTTTGGGGGTCCAGAGATCTCCTATCGAACATCAATCTTCCTGGGTAAGTGTACTTCATGAATCTCATTTTCACCTTCTTGTCTCCCCAAGTGGAATCATGTTCGAATATCAGCGCTCTAAACACCAGCAGTTCATCCTTCATTCAGCATTCTCCTTTCCCTCTCACTGCACACTCTCAGTCTCTGGACATCAGCATCGCGGGTACTGCCGTCACTGCCTCATCTACATCGGCATTAAATACATTCTCTAAAATCCACTTCGAGTCACACTGCTCCACCCTCATAAGAAGATCCTTAAAGGAGTATTGGCATAGGCCTTGTTCTGTAGTTTAGGTCCTGGACGACTAGCCTGTCTGTCCGTGGAGTGGATTCCCTCTCTCTATGTAGGGTCTTCCGAAGGTTTCTCACTTTTTTCCCCACGGGGTTTTGTGAGTTTTCCTTGCCATGCAGGAGGGTCTGCACAGTTAGTGTCCAACTAGAAGGCCCGTGGTGATGATCCAGGATACTTTAACATTCTACAACATCTATGGACATTTTATCAACATTCATAGACTATAATTACTCCTTAAACAATCCCTCGACGACCCCCTGGTCTGAACAAATTCAAAACCTCTGCTCCCTGCATGTAACCTCTCTTCCTTTCTCTACACCCGCCACTCCTTCCGGATAGGAGCAGCCACTTGGACTGCTGCCCTGGGACTCCCTCAATCATCTCTCCAGGAGCTCGGTCCCCGGTTCTCTACCACATTCATCCGTTCTGGCAGCCCAGCGCCTCCTCTCATATAAGTACGTATGCATCTCCTGGTGGTGGCAACTCCTCATTTCCAGCATGCCGCGCACTCGAGCCGATCTCGTGCGCGTGCCAACGCCTAGCGCTAGAGCCGAGCTCGCGCACGGACATTACGCCGCGCACTCGAGCCGAGCTCATGCGGGTGCCAACGCCTAGCGTTAGAGCCGAGCTCGCGCACGGACATTACGCCGCGCACTTGAGCCGAGCTCGTGCGCGTGCCAACGCCTAGCGTTAGAGCCGAGCTCGCGCACGGACATTACGCCGCGCACTTGAGCCGAGCTCGTGCGCGTGCCAACGCCTAGCGCTAGAGCCGAGCTCGCGCCCGGGCATTACGCCGCGCACTTGAGCCGAGCTCGTGCGCGTGCCAACGCCTAGCGCTAGAGCCGAGCTCGCGCCCGGGCATTACGCCGCGCACTTGAGCCGAGCTCGTGCGCGTGCCAACGCCTAGCGCCAGAGCCGAGCTCGCGCACGGAAACAGTCACTCACACCATGCGCCTTCCATAAACGCAGCAACCAAGTCATGGCAAACGCATCGCTAGCCAAGCTCTCTTTTTGGGGATCATGATCTGCACCCAGGCGCAGATCTCTCCAGAGCACGGCCACAGCCGGGGCCTAAGCTCCAAACCAATAAACGAACTCAATCCATAAAATAAACAACTCTTAAACGCATCTCGTCTCTTGTAGTCTCTCCAGGTTGAAATGGAGCTTAAGCGGAGGTTCAGTATGGTAGACTACCTACGTTATCACGCCAGGCTTGACCACGCCTTACTCAGCCTGTCTTAATCAACTCCCCGCAGCCGTGTCAATCAAGCCAGCGTTTAAGAGCAAAGCAGAGCACAGCTCACCAAACGGACTTCAAGCTGCAACCACCTCCTCCCCACCTCCGCCTCAGGATTTCTTCACTCTCACATTCACCTTGCCTTGTTGCCACCACCAGTGTCTAGGCCCCGGGGGATCATGATCTGCACCCAGGCGCAGATCTCTCCAGAGCACGGCCACAGCCGGGGCCTAAGCTCCAAACCAATAAACGAACTCAATCCATAAAATAAACAACTCTTAAACGCATCTCGTCTCTTGTAGTCTCTCCAGGTTGAATTCGTTTATGCTCTCATATCATTGTGCTTTTGGTACAATCATAGTTACTGTCTGGTGTGTAGAGACATGGTCTCCGTTGTTTGTGTTTTTTATGCCTTACTTGCTGTGGCAGGGTGCAGCTGACATGTCGGCTCCAGTGCTGTGAGCTCACAGTACTATTGCATGAAAGGTGGCACACGGTTGGTCCTCCCTCTGTCTCTATGTCCAAGTACATATGCCATCCTTTGGCCGCCGTCCTCCTCTACAATCTGCGCCACCTTCCATGATGCACATTGATGTCAAGAGAAGAACAATATAATATTAATATACACATATGTATGGATTATTCAATACAATTTGAAACGGCATACATTTGTAAATTACGGTCAAGAAACAAAGTAAGTCACGTAAAAGATCAAATCAAAACACTACTTTTATTCAATGGTATTTGTGTTGATATTATCTACATTTCTAATTATCAGAGTGGGGGTATTACATGGCAATACTTTTGGTCGTGGTCTTCAAACACCACTCATTTTCAACTCAACACAGTCACACACCATATCTCTTCATTTGTGTTCTCTTTAATCCGTGTTACTCCGACTATCTGTGAATAAATGACTAATTTGCGCACTTTCAACAACTCTTGTCTCCCCGTTTTGTTCCAAAAATACATTTCTGCACACTACATTTTAGATAATACCAGTTCAATTTGGAGAGACGTGAAACAAGAAGCTTTTGAGTATTTATTGGGAGGAGGTTTGGCGCCCTAGGCCCCGGTGCGGCCTTCAGATCGGAGGGGCTCTGCGATGGAGCGTGCCAATCCCCCGGGACCTAGGCACTGGTGGCGGCATTTGGCAGCGGGAAGCAGATTGAAGGCAGAATGAAGCAGGGTGAAGAGGAGGAGGAGGGGAGGCGGTGGCTGCAGCTTCAAGAGGCCGAGAATGGGAGTTCCTCCGCTTTTAAGCAGCTTGCCTGGCTGGACCGGTGATTGGAAGGGGGCGTTTGCCGTGCGATAGGCTGGGGATGAGAACCGGCCTGGAGGGGTTACCTTTGGCTGACGTCTACCAAATTGAACTTACGCTGGCTGCATTTCAATTTGGAGAGGCGTGAAACAAGAAGCTTTTGAGTATTTATTGGGAGGAGGTTTGGCGCCCTAGGCCCCGGTGCGGCCTTCAGATCGGAGGGGCTCTGCGATGGAGCGTGCCAATCCCCAAAAGGTTGTGAGTTGATGGAGTTTTGCAGCCTGGTTTGAAGGGGACAGACGTCGAGACTACTCTATGCTGTGACCGCTATCGCTATATACTGTGACCGCTATCGCTATATACTGTGACCGCTATCGCTATATACTGTGACCGCTATCGCTATATACTGTGACCGCTATCGCTATATGCTGACGAGTCGCGACCATCGCGCGCTAACCATTTTTTGCTATATACTGTGACCGCTAACCATTTTTGCTATATACTGTGACCGCTAACCATTTTTTGCTATATAATGTGACCGCTATCACTATATGCTGTGACCGCTATCTATTGTGACCAAACTTGCGGATCCTCATCCGAGCAGTCTCTGCCGAGCAGTCTCTGCCGAGCAGTCTCTGCCGAGCAGTCTCTGCCGAGCAGTCTCTGCCGAGCAGTCTCTGCCGAGCAGTCTCTGCCGAACAGTCTCTGCCGAACAGTCTCTGCCGAACAGTCTCTGCCGAACAGTCTCTGCCGAACAGTCTCTGCCGAACAGTCTCTGCGGGCGACCATTGCTTGCGGATACTCAGCTGCTGCGACCATTGCTTGCGGATACTCAGCTGCTGCGACCATGCTTGCGGATACTCAGCTGCTGCCGCCACCAGGAAGTTTGCAAGTGTTTTATGGAGATGCAAAGAGGCGCTGGGCTGCCAGGATGGTCGAAGTGTCAGGCCTGATGTATGAGGAGAGGGCCGATGATGACCAGCGGCCCAGCTGCTGGAGGGCGGAATAGGGGAGCCCAAGGGACGCGGCGCGCGTGGCGGCGCCTATCCGAAGGAGTGGGCTGTGTAGAGATGGGGAGACAGGTTACAAGCAGCAGTACGGACTTGAGTTGGGCTCTGAAACAGACGGATGACGTTGGAAGGTTATCGGGAGCGCGGAGGAGATGCTTTGAGGGAAGGCGTCGGGCCAGGGCCCGGCGAACCACTGGACCTGGAAGAGACCCCCAAAACCCACGGACGGGGCTGCGTCCGTGAAGAACCGCAGGGCATCTGAGGACGGGATGACGTCACTGTAAAAAAAAGATACACCGTCCCAGCGGCTCTGCAGACGGGACCCGAACGCCAGGTCGGAGCGGCACCCCGCGTCCGGGCAGACAGCGTCGTTGAGGGAGGAGACGGAGCCAGATATAAGCAGTTCCATATACGAGCAGTTCCATATACAAGCAGTTCCATATACAAGCAGTTCCATATACAAGCAGTTCCATATATATGCAGTACCAATATATGCAGTTCCATATATTGCATGAGCAGTTCCGATATGAGCAGTTCCGATATGAGCAGTTCCGATATGAGCAGTTCCGATATGAGCAGTTCCGATATGAGCAGTTCCGATATGAGCAGTTCCGATATGAGCAGTTCCGATATGAGCAGTTCCGATATGAGCAGTTCCGATATGAGCAGTTCCGATATGAGCAGTTCCGATATGAGCAGTTCCGATATGAGCAGTTCCGATATATTAGCAGTTCCATATATTAGCAGTTCCATATATTAGCAGTTCCATATATTAGCAGTTCCATATATTAGCAGTTCCATATATTAGCAGTTCCATATATTAGCAGTTCCATATATTAGCAGATCCATATATTAGCAGATCCATATATTAGCAGTTCCATATATTAGCAGTTCCATATATTAGCAGATCCATGTATAAGCAGTTCCGTATATAAGCAGATCCATATATAAGCAGGTCCAGATATAAGCAGAACCAATATATGCAGTTCCATGCACTGTATAAGCGGTTCCAGGTATAAGCAGTACCATATAATCAGTTCCAGGTATGAGCAGTCCCAATATGAGCAGTTCCATAAAAGCAGTTCCATAATACATAAGCAGTTCCGTAATACATAAGCAGTTCCGTAATACATAAGCAGTTCCGTAATACATAAGCAGTTCCACAATACGTAAGCAGTTCCATAATACGTAAGCAGTTCCAGATATAAGCAGTTCCGTGAGGGATTAAACTGAGAGCTCGCAGTCCAATTTGAGGGATTAAACGGAGCTTGCAGTCAGAGTGAAGGATTTAAACGGAGCTTGGTTAAAGAGAGCCTGCAGACCAATGCGAGGGCTTTAAACTGATGCTTGCCCACCAATGCACGGGGCCAACTGAGCCTGCATTACGAGCGCGGGGCCAACTGAGCCTGTAGGACAATGCGAGGGGAATAAACCGTCCGCAGATCTCATACTTACCCGCAACGCCAGAAGATAAGGGACAACACGACGGGACCACACCGTATGGCACGAGGAGGCAGGGATGCGCACGGCTCCCACCGCACCGGTCCAGACCGGCCGTATGCAGCAGCAGGCCGCGACGAGACGAGCAGCGGCGAACCCGCAGAAAGAGCCCGCAAAGGAGGAGAGCGGCAAAGACCCACGGACCACAGCACGAGACCCGCAGCAGGTGCAGCGAAGTGGAGGAGGAGCAGACGACACGCAGCAGGACAGAGGACAGCAGGGACACGCACGAAGTAAGTGAGAGTAGAACAAAGCGATTCCTCCAGAACGACGCTTTGCAAGGCTTCGCTCTTTGCTGCAGCTTCAAGAGGCCGAGAATGGGAGTTCCTCCGCTTTTAAGCAGCTTGCCTGGCTGGACCGGTGATTGGAAGGGGGCGTTTGCCGTGCGATAGGCTGGGGATGAGAACCGGCCTGGAGGGGTTACCTTTGGCTGACGTCTACCAAATTGAACTTACGCTGGCTGCATCACGATGGATAGATGCATTAACGCACATGCGCGTTAGCCTCCCGCGTAAAATTTGAATTACTACACTACAAGCAGTATGCAACGATTACAATTGAACATAAATCTAACCCTTCTGTTATATTCGGACGCAAACATTTTCATTTATGACAGTCCTTCGGCATTTACAGTAGTAAACATACCACTAACGCTCCGCTTGCTGAACTCGTACCATATTATTGCACGCATGGCTAAACTGCCACCTACAAATCACTGTAACAACTTACGAATCACAACTTGACAAACTGCCTGCATCGTAGCAAGCATAAACATGTGGCTTTTACATTCATATCTATTCGACACCGGTGTATCCACCGGAGAATCAGCAGCATGATAATGGCGTCTGGTAGCTAAACGGCTAACGCTACATAGCCATGGGCCACTTAAAAGTTATCCCACACCTTTGACACAGGCGAAGGTCATTATAGTTTAGACTTACAAGTGAAATTACAACATCGCATGGCCTATGTCTGTTTTGCACCTTTACCTTTCTTTAAGCTCTCTCCATTCGCCAATACCTTCCCCAGATTAGAGTTTCGTTCGGGCCTGAAAAATCAAGCCCGACCCGGCCCGAGCCCGCTAATACTAAGCCCGAGCCCGTATAAGCCCGACCAATTAAGGTTGTATAATAGGCCCGAGCCCAACAGAAGCCCGACACATCTGATTTCCCTTGTTGTACGCACTCACCTTCCAATTGCAAGTTTAGCCACTTCTGAATGTGTTTTGTACGTCCACCTGATCCATTTCTGTTATGTTCCGTGTGTTCGCTGTTGACCATAGCATTCAACAGGAAAAACAGGGATGATGCGTTCACGGCTTGCTGCGGCTGTAGGACACGCCGGTTACGGTGATAAATATATCAACTTTTTTAATAACTTGTTGTCAATCAACGGACATTATTATTAATAAATACATATATGCATATCATTATGTATGAAAATCATAAATAATAAAAAATATTGATAAAAAAAAATAAAAAAAGGAAAAATAAAAAGGAGCCCGAGCCCGGAACGGCCCGACTGCTGAGCGCTGAAGTGAGGCCCAAGCCCGGCCCGTACTCGGGTCGGGCTCGGGCCTGCTCGGGCTCGGGCTGAAAAGCGAAACTCTACCCCAGATGGACTCGTGGGAACCCGCTCCCTCACGGTCCGAATCTCAGACAAGGGTCTTCTCTGCTTTTTCCGCTGGCACTGACATGTAATTAACCTTACAAATGTCTGTGTAGGTTTCTGAACACGACCGTGCGCACCTACAGCACTCACGATGATCGGACATTAGTCTCGTCTTGGATGTCTGTACAGCAGGTTGTCACCGCGAGAACGAGAACTGCTACATGTATCCGGCTCGGGGGGCATGTCGTGAAACCATCTGAAATTATCTTGTGGCCCCCAGTAATAACTTACCCCATTAAATTTGTATAATTTTTTTATTTGCCTTAGTATTTGTTTCTTTTCTTTTAAGTTGAACCCATATTAGTTATTCCATATTAATAAAGACGTTTGTTTTACATAATGTTGTTTTATGTTTTTATAGTCCTATGTTAAACAATCCTACAAATGACCTCTGTATGTATGTATGTAGAAGTACCACATTTACTACATAGGAATAATGCTGTAGTATCCTTGAATTACTAAGTTACAGCTGTATCTAGAATTATCACAATAAGTACCTAGAAGTACCACTGTAAGTACCTCTGTAAGTACCACAATAAGTACCTAGAAGTACCACTGTAAGTACCTCTAAGTACCACTGTAAGTACCTAGAAGTACCACTGTAAGTACCTCTGTAAGTACCACAATAAGTACCTAGAAGTACCACTGTAAGTACCTCTGTAAGTACCACAATAAGTACCTAGAAGTACCACTGTAAGTACCACAATAAGTACCTCTAAGTACCACTGTAAGTACCACAATAAGTACCTAGAAGTACCACTGTAAGTACCACAATAAGTACCACCGTAAGTACCTCTAAGTACCACAATAAGTACCTAGAAGTACCACTGTAAGTACCTCTGTAAGTACCACAATAAGTACCTAGAAGTACCACTGTAAGTACCTCTGTAAGTACCACAATAAGTACCTAGAAGTACCACTGTAAGTACCATGGACTTACCGGCCCGTAATGTAAAGTGTTACCAAACTTTCTTTCTCCGTGTTTTACAAATATAATGGAGTTGGCTGATGAATGTCTGCTTAGTTTTAACACTAGCAAACCCAAGCGAAATTGGCCCCTGTTTTGAAAAGAAAGAGCTAACTTGCTAGGTTGGCTGCTAACATTTGCATGTCTTGATTTGCAAATTTAGGTAATGACTTATAACAGCAGGGGCCTGGGGTGGGCTTTGTTTATTCGTGCGGGGGAGGGAGAGCTGCAAGAGAGTAATACAGTAGTCCACAGATACACATGTGGACAATGCAGAAGAGATGCCATGGCAGTGCTGTGTCCCCTGAGAATTTACAGTATATATTTTGTAATCAGTTTGTGCATTTCTCAGAACAATTAGTGCAAACGGCAAAACCTCATGGATAACTTGCTAAAAAGTCACTTCCTCAAAATGAAATTAATTCCTCAAAAGAAAGTCTTCATGTTGTGAGATTTCATAACACTTTGAAGCAACCTTTGTTAAAGTTAAACTCATCATTCTATCAATGTGCAGAAGCCAGTACTTTTCCCTTGTTTTGTCTATCTGAAGGCCAAGCTACATGGCACCGTGGAAGCTGCTGATTGGAGGTCTCCATGCCTCCGCTCTGTATAATACACTTGCATTCTATTGTATCTGTGTTTGTGTTCGTGCTGTCTCTACCATTGACAATAAAACATGTCTTCTGTCAGAATTTAAGACGCGATCCCAGACTTTGTCATCTTCTTCAGGTGGTGGAGGATGCGGGCATTGTCTGTAACATCTAGAGAACAGAAGACTTTTTTTTTTTTTTACACAAAAAGTGTTTTTTTTTAAGCCAAAACTGAGAAACCTCAAGAGAATGCATCTGGATCAGCACATGGACAATCTGCACAGCCCCTGATTCCAGTCAGGCTGTGAGCTGCTGAGACATGGACAATACCATCGTCCTCTTTTGCATGGACATGATTTGGAACAATCTGGATTTCTGAATCTGGACATAATTTGGACTGAATTGGATTTCTGAATCTGGACACTGAAGCTGAAACGTGTGATTGAAAGACACGTCACAGAAGAATTCATGGCTCGACACAAATGCAGCCTGAAGAAACCAACACGGAGAAGTGGGAGAAACTGTTTTCAAAGCAATATCTGGAACCACCATCGACTGATGAAGTATGGTATTTTACTGAAGATTGTTGACAAGTTTTATGAAAGATCCGAACATGTTTTATGAGTTTTTGAAGTATTCCGAGTTCTGAGTTTTTTGAGGTACCGAGTGAAGTACAGAGTTTATGAGTTTTTGAAGTATTGAGTTATGATGTTATGTTGCTGTTTATCGATCCTGATGGTCACACGTGAATGTATGACCAGAAGGGGGAATGTGAGATTTCATAACACTTTGAAGCAACTTTTGTTAAAGTTAAACTCATCATTCTATCAATGTGCAGAAGCCAGTACTTTTCCCTTGTTTTGTCTATCTGAAGGCCAAGCTACAAGCACACCGTGGAAGCTGCTGATTGGAGGTCTCCATGCCTCCGCTCTGTAATACACTTGCATTCTATTGTATCTGTGTTCGTGTTCGTGCTGTCTCTACCATTGACAATAAAACATGTCTTCTGTCAGAATTTAAGACGCAATCCCAGACTATGTCATCTTCTTCAATGTCAATGAAACGGTCTGTGTCTCAAAAGAATAAGTCCTGACACCAGTGTTTATGAACAACAGTCAAATGATTTAGTCATGTTTTCATTGTGACTGTATTTAGTGAGATATTTATGTATGTACTGTATGTCTTTCACATATTTACTGCATATGCTCTTTGCAATTCTACAGCATTGTGCAACAAAAATAGCACACATACAGTATTTACGTAGAACAAACATACAAAACACTGAGTCACGTGTGACATAATCGCAGCAGTTTCTCGTTTGAACAGATTACAAATGCTTTTGTTCATGTATCAGTTACTTTCATACAATTCTCTGTTTTATAACATCATCATTTGCTTCTGTCCTGTTAGTCAAAATAAAACTTATCACGACTGAATAGTTTCTCCCTGTAAAACTAAAGCTCATTTCATGGCTTTGGTCATCACATACAAAACTGTTGAACTCGTTCAAAACCAAAATCTGTCAATCTGATTTCATACAATACTTTATCTTTTTACATCCTGAAAATTTTTCCTAACACGACAAGGTGTGTTTTTTATTGTTTACATTTGTCACAGTTCTACCATAATGATATTCTGTATGTTTGTTCTATGTACATACATGTATGTGACTGTATTTTTGTTGCACAATGCTGTAGAACTGCAAAGAGCAAATGCAGTAAATATGTGAAAGACATACATCGATACATACATGCATACATACACACACAGTACATATAAATGTGTATTTTACTCTCACTAAATACAGTCGTGTGTAACTTTACTGTAGTATTCAGCTGTACAGTGTTTAGTGCTCACCAAGATCTGATTTTTTGCTTTGAAAAAAGCAGAGAGAGTAAAGTGTCACAATGAAAACATGACTAAGTCATTTGACTGTTGTTCATACTCAATGTTGTCAGGACTTGTCAGGACACAGACAATTTCATTGACATGAAGACTTGCTTTTGAGGAATAAACTTTTCATTTTGAGAAGGTGATGCACTTTGGCAAGTTATCCACCAGGTTTTGCAGTTTGAACTAATTGTTCTGAAAAATGCACCAACAGTTGTGATGTATTCCATTTAGTCGAAAATCAAGAATGTATTGATTCTTTCAATATTCAATGGATTGAATTTTGACCTCCTCTTCTTTTTCTTTCTCTTTATAATTTACTGAAAATTAGATATGTATTAGACATTGCCAGTATTATTCTATCAAATCACGCAGTCTAAATATCCACAACCACCAAGCATTTTTAATGCAAGGAGAAACTTAGGTAACTTTAAACACAAATAAAACAAATGGACCTGTCCGACTCGAGTGTCTATGCTTCGTGTGTCTCTGGTTCTGTCCAAATGTCTATGATCCGCGTGTCTCGCGTGTCTCCGCCTGTCTGGGTTCTGTCTGCGTATATGTAAATGTAAATGTAAATGTCTGTCTGTGGTTCTGTTCGGGTGTCTATGGTCCCGTCTGTGGTTCTGTTCGCGTGTCTATGGTCCGCGCTCGGAGCCCAGACGGCAGTGCGTTCACTGAGCTGTCAGAGCGGGGGTCACAGCAGCTGCTCCCGGGGCCAGAGCGGAGGATGTAACGTAACGTTCGGTTTATCAAAACATATCACAATATTTAACGTATAACACTAGTGAATTTCACCTAGATTTTTTCAGACATTAAAGACAAGATGTTATATAATAATTGTTTAATGAAAAAACAATTTTGCCAAAAAAATGACAATCGACCTATTTTTACTGTTTACTCGGAACGTGCCAGCGTGACATCCGACGGGTTTTCCCAGATCGCATCACATATATACGTTAATGCAATTTAATTATAAAGATTAACATTAGTACAAAATATGTATATGTTGTCTGTTATGCTCTTACTTTGAAAAAGCATTCAATAGCAACACATATACATTCACATGCACGGCTTGAACACACAGCCAATTTTCAGAGGTGGGACAAAGTCATTGTTTAGCAAGTCACAAGTCAGTCTCAATTCATTGCCCTCAAGTCCCGAGTCAAGTCACGAGTCAAGACAGGCAAGTCCCGAGTCGAGTCCAAGTCAAAGGCCAACAAATCTCAAGTCAGTCCCAAGTCCTACGGTTTGACTTTCGAGTCCTCTCGAGTCTTTTTGACCGCGATTTGTTTCTTGTTGGTCTCCACGTACTTTTGTAGGCAAACAAAATAATGTTAGGAATCATTTTGCTGGTGCATTCTCGTTGGTCTCTGACCCATGGACTAACAGTTTGTTCCATGTCGTTGGCTGCTGATAAATCAAAACTATCTACGTGATCTAATTGGATGTTGTGCCAGATGCAGGCTCAGTTACACATGCACAGACCACACATAAAATCAGAGCAGTCCGTGTCAACATACTTTTTATCTTTGGGGTTTTTAATGGGAAGTAGCAAGTGCAGCATATATGAATATGAGTATTGGGCTAGGACCTGTATCTATATAATCAGTTTAATGTCCGTAGTGGTTATTGTTCCAAATGTCCTACTGTAGAATAGGGGTAGTATGAGGGGTCTAGGCTTTGGACCTGGGGCAGCTCGCCATCAACTGGACCAGCATTAGCAATATCTCATAATTACCAATATATCATTACATAATATAAATGTCTCATATAAATTAATTCAATCAGTCAAAGCACTGATTCTCATATCAATGCACCATAAACAATAGTGCAAATATTAATCTAGCTTAGTGCACATAATCAAAACAACTATCTAATGTATGCAAACTTTAGCAGGAGGAGCACAGCAAAAACATACTCATAATAATAGGCCTCGGCGCCCACACAGAAAAATATAAGAAAGAGCCAACAGAGCAGCGCAGGCTAGCGCTAGTTTGACTCACCAGTTCCTCTTTAAAACACGGCACACAGTGTGACAACTGCGTCGATTCAATTGTATGAGGCGCCTGTAGTGAAAGCATATCAATTACGGTTTGTAGTACAAAGTATGACGTTAGGTCGCGATAAATACCTGCAGCTCGCTCATTTCCAGCTCCCCTACGACAACACACCCACCGGTGAATGCAGTCCGCTTGTTTAGGGAAGTGTTGCTGCGCGAACTGCGGGGAACTCACGTTCGAACTCTCTCGCGAGCGCTACAACTACCGCGAGGCTTTGTTTCTTCAGAGACGGCATAGATAGAAAGAGAGATGCGGAGAAAGGTAAAAATGGCCCGGGTTACGCAAGTCTTTACAAGTCAATTGGCGCAAGTCCAAGTGAAAGTCAGAGTCATTGATGTTAAAGTCCAAGTCGAGTTGCAAGTCTTTTTATATTTGGTCAAGTCGAGTCTAAAGTCATCAAAATCATGACTCGAGTCTGCACCTCTGCCAATTTTACACATTTCCTTTTGACAAGGAAAGAAGATAACAATCTGATAACGTTACGTAATTGCACACAAGCAACCAAAAGATGTGCAACCAAAATTGCCTCAGACAAGAATCGAACCTGGGTTCTCCAGGTCCCAGTCTTCAATGTTAACCATTCGGCCAACATAGCATCTTCGGGCTAGACAGGTTTGCACGCAGTATCATACCTGAGCGTCTAAGTCGCCGGCAGAGCTAAAGCGGACTTAACCTGCCACCTTGTGGCGATAAGATGTAATATTTTTCACGCAGCTGCGTGATTCCTGAAAAGCGTGAATGAAGACGACAAAACGAAATGGGACCTACTGTAGGTATAAGAAAAAGAGTCAAAAGCAGAGTCTAAAAAAACAAACAAATCCATGTTCCAGATATCGTTCACTGAGATGCAGAAGTAGTAGATATAATTGGCAGCTTTGTGGGGGGCGTAGTCGGTGCAATGTGGTACTGCACACTGGTGTCCTCTGAATAGTGGCACCGCTATTGAGCAAGTGGTGAAAAGGTGGTAGTGCACCTTATTTTCCAAAAAGGTGGCACTTTGAATACCTAATGAGTTGTCCTCTGTGTAGGAGAAATTAAAATGACCTCTTTCCTCAATCAAAGACATTTTGTTGTATATTGAGACATATTATAACTTATGTCTCCACTGTGTGTAAATCCTTGTGGTTCAGGTTTTATTGTGGATAAGAATGTCTTAAGATAAGTGCCATGGCAACACCCTTCCCCCAACGACTCTACAAGATGTGAAGACTTACAAGGACCCACAGGGAAGACAAACCAGTCTGCTTTGGAACCATGGAGTGACCAGACCTCCCTGGGCTCTGCCCTGGGCTCTGCTCAGACAACCAAGGGGCTTTGGGCCTCTTAGATGGCCTCAAACCTCAGCTCCACGTTTGAGAGGACTTCCACAACCCTTCAATAGCCTCCAGCTTCAACCTGAAGAAGTTGCTGAGTTTTGGCACCTAGACTGTGGATCGTGGGAGGACTTGGTTCAGCCACATGATGCAGCCGCATGGTCCAGGCCCCGTGGACAAGAAGCCTCCATCCAACACCATCAAGACCCAAGGACTGCTATTCACCAAAGGCCATTCTGGTTGTATGATCTGCTCTCTTGCGACACACAGTTGTTGGCTTTATTAAAACCTACACTTCAAAGAATACTTCTCTTACCAAGGCTGAACACATGCAGGCCTCAGCCTATACCAATCCATTCATAGACAAAGGCCTTGCTAAGCTCACCTTAGCCTAGCATTTTAACAATGTATCTTGAAATCAACGTTTCCTTCATGTTATTCTTGACAATTTGCATATTTCATATCTAGTCTGTATTGTGTATACTTCATTAAATCTACAAAACCATCTTTGTCTGAAAGTGATATTTGTACTTTTAACTCCAGAAACTGGGTCACTGATTTGTAAAAGAATTCACTTCCTTCAGATTCTATTGAAGAGAATTGGACTAACTAGCTAATTAAATAATGAAAGGACTCATGAGATTACTTAATCAATAAATGAGCCAATTAATTGATATTATGACGTCATATGCACGTTATCAGTTGGGAGTTATTCCCTGGTGCCCCTAAATAAAGCTATTATCAATTATTGTATTTATTACATGGTTGTTTTTGATCCAATTCTCCGATATCAGGTACATAACTTAAGTTATGTGTGATATCGACATTTTCTCACTTTCTAACCCTAACCCTACATCTGCTTGACCCTGCGTGTGTGCTAAAACAATGGGTGCTTTTTTCACATCTAAAGAGTAGTGTTATCTAAAGATATTTTATTATTGAATAGAGCTCTGTGTAAGATCAGTGCTTGACTGCACAATGTTATTTTTATCACAAGTTTCTTTTGGGTTATTCTAAGGTGGTACAAACAGTGTTAGCCAAGCCCGGCAATGTTAATGGGGGGGTGTACTAACAGCGAATCATGATGAAGGGGTTGGGGAGGATGGACCTACTACGTCCAATCAGGGTGATACATGTTGTACCATGTGGCGAAAAGGTGGTATGGCACCCTATTTTCCAAAAGGTGACACTTGAGTGAAGCAGATCCCTTTCTCAAACTATGGGTCTCCCTGAGGTTTCGCACTTTTTTTCATATGAGTTTTTCCTTGCTGATGCAGGATGGGTTTGTTGGACATTTAGTGAGCAACTAGAAGGACTGTGGTAATGATCCAGGACACTTTAATATTCTACAACAGGGGTGCTCAATACGTCGATCGCGATCTACCAGTCAATCGCAAAGGTAGTATTGGTAGATCGCATTAAATAAATGAAAAAATTACACATTCTAAACGAATATATACAAAAAACTCCGGGCAAAGTGGAGATTTTTGAAAACTCCGTTAATGCATTTGTGTGTAGACAGAGATAACCAGAGTTTTGCGTTCTCGCACGCCACAGTACCCCCCTAAATTCCTCTGATCACTGAAGCATGGATCATACTACCTTAAAAACTGTTCGCTGTGAGATGCTCGCAGCAGCGAACATCCTCGCTCCACATCAGAGAGCAGCAAAGTGATCGCGGGGACTCACGCTCGAAAACAACCAAACCAGGACTAAACCAGGGCTGAGGACAGGGTCAGTGCTTGTAAACATACTTCTTTACTCTGAGTGTCTTCTATGACTGTAAAAGTGCCGTTACCGGCGTCTGCATCAAAGCTCCGCCCACTTCTGTGTTTTTCCCCAACGCAGGACAGGACGTAAGAGACGCACATGTTTGGAATGTTACGAATGTGATTGATAACGCAGATGTGTGGATGCAAATTATTTTATAAACTGAAGAGGGGACATATTTGGATTTAAAAAAAACAGGCATGGCACATGGACATGGCACCACAGTCAAATGACATCTGTGTTTTACTCAGTAATGTTTTACTGACACTAGTTGACTGCACATGCGCAAACAACCGCGCTCAGTGCAGGAAAGCTAAACCACGACAAACTTGTCAGCGAGTTACCACCAATTTTCCGGACTATGCATCCCTGGCCGATTCAATTCAGTGCAAGTCATAAGAGTAAACTCGGGTAATGACAAAAAATGTACATAGGTAATTGTGTTGTGTTGTGCTATATTGGCTCATGCGGTTTTGCATGTACATAAACATACATTGTAGATATAAAGAATATTTTTTGAAATAAATATATGATTTGCATTTTTGTAGTAGGTAGATCATTTTGACTTGATCCTTTTATAAGTAGCTCGCATGCTGAAAAAATGTGAGCACCCCTGTTCTACTGTACAACATGTTTTAACTGTTGATTCTCCGATCTGTGTTGGTGATCTTCAGTAGTTTTTGTTAAGTCCTCTGAGATGACTTCTGTTGTGATTTAGGGCTATACAAGAATAAATTGTATTGTATTGTATTGTATTGTATTGGTGTTTAGTTTTTTCTGCAACAAGTGGTACTGCACCCAAACTCTGAAAGAGCGACACTTAGGTGTGTGACTGCCTTATCATGTGCTCCTGAGTGCTGCACTAAAACAATAGGGGGGGCTAGTTTTTATTTTTTCCACACCTAATGGCCAGAGGGGTTTTCACATACAGCAGTGGGACACAGTCAAAACTTGTAGAGAGATCAGAGAAAGATATTTATGATTAAAGAGAGATCTGTGATTGAGTGTTTGTATGCTAATGATGGCGATGGGAGGGTATTCTAACAACCAACCAGGCTTTCATGCCTTTTTACACCATGAATGTAAAAAGGAAAATTGTTTAAAAAGTGACTTCTCAGGATCTTATTATATACATGGCTTGAGAATTGCAATGAATCTCTCTCCAGTTCCTATCTTGACTTAACTGTCACAACTCTTTAAGTAATAAGAGCCTCAGAGATGTGCACAGAGTTTAAAATGGTACACCAGTATAAACAATCCGTCTGAAACTCAACTGATGATGAAGGTTCAGCGTGGCAAAAGCACACATAAGATTAAAATGAATTTATTGTGGTGTTAATCAATCGTAATTAATAATTCCGACCCAATTCAAAAGGTAGCAGTAGTAGTAGTAGTCTCTATATCGATTTAATTGTGCAATACAATAAAAATAAGAACCCTATATACATATATGTACACAGTTTGAAACAGAGTAGGTAGATGTGAAACTTGGTCCTTGTTACATGTTTTCTTTTTACTGGAGATCAAATGATTTACAGGCGTATATCTCTCAGATATACAATTGACACTCGTTACCATAAATAGTCATCTTAAAGACTGATTAAACACCCATATTACATATTACATACCTTACATACAATACATTACCTTAAACATTATGTACAAAATTTTTCCAAAACACAAACCATTCATTTAAATCCAGATTTTCTTCTTATGTAACACTCTCATATTTATTGAGTATAGTAGTTTTGTTGTTTCTTAAAAACCATGATCTTTTTTTTTTGACTCTTTGATGTCACAAGTTGATTCCTTCCACTGAGACCATTCTTCCCATGACTTTAGTTCTGAATCTAGGTTTTATTAAAGATGTCAGTTCCTTTCAGATTGTACTGACTTTTTTTTTTTTCCCCAAAGTTCTCTTAGTTGTTTGCTGCAAATATTTTTACAATTTGCCTTATACAATGTATGATACATAGTATAATCCACTATAGCATACAATTTTAACACTTTGCACTCAAAAACAGGATTTGATGAATCTCGATATATTTTCTTTCTGCTCTTTTTTATGTAAAATAACTATTGGCTGTGTATGTGTTTTAAACGTTGTTTTCCAAATGTTGACAACATAGGTGAGGTCGCTATAATCATTGTATTATATAAGGTCAGTAATGCTGAGTGGTTTGGAAAGTGTAAAACACTGATTGATTTGGCTGATTCTCCTTTTGTACAGTGTCTGTGAGATTTCCAGCGAAGATCCTCAACGATGATTACTCCCAAAAATGTTGTTTCTTTTACCCTTTTGAATTTCCGGCCCTCGTCTAGTCTTATTGATACACTATTTAAGATTTTTTTCTTTTTAGCATTGAATATCATGTATTCGTTTTTCTTTGTTTAGAGCAAAGTCATTTTGATCTAACGAGATTTTTATTTTGCAAGTTCTTTGTTTATTACTTTTGCTAACTCTCAAATATTTTTTTTTTCCACAACAAAATAATGTTGTGGCAGAAGCAAATAAGATTCTTTGTAATATAGTTGTCATGTCTTCAAGTTTAAAGACATAATTCAATCATTTATAAGTTTGTTTAAAAATACAACACGTTCTTAAATGCTATGTAATAAGTTACATTTAAAAAACAAAGATTCCCTTTTCCATGGAAAATGAAGACAGGGTGAAATCTGAGGCACTCTGATAAAAGTCCTTTAACAGAGAAGGGACCAGCGTGTTTGGGCCCCGCAGCGCCTTCTTCAGCCCAGTGTGAAAATAAGCTATATTTGTTTGTTGTGCTAAAATATAAGGGGAAACAAAGTAAGACATCTTCTCTACAAAACATCAGTTTCCTGTCCGAGCAGAGTAAGCGCTCTTGTTTGGTTTGTCTTTGTAACAATCTTTGTTTTCATGTAAGTATTATTTAATGTCACAAGCACATTGTTAGGACCACAAAAGTGTTTTATTCTACTGTGTTAAGTTTGGGCTGTATCTGATTAGCTAGCGCTGTACGCAATTCCGTGTGTATAGCCGTTGATGGTTTTTTCTGTTGTTTCAGTTACGGTGATTTTGGTGATTTTTTTTAAATTTTGTATTAATGGATGCAATGAACCATACACAAGAGATTCTTCTATGAAACAAGAAAAGTAAGCCTTGTCTACAGTGTTTCTTTCCCGTTCGCTCTAGCTTCACATGGTCACGTGTCGTGAGGACAGCACAATAGTTGATACTTTTGGAAAGTCATTCATGCAATGATAAATTTTACAATTTATCTGCACAAACTGTTTACGATTTTCTAGATAACTAGAGATCCATGTATGAGCAAAGCCTATGATTCCATTTTCTGGAGTTTCCAAAGTAATCTGGAGTGGTTAATGACATCAAAAGCCTTTTGCAGGTCTAGTAAGATACTTACAACATATTTATCTTCATATTTTCTCTGTCAGTTCCATTATTGCCACAACAGTTGAGTGTTTTTCCTAAAGCCATACTCATTTTGAATTAACATATTTACTTTTGTAAAAAGCTAACCAGCCACATTGCAAATACTTTTTCAAGATTTTAGAAAACTGTGGTAACAAAGACGCGGGTCTAGAATTTGAGAAGTTGTGTTTGTTCCTGTAAAGAGGTATAATTTTCGCTGTTTTCATTTTTTCAGGAAAAGGTTCCTGTTTTTAGTGACAAGTTGCAAAGGTATGTAAAAGGTTCAATTACAGATGCATCATGTCTGAGCCAGAGTCGGTTGATCTCAAATGTGTATTCACAATTTTTCATACTTTGTCTTCTTCCATATTGGAAAGAAAAATACTGTTCACAGGATTACCTTTGTATTTCATGCTAGATGGTGGCTTTGGATTTTTTTTCTTTTCTCGAGTTCAGAATTTGTTTTATACAAAAATGAAAATAGAAGACAAAAAAAACCAAAAGGTACAACAACCACCCACATACGAAAAAAATATAAAAAATAAATAATAATACAATAAAATAAGACCTCCACAGATATGAAGTGACACTTTCCCACAGTGCCACATATATCAACACTATATTGAATATAAAACATACAGATATCATGGAGATATAGGATCACACATTTATAACTAGTCCTCAGCATCATTTGTTACATTTAGATTTTCTACAATGTCTTTGTATGATCCCACATTTGTTTCAAATATTGCTAGCTTTCCTTTTCTAAAAATGTAACTCTTTCAAGGGGAAACAAAAGGTACAACAATTGCATTGTTCTCTTTGCTTGTAAAAGACACACATCTATCAGTACTTTTTCATTCTTTGTAAACGCATGTTTTCCAGGATGGATTCCTAAATAAAAAGTGTATATCCTTAGATATAGTGGTCTCTACTCTAAAACCTTCAAACAAGGTCAGAATTCTAGGGGTTAATACTGGACTCAGACTTAAATTTTTAATAGCCACATCAAATCAGTAACATCAGCAGCTGTTTTCCATCTAAAAAAACATTGCCAGGATTTCAAAAAACATAGTGTCTAAAGCAGACTTGGAGATTTATTTCTCCATGCATTTGCTCAGTAGTTAGGGGACTTACTGCAATGGCCTGGCTCACAGGTCTGTCCACAGGCTGTAAAACAGTGACAAGTCACGATTCAAAATTGCAGCTGCTCGGAGTCCTGACAAGAACCAGGAAGTCACGACACATTAGTCCAGTACTCGTCTCTGCACTCTGGCTTCCTGTGGCTCAGAGAATAGACTTTAAACAGCTTGCTTGTGTACAAGTCTCTCCATGGCCACGCACCAAAAATTATTAGTGACATGTTAGTCCCATAATGAACAGCCCGGGACTCTGAGGAGCAAGGGGACTGGACTCTGTTAGTGCCAGAGTCAGAACTTAAACATGGGGAGGCTGCTTTTCGATTAATGCTGCTAAAAATCTGGAACAGTCTTCCTGCAGTTTGTGAGACAGGCCTCCTCTCTGACAATGTTTTAAAACCATGGTTAAAGACGGTTCTGTTAACTGTCATAAACTGAGGGATTTTTATATTTTTATCTTCTTTCTTCATTGTTCTGTGATAATTTATGATTTACATGCTTTCTTGTTTTGTTCAGCACTTTGAATGGCCTTGGGTATAGTTAATTGTGATATATAAATTAAACTTGCTTGCATTGCCTGCCTTGACCTTGCCTTGCCCTTTGCCAGGTGAATGCTGAAACATTGAAAATCATGTGAAAAAATGTAATTATGTGAAAACTAATACATAAAAAGAAGGCAAAACATTTTTTTCTTCTTTTTTAAAGTCAGATGGAGGAGAGATCGTACAATGGAAAGAGGAGATCTCAGAAAGGATTTAACCTTCTGCAACATAATTACAGAAAGATACAAAGACTGCATTTGTGGTTTTTAACAAGCAAAAATTAATGCAATTTAGAATAAGGCATAAATAATTGTCATAGTCACTTTACCATAAGTCCATAATAGATATTACTTCAACATTTTAAGTTGTGAAAGATGTACTATGACACACTATTAAAACTTTACCTCAGGCTTCATCATTCACTAACAATTAATGTAAAACATGTAAACAAATGACATACTCTGACCGTCAATGTAGATGAAGCAATGGCTCCAATTGAAGTTGAACCCGAGGGTGGTTCTTAGAAGGAAAAAACAGTAAACAGATATAAAAGTTGGGTCTACAATAAGAAAAAATATAAAAAATATTACCAATAGTTGAAACATTACAAACCAGATAGTCCGAAAGGTTATGATTTAAATGAAATTCTGTTTTGTCACGGTTTCTGGACAAGGTACATTGACATCAGCATCAATAAATTCCTTAAAATCTTCACTGTATATTTTGACAGAATGGAAAGTCGGCTTTGTCTGTTAAAAAGCTTGTGCTTTTATCAATCCCAGTTTTTAATTGTGTTGAGATGGTAACCTTTTGGCCAATCTCTTGTCATTCCGACAATAGTCACAAGAGATCTGGGATTCTCTCCATTGACAGGGAAAAAAAGAAACAAAATAAAAAAAATATGTATATATTCTTACTGTCAAACTGAAAACACGCCAAATAAAGGCATCTTTAAACAAATGCTAAATTATATGTATGTATATAGCTATTTAAATTACAGATGCATGAACTTTCATAAACACGGGTTCTCTAAAATATTTTAAAAAAGGCTCGTTAAAATTTCAAGGACTAGTGAAAATGTAAGCAATAATCCATACTTATGGTCCGCGAGCAAGGAATAAATTACCATAAGTATATCTAGTATGCAATAAAACGGCTCAGTTTACTCGTGCTTCCGCAGAGCCTCAAAAACTAACGCTAGCCTCCTGCTTCCAAGACAGGTTGAAACACCGGACTATCACCTCAAATAATCACATATAAATCCTCGCATTGGCCATTTTCACATTTACGTCCTCTTCATGAGCATTTCTTACACTGTGTGCCGCACCATGAATCTATTGGATGCTTTGGGTTAGCCACTACCCCATTCGTGTGGCTACCTGTGAAAAAACAGAGCTACGAAAGCGGGGGTCAATTTCGCGCAATTATTGATAAAATTGATCTGTCAGATCGTTATCCCACATTTCTGATCGATTACATCGTTAAGTGTTAACCAAAGCTACTCACTTCGTATGGTTAGGGTTAACTAACAAAAGTTAGACGAGAGCGATGTCAGGCTAGCGTGGCTAGTTAGCCCAATGAGCGCAGGATAGCCGACGCATTGCGCCTTTATTGCCAGTTTCAAGCCCACAAGGAACAAAGAATAGTCACGGCTGGGCTTTGTAAGATCCATTTAAACTAGCCCACCAATTAATATCAAATGTTAGTAACGTTACGTTTAGCACAGACCGTTAACAGGCTCGCTCCTTAGCCACAATAGAAAGATAACATAAAAGCCGAAAAAGTGACTCCACAACCCTTTTATCGTGTTGTTAATCACTGCACGGCTCATATAGCAAAGCAGACAACACTGTAATGAGAATTAATACTTATTTATTTATACTAGTTACCTTATTTTGTTGACTGGCGGGCAGCCAGATCCATGGGAGCCTCGCTCCGGTTTCGGTTTTCAAAAGACTGATGAGTGTCTGCCGCTGCTCTGAACTGATTGGCTGTTAGGTCAACACAGTGATGTGTTAGCTCTTGTGCCGGTTAAGTCGCTGAAGAGCTAAAGCGACTTAGGGCCTGCCACCTTGTGGCGATAGATGTTACTATTTTTCACGCAGCTGCGTGATTCCCGAGAAGATGTGAATGAAGAGACAAAACGGACAGTGGGAAAACCTGACTGTAGTGACAAAAAATGGCTAAATCAGTAGTTGTCCTCTCATACACAGTTCAAGACATAAAACATCTCAGTGGCTTTGCACGTGATTGTAGGCTCAATCGAGTGCTGAAGCATTGGGTTCAATGTTGAGAAAAACTGCCAAAGTATTTGAAATTCTCTAAGAAAAAATACCCACAACAATGTGTCAGGGCCGTGTGATGACAATTGCTAAACTACTTTTTCTTACACCATCAAATTCAG
This sequence comes from Knipowitschia caucasica, assembly GCA_964034765.1. Classification (NCBI taxonomy): domain Eukaryota; kingdom Metazoa; phylum Chordata; class Actinopteri; order Gobiiformes; family Gobiidae; genus Knipowitschia; species Knipowitschia caucasica. Next base: position 21,882,818 of record OZ035833.1, read on the forward strand.
AATTATGAAACATTATTTTGAAAGGTGAACCTGCTCCTAATTACATTGTCTCTTACCTTGGAGCAAGCTGCTTTGATTAGTAGATGTGCTTTGCAATAAATACTAAGTCCTTCAGATCATGTATTTGACATACATCTAAGCTACTAGAGAACTTTTAAAAATTGACGATGACTAATGTATTTTCAAGTTGTCAAGGCTAAACAATCGGGGTCCGATCCGAACAGGGGGACTTGAACCCTGGACCTTCCAGATTAAAAGTCTGATATTTCCAAAGCGCCTGCAAAACTGTAATCACGTTTACCAGTTTGACATCATATAGAAGGACCTTGAGTTGCGTTTGCTTGAATGAAAAAGGGAAAGTTTTTTGGGCCCTTTTTGAACAATTCACTTACCACAGTTCCAATATTGAATACTATTTAAAACGTTTCCCTTGTCACCCTTTAGCCAAAGTCAAGTGGTAATTTTCTTTTCTTCAGTTGCTTGGAAGAATGTCAAACCATTTCAATATTGCTCCCTTTTCCAAAAGCTTGCAGGTGTGGGATTTGAACCTAAACTCATGGAGACGAGAAAACCAGGTTAAGAGTTGAGGAAGTCATGGAGAACAACTCTCAACGTGCCAGGCGCCATCCATTGGTGAAGCGTTTTCCCACTCAAGTCTGGTACGGCAACGAGCTGGGAGTCAGGTCAAGACCCAGTGTGTGAGGACGAAACGACGATCATGCAGTTGAGCTTCCTGAGATGTTTCTGACAGTTTGATGCAGAAATTGTTTGGTGGTGGTCTCAGGACAATCTTGGGGTAAATGTCGGGGCTGGTTTGTGGTTACACGTGGTCTGCGGTTCGTGAGGGCCGGGTCCACAAATGAAGCCGTTGGATCCGTCCTGAACTCTTAGACCCGGTAAACACAAACAGAAAGCTTTGGCAATTTCATGTCCACCCCAGATGCCGCCTCTCCCCGCGGGGAACACTCCAGGAAGTGGAGCGTCCTTCCAACCCCTCTCAAGGAGTTGGGTTTCCAGAGCCCAATGCTGTGGTGTGGAGGTGAGGCCGACTTATCTCTATGTCGGTATCGGCGCAACCTCCCCCACAAGGCTGGGCTCCTGCCCCCCCAGTTGACGGTGTTGACGTTCACGTCCCATTCCCCAAGAGGCCAGCTTGTTAGTGGGTGCGGGACGGGGTTCGCCGAGGTCTCCGCCTTTCGACCGCTGCCCCTGGTCCTTGTTGAACAACAAAGGAAGTCAAATTCTACTCTTTTTACTACTATTTAACATCTACTAAAACGCTACAATACTCATACTTTATCATTTTCAAAGTTTTTGTCTGTCAGATGTCTGAATACTTAACATGTATATTGCATTTGGTCACAGCTGTGGTTCTGGTTGTAGCAAGAGCTTCGGCAATAGACGTTTTTCATTGGCTGGTTCTTGTTCTGCAAATGTCTGTGTCCAATAGATCATCAGATGTCCAGAAGCTAGGGACAAACAAAAACAAAAGAAAGAATCATGAGTATCTCTCTCATTTAGCACTCATCAATGTATGATTTAAAAAATATAAACATCACTCCCCAGGTTTTTCTCTCTCAGATCCTCAGATCCTCAGTTCCTCAGATCCTCAGGGTCCTCTGAGGGTGAGGTTAGGTCTCAGTCGTCATGAGGTCAGGTCATATTTCGAGAAATGTCATCTTGGACATCAGTAGGGTCCAAGCCATGGTTTTGGTCTCTCCAGATGCACATCAGGATCTCCAGATACAGTCTTTTCACTTGAAGCACATCAGGTCATTTGCGATGCACTTCTGGTCAATGGTGCAGTGTCTCAGTTCCTGTACACAGCTTGTTATGCAATAGTTACTTTCTATGGTTAAATCACTTTGATTCTAATGTAACACAATTTCTATTCATGCTGTTTCTAATGTCCCTCAGACAAAAGCAAGCGCAATGATTCAGTTTACTTCTCTAATTTGTGTTTTTATCAGATCTAATCCTCATCAATGTAATTACATCACACAGTACAAAATCAACATCAAAAGTGTCAGGACAGACGTCAATTAGTCCATGACAATATAGAATTCAAATGAACATTTCTGGTCTCAAAAATACTGATTCAAGGGATTCAAGTGATAGACAATTAAAAATGTGTTTACATTGGAGTAAACTTTTAAAATGCTTTTTTCTCATGTTCTGCTTTTTCATGTATCTATATGTAAATGTGAATGTGTGAGTGTATGAGTGTATGTGTGTGTGTGTGTAGGGTGTGAATTTTGGGGTTGTGTCTCCAGACTCCTCGAACCACCTGTAGGTCTCAAAGGTCACACTGGCTCGATGTAAACCAGTAAAGTGGGTACACTTCCAGATTGCAAAACAACTCACCCACCACTGCCTACAGAAAACCTCACTTTGTGGCCCCGGTCTCACTGCCACCTACGACCATCGGTCTGTAGTGGGGGAGGGGCACACGGAGGTAGCTATGTCGCCTTTACGATCTGCGGCTGGTTGGATGGTGTCTACTCTGGGCCACTGTTCTGATCCCTCTGTGTCCACTCCAGCAGTCCAGTGACCCTGTACAGTGTGTGCCCTTGGTTCTGGAAAACAACCTTATAGTCAAATTAAAAACAACAGAGATTGTGAATGAGATTGTTTTTCTCTCTAGTCTAAACAATTTTGGAGCGCTCTGGGTTTTTCAACATGCGCTATGTAAATAAAGATTACTTATTATCTTACTAATGTGAAACTTTTTAAAACCAGAAACTCTTAATATAAAAAACAAGACTCAAATCTCAAAAATCTTCAAACTTTAAAATATGTATTATGTACTTTTGTACTGTGTTTAATTATCTTGAACATCCTTGGGTTTCACTTTATGGACTTTCCTTTTTACACTTGAACATTTATCTCATCATTTATTCTACTAATTTAAAATAATTGCAGCATTTTTCAAATGAAGTCAATATGAATTGGAGCACATTTTAGAGCCAGTCTCCTCTGCTGTGGCATCAGCAGGAGCAAGGTCAGGCGTGTAGTCAAAACAAAAAAGTCAGCGCTTGAATGTGAATTGGGTAGAACTCAATGTAATACTTTTACAGCTAATCCTAATTCCCTCTTTCTTTTTAGACGAAGTCTATGATCAATAATCATTTTTAACACAGATTCTAATTTAAATGTTTGAAAAACGGCTTTTGTAACTAAAATAAAAATATAAAAACAAACACAACTCACAAAAAGTTAAGAAATAAGCAGCAGATTTAAAAGAATGGAATCTAGAAATATGTTAGGTCTAAAAAGAATTGCACAGCTTTAGCACTAATATTTGGGTTTCAAAAACATATAACATTCAAAACTTATTCACTAATGGTGTTTAAAAACGTTTAACTGTGTCATAACACAATGTTCAATGGCAAATTTCGCAAATTTAACGGAATAACAACTATGAAAAGCCAGAAATCCTAAAGCAGTAGCTCTGATTCAGAGCCGGAGTAGCGAAGGAGGGGGCCGTTTCCCCTGACAACGGCAGCAAGATAGTGTGCCGCGCACACACAGGCAGAAAGCAGTGTTTAAGCAAAAATGCAAAAACAGAAAGAAGAATAACTTTCAAGATTACTTTTTAAAGCAAATATAACTGATGTTGTTCTTTATACTTTTGTCATCCAAGTCTAGAAGTGATCACTTTCCACACTTGTTACAAAAGGCACTCTTAGTGTTTAATTTCCCTTAGGCTTCTATTTTATTGAGGTAGCAAACTAGTTTAAACTCAAAATCTCTTTCTAAAAAACAAAAACAACTGTTGGATACAACCCTCTCATAGCTTAACTGTAGATAAAACTCGGCAAAAAATGTAAATAACTCACGAAAGCTCTCATAGCTCAACTTTAGATAAAACTCTGCATTCTCCGGTGAACTCTGTTCACGCCGAAAACAAACTAAAAAACAAAAACTCCCTTATTCTGTATGTAATTTAAACCGTGATCACTGAAATATTGTTGCTTCTTTACTTTTGTCATTTATCAAGCTTAAAATTGGTTAATTACAAAACTTTTTGTGACAAAAGGCCTCCTTAACACGTTTCCCTTTTTTAAAAATTGCTTTTAATTTTACACCATGGTTTCACTGTTTGGATCCTACACTTTTATGGCCTTTACACTTTATGGATCCTATACACTTTAAGGATCCTCACTTATTTGAACACAATTTTGAGAGTTCGACAGACCTCAAAAACAGACCAAAATTTAGCTAGTATCCAATTATGCAGACTTTACATATAAAAAGGTGTCTGCTTACCTTATTCTTGTCAAACCGGTTCCAAGGACTGTCCGAGAGGTCTGCCACCTCTTTTCCGCGTCAGAATATTCAATTTAAAAAACAAAAGTGAGAGAAGCGACAAGAAGCATCCAGGAACAGCTCTTCCAGTCTGCTGGAATCTCCGCTCCCAGACACAGCGTGCCGATCTCTCACGCCGAGGAAAAGAAACAAAGAAAACTCCCTCAAAACAATCCAGAGAATGGCGCACACTGAGCCGCGCATTCTCCACCAAATCTGTTAGGATTTAGCAGACAGAGACGGATCGTGGTGCGCCAAACTCTGGAAGTTTATTTAAGTTTCTCTCAAGTTCCAGTGGTTTACTTTGTTTCTTTCTCTCAGACAGAATAAAGGCAGTACACAGTTTATATAGTCATTGTCACGCCACACATCGAAAGACATACGTGTCACAAAGAGACAGTCAAATCATAGTCATAACATGGAGTCCTTGTAGAGTCCTTGTACAGTCCTGCACGTAGGCCATATTGCTATCTAATACTAACACCTGGCTGATGAATGTCTGCTTAGTTTTAACACTAGCAAACCCAAGCGAAATTGGCCCCTGTTTTGAAAAGAAGGAGCTAACTTGCTAGGTTGGCTGCTAACATTTGCATGTATTGATTTGCAAATTTAGGTAATGACTTATAACAGCAGGGGCCTGGGGTGGGCTTTGTTTATTCGTGCGGGGGAGGGAGAGCTGCAAGAGAGTACTACAGTAGTCTACAGATACACATGTGGACAATGCAGAAGAGATGCCATGGCAGTGCTGTGTCCCCTGAGAATGCACAGTATATATTTTGTAATCAGTTTGTGCATTTCTCAGAACAATTAGTGCAAACGGCAAAACCTCATGGATAACTTGCTAAAAAGTCACTTCCTCAAAATGAACTTAATTCCTCAAAAGAAAGTCTTCATGTTGTGAGATTTCATAACACTTTGAAGCAACTTTTGTTAAAGTTAAACTCATCATTCTATCAATGTGCAGAAGCCAGTACTTTTCCCTTGTTGTGTCTATCTGAAGGCCAAGCTACATGGCACCGTGGAAGCTGCTGATTGGAGGTCTCCATGCCTCCGCTCTGTATAATACACTTGCATTCTCTGTCCGTGTTGTTCGTGCTGTCTCTACCATTGACAATAAAACATGTCTTCTGTCAGAATTTAAGACGCGATCCCAGACTTTGTCATCTTCTTCAGGTGGTGGAAGGATGCGGGCATTGTCTGTAACATCTAGAGAACAGAAGACTTTTTTTTTTACACAAAAAGTGTTTTTTTTTAAGCCAAAACTGAGAAACCTCAAGAGAATGCATCTGGATCAGCACATGGACAATCTGCACAGCCCCTGATTCGAGTCAGGCTGTGAGCTGCTGAGACATGGACAATACCATGTACTATGTACATACATGTATGTGACTGTATTTTTGTTGCACAATGCTGTAGAACTGCAAAGAGCAAATGCAGTAAATATGTGAAAGACATACATCGATACATACATGCATACACACACACACACAGTACATATAAATGTGTATTTTACTCTCACTAAATACAGTCGTGTGTAACTTTACTGTAGTATTCAGCTGTACAGTGTTTAGTGCTCACCAAGATCTGATTTTTTGCTTTGAAAAAAGCAGAGAGAGTAAAGTGTCACAATGAAAACATGACTAAGTCACAGTGTTGCCAACTTAGCGACTTTGTCGCTAGATTTAGCGACTTTTCAGACCCCTATAGCGACTTTTTTTCAAAAAAGCGACTAGCGACAAATCTAGCGACTTTTTCTGGTGTTATTGGCGACTTATCTGGTGTTTTGGCGACTTATCTGGTGTTTTGGAGACTTGTGAAGCACGTATTGTTCTGCTGTCCTCAACGTGAGCCCCTCCCCCGTCCCAAAGCACTTACAGGCGGCCAGTCTGTCTCACAGTAGCCTTGCGCAGCAGTCCCAGCTACAGTCTATGGGCGGAGCAGAGAGAGAGAGAGGAGACTCAAAAGCACAGGAAGTTTTCAGGCTGCTGCAGACTGAACTTCAGCTCCACCACCACCACACATCCAAAGCTCCCCGGCCACTCCTACCACCGCCACCCCTCACTACCCCCCACTCCATCCGCGGCAGCTCTGTCCGTGACTCTGTTTTCTCTCAGTAGTGGGTCACATTAAATCATTTGTTATGCCAAACTATGAAAAAAAAAAAAAACGTACAAAAATAAACCTAAGTAACTCTGCCAGAGTGTGTCTTTTGGGTCACTTTGCCGGTCCCAAGCCCGGATAAAGGAGGAGGGTTGGTTGTAGAGCTAGCAATTTCACCCTACATAACAATCTTTTGATTACATTTGCTGTTATAACATTTAACAATACAGGACAAAACTGATGTGTGTAATGTGGATCTATAGACAAAGCATTAAAATCATTAAATGTTGTTAATGTTGAAATTATTTTTGTATATTTGTAGTTCTAAACATATTTAGGGTGTTTTTACTCACTTTTGTCTCTCCCACGACCTTATTCCTCTCTCCTACAGCGTCCGTTACAGTTATTTGCAAATTGCAAATTATGCAAATTAGGCGATGACGTCATTTAGCGACTTCTAGCGACTTTTGGGACAGCCAATAGCTACTTTCCTTACTGAGGAGTTGGCAACACTGCTAAGTCATTTGACTGTTGTTCATACTCAATGTTGTCAGGACTTGTCAGGACACAGACAATTTCATTGACATGAAGACTTGCTTTTGAGGAATAAACTTTTCATTTTGAGAAGGTGATGCACTTTGGCAAGTTATCCACCAGGTTTTGCAGTTTGAACTAATTGTTCTGAAAAATGCACCAACAGTTGTGATGTATTCCATTTAGTCGAAAATCAAGAATGTATTGATTCTTTCAATATTCAATGGATTGAATTTTGACCTCCTCTTCTTTTTCTTTCTCTTTATAATTTACTGAAAATTTGATATGTATTAGACATTGCCAGTATTATTCTATCAAATCACGCAGTCTAAATATCCACAACCACCAAGCATTTTTAATGCAAGGAGAAACTTAGGTAACTTTAAACACAAATAAAACAAATGGACCTGTCCGACTCGAGTGTCTATGCTTCGTGTGTCTCTGGTTCTGTCCAAGTATGATCCGCGTGTCTCCGCCTGTCTGGGTTCTGTCTGCGTATATGTAAATGTAAATGTCTGTCTGTGGTTCTGTTCGAGTGTCTATGGTCCTGTCTGTGGTTCTGTTCGCCTGTCTATGGTCCGCGCTCGGAGCCCAGACGGCAGTGCGTTCACTGAGCTGTCAGAGCGGGGGTCACAACAGCTGCTCCCGGGGCCAGAGCGGAGGATGTAACGTAACGTTCGGTTTATCAAAACATATCACAATATTTAACGTATAACACTAGTGAATTTCACCTAGATTTTTTCAGACATTAAAGACAAGATGTTATATAATAATTGTTTAATGAAAAAACAATTTTGCCAAAAAAATGACAATCGACCTATTTTTACTGTTTACTCGGAACGTGCCAGCGTGACATCCGACGGGTTTTCCCAGATCGCATCACATATATACGTTAATGCAATTTAATTATAAAGATTAACAGTACAAAATATGTATATGTTGTCTGTTATGCTCTTAACCCTTTAAGCGCCAAAGTCGCAATATTGCGACAAGCAACATTGCTCACTTAAACAGGCTGTATCTAAAAATGTGGAGCAGAATCTTGTTAATACTTTTCACCAGGGGTTAGTGGACATGTGTGCCTGTAATATGAGCAACATTTGTGGGTGTGGTTATATTGAAAGTTTTTGAGTAAATTGAGTTCGTAAAACACCTGCAGCGCTGCAGCGCGGAGGCGAAGCAGCAGCAGTAGAGCTGAGAGGAGCGAGAGCAGAGCAGAGGGAGAGAGGGTTTTTTATTTTACTCACGAGGTCTTCAGTACCAGAGAAGTACTTGGTCTGGTACTGGCTCACTCAGATTCAGAGGAGGAAGACACACAGGTGTCCAGTGAAGCAGACACAGACATTATTGGTGACGGGGAGACCGCGCCATATAGTCCACAATCAGCCCCTGTGCAGCGGCTGCTTGTCCTCCGTGTGGCCGCGGTAGAAGCATTCTGTGAACGCCAAGCAGGATCCGTGGTGGAGGGGACAGGGGCATCATAACACCGGGCATGTGGGAGAAAGTAGTGGGGGTAGACATCCACGGGGAACACGGGAGACGCGGAAGAAGTCGCGGGAGAGCCGCGGGAAAAACACATCGCTAATCGCGTTCACTGCCTTTACCAACAGCGATGATGAGGATGAAGGCAGTTCTTGAGAGAAAATAATCCACAAAAGTGGATCAGAAGTGTTGAAGAGCCTGTTGTATGTTGTTGAGACGATCTGACATGTTCTGAGCCCATTCATTTCATCTCTCTGTTTCTAAACGGCAAATCCTGGAGCCTCATTTCCACTGAGAAAAATAGTAAGCCCACTACTTCTCTGAAAGGGAAATATTGAAACCAATCTCAAGATTTCATGACTGTAAACTATAAAGAGTGCTGTCTTGATCACTGAAGGTCTTTGAAAATAATACAATTCCATATGGCCGCAAACCAGTGCTAAAACATTATCTATAATCTGGATCAGGGAATTTATTTCTATCCCAAATTCATTTCATACTAAAGATATTTCACATTGACTGTTTATAGTATTCCCTGATCTCAAATAACTCCCAAGCTACAGCTTTTTGAAGTCTTTATACAAGAATTAACATTTTCCAAAATGGCCGCCACCTTGATGACGTCACAATATGCAAATTAGATGACGAATCAACTTCCATCCCAAAGTTTGGTTCAAACTGAAGATATTTCTAATTTACAGAATGCCTTTATCTCAAACCATTTTAAAGTTATAGCCTTTTGAAATCTTGAAATCAAAATTGTATATTTTCTTGAAAAAACTCTGGCGCCTAAAGGGTTAATTTGAAAAAGCATTCAAAAGCAACACATATACATTCACATGCACGGCTTGAACACACAGCCAATTTTACACATTTCCTTTTGACAAGGAAAGAAGATAACAATCTGATAACGTTACGTAATTGCACACAAGCAACCAAAATATGTGCAACCAAAATTGCCTCAGACAAGAATCGAACCTGGGTTCTCCAGGTCCCAGTCTTCAATGCTAACCATTCGGCCAACATAGAATCTCTGGGCTAGACTGGTTTGCACGCAGTATCATACCTGAGCGTCTAAGTCGCTGGCAGAGCTAAAGCGGACTTAACCTGCCACCTTGTGGCGATAAGATGTGATATTTTTCACGCAGCTGCGTGATTCCCGAAAAGCGTGAATGAAGACGACAAAACGAAATGGGACCTACTGTAGGGCTCATATCTGGATTTACAACTGATTTACAATATCAAAATATAAACCCCAGGATTACAGAGAGCGCTAATCGGTCCGCAGATCTTTTAAGCCCAAAATTATGAGTTCGAAACGGTTACTGAGCTAGAGGAGTTTACTTTTCAATGTAAGTCAGCAGGAGCCAGAGCACGTAGGAGCAAAACCTCACGAGCACTTAGCTTACAGTCCATCTATACACAGTCTATGGTTAGGCCTGTCTCAATAACACATTTTGCTGGACAATTAATTGTCTCAGAAATTATTGCAATAATATTGTCGTTCTGAGATCATTTTCGTCTAATACAATGATTATGATGCAGGTACACCTTTTCAAAGAGAAATACACTTTTTTTTTAAAGACCACTGACGGAAGTGGCAGAAGTAGCGGGCGGGCTTTGATGCTAACAGAGTTAAGCTAGTGGCCTTTTGTGTAAAGTTCTTGGTTAATAATGCAGCTCTGCAGCGTCTCTGTGTCTGAGACCTTCCAGACACTTCATATAACAGTAGTATGTGTTCACAGAGGTGTGCTATAAGTTTATTTTATTATTAAACGGTACTTCCGCATTGGCGAACACGCTAATGCTAGCTGCGCTAGTTTACTCACTACGAGAGTGCAGGCTGGCATATGTACTGTATGTTTACAGCTACTGGGTCCCCCATTGTCAATCCTGGTTAAGTCCTGGTTTAGGTCTTGTTTAGGCTGTATTTTGTTTTTTTTGAGTTATTTCAGTCTGCTCGCTAGACCGCTAATGTTCCAGTGACCACTTTCTGACCCAAGAGAGAGGGAGAGAGAGAGACGAAGAAAACAAATGCAAATGGGATTTATCGTGGCCAGAAAAATTATCGAGCTAATTTTAATCATCGAGCTAGTTTTAAGAATCATGCGAATAATTGATTCATTGAATATCGCCACAGGGTTATCTATGGTACTGACACATACATTATAGCAGTGTTTTTCAAACTGTGTGCCATGGCCAGAAAGTGTGCCTTGAGATTTAGTCTGGTGTGCCTTTGGAAATCATCCAAATTTACCTACATGGTTAAAAGAAAGAAAATAATGTGTTTTTATCTCTGTGCATGTTTGATTTTTCAATACACTTTGATGATTATAACTTTGCATTGTTCATTAAGTGATTGTGAAGATTAGTTTTGGCAACCTGTTTAGCTGGTTGAATGCCACATGACTTCTTTCAATGGGAAAGCTGTGCCACGGCTCAAAAAGGCTATAGGGAACACCGCATTATAGCATGTATAATGGGCATTTAACCCAAGAGGACATAATGCATCTCCAGAAGACACCTAATCCCTTCAACCTGTAGACAGCCCATAGGACTCACCATAAATACACTGTAATAAGTGAATCAGACCAAACTTTGATGTAAAATATTTTAAGCAATTACTATATACTTCATTTTCCACTATTCTATATTTTTGGTTAACAAATGTATAATATAATCATAGCACCCTGTACAATACTGATTGTATTGCTTTAAGTGAAAGTACTTTAAATATTTCTTCTATAAGCCTGGTGGTCCATTAATGACAAAACAAATATATTGTGTTGATTGAAAACAAAATGTGGCGAAGCAGTGATGCTACCCAGAATGCTTTGCAGAGCAAAATATAAACTTCTTAAAAATTCTACATTTGACCATTCATTTTAAGAATGAATATGAAGCAAGTCCTAAAGCAAAATACTTGAGCAACATTTTGAATAAACTAAGTTGATCAAGTAAGTAATTGTATTTATTTTTACCAACCGTGATCGACAGGGTCAAGCCAAACTACCCCTATACTCCCTGGGCTCAATTCAGACATCAGATACTACAGAATGGAAGCACATTTACCCCCCCAGCATGAGAGTTCAAAAGCATACAATGTAAGGATTACAAAAACTAACAAACTTCCTCCAGGTGGAAGAAAGTTTAATTTTGAATGAATACAAAAACTTTGAGTATATTGATCATCTCCAAGTTAGTTTTGCTTTGAAAGGACACACAAATTTTAAGTAAATCCATCACTTCAAAGTAATAGTTTTGCTTTCTGTCAAATTGAATTTAATATTCTTTATTACTTAAAAAAGAGCTAAAGTTGATAGTACTCAAAAAGGCCGATGGAACCTCTTACAGAATTGTTTTTGTGTCTGATTAAAGCAACACTTTTTACAGTGTAGCTAGAAGTTTTAGTAGCTCTCTACCCTTGGTTTACTCTATTAAAGGTAAAAGCACAAAGTCAAGCACAAGCATATTAAAATGTCTTAGCTTATGTGAAGACTTGACTTATTGGACTGTGAAAATTGGTCCCTTGGCCAAACAGAATTAAACTAATTTACTTCGAGACAATGTCCTGAGAAAACAAGGACCCCTCACCAATAAACTCACACATAGTGCCTCTTGACACATTTAAATTCTAACCGTCTTTACTCACCGCTTCTGTATTCTGGCCTTGCTGTTTTGGGCTGAGCTTGTGACCTGCTCATAATGAGAGCAGCAGTTTTTCTGATGTCGGCTTTCGCACACAAAGCCTGCAACGTCCCTTTTGCTCTCTCTGCTCTTTGCCCTTCCATGGCCTCCTCTGCTTCTCCCTGGACCTTTTTCTTAGACCCCGAGGACCTGGCACTGCCCCTCTGCCGCCCCCTGGAGCCCCGCAGCGGACCTTACATCACATCTTTGACCTCAGGGCCTAGAGCAGAGACACTGATGAAATGTTTGCCCCCAACAAACTCAGTGCCCCGAGCGTCTCCAGGGAGTTTTAATGTGCCTTTGTCTGATGCTATTTTAGGAGCTGAAAAAAACAACTTCAAAAATGCTGCCTTTTAACAGACAGAAACTATAAAGAAAGAAATTAGGACATATTTGCGTCTAGAGATCAAATGATTAAAAGCATTCTCTTTGAGCTGTGTGACCAAATTGGCGTCACAGTGAGAAGGCCACTGATGAGGAACAGTGTGTGGTGCCTCTGTAGTTGGGCTGCCATATTTTTCCCCACCCTGTCGTACTCCCATTCTTTCAGAATAGGATATGTAATAGTCAAGAATTTCTGAAACAGGGGTCGCATTCATCTGCAGTCAACATTTTGAGTCATGTAATTGGTAATTTTGAGTTCAAATTTGGGATTTATTGGTACTGTATGTTGCATTGTGTCACTGACATGCCCTTTCCAGTGATGATTCGCTAACACAGATCAGAGAATCAAACTATTCAAACACAGGAAATTCAACAATAAAAAAAACACAAAGCCTATATAAGTCTATAAGGGGAGAATGACCCATTCACACTTCGAGTGGCACGGTGGCCGAGTGGGTAGCACTCTCGCTTCTCAGCAAGAAGGTACTGGGTTCGAATCCCAGTCGGAACAGGGCCTTTCTGAGTGGAGTTTGCATGTTCTCCCCGTGTCCGCGTAGGTTTCCTCCGGGTGCTCCGGATTCCCCTACCACAAAAAACATGTACAACAGGTCTGGCATGCACCTCCTATATGGCGACCCCGCTCCCATCTCTGTGTGGAGTGAGAGACAAATGCCCATAATTGTAAACTGCTTTGTGACTCTGGTCTGTGAATATATGAAAAAAATATATATACTTACTATCTTACAATGTCCATAAATGTTGTTAAATATTGAGTGTCCAGGATCATCACCACTGTCCTTAGACCCTCCTCTGCATCTGCAAGGAAAAACTCTGAATTACATATGAAAAAAAGTCATTTAGTATCAGTCATGTTTAGCCCTGTTCAAGTTTTGCTCTGTTTGAAGGCAATACAAGAACAGTCCCAAAGAGACAACTGAGAGAATGTTTGCATCATGTGCATGGCCCTTATATATAATTATAAAAGTAATGTCAGCAACTCTTTATTTCATTTTTATAGTAAGATATATTTCTGACCATGGGACCCTGCACTAATATTTGTGTGTTTTTCAACAATACTTTATTTAAAACAGATAGCACAACTATAAACCGATGACAAAGTGGCCTCAAAGATTGTATTTTATTTAGACCAATCAGGAACCTGTGGGGTGAGCATGGGTAGGTCTAATCAGTGCTTGTCCTGTTGTTGTTTTTTGGTGTCATCAGGGCATTTTGCCAGGATTTCAGCCCCCATTGCATTGAAAATTTGCCCAGACATTTAAAAAAATGTGTCTCTCTCTACAATCCATGATTTTCTGAAGTAACAAAATCTGCAGCTCTAAACGAATAAATAGGATTTGTTTAACACTAGCGTCTCTTATACAAAACCCAAATTCTTTGTGCTTCCTTTAATCTTTCAAAAACACACTCTAGATATTACAAGTTGGACAATATACTTTTTCAGTGGGAAAGGTTGGCATATTGAGAAAGACGGAGAAGGAGTAGGCTGAAACGAATACTTATTTTGCCTATTACCCTTTTTACAAATGCCTTTTTACATCAACGTTGCAATTTGCCAGTAACAAATTACTAAACTTCCTCCAAGATAACCCCCCAAAAGCACCATATGTGTTCTTTAATAAGTCGCCCAAACCATGGCTCTGATCTAATTTGCCGAGTCCTGGTGTGACCTGCATGTTTCAGTCTTTGGAGCATGTTCTAAATCGTCTCTGTTCCCTCCAGCAAGCGCTCGCTCTTCTCTGATCTGCTCTGAGAAATAATGTGCCAAGACAGAAGAGGTGGACAAAAAAAGCTGTTTTTGATGTTTTATTTAACCTGGTGTCTCGTTCCAGAAGACGACCACTTTTCATTCAGCAGCAGTGAGGTGGGCTGCACGGAACATAACTATAACTCACAAACCATAAACTCATTTCAGCAGGAGGGAGAGACAGAGATGATTGAAGTTGTGTTTACCTGAGCTGCTTTCTCTAGCCTCCTTTTCCTCCTATACTTCAGTGATTTATTTATAAAAAAAAGTATAGGTAACATAAATGTGACAAAAGCTCATTGTCTATCATGCTTACTGCTTTTGTTTCTTGGTGACTATTTCATGTTTTTGTCCATTGGGAAAAAAAAAATTGTGGGTCATCGTTTGGAAATGCAACTTTTAGCATACGTTGGAATATCTGAACCACTTTGTGTTTTTTTTTTTTTAATTCACAATTCATATTACAGATTAAAGTGGCAGTATGTAACTTTCTGCGCATCGTCTGCATTATCCATCCATCCTTTTTCTTCCACTTCAGTCGCTGCCGGGTCGTGGGGGCAGCATTCTAAGCAGAGATGCCCAGCTCATCCGAGGAACTGCATTATCCCTTGGAAATAGAGACTAAAAACCAATGAATCAGGTCATGGTGAGTCAGTTAACCTTTAGGCGCCTGATTTTATCCAGAAAGTTGAGGGCCAGAGAGCCAGGTTGTTGTATAGAAAGTGTCCTGGCTTGTTCATGTTCAATTATTACTTACTTACTTACTAATTATAGTACACTGTGCCTAATGGATGCAACGTGTATAGTGCTTTTTTCATGACACTCAAATACTCTTCCATGGCATGACTCATTCACTTTATATACGTTGATAAGCTACTACTGTAGCCACAGCTGCCTGGGGCAGACTGACAGAAGCAAGTCTGCCCCAGGCAGCAGTCAGCAGTCACAGCACAGTCGTCACCTGGTGTTTCCAGGGGTCTCCCATCACAGCACTAACCAGGCCCTGTCCAGCTTAGTCTTTCTATGGAAACAAGCAGGCGGTAGATATAGGTCAGGTTTGTGGAAGTATGGTGTTTTAAAATTCTTAACTACATAAAAAATTACTTTAGTCTTTGAGTATTTGGCTCAAAAGTATGTTTCCAAGAAGTTAGATTAAAAATGATTTTATATGCAACCTTTCTGATAAATTAAAGATGGACTGGACCAGCCTTTTTAGTTCAGATATAAACTATAATTTAGTTGTATTCCTCATACACTTTATTTTCAATACCAGAGCAGACTGAAAATCGAATATATTCTCATGAAATGCAATTAAATTAGGCCAATAGCCAAATGTATCCAACGGTGTTTTGTGTTGTTATCATTATAGAGCTTTGGATAAGTACAAATTCAAACAAACACCATGAGGCATTTGTTAATCTTCATTGTATTCCAAGACATAAATGAAAGCCTTTAATTACTTTTTTCATTGTTATGGTCCACTCCTTCAACTCGTCCTAAAACATCCATCATTTCACGTGCATGTCCTTCTCTGCTCTGATTTTATTTTGTGTTTTTTTGGACCCTTTCTGTCTGTCTCCAAGTGCACGTCCTCAGTTGCTGCGTTTCTCCATATAAATCTGCAGCTCATGGTCAAAAAACACATCCAAATGACATTGTTTTTGTTTTCCTTCCAAAGACATTAGCCACGGAAACATGTTAGCGCTGGCACATAGAGGTGTAGCGGAGTAGAAAGGGCCATCTGTGTGGAAACTCTAATGTGAAGCTAATGTGGCTAAAATGTTCTCATGCTACGGCAAAGAGCAATGATGTGGAGCAGAGAGGAGAGGTGACCCTTTCAGGCTTTGGAACGGCTGCTCACCAGGTCAAATCAAACGGAAAAAAATTCAAAGTTGGAGCTAATTGTTCTTTTACCTCATCCCCTCCTCTGAACCTTGTGAGCTGATCTGTTAAAGTCGAGGTACCTAATTTGGTTTTCATGAATGATATATGTTGTTAGTCACAATAGCAAGAGTTTTGTGAACGTTAAATTTCTTGGACAAATCAGAGCAAGACAGCATTCATTCATTTACATCACCTTTATTAGTCCATTTCTGGGTCAGGGGGGGAACAGAGCTGCCACCCAATCCTACCAGCTCCGGCCCCTCACTGAGCCTCCTGCAGGTGATGGGTCCACGGGAAGATGGCTGCTCCACCATCAAACCCACAGAGGGGCTTCTGGCAAAGTGTCAACAACAGCAGACATCAGTGGGAGCAGATAACATGGTCATGGGGGGATCAAACCCACAACAGCAAAACAGCATGATTTTTTCTTTTTTTTCTTATTATTTTCTTGTTTAAAAGCAAATTGAAGTTTGATGGCGGCAGTGGCTCAGTTGGTAGAGCATTGGCCTTTGGGCCTGAAGGTTGTGGGTTCAAGCCCACCATTCGACCTCCTTCACAGCTCCCACTGATGTCTGCTCTTTTTGTGTCCACTTAACCCCTCTTTGCCTGAAGCTGAAAGATCAAGGCTCCTGTGGACTCACCACCTGCAGGAGGATCAGTGAGGGGCTGGTGGACTGGGTGCAGCTCTAAGGCCCTGTCTACACGTAGCAGGGCATTTATAAATCCGCCCTCCGCCTAAAAAAAAACTTCTGTCCACACAGCCTCGGTTTTTAAAAAAACGGCATCCACACCTAACCGCATACATGCGTTGTCAATTACATTTCAAACCTACAAACCTACCTTCCTCCGGGAGGACGACTTCCATCTCAAAGTTCTCCCACCAGCTGGCAGTGCGTCCCGGTCTGACCCAAAATTGCCGTTGCCGTCTTTGACGAGGAACATGTCTTGGACGAGGAACATGTCTTGGACGAGGGATGGTTATTTGGCGGAAAATAGCCGACCTTAAAGTGCTCCTTCGTTTGTGCTCTTCAACGTGAAGCAGTATTTGAGCTTGTAAAAACAAGCAAGCAAAAAGTGCCTGAACAATCGTTAAAACAAAAGCGGTTTTGATGGCCTCCATGTTGTTTCTGATGTAAACACAGGTCGCGCGTGTGACGTCAGAGCAGCACGCTGGTAGTGACGTACAGCCGAATACTCCGGTTATTTATGTCCACACTCAAACGCATAACCGGAGAATTCCCAAATCTTCACTTTGGCCGGAGTTTTCAGAAACCTTCGTTTTTATCGACAGAAAACTCCGGGTTTGTGTGGATGATAGGCCAGATCGTAGGAAAATATCTTCGGTTTGTGAGATACCCTGCTACGTGTAGACGGGGCCTGAATGTCACCCCCCTGACCCAGAAATGGATTCAGGGCAAGAAAATGGATGGATGGGTTTTATGACATTTTTTGTTTTGTTTAAATGTCAGTTACCCCAGACTACCTTTTTTGCTTATCATCTCTGATGGAAACTTGTTTAAAATGGCTTGTATTTTGGGTTGCATTTCCCACAGCCTCCATGGGCTGTGGTTTCAATTATTTCTTTTTTATTTTATTTGTGTCCAACATTTTATTGGACGCACATATTTATTCTGTATTAGTGTCTCATCACGGACCAAAGCAGACATCTTTAAACTGTTAACCCTCGTCCGTGCCCAGAATCGTTGGTCACATCTGGACCATGACTGTCGCCTCCTGCCCTCTTTTCTCCACATTCTCACTGTCTCTCGGCCAACATCTCGCTGCTGTTGTTGTGTAAAAGTGCCGTTTGCCCCAGAGCTGCCCTCATTCTGCGTGGATCCCGCCATATGGCTCTCTCTCATTATCATTGTTACACACTCAGCACTTTTGCTCTGAATAAACGCAAGAAAATCAAAACTGGAAATGGGCCAGACATGAAATATGCTGCCGAGGTGTTTATGTGAATTAATCTGAGTCCGGAAATCAAACTTTGTTAAATGTGAGTATAGTTGTAAATTGATTAATTTCAAGCCAATAACAGTCCTCAAGATGGATGCAAGGTGCTTTATCAGATTTTCTTTGTTTCGAGGAAGTAATTAGTTTATAAAAGATTTGATTTAAGGAGACATTTTTATGCTTTATTCTTTATGTTAAATTTCTATGATCATTTACAAACTTAATTTTTGAGTTTCTCTAGCCGGGATCCTAATCCTTCTCCTGCCCAACATCCCAAACCTGCATTTACAGTCCCGCATGCAAACCCATGCATATCCACCCTTGCATTTTTTTTATTTGCTACTTGCGCAAATCCCATAAACCTTTCGCTTACATAGAATCTGTTTGCAGTCAAGTTGACAAACTGTAAAATCTGCTGTGGGAGTTGTAAACGTGTGAGTCCTAATGAGAATGTTTCCTACGGCGAGTTTGAGACCTCATGGATCAGTGTTGTTGGTGCACAATAGTAAGGATCGCCATCTACTGGCTGTTTACAGAAGTGCACATTTAAATGCACTGCGCAAGGGATACAAAGAGACTTTTCAAAATCAAAAAATATGGTTTAGATGTTTTGTAAGCATTATATTTTGTGTATGGAAGCTAACATTAAGCTTGTATATGTCATTTTTTGATCGTGTGCCTTAGATTGATGGAATATGACCTCCCCATAGTGAATGGCAGGTTTTTTGGCCATCACCTACACTAAAATCCAACCATTTCTAAACCTTAGCCACAGCTAGGTAATCTTGGTACTTTTTACCAGAATTAAAAGTGTTATTCACAGGGACCATAAAAAGCTGAATCTGTATTATTTACCAACATGCTACCAATGCTGAAAGGGACCAGTTAACATGGCAAAGGCACTATCTTCAACTGTGCGGTAAAAAGATACATGAGATAAATTCCCTAGTTGATTATCAACTGCTCGAAAAAAAAAAAAAAAAAAATTCGAAAAATCAAAAAAAAAAAAAACTGGATCTCAAGTTTTTTTTTTTTTTTTTTTTTTTTTTTTCGATTATCAACTGCTCAAGTGGCGACAGTAGCTCAGTTGGTAGAGCATTGGCCTTAAGGCCAGAAGGTCTTCCCACCTCTGCACCTTCTCCACCGACTCCCACTGATGACTGCTGTCGTTGTGTCCTTGGGCAAGACACTTAACCCCACTTTGCCCAAAGCCCCCACTGAAAGATCAAGGCTATGCTCACACTCAGAGAGCAGCCGTCCTCCTGTGGACTCACCACCTGCAGAGGGTCAGTGAGGGGCTGGTGCTATGAGACTTGGGTGGCAGCTCTGACTGTCAACCCCCTGACCCAGAAATGGATTAAAGGGTAGAAAATGGATGGATGGATGGAACTGCTCAAGTTATATAATATGTGCTTTATCTTTCTATACATAACTCCAGACTCATAACACTGTCTCCACAATCATTTTCTTTTTCAAAATCACACTTTTGCCGTCGTATTTCTTCATTTTTTTTATTTTTCTGTCACTCCCCGAGGCGGTGATTCTCTGCGAAACGACTCTTTTTATTTCTGACAGACATCTATAAATTATCTGCACTGGCCCCTGGGTAATTTGAGTCTCGGGTCGCTCCATCAATCACGGCTGAAAGGAAACATTAGGCGGCTTTAGTTTTTCTTCCAAAAGACGTTTATGAACTTTGCCCTGAGTCGTCAGCCCGAGACAAATGAATTATTGTACTCGTTTACGGCCAGATATGAGGTGTAACACAGCATCAATTTTACGGTCATTTCAGAGAAGATTCTTGTGCAGTGCCAGTGAGGTGACAGACAAAGATGGACACTATCGTACAGGATGATAACGTGTGCCCCAAAATGGTCCATATTTCCTGTGGCAATGTAAAGGTAAAGGTGCACTTTATTGAACCCCGTAGGGCAATTCATCCTCTGCATTTGACCCATCCTGATGCCGCTAAGGCTTACGTCAGGAGCAGTGGTCGCCGTAGTACAGCACCCGGGAACCCATCTCCAGATGTTGATGCTCGGCTTGGTCAGGACTACCAGAGCTGGAGGATTTAACCTAGTGAGTATGTTTTTAGTGGTAGGGGAAACCGGAGTACTCGAAGGAAACCTACGCAACCACAGGGAAACTCCTCTCAGAAAGACCCCTGATTCGAACCTAGGTCCTTCTTGCTGAGAGGCGAGAGTGCTATCCACTCAGCCACCGTGCCGCCTTTGTTTTTTTTTGTTTTTTAAGGTAAAGACTGTATCACATTCTCCTTATTATGCCTGATATTTCAACAAAACTATTGCAGAGGGTGTAGGACTGGTGACTTATTTTATGTTTATGCACACTCGGATTGGTTTGAATTGGATTTCCAAATAAATTCTTACTGAGGGATAAGCCTGCCCAGGGACTACGGGTGGCTATAACCTGGTACAATGTATCTTTCCCTTTGAGGTTAATGTTGTACACTGCCCCTATCATCTTAAATAAATAAACTAAACTAAGAAACTAAGGATATGTTGTCAAAGGCAGTACCCAATCTCAGGCTCGCTCTCACCGATATGTCAACTCATTGGTGAGTTGACATATTCTCTTCCATTTTCGTCTCAAAAAAGTACCTCTCCAGGTGAGTAAAGATTGGAGACCAAGTATACTGCATATTGGCACCAACCAAAAGTCCACAAGTTAGTAAGTCCTGACAGTCCTGGATTTTGCTAAAACTCTGAGTCGACAGTTCCAAACGTGAAGTCACCATCCTCTGCTTGTGCTTCTTCCTGTCAAACAAACCCTTTAAAGTGTGTCCTGCTACTTGTCAGAAAACCTCCTCCACATATGCCTCCACAAGTCACTCACAGGGAGACGCTGTAGCCTGACGAGAGCGATTAACTGGGGCTGAAGTTTTTCCAAAAACAACTTTTGTCCTATCCGGCAAGAAGACAAGCTTTCATCTGTACCAAAATTGTGAGATTAAGTAAAAAAACGAGATTGTATTCTTTAGTATTATTTATTCTAAAAAAAATCCTCAAAAATATATAAATTCCATTACGAACTAGGGTACATAGGCCATGTCCACACGAAGTCAAGCTCAGGCCTAAACGCAAAAATACTTTATCAATCCAGTGTATCGTCCATACGAGGCCGGCGTTTTGGGGGGGTGTAAACAAACATTTTTGAAAAATCCCAGAGTGGAAAGATTTCAAAACTCCGTATATGCCGCTCCGTGGTTACTGCCTCTCCGCAATGTATCTGAGACGCTTGCATCATCGCCCCGCCTCTTGTTAAAGCACGCATGCGCCGCACTCAGAAAATAATGACAACAACAATGTAGCTTGTTGGTTTTGTAATCCAGTGTGACCCGAAGCAACAGTTCAACCTCATCGTCCGTCCATACTAATGTAGTACCAGCTCGCCCACTCGCCATGTTGTCTGTTTACAAAATTCTGCGCATGCCCACGGAAGTTTGGGCTTGATCCCGTCATTGCGTCACAGCGCCACCAACAGGTCTGGCATAGTTTCACAGCGTTTTCAGGCGTATTGACTACATTCATATGGACGGACACATTTACTGAGCTAACTCCGTGTTTACAGAAAAAGTTTCTGAAATTATAAGCGTTTTGTCTTCGTGTGGATATAGCCATAATATAGCCTATTCAAAGGATAGAGTTAGTATTTTGAAATAGGATTCATTCAAATCGCGTCATCATGTTAATGAGGCAGTGATAATTGTCACTTTGGCGGAAATTTAGACTCGCTGACATTGTATTTGGATTCATTATTGTTTGGCTTCAATTGGTCTAGATTTCTTAATTTTTTTTTTTCATTGAAAATGTCCAGTTTGGTTGTTTTTAGTTTAAAACAATTGCAGTCACAAATAAGTAATTAAGCATTCAGAACATGTAAATACACAGTGCCAATTTGAAATGCAAACCTCATATGGGCATTTGTTTGGATGGGGTTAGCTTTGCACCGTCCTGGGTTGGATCCCATCTTTCTGTGTGGAATGTGCATGTTCTCCCTGTGTCTGCTTAAGTTTCCTCCTGGTGCTCCTGTTTCCCCTACCACTAAAACATGTACAATAGTTCTGGCATGCGCCTTATGTATGACGACCCTTCTTCCATCACTGTGGAGTGAGAGGACAAATGCCCACAACAACAATTGTAAAGAGATTTTTGACTCTGGTTTGTGAAAGGCGCTCTATAAATAAAGATTACTTACTTAACATGGTTGTGCTATGACAAGGTGGAGTTTGCCTTGCAAGGTTATCAGATTGGTTCATATCTTGATTTACAAAGAACATATCAAAATAAAGCCCCAGGGTCACGGAGAACCGCTAAACCTTTGATTTTCAAGCGCAAAATAGCAAAATGAGCAAATACTTTGTCCATGAGCACTTCATTGAGCAAGTTGGTTTGCGTTGTCTATCTATATAAAATCTACGGTCCTTACCTAAGGACAAAAATGACAGTTTGCATTTTAGAGCCACAATCATCTCACTGTGACAACTAGTATTCCCTGTGGTCTCCCGTCCAAACATTAAAATTCACTTTTCCGCTGCTCTTTGTAGCCCACTCTCTTTAGTCCAGCATTTAGCAGTCCTCCCCAATCGGCCGTCATCTTGTCAAGTCTCTCTCAAATCACCTCACAGTCCAAGTCTCACAATATCACAAAAATATGTGTCCCGAATGATATGATTTGCGCTTGGCTCTCTCTGTCAGACAAAACGCAGCCAAGAACTCCAGGAGAAAGACGTCCCTCTGAGTGGTGCCATCAGTGCGCTATTCAAACCACACATCACCTTCACACATGGCTCCGTCAGCACATCACAGTAGGAGATACAAGAGAGGCGTCCTCCCAATGATACCATCTACCCACCCCTACATCACTGTCAATACTACACCGGCACCTGTCACCAGCACAATGCCCCCAAAGTGGAAGAAAACACTGTCCTTTCGAGCGATGCGATCCGTGAATGATGCAATCCACAGCCACCAAATTCTAGAAAATGAAAAGTCACACATAGCTTCCCTTCAGATAGATATGAGTGGCTATATCGGCCACTCAGCCACCGGGCGGCACGGTGGCTGAGTGGATAGCACTCTCGCCTCTCAGCAAGAAGGTCCTGGGTTCGAATCCCGGTCGGACCAGGGCCTTTCTGAGTGGAGTTTGCATGTTCTCCCTGTGTCTGCGTAGGTTTCCTCCGGGTACTCCGGTTTCCCCTACCACTAAAAATATGTACAATAGTTCTGGCATATGCCTCCTGTACTGGCGACCCCGCTCCCATCTCTGTGTGGAGTGAGAGACAAATGCCCAAAATTAACAATTGTAAACCGCTTTGAGACTCTGATCTGCAGTGAAAAGGCGGTATATAAATAAAAACTTACTTACTTACTACTTACTATATTTGTCAAAAAATATTCAGTATTTCTTGAAACCACGGGTAAAATTTCGGTTAATTTATTTGCTTGTTTTTTGTCAGATGTTTCTGGCAATTTTTTGTTATAATTTCATATTTTTAACAATAACTTACTGCAAATGTGTCAATAAAAATACACAATTTCCAAGCAGTGAAATATTATCTACCGTACTTGCCAAACTAGTAAGCACCTATATATAAACCTCACTAGATCCACACTTCAGGTTTTCATGTTAACCAACAGCTGAAGGAGCAAAGCAACTGATAGACTATTGTTTTAACGGTTCACAACATGGTTTAATCATGAGGTGTTTTAACGCAATACACATGCCTCCCATCCCTACACGTACTTGATGGAGACAAATTCAGACAAGAGCCGTAATCACATAAAAACAAGTCCTGTTTATTTCCCGACCATTTTCTTGTCCGAATCTCTACTGTTCACATTAACATACAGAGAAGCAGGAATATGTGCAAGATCATTAGCTCTGGAGATCAACAGCTGATGTCCAAATCCCTTCCCACACCCTAGGGGGAGCTCTAACAACAATACACACACAGGACGGTAGGTCACATGAAAAAATCTCGTGAGAAAATCATGATCTATCTATATCATCTATCTAAATCTTAAATTCTTTGTGATTCATCCTTCTGAAATAATTGGTTTTAAGAAACATTTTTGCGAGACATGTTTAACCCATCATCTGCAGTCACAATGTTTGAATAATCACCAACAGAAATACAGGTTGGGGTTGAAAAAAAATCTTTTAAGGTCCCTGAATGTTCAAGCAAATTTGTCAACAACCCGTGAAATTCAGAACCGTCCTCCTATCTGATGCATTTATGGAGGACTATAAACAATCACCTTTCCTCCACCATGCTGTCACAAAAGATAGTGTGAAAAGAGAAGAAAAGTGTCCGTCCTCCTGGGAGATGCAATCCAAGCTGCAGATTTATATTCTGGCTGTGCTCGCGGAGTGCCTGTATTTTTTTCGGTGCAGTTTATGACAAGCTCCCAGCATCTTGGACACTTTCAAACTCATCCTCTCTGAGTGTGACAAGAGCTAAACAAGTATTTTCAACAAAAGATCAAAAGGTTTTAAATATTGAATGCTTATATGAATATTTAATACACACACTCTGCAAATATTGATCCATTTGTTGGTTAAACAAGAGGTTAAATGTATATATGCGTCCATTTACGATACTCTAGGGAAGGTTGCCAGGTCAAATGGTAAAAATCTGTCACTTTTTTACATAGTTCACTCTTATGGGTTCAAATATGTTTATCATATATATTAAAAATACTGTGGGTCATTTTAATTCACATTTTAGAGTCATGAGCAAGAGCTGAAATTGGCATATTCAAGCTGGTCTAAATGTTGGTCTTAAACACAGTTCTCTACTTAGTTCCTCCATCAAAAAGAGACCTGGGGTGATGTTTTGCTCCGTTAAATTAAGTTGATGTTATAGGAACTGCTGGCACAAACAAGTCCCTCTGCCGTTTTTGTCTAAATTGCGTGAGTTTCTTCAGTGAATTAATACATCACACTGCATACAGAATTCTTTATTGGACATGTAAAAACGCTTCACATGGCATTAGTTACTCACTTGTACGTGGCGGTGGTTCACAGATGCCCTGGGGCAGTCTGATGGGACCAAGGATACTATAAAACAGTATGTGCCATCAGCCCAATTCATACATGCACCAGACTCATACTTGCCAATGTGGATGAATTGTCTTGCCTAAGGACACAACAACAGTTTGACACATTACCGCCTCAGTCCCTGCCTAAGTCTTCAGTTACTGCAAACAAAAAAATATACACATCTACGTAAATAATTAACATTCTAAATAATAAAAGGGCAAAGTAAATAGCCTCAATATCACGTTTAAGGGCACAAAAAAATGGATAAAGTTCCAAATATCTAAAATGTTCAGGGGTCTCTAGTGATTTCCTTCAACATTCGTCATAGAGAGAATGATTCACCTTTTTGCTGAAGTAACATTGACGGCCTTAGATGCGGTGCAGCCTGATGCCCATAACCGTGAATCCATTATCCTTTGATCTGAGCACATTACGATATGAATGAATGAGAAATGATAATGTGATATTTCTCTTTATACCATTCTAGCATGCACTTATACACAGATGTGCCGGTTGGTCCACTCATCTCAAATCTCAAATTATTATGGGTTCCAGTGTCTACTTTAAATTTTCGGGTTCTTTTAGTTGAAAGCCCTGTCATATCGTGTCCAAAAGCTCGATGTGAAGTTTAATGATACTAGGAGGATATTATTTATTTTGTTATTATTTCCTTTTTTTTATTATTGTGAAAGGTTGTTTACAAAATGTGCTGCATTCAGATGATAGCAAATCAAGAGTCACAAAAAAAATAAAAAACAAAGTAGCTCAGTTGGTAGAGCATTGGGTTTTGGGCCTGAAGGTTGCAGGTTCAAGCCCACCATCAGACCCACTCAAACTGCTCCCACAAAATGTCTACTGCCGTTTTGTCCTTGGGCAAGACTCTTAACCCCACGTGGCCTGAACCCCCTGCTGAATGAACAAGAGCAGCTCTTATTGCCACCCCCAACCCAGAAATGGGCTTAAAAAAGGGGTTGAAAATGAATGCATGAATGAATAGTCATTACAAATACATTTATCTTTGTAGCGCCCTAAATCAAAACGACTCCTGTTGAAGAAAGTTCTCGATTCCTCTACAACAGATCAGAGAATCAAACAGTTCCAACATAGAAAATATAATGAAAGATTAAGAGCTCCTTTAAAAGTCTCACAGTGGGAAAATATCAGTGTTGCATCACCAGTCACACAACAGTAAGACTGAGGAGCACACAACACAAGGTAAATGAACTCAGCTCTATACTAAATATATCTATAATAAACTACTAAATAATAGATAGAATTTCTATCTATTATTGAGTAGAGAGTTTAGTAGAAAGATAGATACTGCATTGATCCTCCGTAGGAACAATTCCGCCGTAATATAACATAAAATCAAAACTCTAGCTTTAGCGTAATAAAGAAGCAGTCTATAACCTTTAATAAGAAGCAAGAATTAAGTACACAATCTCTGGCTTTAGCATAAAAAAGAAGCAAGTATAAATCATGTATATTCTAGTGCAGGAATGAATAGTTGTATGTATACATCTGTACATATGGAGCCATTGGTCCATATGGGGTTGATGACCATAAAAGTCCCGGATCATCGCTGTCCTTAGACCCACCTGCGTTGGCAAGGAACTATTCAAAATCCCAGTGTGAAAAGAGCGATAGTCCTCCTCTCGGGTCTATTGTACGTGTTTTCTATCAATGTGCTGTGAGGGTTTGCATTTTATCCCTCTTCCGCTCTCTGTCCCATTGCCTTCTTAATACTTTGTCCTTCCAGCGCTGTTCCAACTCCCAGCCACAGAATCTCAGCGGACCACTACACTTCTTATTTCAACCTTTGCTCGAGGCGACTCCTCTGGACCCTCTCGGACCAAAGCCTCGCATTCGCATATTATCCCCCAAAGCAGTGCCATGGAAGACGAATTAAATACCCAAATATACTACGCGCTGTTTTCTTGGCGCAATAGACTCCAGACAAGAACATTTCATGATCTTTAGCCGCAAGTTCAGCTATTTATTTTTTTTATTACTTTTGTGGAAAGAAAGAATGAAATGTCTAGCTCAAACTGCCGCTGGTACAAAAGCAGCTCGGCGCGGGAACTCATGAGGCAGCAGAATGTGGAGGAGCAGAAAGCGCTGGGATCAGGGAGTTTGAAATGACTGTGAAAAGTTTAGGATATTAAAGACATATTTCAATGAAGACTTTTCTGTGTATGCTCATATTAGGCCCTACAGTAGACAGTAGACAAAGGGTCTGGCAAGAACCATGTCTTCAAAGTCATCAGAAAACTTTAACGTTCTCTTGTTTAACCCCATAGAACCCAGACACAAAAATATGTGTCGTGGCTATTTTTGGAAAGCAGCGTTCTATGACAGAATTTGGCAATAGCATGTTTGCTTCTTTGGGTTCTTGGGTACATATATTAGTGAATGCATTAAAACATAAAGTCATACTTCTTATGCCATAACCGTTTTTGTAACCGAGAGTGCTACGGGGTGAATGATTTAGTTTTGTGACTCGCTGGTTTACATTAAGTGGCCTAAACAAGTGTGTTATTATTTTTTAGGCAATATACGAAATGTGTTTTAGTTTAAATTTCTATGGCTAGAGTTTGCATTTGATAAGACAAACTAAGATCGTTATGATAAATAAATTATCCACATGATGTAATTGTGACATATTGGGATGTCGTCATATTGTGGATGGCCAGAAAAGTTTTCACTTGGATATATGTGTACATATATTTGCTGTTTTCTGTGTTTTCAGTATAAAAAATACTTTTTGGATAGACAAAATTAAACAAAAGATGTGCCATCTTGAATGAAGAGATAGAACATCTTTAGTTTAACAATTGTTTTGCACAAATGATCCTTTTAGTGATAATGGGTTTTTAGTTAACCATGAAGGCCGAGTAGTGTAGACTGGTTTTCAGATTCATGTTTTTGACAAATTATCACTGGGTTCTGAAGGCGGCATATAAATGTGTATAGAGCCGCATGTGGCCCCCAGCCCACAGTTTGCCAGGTCTAATGTGAATTATCAGTAATGAACAGTATAAATGTGAATAGAACACCCAATGTGTTTAATTCACATGTTTAAAACTGTTGAAAGGAGCCGTGCTTGGCCACAATAACAAGAGCATAGAACAAGTGTGACCGGCAAATCTCAGTCCATTTGTCTGCAGAGAAGTCAAACAAGCATGCCCTAATGTTTAAAAAGCACAAATGCTGCTCTCGACAGAAGACTTGATAAAAGAGTTGACATTGGTTCAGTCCTTGAGACACGCAGCCTTTAAAAGCTTCTCCAGAAGCCAAAGGCACTTCTTTTGTTCCTTCTCCTCTTTTGAGCTTTGGAAGTTCTAATGTATTCTATTCACTCAGACATTTCATCTTCACACTCTTCAAAATAAAACAAAGACCCAATGTCAACCGTGACGCACAGAAACCTAAAGTCTTTTTTAAACTATGTTGACTGCATGAGTTATTATTGAATTAGAACTGGATGCCATAAAACTGGACAATCTGTCACTGAAGTGAAAGGTCTCGGCGTTTAAATCAAATGTAAAAATTAGATCAAAAGGTGGAAATCACAAGGTTGTGTAATGGTATGGGAGGAAATCACAGGTCGAAACTCAACAAACCGAAACATGAATAAAACAACCTGAAGACGCACAGACGAAGGCAGCTAAATTTGTTTTCACACTTAAACCAAACGACTGAGACTATACAGTGAATATTCTTCTTGGAAAAATCCCAAAAATGAACACATGAACTCTGTATTGTTTCTGGTGACTCATTTACTGCACAGTCTAGACTACATTTCCTATCGTAAGTAAAACTGGGAAAAGAAGCTGGTCTCTGCAGGAAGTTTTGAAAGACAATAAAATCACCAATTATTGCATTTTTTCTTTTTCCGTTTCACAGTTGAGGCAAATTTTACTTCTCAGAGAGAGAGAGAGATTGCAAGTGCAAACAGAAAATAATACTTTTAGTTCATTTTTGCAAATTGTGTGTTATTTGTGTTTGGAGGTCAGACTGTTACTAATGAATCACAGATTATTTATTTAACAGGAAATAATAGAGATTCATAATTACCATGAAACAGACCTATTTTATGATATAATAAAATCCACTGGAGATTACAAGTTTGGTCTCTCCAGTCTCCAGTCTCCAGATTGCAGAAATAGTTGAAAATCCATGCATTTTCAATTAAATTCATTATCAGTGAGAGCGCTAGGAAGATTTAAAGCTTTTATCAGTAACAGTGAGAGCCATCCCAGAACAAGAATGGATTTTATCTGACTTTTTTCAATTCATTTTGAAGTGGCTATATATACTGCAAAGTTGGGTGCCATGGCAGACATCCTCTCATGAATAGATCTTTAGTTTTTTTATTTTTGATCATTGAAAACCTATAAATGTCTGGTCTCTGATGTGTTTACTAATCAAAGGAAAACATTTGAGAATATGCATGTCTAAAGCTATAGATTGATCATGAATTAAAGATAGGGTTCTTTGTTCTGTGCTTATTTCTGGCTTGTTATATTTAGCCGTTACTGTACTCGTTCGCAGACGTCATTAGCATTTCTCACAGTTCAGATGAGGGTTAGGGCCAGTGGGGAAGTTTAGTCCTGGATTAAGTCTCTGAGAGGAAGATTGCAAGCCATGCACCTGCTCCAGTCATTATGCACACTTATCTCCTCCATCCCCGGGCGTCTGTGCTTAAATCGACTTATTTGTGGAGGAAAATGTGTGGGTTTGTGTTTCTCCGCAAGTTTCAAATACATTCAGGGAAGATTTCTGCCAGAATTAAATTTTGGAGTTATTTTGCTTTGCTAGAGACATTGGAAACATCAGATAAAATTATAAAGATTGATCGGATGCTTGGTATTAACTTAGAAGAAACATAACAGTGGTGCTGAAAATGCATTTAGAACAATTTGTGAACAAAAATGTGTATTAGGTTAGTTAAGACTGTATGAAATAGTTTTATACTGTATAATTGTATATTATAAATAGATAGATAGATTACTTTATTTGCAGACTCAAGGTCCAGATCAACACAGACAAAAAACACAAAATAAAATAAAAAACAGACAATAAAAACCTCTAAACTTTCAAGAGGCAGTCATACCAATGTTTCCAAAGCAGCGACGTGTAACGTACCTCGCTGCACAAAACACTGGACAATAAAATAATCACAGCATTTTTTGAATCGTTCAAGCGACATATAAACTTAAACATCAAATTTCTCAAGACGGCTTGCAAAGTGTTTATTCGAGTTGACACAAAGAGTTCACTGGCTCTTGTCCATCTGGGCATCTGAACATTCTCAGCGCAACATTGTAAGCAACTGCAAGTTTCTGAGAGCTGGACTTTTCTGTACACAGATGTGCCGTGTACAGAGGTGAGCAGTGAGCTCCAAACAGAGCTACTTTCACCTGTACAGAGCAGGAGGAGAATTTCCAATCCTACACTGACGATACATGTCTTCATCATCGGTCAAACGGTCAGTTATGATGTGACCGAGGTACTTGACGGCATCACACACATTCAAGATGTTCCCTGAGAGCATAAAGTCAGGAAACTTCAGTGATCTGTCCTCTTTAGTCCGGCAGATCATGATTACACTTTTAGACGAGTTGTATTTTACACCCTGAAGTTCCCCAAACTCAGAGCAAACATTTAACAACTGCTGGAGACCGGCTGAACTCGGGCTAAACACCACCAGGTCGTCCACATGCATTAGGTGATTAATTAAAGCACCATCAACCATACAGCCAGTTTTGCACTTATTCAGCTGCCTGGACAACAGGCTTCCCTGTCTCACACCAGTACAAGTCTGAAATGGTTCCGACACACATTTGTCCCATTTGACCTGCATAGTCTGATGAGCATACCAATAATCCAATCCAATCCAATCCACTTTATTTATATAGCACATTTTATAAAACAAGTTTCCAAAGTGCTGCACAGAGATAAAATCAACACATTTAAATATGCGCAAAGTAAAAACAATACAAATTTAATAAAAACAGTAAAATACCAGTAAACTATAAAGACTAATAAGAAAGACATCGAATGAGATATTTAGGCACAGCTGCTTGACTCAATTTCTTAAACATTTTTCTGTGATTCACACGGTCAAAGGCCTTAGTGGCATTTAAAAAGCATGTAAAAACAGTGGAATTTTAACTTCTATAGTTACATAATAATTCTTTCAGTGAAAAAAATACACATATCAGTTCCAATGTATGATTATTATTGTACATTGTTTCTTTTTCTATTTCATGTTGTTTTGTTCTTTGTTCTTGTTTGCCATGGCTCAAAATAAAGTATTCATTCATTCATTTTATGTGTCTCCAGATAACAGGCAACATGTACCAACAATTAATTACCTTTTCTGAACAAAGATGGTCACATGATGTCCACAATTTTTATGTTTACAATTTTCAAGCAGATTGTCCAATAAGAGAGAAGGAAGGAGGCTCTCATTTGTGTTGCATGTTTGTTGAAATGCAGCTGGTTTTGGCTCCATTGTGGTTTTTTATATATATATATTCACCAAAATTCACAACCAAGGTACAAGACATGTGTTTGAATCCAAGCAGATACCAATAAAAATAGTATACGTAATACAGAGGGTGTACTGTGCATAGCAATAGCAATGGTCCAGCAGGTGGATTGCATCAGTAAGCAGTGGTTAGAAAACACATGTGTCACAGGCAGGTTCCATTCTGGGGACAGCATTTATTTGTATTCCAGATTCAAGACTTTTTTTTGCCATTTGCAGTAAAACCACATTGGAAAAACTGCGCAAGACTACCCTAGTGTGCACCAGTATGTGAAATAAAAGCGCATTCTACATATTATGGTCCCTTTAATGTAGCCATATATATCGCGATCCACAGGTTTTCAGCTTTGACCGAACCTTGATTTTGTTTGTTTGATTGTAACTGTATTCAATGAACACTGTTGTATCTGTGTGTTACAGGAGCTGAAGGAGCAGTGTTCACAAAATCAGTGGAGACGCCTCATGTTCGAGCAGAGCCTTTCAAAGAGCTCAAGTAAGTCCTCGTTTTTATCATTCTGATACTTGCATGGATCAGGATAACAAAAAAAAGAAAAAACAACTGGTATATTTTTGATGCAGGACTTATGTAACATGGTTAAAAGTGCAAGACAGTCACAATGTGTCCAATTAAATGTATAGTAATATGTTTTTCTGTATTCTTTTTTATCCAACCCTGAAAACCTTTTGTACATTTTGAAGTTACGGAATAAAACACTGTACTTCTGGGTCCAGGCTAAAGTTTTCCAACAAAAACCCAGTCTACTTAAAGTGAAGGTTACTTTTTAATTTGTGAAGATGGAAGACGTTTTTCAAACCTCCTGATTGGACACAATTCATTCATATCCTTGATAGACAGCTGAGGCCCCTCTGTTGGTCTAAATCTTTTCCTCCAGCAAATCTGGTGATGCTTATTCCAAGGGGAGGTTGTATTATTAAAAACACTTAATATAGATGATACCACAGCATTATGGTCAGAAAAATGTATTCTCAAAATGAATATTTGAAGACATCACTTTTAAATCTTTCTAAGGTACAGTATATACAGATAGGCCTAGTATAGCTGGTATGAGCCTGGGCTCCTCCATCTACACCTGCGGACTGCCCCGCCCGACCCGCCTGGGAGTGCTTCAGTCCTGCACCGGACCTGTCCACGTTCAGCGGCCACTGGTCCACGTTCTGTAGCTAGCTTAGGTCCTAGATCATTAGCCTGACTTACTTACATATAAAATAAAGTCTGCAGAAATTTGGTACAGGGTTATTGACTTCATTGTGGCCTCCCCTTTTGTTATGGGCTTTCAGTGGTTTATGAAATCATCAAAAAACATATAGTTTTTGTCCTCAATATATGAGTTTTGTGACATTAAAAATGCAGACTATTGTAGATGAACTTGTTTATTCATCATTTATTCTGCTTCATCATACGTTTAAAGCATTATTTTTAACATGGGTAAAGTGTTTTTATTTATGAACATGAAATATTTACCTGAAGAATATTGTTTGTTTTCACCCAAGATGTTGCACTATTTCTGTCTGATGCAGAAGTAACTTTTTCTTGTCAGAGCGTCATGTTGCTCTCATCAGTTTTATGATTCTCACAGAAGGTTATAGATTCCGAGCAGCAGACGGATGCAGCAGTTTTGTCCTTCATGTCTGAGCTCTGTAAATATTTACTGCAGAAATCTACTTTTATGTTCTGTTTGTCTGGAGGAAGACCGGATCCAAGACGACCACGGTTATAATGAAAAGACTCGCATATACAAACAACAAACACATCCTGGCCCGTTGCTGCAATCGCAATTATTTCAAACACTGACTACTGCACTGGAACTATTAGCAATGTTTAGTTGCAGTGTTGTCGAAAGGAGCATTTTAAGATTAAGATTAAGAGATTTATTTGTACCACAGTGGGAAAATTTTGGTGTTGCATTACAAGTTATAGAACAGTAGGAATAGGGAGCACATAGAACAAGATACTGTAAGTTAACAATTGCTATACTAATTTTGGGCCTATGTCTGGGTCACACAAGAAATGTAATGACTGTGGCCTGATAAGAACGTATAAGCTAAAATAAAAAGTGAGAGCACGTAAAAATATAGTAAAAAAACTATATAAAAGGGTAGAAATATTGGTTAAAAGAACATAAAGCTGCTCAGGTTTTTTTTCATCCTGGTTGTGACCGGGCCAGACAGGCATCTCTCCACTCTCTCGCCTCCGCAGCAGGACCAGGTGGAGACCCACACAGACCGATCCCCAGACCCTCAGTCTTTAAAGTCCAGGACCACTACAATGGACCAGAATGTACACAACAGACACGATCTCTCCCCCTGGTGTCTCTTTGTTTTTATTTAGATTACCATTAGCTACTGAACTATACAGTAGCTATTCTCTGTGGTCTCTCCCTTGGTGTGGTCTCTCCTCTGATGTGTTCTCTCTCCCATGGTGTGGTCTCTCCTCTGGTGTGCTCTCTCTCCCTGGTGTGGTCTCTCCTCTGATGTGGTCTCCCCTCATGGTGTGATCTCTCCCCTAGTGTGGTCTCTCCTCTGGTGTGCTCTCTCTCCCTGGTGTGGTCTCTCCTCTGATGTGGTCTCCCCTCATGGTGTGATCTCTCCCCTAGTGTGGTCTCTCCCCTGGTGTGCTCTCTCTCCCATGGTGTGTTCGCTCCCCTGATGTACTCTCTCCCCTGATGTGGTCTCTCCCCTGGTGTTCTCTCTCCCTTGGTGTGGTCTCTCCTCTGATGTGCTCTCTCTCCCCTGGTGTGGTCTCTCCCATGGTGTCCCCTGATGTACTCTCTCCTCTGATGTGGTCTCTCCCCTGGTTTTCTCTCTCCCCTGGTGTGGTCTCTCCCCTGGTGTTCTCTCTCCCCTGGTGTGGTCTCTCCTCTGATGTGCTCTCTCTCCCCTGGTGTGGTCTCTCCCATGGTGTCCCCTGATGTACTCTCTCCTCTGATGTGGTCTCTCCCCTGGTGTGGTCTCTCCCCTGGTGTTCTCTCTCCCCTGGTGTGGTCTCTCCCCTGGTGTTCTCTCTCCCCTGGTGTGGTCTCTCCCATGGTGTCCCTGATTTACTCTCTCCTCTGATGTGGTCTCTCCCCTGGTTTTCTCTCTCCCCTGGTGTGGTCTCTCCCCTGGTGTTCTCTCTCCCCTGGTGTGGTCTCTCCTCTGATGTGCTCTCTCTCCCCTGGTGTGGTCTCTCCCATGGTGTCCCCTGATGTACTCTCTCC
This sequence comes from Knipowitschia caucasica, assembly GCA_964034765.1. Taxonomy (NCBI): domain Eukaryota; kingdom Metazoa; phylum Chordata; class Actinopteri; order Gobiiformes; family Gobiidae; genus Knipowitschia; species Knipowitschia caucasica. The sequence goes on from OZ035833.1 coordinate 21,917,757, forward strand.
TCTGATGTGGTCTCTCCCCTGGTGTGGTCTCTCCCCTGGTGTTCTCTCTCCCCTGGTGTGGTCTCTCCCCTGGTGTTCTCTCTCCCCTGGTGTGGTCTCTCCCATGGTGTCCCTGATTTACTCTCTCCTCTGATGTGGTCTCTCCCCTGGTGTTCTCTCTCCCCTGGTGTGGTTTCTCCCATGGTGTACTCTCTCCCCTGATGTGATCTCTCCCCTTGTGTGGTCTCTCCCCTGGAGTGCTTTCTCTCCCATGGTGTGCTCGCTCCCCTGATGTGGTCTCTCCTCATTGTGTGCTCTCTCCTCATTATGTGTCCTCTCTCCCCTGGCGTACTCTCTCTCCATGGTGTGCTCTCTCCCCATGGTGTGCCGGCTGTGGTGCAAAATATAGAGGATTGTAGTCATGGTTTCTTGGATTCAGGAGATTAAAAATGAGCAATCTCTACAATAACAATTCAAATGGAACAATTATAACATGGTAAAAAGCTCTTGAAAGTACATTTTGCATAATTGGTCACTTTTAACAGTATAAGAGGCAAATGCACAAGTTAGAACCTTTTAAGTAAATCATTGTTGGAGACATCTTTGGAAAATAGTTTGTCACGGTTTCATTTAGTCGCAGATTCTTCTGTTTTTGAAGTAAATATACCTTTGTTTGATGCCCTGTCATTTACAAAGATACCAACGCAAATAGAAACACATCCCAGAGTGCGGCAAAGAAATTGGGTTCAGATTTACATGAACTTTATCAACAAAGAGGATGTGACGCTCCTACATACATCTGCTGTGTTTATTCTAGAGACAGGTGGCCTTTTGGAATGACACCGAATGTACCACGTGTCAGAGAAGCCACACAGACCCAGGCATAGAGCTGCAGATCTAGGTTCAAATCCCAGTCCAGGGGATTAGTTATCCTTGCCAGCGGCTGATGCAGCTGTCAGATAGTTGGCTTCACATGTTCGTCCTCCGCTATCGTCAAGCAAGTGACTCTTGGTGTTATTAGACCTGTCACGTCAAGAAAACTCATGAATAATTAAAAAGACAATTGTAATTGAGGTGGAACGGGCACCAAAATTGTGCATTTGACTGCAAGAAGAAATTGGTAGTATTTGCAGTAGTTTTGTTTTTTAGTTTTGTTTTTTTACCAAGGGTTTTTTGTGTATGAGCTAAATGAGTCGTGCTTCAAAACATTGGAGAAAACTGATGTATGATGATTTTGTAGCCAGCGTTAAGTTTTTGCAGATGAAAGAGAATGATATTTATAAAAAGGAGCACTTTTTGGAAGGTATTTGCCTAATGAGCCGATATGATGCTGGAAAAAATTTTGATGTCGCAAAGTTGTGCACAATGCTGCTTTAAATCAACATTTTAAAGTACCTGGCTCATTTACTGAGCTCCATGTGTAACGTGATGTGTTAGGATTAAAGCAAGAAACGTTGATTTGCTTTTCTCCGTTTAGTCTGTCCAACATTTTCAAGAGCACGCGGTCTGCGGGGCACGAGGATAGGGTAGTCGCTCTGTGGTCTCTCATGTTTTGAGCCTCGCCGTTTGTCTTCAGTCTGTCCTGTACTCAGCAGCACTACTCTCTGTTTCAGCATCTGCCTCTAAACTTCCTATTGTTGCTCCGTGATACAGGTCTGTATGTCTGTGTGCTGCGAGTGGATTCTGTTCATGCGTTCGCTATCAGTGCATACAACTTTGACCCATGTTCGTTGTAGGATTACAGGCACTCACTATTATGTTTTGTTTTTTTCTTTAAATCGGTTCTTTTGTTATTTTCCTTTTAAAAACAGTTTCAGTTCATGCCAGGGCATCAAACGACAAAAGTATGTGCCCATGTTCCAGCAGTTTACAATGCCCACCTAACACTATTTTATGCTGCAGTTCCTCCATATCTTTTATGTATTTATTTATTTGAGCACAGTTTGTATATTTGTATATTTACAGGGCAATGCTCCAAAAAAAAAAAAAAACTTCACCACTTGGAGAGCTGTCCTCACTCACCTCCAGGAAACACTCAGTCCTCTTTTGAAAAGAAAAAAAAAACATGAGACTCTGTATAAGATATAATGATATTTGGTGTTTGGTGCAATCCTTCCTCAGTCTAGTGTGGTTGAGAAATATCTAGGAAACAGCAGCCGCCGTGAGTTGTTGTGGGTGATTAATGATGGGGATATGAAGATGTTTCGTTACATTTTGAAGAAGGGCATTACAGAGTGGAAATTGAACAACTGTAGTCTCTCAGTGGGATGTTCAAACCAGAAGGTTGCCACAAAACCAAAACACATCATTTTACTGTAAATATACAGCCTGCTTCAGAGGCCGAGGGGGGACTACTTTATTTTTTCAATCCCAATTGAAAGTCAGTTATTTTCACATTAATGAATGTTATATCAAAATGTAAATCTGAATTGACCCTAATCTACTTTGTTTTTGTTGTAATATGATGTGTCTTGACATTATAACCACTGTAGTTCAGAGCATGTCCATTTTGGATTTGTTTAAGCTAATAGAAAATATATATACAAAGATTGCATACTTTCTTCCCTCATAGGAAAAAAATGTGTGGCTTTGTGTTCAAATATGTCAGGATTTAAACTGCCCCCTCACAGAACGCTGACCATTTAATCTTACCTCATATTAGTATTTGTCTCCCTTTTAGCCCGATGATAAACTTGTATTGTATATATCAGTATTTCTGAAGTTAAATTGTGCGTATTGCAACTGTGTGGGAATTTCATAATGCATGCTCTCACAAATAAAACTGCTTTAAATTCATAACATACTCTAGCTTCTTTGACATCAAGTCTGTACTGGGGCACTTTTACTTTTCTACATGAAAAAATTGCTTCTCTTATGGGCAAATCATGGGGGCGCTGTCCAGGGTGCTGAATTGTTAATGCAGACATTTTTCATTGTTCCTTTTTTTTTCTTTTTATGTGAAACAAATGTAATGCCTTTTTTTTGGAAAATGGGGTGACAAATAGAGGAGAGCTGCTGCCTCTCCTCTTTGAAAGGATCCTGTTAAGATGGCTTGGGCATCTGTTTGGGATGCCTCGGTGTGTGTGTTAAGTGTGTGTGTAATTATGTATGAGTATTTCTGAACTTGTGTATGTGTTGCAGGCTAGAATCTCCCACCCGCTCTCTGCTGATGGAAGCTCCTAAGGGCATTCAGATCCTGGCTGAAGCAGGAGACATCCAGGCCATCTGCAGGAACGAGCTGCGCCTGGAGTCTAAAGACGGAGAGGTATGGATCCTCCAGCAACATCAACAGGAAGCATTTCTTCTCAGCCAGACCAATCCCTCTGCGATCAATCTCGACAGCGTGTTTGTATTCTGAACAGTCAAGTGAAAAAGCCAGCAACATATAGAACATAATTTGGTAACATATTTATTACTGCCAAATCCCTTCTTTTAATATTTACATAAAATAATGAAACTATGTAAACAAATCCATCTAACTAGTTTGGTTCTATCACTAGTTTTCACATGTAAATGTCACATATTTAGATCAGCTTTGTTAAACAGAAATTCTAAATCGAGATGTCATCCGATCCGTTCTTAGCTCAAAGCATCAAATTATCCTCCAATAAAATGTCCATAAATAACTTGGAGGGTTCTTTCTTACAAGAATACAAAAGTTAAAATGTGTTAGACAGTATGCTGTGGTCTGATTTCTTTACCAAGTATAACTTTCAGAAGACTATTTATGTTGGAATAAACAACATGTATTATGTATGCAGAAAAGGATGCGCTTTCATTTATTCATCAATTATTATCACTTTTCATTTAATTTCTAATGCATGAAAGTAATTATTTCTCAAAAATGCAACAGCAAGACATTAGTTAGTATAAAGCAAAGCACAGTCCTTAAAATACATGGATGATTGAAACTCTTATAAATTCATTTCTCTCTTGATAAAAACTTGCAAATCAATGTAATAATCCCCAAGCATTTGCAATAAATGTTATCATCGTTGTGTGATTACCCACCTGTGTAAGCTTTATAATCTATGACCTTTTTGTTCATCTATATCTCAAATTCACAAACAGAATTCCCTCTATTCCCTGGTTACAATCGGTCAACAATAAAAATGCATCAAACACACAAACCTCACTCCAATATTATCATGAAAATTACATACAGTCCTTTAAAATTGTAATCTTTTGTATTTACCGCTCACGTAAAGGTCAACCTCCTTTTCTACACCCGAACCGTTTTTCCATTACTGTCTGTCCACAAAACCTGATAACATCTCCCTTTGTGCTCAGTAGAAAACTTTGTAAATTAACTTTTCTTGTCCCAAAGCCACGCCGGCTGCTCTCGCCCATATTTCTGTTGTCCAAACGGATTTTTTAGCGGAACTCAATCCAAACAATACCTCTCTCCTGGGCCAACGCGAGCAGACATTTTGTTTTTGGCAGCTCCTCATATCCTGGAACGGTTTTGAAGAAGACCGGTTTCGCTCCATTGTCTGTCCCCCTTCTTTGATATTTTAAGTCTTGCCTTTGATGTGGTCTCTGCTGCTTGTCGCCTGATCAAATGGTCTCCCATGGTGACAAACACAAACATGGGTTTAAAATAGATATCATTTGAGTTGAAAGTTACTATTGTACTTTTATTGTGAAAAAAAGTGTGTTTTTGCCATTTTTACCGAGCAGTTGTATGAATGATCAGCACGGCGCCTTGACTTTCCATGACAGTGGTCTTTAATGCTATGGGACCAATTGAATGTATCATGTGGCGACATTTATAGAAGGATTTCTTGCACCAGAAAACCAACAAAAGTATTTATCCTGGAGTACTAGACACAACCGTGAAAGACACCATGATTCCCACTCTTACAGCCAGTGGGTTACTGCAAGGTCAAAATCCGCGAAAATATATATACGTTTAATGACTATGACCAGGGACTATGGTGGAAACACATGACATATCCCTTTATAAGACTCATGTTTATTGTGCTGCGTCCCTGATCAAATGAATACATTCAATTTAGTTCAAAATAAATAAAACAAAACACATAAAAAGTTGCATAATGCACCTTTAATGCTTTGCCTGTTCAAAAATGTAAATTTTTAAATATATAATACACTGCATTGAAACCATGATCTTTGAATGCATCTGTGCAGCAAGTACATTAAGGGTCTCTTTATAAAACATTATTATTTTAAAAAAACTCACTCACTCTGCCTCAAAACATACTCATACACGCAGAATTTAGCATTTTGGATGAAATTACTCATTTTCAAATTAACTTTTCTCATAGATCACAACCTACTGCCTGGCAAGTGACTGATAATGCGGTATTTATATTCAGATTCAGTTACTTCTGACCTGTAACTGAATCTGCGGATTTCATTATCCTCAAACTCTTCTGTGCGTTTATCTCTGAATAAAGTCTGATGGCTCCATTTATCAAATGGACAAAAGTTTCCTTTTAAATATTATAATATCTTGATAATAAATTATAAAGAACACTGGCTCATGCATCATGTGGAGACATTTCCAACAAACTGCTAAAGGTAAAACTTGTGATTGCAGAACTCCATGTGTGCTATGTGCGTTCATGTGCTCTGAGTGTGTTTTGATACATTAATAAATAACAACTCATTTAAAAAAGATATATATGAATTGGAAACTTTTATTTATGATGATTTTGCTGAGAAGTGATTGGTTGTCCATAGGGAGTCAGTAGCTATTTGAAAAGCCTGTTCTAAGTCTATTCTTGTAGTGAAAACTAGTAATTTGCAAGAAAATCTGAATGCATTCTACCAAAAATTATAGAGCTTTTCTGAGAAGCGATAATGGAACTGTTAACGTGTAATTCTGCTCTTTTACAATCACTGTAAGCCAGCTGTGCGGGCATTGAAAAGAGTACTGTAAATCCGATTTAAAATGCAAAGATGGAACTTCATTCATTACATGCTGAGAGTGACATTTTCTTACTTTAATCGTATATAATTAATGAAATACTATAAATGTATTATAAAAGAGATACATTTTCCAATGTTTTAAATTACACTTCTTCTTGTGCTCAGTCTGTCAGTGTGTTTCCTCGGTTCACCCTTTAACTCCTCCATCTCTGATTGGTCACACGTCACTTCCAAATTCACTTTGTTATTCTTGGCTGATAAAAGGATTTTGACTGTAGGACTGATGTCAGATCAGTTCACATCAACCCAAAGAGGATTAGCCTCAAAAGTCTTTAAAAGTTTCCACAAAGTCTCACTATAAAAAAGATCAGCCTGTCTGTGATGGTGCGATGGTACTTTATTGGGAAATTAAATTGCTGATAGTCGTCAAGCAAATTACTGATCCCTCTGACTGCTATTGAGTATATTTCAATATCCTTAGCAGAAATATTAACATCTTCACTATTTGCATTATTATTCATCTAGAAACATGAAGTGGGAATAGTGTCCAAATTGAGCATATGATGTATTTTTAGAGTTTTACTTTTTCATTATTATCATTTAACCTTTATTTAACCAGGAAAGTCCCATTGAAATTAAGAACCGCTTTTTCAAGGGATTCCTGGACAAAAGTTACACGGTTACATACAATTACAGATTTTAAAAACAGTTACACATAGATATTCTTTCTACTTCAAAGAAAATATACATGTCCTCCCTGACTTGGAATGAAAGCCATTTGAAACATGCTCTACCATGTTTATCTCAGCATGCAGTTGTAATTAATTCAATTTGATTGCAAGGAAACGATAAAGCACAACAAAAAAGACTACAACTGACTGTTGTATCAAAGATGAAAACATAGATTTTTTTTTAACAACCTTTAATCACAGTGCACTTACCAGTCTACTTGAGCCATGAGTTAATTGTTTGATGATCGTTCGCTTGCAGAGGCATCAGTCGGGCTGTAATTATAACAGTGTGATTGCCGTTGTGTTTATCAGGGTAGATGATGTGCAAATGTTTCTCTGGATTTACTGCTCTTGTTAAAGGTGTTTGGACGCACCCACATGTCACTAATGCATTAGGCATTGAACTTCTGTTAAAGCTTCAAAGAGCCCACGGCATAACAAAGCAGAGTGGCTGGAGAATCCTACAGCAAAGAAAACATTGATAACATGCAAAATGCTATAAATTGCACTGCTACGCCAATGATTAAAGTGTTTTGTTTATACTCAATCCCCCCGCACACTTTCTAACTTTTCAAACATAAAATAGTGTTGACTTTCTGACCAAACAAAGTACAATTATTGGCTAAATTTGCACTTCAAAATCAACCTACTGTATAAAAGTTACAAACTTTAATTATGACAGAAAATAGCAGGTCCCAGTACCGTCCCCTGTGGAGCTCCACCGCCTGTTATCCTGTGCCACATTCAGTCACAGTTTGGCAGCTTTTTGTGTCTGTCTGTCCTCTGCTGTTTTATTGTTCACCTCATAGCTTCACGCTCCACCTCGCCTCATTCAAAGCCTCGGCGTCCGCTGGGTTTTTTCAGCTTTGATAGAGGAAATCATCCAAGACCCGTTTTAAACCAGTTCTGGGTCATTTGCGCTGTTGCCTCTCCGGGTGTCCCGTAATGGATTCTGATAGCTTTTATTTTCTCACCTCTAATGGGTTGGTCCTCCGTCTGCCTTCATCCATCGGGGCAATACGCAGACACAGCCCGCATAGAGTGCTCTGGGTTGGGATCTGGGGGAAGGAGCAGGTGGGGGTGGAGGTACTTTGGCTCTCTATTAGATTGCTCTGATGTGGGAGGTGAAATTATCTTTTATTGAGCTAAATCTGAGATGTGGACAATTTAAACTCCCTGTGTGCTCACATGTCTTCCCTGAGCCTGTGACACAAACAGTATTGTTGTAGTAGTAGTAGTAGTAGTAGTATTCATCACTTTTGTACTGCTGAATACTTTTACTATATTAGTAGTAAGCAGTGTTATTTTATCTATTATAAATGAAGTCTTGTGTGCTGAATTGACATCTATCTGGAATTTATGTGAACAATTCTGGGGTAAAAAAGGTGGAGGACATATCTGTTTCAGTGATCCAAATGTCAACAGCAAAAATAGCAGAAAAATGCATCATTTGGTAGATGTATTAGAGGAAAACCAAATTTCTGACCACAAATCTAAAAATGTGACATTTATCTGTTGTTTATAATTAAAGAAAGGAGTATTGCAGGTGAAGTTTGTCTTCACCATTTCTCACTTTTGATGAGAGCTAAATCTGAAAATAACTGAAATACAGCAAATACTCAACCGGTAACTATGGTCACTTCTTGGTAAACCAAACTCACTCAGCGAAAAACTAGTCCAGGACCACCATAGAATGTTGTTTACCAAGAAACTGAGAATGAACTCCTAACAAGATAAGAATGTCATGAAAAAAATGTTATAAAGATAAACTACAAAAGAAACAGAAATTTATGAAGACCAAAAAGTTACATATGCGGAGTAATTTCACTTCCAAAACTAAAAACTGGGGAACACTTGTACACAGCATTGACTCACCATTAACTCATCATAACTCCTGATCTTCTATTGTGTTTTTGCCTCTTTCTTGTGTTGTAGATTTCTCTGGACGCTCACCGGATCCGCCTGATGCGCCTGCCAGAGGGAAAGGCCTCGAGCAGCTCCTCCTCAGGGACCAGACAAACGGTGTATGAGGTGTGCGTGTGCCCCAATGGACGCCTGTTCTTGTCCCAGGCCGGCGTGGGCTCCACCTGCCAGATCAGCTACAGCGTCTGTCTCTAGGACCCTAAAACTCACAAACTCAGACAGGCAAAAATCTGCAAGACTCCCTCCCCAAACAAGCTCTAGAGACAACGCCACCGCAAACTTCAACCCGGAAACACGTTTTTTCACTGAAGCTGCCAACGGAGGATATTTTGTGCCAATATTTAAATGGAACTCACATTTTGTACTCGTAAAGCCTTGGAGAGTAGAAACTGTGAGGAGGGATGGTGCGTGTACTGCAAACTGCGACTAAAGTTGGATTGGTGGTATGAGTTTCATAGGGCTATGGTTGTAAGATACTGAGAAATTATTAAAATGGCTTTAAGGTTATGCAGGATCTAACCATCATTGACACATATAGAAGAACAAACTATTTTATGCATTTATAGAATTTTCTGTTTGGATTTTTCAGTGTTGAGCCAAATAAATGTGTGCTATGTTGTTTCTATTAGCAAAGACATTGTGCATTGTCTGATATGTGATGCAAAAAGGCCATTTAAGAACATTTACCTTTGATAAGTGTGCACACACCCATGCATGTTCTATTTCAGCTTCATTCAAGAGCCCATTGCTTTGACAACGCTTATAATTTCAGATACTTTTCTCTGGCTGAGTTACAAAATTAATTTGGCAATAGTGTTGAAAAAATAGTGTTCCTCAAAACCACTACGACACTGCAAAAACTGATCAGATACAAGTCACTAAATCATTGAATCATTGAAGTACAATAATAAATACACAAAAGTACTAGATTAAAAAGTACAAAAGATACTACTGTAAAATACACGGATCAGACTTTGATTCAGCGGAAGAAGACTGTGCCACAGTCAGCTGATTTGCCAATGGGACAAAATAAAGGGAATAATTTGTAAATTTAATTGTAGGAGAGGTCTAGTTTATGTTTGACCACAGCCATTTATTGGGGCTACAAATGTCTGTCCTGTGTGTCTGCACTTGTGCCAATGGAATCAATTCCACCCAATAACTTATGTAGTGACACAAATACGAAGAGAAGGGAAGACGCAAAAACGAGTGGTGTTAATAAAATGGTGGTGAACAATTACTGCCATTTGTGCAAGTGAAACATGAGGGGAACTTCACTTTTGCTGCCATCTCTTGGCTCTCTAAACAAACGACAAGCTCCCATCTGTCGGATAGTTCGTCATCATCATCTTGCCGTCCCCAAAGCCAGACAAACATTTCAGTCAGAGTTTCCGGGCTGTTGTGCAATAGCACACAGCAGTGTGGGCATTCCCTGACAAGTTCTCTTCTCTCTTAAAATTAAAGTTGTGCTTTTCCCATCATCAAGACAAATTACTGACTGTATACGGTGCTGTAGCATACAGAGAAGGGGAAAGTCCTCAAATCAACGCATACTTTTATTTTATTAGGTAGTTTTATACATTTTTTAAAAATGTATTTAACAACCATCATAATTTATAACAATGACGCATACGTGTCACTATCAGTCAAGATGTTTATTTCAAAACCTGTACACGTACTTTTTTCTGAACAAAATAACATGCTAACAAATCTATATAGCAGACAAAAGCACAATGTGTATTAAATTATCATTGGTTATGATTCCCATTCATTAAAATGGGGGGAGATGGTAAAGGTCCGAGAGCCGCATAGAAACATGAATTGGGCACTTGTCCAGATCTGGTCTATCTCATACATTGGTTTAACATTTTAAGTTGAATAACAGGAATAAATAGACTTTTTAACCATACTCTAATTCGTTTTCCGAGTTTCACCTGTAAGTGTGACCTTTGGAATGTTATGATAGAACGCCTCAAATGAGAATGGACTGGTTGGGTTTGCTGTGGACGCACCATCACTGCAGGACACAAAAGGACTTTGTACGTTTCTAATGTTGGACACTTTTACAGATCCACAGTTCAACAAACAAAACGTGGAGCAGATTTCAGCCTAAATGACTTCTTTACGGAGAATCTCCAGAGCTAGACGACCCCCTCAACACGCACTCCCAGCCGACTTCTGTTCAATTTATATTTTGCTTTTAAAGGTAATTTTATAACAAGAGGTTGTGTGTGTGTGTGAAATGATAAAGCTTTTATTTATTGACGTGTGGTTGTTAATACATTTGGATTATGCAAAATGTGGATTCTTTTGCAATGTATCTGAACGTTATTGAAAGGGATTTTTTTCTCAGATTTAGGGATATGGCATTTTTATTATCAGAGAGTGAGAAGGTTTTTTTCAGCTGTCAGGTGTAGATTTCCAATAATGGTACAAATCCAACATCTCGACACATTTTTCCCACTTTGAAAAGCTCACTGCGCTTAAATCTTTAAATGTTGAAAATATTGTAAGGAAAAATAGATTTTATTTTGAACTTCTTTGACTGTATTTACTATTTGTTTAAAATTTATTTTGGAATAATGAACACACATTTTTGCCAAAAATCAATCACATTTACTTCATAATGATATCTTCAGTACTACAATTGACCTTTTTTTCTTTTTTTAAATCTCAAAACACAGTTCAATCACTTGTGCTTTTGCTTTTCATTGGCTTGTGTGTATTGGTAATTTCTTTGATGTTTTTGACGCGTTTGGACTCATTTGTTGAAAATGTGAGTGAAAGAAATGTAAAAACTAAGCAAGTGTATGATGAGGTTAAACTTGTTTGCATCAGTAAAATGGTTGGGATGGCATGAGCTGGCTGTCCATAAGCTTCAAAGTATGACTGCATTACCGAGATGACATTTTTTGTGACACATTCATAACTTTACAACTTTTTAACTTTTGGTTTAAAGGTAAAATATTATGTATAATGATACGCACATGATGAGACGAGAACTCGATGGACCTCCTTCTATCATTAAGCCATTTTAAACTGTTTTACTTCATTCGATCATGAAGGAAATTAGAATTCTGCAGAAAAAAACTTGAAAACTCAAATTTTAGCTCAGTTATGTGCCACATATCCAATTACATACAAAAGAAAGTTTTTGATTTGTGGTTCCATGAAAATGTGCCTGAAGCTCGACTCTCCTGTCCCAGTATGAAAAGTGGAAGGTTATCTTAATTTTCATAATTATATTGGACATATTTTGGGAAGAATGATCCACTCACGAGGCCAGACATAATCTAGTGTGCCACCAAATAATACAACAGCAATGTCCAAATTATTTATGTCCAGTCACTATGGTAGTTCATGGGTCCTTACCATAGAACATAAGCCAGCTGGTGCTCATGTCCTTTTATGGGCATTTGTTGTTGTTGACTGGTTTAGCTTCATGCCATAGCAGGCACAGACATGTTGCTAAGATGGTTGCTAAGGCAAGCTGAATGGTTAAGCCTTATCTGACTCATATCTGTATTTAGAAAGTCAATATCAAAATAAACCTCCAGGATCATAGCTAAACCATGGATTTTTGTGTGACACAAACGGTTACTAAGCTACAGGAGTTTACTTTTCAATGTATGCCAATAGGAGCCAGAGCGAGTTGGAGCAAAACTTTTATCATAAGAAAACTCATAAGAAAATACAGTCTATGGTCCTTCAAAATGCCTTCAATTTGAAATGCTTCATCTGGTTCTTTTAGGAGTTGAAATAATAATAATAATAATAATAACGATGATGATGATGATAGTAATAATGCATCTCACTTAGAACAAATTGTTAACAAATGTCAAAATGTGATCTAGACAAGGCTTGATTTGAGATATTGTTCATTTGTCCATCACTGCAGCCTGGGGATGCATCTCAGCCTCTCTACATGTCCATGTGGCATGATTTTCTTTCCCCATTTAGTTGTTTTAAGAGGATATAGTTGAGGCAGAACTCTCAAGATGTGTTTTCCCCCATGTATAACATTTCACTGTTTATAGAAGATCCCACAAACTATTTGGGAACGAAATATTTAAACCTGCAAACAATCGATGTGTAACTTCAAGGTAAGTTACACATTGACTGATATCTCTAAACAGCGTCTCGCCTTGATTGAAACACACTGGTTCTGAATAAAGCTTTATTTCAGTGTCGTGAAAAACCTAACCACTGCTTGTTTGGTTTGAAGATTTTAAACGCTTTATAAGAAGTTACATTTTTGAGTGTTTTTTTTTCTTGTGAAATGTCATTGATTTTTGTTCCACTAGATTTGAATTGTCAACCAACTAAGATCCACACACAACACAATGGGAATAGAAACAAATACAAACAAAATGTTAAATATATATATAGCTAAAGCACATTTTGTTTGAGTTATTTTCTTAAGGCGGAATCTAAGCCTGTGCCTTATGACGATGCACTCGCAGCAAGAAGCACATCCCCCATTTTTACCATCACTTCAACTACAACTGGGCATTTGAAATTTGGCTTATTTTATTTATTTATGCAAAACTCATTTTCATATTTGAAGTAAACCTGTGGATAGTATTTTTCTGAGTTGACTCTGTTCCATTGTTGGTGAAGTCCATTGCAGCGGGGGGCTGGCTCCTGGTGACTCCCATTAAAACAAGTGGATATTTTCAAACTTTTGTCTTGTGTCTTTATTTTAAAGGTTTTTAATTGTTAATACTGGTTTGTGGACTTGTTCAACTGCAACTTCACTCATCTGTGTCATACATACAATACAACGTCCAATTCCAAGTAACTGTAAGAAGGTGTAATAAATCACAAAGCCGCCACTGACAATTTACTTACCAGTGGTCAATGTATCTGCTAATTACAGTGCATTGCAAAAGTTTCTTCTTCTTTTATTAACTCAAAAACCACAATAAAGAAATACAATACATTGCTCCCATTCAAACCATTGGAATTCTTAAAAATTCCTCCAAAAAATGACATATCTGTCTCATACCATCAGCCAATTTTGACCTGCCGATGATATGAGATAGGGAGTTTATGTCCTTGGTAGTCAGTCAGTGATATTCTGTCACAGGAGCCATGTTATCACCATGTTTGAACAGGTTTCAATTGTTGCATATAATGTAGGTGTATCTGGAAAACAAAAAGGGTGATAAAACACTAGGGCTCGTTTTTCATGCCTATTGGTAGTTTTAGTGTTATGGGTGAGAATGAAAAAGCAGCACTTGGATCAGACTCGCCAACTTTTGTGAGCTTAGGCTAAGAAAGATTTAGCCTTCGGTGTCTGCGTACAATGTGATATCCTTTTCTGTTCATTGTTACCCAACATTTATTTCATAAACGCATGGCCAGGGACACTGAGTGAAAACTGTTTTATAGTTAGATACAATCTCTCTTGGTTCAATTCCCACTCTCGACGCCTGAGGGGCACCTCTCTGTCAATGTCCCTCAGAGAGGTAGTACTTGTTTTTCTTGCCAATTGGTCTTGTAGTCTTAGCAAGACTTATTTTCAAGCACACCCAATGATCATTTGTTATCATTTTATATCCATGATAGGAGAACCATACCCGCACTGTAGAATGTCACTCAAGTCATTGAGTGTTATTGCTGTGCTGTGTCGAGGGGTGTCAAGCGTGTGAGTTTTGAAACACACACAGAAATTATGTCACATTGTACGCAGACACCATATTGGCTAAATCTTTCTTAGCCTAGCCTGAGATAACAAAAGTTAGTGAGAAAATCCAGAAAAGGATTAATAGTTGATCTGCTATGAGTCCAGTTTCGGGAAGCCATTATTGAGTCTTTTTTCAAAGCGTACAGAATGAAACCCCTCCAGGCCGATCTCCACAGTTCGTATGAGTGAGGACAGCTCTGTGAGTTTATTCCACAATGAGCGCACATTTGACAATGTTATTGCAGGGAGTAGGAATCTAAAACCGCTACTTCCCATTTAGTTCTATATGCTTCCTCTAGATCCTACTTGTGTTTTTTTTTTTTTTTTTATAATATTTTCCCTTTTAATAGACAATAGTAAACACTGTCTTTAGCTTTCTGAATAAATCTATGTTTGTCTCCCTGCCTATAATGTTTTGCATCATACATGAAGTTCACCAAAAGTACACACCTAAATCAATGTGAGCATAAACATTTTTGGTAGTTCAAGTGTAAAATCAAATATTTATAAAAAGAAAAAGAACTTCCTAAGAAAAAAGTGCCTACCAATAGTTTTGGATTCTCTCATTCACTTCTGATAAACAAACATGGCATGCGCCTCCTGTACTGGCGACCCCGCTCCCATCTCTGTGTGGAGTGAGAGACAAATGCCCAAAAAAATAACAATTGTAAACCGCTTTGTGACTCTGGTCTGTGAACGGCGGTATATAAATAAACATTACTTACTAACTTAGCTCAGAACAAGTCTGTGCGGATAAATGAACATCAGTATTATGAACTTATCAGCTTGTTGGTACTTCACTGTCAACTTGAAATGTTTACTGTCAAAACATCAAAGCTCTATGTTTTTATACAGAGGTATGTCCATCATAAGTTATAAGTAATTAAGTGATGTTTTTCTGGTGCAAGATGAGAATGTGTACTGTTCGCGTTATTCCCAAAGGATTTTTATTTTATTTTATAAGAATAATACAGTACATCTCGTTTATTTGGACAAAAAACTGAAAATATGGTGAAGAAAAGGTAAAATTTACGAATTCAACTTCCTAAATTTAAGGTTATGCCAGCGACTTCTACTGTATTTCTAATGTTTATTGTCTATAATAAGTATTTAGAGGCGGCCTTGACCGAACTACTGCCGGTATTATTGTTAAACCAATGGCAAGGGACCTCGAGGTTTTGAATTCATTTTGAGCAATCACAGGGCTGCAGATTTGAGTGAACAGGTGGGTCAAACCTGTGCTGGTCTGAAAAAATAGTCACTCTCTCTTCACAATTTCTATGGCTATTAGCTGAAAATGGCTGGTTTCCTTATGTGAAGTGTGTCCATAATCAGAGATCCTCATCAAATAACCACTTAAACAGTGCCAGCTGTCCCCGAGTGCAAATCAAACGCAACGGTGGCTGTTTGCTAAAGTGACATCATGATCCGGGACTTTGGTTCACTGCAGATATAAAACACAAGTGACCCGAGCTGCTCCGTATCTGACCCGACACATTCAAATGAAGCCGGGTTCAGTCCAGGCCTCTGCGGAGCTCCAGATGCTCCTCACTCTTTATTCATGAACCAGAATTACCCACGAGCGCAAAGGAAAGGGTAGCTCTGGCACCAGCCTCCGATTGTCCCGAGGAGATGTGGTGAAATACTTATCTGGTTTTATCGCCTTAAAAACTGAAAACTACACATTTTTTTGCAGGAGGAGCAGTGGGTCTAGTTTAATCCCCACTGTCTCAGAATGTGTTACATCTTAATTGTTTTTTTTTTATATTTTTTGAGGGAATTGTGTTAAATGTAACCGTGGTGGATTCTTCTGCCACCACTCTACAGCAAACTAAAGAACAAGACTGAAGGTTTTTATACCCCGGAGGAGTCCAATGGTCCCAATTACAATCAAGAGGGGAAAGAGACACTGCTCCACATTATCTTTTTCTATCAGTTTAGCATTTCCCCCTGTGGTGTTAGTTTGGGTTACTCCTCCTGTATTTAAGCCCTCCTTAGTTCTTGGTGGGGGGTTCTTTTCTTTTGGTTTGGTTAATTAAGTTGTGTACTTTAATTGGTCACAAATATTTGTAAACATTTTTTTGTATTTTTCCTTAATTAAATTAGAGATGATTTTACACCTGTTGTCCTTGACTTATGTTGTGTGCAGTTTTATGAAGGTGGTCCAGTTGCTTTTTTTGGTTTCCGACTGGAGCCTGACTGCTCTTACGATATAAGCATGGAGACAGACTGACTTCAGGGTCTCTTGGACACAGATTTAACCATAATTCCACCTCTTTCCTTCAGCCACATGCGGGCGATTTCACTGAGTGGCGCATTTTTAAATTGCATTTCTCGTTTATTTGGCTGGGACAGTGCTTAATGAACACACCTCTCCAGATTGTAGGCTCATTCACCCTGAACTATTGTACATGTTTTTAGTGGTTAGTTAAACCAGAGCACCCGGAAGAAACCTACGCAAATATGAGGAGAGCACCTCACTCAGAAAGGCCCTGTTCTGATCAGGATTCAAAACCAGAACCTTTTTGCAGAGCAGCGAGAGTGCTATCCTCTGTAGCCACCTTGTTACTGACAGGATATTTTAAATACAAATACTGCTTTGTAACCACCATATTGTTTGGATCACTATAACTCCCAGTAATTACTTTCTTGAAATAACTTGCCACACACTGGATAATGATATTGTCTTCTCGTCCCCTGAGGAAATCCTTGACATTTGTAATTTGTGCTGTATTTGCCCCCTGCTGTTTATTTATTTGCACTTTTTTGTTTTCACTTTCCGAGACCACAAGATCCAATCTCACACCTTGTATTCCCATATTCTTTTACAAAACTGTGCCACAACAGTCATTATGAAAACACAAACCAAGCTCATGGGGCCACTTTGTTTTCATCAGTGAATGAAGTGAAAATACTTCAAAGAAATATGCGGTGCTTTTGTTTATGGCAATAGAGCACCAATACAGGGACTATAGACATTATTTTATTGCAAACATCATTGTATCGGAACGACGAGGGCATTTTTAGAGTGGTCTATTTTCTTTATTGAAATCATCTGGATTTACTGTATTTATGGAGTTTCTCAACACTAACTTTTCCACCGCCACTTTTGTTTTGGTCTTATAAAAATGTGTTGCTGTCATTAAAATTGCCTGCATTCATGGTCATTATTCATACTTTCACTGGTAGATGTCAGTGTTTGTCTTTTAAGCACTTTTTACTTGGAAATCATAATGACTGTACTGTACTCAACTTCATGTTTAAAGTGAAGATCAGTTACTTTAACATTTTTGAAGATGGAGAGACATTTTTTAAATGCAAAAGTAAGTTAGACCCGCCCCCACAGGTTCCTGATTGGACACACAATGAGTGTTCATGCTTTATAGTCATCTGAGGCGGATGACTTTACAAATGCATTCGCCGCCATTGATGTACTAAAATTCTACTATTCTGCACAAACTCTTGACATCACCGACACCTACCTACAACACCCTCCTTAACTTAAGAAGGGTGTTGTAGGTAGGTGTCTACACTTTGTTAAATCTGATCCTGTCCTACTGGCAGCCAATACAAAGCTTACAGGATTGCGCAGATGTGAGCCCTTCTGTTCATATATGACAAAATTGTCATACCAGCTGCAGATGCAACGGCTCCTTTTTGTTTAGACAGGAACACAAACAGCACAGCTCCCTGTTAGTGACAGTAAACTGATCCAAGAGAATGACATGACAATATATGATCGTCAAAAAAATACATTATAGTATAAGATAAGTCGTTAAATGTTTTGCATTTGCCTCCCGAAGTGACTACAACTATTGTGTCATGTGTTTGCTGGTACTAAATTTTGACCTCGCTAAAAGTTTGTGTTCTGATATCAGCAGAATCAAGCCCTTCACACATCATTATCCTCATGAAGATATTTTAACACCATCTTCCCTCCCGACTGGTTCATCTGTGGAGCGTGAATGAGAGTGTGAGTTCCCACGGCGCCAACCGCAGGAGGTGGGTCACATGATCTGTCCTCACACGAAGAGGGCGAAACTCAAAGTCACTCCGTTAACAGGGCCGGAGTTTGGACCGATGCCGACCAAATTCGTCTTGTCTGCTGAACAAGTCTCGCTATTCAAGGTATGAAAACAGTCCTTTCTCCTCATCCAATGGAAGTGAATTAGCTACTTAACACATTGAGAGATTTTGAGAATGTCAAAAGATTTTGAGAGCTTATTTTTGATGCAAGCTCTGAATAAAACTGGCCATTCAAATCCTTGATGGACAGGAAAGCCCTCTTCTCATTGGGCTGGAGCAGTGCGAGAGGATTTGATTTAATTCATTTCAATGTATTCTTGTACGGACCTAAATCACAATCATTGCTATCTCTGAGGACAAAATCGTCAAAATCTCTAACACAGATCAGAGAATCAAACAGATTAAACGCAAAAAATGCAAGAGCAGAACCATGACCAAGACCAGAGGGAAGTACTACAGGGGGTGGAGACAGGACAATGTTTGACAGAAGTGGGACCTGATGCTGCTGTGTGAGGATTCTACTGGTGACTAATACCGAGTCCTTTTAAAGAGAAGGTTAGTTACTTTTTTAAACGTGAAGATGGAGAGACTTTTTTTTAAAGTCAGGTTCCTGAGTGGACGCAATTAATCAAAATTGTTGATAGACAGAGGGACGGTTTTATCTATACAAAATATGTATTATTAACAATTGATTTTATTAGACAATGCTACGAGGTCGTCAAAAAAAAATATTATTTTCAAAATGGAATACAATAGAAGTTGCAGACATCACCTTTAAGTTGGGAATCAGCTATCAATTATTTTAGTAAATGTGTGTAAAAAATACTATTACCTTCAATTATTAAAGTAATTGATTAACTTGTTTTAGTTAATATTTTATTTTAAAAAACAAAAACAAATCTTGAGTAAGATTTTTGGTACCAGACAGAATTATAGATTTATATGTATCAAAACATAGTCACCAGATAGCCCCAATCAAGAATGATGTTTTACTGAAACCATGGAGAGCGAATTGTTAAAAATGCCAAACTGCATCACAATAAACAGACTTATACTGATTGTTAATCTCACACTATTGTTGTTGTCGGGGAATAGAGCTCTGCAAACAAGCCTTCATTGACTTCACGCTGGGAGATAATTAGACCAGGTTGGTCTTTGTCTAACTACTTCCATTTAGTCTTTTTCAGCTCAATCACAGTCTAACATGTGCTTTGTGCTGGTGTAGCCACCTCTCCTCCCCCAGACCCATCACCGCTGCTTTGGAGACACGTTTGCGGCTGTTAAACACTGAACCCTGGTGTTTTCGGATCAATGCGGCACAGACGGATAATTAGCCTCCAAATGGAAGTTCACACTGGGACAAATAAACAGAGAAAATGTTTGTTTTTTTGTTTCTTTTGGTGAGTCCAGAGCCCCCAAGAGACCCCAGTTTGACTTTTCTTTAAATAGGAAAGTTGTAACAGTGTAACGAAACAACTTTAGTCGACAAAGATCAATCAACAAACATCCAGACTTTAGAAATTAACTGTCACTTTTTTGATCGTATCCTGCTTGTGAAGTATTGTCTGGAATGATCTGTCTACAATATGGCAACTATCTACTTTAAAGATATATTTTCAAATTGAATTTAATATTCAATTTACTTGACCATCTTATCTTTGTCATGTGTGTGAGGACTATGGACATAAATACAATGCAAAGCAACATAAATACAACAACAACATATATATATATATATTTTTTTTTTTTTTTTTATTTTGCATACCATATACTGTATCTATATGTCTGTTGTAGCTTTGTACTGCTTTTGGCTAAACTCCAGCAGGTGGATTCCACCAGTAATCATTGACTTTCTTCAGTTATGGACTTTACGTACATTGGGCATCCGTGTTTTTTATCTTTGCATTTCTTGTGTTTGATTATCTTAATAATTAAAATCAAATCAAATAATAATTTAAAAAAACGTTTGATTCTCTGATCTGTGTTGGCGAATCGACAGCTTGTGAAGTCCTGCAAGATAACTTCTGCTATTATATTTTGGGATATACAAAAACAAATGTATTTAATTGAATTGAATCTATTCCACAAAGAGCGCATCATGCAAACACACTCTTTAAGTGTAATGTTATTAATTTTAATAAGTGACTGTGTTATTTAACCCATTTTGAAGACAGAATAATAAATACTATACCGCAGCCACAAGCCATATTGACATAATCTTAATGATAGCTGATCCAGGAGCTGCTCTGTGCCCTGGTCACTCGTAAACCAGAGAAGAGTCGTAAACGTGGAGAGAGGAAAGGCAAGAGATTGGACCGTAGGGACCAAAGGAAACTAACCAAAAAGGCATCGCAAAGACGAGCACCAAATAACAGCAAGAAACAAAGACTATTTTTAATTCCAGGAGACATTTACAAGTCTATATCGCTCTCCTCCTGTCAGGCATTCAAATCTTTCTGAGGTAAACAACATTAAACTTGATTACGACTTCCTCATAAAGACAGGCTCCGCAGCTCCTGTCGGTGGACCACGGAGACAAATATATTTCTGAGTGGAACAACTTCAAACGCTAACAATATCATTTTAATTGCATTGCAGAAAAATTCTTACTCAGCAAATGTGTTTTTGAATAAATGTATGAACAGACGCAGTTATTATAAATTCACGTTCATGTGCTAACCAATCACTGATAAACTCAATATTCTTTCTGCCAAATATGTATGAGCAAATGTTTTGATTTTCTTATACTCTCTAACAAGAGCTGGAAAAACTACTCGTCTGAAGTACTTAAAGCCGGGGTACCTAACCCCCCCATAAATAATACAATAAACAAATCAGACCATAAGAGGCTGTCTTTTTTCTATTATAAAACGTATATTTTTCATGTATGTTTGAAAGACCCCTCTGAGTCATGTTTGGACTGTTTGGTTGTGAGGGTGGTACTCTCTTTTTCCCATTCCTGTCTGAAAAAGCTGATCTGAAAAAATGACCGAGGCCAAAATACATGCATGCAAAAACTAGTTACTTTGAGTAGATTCTGACTGTCTTCCAACAAGATTTGCCAATGGGGCAAACCATTTAGTCTTATTTCAAGAACTGTTGCTCTATTTTCTTATTCCAAGGGAGACCTTTCTTCTCTTTTCAAGAATCTTTTCATAACAAGATAATTGTGCTTGTCCCATTGGCCAATCTGTCAAAATGTGCTCAGAAGTAAGACACAGTTTGTTTTTCTTATTTTTCATCATTTTTTGCAGTGTAGTTAGATGGATTATAAATTCATTGTTTTAGTTGGTTACCCTTTGAGGTAAAAGTTCAAGTATAGATACAAAATTACATTCAAATTTGTTAAGACATTTTAAGCACTCTTTGAAACCCTAAAACATTATATTGTTTCATACAGACAGAAGATATGACAACAGAAAATATAATAGTGCTATGTGCAGCTGATGGGCCCAAACCAATTATCAACCTCAGCACCAGATATAAAAAGTGCAACTACGGGCTCTAGCTCTGACTATTATGAACGTGATCCATGGCTGAGGCCCTTCTCTCTGGGGCTGTTTCCCGCCCAGAGCTCTCAACAATATAAAGAGAGATCGACTGAAGCCACATTCACCCTGGTGCTTCTAAAGGCCTGGGGAGCCCGACGCAGCGAGCAGCTCTCCTCCTGCAGACAGTAGACTGTGAAGAAAATGACAAATGATGCAGAGGTCCGGGATCACGTCTCTGCAGAAGATGATACAGATATAAACAAGATGATCAGAGTTTTATATCCAAGTAAAATACAGACTTTTTCTGCGGGTCATGTTGCCAATATATAAGTTTGCTTTTGACTCTCAGGTAACCGCAACATCAAGTTAAGATATAGGGATATGTGGCGTCTGCATTTGATCCTGGCACAAGAACAACCTGCCAGGAGCCTTCATCAATGAATCATTAGGACTTTACACAGAGAAAACAAATTTTAGCTTTTTGTCTTTAATTTTAAGTTTGGATTTTGCCTTTTGTGTTAATGGATTTCTTTAGCATGATTTAGTTCCACTTCTAGGGTTAATTTTGGTTTCTGGGTAATTCTATTGTACACATTGAATGAAGACTTACACGCCCATGTGGGAAATGCCAGTGACACTTGGTGATTGGGAACGGCCAACCTGATCTGAACACGAGTGGTGTTCAGTTGTTGGACTTGTTAGACTGTGCCAGCCCTTTTGGGGGGTTCTCCAGGAGTACAGGGTCAGGGTCCTCTGCAGCACGTCAGACATGCTCCCGGTGCATGTTTGCCTCCGCCGCGGCTGCTCTTTGTCACCAGTTCTATTCACTGTCTTTATGAATGGATTATGACGACCAATGACATAATAAATCATCGGCTTACCAGAGTTATTTTGCTATTGGCTGTTATTACTTACGGAAGAGCATTGTTGTCACTTAAAAAAAAAAAAAAGATTGTTAAAAAAAAAAAAAAAAAAAAAGATCTCATAATTATGAGATAGTATCTCATAATTATGAGATACTATCTCATAATTATGAGATAGTTATCTCATAATTATGAGATAGAATTTTTTTTTTTTCATTTTTTATCTCATAATTATGAGATAACTATCTCATAATTATGAGATAAAAAATGAAATTAAAAAAAAATCTCATGAGGCAGGCTGCATGCAGTTCATTGTTTCATCTACAACTTTCACCAACAGTACAGTGGTGATGATGGGGCTTTTTGATTTATCATTTGCACTTTTATCATCTAATTGGATTAAAACATAAGGAAATACAGGTTGTTCTTCAAGAAGATGGCTATGACATGAGCTTGTCCACTCTGAGAAGGCGTCTAAGACACTATGGATTGTTTAGGCGCACCGCTTGCACGGACCTCCTTGATGTCGCATTGTTTATACAAGGACAACTGGAACATTACGGCAGGCTTCATGGATACAGGTTAATGCACTTGAAATGTATTCAAGCTGGATTGGTGGTGTCTCAAAGAACAGTGCGCCACCTTATCAGCATTCTTGATCCAGAGGGTGTCGCGCTCAGATCAAGCCGACGTCTCATCAGACGTGTTTATAACAATCCAGGGCCAAATTTCCTATGGCACGTTGACGGCTATGACAAATTGAAACCATACGGGATATGCATCAACGGGGCAGTGGACGGTTTCTCTCGAATGGTAATCTGGTTGCATGCCTTCTCAACCAACAGCGACCCCAAAGTTGTGGCTGGATACTTCATGAATGAAGTGAATCAGATGCAAGGGACCCCTGCGAGAATTAGGACAGACTTGGGTACAGAGAACGGTGTCATGGGCGAGCTGCAGAGATTTTTGCGGAGTAACCATGATGACAATTATTCTGAAAACTGCTACATTACTGGGTCTAGTAACCACAACCAAAGGATCGAGCAGTGGCGGGGCTTCTTACGAAAGCAGCATGCCCAATATTGGATGGATGCTTTTCATCTTTTGAAAGACCGTGATCAGTACTCTGGGGACTTCCTTGACAAGAATCTAATTCAGTTCACATGCCTGGAAATCATAGAGGTAGATCAAATGCACACACGCACGCGCATATATAGGACACACACCACAAAGGTCAACAAAAACAGTTATTCATATCTATCCACTTCAACAGTCAAAGTACACCATCTAGTGGCCACTCCCCTACACATGTTTATGTACACATGTGGATGTATAAAAGTGTATACATACATATATGTATATTTATATTAACATACATTGAAGTACATATACGTATATTTGATCAGTATTGCTTCTGTAGTGCTTTATTTCATTTAATTCAATGATTTGCTTTTCCAGAGAGAACTTCAGGAAGTTTCTCGTCTCTGGAACACTCACACTATCCGGCGCTCTCGAAATGCTGTCAGTCCACCTGGAAAGCCTATCGTTATGTATAGACTGCCCCAACTTTTTGGATGCACAGACCACCAAAACAAGTAGGCAATGAACAAATTGAACTCTGCAGAGAAGAGTGTCTCCCTAGAGGCCCCCACCCTTGTGATGAGACAGTATTCGAAATTAGCTGTTTAGCAATGGCCGAAAACAATCTTCACCCTCCTACTTCTTCAGAAGAGGCTATTGAACTGTATCTTTTTCTAAGAGATTGTATTCATATGTACATGGAGTGAATGCAAACATGGCATCTGAAGCTAGCTTTTGAAAGTAACCATCATCTACTCTGTGTAGTGAAATTACTGTTGTACACAATAAATGTTTTTGCACACTTCATTTTTTATGTATTATCTTGTACTAGGCCTGTACAGTAGCTTGGCTACTTACATTAATGAAACCATAAACCAAACATCTGGGAACAACGACTCGATTTTTATCCAGTAAGAGTCCATATAACATTAAACCCCTGTAGAAATAATAATAATAATGGACACAAAACAAATTAAGATATGATAATTCTGCAACAGGACCAATTTAATAAAAATGGTGAATATAAACATGCCTTTCAAATGGTAACATCGTTGAAGAATGGTATTTGAAAAATATTAGTTTTTAGCATATTGAATTATGTAACTACTGGAAAGGCTAAAACCATTTAACACTTTTAACCATGTTAACAGAATGTAACAATGAATTTTATAAGAACAAACCACTTGATACAGTTAATCTTTTTACCAGTATGGGGATACTTCTGCCTGCATTTTAATACAGTTCATATCAGATCCATGGTAAAGTAGTTACTGCTCAGTACACTATCCATCTCCACACGTACTTCTGGGAAGGAGGTGTATGTAGAGGGCAACTCCAAAACTGCTCCACATGTGTGCGCAACAGGTCTACGTGCCAGGCCATCTAAAAGTGTAAACATCACTTCAATCTTAGCCACATTGATGATATCTGAGCCAGTAACAAACCTCAGAAAATTTCTGAGACCTACTTTGTCGAGTTCACGGACATACTGCATTAAGTACTTCAGACATTGCTGCTCGGATGGATTTGCCGGTATGGCTTGTATGAGTCTCAAAACTTTTTTGCATGAAGGCTTCTTCTCTTCATACATTACTTGGACCTCTTCTACAGTAGCCATTCTGGTTCTCAGCCACGGCCGCGAGGCAATCGACATGTTGTCTAGTGCGTACTTTGGAGTCTGGATGAACATTTTGTGGGCTGCTTGAAGAAGAAGTGCTTTAAGGTTATCCTGAGAAGGAACTGCTGTCACTCCAAGCCGATCAAGTAAATCTAGCAACTCCTCCTCGACACTACTATCAATTTGTTCCTTTAAAGCGGTTGCAACAAGATCTCTGTCACAGCGGCTCAAATATAACAGAAATGAGTCAAAGAGCAAATCTGTAGAAACGGCATGTTCTCCATGAATTAGTGCTATTGTAAATGCTGGGGCCAGGCGCAGTGGAAAGTACCCATGATCGATATATCCTTTTGCCAAGATTTTCCCAATGGCTTTCCATTCCTCCTCTTGCCATTTAGAGAGTTAAGACTGGAACTCTCAGCTCCGCACCTTCAGCTGCACGCTCCACAAACTCACTCCAAAATGCAGAATATACATCTCTTGCCAAGCCATCTGCATCTGCACCCTTTTCATGTACAAATTTGAATTTGAGTCTGAACGTCATAATTTCCTCATTTTTGAAATGACTGATTAATTCTTGCAGCACATTTACCCGATGAATTTCCACTGTGACCTTATGCTCCAGCTCGCTGTTTAAGACAGAAGGAAGTTCCACAGGGAATACAGGATCCCTTTCTTCAGCCTGAGCTGTGATTGCTTGAAATTTTTCAGCTTCTCTATTGATGGGTGAGGATTCTGAAGATCGATTTCTGTTCTGAGGGACCAAAACTGGCAATGTGTCATCCAGATCAAATATTTGGGGCTCAGGGATGCCTTGGCCAATCACAAAGACCTCTGCTTCCTCATCATCGTCAAAGATGACCCTTATTGATTCATTATCATTCAGTCCATTGAAGACTTCTAGATCCACAGTTTCACATGGAACATTATACGGATCTTCATTGTCCGTGGCTATGGTTTCCAAATCTGTGTCAGTGGGAGTTGCATTCTCTGTCACAAATCGTGTGCTAAGATAGAACCTTAATATGCCAAATTTATGCATATTGTATAGTTCCCCAACAGTAACATGATCATTAATCGGTGACTCCTTGAAATCCTCTATGCTTGCATAAAACTCCTCCCATTTCCCCATTTGCGATTCTCCATTTTGAAAAAATAAATCTTTACCAGTTTTAAGAAGATCTTCTTTTGTTGAGTCCTTTGACACAGACAGAAGTCTTGTGCCCCCACCTGAACGCTTTCTAATTTGTTTTCCTTCATGGAGCCATCCAAATTCAATTTTGCGTGTTGTCTTTACAGCATTCTTTCTTGTATTTGGATTTGTTGTTGATGGTTCCCCACAGCTGCCAGAAGCTGTCTTCATTTTTTTTTGCAACCTATGAAGTATGGACATTTTTTTCGCATCCTTTATTTTGGGACTTTTCTTTTCCATACAAAAGCGCCTTGTAGCAATCCTGTCCCCATAGGCTGGTATGTATCGGGCCAGGTATGAATCCTCCACTTCACTAATGATTTCAATGTGGAGCTGTGAAAACATGAACAAAACAAATTAGAATTGGAAATGCTGGGGACACTTAAAACCATACAAAAACAGCCTAATAAATTCTGAGGCTAAATATGCACAAATAGGATGTTAATGCACATGTTGTTCGCTGATATTTTATTTCTTTATGTTATTATTCTTATAGCACGTAATCAGCCTTTATAGGTCCTCAAAGCTCACCGTCATTGAGCACGGGGTCACCACAGTGTTCTATGATGTTCTGAGTCTCCACACAACCTCCCTATTTTAACTCTTCATCTTTTGTTCCCACCTCTGCACCTTCTCCACCGACTCCCACTGATGACTGCTGTCGTTGTGTCCTTGGGCAAGACACTTAACCCCACTTTGCCCAAAGCCCCCACTGAAAGATCAAGGCTATGCTCACACTCAGAGAGCAGCCGTCCTCCTGTGGACTCACCACCTGCAGAGGGTCAGTGAGGGGCTGGTGCTATGAGACTTGGGTGGCATCTCTGACTGCCACCCCCCTGACCCAGAAATGGATTAAAGGGTAGAAAATGGATGGATGGATGGATCTTTTGTTTATATCCGCGGACTCAATGTCCGCATCAGAATACATCACCTTTTGCAAGCATTGCTCGAGTTTTACAATTAAAATGAATAAAAAGGAAAAAATATGATATGTACAGTTACCATGAAACTAGTGGAAGTGGAACTCAGTACATTCAAATGTCTTTTGATGAGCTAATATGATGCGCTGTTTGTAAGGTGAGCCTAAGGCGTTACTAGGGCACGAACAGTGGCATCATAGGCTGATCTTTTATTTTTTATGTCCAAAAACTTACAACGGTGTCACAGCGGGTTTACTATAATCCTAACCCCCAATCCGGTCCACATTTGCTAGCAGTCTATAGTTGCTAGCGGATTTGGAACGGGGCTCCAAGTTCTGGGGGCAATCCACAAGGATACCGGCTCCACGAGCACTGAGCTATCTTACGACCACGGCAACTGTGAGAAATAAGCTAAAAATAGATCGTGGACTGATCGTAGCTGTCGGTTACGCGTGACACTGGGAAAGTGTTGTGTTGTGTGAAACTAACAAATGGCTAGCTTAACGCATTAGCGGTTAGTCAGACAGAATGCTATTCAAATGCAGAAAAGAATCATAACGTCAAACTTTAAACGTTGGAAGTACCTTATCTTGTTGCATTTCCCTAATGCCACTTTCAGAGACACCTCGACCTCTCAAGAAATCCCATAGAGTGGTGTCCGTGGTGTCTGGTCCACCCGGTCCTGCTGAAGCCATCGTGTGGATAATGAAGCTAGCAATGACAGCAACTTTGTGACTATGACAATTTTTTGACTAATAAGGAAGAATTTCATAATAGATGGTTAAAATATTTCTTAATATAATCAAATATTTACCTGTACTGTTGGTGAAAGTTGTATATGAAACAATGAACTGCATGCAGCCTGCCTCATGAGATTTTTTTTTTTTTCATTTTTTATCTCATAATTATGAGATAACTATCTCATAATTATGAGATAAAAAATGAAAAAAAAAAAAAAAATTCTATCTCATAATTATGAGATAACTATCTCATAATTATGAGATAATATCTCATAATTATGAGATACTATCTCATAATTATGAGATAACTATCTCATAATTATGAGATAGTATCTCATAATTATGAGATACTATCTCATAATTATGAGATCTTTTTTTTTTTTTTTTTTTTAACAATCTTTTTTTTTTTTTTAAGTGACAACAATGCTCTTCCGTAATTACTTTATGAGTGCCTACAAAATTCGAAACTGTAATCCGATACTATCTATTATCAACAATTCTCTATTCTATTGTTGATCTATTATCTACAAAATCTCCAATTTAGAAAAACAGTTTAAATATTCAATCCAATCCATGAAACATTCTCCTGGATATATTTAGTTTGTCACTTACAACATGATCTGAAATAAGGAACGTTTGGAAAAAGAACCGTCTTGTCTTGACTCGGTTTTGCCTTGTTTGTTTGTGCCGCTGTCACATGAAGCCCCTCTCGTCCCCTGGGCCTTTGAGACTTTCAACTGCAGCGTCAGAGCCCTGCGCTGACACTAATTGAGTTCACAGAATCACATTAGTCTTTTGAAAGTGAAAAACAAGGAAAAATGCAAACTAAACAAAGTGGATTTACAACAACACACATTCATTTGTTGAAGTGTCGGCAAAGTCGACGTTGAAAATCAGCGGTGAGGGTTTATCAGTGTCTGTTTGGGAGATTAAGGACTTAATAGACAAGAGAATATACAAATGCCCCAAAAAGTCTCAGATAAATGAGGCAAGGTTTTCCACAGTCAATAAGATCTCCTTTATATCAAAGCTGAAGTGGTTACACGGTGTCAGATAAGACAGCGCTGCTATGTCCCATTGATAATGTTTGCAAGCAGTAAATAAAGGATTAGAATCAACCTCTCGGCAAATATATGGTTTTGTAATGTAATATATTAGGATCAAACCAATACTCTTCAGCTTTTTATTCTTTTTTTTAAGGGACAAAAGCAACCTGACAATGCAGGGATTAGCCGCTCACTTCTTAAAAAGCATTTTGCCACTCGAGTGGGGCTTCATCAAGCATGGCAACAGGGACTCTAATCCAAGACGTTTTTGTTGTTTGCTTTGAATGTGAAGAGGTGGAGAGAGGAGCTAAATTACCACTAATTCAAAATGAGAAAGGATGATAGAGACTTTGTTTGTCAGTTGGAGTATTGCAGTGTTGCAAGCACACAGCAAAGGTGAATGAAAATGAAATATATAGTGGAAGATATGAAGAGAGTAGTAAGTATAAAACTATACAACGATATACAGAGGGGCTAGCCTGGCCATCTATGTCTCGGTCTGATCCCAGTGGCTGCGGTTATCTCGGTTGTATCCCATCCGACCATTAGGCGAGCGGGGGAGGCGAATGTTGTAGGTAGATGTCGGTGACTTGAAGAGTTTGTGGCGAATTTGCTGGTTGTAGTTTTGCAATGGCGACGAATGTGACGGTTAAGTAATCCGATCTGGTTTGGCTCCAAATATCAGGAAATTGAAGCTGAAGTAAGAGGAATGTTTAGAAAATATCATTGCTGGAAAATATGTTGTGGCTCTACTCCCCACGTGCTCCGTTAGTGGCAAAGGAGACGGCTAAAGCTTGGCTAAATGCTAAAAGCCTCACTCAGGTGCATTGCACACGTCACAGTAAACTCAGATGCAATCGTTTCAACTTTCTATCTATAAATGGTGTTAACCCCTAGCACCTGTTAATGGAGCACAATGGAGCAAATCCAGACCGTAATACGAAATAAAATTAGTTCAATGGTTTGGTAAGACCAGGCTATAGTGGGATGGCTGCGGCTGAAAAGCCATTGTGTTCTTAGGCAATAGCTTATCTCCATTGTGTACAATGTAAAATATAACCCTTTGGTCCAAAAATAAAACACTTTGATCCAAAAATATATTCAAAGATGTTATTTGTGGAATAATATTAAACATAGTGAATAAATAAAGAATAATAATATTGCACAAAATCTGATGTTTGTTTAGAAATAACAACACTAAAAAATAAAAAGTGTATAATTAACAAGAAAAATCTTAAATTGCACAGGCCCAATGACAGAGGGAGTGCCGGATTGATTAATGGTGGTTGATTACTGACAATCACCAGTGATTACTGTTGAATAGGGTCTAATGAATCCAAAAATGTCCTCTTCTGGCAAATGCCGACTGGCCATTATCTTACACATAATCAGTGAGTTATTACAAATTTGGGTGGCATTCGTGTTTCCCGGATATGAATGATAATAATCAAAGAAAAAATGATGCAAAAGTGAAAACAGGGCTTAAGACAGATAGATGGAAAGACATTAGTCAAATGCAAGCGCCAGTGAGACAGGTTTTTGTGAATGAATTCAGACCCTTGATGGGACTGAGCCCCCCTCACTGCTTTTCGGAAACGACTAGAACTCCCAGGGCCATTATTTTGACTGCTTCCATTCATACCAATGGAGTTCTGAAAAATTCACCCCCAAAAATGTACGTTTTGTACCAGATTGATTAGAAGTAAATACGTTCTAAAACTGGTGAATATAACTTGAAATACAACAAAGGCTAAATGCTAGCCGCTGACCACAGTAAAAAGTGTGTTTCTATGGTAACTTGTACTGGCTCTTCTTTTGGAGTTAATGGTATAACTACTCACATTTATAAAATAAAAGACAATCCAATCAAAAATAATGCCATAGAAATAAATTAAATGTATTGTGAAAAGGCGAATATATATCAGGGTCATATGGTGAATTTGGATTATTTTCAAAATGAAAAACAGTGGTAGATTTAACTTTTATACCAGCAAAAAGTGAATTACTCAAAGATGCACAAAGGCCTTTTTGTGACTATTCAATCTTCACCTATATTGTGTCTCCTTTAATCAAAGCCACAGAACAATAGAGCTTTTCTGACAGTTGGCCATATTTTATTCTCCCCCGTTGCAGGAGTACAGCAAAACAATTAAAATCCTCATATTGTCTTTTTTGTCCCATGTCCCAAGTCAAATAGCAGAAGCAGCGCAGTCCGTTTGAACTCCTGCGGTGTGTATATGTGACCCTATATCTGGGCTCAGTGGTGATTGTTTTTGTGTCATCTGGATTTGGAGTGACTTCATTATGAGACGATAACCCTTTACTGTCGCCGTCTCGCACCCGGCTTCACGATGTCCATAAATCCTCGAGCTCTCGCAGGGAAAACAGCCCCAAAGCCATCTCCGTCCCACTGTATTTACGAGCAGCCGGCTGATACGGGAGAGATTTGTGCTCCTTTTCTTTGTTTCAGATGTAGAGATTTTGTTGCCTCTCTGCATGAAACATTTTTAGGGCACTTTTTACTACTTCACAACAAAATCAAAAGTTTGCTTTCAGTCAAGTTTTGTTCATGTTTAGAGGATGGTGTGACAAATACAATCTCTGTGTTGCCAATCTTGATCTCAGCCCTGTATTAGAACGAACTTGGTAAAGTGAATTATTAGGATGTGAAATGTGTGAGAAAGTCAGC
This sequence comes from Knipowitschia caucasica, assembly GCA_964034765.1. Taxonomy (NCBI): domain Eukaryota; kingdom Metazoa; phylum Chordata; class Actinopteri; order Gobiiformes; family Gobiidae; genus Knipowitschia; species Knipowitschia caucasica. The sequence goes on from OZ035833.1 coordinate 21,949,639, forward strand.
CATGCACAGGTTTTGTCTCTGTGTTCTGAACGCACTGATATAATGATAAATAGTAATTCATAATAACATCAAATTTGCGCTTTTTTGGACACTCAAAGGTGCGTTACAAAACACAAGAGAATAAATATTGAAGAAAAAGGCAAGCTGAAACAGGTGGGTTTTGAGCAGTGATTTAAAGTTCTGTAGTGAGTCGCAGTTTCTAATGGGTTGTGGGAGTGAGGGGCGGCGAAGGCGAAGGCTTGGTCCCCCATAGCTGTAAAAACAAAACAATGCCTGCGAGAATCATGACTCAGGCCACTCCTCCCCGAAACTGTGGATTTTGGAAAAATTGGGCTAAAAATCCTTTTGTCTATGGCAGTCTTAGTGAAGGTCAGTTATTTGCAAATTGTGAAGATGGACAATTTTTTTTCCAATGTAAGCCGCTGTAAGACCCGCCCCCACAGGTTCCTGATTGGACGCAATGAATTCAAGTCCTTGAAAATTAAATAGAAGTTAAGTTGCAGACTTTTGGGTTCTATAGACATTATTTCTATGATTTGTTGTTCTTTATACTGGATTTACTAACCTTATCAAATAAAATTATAAAACAAAAATAGAAGTAATCTGGCCACCGCAGATCAGAACGTCGCTAGACACGCAAGTACAGACACAGACCGATTCAAAATAATCAAACAACTCAGAGAAGCATCTGGACTCTACCACATGGCAAAACTCAATCATGAAATGGCGTCAAAACATTTCAAAGTCTACTAAAAAAGGATGGCGTGTTTGATTTATAGCAATTGGAACCACCAACGACTAGAAATTACACCAAAACATGCCAGCATTTTCAGTTTCAGCACAAATCCTCCTTTGTGGCCTGCGTGAAGTCCCTATCGAGAACTGCCTTCAATGGACTCACTGAGGACAAATCAATGGCTGATATTAACAGGGAAATGCAGAGGAGGAGGAAATTGTTCTTCCGCTGTGTCCTTGGCCGCTGGCTGTTCTCGGCTTACGCAACACAATGAGATCTCTCAATTATTCCCCCATATTTGATGATTAATCCGTGAGCGAAGCGTGAGTCAGCAAACGCTCGCAACGCCATTTTGTTGGGTCTTATCTCCGTAATGCCCTCATTTGTCCCAACTGTCTCTTGCTCATTTCCCCCCAGTTCTGTGCCGCTCCACACCAAGAACTTCGAGGGACATTGGTTGTAATTAGCACTTGCAACTTTTCTGGCTGAGAATCTGTTTATCAGCTTGTCTTTTTTTGCGAAGCATCCACCTGTAATTTAATAAACAAAAGTCCAATACCAAATCAGTGCTGTATTGTTTTCCCCCAGAAATGTATCACGGGCACTTGTTCAAATGCTCCGACAGATACCATTAATGACAACAAAAATGTCGCAAATCTAGTGTGATGCCAGTTCTTTTAGAAAAAATATCTACAGAAATTGTTATAATGTGAGAAAGAGCCTTGTGAGTCATTATTTTATTTTATGAAATAAAATATAATAATAACTGTCATAGCTTTATGACATGAACAAGTGTGGTGGACTTCATTACTTCATTCCTCCTTTTACAGTTTGAAAATAAGCCAAATAAAGATTAGTTTTCTATAAAACTATAAATCTGGGGTACCTAACGTCGGAGGGGTGGCAATCAGTTGAGTTGCCATTCAATTCACAAAGCACCAACCCCTCACAGTGGGGATAAACTACTACCGTAGCCACAGCTGCCTTGTGGCACACTAACAGAAACGCAGCAATCCGTTTGTGCTTTCAACCTCTCCAATCACCACCATCATTGACGCACACACCAGAATCATACTGGGAAATGTGGGCGAAGTGTCTTGCCTAAGGACAGTTTGGCACTGTAGCTGCAGCCGCCCCTCTGTGACATTTGGTGTTTCCAGAGGTCTCCCATCACAGTACTTACCAGGCCCTATCCTGCTTGGCTTCCGAGACCTGACGAGATCAACATAAATGATGAATGCATGACAAAGACAGCAAGTTGTGGTCACATTAGTTTTGATTAATCAACATTTTACTTTCTGTTGGAAGTTAACACAATATGTCATTTACAAAACGAAAAAGTTATCTACCCCTGCTTTAAAATCCTCACATCTTACATACAGCTCCTGTATCAATCTGCCTCTGTGTATCTGCATATAAATCATGCATGTTCCTCGCGTCTCTGCCCACATCAGTCCCTATTACACATGCATTAAACCAAGTCGTGTGTCGCGCTGCCTCTCAAACTTGCGCCTCAAAAATAACATCATCTGAAACCCAGGACCCACGCGGACATCATCACTGCGTCGCACACACCATCACAGCCTTATTACTATTCATTGGAACAGACAGGAGATCGGGGAGAGGTGAGAGACAAGGCCAACCTGTAAGTCCAAACTCGGGGGATAAAAACCGCCTGACACATGATGAGATTTATGAGTTTGGTGATTCGTGTTGTTGATGGTGATGCCCAGTGTCAATCACAGACCGGATAGAGTCAAACGGAAGAGAAATACAACATCATAATTATTGGGAACAAGGAGGCTGACGGACCAGACTGGCACAGGAGTCGTGATGTTGGGTTTTGTTTTGACAGGCAACTAACAGACGCAAGCGGAAATAATCACAGCTTTTACCTACAGAATTGGGTGTCCAAACTGAGGCCCGTGAGCCAAATACGGCCTGCTGTGTCATTGTATGTGGCCCTCTGCCCTGCTAACACTAAGTAGCCATCGAGGAACTCTCACAGCGTCATCCAGCCAACTTCAGCTCCACCATCACAGTCATGCTACACCTCCCTGTAAAGCTCAGAATCTTTGGAATCAAGTTGTTGAATTAATTTGCATTTACAGACATTGTGTTTTGATTGTGTCACAAATTTCCCCATAAAGCATAAAGCCTAAAACAGCTTGAATCCAGTCAAAATGTTATTACAATCCGGGTTGTCGGCCCTCGGACAAGTCTGGTTGACTATAGTGGCCCTCTTACTGAAATCTTTTGTCGAATGAAGGTATCTGATTGGTCAATCCTTATCTGGCTCATATCTAGATTTACAAAAGCAAAAAATCAAAATATAAACAACAGGATCATAGAGACCCAGAATGAAACAACAAGGAGCCAGAACAAGTTGGAACAAAACTTTGTCCATGAGCACTTTCTTATTGGGCTTCAATGACCATAGGGATTACCATTGACCATCTTTCTACAGTCTATAAGATCAAAAAGACAAGTAGATAAAACAATTTATTTTGCTATAAATACCTACATCTTCCACCATTGTATCCATATCTATTATTTTTGCAGTTTACACATATTCTGTATTCTTGTAATTTAAATAAGATAATTAGTCAACTAATACAAAATCTGGTCGACTCCAACATAATCAACCAATTACATAATACACGACTCAAGGAGACAGCCCTACTTTTTCCCATTTCTATTCTGGATGATTTTTTGTCTGATGATTTACTGTCCACAAATAGAATAATATAATGCAGTTTTTTAATGACTCCCTAATCTTCATCTTATTTTCTTGACTTATAGGTACAAACCTAGACATGTTTTTAAATAGTCAGTTCTTCTGGTGCAAATGAGACCACTGGAGTCTCCTTACCTCTGATAAATCCACATTTAAACAAACTGAAACTTTGTGACTCTCCGACTTCTCATTTGAATATCTTTTATTGTGTCTTATGTGTTCCACAGAGGCGGCGTTCGGAGCTGTGCGTGGGCCAGGAGCGAGCAGGAGCTGGGTAACGGGTGTCCGGGGAGATGCCTGTCGGAGGAGACAGAATGTGGAGGTGGCACAGTTTTGAAACCGAGACACAAGACAAAGGTGAGCAGACAAAGGAAATGTAAATATAAAGACGCATTTTCATGTCTGGGGTGAGCAAGAATACATCACAGCCTTTGTACGAAAGAAAGTATTTTTATTTTTTTATATGTATGTATGTGTGTGGGCGGGTATGAGCAACCGTATGAGCGGGTATGAGCAACTCCTTTTTGAGGTTTAACAGGAGAGAAGAAAAAAAAAATGCATATATGTATGTACGTATCAAATCAAATCCATATATGTACATTTCTATCAACTAATATATGTAATTGCTGTTAAATCTATAATTGATTCCTGTTTATAAGCTTGAAATAATATAAAATCAATCAATCAATCAATCAATAAGATACAGTGCTTTTCTTGCCTGTAAAACCTGCTCAAAGACACTTTTTGTAGCCACAGACAGATAATAATGATAATGTAATTTATTTTAAGGCTCCTTTCAAAGCATTCAAGGTCATCATTCAAAAAAGCCAATAAAGGTCAGAAACATTGAAGGAAACAACAACCAACAGTTCAAACTTTAGCTCTTTAATCTTCACTCCTTGAAGAAATCTAATTTGGAAAATGTTGTACTGTAGGACCACAACTAAGACAAAAAATCATTTGTTTTTATGGGTTTTTTTACTTCTAGTTTTTCATTTATTGGCTTTTACCAAATAGTAGAGATGTAGTTTGATGGTAAAAGTGCGGTTAAAGCCACAGCACCAGGTATTGCAGTGGTCTCCTGTGTAATAACAAGGCCACTGCTTACCACTGCTTACTTTGTAATAATAAGAATAAATTGGTTTTATATAGCGCTTTTTTGGACACTCAAAGACACTTTACACGTCATTATTCTTTCACTCCATACACAGTAGTGAAAAACTACCACAGCTGCCCTGGGGCACACTGACAGAAGCCCCAGACTCATTCTAAGCAATGTGGATGAAGTGTCCTGCGCAAGGACAGAACGACCTTGGTTTTCCCGGAGGTCTCCCATCACAGTACTAACCAGGCCCTGCCCTGCACAGCTTCTAAGGTCTGACGGGATTTGGCTAAAGTATATTTATTTGTACAGCGCTTACTATAAACAGTACAGTACAAGACGATTACAGTTTTGTAGCCACAGACTTATGGAAGGAAACCGCTTGTGGATGTAAGTGTATTGCCTACAGTTTAGGGCCACAGCAATCCACCAAAAATTCAGCAGTCGGTCTCCCATGTAATATCAAAGCCACTGCTCACCTTCTGGTATAGATCACTTGTTGAAAAGCCAAATAATACAAGAACAAAATAAGTATATATTTGTTTGTGTTATAATGTAAGTTCTTCATGCTTTGCTCATCTGAAATACCTCTACAGCCTTTGCCCTTTCTGTCCATGGAGCTGGTCATTAACCTGTGTGTCCATCGATCCCCTTCACTCCCACTGTGCCGGCTACTCCTCTCCGCAGTACGTTTGAGGTGTACTGCTGTGGGGCGCTGACCTCAGCTTGGGAATCGTCGACATCAGAGTTCAGGGCTGAAGCTCCAGTGAGTCATGAGCTGATGGGGTGGAGGTAATGAGAGATTTACTCAGCAGGAAAAGAACAAAAGGGTCTCAAACTAAATGTGAAAGGACTTGTAACAGGTTGTGTCTTTAAAGTGTTTTCATGATGAAAAATGCCATTTGGTTTTGACTGGTGTGTGTGTGTGTGTGTGTGTGTGTGTGCGTGTGTGTGACTGTGTGTGTGACTGTGTGTGTGTGTGTGTGTGTGTGACTGTGAGTGTGTGTGTGTGTGTGTGTGTGTGTGTGTGTGTGTGTGTGTGTGTGTGTGTGTGTGTGTGTGTGTGTGTGTGCGTGTGTGAGTGACTGTGTGTGTGTGTGTGTGTGTGTTGTCGATTCTCTAACAGGTGCCACTGTATTGTATAGGGCTGCAACTGTATTGTAAAGTGCCTGTTGCTGTGTCCTTAGGCAAGACACTTCACCCACATTGCCTAGAAGGAGTCTGGTGTGTGAATGGCAATGAACAAACACATTCATTGGTCCACAGGGAGCAGGATGACCACTGTTCAGAAAGGTTTATAATGTCCGTAGATGTTGTGAATCATCACTGACCACCAGGAGTCAGGCCGTAGAACGAGGACTGAGGCATAAAGAGTGTTGAACAGGCATTTTTGCTCAAATGAAAGAATTTGCTGATCGCTAACTTGATCTGCGGCCATAGCAAAGCCTACAGGGCCTTTAACGTGAGGTTTTTTCTGCTAATGATTTTAGTGATGTGTGAATTTGCGTCATATTACATGGTTTTAGATCAATATTGGGATCTGAAATGTTCCAAATGTATCACAATGAGCTCCTTATGCCTTGGAGTAGAAGCAGGAAAAGTTGAATCAAACACATGTATTCATCAATGTGCTTTACCCAGGCCCCGCAGAGCCCCCAGGTGAGTGATGATGTAGTGGCTGACGGTGTGTGATTGGCCAGAGAATCGAACATGCTGCTGAGCGCCGAGGCCCCGGCCTGCCGTCCCGATCAAATACTCCAGAATCAGGTTCCAGCCGATGAAGAAGGCCACAAACTCCCCCACGGTGACGTAGCTGTAGGTGTAGGCTGATCCCGTGGTCTACAAGACACGCCCACTTCACGACACGCCTCTGTCTTGCAGGCTTCAGACAGACCCTTCTCAAATATACATGTATGTCAAAACCGAAGATCACATTTGATTTGTCCTTGATATGACTTTCCTACAGAATAAACTCTTAGCCTCTGCCATATACAGTACTACACTAGCGTGTGCTGGGCCCCGGGCAGCACAGAGCGGGACAGAAGCAGACTGAACAAGCTGGTCAGGAGGGCCAGCTCCACTCTGGGCTGCTCCCTGGACTCTGTGGAGGAGGTGAGGGACAGGAGGCCCCTGGACTCTGTGGAGGAGGTGAGGGACAGGAGGACCCTGGACTCTGTGGAGGAGGTGAGGGACAGGAGGCCCCTGGACTCTGTGGAGGAGGTGAGGGACAGGAGGACCCTGGACTCTGTGGAGGAGGTGAGGGACAGGAGGCCCCTGGACTCTGTGGAGAAGGTGAGGGACAGGAGGCCCCTGGTCTCTGTGGAGGAGGTGAGGGACAGGAGGCCCCTGGACTCTGTGGAGGAGGTAAGGGACAGGAGGGACAGGAGGCCCCTGGTCTCTGTGGAGGAGGTGAGGGACAGGAGGCCCCTGGACTCTGTGGAGGAGGTTGAGGGACAGGAGGTGGACTCTGTGGAGGAGGTGAGGGACAGGAGGCCCCTGGTCTCTGTGGAGGAGGTGAGGGACAGGAGGCCCCTGGACTCTGTGGAGGAGGTGAGGGACAGGAGGCCCCTGGACTCTGTGGAGGAGGAGAGGGACAGGAGGCCCCTGGTCTCTGTGGAGGAGGTGAGGGACAGGAGGCCCCTGGACTCTGTGGAGGAGGTGAGGGACAGGAGGGTGCTAGTCAAAGTCACCTCCATCATGAACAACACCTCCCACTGCACAGGACTGTAGAGGAGCTGAGGAGCTCCTTCAGTGGAAGAAGCAGCAGGGCCTTCATCCCCACTGCTGTCAGACTGTACAATAAGTCAATCTAAGTCACTTGCATTAGGACTGAAAAAACCTGCACTTCTTTTTTTTGTACATAATAAATCCTGCATTCAAAGTGTTGCGCATTTCTTTCTTTTGCACAGTCTGAGTGTTTCTGTCCATGCCAGATGTGACATGTCCATTTGTCCAGTGTGAGATCAATAAAGTCTATCTTATCTTATCTTAAATGTAGTTTTACAGGTGATTATACAATATAGTTAAACCTGTGCTAAACTGTTTGTATTTTAAACGTATGCAATGTCAAGAATAACACACCACATCTCTACTCTTTAGCCATTGTTCTCAAAACACAGCGAGCCTGTTTGGGGATTGATCCCACATCTTTGGCATTATTAGCAACACGCCCTTTCGGAGCTGATCAGCCTTTGTATCTTCAGAGAAACTTGTGATCAAAAACTAATTTTTCAATTTTTGAGTGCAATGTGCATTCATCAAACCTCAAGTTCTCTTTATGTATTTTCACAGTTTAAGAATCTATCTTTATCTCATTTTTATTATGAACAAAGGTGAGCAGTGACTTCTAGACATATCATATCAGGAGCTGCAGAAATTAAATGCTTATCTCACAATGTCAATAACTTTCCAATTGCACCTGTTTTCCTTTGGCATGATCTTGTTGATATTCAAGGTGGGGGCTTACCATAAAAAACATGCAGTAAATTAAAAAATGACCTAAAGAACCCTTACGCGTTTTTGATGCTATGTGCACTTCATCCCAGTTCTGTGTTCACTTGACTGGCCCTTAGTTTCTTCACAAATCACATTCAAAGCTCTTGAGTTAGCAGTCACTTTTAATTACATTTTGTTAATTTTTTACTTATTTTGTAATTATCTTGTGTGCTCCATTCATATCTATTATAATTTTTGTAATTCATTTCCTTTATTTTCAATGAGGATTCTTTGCCAACATTTAAAGTAGCTGAAAAAAATTGCCACGGCAACAGAAGCTTGGAACGTTCTATCATCATGGCAACAGTGGTTCCATTGGAATCATTACGTCATCAAAGCTAGGGTCTGCTGTGTCTGTGTGTGTCTGTCCGTGATTCGTGAATATAGTCAAACAAAAAACGGACTAAACGGAGTAAACAAAGTAAACGGAGTAAACTGAGCAAAATGGCGTGTTTTAGAAGGCAATCGAAGAAAGACAAGCTGATTGAAAAGCTTGAAGACGACGTGATGGTGTTGCAGGAAAAACACAAGAGTCTTTTGGAGGACCTGCAGAGGGAGAAGATGCATAGGAATGAGATGGAGAAGACTCAACTGGAAGAGCGTCGCCAACAAGAGGAGCAAGTGATCCAGCTCCAGACAGAGAGCTCTGCCTTGGAGACTGCTCTGCTGCAGGCGGAAAAGAGATCTACCTCTACTCAAGAAAAACTGGATTCTACCATTCAGGAGAAGACAGCAATCCAAGAGGAACTGCAACAGGCCAATGAGGACAGTGAGGCCTTGGACATTGCAATTAAAACGTCTGCTAAAAAGACAGACGCATTGATTGGAGATCTGCAGAATGAGCGTCGTCAACAGCAGGAGCAAGTGAGCCAGCTCCAGACTGAGAAATCTGCCTTGGAGACTGCCCTAATGCAGTCAGAGAAAAACTCTACTTCTATCCAAGACAGACTGAATTCTACCATTCAGGAGAAGACAGCACTCAAAGAGGAACTGCAGAAGGCCCATGAGGACAATGAGACCTTGGACATTGCAATGAAGACGTCTGCTAAAAAGACAGACGCAGTGATTGGAGATCTGCAGAATGAGCTTGTGCAGGTCAAGTCTGAGAACAATAAGACGATAGACTGCCTGAAATCTCAAATACAAGAAGGCAACCGTTTCATAGACAGGCTCAAGAACCAGATGCAGGACAGAGAGACGGCAAATACCCGTTTGGAGGAAAGTCTGGCAAGCACCCAAAAGGAGTTGAAGGAATGTAGCACAAATTTCCTTCTAAAAAACTCTGAAATTGCCAAGATGGAGGCGGAGAATGGGAAACTCTCAGCTCTATGTCAAAGGTTCAAGACAAAAATACTGGACATGGAACAGCAGCTGAAAAACTTGCACGCTGCGTCGGAGAAAAGACTTCTTGTGGCCCAGGAAAAATCCAAAAATGAGGTGGAGCATGTCAAGAGGACCTGTGAACACTCCATTCAAGAGCTGAGCAAGCAGGAGGCCAACGCAAACCAGACAATTAAAGAGTTGAAGGCCAAGCTCTTGTGTCTGGAAAAGCATTCTGAAGACATCAAGAAAAAGTGGGAGGAAGAATGCAAGGAGGTGCAGAGGATGAAGCAAAGTCATCAAGAAAAGATTCCGCCAGTCGCTCTGACCAGGAGCTACCCCTCGCGGCCGGGCGGAGAAGAGGACCACACCGAGAGAACCGCTGATGTTCTGGTAATTGGCAGCTCTATTGTAAGAGATGTTGAGATCCCAGGGGCCACTGTTCTGTGCTACCCTGGGGCCAGAATGGGTGACATCGAGGGTAATCTGAGGGTCCTGAACCAAAACAAGCAGCGTTTTCGTCTAGTCGTCGTCCACGCGGGTGGCAATGACGTTAGGCGGAAACAAACAACAGCAGAGATGTTGAAGGTGCAGGTTGCCGCCGTTTGTAATCTGGCGAGCACAATGGCGGACACGGTTATCTTTTCTGGTCCCCTTCCTAGCACCGGCAGTGAAGAAGCATACAGCAGCATGTTATCTTTCCATCGCTGGCTGTCTGGTTGGTGCCCTCAACATGGTGTTGTCTTTGTTGACAACTGGAGCACCTTCTTGGGAAAGCCCGGTCTCATGCGCCCGGATGATGTCCACCCAACATTGAAGGGTACAGCCCTTTTGATCAAGAATATGGAAATGACTCTAAGTTCTCTGACCCGTTCAAATGACAGTCCGCCACAACCTCTGAGTTCCCACCAGAGAAGAAGACAAAACCTCCGAGTGCAACGCTGGTAAAAACACAACAAGGTGTTGTGTTTAAAAAACACAACACAACAAGGTGTTGTGTTTAAAAAACACAACACAACAAGGTGTTGTGTTTAGGCCAAACCAGCCACCACAGGTCAAAATCAACACAACAGGACAGAAACAAAAACCGAAGAAGACACCAATACCAACAAATTCCTTTAACTCCAAACTCCCATTACCTAAAGTCTGATAGAACTTTTTCACAATGACAACAGAGACTTCCACACAGCAAATTCAAAAGTGTTAAATTCAGATCCCTACTCAGCAAAAGGATTTGTAAGTACTCTTTTTATATACAGCTTATCTTCTGTTAACCTGCATAAATCATTTTCAATACTTTTTTTGTTCTAAAAGAGCACCTTTATGACCCTCTGGGTGGGTCTGGTTACCTGTCCTGCTTAAGTTAACCCGAAAAGAAAGCGTTGGCTACAACTTGAAGACCAGCTATTCGGAGATGACTGCCAAGAAGCTGTAGATGCTGACTCCCTAAACACGTCACGTCACACAGGATAATTTTCAATCGCCATTTTCTAGTTCATGACCAACAAGGCGCTGTCTCTGTTTTTGATCTTTTTTCCAAGATTAATTGACACAACAGATTTAGTAAGTATACATTACTTTTTGCTTTATTATTCCCACTTCAGTCATAATATAGTATATATACAAAAGTTTTGACTCTAAATGGTCCTCGCTGAAAGTCTGGTAAGTTTCTGCTTTGCTAGAATAAAAACCGGATCTCCAGGATGGAGCTTTAGTAGGCAAGGCAAGGCAAGGCAAGGCAAGTTTATTTGTATAGCACAATTCATACACAAGGCAACTCAAAGTGCTGAACAAGATAGCATTAAAATCATAAATAATCACAGAACATTAAAAAGAAAGATAAAAATATAAAATCCCTCAGTTGTATGCACAGCTAAACAGCACAGTTTTTAACTTGGTTTTAAACATAGTCAGAGAGGAGGCCTGTCTCACATCTTCAGGAAGAGTATTCCAGATTTTAGCAGCATGAATCTGAAAAGCAGCCTCCCCATGTTTAGTTCTGACTCTGGGCACTAACAGGAGTCCAGTCCCTGTGCTCCTCAGAGTCCTGGCTGGTTCATATGGGACTAACATGTCACTAATATATTTTGGTGCGAGGCCATGGAGAGACTTGTACACAAGCAAAGCTGTTTTAAAGTCTGTTCTCTGAGCCACAGGAAGCCAGTGCAGAGACCTGAGGACCGGACTAATATGGTCGTACTTCCTGGTTCTAGTCAGGACTCGAGCTGCTGCATTTTGAATGTACTGCAGCTGTTTTACAGCCTGTTTGGACAGACCTGTGAGCAGGCCATTGCAGTAGTCTAACCTACTGGAGACAAATGCATGGATAAGAATCTCCAAGTCTGCTTTAGACACTATGTTTTTGATCCTGGAAATGTTTTTTAGATGGTAAAAAGCTGCTGATGTTACTGATTTGATGTGGCTATTAAAATTTAAGTCTGAGTCCAGTATTACCCCTAGATTTCTGACCTTGTTTGAAGGTTTTAGGGAGAGAGACTGTAGATGACAGATGACGCTCTCTCTTTGTTTCTGGGGACCAAAGACAATCATTTCAGTTTTGTCTGCGTTTAGCTGAAGGAAGTTGTTTTGCATCCACTCACTGATCTGTTGGATACAGTGAAGGAGTGAGTCCACTGGTCCATGTTCTCCTGCAGTCAGTGAGACATAGATCTGAGTGTCATCTGCATAGTTATGATAGGAAACTTCGTTTCTGCGTATTAACTGACCTAACGGCAGCATGTAGAGATTGAAAAGAAGAGGTCCCAGGATCGACCCCTGTGGTACTCCACAGGTCAGGGCCATATGATCTGAGACACAGTTTCCAATCTCCACAAAGTACTTCCTGTCTTCAAGGTAAGACCTAAACCAACTTAGGGCGGTGCCAGCGATGCCAACCCAGTCCTCTAGTCTCTGTAAGAGGATCTCATGGTCGACGGTGTAAAAGGCAGCACTCAGATCTAACAGGATTAAGATTGAGACTTTGCCTGCGTCAGTGTTTAGCCGGATATCGTTTGTAACCTTGACGAGAGCAGTCTCAGTGCTGTGGTGGGGTCTAAAGCCGGACTGAAACATATCAAATGAGTTGTTGATTATAAGAAATCTATTTAGCTGTTGGTAGACAACTTTTTCAAGGACTTTCCCCATAAATGGCAGATTTGAGATGGGACGGTAGTTGTTAAGTACCGTAGCATCCAGACTGCTCTTTTTAAGCAGGGGCCTGATGACTGCAGTTTTCAGGGCCTTTGGGAATATTCCAGAATGAAGGGACATGTTTACTATCTGTGTGAGTGAAGGTAACAGACTGCTCAGAACAGACTTTAGAAATCTAGTAGGTAGTACATCCAGGCTACATGTGGAGGCGCTCAGACTGGAGATTATCTCTTGGACAGTTTGATCATTTACAGGTGCAAAGTAAGTTAGCTCAAAGAGCCTTTTAGGCTGTTGGATGGTTATCTGTGGATTGGAGACAATGGCGTTTTTGATGCCTTGAACCTTGTCATTGAAAAAATGTGCAAACTCATTACATTTACGTTTGGAAGTTAGCTCTAATGGCATCTGAACAGGGGGGTTTGTTAATCTATTAACTGTTGAAAACAGAACACGCAGATTGTTGCTGCAGCCTTCAATCATTTCAGAAAAATACCTTTCTCTCGTACTACGTAGCACCTGGTTAAACTCGCACAACTTATCTTTGAAGATCTCGTAATCAACCTGGAGGTTGGACTTGCGCCACTTCCGCTCGGCCCTCCGGCACTCTCTCTTTTGTGTATAGTATAGCCTGTAATGGGCATCGCCACACGCTGAATTGTCTTTGATAAATTAATCTGTTATTGTAACATACATATCTGTTTTTGTAACACTTTGTGTTTTCCAGGATGGGAGAGCGACATGTCCAGGACTTTGCTGTTGGTCACTTGCTTCCACCAACTCCAGAAGGATAAACGACGTGGCAAGTGGAGCTCACCTCAAGCTATCGACCTTGTTAATATCTGCAAGTACGTTGGTAATATCGAAAGAAACATTCTTTTAAGTTCTGTATTTGTGTATGTTTTTGTTTCTTTTTTTACCATTTATATCTATTTTAAGTATGTGTAAAAAGTAACGATCCTCATTATTTTACAGATTGGAGCCTTGACTCTTTTCTTGCTGGGGTGGAGCCTGGACAACCGTTGCTTTTTTGTGTTGGTGATGGGAAGCACGACATCCAGATGTTCTACATGGTCGTTGAGCATAAGGTGCTCCATACCAGCCACAAACACTTTCTGCAATGAACTCTTCAAGGTGCACTTCATCTTCAGTTTGAACTGTGCAGAGTCGCTCAAAAACGTTTAAATCTACAAACAAACAACGGTCTACAACATAGACTTTGGACAAGTGGAGTCAAAGAGCTCAGAGCAAGGATCCAAAATGCGGAGCTCCAAGGAATCATCTAAAGAGTCTGGACAATGTTTCTGTTCCTTCTGTAAAGGACAACATTCCAGTTCTGCAGCAACATTTAAGGCACAGTCATGGACTATATCCACACAAACATTTGAGAATCAGTTGTGGACATTTGCCGGCTTTAAAAGGCATCTAGCCATTCGTCATAAATGTTAGTTAAAATCTATAATCTAGGCTGTATGGATAAAGTGATACAGGGATATTTGTGATGGTTCATTTAAATCGCATCAATTCTCATAATCAAAGCTGCTCTCCAAATTCAACTTTATTATGACGGGCGGCACGGTGGCTGAGTGAATAGCACTCTCGCCTCTCAGCAAGAAGGTCCTGGGTTCGATTCCTGGTCGGAACTGGGCCTTTCTGGGTGGAGTTTGCATGTTCTCCCCGTGTCTGCGTAGGTTTCCTCCGGGTGCTCCGGTTTCCCCTACCACTAAAAATATGCTCAATAGGTTTGTTAGGATTTAGCAGACAGAGACGGATCGTGGTGTGCCAAACTCTGGAAGTTTATTTAAGTTGCTCTCAAGTTCCACTGGTTTACTCTGTTTCTTTCTCCCAGACAGAATAAAGGCAGTACACAGTTTATATAGTCATTGTCACGTCACACATGGAAAGACATACGTGTCACAAAGAGACAGTCACATCATAGTCATAACATGGAGTCCTTGTAGAGTCCTTGTACAGTCCTGCACGTAGGCCATATTGCTATCTAATACTAATAGGTTCACTCCTCCAGCTCTGGTTCTCCTGATCAAGCCTATAGTATCATTATCTAGAGGTGGGTTCCTGGGCGCTGTTACTACGGCGACCACTGCTCCCCATCAGGATGGGTCAAATGCAGAGAACTAATTTACATTTGGAGACTAATCATTTGGGTTCAAAGAAAGGGATACACAAACTAGGTGCTACAGTGAGGCGACTGTAAACTTGTCATTGTGCCCTTAGGCAAGACACTTCACCCACATTGCCTTGTGTGAATGTTGTGCGTGTGAATGAGGTGGTGGTAGGAGGGGCCGATAACAGGCAGCCTCACTAGGAGCAGTTTGCCTCAGGGCAGCTGTGGCTAGTAGCTCACCACCACCGTGTGTGGGATGAATGGTTAGTGTGACGTGTTGCATGCAATAGGAAGCAGTGATTCAGATCGGATGCAACAGTTTGAGAGAATAGCACTTTAGTGTCATGACGGGCCCTTTAAAATGCAAATGATTTGGTAATAATGGCTCCAATAATAGGTTAGTGTAGTTTTCTTGCTATCGAGAGGATGTGGGTCCACAGGCCTGAGTTCTATCAGTTCCTGTTGACCCTGTGATCTTAAGGAACCTGCAAGACTTTTAACAGGAGTGGGAGCTGTGCTGTGAAATTTGAGTTTCAGTAAAATACAAATAAAAATTATATTAAACCAATCAATGTCTGTACACTCAACTCAAGTTTTTATTCAAAACTCCTGGGCTCACCAATGACGAACATATTACCAACTTTTACCTTCCGAAAGTGACTCATTAAGTGGGTTTTGGTGAAGAATCGTTGGTGCGATGACAGCTTCATCATCAGTCATGTATTTTTACAGATTTACTTCTGAAACTTAGAGGAAACATAACTTTTCAGTGGTTTTGCCCATGTTTCCCCTCCTCATTATTCCGCGACAATTTGTTATTTATCCACCAAAATTCTGTTCTTCAGCGGTGGTAGTTTCTTCGTGTGTTTTTTTCCCCAAGAAAGAAAGAATTGCTGATCACAAAGCCCCAAGTGTTTAACACTTCATGATTCAATCATTTCTGTCATGTGGAGTGAAAAACCCAAAATGCAAAACTCCAAAATAATAGTTTTATCAAAAAGTAATACAAATCAAGATCTAGGAAAAGCATCACAAAAAGTCACCAAACCCGGAACAAGGAAAAGAACTGACACAGACGAGGAACGACAATGACAGAACAGGGAGTGAAGGAACACACGGGGCTAAATGCAAGATTTGGCCACGAGCCTGGACCAACAGTACGTGCCTGTGCCCACGCAGCGGCCCACGCAGCGGCCCACGCAGCGGCCCACGCAGCGGCCCACGCAGCGGCCCACGCAGCGGCCCACGCAGCGGCCCACGCAGCGGCCCACGCAGCGGCCCACGCAGCGGCCCACGCCCAGAGAAGTTGGAAGTTGAAACATTGTTTGTGTATGGACATTTTACAGTTAAATTGATAACAGCAGGATTGAAATATGAGAGAAAGTGACTTAGATCGAGCTTGGGGCGAGACTAATGAGTATAAATGACAGTGTGTATGTGTGGGGCTAAACATAGCTAAAAACCTGACAGTGTGAATGTGTGGGGCTAAAAGTTGCTAAAAACCTGACAGTGTGTATGTGTGCACACTGACAGAAGCGTGCCAACCAGTAAATGCCATCGGCCCCTCCGACCACCACCAAACATTCACACACACACCAGAGTCATTCTAGACAATGTGGGTCTTGACTAAGGTCACAACCACGGTGTGGCATTTTACAGCTGCAGCCGCCCCGATGTTGCACCTGGTGTCTCCCATCATTGTACTAACCAGGCCCTACCCTGCTTAGCTTCAGAGGTCTGGCTTTCACATGCAGGTGGCGCAAAGTTCTACAAATACACTTGTGTCAATATTTTAAAGTTTTCCAAATAATAAAATATAACTCCAGTGGTGTTATTTAATTTCACTTTTGTTGTGAAAATATTAAAAGTTGTGTTTTTTTTTTGTTTATGTTGGCCATTTCCCTGTTCTGCTGCTAATGAAGTCTGGCAAGAAACTGTTTTGCATTTTACAAATCATTAAACTAATTAGAATATATGATTGATCATGATAAACTTTGGTCGTTGATAAGTTGCTGTGGCTGCAAAAGTCGGCTTTGTTGAACTAAATTGTAAACCAAAAAGTGGCATCACCATTTCTTATTTGGCTTTTTTCTTTATAATTATACCCTGTATTCCGCTGGCAGCCGCAGCACTGATGTGGCTGTTTTTTATCTGCTTCATAATGAGTTTTTGTGAAGATTCCCCCCACTGTGCTGCGGCTGTCCCTGAGCTCAGTGTGGCAGTAATCAAAAATGGAAATTATTGTATTACCTTTTCCCCCCTCTCAAACTCAAGAATCAGAGAGACAAGCGGAGAGGGCGATAATGAGCCGAAAGATAAAGAAGTCTTCCTTTGTGAACGCATCAACAAACTGTGGAGTATAACAGGGGGAGCAGAACATGGAGATATTTTTAATTATGAAATATAATATAGGGCTGCAGTAGAATGGAATGAATGCTCAAATAAAGAAACTCATTTTTATTATGACTAAGAGGCTGAACTGATTTATTTTACTTTTTATTTGACCCAACCTGCCCTAACCGGACTAAAATATCACAGGAGATCACACACAGATAACATTAAAATACTCTATATCTGTTTGGGGAAAGTGCAGAGTAAACTTCTAAATATCAAACCAACAGGTCAAGGATCATGTTTTGGGGGCAAAACAAGAACGCAAGCATTCTCATATTATTTAAAAACAAAAAGCTTTCTAAATTCTATGCCAAAACCATTTTAATCAGTGGTCTCAAACTCGCGGCATCGTGGCTTTTTGTCCAGTTTCCAGTTTCCTATGTCCTTTACTGTTCCCACCACTGACACTGGATCGCAAAGGATCCAAAGTTTTGATATTATTTCCACACTGATTCAACATGCTCTTGCTCTAAAATGTTGTATAGACACATGAGGTATTTCTGTGTCAGGGATGTAAGTAAGTAGTAAGTAATCTTTATGGCAGACCATGGTCACCCAAAGCACTTTAGAACAGGGGTGTCCAAACTGTGGCTGCAGGTTTTCTATCAGACCCAGCAGGAGC
Source organism: Knipowitschia caucasica (assembly GCA_964034765.1). Taxonomy (NCBI): domain Eukaryota; kingdom Metazoa; phylum Chordata; class Actinopteri; order Gobiiformes; family Gobiidae; genus Knipowitschia; species Knipowitschia caucasica. Next base: position 21,967,317 of record OZ035833.1, read on the forward strand.
AGCGCAGACTCCGCCCATTTCCTCAAGTGAGTTCAGTCTTAACCTGAAGATTTGATGAAATGGGTGGAGTCTGCGCTGCTCCTGCTGGGTTTGATAGAAAACCTGCTGCCACAGCGGCCCTTTCTGGACCAGTTTGGACACCTCTGCTTTAGAATGTTCAGAGTTCAGATATTTTTCCCTTCTCTCCACACACAGTGATGACAGAAGCAAGACGCCGAACACACTGGCGCATCAAAGCCATCAATCACCATCCATTCACTCACTCATTAAGATCATACCATTGCAGTAAAACCCCATTGGAAAAAACTGTGCAAGACTACCCCAGTGTGCACCAGACGAGCTCCTGCCACAGCACTCTTTTTTTTCAAAATCCCTCATTAAATTCATACCTAGTGCATTTTTTTAATGGCAGGGGAAACTGGAGCACTCGGAGGAAACCGGAGCACTCTGAAGAAACCGGAGCACTCGGAGGAAACCGGAGCACATGGAGGAAACCTACGCTAAAACAGAGAGAACATGCAAACACCACTCAGAAAAGCCCTGTTCTGACTGTGATTCGAACCCAGGACCTTCTCTATGAGAAGCGAGAATGCCCTCCACTCTGCCACCGTGTTGTATAACATGTCTGCCATCTTGTGTCGGAGAGTTAGAATGAAAATTTACACCCCGTTTGATAAATTTTTCCGTTTTAAACAGTACCGTATTTTTCAACTTAAAATTGCAGGGGTGCCCAGAGGGTTAATGCGGCCCAGCTTCACCCAGACTCGACCTCATGCGGCCCCCAGAGTTATTGAGTTTGAGACACCAGAATTGAATGAAACTGGATGCTCTCTCAGTTTGAGGTAAATTGATGGACAGCGGTCACGGACAGAATAGTTTTTGGTGGAGAATGGAGTCGATACTAAACGCATCAAAACAACACATCTGACTGCAGTTCAAGATCAACCGTCCACTTTTCATGACTCAGGATTCCCAGCACAAGAACAATTTACCAGGTTTTCAAAGTACTTAGGTTTTACCAGTTCCTTTCCTTCTTGTAATGTTCCGAGCCTGAATGCAAACAGAGAAAGAGCTCACGCAGGAATCCAACCCAGTCTGTTTGCTAAAGTCACTCACTTCACTTCACTTCACACTTCAGTCGTTACCTGCCTCTCAGAGTTGTGTGCTTAAAAGTTGTGCGACCTCTAAAACTTGTGTATGTCTTCTCTAAGTGAATCATTTAATCATCAAACGCCGATCTCAGGGAAGGCTGTTGTTAGCGCTGTCAGTCTTCATAATGTTTTTTATCAGGTTATTGAGACTGATTTCAAAACACCTGCTCTCGAGATGGAGTTTATTTACAGAGGATAAAAAACATGCAGGAAGTTTGGAGTTTTAGTCTTTGTTTAGTCTGTGACATTAAAGGTGATCAGAATCAGAGTTATTTGTGTTGCCATTGTAAGTGAAAGAAAGTCACAAACTAGCAATTTGCTTTGGCTAAAGTTGTAAGAGTAAAAATATAATTAAGGTATGCATAAAAAACTCACAAAATGTCTTGAAATTACTACTATACACAAGTTCACTAAGTATCAGCAAATTAAATCGTATTACATTTTTCAAATGATGTATAGTTCTGATCATGGGACGCCACAAAAAAGTCTCTCCCCTTTGCCTAACTACGACCATTAAGATTTGCAGTAAGATTTGCTGGACGAGAATAGTTAAATCCAGTGACCATCAAATTTGTCCAAACAGGAAGCTGTGGGGGTGAAAATGGGCGAGTCTAACCAGTGCCAACAGTTTCACTCTGTTCAAGTTGGAAAAGTAGCTGAAATTCACAGATACATTTGTTAAAGTGCAGCCCTCGGGGACCCATCTTCAAATATTGATGCTCAGCTTGGTCAGGGCTATCTGAGCTGAGGAATTTCACCATATTCTACATTTTTTAGTGGTAGACACAGACATAAGTAGAATATGCAAACTCCACACAGAAAGGCCCTGTTCCAAACTTCCTGTCCTAAACATTCTGCCTTCCCAGTTTACTCTTAGTGGACAAGAGGACAGTTGCACACTTCTGATTTACACACACTCATACTGCATGAGTAGCATATAGTCAAAAATACAAATCATGATTTATTACAGCCTGTGGGTTATTCGCATGGTCTATTGTTTCCTGCTACTCACAATGTTTTGACTGAGTCACAAGATTCATAGATAATTCATCAGCAAAGCTCTGCGCAGCTCAAAAAAAACTCACTGCGGGGGTTACTCTTCATAATCAAATTCTATAAAATGCAGATATCAGTTAAATAATGGTACATTTTTTTGCGTTTAGTGGCATTAAAAATCTGGACAAGCTCCCTCACAGCTGGCACATGCTAACTGCGTGTTTACAGTTTCCGTGGTTACTTTCCAAAGTGGTGCCAACATGTCCGGTGGTGTTGAGCCGTGGACTGATAACGTGATGGATGGGTAGAATGAGTTTAGTATTGATCCAGGAGGTTCAGATCAGCCCTGTGCTGCTCCAAGTCGGAAACTGTTTAGACAAAGTCACACAACTGAAATCCGCCCACACTCCACCCCCAGGGGGACTTTATTTTGTTGAGAACAGAAATGCTGAGATGTATGTGTGTCCTAAAATTGATAATGTGCAGTGCTTCTCTTGGGGAGAAGAACAGCTATATATAACTAATGGCATAAATGTATTGTCAATTTAAATTAATGTATATGATCTTCTCCAGATTACAAATTTGGGTTCTTAATATTCAAACCTGAAATGAGAACAGTTTATTGGGATTCAATGGTGTTTGGTTAAAGGTATCGGAGGATTTTCCCAAAATTTTAGGAAAGAACCGCCCTCTCTTGATGAGCACGTATCACCAGAATGAGCGATAATCAGGAGGACCAATAGTCTTGATCATCCACTCAGAAGTAGAAAATCCGCCTATATAACTTTAAGTTGCACAGGCACTCACTCTGTATACACTTCAAAAACACGGCAATGATGTAACCCTTCTGCCGGACAGAAAATTATAAATGATAAAGTTGCTTCTGGACAACAGGTCAAGAGTAACAGTCGGCTGTGATGTTAATGTTTCTATATGTCATAAATAAAATTGAATAATGTAGGAAGGGGTGGAGGGATCTTTTCACTTCAATTCAAGATCATTGCTTATCATGTCTCCAAATGAAATAAACCCAAAGTGCAGAACTGGAAAAAATAGGGATTCAATAAAGACAAAATCCAGAGCAAAAATACCAAAAGAAATGAAAGAGGGGACAAAGATTGGAACTAAAGAAGGAGTGACAATGACAGAACAGGGAGTTTGAAGAGAATGACAAAGAAGACACGTGTGATACACATGAAGGGCAGGTAATCACACAACAGGTTAACAAATTACAAAATACAACACTAAATAAACATAAAACATAACAATAATTGTAATATAATAGCTGTGCCATCAGCTGATTTCAACAAAGGATGTATTCCCTCGAGACTGACTCTTTTTTTAGCAAAGTCTTGTAAAGACATCCACAATGTGCATGCTGAAAATACCTCCTCACTTAATCACAACATCACCTGCCCTAATGTTCTCGTTTCATCTTCGCAATCGGACTTTCTCATCAGTAAACGATCTCAGCCCTGGCTTCCATGGTCTCAGAATATCTACATAATGTGATTAGAGAAGGAAGTCTGCTCTGATGAAGTCGGCTGATTGGATTCCCGCGACGCACTGAATCATCTCCAGTGACCAGGAACAAGTGATTGTGAACATTTGGGATGGAATCTGCTCCAAAGAGGAAGAAACAAGAAAGCTCTATCACTTTTAAAGGAGTGAACAATAATAAAATATGACTATTTGTGAATCATGTCATTTTTCACATTTCATTGAGGTCCTTTTGTTGGTGTGTCCTCAGTTAAGGAATGTCTGTGTCCATGGTGGCAGTCAGAGATGCCAAAACTGAGGCTACCAGTCCGTCCCAAGGCAGCTGTGGCTACAGAATTATCACCACTGAGCATAGAGGGGATCTTCCACCGTTTTAAACTGTCTGAGCTGGCCACGGCTGTGAGGCATAGGAATGGGTGTTTGTTTTCTTAGATATTTGTTTCACTTTTTTTTTCAAATACTGAAGTACTTCTACTCTGTACAGTGTGTGACCTGGGGGTGGTGGAGGATGAGCCTCATTTTGTTTTGTATTGTCCACTTTACTTTGAGCTTCGAAACATTTTATTTGAAAAAGTAAATGCTTCTAACCCAGAGGTCTTTTGGTGGCCGGAGGGAGAAATTATGAACTGGATGTACTGCCATGAAGTTTTTGCCTTTGCTTCTTTTGTTGCTAAAGCCTGGGAGAGGAGACAACAGATTCTGTACCCTGTATAATGCACCAAATTGTAAATTGTTTTCTGTTTTTCATGTCTGTATATGGTCTGTAGCAGTGTTGTGCGTGAACGAGTTCAAAAGAACGCGTTCATTGAACACGCTCATTTTTTCGTGAACGTTGAACTGAACGCAACACATTTTTAAAAAAAGAACTTGAACGTGAATTAGTTCATTTTATGCGTCATGAACGGCAGACATCACTATGAACGTTGGAATCTGTTTTCTCTTTTGAAACGCAACGGGAGAAAGGCCTGTATTCTCGCACTTTTTCCGCCGAAATCTAAAAATTCCTACGGTTTCCACCGTCTGTGAGTGAACGCACCCCGACTCCGTGTTGCGGTGCGGCGCTGTGAGCTGGTGCTTTTCACATGTGCCCGAGTCATGAAAACACAGGGTGAGTTAGCGACAAAGTTTACACCGTTTACATTTGACATAAAGTATAGACACACGCACTGCAGCGCATTACTGTTTGTAGTTTATGAGCAGAGATGGAGCAACTCCGTTTTGCTCCCATTGAAAACCATGTAAATCCTGTCTGTTTTGTAGTCAAAAGACTCTCTTCCTGTGGGTGTACAGGAATATATATATATATATATATATATATATATATATATATATATATATATATATATCTATATATATATATATATAGATATATATATATAGATATATATTAGCTCGTAGTGTGAAAAAAATATGTATTTAAGTATCTCACGAAAAAAGTAAAATGAACTGAACTTTGAACTAGTTCAGAATTAAAAATGTGAACTTTGAACGTGAACTGTTCACTTTGAGCATGGATGAACTGAACTTTAACTAGTTCAGAAAAGCTGTGAACTGGCACAATACTGGTCTGTAGCCATCAGAAGTTGTTGTTCAGTGTCATATAAGCCCATGTGGGCTGGGCACTTTTGTGCATGACACTTAAATAAATAAACTCAAACACAAACTCAAACTCTACTTGGTTACTTTTACTATAATCACTCACTAATTTGTTTGTGTAAACTCTCAGTCGTACAGGGATTATTCAAATTATTATTAGATTATTATTTATGGTTTAGCATTCCTATGGTTTAGCATTCCTTTGTTTTCACCCACTAATGTAGCAATTGGTACAGCCTTCTTCTCTTTGTACTTCAAATTTGAGTAAAATGGTGAAATAATAGATATGTATTAGTTCTTCAAAAAGGAAAGCATTCCAAACATTGATAGTTTTCTATGTAAAGCTTGTGTCACTTGTTCAGTCAGTGAGAAGAGTATACAAAAGTATACATGACTCAAGTAAAAGTACAGGTATGCAGTCCGAAAAGTAGTAAATTCCATTTGTGTGACAGCAGCACTCCTCCTCTCTCCTCATGCACAGTCCTGCCCAGTCCTGCCCCAAACTCGGACTTTCGCCTGGGTCAGAGAATACTGCACAGATCCCTCTCTCCTTAACACCATGGGACTATCAGGCTGAAGACAAGGATTTGGACTCATAATGGAGCAGACAGGAACCATGAAGATGTCCCTGAGGAGGTCTTTCAGTGACCATTTCAAAGATTCCTCAAACAAAGTTTGGGACGGATTTTGGAGACGTGTCCAGGAGACGAGGCTCTGGGGTAAGTGTAGAGGTAGTAGTTTTGATGGAGGTAGGAGCATACATCTGGCAGTGGTAAGGTTGTAGCCACAGAAGCAGGGATATCACTTTGCCGCACCAGCCACTCGAATCAAACCAATCACCTCCTTCTTATTCCTATGTAACAAGCGGCTGAAGCGGTGAGGAGAACAGGTGTGTAACAAGAACAAATGACTTCACACGTTTAGTTTGTCTCGAGTGTGGCCATTCCTGCTTCTCAAAGCCTGATCTTGTATCGAACAAGATCAAGTACAAATGGAGAGGGGAGTGGGGTTAAATAGTACAACAATAAACTCAAAACCATCATCCAGGGCTAGTATCTAGTAAATATACTGAATAATTTAACTCGGTATGACACACAGGTACGTTTATAGACAAGCCAGAAAACAGGACTTGGAAAATTCCAATTTAAAAATAGAAAATTCTATTCCATTTATTCTTGTATAGCCCTCGGAGGACTTAACAAAACCGTAGATTTTTGCCAACACAGATCAGAGAATCAAACCGTTCAAACACTAGAAATGCAATGATTAAAAAAACACATAGAGCCATTGGTCCATAAGGGGCAGATGACCAACGTCCATAAATACTAAAACACACCTTCCAACGTACACACACACACACACACACACACAAACACACACACACAGTCCGATAATTAGGTCAGGACTGAGGCCTAACTGTTAGGGAGGCAAGCAATATGAAATTGTGCAAACATGATTCAAAGTGGTTCTGATTTCAAATATGCAATACCTCAAGAAACAATATGATATTATATGTTAAATTTATCTTGGATACAATTGAAAGGTGACAGAGTTTTAGAGTAAAACGTACTAAAAACGGCTTCATTTGTTTTGTTGTATGCTGCTTGTCTTGGCCCAGTTGTTTGAGTTTGTGTAACCCACATCTGGTCCTGGTTTGGCGCGACCTCCGTCCAGCTGTGTTTTCACATCTGCTTCCACTCATGATGTCATCCCCAACACTGCGATCTGATTGGCCCACCCACTCTCGGCTCTTATGCAACACAGCTTTGGTTATGCTGAAACACAAATACACAAACTCACTCCCAATTTAACTGGAACCCAAACAAATTATTGCGGTAATACTCATTAAAATAAACCAGCTTTTATTTTTCATTGACAATCACAGTGATGGTTTTATGGCATCATTTATGAGAAACCATTATTCTGAATTATTCATATTTCAAATGGCTTCAGTTTGAAATTCACCGCACAGGCCGATGCCGTCTCAGAAGGTCAAACAGAGACATTTCTATCAAACTTTCTCTGAAACTGGCCAGAGGACTGTGTTCATTCATGACACGTTGAAAAGGCAAAAGAAACATATAGGGGGTAAATGCAGTAATGGGCTGTTTAAAGGTGAGACATAAACAAAATGGACATTTAAGAAGAACTTTTAACCATTTTTCACCAGTCGTAGTTTGTTGCTTTGTTTTTGTAGCTTGTGCTGCACAGTGGCGCACAGTTAGCGCTTGTGCCTCACATCAAGAAGGTCCATGGGTTCGATTCCACCTCCAGACCTTTCTGTGTTGTATTTGCATGTTCTCCTCCTGTCTGCATAGGTTTCCTCTGGGTACTTCAGTTTCTCCCTAAGCACTGTAAACATGTACAATAGGTCTGGCAATTGCTTCCTGTATGGGGACCCTGCATATGATTTAAGATGGACATAATAAACTTCCATTTTAAAGCCCAGAACAGCCACTTGTAAAACAAGAAAGAAAATATAAATAGTAAATTGTTATATAAGTACCTTCAGCCGGCATGCGTAAAAAAGACCAAAAACAATATGATTAGATAAATACACTGAAATGAAGTGTACTGCACTAGTCTATTTTTTCACTTTTTGCAGTGTGTAACTTTAGCATAATAAAGATAAGATAAATTTCGATGTAGTAAGAGCACACAGGGAGCACACACAATATATACAAATAAGTAGTAGCTATGTTTCTTAGCTAACATAACTAGCTGTAGATGCTGAAAATGCTTCAATACCAGTCAAAATATATATGTAGTAGTGCAGTTATGTACTGTACAGTTAAATAGTGCAGGATAATAAGTAGATAAGTAAAGTGACATGAGGTAAAGTGACATTGTTCTGTGACATTCTGAAGTTGCAGTATTAAACACAAAGAAGCAAGTATAAAATCTCTATCTTTGTGAGCTTATGTTTAGTTTCTTTGAGCGATGTGGTAACAGATGGGGCGACAGTGGCTCAGTTGGTAAAGCTATGGCCTTTGGGCCTGAAGGTTGTGGGTTCGAGCCCACCTCAAGAGCTACTTCACGACTCCCACTGACGACTGCTGTCGTTGTGTCCTTGGGCAAGACACTTAACCCCACATTGCCTGAAGCCCCCGCTGAACAGCCAAGGCACCTGTGGACTCACCACCTGCAGGAGGATCAGTGAGGGGCTGGTGCTCTGTGAACTGGGTGCAGCTTTGACTGGCACCCCCCCCCCCCCCCCCCAGAAATGGATAAAGGGGAAGAAATTGGATGGATGGAGTGGTGTGGTGACAAATAGCAAAAAGATCATGGTTATGGCTTTGTTTGCCACTATAACATATTTCAGCTCTCTCCATTACATGTATGTTAATGATTCATCAGATATGGTTTTACAGTTTGTCTGACAGATGACAGAATTCCTAACTCTTGTGTGGTGAGTTCTTCAGTTCAGTGTGTGTATCTGTGGCCTGCTTTTGTCTCAAAGCTAACTGTTGATTGTTTGAAGCTCATCTTCCCATCTTAATATTTACACCACATGTTAATCATTCATCATAACACGCATTCCAAATATGGCCGGCTTCTACGGGCTTTACGCATGGACATGGTGGGCAGCCACTTTAATCATACAACGTCTGTTGTATTACATGTTGACTATGCCTGGATTATCAAACAGTACTCGCCAGTTCTTCTTTCAAATGATTGTTTCACATGTTTGAAATGTCTTGCATTAGTTTGTGAATACTTGATGGGAGGTTCATTTTGACATTTAGACTCACATTGATAGTATTCCAAGTTCTGAGACTCAATGTTTAACACGAGAACTCCCAGAATTCTGAAACTACACTTGATGTAATGTTTTAGTTTTTCACTACTTTTATCAAAAGTAAGTAATGCATTCAGTTTGTCTGTGTCTTTAATGCATGCTAAAACTGATAACTGAATTACAGCATTACAGGGAAGCAAACGGTGTGTAAACTGTGTGTACAAGCTGAGATTGCTCTGAACCAGTGCAGGACCAGTCTTGGATCAAGATAATTTCATAAACATAATGACATAGAAATAAACTATTACAGAAACAGAAAAATTCACAAGTCATGAAGGCCAAAAAACTTACATTAGCGAAGTAATTACTCTTCCAAAATTAAAAGCCGTCAGACTGACTGGGAGTTCTAGTGTTAAGCTACTAAAATAACTACCTTAAACAATGTGCAATTGTTCCCATAAAAAAATACTACCCTCGGTAAGCCTGAAGCAAAATCTATTAAAGAGGCAGTCAATGATTTTTTCCCGCCCCTTTTTTTAAATGTTGTGGGAAAACGTTCCTAAATCCTAATGGTTTATCATGTGTTTTCAAATAGTAATGGAATTGACCAGATGCCTATAGTCTCCAAAAATTAATAAAACCTATTTTGGAGCGGCCCAATAAAAGTGAACCAATGGGATTTGTTCATCCCCTTCACCCTCTTCCCGTTTCTCGCGAGTGCGCGCACCTTATCGGATTTTCTAAAATCTTAAAGGGCTGAATAAAAAATGCCAATTTCACGTTTGCCACCCTCTCTCCCTGTTGTGACGAAGAAAAGAAAATGCTGGATGTTTGATTTGGTGGAGAAGCGAGGGGGGGAGTGTTTTCGAGTTGGTGCTATGGCTAAGCTAACAAAATCGCTCACTGCATCTTTAAGTGTATAGAAAAAAAATCGTTTAATAATAATGATAATATATCAGTTTTATATAGCGCTTTTTTAGACACTCATAGACGCTTCACATGTCATTATTCTTTCACTCCCGTTGTGATAAACTACTGCAGCCACTGTTTAAATCTCAAACGAATTGGGAAAAGTCTCAACAAACTAAGTGAACAAAAAATGAATAATGAAATAGAATATGATCACTCATTGTTCTGCCGTTTTTTTTTTCATTAAGTTCAGTATGTGGGGACACCTGCCTCAGAATGTATAGAGAACACCAGACTATCTTTAATATTAGAAATTGTGAAGTTTATCCTGCTTCCTCCAGTCCCTGTTGTCTGTTTGTGTTTTGCCACTGTGATACACGAGGCCACATCTCATATAAAAGCATTAACCTTGTTCTCATTGCTTTCCCCAAACACCTGAATGGACCCAACATTCATTTGCATATCTGTCCAAGCCCCATCTCTGCGGCGTTACCAGCTAAATTAGTTTCACGACTCTGTTCGCCATCTGGAGTAGCAAACAGCAGTGATAAGACGGCAACACAAATGACCAAAGACGCTACACACTGATGTATTGTGTAGGTGACCTGAAGGAGACCCCATTTTGGTCCGTGGGAGTTGAAAAGGAAAAGGGAAAACTGCTGGGATGAAATTCAAATGGGTACAGTATATAGGACTGAACGGGACAGGTGCGATTTAGTGTGCTTTGCTTAAACAGTGGTTTGCTTTCATAATAGAAGTCAAATAAACATTGACGTGGATTTCAAAGACTGACAAAATTGTAATTATATGTACGAAACATATTTGCATAAATGCGGCAGAATTCTCTTGTACCATTCAGCAAGACTCGATTTTCGAATGGCCTATATCTAGTCTCTGTTGTCTCTTCTATAAAATAACCATACATCATTACATTTACTACAGTATGTATTGAGTTCATTCATAAGATTAAGAGATCCTTTATTCGTCCCACAGTGGGGAAATTTCATGGACAGTAATGCGGGGGGAATACTGTGAATATGTTTATTATATATACGTAAAGTATATGTCAGTTACTTTTTGAATTGTGGAGAGAGGCAAGCTGGTTAAACCTGCCACTCCCCTGACGGTCAGCACTAGATCATATACGGAATCGGGACGGAAGCGGAAGTAAATATAACAAACTACCTATTTATGCCCAACCCTATGAACCCGTCTGCATCGGCGACGATGCATGCGCACATGTTTTACAAATGATCAATTTACTCGCGAACGCTAAAACGTGACAACTTACTTTTTTTCCCTCTGTGAAGTACACATTCAAGGCTTTCCGAAACTGATTTGTCTGTGCGAGGCACGGAGGATAAACTACGTTTGTCTGAAAGTCCGTGTCCAAAGCGTGACCCGTGAGGTACAAACAGCTGTGAGATACAAGCACACGGGGACTGCCAAAGATCGTCAGAGAGTGAGATCTCTCACTCCTCTGTCTGTACTTGTTCTCCCACAGTTGAAACTACAGCTGCGATTGCAATAACCGGCTGAAGAGTGCGCATTATTGATAAAGACGATAATAAATACAGTAGAATGACATTATGTGTATATGATGTATATAAATATATGTATTATATAAATAATTGATGTTTTTTTTTTTTTTTTCTCAGTTTCTTATGTTTTACGTTTTTTACAGCTGTGCTACAGAAGCAACCCCAGCATTATAGACAAACTGCTTCAGGAAGGGCATTTTGCTTTTATAGTGGAATTATGTAAAAAGTATGTAATAGAGATTCAATTTTTTTCCCCATTATCCCCAAGTCCCTAAATAACATTTCTATGCAGTGTAAAAAGTTGTTTATAGCATTTCATTGTGTTTTTTCAATACATTTTTGTTAAATTGATTTTCCGTTAGATTTTTTTCTTTGTCTTCATGATTCCATAATTTTTATATAATTCATATGACAGCTTTACAATATGAATATTCTAAAACCCCAGGTTGTACTGAAAAAAAAGTATACTGCTTGACTCTGCATCAAAAGATGACTGTTTTATGAGCAATTATACATAAAGAAAACCAAGCGAGGAAAGTTCCCCAAAATGACCCATTGTTAAGCCATTCCCATTAAATAACCCCAACCCAGCCTTAACCCTAACCTTAACCATCTTACTCAGACGCCCAAAACTTAAAGCTGCACTAACTGACTTTATTTTCGTATTCATTACGAAAATGCTATCCATGTCCACGTAGTGCATTGGGATATACGTCCTTTTGAAGAAAAAGTAGCGCAGGTTTGTGCTGGCGTGACATTATATTTTAGATCGAGTTTTGATGAAACAAGGAAGAGAATGTGTTTCGGGTCGCAGATTGTGACCAATCACAGCGCACCACTAGCCCCCACTTTCGTGAGAAATCTCCAGGTCCGTTAGCACAGACAGCTGAGTTAGCACAACAAGCGGCAGAGCTAACCTGAAACTTTCTCATCTTAGTCACCGGTTACTGCTTACGCAGCAAAACAGCCATCCAAAAGAAAGTCCCGTTCCTCCGCGCTTCCCGGTTCTATCGTTCTATGGTCACGCCATCCATGCGCAAATCCATATCCATGTATTATCCATATTGGGAGACACTAGCTCCGTCCCAACAGTGAGTGTGTGTGGGGGGCGATAGCTTCGTGGGTGCGGGGAGGGGAGCAGAAAGAGAGAGGCCAGCGAGTCCGCGGCTTCAAAATCCCAAAGTCAGTTAGTGCAGCTTTAACCAGTCACCACTTAAGAACTTATTAGTCTAAAACTAATTCGAAAGTAGGATTGTTACTTCCGGTTTCGTCCTGACCCTCCTCTGACCCCCTGCTTCCTGATTGGAGACAAGGTCCTTTGTCATTGGCCACAACTATTGGCCCAACTATTCTCCAGAAAATCTTATTGGTAGCTATTATGCCGAGGAGAGGGACTGTATTAAATATATTGCTTTTTAAAAACACTTACTTTACTTTGGTACTAGACATTGACATGATGAAAATATGCATTCTTTAAAAAAACTGAAATATAATTGAAGGTACTGATGTCACCTTCAATAGGACCTTGAGTACCTTATTAGGGTGTACTTGCCTACCAAATAATCCATCTTTATAGTATGTGTTTAGTATGTGTTTATAGCACATACTTTGGGTGACCATTTTTCTTTTCTTCCTTACTTATTTTTTTACATTATGGAGGCATTTTGATCCCTTATATATTAGTTTTTGAGCAAATGTTCTTCTATAATACTTGAATTGAACCAAATCTGGAGTGTGTTATTCTTCTTTCAGTGATATGGTATCGTGTTAAAAACCTGTCTCTATCTACTGCAGTTTTTCCATCTCTTCCAGTTCATCATGGTCCCTATTGAGCAATACTGTACATATATGAATTGTGCTGGACAATACTTGCTAGATACATTAAGAGAACTGAATAGTCTTGATAGTGCTTTTGTCTAAATGGAGATGCTATTACTACAGACAAACCGTTGCATAATATTACCACATTATTCTATATTTCTCTGAGAAAGAAGAATCAGCTCTTTTCTTGCATGGACCAGTTTGTCTACACACATGCCTGTCAAAGCAGCAGGTTACAGAACGTTATGAGACAGACAATGATAAATCTATGCACATGACATTCATTCATTAAAATAAAAATAAAATGTTTTGTAGTTTTCATGTAAGTACTGGTTTTGAGCGACAATAATAATAGCAAAGTGGATGAACTTCTATAGTTTAACTCTGCATTGTTTCCTCTGTAATTGACCTAACAACACAATGGGGATATAATTGAACTGCCAACCTTTGCAGCAGATCCGGGAGTATTGAGAATGCTTGTTTCTCATTGTCACTGTGTTGGATGTTTGGAAAGTGTTGTCCCTAAAAGGATTTGAACCGTCAGACGCAGACAAGGTTTGGTAAAGCAGTGTTTTTCAACCACTGTGCCGCGGCACACTAGTGTGCCGTATGATATTGTCTGGTGTGCCGTGAGAAATTCGTCTACTTTGTCTAAAAATAACTGCATTCGCTGTTGACGAGCGGTGACTTGTTTTGAACTGTGGAGTAACCATGTAATACTTTTTCAAATCAGTAGATGGCAGCAGATAGCTAAGTACTTTGAAACTGAAAAATTGGATGCGACCACTGGCTACAGGTCAGCATTTTGGCGAGAAAGGTAAAATTGGATGCGACCAACAAATGTGGGAGGGAGCGAGACAAGAGCTTTGTGGCGAGTGAGAAGTGAAAGTGATAGAGACGTTTTTGAAAATGAATTATGCCGTTTCTGAACAGGATTAACATCCTCCGCTCTGCCCCGGGGTAGCTGTGGCCGCGTTGTAGTGGTTTAACTATGAAATGTACGATTTTTGTACAACGCACTTCTGAACTGGGTACCGAGCGCAGACCGTAGTCGAGTGGACAGAACCACAGACATGCGGACCGGACAGAACCATGGACTCGCGTTCAGGACCTCCCGTGTCCCTCATCCAAAACTCCTGAATTTAAAGCTCGGATACCTAAATGTTTCCCATGCACTAACAATGCATGTTCTTTGTGTGAGTTATTATTTGACTATTTGGGCAGAGAGTGGATTTTCTTAGTTTTTTTCCACACAGTTAGTGCCACTTTATTCCCAAACTCTTGTTAATTGTATCGAGAAATATTAAATAAAGCTTAATGTCAAGGCCTGGACTTAAGCATTTTGATGAGAATAACTGTATATTGTGAATATAGGCTACAGAGTATACTGTATACATTATAAGATAAGATAAGATATACTTTATATATCACACAGAGTATGTACAGTATATATTTTTACATTAGTACTGTATACATTTTTACATTTTCTCCTGGAGGTGTGCCGCAAGATTTTTTCAGTGAAAAAAGTGTGCCTTGGCTCAAAAAAGGTTGAAAAACACTGTGGTAAAGAGTGTCTGCAAAACAAAAGTCGGTTGTTACTCAGAGACGTCGCATAACAAACACCGCTGCAGTCAGAGCTGACGGAGGAGACTTCAATGGATCAAATCACAATTACTCTATTTCCTGAAGGCGCCTTATGTCACATTTCTGGGGGAGGCTCTGCTACTTGAGGTTTTCTTTACCTATTACAAAGAGTTTTATTGTTTAAATACATTCAAACCATGGTCAGGATTCCAATGCAAACTACTGTTATGACGAGAATCTAGTTGTAATCTTTATTTGTTTAGCACTTTTAAAAACAATGTTTACAATGTGCTGCACAGTCAGCATGATAAACAATGAAACTGTCATAAAACAAAGTCAAAATAATAATAATAATGTATCAGTTTTATATAGGGCTTTTTTGGACACTCCAAGACGCTTCACATGTCATTATTCATTCACTCCAAACACGGTGGTGATAAACTACTACTGTAGCCACAGCTGCCCTTGGGCACACTGACAGAAGCGAGGCAACCAGTAAGTGCCATCGGCCCCTCCGACCACCACCAACCATTCACACACACACTAGGCAATGGGGGTGAAGTGTCTAGCCAAGGACACAACGACATCAGTGGGAGTTGGTGGAGAGAGTCTTGTGGTGGGCTCGAACCCATGACCTTCTGGCTCAAAAGCCAATGCTCTACCAACTGAGCTACTGTCGCCCCCTAATTAATAATAATTAAATAGAATACAGTAGATACAGGAAGACAAAGCAGACAGAGCAAAAACAAGAAGAAAGACACAACAAAGACAAAGCAGACATTAAAATGGGAAGTTTAAAACTAACAGTTAAAAGCTATTTGATAAAAGTGGGTTTTAAGAAGTGATTCAAAAGAGGATACTGATGGTGCGAACCTTATCTCCTTGGGCAGGTCGTTGTGGTTTAATACGTTAGATAAAACCAAAGAGATATACAAGAGGACATTGAAAGACACTAAACAGTTACTAGATGCAAACAGCGACAACAGAAAAACATATGTACACACAAAGACAAAAGGGTGGAGGGAGAGAGGCCTGGTTCTCAGTTATCATTATAATTTAGTATTGCAATATTTATAAAGACTGCACATTATTACACTACAAATTTAGTTTAAAAAATGCCTCCAATTTGTGTGTTTATATCACCTTAAAAAAGTCACTCAAAAGTTTGGTTCAATTGTGTGAGTCAGGAGAAACATATCAATCCCAGAAGTCATAAAGTTTAGCACATCCTCAGATCTCCAGACTGCATTTTAGCACCAAATATGAATAATAAGCAGCACTGGCCTTTAAAAAGACATTATGTAGATGCGTGCTATTACGACTCACCTGTCTGTGGGCTTTTAATGTGAAAGAGGGTGATAAATGGGCACTTCCTGTGGTGAATGCGCCGCTGTTTTCGCCAAAGTCTAGTTGGTCTTTTCTAATGAGTTTGCAGAGAGAGCGGAGAGTCCATCACCGTGCTCAGGTCAGACGGGGCTGCGGTCAGATGGCTCGTGCTCAGACAAACAGTCAAGAGATGAACAAAAGACATGAGTTCATCTGTAACAAGCTGCAGGTTACGGTGGGCCAAACACAGAGGGAAGAGATTCAGAACTAACTATTAGGGGGGGAGTATTGATTGTTTGTTTGCCTCTGCTTGCCCACATAGCTGTTCCATCTTGATGCCAAGTTTGTTCCAAGAATAATCTTGACCATGCATCTGAGTCACTTCCATGGTGCCCCAGTCAAATGATTGCAATTTTGTATATGAAGGACACTAATTATCAAATCTGCCATTACTAGATCTGGTCTTTGTGTCTTCTGAAGAAAGATTTGGCAATAATTCTCCTTGCAGCTGAATTCAATTTTTTTTGAGAGTGGACAATGTGTGATTGTTATGACCTTTGTGACCGAGCTGCTGGTGAAGGCTTTGATGATAAGGGAGGCTATAGTGTATATTGGCGTTGATATATTGGGACTTATTAAATAATCAGTGAACACTTCACTTCATCCTGTTGTGTCTATAGTCACAACTTTACCCAAAGGAAAACGTAATATTTGAACAGAGAAAACTGGGAATATTTTGAATAAAATATCATGGTGAAACTAATGTCAGGCCCATCATATGCAGTTTAAATTACACCCATTAAACTCCTCATGATACTATTTAAGACTGTAGCCCAATTCAGTGAAATTATCCATGAGTAATCGCTCGGTTATCAGAAAGGCTTGTACATGCTGCTCAGAGACGGAAGGCAGACAGAATGAAATTATAGAAAATGAACCCTCTGCTTTGCAATGTCAGTCTGACACAGACGATCCGAGCAAACAGAAGAACTTTTCTCCAAGACTTAAGCAAAGGGATTTGTGAGCAAGTGGCAAGAAAATGCCTGCAGGTCATGCTGGGGCACATGGGAGGTTGTTATTTGATATTGAATTTGAAAGGACAATGAAACCTAACATTTACCACATTAGATTGAAATTATTAAAAGCAGGTAGGTTGGCTGTTTGATGAATACAGACATTTGGCCTCGTGATTGCGCTCCCTGCTGTTTGATCTTCCTCTCAGCTTCATGTTTGAGCACGCTCCATTCATCATGGTTGACACATAAAGTCATCTCATATATTACTCTGCTGTGCTGTTGGACTCTGCTGTCATAAGTTTATAACAGTGCAACTAAAGATTTGTCAAATAAGTGTTGACACAAGTATAATTAAATGCACCCTTTAAGTAGATTATTAAAATTAATGAACAGTCTTATGGACATTGGTCATCTGCCTCTTGGACCGATGGCTTTATGTGTTTTTTTTATCATTGCATTTTCCTTAGTTTGATCTGGTTGATACTCTGATCTGTGTTGGCGAATCAACAACTTTGTAAAATCCTCCAAGTTGACTATTTTTGTAAATTGAGGGCTATACAAAAATACATTTAAATTGAAAAGGTATATAAGAGGATTTTCAACTTCCGGGTGGATCATCAAGACTATTGGTCCTCCTAATTGTCCATCATTCTGGTGATACGGGCTCGTCAAACAAGACCAGAGAGTTCTTTCAAAAAGTGGAGGGGGCGGTTCTTTCCTCAAATTTGGGAAAAATCCTCCGATAAACCTTTAATTTGATTTTAAATTTACACAAGCTTGACAATGTTCTATGTAGAGGAAGTCTAAATATTGAATTGTACAGTATGTTAATCATTAAGAACTTGAATGCATGGCAACAGCGCTTTTATCCGAGAGCATGTGACGCTAATGGTCATCAGCTGCTTTTAAATCGATCGTGTATTGACTTTCTCACCGCTGCTCAATGTGGTCTCAGAAAAAGAGGAAAGGGTTTGTTCAGGACAGTCATTTGTAGAAATAGATTTTTATCGATTTGTTGGAGACAGTCTTCAGAGGAAGCAAGGAGCTCAACATGAGACGAGACGTGACCAGATCAGAGCAGCAGGGAAGAAACAACTCAATGGATTTTCCTCCCAGAGAAAAGACGACATTCACAGACTTTCACCCGCATTAGAAGTTCTATTGTAATGAGCCCAAACCACTTGAAAGGAGAGTAGATGAGTGTGTAATGTCGACTTAATTATAATTCCGGGTATGTTCATAGTTAACCGGTTAACTTTTTTCTCAATGCTCCCATTTCATTCTTGGCACAATATGACAAACCCTTGCAGCAGTTTTAGAACCATTAAAACAACAGTAATGCCTCTAAATTAGTGTGGGCCTTTTCTGGCCATTTATTTTACAACCATGTGGTAATTTGGAGCATGCAATGTTTAATATTGAACAAAAAAAAATATGACATTTAAAATATTTCATCATTATTTTCATCACTACCTCACTGTCAAGCATTGTGCTTATCACCACCTTTTCCCTTTGCTTGGCTACATCCCATCCATCATTGCACATGTGCTGTTGATCACCAATTCTGTGTATTTATCGTGTTAATAACTACTGCCATTGTTAAAGCCGCAAGCGACGTCGACATCCGTACAAACATCCGTTCGAGTGAGGAATTGCATGTGCGGCACGGCACGCAGGTTTGTCCTACGCGGAAGACGTGGCGTTGCGGTTCGGCAGAGGCTGTGAATACGGCTACTCGATGCATGCGGCAAAAGCAGGAGATGAACATTGTTGATTTTTTTCCACTTGCCACACGTGGCAGAGAGCCGCAAAGTGGTAACGGGGACACTAGTGGTCAGAGCGAGAAGACTGAAGATATTCGTAAACAGCCAAAACAGGAGCTAAACCAGGATTAAACCAGGACTAAACCACCTGACATTGTGGGACAGTGCTTGTGAACATGTGCCTCCAGCCTGAGTTCTCATTCGCTCACACTTATTTCACGCTATCAAAATTTACTTTATGGATTGATGAATGAATTGTATTTAATGGCACCATTTATGAAATACTTAATGCATAGACCAAGAGCCCGCCAGTCTCAAAACTCCCACTTTTTGAAGGCACACAAAAGGTCCACATTACTTTGGACCTATATGATTAAACACACCATCATTAAGTCTTGTTATGCTCCTTTGAACGCAGGAATTGTGAAGGCTTGCTATGGCGACATGCCAGCAGAGCAGAGACTCATTCACGAGTCTCTGTTACTATTATTATCATTATTTTGACAACTAACAGCATAGTGTATTGTTTTCCCTGTTTTGACAACAGTATAATAGAACCTTTTTTTTTTAAACAAAACAAAAAACAGGCTTGCGTGTCATATTTGTAATCAATGTTGAAGTCTTCATTGATGTGGACCCAGGCGTTTCGCTGCCTCTCGAGGATGAAAGAGAAAGATTGCTCTCTAACTAAAGCTTAAAGGAATCCATGAAAAAACTATTCTGAGCATGTGCATGAAGGCCAAAAAGCACTGTAGTGATGTTTAAACCAGAGAAAACTAGAGTGGCCCTGTGGAAATAGCCTAATCATTGTCAGTGTTGGGCACGTTACTTTGAAAAAGTAATTAGTTATAGTTACTAGTTACTTCTCCCAAAAAGTAACTGAGTTACTAACAGAGTTACTCCACTATAAAAAGTAACTAGTTACCAGTAAAAGTAACTATTGCGTTACTTTTTCGTTCTGGAACATAATCTGCACTCGACGTGCACATTTTCACCTTTAACCTCAGTGAGTTTGAAATATTGCCAATATTTCCATCCAGAAAAGGCTGTTTTGCTGCTGAAGTCCTGTTCACTCTTCATCTCTCTCTGTGCTGTAAGCACTAAACACAAACACCCGCCACTGTGAATGTGGAAACACCGGTGAAGCACTGACTTCAGCCCAATCAGATGAACATATACATCATATAAATCAAGTGGACATTTTGTTTGGCTACAGCAAAATATGTTTCATGCCCGCATAGTTTGTTCAAACAAAACGCAAAACTATGAGTTATGGGTCTTGCCTTATAAATGACCTGCACAGACCACTTCGGTTCAGACCAGTTTCATGTTTAAGTCCAGATAATAGTTTGAGCGTAGATATGTAATCCTCCATTTGGAAATAAGTCCAATGAGTTTTAAAAAGTAAAACAAAACGCGTGTCTCCTTCATAAACTCCTCTGTTTTGCTAGCGGCAGCCGGCTGCATCCAATTTCTAAAATCAACCGTCTTACATTTCACCTTTCTTTCTTATCATTCCTATAGTCATTGAAAAATTAGCCTGAGTGCATTTTAAATTATCTATTATATAAAATGTGTTATATGTATTTTAGCCAAACCTGTTGCTGTCCTTAGCAGATAAACCAGGAAGAGAAAGGAGCTTATCGATGGAATTGTATGCAGCCGACTTCTGCGCTCACATGCGCTCCTCTGAGGCCTCACGGTGATACAAGCCGTGGTTGAGCACGATTAAGACCCGTATTTGTTTCAAAAACACAATTTATGAGCCATCCTCTCAACTGTCGACATGTAGATTGTAAAGGAAATATGTTTTACATCAGCCAATAATTTCTGAGAGGTTTTCTCATCCTCCCTTCTCTCCTGACAACACGCACACGAGTCCTATCACGAAGTAAAAAAAGAATTTCATTTTGCGACTTGAGTAACGCGCAGTAACGGGGTGTCGGCAATGATAACGGCGTTATAGTTACAGTCAAAGTAATTAGTTAGATTACGCGTTACTGAAAAAAGTAACGGTGCTAGTTTATTCCCATCACTGATCATTGTTAATAATGTACAAATTCTGTTATGGAGACCCATTAGGTCTACCTCTAATATTGAGAGGGATGTCAGATTGATTTGACAGAGACATAAACCGATCAGCAAAGGGTGGATGTAGACGGGACAGCTGTGTGTGACAGGTCCGGTGGCTAATTGAGGTGAATTATATTTATAGAATGTGTGATATCATTAATCATTAATTTCTGCCGTTGAACTAATATTGCGTTTCTTGTTGTGGAAATGTTTGATTCCTTGATCTTTTGATGGTGAATCAAACACTTTGTAAAGTCCTCCTGTTGTGACTTATTTTTTTGTGTTGTGTGTGTTTTGTTTTGTCTGTTTGAGTGTCATGTATAGTATTTCTGTATACTCTGTTTTTGATTTCTACAGCATGGTATAGCATTGTATTGTGTGTGATGGGGGTTGGAATCAAATAAGCATTTTCTCCATCCAATTGGTCTGTTACATTGATATATTTGAAGATATGTGTTGTGCATAAATTGAATTGAATTGATTTGGACAACAACCAAAGAGTGTACTCTTTACTACTACAGAGAACCATCTTGTGCTGAAAAAAGTGACTTGCAGGCTAACAAAAAGTGCCAACAAAAGTTTAATGTGACAAAACGCAAAGTTTAAGGATCACCCTCCCTGTACAGGGAGGATTCAGATATTTTTCATTTAACAGCATCAGTATTATAATTCACTTGTGTCAATATAGTCAAGCTATATCTCTTTTGAAAGCTTATTCCCACCTCTAAACGCATATTATGTTCAAATAAATATTAAATATCACCAAAAGTAAGAATAAGTAATCAAACTGTATATATATAAAATATGTATCGTCCTTTCTTACGTTTTCATGCTAATATTCTGGGGCAAATCACGTCTACTCCACACATGTGTGCGTTCTTTTTGTTCGTGAGGGTCCGTAGTATTTATGTCCAGTTGTTTTTTCTTCAAACTCATCCTTTTTGTAGATATCCACTTGTAACAACATATTTGAGTATTGAAAGTTGCAAAAACAAAAATAAAACCTGTTCTTTGCGCACTGTATGAAGAAGACATATTTCTATTAAACTAGCGTAACTGGGTATGTTCGTCTTCCTCTCAGTCTTCCCTTCAAAACAAGCCCATTCCCGGGCTTTTCAGTGCTATGGTTTGGGAGGTAGATCAAGTTGACTAAAACAAGCGCACCTAACTTTACCGCTCCAGTCATATAGATATCTGTTCGTCACAACAGCATTGTCTTGACTACCATTGGCCGATTTGGCTTTCAATCAAATAATCTTGTAGCCAATAATCTCAGGTTTCAGGCAATGTGTTGGACTTTTCACGGAGAACACGCATAGCTTTTCTCGAAACATTTCAATATCTGGAAATAATCCTATTTATAGCAAGATTAATAGCCGAAAAATGATAAAATTAGATGTTATGGTGTAATAACATTGATAATTTGCAAAACACTTTGGCACAATTGGCACAAAAATGGACCACTTGTGCCGAATGTTCCCATTAGTCACAAAAAAGCTCCCAGCATCAAAATAGTTCCACCTAAAGGTCTAACATTTCATTCAGTTGTTGCCAACACCACAGACATCTGCTCCGGTGAGTTTGAACAACATACCATAAAGTATGTCTTCAGGAGATTCTTTTGAAATTTTCTTTTTTTTTTTAGAGCCAAATAAAACTAACTTTGACTCAGGTTTGAGAAGGTGTAGTGCAGACTGTGTCCTTCTTAACAAACTGTCACATACATTTCCAGAAACTAGAAGGTGTTACCTTTCAAATGAGGCCTCATAACACAACATCAGACACAAGATGTCCACACAATAAGCATTTCCATTTGGGTATCATAATTCAAGAAGGAGCAGGCGAAATCCCCGAAAACTTGCATACAGTAATTCGGAACAAGCCAGAACATATTTGCAGTTTTAAAGTATTTGTCAGTAACAACACTCAGACATAGCATCTGTTTGAGTTCACAGAGAAACCAGGCCATGGCTAAAGGCTACAGCGCTAACACAAGCTAACACAAGCTAACGTGCGTTAACAGGCAGCTGAAGTCGCAAAACCAGACACAGCAGAACGAAGCGATTCCAGTTGGAGACAGGCCCTGAAGATGAAGACTAGGAAAGTGGGTCATATACTGTAACGCTCCGGTTTAAAGTGAAGGAAAGTTACATTAACAATATGGTTCCTTGGAAAATATGGTCATGTTTATAGTTTTGCTTTTGTTGGGCATGAGAGCCAAAAGAGAAAGACAAAAAGGTAGCGGTCACTAGTAAAGATGAGGGCTCAAACCTTCAAACCACAAACATTGAGCTATATGATTCCTGTAGGCCTTTTTTTAGTTCCTTTCTTGCAAAACAGATTAGTTCTATCACTAATTTTCACATGCATGTACTTTTTGGCCTTTACATGTTCAGCGTTTCAGACTTTTTTTAGACAGACATGCTTTACATTGCACGCCACGGGAAGGGCTGTGGAGAAGGTGGGGTGGTCGAGGTACAGCAGCGCATTTATCTTGGAGGTCGCAGGCTTCAAACTTTGGGAAAGCCGGGCCTATAGTAACACATTTATCCTTATTTCTTGATCTCATTTACAACTTTGGTTATCCCCAGCCTTCTATGTGATTCTTGTCTTTGAGATACACTCAATATTTCCTTCAAAAAACTGACAATTGTACCTTTTTTAACCTCTACAATGTTTAACTGTGAGCCAGAATTCGTTTCAAATTACAGATGTATTATTTCTCAAGAAACTCCTATCTACATGTTAAGAAATCTGACCTTACATCCAGGTCAAGTTCAAAGCAGTACAAAGCACACACCATCTATGTCTATATTCTTGGAAGAAAAATATTCGCCTCAATTAGAGCATGAAAACAATGCTCTGCAACATAAGAAGACAGCAATTAGGAACAAAGATGATTTCAGTAATTATATAATCTCAGAATATAATGTTCTCTCTCTGAACTATATCTCACTGCTGCACATTAAATACAAAGAAAACAATATGAAATGCTGAAAATTAGCAGAGCCCACCATATTTAAAAAATTAGTTTTGTTCTCTTGCAGAACTCCACTGTTTCAAAGCCCAATCACAGACGCTAAGCAGGTTAGTGTCTGATTAGTGCTTGGATGGGAGACTGATGTAAAAGCAGGCGTAACAGTTAGATGTCTTTAGGAGAGATTCTTCACCCACAATGTGTGCGTTTAAAACTAGTGAAAACTGAACTTTAATTTGATTTATGAAGATTTATGAAGACAAATGTACCTTAAAGCTGCATTACCTCACTTTATTTTTGTATTCATTACGAAAATTCAATCCATATCCATGCAATGCATTAGGATATACGTCCTTTTGAAGAAAAAGTAGCGCAGATTTGTGCTGGCGTGTCATTTTATTTTAGATTGAGTTTTCGTGCAACAAGGAAGAGAATTTGTTTCGGGACCAGTTTTCAACCAATCATAGCGGACCACTGGCCCCCACTTTCTTGAGAAAAACTACGGGTCTCTGGTTAGCACAGACAGCTGAGGTAAACAAGCGGCGGAGGCTAACCTGAAACTTCCCGTGTCTTTGTTACCGGTTACTGCTTACTCAGCGAAACAGAAATCCATAAGAAAGTCTCGTTCCTCCGTGCTTCCCGGTTCTATCATTCTATGGTCACGCCATCCACGTTCAAATGTGCGATCCATATTGTGAGACCTGAGCTCCGTATACAATTAGCAGATGAGCACAGGCTGAGGGGAAGGGGGCAGTGGGGGCCAATAGTTTCGTAAGTGCGGGAGGGCGAGCAGAAAGAGCGAGGCCAGCGCTCACATTCGAGAATTTCACAAAGTGAGTTAGTGCAGCTTTAACGTCAATGTGTAGACCACTCCATTTGGCATAACTAGATTCAACCATTTCCTCATATATTTACACTGGTATGTAACTACATACACCAGATAACAATCAGGAAGCAGCATGGGCGGGTCCAACCAGTGATTGTCTTTTAAAAAGTGCCACTTTCTCAGGGAAAAGCCATTATATTAGAAATGTACAGTATGTAATTGTAAAAGCTACTCACTAATTTTGATAATTGTGATGAATACACAGGCCCTCACCACATGTGTTTGAATGTTTTGTCTTAATTTCTTTACGTGAGGCAAAAGCAGGAAAACATGGTGCTTTTAGCTGCATTATGGACTTGTGCGGCTGCAGTCGAGGTTGAGTGAAAATCAAATGGTGGTCAATGGTTTAAGAGCAACTCCAAATAGAGTTTTTCAGGCGTTTTCGTATTCTTGTGATTTGTAAACATAGTCATTGTTTAATATGAAACTACTCTGTGTTTTAACGCTGGTTTTAGGAGCCGATACCATGGACTGCTAACAGTACTTTGTCAGTATGCCACAAGACAGGTATGACTACTGAAAAAAGTGAACAATCTCTGTGTGTGAAGGTTACACACAATTAATGCGAAATTTAAAATTATAACAATACAAGAGTAAATAATAATTATAAAATCCCTTCATGTTTTTACTTGACCTCTGTCCCCTCGCTCCGTGGAGGTTTGAGCGGCGTTATGTGAGATTGTGTTGTTTATGCCATAATCTTTAATCCGTAATGATTTTCCATCACATTCTGCTCTGACCTTTCAGTGGTTAAGCTCTTGCCCAAAACTAACTCCACTGTCTTACTATTTGAGAGTTGTAAACAAATATGTTATTTACCTTTATGCTTTTGAATTAAGTAATATACCCTGTTACAGTATTTATTAATCAATTACGTTTAATGGAAGACTGTGAAACTCAACAAATTAAATAAAAAATCTTGCAGCCATAAATTTGAATACAGTACATTCTCAACTATAAGAGGCTTTTACTGTTTTACTTTTATTTACTTTATTCCAAATCTGTGAATTTTTGTTGAAATGTTGGTATTTTTATATTGTTAGAGCGCTCTCTTTGGTGAGTTGATAATGTTTATGTGAACAGTAGAGAGAAAGTAAATGGACATAAAAGTTTGACTCCTTAAAGTGCTGGTGGGGATGGGACGTGCAAGAGATAATGCAAAGTCAATAATGTAGTGATCAGCTGTTTTTGGATAAAAACAGTGGTTTATATTCAAATAGGGCCTATTTTGTATGTGGACAAAAATACTTTACAGTATCTCAAAATATTTTTGAAATACTTTACAGCTACAGTATCTCAAAATATTGGTTAAATTCTTGCACACACATTATAGCTTTTAGGCCAAAACCAAATATGTTTGATTTCTGTTTCCTCAAATATTTAGACATGAGTCCCAAATGACTGTTAAATGAAAAGGAAAGCTTAATCAACATTCATTTCATTCTCTTGACCTGCTGCACTTGCTTGACGTTGGACGTGCGGAGACATATTTCAAACAAAAGCACCAGTCAAAGCCAGCTTCTATTTGCTCTTTAAACAGACTGCATTAATCACTTTGGGCTGACCTGACCCGCTCATGGCCCTTTAAATAAGTCTGCGACGAGTGTTCGAGTCCACTTGTTCTGGACTAATTTAAGCTGCTGGGTGAATCACTCGCCGGCCTAATCCTCTGACATTTACCTTAATGCCAAAGTTAATAATAAGGACTGTGCTGAATCACTAATGGACCTGAGTCTTCGTAAATATCAGCTTTTAATGAAGTATAATCAACTTGCAGACCTAGAAAACAAACTAGAAAACAAGATAAGCAAAAACGGCACTTGGAGGAAGCTGAAAAAGTCCCCACACATATGCTCATGTAGTTAAAGTCATCAAAGTAAATATCAACAGATGGAGATGAGATGGATGAGATTTTAGTTTTGTATTTGAACAAGAGGAAGTCCAAGAGAATTCCAGAGTTTTATTTTGCACTTGTAGTTATCTATCTTCATGTCTCAAAATCGCAATAAGGTGAAATTTGAGTAGTGGTAGTAGTAACAGTAGTGGTCGTGGTCGTGGCGGAGGTGGTAGTGGTAGTGATGGGGTGGCGATGATGGTGGTGTGTGAAACTGTCCTTTTATGTTTGTGAAAATGTTCCTTTTTTTGTTGTTGTTGATAAATAAATAATAATAGATAAAGTGTTGTCTTCATCAGAACAGTACTTAAGAACATGTTTAAGGGCTAGAATTAGGAGAGATAGTTCATGATATTTGTGGTTTAATCTACAGTAGATCCATAAATTCACAAAGGAACCCTAACACAAGTATTAGTTCAATAGCCCTAAGTAAAAATGGGCTGCCCAGAAATATTATTGATCTTTGACATCACCCATTAGATCCAAGATGCAGGTGATTTTAAAAACATACTTCAGAGGACTTTAACACAATGGAGGAGACGCAGAGATAAAATAAGATGTACTTTATTAATCTCACACAGGAGAAATTTGCATTTCACGTTTGGCATGGATAGAAACACTCAAGATCATGCAAAAAGTAAGAAATGTGCAAACAGGATATACTATGTACTGTACAACAGTAGCAATTAGAAAGGGGCAATGAGAAGAAGTGTCACTGCAATATCAGTCTTATTGCAGTGACTTATTGTACAGTCTGACAGCAGTGGGGATAAAGGCCCTGCGGTAGCGCTCCTTCCTACACTGAGGGTGCCTCAGTCTTCCACTGAAGGAGCTCCTCAGCTCCTCTACAGTCCTGTGCAGTGGGTGGGAGGTGTTGTTCATGATGGAGGTGGCTTTGGCTAGCACCCTCCTGTCCCTCACCTCCTCCACAGAGTCCAGGGAGCAGCCCAGAGTGGAGCTGGCCCTCCTGACCAGCTTGTTCCGTCTGCTCCTGTCCCGCTCTGTGCTGCCCGGGGCCCAGCACACGGCAGCGTAGTAAATGGCAGAAGCTACCACAGAGTCAAAAAAAGTCCTGAGCAGAGGCCTGCTCACTCCGAAGGACCTCAGCCTCCTCAGAAGGAAGAGGCGACTTTGGCCCTTCTTGTGCAGGGCGTTGGTATTATGGGACCAGCCCAGTTTATTGTTAATGGGAACACTCAGGTACTTGAAGATGTCCACCAGCTCAATGTCCTCCCCCTGGATGTTCAGAGCGCTGAATCCCCAAATAGAGCTTGTTAACGCTGAGACAGGCCTAATAGCCTTTGACAACAAGAAAGAGTAAAGGCCTGGACCATTTTTATTGACCACTGAAATTAATTAAAATTATTATGATTTACTGATGCAGCATTGATAGCATTATATAAAATCAAAAGATTTTTTTTTAAACCATAACTAACTATGTAATTTGTGTTATTAATAAAGTGAATTTTTCAGAATCAGATCAGAATCAGAATCATTTTTATTGCCACGTAAGTAAGTGCGTGGTTCAGGGTTTTTACGGCCTTAAAAAATACAAATACTACTTTAGAATGTGTTGTGTATTTATTTGTATTTGGAGTTTGAAATAGCTTTGTTGGGAATAGTTAAAACATACAGACTTTACGAACTTACACTTTTACAATGATGAATTAGGCATAAAAGGCATAAAACGTTTTTTTTTACTCTTGTCTCATATGCTTCATGAAATTATTTGAAACAAGATATTGTATATATTCCAAAGTTGAGTTATTTACCTCTTTTTTTGCATCCAGAGCACCATTTTCTGCATTCCATCTCAGCTCCAATCTTAACTTTCCAAACTGCAAAAAACAACGTATAGACACATTTTGTCAAATTTTTATTCCACCTCTTTTCGTTTACATTCGTTCAAAAGTGGCACACTCCAGGATTGAGAGAGTGCATTAGAATAAATGTTTTGTCTGTCGAGTGGAAGGAAAACAAGTTTTGATGATGCAGCAAAAACTGCACTGTAGTGTCGTTTATTCAGAGCCTGGAGTCAGTTTTAAATAAATGTGAATGTAAAAACTGTGGGAGGAGAGTCTGTGTGGGCAGTGCATTTGAGTGAAAATTTGATCTGCAGTCGTGTGAAAATTGTTAGAACACATACGCAGGCACAATATGCAGGACTGCTTTACCTCAAATAAACTGCATTTTCTGGTCTAGATTAAATGGAAATCGGATTATATGTTTGTTCCATTGGATTGTAGCAGAGTCGCGTTAAATGTTAAGAACCTATCCATTTTAAAGATCAAGGATATTGCATGAAAAGATTATTAAACTGGATTAAACTCTAAAACAATACCTTAAATTAAATTTTTTTTTGAGTAAAACATTCAGCAGCATCCACGCACGGATCTCAGATAGTACAATTTGATCCATATTTTTCAGCTTAAAGCGAAGTCACATATTCTATTCATCCATCCACGTGGCATACCTCCTGCATGTAAAAATCCTCCGAAGCTAAGCAGGGAAGGAGCTGTAATGGGAGACATTGTTCCACAGTGGGCGGCTGTAAAGTGTCAATCTGTCGAAGAGTCCATGGGCAAGGCACTTAATCCACAGTGCTTTTTTGTGTGTGTGTGTGTTGTGGCTACAGCAGCCGTTTACCACCACCATGTGCAGAGTGAATGAATAATGCTATGTGAAGCCACGTCTTAAAAAGCACGCTATAAAACCAATGCATTATTATTCAAAATGGCACATGAATTCAATCTTGACTTTGTGCAAGTGCCACCAGTACACACACTTCATACGAATGTGTTGAGAAATATCGTCTACGTGTTGAATGAGTTTTCTCGGAGCTGGGCACTTCACAGTTAAATAGAGAAGCGCCGTGCTCGCGGGGGTCTTTCTGAGCGAAGGGACATTGCAGTGTCATTGGGGCTGAAGTATCAATTTTATGGATCATACGTGGATATTTCTTTCAAAGTTCAAATTACCACAACCTATTCAGGCACAATGGCAAAAGATAACAATGGCGTAAACGTGACGATAAATCAGCGTGTGTCGGTAAACAGTTTTGTCCGTACAAGGGTCAGAACTGAGACACTTCCTTCTTTCTCAGCCCCAAAGGAGTTCCAACAAAGGCCTGGACTAGACCTGGGCTAAATCCGTTCCAAGTCCTGCTGTCCACAAGGAAGCTTAAGGAAGTTTGAAGCCAATTTTCCATGTCAAACTACAGTAAATATAGAAATGTCCTCGTTCATTCCATAGTGACTTGATTTATTAGCTTATCCTGCTTTCGAGTTGGTAGCAATTTACCAACGTTTTGACGAACTGATGAGAAAGCTCTGTAAATACGAAATTCACTGTCAATTTATTTATTTCTGATTGAAGCCGCCGGTAAATTGTTTTCAGACAGAATCAATCAAAAACACAAAATGCTCATATTTCCTGCATTTATGTGAATCAGTTATCGTTCAAAGGAAATATCAATCATATAGTGAATGCGTCCAATATTCTAATGTTGAATACCTCAACAACATTTGTTTTTCATATTTCCTAGTGAGTGTGTTTGTGTCTGAGTGCGTGAGAAAATCCAATTCTGTATAATAATCAGCAGTATGTTCAAATGGGTCCATGTGATGTCAGCATTGGCATTTCCGACAGCCAGGAAACGCCAATGCTGACATCACGATTATAGAGTTTAAGAATGAAGTGGATGCCCAACAAAGAAAGATTCATTCAGTAAAATACTATTGGACCCAGTGCACACATGTTGGTAAAAACAGCCCTATATACTGTAGACCTGTGTGGACCTATGTGTTTAAAATAATTGCATTCCCTGTTTGAACTACAGAATACAGAATCAGAAAAGTATCAATGTATTGCCATTTTCAGAAAAAACTACATTGGAATACAAACAGGAGACACTGGGGGCACAAACATCACAAAGCACACACAGACAGACCAAAATTATAAAAATAGTGAGACAAGACACAGTGAGGCACTTAAAACTCGAAACTACGTACGAACTGTTTGATTCTCTTATCTGTGGTTGAGGATTTGACAACATTGCAAAGTCCTCTGAGACGACTGCTGTTGTGAATTAGGGCAATACACAAATGAATTGAATTGAATAACATTGAAGCATATATTATCATCTAGATTAGAGACAGATACAGCCTCTATGTCTCCTTTAAAGATTATCCCGTCTTATCCCGGACTTCTGTAGCTCACATCTTTGTCACTCTGTGTCTCAGTGGGGCCGGAGGGTTTCCTTTGGTTATTTTCCTTCTCCTTCAGTTTAAATGGTCTGAGGAGAGGAAGAGGAGTGGTTCACAGTCCGGAAACTCAACAATAACTTTACACTGACTCCACAACATCCTCACACACGAGATCTCAAGCCGTCTGGATTTCCTCTGTGGATTAATGAAGCCAAATTTTATATAATGGAGTATTGTTAAATATCATCGGGATACAGAGAACATGTTGATCAAAAGTGAGTATTGAAATTACGTTTGCATGATTGGAATAGACTGAAGACTTAAAGTACTTGAATGTTTTTGCTGGTTTTTATACGACCGTTTGAAATACTTAGACATTTTCTTTTTTTTAAATAAATAAATCTGTTTGAATAATACAGCTGACAGATTGACAACACACTAAAAAGGGCAAAAATAACTCCTGTACTTACTGAGAGGTGGTCAATAAGGACATGGGCAGCACCTTTCGGAGGACTTTGTTGAATTAGCCTCCTCTGGTGTGTGTCATGAGCTGATGAGAATTGACAATGCTGCTCTTGATGCCGTTCATTAAAATGTAGATTGGTTAATTAGGCTAATGTGCTAATCATTCTACTGATAACGAGTTCTGAATGTGGGTAGACGGAAGGGCAAAGACCTCAAAGCCTTTACAGAAGTGAGACAGACCTGGGACCCACTGGTTTTACC
Organism: Knipowitschia caucasica; assembly: GCA_964034765.1. Classification (NCBI taxonomy): domain Eukaryota; kingdom Metazoa; phylum Chordata; class Actinopteri; order Gobiiformes; family Gobiidae; genus Knipowitschia; species Knipowitschia caucasica. Next base: position 21,999,020 of record OZ035833.1, read on the forward strand.
TGCTGTGATCTTTGTGGAAGACTTTTAAAAGAACATTATTGTTAAACTTGGAAGGACATGCTTCTTCACAGCCTTCTTCACATCTAAGTTATAGTGACAACATTGCACTTCTTTCATCACTCTGTAAAAGCTTTCTTGGTGCTACAGTAATCAGCTTGTGCGGTCTACATTCAGAGCTATTGAATGTCTAGGAAGCTGAAACATTTATTCACTGAAAGCTGAACTATTGTTGCAAGCTGATAATGGCATTTACAATGCCATAATGGCACGGTGGCTGAGTGGATAGCACTCTCGCCTCTCAGCAAGAAGGTCCTGGGTTCGAATCCCGGTCGGACCAGGGCCTTTCTGAGTGGAGTTTGCATGTTCTCCCCGTGTCTGCGTAGGTTTTCTCCGGGTACTCCGGTTTCCCCTACCACTAAAAATATGTCCAATAGTTCTAGCATGCGCCTCCTGTACTGGCGACCCCGCTCCCATCTCTGTGTGGAGTGAGAGACTAATGCACAAAAAATTAACAATTGTAAACCGCTTTGAGACTCAGATCTGCAGTGAAAAGGCGGTATATAAATAAATACTTACTTACTTACTACTTACTATTTTAGCCTCTTTAAAGTGGACATATCGACACATTTTTTTCTCAGCTTTTAGGGCGACAGTAGCTCAGTTGGTAGAGCCAGAAGGTCGTGGGTTCGAGCCCACCTCAAGACTTTCTCCACCGACTCCTGCTGTCGTTGTGTCCTTGGCAAGACACTTAACCTCTGGGAATACCTGATGCCACAGTGGGGCGGCTACGGCTATAAAGTGCCAATCTGCCGTTGTGTCCTTAGGCAAGACACTTTACCCCCATTGCCTAGAATGAGTCTGGTGTGTGTGTGAATGGTTGGTGGTCGGAGGGGCCGATGGCACATACTGGTTGCCACGCTTCTGTCAGTGTGCCCCAGGGCAGCTGTGACTACAGTAGTAGTTCATCACCACTGTGTATGGAGTAAAGGAATAATGACATGTGAAGCGTCTTTGAGTGTCCAAAAAAAGTGATGGCAATTTTATAGTAAAGGGGTGGCTACAGTAACTGGTTAAAAGCGCCGGTTTGAAGGTTGTAAATTCCACACAAATCCTCAAGTGAGCCCAGTCGTAACCTGAAGACCTGAGTGAATGGGTGAGTCTGGTACTGTCAAACTGTTATAGTTCTTTAACATAATCATTTTTACACACATAGCTGTTTTAACATGATTCATGTGTGGCATTCCAGGGCGTAGGTTAGGTTGTTGTGTTTTTTTTTTTGCTTAGCTGTAACCACATTAATAAAAGCACCTAGGCCATTTGTCATAACCTGAATACAAAATGTTACAAAAGAGAGCATAATGTATTGGTACATTTTTATTTATAATTTCAGTTCAGTTTAACATTAATGTTTTGATCATTGATCCATAGAAAAGTCCTTCAAATACATTGTTCCTTAGCTTCCAATGAGCACTTTGACACGCCAGCTCCACGCCAGTAAGGGGAATACTGTTTTCTTATTTGTTAGCCACGAAATGAATCTAACAATACAAGCTTCCTTTGCCTTCACTGACCTCCCTTTCTTACTTTCTGGTCTCTATGTTGATGTTGCATGTTTCCTTAGGTAGTACCGCAGTAGGTGAAAAGTCATGTTATATTTTGCATTGATGATAGGTATGGTGCTGTTGCCATGGGCCTGTGTTGCTGAGGACACTCTCTCTGCTCTGGAGAGCAGCTTCAGTGACAGACTGATTCACCCTCGCTGTGTGAAGGAGAGGTTCCGTAGGTCTTTCCTTCCTGCTGCTGTCAGACTGTACAATAATAACTGCTGAGCCTGTAAATTTCATTCATCTGTAACTAAGTAAATTCTTAATCATCATGTGCAATGTGCAATACTGCAACTTCAGGATGTCACAGAACAATGTCTCTTTACTTATTTACCTATTATCCTGCACTATATGTACCGTACATAACTCTGCACTACTACATGTATATGTTTTTTGACTGGTATTAAAGCATTTTGAGTATCTACAGCCAATTATGTTAGTTAAGAAACATACTGTAGCTGCTACTTATTTTTTATATTTTGTGTGCTCCCTGTGTGCTCTTATTTCTGTCCTGTATGTGCGCTGCGACATCGAAATTTCCCCAATGTGGGACGAATAAAGGAACTCTTATCTTATCTGTACCGTGCAGGTTGTCAGGCAGGTTGATGCCGTGTGAGCTGCCGCTGCAGGTGTGTAACAGAATCTCAACTTCCGAACAAATACAATCAATTAGCTGTGTACTTTGATTGTTTATTTATGTCACTGTAGATCTGGGATGTGGAGCTACGGTGCACTGTTTTCTCCAACTGCTATTGTTGTGGAAGCGGCGGTATCCTGTGGTGTGACAGCTGGAGCTCTCTTCACGCACTGCCCTGTTCAAAGTGCTCATTGGAATCAAAGGAACTATAAACACAATGTATTTGACTTTTCTATGGATCAATGATCAAAACATGAATGTTAAACTGAACTGAAATTATAAGAAACTGTATGAATAAATTAGCTCTCTTTTGTCACATTTTGTATCAGCCTCAGGTGCTTTTATTAATGTGGTTAGAGCTAAGTTGAAAAATACAAAATAGCACAACAACCTAAAGCCCTGGAATACCACACATGAATCACGTTAAAACAGCTTTGCACCCCCTTTAAAGTAGAAATATGGTCACTTTTTGGATCTTGGATCAGATCAAGTCAAGTTCAAATCAGCAGATTTTTACTACGTGAACTGGCATACAAGTAGATACAGTGGGCGTCTCGTTGTGGAGAATATAAATTACTCAAACATGCATGAATCACTTTAATAGCTTGTTTCATGTCCAGTTTAAAGGAGACATATGCAAACGTGTTACAGCCTGGAGATGTTTTTAGATCCACCTAGGTTAATATCAGGAACTTCCGGCACAGGCATCTAACTCCTGTCTAAAAGCTCTTTCTGCTTTCATGCAATCTCAGAAACTCAAAAGTTTTGACTTCCCACAAAAAAAGTAGGAAATTCAACTAGGAAAGTAGGAAAGTTGGGCTGTATCACTGGTCCTTGACTTCCTGCGTTAGTGTCACTATGACACGTGTTAGTTTGTAAGTGGAAAGAAGTGAGGGATGTATTTAATATGACACTGATGGTTGTAAACAGAGCAAAAATGTTGGCCGCAAAAGCCTGGTGGAAATATTTGAGATTGGCAAAGTGGCAGAGTGGATAACGCAATACAAATACAATACAATACAATTTATTTTTGTATAGCCCTAAATCACAACAGCAATCATCTCGGAGGACTTAACAAAACCATTGAAATCACCCACACAGATCAGAGAATCAACAAAAAATATAGAACATATATGTATTGGTCCATAGGGACAGACCAATGTCCATGAATGTTGATAAATGTTCATAAGTGTTGTAGAATGTTTGAGTGTCCTGGATCATCATCACAGTCCTTCTTGTTAGACAATAACTGTCCAACAGACCCTCCTGTATTGGCAAGGAAAAACTATAAAACTCAGTGGGAAAAAAGTGAGAAAACACAGGGGCTATAGATCCAGTGCTTGTTGAGAAGCACTTTCGCTTCTCAACACGAAGGTCCTGGGTTCGAATCCTGGTCGGAAGAGGACCTTTCTGAGTGGAGTGGAGCTTGCATGTTCTCCCTGTCTCTGCAAAGGTTTCCTCCGGGTTCTTCGGTTTTCTCCGGGTGCTAAAAACATGTACAATAGGTCTGGCAAATAAAGATGACTTACTTATATGTAAATGCATTTTCTTATTAAAAGGAACAACATATTTGCTCCTCTATTATATCACAGCTCATGAACCCTGAGATATCTACGTTTCCAAGTCTGCATCAAATAAGTTATATATGTCATTATACCGCTACAGCATTATGCTCAGAGCAGTAATGTCAATGGCAATACTTTAACCCTCTGGGGTCTAGAGCATCGGATCTGACGCCTGCGCACATGTTTTATAAATGTTCAATTTTCTCATGAACGGCAAAACGTAGCGACTTACTTTTTTTTTCTCCGTGAAGTACACATTTCAGGCATTACAGCGCTAGTTTTGTTTTGTCTGTGTGACTTTTGGGGGATTTTCTACGTGTGTTTGAAAGTCGGTGTCCAATCTATGGAAGATTTTTTGTGTCATCAGATTTTGAATTTTTTTTAGCTTGAATTCTTCAGTTTGAAATGTTTAACCCTGAAAAAGCAAGTTTGAATATTTTTATCTTTACATTTCAGTCACTAAAAATTCAGGTTACAAATTTCAATGTGATTAAAATTTCAAAATGACATATTCACCCTCAAAATATTCAATTTTTTTTTTTTTCAATGAAAAAAAAAAAGATTGATTATTTGTTCCATCAGAAATTGAATTTTAAATGGACCTGAATTCATCTATTTGAATGTTTTTAACATCTTGAATATTTTTTTCTGTGAATTTCAGTCACTGATTATCAATTTCATAATGTTAAATTCAACAGTCAAAATTCAACGAGAAAAAATTCAATGGTGAAAAATGCACATGACACATCCGGTGTTCTGACGAGTTATGTGCTCTGTCAGTTGGTCTGTCAGTTGGTCTGCGCATAATGAACTCTGTTTTCTCTTCACTGACGTTGGAATCTCTCGTTATCTACATTAGACCCTTTAGAACTAATGGAGATTTTGTTAACTTAGAATATTTACGTTACCGTCACTTTAAGAGAGAGAGAGGTTTTTCTTTGTTTACGGAGCGAGTGGAGCCGAAAGAGCACGTAACTTTTCACAGCTCAAGAAATAAGCAGCCATACGGTGTTCTTACCGTTGTTACTTTATTTCAGAGACAACTCAGCAAATATCATTTAGTGTACAAGAGTTCGAGCTGTGGAATAAATGTTTTTTGTTAATTCCTTTACATGGAGCTCTTTTTCAAGTAACACGAGTGAGCCCTGTGGAAACTGCTACACGGGAAACTAGACCCAAATACTGTGTAACGTAACCAACAATAACACTGTCCTCTGTTGCTATATAAATGTTCAAATGTGATGGTTTTCATGAACACAAACAAACACACACAGCCTAAATAAATAAACAGGAATATACAGCTATAATGATTTGAAACGAGCACATTTACCCAAAAAGACTAACTCATCAAATTAATGTAGTATCATTTTGTTATTTGCCTTGGTTTCATTACAATCCATTCATTAGAAATCCCATATCAACCTGTTAGATTCATGTTATCAACCGAAGGACCTGCTGAAAGCTAGCGCCAGCCTTTACCTCAGTAAAATGACGCATGCGCAGACCAACTGACAGAGCACATAACTCGTCAGAACACCGGATGTGTCATGTACATTTTTCACCATTGAATTCTTTCTCGTTGAATTTTGACTGTTGAATTTGACATTATGAAATTGATAATCAGTAACTGAAATTCACAGAAAAAAATATTCAAGATGTTAAAAACATTCAAATAGATGAATTCAGGTCCATTTAAAATTCAATTTCTGATGGAACAAATAATCCGTCTGTTTTTTTACATTGAAAAAAAATATATATTGAATATTTTGAGGGTGAATATGTCATTTTGAAATTTCAATCACATTTAAATTTGTAAACTGAATTTTTAGTGACTGAAAAGTAAAGATAAAAATATTCAAACTTGCTTTTTCAGGGTTAAAATGCTGGATATAACGGAAAAACAAATCAATACAAGACTCCATCCTTGGCCCTCAAACTCGGCCATAGCCTCAGAAAGCAAAAATTCAAAAAAGCTGTGTTGATGAACTATTTATTAAAAACCTCCAACGAAGCCGGCTGCTTTTTGAGAAGAGGTGGGACGTCTGTGTTTCTTCTGCTGCCCTACAGACCCTCCGGCAAGCCAAGTGGAACACTCCGGACCTGCTCCCTCTGACTGAGGACGTTAGAGCCATGCATGCACATATTGAGGTATGTCGACCTGAATATGTGCAAACCCTAATAAGTGAGCCAACGTCTAAGCATTGGTCTAAACTGGCAGTTTTGACTCTTTGTGAGGTCATTATTTTCAATCGAAGAAGGGAAGGTGAGGTTTCAAAGATGCCACTGACAGCGTTTACCTTAAGAAGTAAGACTGGGATCCATTCTGACATTGCTCTGGGACTGTCCCAACTTGAGAAAAAGCTGTGTCAGCATTTTCAACGCATTGAAATGAAAGGGAAAAGAAGTCGGAAAGTGCCGGTTCTTTTGACTCCTGAAATGATTGCTTCGATGGAGGTGCTGGTGGAGAACAGAAGGGCCTGTTCCATCTCTGACCATAACCCATACTTCTTCTCCCGCCCGGGCGCAGACACCCACATCAGGGGATCAGACTCCCTACGCCAGGTAGCCAAAGAATGTGGTGCGGTGCATCCAGAGATGCTATCCTCAACCAAACTTAGAAAGCACATAGCTACTATGTCTACAGTTCTCAATATGAAAGAGAATGAAATGGACATACTTGCCAACTTCCTCGGCCATGACATTCGCATCCACAGGCAATATTACAGACTACCAGAGGGGACACTGGAGCTGGCCAAAATCAGCAAAGTGTTAATGGCCATGGAGCAGGGAAGACTGACGGAATTCAAAGGAAAGAGCCTCAACCAGATACAAATTGAGCCTGAAGGGAATTCTTGATATTATTAAAATATGTATAATTTTTTTCCCCTAAAGGCCACTTGTATTTTTATTTTCTGTGCGACAGGGAGAGCAGTAGAGATCCTCTCACAAACGGACGGGCTAAAAGAAACTTCAAGCGGAGAACCTTCAACCATTCATCCAGATGCACCCCATGGTAGTGGCAGTGCCCCTTCTGGTAAGTGTACCAGGTGGGGGATTACAGCCAGGCTGCTTGGTCCTAACCCTGGGAGTGTATATTGCTAATATATTTTTATTTCTCTCCCTAGAACGTGTAAGAAAGCCATGGTCTGCATCTGAGGTGAAGGCTGTGGAGAAGACCATGACACCTTTCATACAGACTGGAAAGGTCCCTGGGAAGTCTCACTGCCTGGCCTGCATTAATGCCTCACCAGATGACCTTAGACATCGGACATGGAGTGGCATTAAATTCTATGTCAAAAATAGAATCACTGCAATTCGAAAAAAAAATCTAAAATAAAATTCCTTTAAAAGAGTTGTTTGTTTTCTATTGACTGTTTTGTATTACTTAAAGTAGTCCCAGTAAAAAAAGATTATGTCTATGGGTTCCATTCTGAACGGCCCCGTCAAAGGGACCCACCAGGTAACAAAAACGTGTCTGTGTCTGTGTGTGTCTCTGTCCTCGTCTGCTGCTCACTAAGACACACTGTCACATCCAATGAAACACATGTAAATATGAATAAATGCTAAAAGTCTCAGTCATAAACACTGACACAGACACAGACTCTATGAAGGACCAAAACTGACTAAATAACAAATATATAAATAAATGTTCAATGAGTTTTCATGTTCATTTAAAATAAATAGATTTAATTTGCAAACAAATGCATGCAAATGTGTTTAAATCAGGGTTGTCAAACGAATACAGTCTTTAATCGAGTTCATTACAGCTTAAAAATGAATTAATCAACAGTGGCTCAGTTGGTAGAGCATTGGCCTTTGAGCCTGAAGGTTGTGGGTTCAAGCCCACCATAAGACCTACTTCATGACTCCCACTGATGACTGCTGTCATTGTGTCCTTGGGCAAGACACTTGACCCCACTTTGCCTGAAGCTCCCACTGAAAGATCTGAGCTCCTGTGGACTCACCCCCTGCAGGAGGATCAGTGAGGGGCGGGTGCTCTGACTGCCACCCCCCCGACCCAGAAATGGATTAAGGGGAAGAAAAAGGATGGATGGAATTAATTAATTGTAATAATCACATTTTGAAATATCGGCAAAATGATGCCATATTTATATCTAAATGGTTGTTTGAATGTAAAGATAAATGACAGCAAAGTGTACATGTGCACTGTATTAGTTTATTATAACAATAAATATAAATGGCATCAACATTAATAACATTCTTTCTGTTTAGACTCAGACCAAACTATTGTTTGTTACAGATGAGAGACATTTAAAACAGTCTGAAATGCAGAATGTCATTAAATCTGTCATGAACTGGTAGTGAAGAGAAAATCAGGTACCCCAGCTTTAATTTAGCGAGTGCGCTTCAGGAGAAGACACGGAGGAGACTGAGGCTCCGTAGTCCAGCTTCAGCGCTGCTGGGGTACCTAATTTTCTCTTCCACTACCAGTTCATGACAGATTTAATGACATTCTGCACTTTTTAACTCGATTCAACATTTTAGTCGTTTGACAGCCCTATCGTTTGCCAAACGTTTGCCAAACGATTCATTTTAAATCGAGCTAATTACAGATTAAAAATGTATTAATCGTAATTAATCACATTTTGAACTATCTGTAAAATGATCATATTGTTCTGTAAATGGTCTGGCTAATCTCTCTTAAGGCAGACTGGGGATTCACCAACGGCGTTCTGATGCCTCCCAGTGGACACGGGACGCCAGCACACCCGAAATGAACATTCGGGAGACGCACAAAGATGACGTCATCGGACATTCTGATAAAACTGTTAGTAGCCATTTTGTTAAGGAGTCCGAGCAGGGAGAGAGACAGAGAGCATCGCATGGATGTTCTCTGCACATTTTCAGGCCTGGAGGGATAGTTTAGAATGGCTCGGCTCACAGGGTTAGATTTTAGGAAAAGGAGCAGGCATTAGTTAGGATAGGAGCTTTTTGAATTTTTGTATCTGATTGTAAAGATAAATTAAATACAGATGTTTAACTTGGAAATCTTCGTCTTGTTTTCTGCATCAAACTTTGAACACGTCAGTCAAATCTTTTTTGACAACAAACTGCAGACACAGCAACACAGCCCAAACCACACAACAGTGAGGAAGAGAAGAGGGAACTAACGTGAAAAAATGATCAAAGAAGAAGTCAAGCCTGAGTGAATATACGTAGCGTTAGCTTACATCGTGTCCTCTGGAGACATCTGCGGCAGCGGGACCGCCTCGGCCTAACTTTGGACACAAAACTAGAGGTAATCTTTCAGTTATTGTTCTGTATATTTTGTTAGCTGCGTTGGTACCATTTCATCAGTGATTGTTGTGATTGTTGTGCTAATGCTAACTAATGCCTCCCTGCTCTGTAGTCATCACACACACACACACGTGTCCGCGGCACGTGAGTGTTATTATGGGATGCACGGGAGGGTCCTTCGGCACATGCCTCAAATGTGTTCATTCTTTAACACGATCAATGAAAATATTTAATTAACGTGCGTTAACGCGATCATTTTGACAGCCCTAATAAATATATGAATAAACAAACATATTTGTATCTAAATATACAAAATGAATATATATATGTAAATATAAATGACTGTTTTACATATACACATTTATATATACATGCATGTATGTATACATATGTATAAATTAGGGCTGTCCAAATTATCGCGTTAACGCACGTTAATTACTTTTTTTCATTAATCGCGTTTAAAACATTAACGCATTTGACGCATGCCCATGCGTCCCATAATAACACTCAGAATGCCGCGGACACATGGGTGTGTAAGATGGGGACAGAGCAGGTAGGCCCTCTGGGAATTAAAGTTTTAAAAGAATACACGCGTGACCGCGGGGCACTTGTTGTTTCCTGTATGAACTCTGCATGATGAGCTGCGGGCGCCACAGCGCTCTGGACCGCAGTTCTTCCAGCGGCTGTGATCACGGTGAACGGCGCTGCGTAATGGGATCATATCCAAGACCACGCACAGAACTATTACAGAACTATTCTCTAGTGTGCGTACGTGTCTTTGTGTAACCGATGCACACAATATGTACAGCGCTGAAGCTGGACTGCTGGACACAATGATCTTCATAAAATGCAGATAAAATAATAATATAAATAATATCAGACAATTATTACATTTGTTTTGATGTTATGAAAAAGAAAATCATTTGTTACATTTTCATGTGATTTATAAAAATAATGTGATCAGAGTTATTTTAAATGTGTGTTGAAGTATTGAATGTCTTTGATGTTGGCTCCTCCTTAATGAACTGTAACATACTTTATACTGACACAGATGTAAAAGAATCCATAATAACCACATCTGTGACACTGGGACCAGAACAATGGAGCAAAACAAGGCTGTCCATTTTCAACATGTCTTTTTTAATCATCTCCATAAAAGTAAGATCCAGTGAAACAGAGAAGGATCTATGACATTTATCAACTTTTATGGACATCGGTCTCTGCTCCTTATGGACCAACGGCTCCATGTGTTTTATCACTGCTTTTCTTGTGTTTGAGCTAATAATAATAATAATAATAATAATAATAATAATAATGATGATAATAATAATAATAATGCATCAGTTTTATAAACAGTACTTTTCAGGACACTCAAAGATGCTTCACATGTTATTATTACTATTACTGTAGCCACAGCTGCCCTGGGGCACACTGACAGAAGCGAGGCAACCAGTCTGTACCCTCACAGCCCCTCACACACACACACACACACACACACACACACTGCAGGACCTGTACGTCGCCCGAGCTCGAGGCCGGGCTGGTCGTATCACAGCCGACCCCTCTCACCTGCACATGGACTATTCCAACCACTCCCCTCAGGCAGGAGACTGCGGTCCATCAGGACTAGAACCTCCCGCCACAAGAACAGTTTCTTCCCCTCTGCTGTTGGACTCTTGAACACTTCTTAACCTGTCCCCCCGCCCTTTATAAAGTCACTTTACTGCCCATCATACGTCACTTTACTTCACTGTACTGCTGTCACCTTACATTGTGTGCACCATGTGCACTTGTATATTGTAAATAGTAACTGTAACTCTATTTTAAATTTAAATTTATTCTTTAGAAGTGTTTTTTATTCTTATTTTTATTATCTCTTTCTGACTGTTGCACTGAGCCAAAGCAATTTCCAAGTCTGTGACCTCCTGTTACTTACGTGGCAATAAAAATGATTCTGATTCTGACACACACACACACACACACACACACACACACACACACACACACACACACACACACACACACACACACACACACACACACACACACACACACAGACAAACACATGTTTCATTGGATGTGACAGTGTGTCTCAGTGAGCAGCAGACGAGGACAGACAGGACTGACCTCACTGTACAGAGACCAGAGTGTGTGTGTCTGTGTGTATGTGTGTGCGTCAGTTTGTGTGTGTGTGCATTTGTGTGTGTGTGTGTGCCTGTGTGTTTAAATGTGTGTGCCTGTGTGTCAGTGTGTGTTTGCGTGTTTGTGTGCTTATTTTTGTGTGGGCCCGTGTTTGTTTATGTGTGTATCTGTGCGTGTGTGTGTGTCTGTGTGAGTCAGTTTGTGTAGGTGTGTGTGCGTGTTTGTGTATATCTGTGTGTATATCTGTGTGTGTGTGTGTGTATGTCTGTGTGTGTGTGTGTGTGTATGTCTCTGAGTGTGTACGTGTTTGAGTGTGTATGTGTTTGTTTGTGTGTGTCTTCATGTGTTTGTGTATGTGTGTGTGTGTGTGTGTGTTAAAATAAAGTGTAAATAAGTGTTTTGTCCGTTGCTCTATAATAAAAACAAATGTGGTCATTTTTGTGTGTCCCACTTGTGCGTCTGTTCTTGGTATCTGTGTCCAATCCAGTTTTCTCAAATGTGTGTGTGATGTTTGTGTGTCCTAAGAGTTGTTGTGTTGCTCAGAGCCGCTCAGGCTGGTGGGAGGGGCCAGTCGCTGTGCCGGGACAGTGGAGGTCAGACTCAGAGGAGAGTGGAGACGAGTGAGGAAGACAGAAGACTGGACCGAGGAGGACTCCGCTGCTGTGTGCAGAGACCTGGACTGTGGGTCTGCTGTTTCTGGACGTCTGAGAGGTGGTTTTCCAGACAGTCCTGCGTGGGTGATCTCACCTGACTGCATGAAGAGGAGGAAGACTAAAGTGAGAGAATGTGTTTTTGACAACACTTTCTCCTACCCGTATGGTGTGGAGGTGATGTGTTCAGGTAAAGGTCAAAGTCTAACTTAAATCTCTGCTGGAGCTGATGTCTCTGTCTCTGCAGACTTACTGAACCGTCCAGTCCTGTCCCTCTCTGTGACTGTGGGGGTCTCCCAGGTCCAGGACTCCCAGGTCCAGGTCTCCCAGGTCCAGAACTCCCAGGTCCAGGTCTCCCAGGTCCAGGTCTCCCAGGTCCAGGACTCCCAGGTCCAGGTCTCCCAGGTCCAGGACTCCCAGGTCCAGGTCTCCCAGGTCCAGGACTCCCAGGTCCAGGTCTCCCAGGTCCAGATCTCCCAGGTCCAGGTCTCCCAGGTCCAGGTCTCCCAGGTCCAGGACTCCCAGGTCCAGGTCTCCCAGGTCCAGGTCTCCCAGGTCGGGGTGCAGGTGGTGCGTGTGCAGTTGGGGTCTCAGTTCTCGGTCCAGTGCTCGGTGAAGCCTCAGTTCCCAGGAGGCTCCTTCCAGCTGCTCTCTCCCTCTGGGAACCACACCCTGCCTGCTGTCAATCACTCTGCACACTTCCTGTTCAATCACACTGGCCCCGCCCACAAAGGAAACTACACCTGTGTTTACCACCTACAGGTGTTCGGCCACAGCTTCACCTCCGAGAGCGAGAGACTGGAGCTGAGGCTGGGAGGTACTGATACTGCTACTGCTACTGCTGCTTCTGCTGATACTTCTGCTCCTACTGCTGCTACTGCTACTGCTATGGCTACTACTGCTACTGCTACTGCTGCTACTACCACTACTGCTATTGCTACTACTACCACTACTACTGCTAATACTGCTGCTACAACTGCTACTGCTACTTCTGCTGCTGCTGCTACTGCTGCTACTAGTACTACTACTATTACTACTAATACATCTGGCACTGCTACTACTGCTCAAGTTCTCAAGCTTCATGAAACAAAGAGGAAACTGCTTTCTCCTTTTCTTTGACTTTTGCTGCAGACAGAGTGTGTGATGTCACATGATGTCACATACTGGAGACAGAGTGTGTGATGTCACATGATGTCACATACTGGAGACAGAGTGTGTGATGTCACATACTGGAGACAGAGTGTGTGATGTCACATGATGTCACATACTGGACACAGAGTGTGTGATGTCACATGATGTCACATACTGGAGACAGAGTGTGTGATGTCACATGACGTCACATACTGGAGACAGAGTGTGTGATGTCACATGATGTCACATACTGGAGACAGAGTGTGTGATGTCACATACTGGAGACAGAGTGTGTGATGTCACATACTGGAGACAGAGTGTGTGATGTCACATGATGTCACATACTGGAGACAGAGTGTGTGATGTCACATACTGGAGACAGAGTGTGTGATGTCACATACTGGGTGATCTATGTCTCTGTGATTATGATTACAATGCTAACCTGCTAGCTAAATGAAGCACGATCAGTGGGGGAGGGCCCCAGCGCAAAAGTGGCCAAAATGACGTGCGCTGACATGCTGCAGTACCACCCCGGGCCTGTGGGGGTGGACCCAGAAGAAGAATTAGCCAATGCTAACATATAGCGTTGGCAGACCTCTCAAAAACGTCTTTACAGGATGGTCCAAAAGTTGTCTCTTGGCCCAAAGCTCCGTTCCACATGTGTGTCAATGCTGAGGGGGGTGATTTTTTTGGTCCACTCTAGTTTACTTGCTGTGAATTTCTGAAGTCTCTCGTTCAAATGAATGGAGTTGCGCCGGCTGACGCATGCGCAGATGCGTTTTTTCACCATTTTCTTGTGGGCGGGACCACTCGCGGCCATTTTGGATAGCTCCAGTAGAGCAATATTTTTGGCCCATTGGTTAGAACAGCGGAGATAGGCGTGACTCTGTCCGTTAATATATACAGTCTATGAGCACGATAGGGAAGTGCTCAGAGAGGAAGTTTTGCTCCAACTCTCTCTGGCTCCTATTGGCTTCCACTAAAAGTAAACTCAGGAACTGTTTTGGGATAAAACATCTGTGTTTCATCGTTCTCTGGGATACTAGTGAAGTGATGTTTTCTTTGTGAATCCAGGTTGTTTTGAAGTACTTGTACTTGAACTTGTACTTGTACTTGATCAAACCTGTTTTCTCTGTTTTTGCAGTTTTAACGTCTGACCTGATCATCAGATTCCTGATTATTCTACTGATAATCCTCCTGTTCACCCTGCCACAGTGCTACTGTTACTACAAGGTATTAATACTACTACTACTGCTATTACTGCTACTGCTACTACTACTACTGCTATTACTACTACTGCTACTACTACTACTGCTATTACTGCTATTACAAGGTACTACTACTACTTAAAATATATAAATATATATATATATATATATATATATATATATATATATATATATACAGTGCCTTGCGAAAGTATTCGGCCCCCTTGAACCTACCCAGTAGGGCGACAGTAGCTCAGTTGGTAGAGCACTGGCCTTTGAGCCTGAAGGTCGTGGGTTCAAGCCCACCACGGGACCTTCTCCACCGACTCCCACTGATGACTGCTGTCGTTGTGTCCTTGGGCAAGACACTTAACCCTGCATTGCCTGAAGCCCCCGCTGAAAAATCAAGGCTGTATTGTCACTGACAGAGCAGCCGTCCTCCTGTGGACTCACCACCTGCAGAGGATCAGTGAGGGGCTGGTGCTCTGTGTACTGGGTGCAGCTCTGACTGCCACCCCCCCGACCCAGAAATGGATTAAGGGGAAGAAGATGGATGGATGGATGCTTGCACAGTGCTCCTTGAGATGTTTAAAGCTTGGGAAATCTTTTTGTATCCAAATCCGGCTTTAAACTTCTCCACAACAGTATCTCGGACCTGCCTGGTGTGTTCCTTTGTCTTCATGGTTCTCTCTGCGCTTTAAACAGAACCCTGAGACTATCAAAGAGCAGGTGCATTTATACGGAGACTTGATTACACACAGGTGCATTCTATTTATCATCATCAGTCATTTAGGACAACATTGGATCATTCAAAGATCCTCACTGAACTTCTGGAGTGAGTTTGCTGCACTGAAAGTAAAGGGGCCGAATAATATTGCACGCCCCACTTTTCAGTTTTTTATTTGTTAAAAAGTTTAAATTATCCAATAAATTTTGTTCCACTTCATGATTGTGTCCCACTTGTTGTTGATTCATGACAAAAAATAAGAATTTTATATCTTCATGTTTGAAGCCTGAAATGTGGCGAAATGTTGAAAGGTTCAAGGGGGCCGAATACTTTCGCAAGGCACTGTATGTATATGTATATATATATATATATATATATATATATATATATAGACAAGGCAAGGCAAGGCAAGGCAAGTTTATTTGTATAACACAATTCATACACAAGGCAACTCAAAGTGCTGAACAAAAATAAGAAAGCATTAAAATCATAAATAATCACAGAACATTAAAAAGAAAGATAATTAAAGCCGCAAGCCGCACTGCCCAGGCATTACTTGTTGGAAAAGCAAAAGGCCCTTACCGCAGTTGGGGCTCGGGCCTAATTAAAGCCGCGAGCGGCGTTGAACGGCCCTCGCCGCACAACACAACCGAGGTGGCGCTGTCGCACCATTTTCCTACCGCCCTGATGGGAGCGACACTGTGCATTTTGAATTCCTATGATCAGTGATTGTGTGTGTCTTTGAAAAGGTAAATCCCAGTCTCTCCATGTAACACTTGTATCACTCTGTAGGGGGCGCTGATGCTACATTTCCATGATTTACACGTTCAGTTTACATTCGTCCGTAAGACATTTGAAAGAACCCCCCTTTTAATAGGACCTCAATCATTTCACTGTGTACTACAGCAGGAGCAAAGCCATTAGTGCCTCCGGCACAGATTTATCAGTGCTTGGGCACGTGCCTTCGCTGTGCCCGGAGATTGTGACTTATGACAGTTACAACGAGCTCGTTGGAAAAGCAATGGGCCCTTACCCCAGTTGGGGCTCGGGCCTAAAAATATAAAATATATAATTCCTCAGTTGTATGCACAGCTGAACAGAACTGTCTTTAACCTGGTTTTAAACATTGTCAGAGAGGACGCCTGTCTCACATCTTCAGGAAGATTGTTCCAGATTTTAGCAGCATGAATCTGAAAAGCAGCCTCCCCATGTTTAGTTCTGACTCTGGGCACTAACAGGAGTCCAGTCCCTGTGCTCAGCCGGACAGAGCGTCCCAGCGATTGTAAATGCTAACAGGAGGAGGCCCAATGGGGAAACTACCAACAACACGTCGCCCTCTCCGAACAGTCACAAAGCCATCACTATCCTGGTCTTGTCCCAGCTGCGGAGGACGGGCTCGGAGGCTAGGCTCGCTAGTTCTCCTCTGCCTTTCCCTAAAGCTGCGCTCCGCTGTCCCTGAGGATACGGCCTGGCTGTAGCTAATGCTAGCGCTAGCTCGAGACTCAAGTGCTCGGAGACGCAGCTGTAACTCACTGACTCTGGATTCCAGAGCTACGACTACACTACACTTCACACATCTATCACTACCCTCAGAGAAGGATCCAGGGTTTAGACTCGCCATATGGCAACTCGAGCAGTAAAGGACTGAGGGAGAGACAGCAGCTGCCATAGGAGTAGCGAGTTAGCGGCTAGGCTAGGCTAAGCTAGTCCGGATCCGGGCCCGTACAAAAGACTCTGAGACCAGACAAACAACCGCTACCTAAACCTCAGCTGCAGTACAGCTGACTCGGAGTGCTTATAAGTTAGCTTGGTGTACAATACGTGGATTTGTAATGTGTTTGTTAGTGCAAACAGAGAGCAGAGTGATAGTGGTGTAGGGTAACTAAATGCATATATGTCTTAGATGTACAGGTATTTGGATACACTACATATCTTAACATATCTGCACGGTAGTAACTATTCCTTATTGGAAATTCCCTTATATCTACCTTTATAAGGGTGTGCTTGTTCTAAGAATGGTCTAATTTTGACGAATATAGAGATACCCTATCTGAAGAGAGGGAAAGAAAAGTCTCAAGACCCAACTAAAAGAATCAAGCGGGGTTTTAAAATCAATCTCATAAATATCTAAAAGTGTGAGTTCTATTTGCCAGAGAGCCCATCTTCCAAACTACTAACTAATAACACTGGAGGCTGATAGAGATTTAGCTGTTTATTTACCAAACGAAAAACCTCAGTAGTCAAGAAACACGCTCACAGGAAGTCAAAAAAGGTGGTCCAGTTTTCCTTCGTCAAATCTACCAGGTGGATACCAGGTGGATACCAGGTGGATACCGGGTGGATACCAGGTGGATACCAGGTGGATACCAGGTGGATACCGGGTGGATACCGGGTGGATAACAGGTGGATACCGGGTTGATACCAGGTGGATACCAGGTGGATACCAGGTGGATACCGGGTGGATACCGGGTGGATAACAGGTGGATAACAGGTGGATACCAGGTGGATACCAGGTGGATACCAGGTGGATACCGGGTGGATACCAGGTGGATACCAGGTGGATACCGGGTGGATACCAGGTGGATACCAGGTGGATACCAGGTGGATAACCAGGTGGATAACAGGTGGATACCAGGTGGATACCAGGTGGATACCAGGTGGATACCAGGTGGATACCGGGTGGATACCAGGTGGATAACAGGTCAATTAATGATTTTTTTGTGTATTTGCGTCTTCTTTGTTTGTTTTATCCATTGTTTCATTTTGTTTGTCACACACATGTACAGGACAGACTTCTGCAGTACACCAGACACACACATGTACAGGACAGACTTCTGCAGTACACCAGACACACACATGTACAGGACAGACTTCTGCAGTACACCAGACACACACATGTACAGGACAGACTTCTGCAGTACACCAGACACACACATGTACAGGACAGACTTCTGCAGTACACCAGACACACACATGTACAGGACAGACCTGAGAAGGGACGCTTCAAGTTACTACTGCTACTGCTACTGCAACAACTTCTGCTTATACAAGGTGCTGCTACTACTGCTACTGCTTCTGCTACAGCGACTGGTTCAGACCTGGTTCAGACCTGGCTCAGACCTGCTTCAGACCTGCTTCAGACCTGGTTCAGACCTGCTTCAGACCTGGTTCAGACCTGGTTAAGACCTGTGGATGTCTTGTTGTTTCAGGTTAAGTCCAGAAGAGGCGCTAGTGAGACACATGAGACCATGATCCTGATGAATGAGGTCATCACAGAAGAGGAGAGAGGAGGAGACGGACCAGGAGAGGAGAGAGGAGGAGACGGACCAGAAGAGGAGAGAGGAGGAGACGGACCAGAAGAGGAGAGAGGAGGAGACGGACCAGGAGGAGAGGAGAGAGGAGGAGACGGACCAGCAGAGGAGAGAGGAGGAGACGGACCAGGAGAGGAGAGAGGAGGAGACAGACCAGAAGAGGAGAGAGGAGGAGACGGACCAGAAGAGGAGAGAGGAGGAGACGGACCAGAAGAGAGAGAGGAGGAGACGGACCAGGAGGAGAGGAGAGAGGAGGAGACGGACCAGAAGAGGAGAGAGGAGAAGACGGACCAGACGAGGAGAGAGGAGGAGACGGACCAGAAGAGGAGAGAGGAGGAGACGGACCAGGAGAGGAGAGAGGAGGAGACGGACCAGGAGAGGAGAGAGGAAGAGACGGACCAGGAGAGGAGAGACGAGGAGACGGACCAGGAGAGGAGAGAGGAGGAGACGGACCAGGAGAGGAGAGAGGAGGAGACTGACCAGGAGAGGAGAGAGGAGGAGAGGGAGCAGGAGAAATGAGTGAAGTGTAAATATTTCCCATGATGCTCTGGGTGTAAACGCCTCCTTCTGTTCAGCTTTGATCCTGTGGTTTTATTTCTCTCTGTTCGGGCTCAGAATGAAAAAGCTGTGGATGGAATCTGTCTCATTTATCAACGACACTTGTATGGCACATTCACACACGGATCATACACAGATGTGAAAACAATATTATCTGTTTCTATATTATCTGTATTTAGTGTCTTTTATTGTGTGTACATAATACTGTGTGTTTACTGCGGCTTCTTATATAATCATCTAATTATATGTCATGAGATACCATCAAGACCTAGACCATGGGGGTGTGTGTGTAACCATTGTCATTTATGATCAAAAAAATAATAAAACATTAATAAATGGAACTTGTTGGATGGATTTTGTCACAAAGTTCAATGTGTGTGGTTCTAAAGTCAGGTACCCCAGCTTTAAACAGCAGTCTGCAGTTTCCACGGCGACCAAGGGAGCTCTGAACTCATGTATGTCCAGTTTTACACATTCAAGACTTTATTCATTTACTGCATTAAAAACACAAAGACACAACCAGGAATCTGCTTCGGCTCATGGTGCAAACACGTGGTAAGAGTAAAAAGGTGCAGACATAAAAGAATGTTGATAAATGTGTTAAAATGAGGACTATCTCCACGTGCACTAAGGACAGAGACATGTAGCAGTGCAGTAAAGTGACTGTAAATGTCTAAAGCTGAACACATGTTTTTACACATGTACAAACATCCAAGACCATTGGACTGAAGGCAACACAAACATGAAGCAAGGAGAAGGAAAGATCCACTTCTTTGAGGAGAAACATTATTACTGGGAACATGAAGTCATAGAATGAAGAGAGGAAAAGCTCTTCTGGATCATGGCACTCACTGCTCTCAAACTAATGACCACAAACTGGAGAAAAACCAATCCCCAAAACCACAAACTGGAAGCACTTCAACAAGTCCAGGAAATGGATCCACAAAGAAGAAGAATAATGAAGGAGACGAGTTTAGGGAGAAATGGGGCATTTTGGATCATTTATAATGAACAATAATAATATATTTATATAATATTAATAATAACAACACGACTCGAGAGAAAGGAGCGTCTTAGGAAAACAATGGAAAGGACTAAAAATAAATAAATCCATAAATAAGAGGAAATGAAAGAAAAAGATGCAGTTGGAAGAATGTGAAGTGTTCAGATAATGACAGTAGATGTCGACGAGTGAAGAAGTGAATATATCACACCATCACATTCTTCTGATTGACACATGTGATGTCACACGACACATGTGTCATACATCATTATAGTCTTCATCTGCACAAGGACTTTTTATTTTAGTTTATTTACTTTGTCTTTATTTACTCTTGTGGAGGTTTGTGTTTTTTATTTGTTCTAACTACCCAGATAGCAAAAGGACATCGTTTCAACATTGATTTAGGGTCAGATGGTTGACTTTTGGTTGAGGTTGAAAAAAAAATGTTGATTCAATGTTTTATTACAGATAATAAATCAATAATTAAAAAAAGAATGTTGAATCAACACTATTTTATGGACATAAGTTCAACCATTGAAAGTGTAACATTGAATAAACCTTATTTTACAGATGGAAATGTAACCATTAAAAGTGTAACATTGAATCAACCTTATTTTACAGATGGAAATTTAACCATTAAAAGTGTAACATTGAATCAACCTTATTTTACAGATGGAAATTTAACCATTAAAAGTGTAACATTGAATCAACCTTATTTTACAGATGGAAATTTAACCATTAAAAGTGTAACAATTGAATCAACCTTATTTTACAGATGGAAATTTAACCATTAAAAGTGTAACATTGAATCAACCTTATTTTACAGATGGAAATTTAACCATTAAAAGTGTAACATTGAATCAACCTTATTTTACAGATGGAAATTTAACCATTAAAAGTGTAACATTGAATCAACCTTATTTTACAGATGGAAATTTAACCATTAAAAGTGTAACATTGAATCAACCTTATTTTACAGATGGAAATTTAACCATTAAAAGTGTAACATTGAATCAACCTTATTTTACAGATGGAAATTTAACCATTAAAAGTGTAACATTGAATCAATCTTATTTTACAGATGGAAATTTAACCATTAAAAGTGTAACATTGGCTGTGTCCAAAACGCTAGGCATCAGGCCGCGTAGGGTGGATATGTAGGCATCGTGACGTCACTTCCTCAAGCGACGGCTATTGCAGGGGTGTCCAAAACCACTTGGCGAGCTCGCCAAGCGTAGGCATCATGACTTCGTCTCTATGGAAACGGCCACTTTTGGAGCAGATATGAAGGATGCATCTGATGTATGCTTCGCTGCCTTCTTTTTGCCAAGTCACGGCCGCGCATGCGCAGAACTCCGTTCGGCATTAACATGTAAACAACAGCTCGGAGCTGCTGGAGCTAACATTATGGTAAGCACTGCTATACTTTACTGTGAAGTTATGTCTATAGTAAGTACTGCTATACTTTACTGTTGAGTTATGAACACGACTGTTATGATAAAACACAGACATAAATTAGATCTGCCACAGATGTGTGTATTTAACCTTGTTATCTGCTGTGAATAAGCTCAGTCCCGAAAAGCTAATGCTACGAGGCTAGTTCATTCAGATTCGGTTTTTGAACAAGAAAAATCATGTTGTGTTTTATCTTTTAGGGAGAAACAAACCCACTGATTAAATATTAAAGCTACACTGAGGAAAGTCACGTTTTCATGGAAAATCACTCTGCAGCACAGCAGCTATAGTATGCTAACACATGTTTTCTGTATTCATATAAAATAGATTGTGCATATCGTTTTTAATCCCATACTGAGACTGGGAAAACTGTATATATTAGACATATGAAATTATAGAATAGGCCAAGAATAATTATAAAGCCCTTTTCATACAATAGTCTAATAAATAGTAAACACACATTATACAGAGGTTTCGTTTGTCATTAATAAGACATTTGCAGAGGACATGGTCCCACTTCCACAAACACAGGTTTAAAGTGGTTAGCCATGCTCATAACTTGATTATTTGTGTATATTTCTATCATATCATTCTTCTGTTTCCCCTGCTGTGAAACTTGTATCTCTAATATTAAATACTGTAAGGATTTCTGTATTTTATTTTTAACCAGTTTTTTGCAAAGCCCCAAATAAATAGTATTAATTGAATATGAAGTGTAAAAAGAATCCTAAATGTGGGCTGTGTTTTAATGCATGATGTTTGTGTTCTTCTTTTTCAGAGACTTGTGGTGAAATTAAGGTCATAATTTCTCCAGCTTCACCTCCATCACCTCCTGCTTCACCTCCATCACCTCATCACCACATTATGAACTACAACAAACTTGTATATAATATTTTCCTTTAATCAGCAATCATGAATAGTTAGAACAGTGGGCTCTGCATCAAGACATGTAGCAGAAGGAGCAGCAGCAGAAGGAGCAACAGGAGGAGTAACAGGAGGAGTAACAGCTGCAGCAGAAGGAGCAACAGGAGGAGTAACAGCTGCAGCAGAAGGAGCAACAGGAGGAGTAACAGCTGCAGCAGAGGGAGCAACAGGAGGAGTAACAGCTGCAGCAGAAGGAGCAACAGGAGGAGTAAACAGCTGCAGCAGAAGGAGCAACAGGAGGAGTAACAGCAGCAGCAGAAGGAGCAACAGGAGTAAACAGCAGCAGCAGAAGGAGCAACAGGAGGAGTAACAGCTGCAGCAGAAGGAGCAACAGGAGGAGTAACAGCAGCAGCAGAAGGAGCAACAGGAGGAGTAACAGCTGCAGCAGAGGGAGCAACAGGAGGAGTAACAGCAGCAGCAGAAGGAGCAACAGGAGGAGTAACAGCAGCAGCAGAAGGAGCAACAGGAGGAGTAACAGCTGCAGCAGAGGGAGCAACAGGAGGAGTAACAGCTGCAGCAGAAGGAGCAACAGGAGGAGTAACAGCTGCAGCAGAAGGAGCAACAGGAGGAGTAACAGCTGCAGCAGAAGGAGCAACAGGAGGAGTAACAGCAGCAGCAGAGGGAGCAACAGGAGGAGTAACAGCAGCAGCAGAAGGAGCAACAGGAGGAGTAACAGCAGCAGCAGCAGCAGCAGCAGCAGCAGCAGCAGCAGGAGTAACAGCAGCAGCAGCAGCAGGAGCAACAGCAGCAGGAGCAGCAGCAGAGTCCTGGGCGTCTGCCTCTGACACAGGTCTCATCGACAGCACTTCAGAGGAACCTGGAAATAAAGAAAACTAAAATCAAACTTGTTGGTTTTATTATGATTTTGTTGTTTGTGTGAAATGTAAAGAGTCATCAAAGTGAGGTATTATTTACACAACTACATATTTGTCAGCAGTACTTATACTTATACTTATAATTGAATACATTAAACTCAAATGTGATTAGTAACGGTCTGTTAGCTTTTAGAGAGATATAAAAGTGAATAAGAGCAGTGTCAAACATCTGTGTTCAACTCCATTTTACAGATGTCTGTTAATGTTTCCATGGATGTGTCAGTTATTATTATAGATCCATGGATGTGTCAGTTATTATTATAGATCCATGGATGTGTCAGTTATTATTATAGATCCATGGATGTGTCAGTTATTATTATAGATCCATGGATGTGTCAGTTATTATTATAGATCCATGGATGTGTCAGTTATTATAGATCCATGGATTTTCCAGTTATTATTATAGATAAATGGATGTGTCAGTTATTATTATAGATAAATGGATGTTCCAGTTATTATTATAGATAAATGGATGTTCCAGTTATTATTATAGATAAATGGATGTTTCTCTCTCATCAGCAAACACACGTTAATACATTTAGGTCTGATAAAATTACTTTTAAGTGATGCACAAACGAGGGCCATAGCAAATATATAATCCATATCTAATAATCATTTATTGCATATATGTGCATTGTTTACATAAAATATAACTTTGTAAAAACTAATGATTACTGCCAATACAATTGTTATAACAGAGAAAGTGTAACAACAAAAGCATCCTCTGTTTTTTCAGAATACGATTGTAAACATCCAGGGGGCTCTCATTACCTGACCCCGTGTTTAGACAGCCTGTTCTGGGCTTCAGCACTGCAGCTAACTGGGCTGTTAGCTTATAGCACCGGAGCTTCAGGCTGGAGGTAAAGTCCGAAAATTTTCGAATTTATCTCCAAACAGACTCCTGATATGACAATAAAGGGGGATATTTCTCGCCTCAAATGATATTAGAATTAACTTTTATGTCCTAATTAAAGCGTATTTAGAACTTTTTACCGTCCATCATGGCCGCCGTGTCCTTCCGCTTCGCTCTGAGTTGTGTAGTCACGTGACGAAGGCAGAAGGCAGCTGCTGTCCAAATCCACATCACGTCTCGCCTCCTACCTCGCCTGTGGCTACGCGGCCTTCCCTCGATGCCTACATATCCACCCTACGCGGCCCGATGCCTACCGTTTTGGACACAGCCATTGAATCAACCTTATTTTACAGATGGAAATTTAACCATTAAAAGTGTAACATTGAATCACTGTTGAAAATCGGTTGTATATTTTTTTTGGTTGAAAAATTCCCAAAAAATCAATGTTGTTTCGATATAAGGACTACAAGCCCGGGAGATTTTAGTTAAATGTACAGCGCCCCTGCATCTCGGAGACGGAGACGGAGAAAGTCAGAACTGGTAAGTGCTCATCGCTTCTAAACTTAAATCATCGTCTTGGGTGTGATCAGTGAGCTAATAAATAGAATGTAAGGTGTTGCTTTAGGCTATGTTATGCTATTTTCTTAGTAGTTTGTCAGAAGCTGATGTGTAACCAACATTATGCCAAGCTAACGTTAAACTTTGCCACCAAAAAAGCTCAGTTTAAGGGGCTGTTTTTAGCTGCTTACAATTCCTCAGCACCCGGTTGGGAACAAGGATGGTATTAAGGTTGTGTTATGCAAATGGGTTTTATTACTTTTCAGGTAGTTAATAATTCGCTGCTTAGTTTAACAATAACTTTCCCCACCCAATAGAGGGGGCTAAAGCACTTCGGTAAAGCCACGATCTATGATTAGCACACTGCGATTTATAAGGTTAAAGTTGAATAGCCTATAATGTAAAATAAAACAATGTCATGGTAAGACACCAGGTTTTATGCCAATTAAATATTTATTTGTGAGTAAATACAGCATTTCACATACACTTCATTTGTACTAGTCATTCACTTTCAGACAGAAAAATCAAAAAGCATTAAAACCAAATCTAAAAGCTTTAATAATGATTTCCATTTCTCTTTTACAGAAGTCCCAAGTTGAAAGCAATCAAGTAATGCAATTTTTACAGCACCATCTCAAATGCAATTAGGATGTCTTCATATTGGGCTAAAAGACGTAGAGTCAGCAAGGTAGTTAGGGACACAGAGAGGGCCATCTTGATGGAATATGAGGTGTCAAGGGAAAATGAGGACTCATTTAATGACACAGATGTGCAGACATCAAATGTGTCACTCCCCAGCGCATCTGAGTACCAACTTCCAGCTTCCACTCCTCAGATGGAAAGTGATTTTACTGAATGTTGTTCAAAAGAAGTTGAAGATCATGTAGTGGGCAGTGAGGAGTTTGAATATTCTTTGGACTCTGATGATGAGCCAAGTGGGGATTT
Organism: Knipowitschia caucasica; assembly: GCA_964034765.1. Lineage (NCBI taxonomy): Eukaryota > Metazoa > Chordata > Actinopteri > Gobiiformes > Gobiidae > Knipowitschia > Knipowitschia caucasica. The sequence continues at coordinate 22,024,425 of OZ035833.1, forward strand.
GCTTATGAGGAGCCTGCGATATTGGGCAACTTCTTTTTCAGTTAGTCTAGTTGCTTTGACTGCTCTATTGTCTATTTTGAGGCAGTTTCACCATTCTCTTCCCAAAGATGGTAGAACACTGCTCGGAACAATATCCAAAGTTCCAACCACTAAGATGGAAGGCGGCGACTACTTTCATTGTGGCTTGGAGCAAGGAATACTATCTAGACTGAAATGTTTGAGCTTGCCTGCGAGTGTCCGAAGTCTGGCTTTACAATTTAATATAGACGGTCTTCCCATCTTCAGAAGTTCCAAACTTCAATTCTGGCCCATTCTTGCCATGCTGAAATGTGATTACACCCACTCACCATTTGTAGTTGGTATATTCTGTGGTTGGTAGGCGTCTTGAAGTTCTTGTTTCCTCATTTGTGTGTGATGCCCCTGCCAGGGCCTATGTAAAGAACATCAAGTCTCATAATGGCTATTCTGGATGCGACAAGTGTGATCAGGAGGGTGTCTGGAGAAACAAGATGACATATCCTGAAACCAATGTCAGGCTCAGAACAGACTCAAGTTTTTGTGACATGGTTGACGAAGAGCATCACTTGAAACAGAAGCTTAGCCCTTTGACAGGTGTAGTGAAAATGGTGTCCATGTTCCCAATAGATTACATGCACCTTTGCTGTCTTGGGGTAACCCGAAAGCTGTTGAATATGTGGCTAAAGGGCCCCCTAACTGTTAGGCTTTCTACGCAGTCAGTTAACAGTCTATCACAGAAGCTGCTGGAGTTACAAGTCCATACTCCTTGTGAGTTTAACCGCAAACCAAGGGCTTTGGTGGAGCTTGATCGCTGGAAAGCGACAGAGTTTAGGTCCTTCATGTTATACTGGGGTCCTCTGGTACTGAAAGATTGCCTTCCAAGTGAGCTATATGATAACTTCATGTTGTATTCGGTGGCTATGTATTTGTTTTTGTCTCCAGGACTCTCCAGGCAAATGATTGACTTTGCACACCAGTTGATGGTTTCCTTTGTGCAGCATTACGGCAAGTTGTATGGCAAGGAGCAGATCGTGTACAATGTGCACCAACTTATTCATTTGGCTGAAGAATACAAAAACTTTGGATCTCTTGATAATGTATCTGGCTTTCCATTTGAAAACTGTCTTGGCCAAATAAAGAATCTTTTGCGTAAGCCGCATCAGCCTTTGCAACAAGTAGTGAAGCGGTTGTCTGAAGTGTTGCATGCAGCATGTCCATTGCCAACAAATGAACCAGTCCTTCAGCAGATACATACAAATGGTCCACTTCCACAACAATTCTGTGTTGCCACCCAGTACTCCAAGGTCTCCTGCATGAATTTTACTTTGTCTATAAAGCAGGGAGACAACTGTTTTGAAGTAGGAGATGACATTGCATTAGTGCAGAATGTTGTCAAGAAAGATGAAGAAATCTATGTGATTTACAAAAGATTTGCAGAAAAAGCATCATCTTTCAGTTATCCTTGTGTTTCCTCTTGCTTGGGCATTTATAAAGTGAGTGAGCTGTCTGATGCGTTGGAGGTTTGTGGATTCTGTTCTGTGAAAAGGAAATGTGTCCTTTATCCAGATGCAGTTGAAGGCAACCTCATTGCTATTCCAATGGTGCATATGCTGTAGGCTTTTGTATTGTTCTTGTTGTTCTTGTTGTTGTTCTTGTTGTTCTTGTTGTTCTTGTTCTTGTTGTTCTTGTTGCTGCTGCTGCTGCTGTTGCTGTACAAAGGCAGATTTGTTTTTTAATACAGGATGGAAAACGAGGTGGTGCTGTGGGCTGTTGTCCAATTCCCCAACAATGGATTGGCAACAGTGCCAACCAACTGGTTCAATGAATCAGAGAAATCTGTATTTTGGCCCCCAAAAAATGTACATGTGACCAGAGCAGTACAAGAGAGAACACCGCCCCAAAATGACTGGACCAAATATGTAAATATCCGTCATATGGTAACCTGTGGTGAGTATTTATGTATCTATTTTTTGCCATTTGGGTGCTGGGTGATGAATCAAGTTGATTACAAACAACATCAACAACAAAGTGGGCTGGCAAATAAGCAATAATCAAAAAGTACTGGGGTAAAAAAATAAAAAAATCAAGGAACAGTAAACTCTGACACGTCTCCTTTCTCCTCTCTTTTCCTCTCTTCCCGCATGCTGCACACCGGTGAGCTAGGCGCAGCCTTTAACATGCCAGTCTTTAGACCAGAGGTGATGATTTGGTGGCATTTTAATGCAGGCTTGAATTAGTTGTTTGTCCTTTACACTAAAACAGAAAATAATCCGGTATCAGTCTCTACTCAAATAAAAATACTACTGTCATACTCACTTTAAACATAAAACCGCTTATGTATATCCACATGTGCTCACGTAAACAGTGCATGGCACCAATTACAGTAACAGTAAAACAGGTAAATGTCACCACAAACTTGGCTTATTATATTAAACACTTGTAATGTGCACGCACAAACATCTTCAAAGTAGTCTGACTAACAAACTGCAACTAAACTTAAGAACCTTCAGAACTAACTGCGATGCGTCTCTTCCTCTTCTCATCTCACTTTGCTCATGCTGCACACCTGTGGGCTAGGCCCTGCCCCTTAAAGGGCCAGCTTGCCAGGCTATAGACAGCCTTTTCTACAATCTATAATTCTTTCTGTTTGTTCCAAGCCAAATTGCGTTTATCAGAGGCACCATTACCACCCCTTGAGTGGGCTCAATTGGTTCTATATATTTTTTAATTTATGTATTTCATCCAAAAGCGACATGATAGCCCCCTTTGTTAACGTTGTTTTTTTTGTATACAATATTTACAATTACTATCAAGCGAGTTACAGATATAATTTAGTGCATTTTGCAATGGGAGAAACAGAATTAAGTTCAAGTTGTCATGTGACCCTCAAACTCAGTCCTGGTTACTCATGTTATAAAATTTAATTGCCCACCCCTGCTTGAGATGATGCCTTGTTCTGCCTTCAAACACTTGTAAGTATTGATTATAAAAATTAAATGAATTCTTTATTTCAGACTCGTATGCAAAGGCCACACAACTGGAGAGAAAGTACATAAACTCCGAATGCGCAACCACTGATTTGGAGTCCGAAGATGAGGCGAGTGAGCGAAAAAAGAGGAAATCAAGGTACACTTTAGTTGCTTGTTTTAAATTAGATTTTTGGAATGATAATTTTCTGGCTTTTTGTTGGAGACAAGAAATCAGTATCAGAATAGTGTTCATTGCCATTGTTTCAGAACAGGTTCACTAGGATTTTTTTCCCAGTACAATCATGCAACATGGAACATAAAACATGTAACACATAATTTAGATAAAAATAAACTATACAACTTTAAAGCTATAAGGCTATAATCAATATATGCAAATTTAAAATAAATTCAAATATGATAAAGATGACAACAATTTGAAATAGAACAACAGAGTAAGTGTATTCACAAATGTGCACGTGCATTAAGTGATAGCAGCAGATCTAAGTGTAGACATACCACATAGTCCAATAGAGTAGTGCAAATGGCTGGTTATTAGAGAGCGATAACACGCTTGATCCATCACAAACATTTCTGTTTGGGACCTCTGCTGATAAATCTTTGTTTGATACTCAGCTCAGACATACTCATGGGACCTTTTTTGTTTTATGTTAAACAAATTGTGACGTCCTTATATACATATATTTTTTTTGTCCGCAGGACATTGACTATCTAAATAATTGCCTATTTTGTTTGAAACCAAACTGCAAACACAAAGTGCTTTGTTTGTTTTAGACCAAATCCATTATATGTAGATGGAGCAGAGGAGCCAGAAAGAGGTTCTGGAAAAAGATTTGCAAAAGCACCACAGGTCAATTTTCCAGGTACAAAGATGACAACACCATGCAGTATTCAACATTTGTATAAGTGCTCAACATTTAATCAATTATGTTTATTTGTTAATAAAGAAATGCCAGCATCTAGCCATTTTACGAAGGCACCCCTGTCACACACTGGTATGCAATGTTGTTATATTAGAAAATGTTACGGAATAGATTATACATATTTAGAGTTTTATACAAATAACAATACTGTTTGTCTAGTCTCCAGAGCCATCTGCATAGAGGATGAAGAATTATCTGATCCACTTATTACAAGTATGTTATATAGGCCTAGACATTATGGCAAAAAATGTAATCAATTTTTTTTTCTTACATTTGATCGATCTCGATTTTTGATTCAATTATAGTATTTCATACTAGAATATATAGCTGATTGATTAACAGTCCGTTTTTACAAACTTCAGCTCAAACAAAAAACAAATGCTTCCCTCCAGTACCATTTAACATAGTGGTTCTCAACTGGTGGGTTAGTACCCAAAGGTGGGTTTTCAGTGGGTCTCAAGCCAAGCTGAAATGATCAGGCTGGTTTGATAATAATTTAAGCTTTTCTTATTTGATGCTTATTCAACAACATGTTTTGACATCATAGGGTCCCGACGCCAGTTGACAACTACTGCACAAAAATCTTCCATTGTTTCATCCACACTCCAAAACTAGGTGCTGTTTCTGCCAAAGAAAACCTAACCTGAGAATTTTAAAGACTCATGACAATTATTGAGATTGACCAAAGTAGAGATTGCGATTTTGATTAATAGCCCTGCCCTATGTTTATAAGCTTTGCTGGTAATTTAATATGTTTTATAATTTTTAGTTTGTTTTGGTTTTATTCTTTCAGGCTTTGATGCCAACTCTCTGACACAGTTTCAATCACAGGAGCTCTTTAATGATGGTAAGTAAAAAGTAAAAATGTGTGGGATACATTACTTATAGTCAGGTCCATAAATATTGGGACATTGATTCAATTCTTATGTTTTTGGCTCAATAAACCACCACAATCGATTTCAAATGAAACAGATCTACTTAAACTGCAGACTTTCAGCTTTAATTTTAGAGTATTTACATCAAATCGGATGAACGGTGCAGGAATTAGAACCATTTGTATGTGAGCCTCCTACTTTTTAAGGGATCAAGTAACAATTATAAATCAAACGTTTTCCTTTTGGTTGCAAATCCTATTTAACAGCAACAGTATCCAAAATACAAATATCACACTTGAAATGAACTGTGGACGTCTCATCTGTTCCTTATAAATGGGATAATGAGGGAAGAGCAGACACCAGGCCATGGAACAGCTGAGCAACCACTTGTCCCATTACTTTTGGTCCAATGTGTGAGGCACATATACAAACGGTTGTAATTCCTACATCGTTCATGTGGATGTAAATAGTCTCAAATGAAAGTTGAAACTCTGCAGTTTAACTACATCTTTGTTGTTTCATTTCAGATCCATTGTGGTGGTTTATAGAACCAAAAACATAAAAACATTTTTTTCTTATTGTGTAACTCTACTCCATAATTTAAAAACTTAAACTCAAACCATACCATTTCTTACTTCTGTATGTTTGTGAATGTCATTTACAACTGCTATTCGTTCACAGCATGATTAGTTTTTCATTGTTTGTGCACCATTCATTTTGTTTGCTGTTTCTAACCTCAGACAACATATTTACAACTGGCAGCAGTTCTTCTGGCCTTGGGTCACCCATCCTCACCACCACGGGTACAATATATTCTTTATTTTCACACTGTACTAATATTTTAGTTGCTCCAAATTTCTTTGTTGTATTTTCCCCATCAATCACAACTAAGCACAACTAACCATTCATTGTAGGCGCAGCTCCTGAAAAAAGCTCCAAGGAAACAAAGCAATTGTTTAAAGGTAAATATACCATTCCATGTTAAATCAAGAAATGCATTCTGCTCGACCATCTCAGATTTGTTTCAAGCTTGGATTGGAAGATTGTAGTTGTTATACCGAATAGTGAGTGTGAGAAGTTTGGAGTTGGTGTTTTTTGTAGCTTCTAGGATTTTTTGCAATGATGCAACATACAGTAGATAATAATAATTAATAAAGCTTTAAGGTCATGTAATAAAAATAAGTCTAAGATAAGTACGGTGTAAGTCGCCTACTTAGTGCAAATACAACAGTGCAAGTTGTCTGGTGTTCATGAGTCTGATGGCAGAGGAGAATGCTTTTATGGTTATTTTTGCAATGTTGTAGTTTGGTTGTTTGTATTGTTTGGTTTCAATGTAATGTCATATACAATGTTTTAATGAAATTAATGTAAAATGTGTGCTTTTTCAAGATATTACTGGAAATAAAACTACAGCCATGCTGGCAGAGATTCTGGTAGAAGTAAAGCAGCTCGGGCGTGATATGCAGTTTGTGAAAAGTGAAATAATGAACATAAAAACAATGCTACATGGAGGAAAAGGATCTGAGGGCAGAGACTTTCCCATGGCTTTTCCACTGATGACCGAGGAGCAGTTCAATGACCTGGAGACAGTGCTTAAGGAAGAGGCAATGCGACGGAAGCTGGTGAATAACAGTAATATAGTAAAGTAGGATTAGAATTTTTCCTAGATGTGAAAACATCTACCTGACATATGAACTACATTTCAATATCAATTGTATTGTTCATGACACCATTTTTTTCTTATTCTTTAAGGTGGCCCGTTTGACATTAGTCGGAGGGGTGGATTCTGGCTGCATGATTCGGCGCATGGCGTCAGCCGTCCTCTCAAACCAATTGGCCTGCCTCTTTAACTGGAAGGGAAAAGGAGGTAAAAGGGCCTTCGAGAGCACCTCCTTACTGGACTGCATGTTTGGTGAGTCTGTCTCAAATTAAAGGGTAAACTAAAGGCATTTATTATACGGCTCTTCACAATGCAAGTAGAACGCTCCATTGACTTGAATGGGATTTTCCAGCGTTCTACGGGTCATGACTTTTCTGCTAGAGGACCTCTGAAAAAATAATGACCGCTCATGTCGTAGAAATATAATGATCGCATTTTGATTTACTTACTGCTCTGGCCTCCCCATCGGGTGTTTTTATTTTTGTAAGAGTTAATCCTCTTTGGTTCTGGCCAAGGTTTGCCAAACATCCATTGGTGAAGTGACAATCATAGACAAACAGATTCTGCTGGTTAGTCTTTAGGAAGTTTGAATAACGTCTTGTACCTCTTGCAGCCAAACACGCATTTTTGCCGAGAAATTATTGTTAGGTAAGAATAAAAGAGTGTCCAGAGTAGGTTAGAAAGGAGCCACTTCTTAACTTCAGCGCTGTGTTTGTTTAGTCTGCTGGGGCAGCGCAGACACGTCGGGCACTTTCTTACAGAAATAATGGAAAAGCTGTTTTACGAATTGAAATCAGGCCGTAAGGCACACATGCTCACATTCTTCATTACATTACAGATGTCGGGCACTTCCTGGTTTTACAATCTTACGCAGAAATGAGTAAAATGGGCACTGCTGCTCATAGAGCATGACTCATTAGGATTATTGAGACATGCGTGAATGAAACCAAATAACACTCTGGAGGTGTTTTTGATAAGGAAATAACATTACAACATGGTTAAAAGCTCTAAAAGTTGATTTTGCATGATATAGGACCCTTAAGGGCCATACTGTAGAACTTGATTTGATGTTAATTTTTTCGATAGCATGTGCATAACCTCTAAAACTTTTAAACTATATAAAACATACATTATTTCTTTGCTATTAGGCTCTAAAACTAAATAAAACTTTTTTTTTTTTGTGCGCGCGTCTTTTATTGTGTTTATTAACGTTATTCATTTATTTATTTTCCTAACAATCCTGAATACTTTTTACCAAATTTCAGGTAACAAATTATTTGTAACCTAATCTGAACCCTATGTCATATGCAGTATATAAATAAAGTTAGGTTTTGTTTTTTTCTGATTTACTTATTTTTGTGTGTTTTTTCTTACCCTTTTTAGCGGCTGCACGTCATTATGACAAGTCCATTACTGAATTGGCCTTTGGAGACGTTGTCAAAAAATGGCTGCGGTACGCCCCAGAGAGGAAACATGGACTGAAGAGAAAAGCTCTGGGGGTCAGTAATTAAACGTGTTTTTTTTTTTTTTTTCTTCACCCCCAAATATATATAAATACTAAATAAATAAATATAAAAGAATAAAAGAAAAGAAAAAATAACATGTTTTTAGAGTACTGCTAAACTTCTAAAATACTGTTCTGAGTCCATGTGCTATGTAATTTTTATTAAAAATTGTGTGTTCTAAAATGGTCTGTTCTGTTCTTTCTTTCTTTTTTTTAAAGAAATGCACTACTGTGTGGCAATATATCAATTTGTTAGGGTCATTTATTTATTATTGAATGAATTGTGAAATAAAGGCCTTAAATGTAATTAAAACGCACTAAAATGTATTCCAACAGGCATTAATTGTACATATATTTGAAAATAGTGATGTTATATAACTGTGTTACTGCAAATATTCATTGAAAATACAAAAAATAAGCTCCAAAACACACTGAACTCCAGTTTTGAATGAAATTTAACACATTTTTTGGCGCAAATTGCTCGTTGTGTATAATTCCGTTAAATATTGAAAATGATGCTGTGTACCAGTGTTCCTCGTGACACTAACCAAATCTGCACCACTTCTACAAACGTTTTATTGCTACACTACAATTACCTGGATAGCCTTAATTATGATGGCCCTGTAAATAAGTACTTTTATGAAACAAAGTATTATACAGTGGTTACATTGTGTTGGCAACAAATTGAGGGAATATATATTTGCATTGAGTAACCTTGTGTATGAAATGCGGTATAAATTAACATTGACTTGCCTATAATTCATACATTCTTGACTGGATCCTGGGGAGATATGTATTTATTTATTTTACTTTTATAGTTTTACACTTAAAACCTACCCCAATATATCACCATAAGCAATGGGTTTTCTATTTATTTTTGTGGTATTTGGTCAAAACTCAATCTCCTGTCTCTTCTCCATGTCTCATGGACATGGAGAAGCTTTTTGTTTGTTTGTTTTTAATTTACTGTACATTCTTCATGGAGGCAGGTTATTGTTTTTTTTACTATATTTATTCATGGAAGCAAAAGTGCTGAAGTGCTGAAGTGCAAAAAAACAAAAAAGATGTAACTTATGCTGTAATATCTGTCTTGGGATTGCAGGAGGCACTGTCACGCTATAGGCACCAAATAACAATTTAAATGGGGCATGCGCAGTAAAATTTTGTAATGTAAATACCTTGGTAAACTTGTCATTCTGACTGCTATATGGATGCGTAATGTAAACAAACAACAGGAGGAGATGGATTATGCCTCAGATCCATATTGGACTGGTTATGCCTGTGTAAATGACTCAACATGATGACCGCGGTGAATGTTTAGTGGCTGATTTAGGTGGTGACGCGGTAAGTAAATCCAATAATCAAAATGTAGTTTAAAAAAGGTTGAACATAGGCATATTTCAATCGTTTAATCAATGTTGAATTCATGTTTAAAAAACGTTTGAATTTTGACATCTATTCAACTCCTAATCAATGTTATTTGCATGACATTGATTCCATGTCAGAAAAGCTCAAAAATCAACGTTGTGTTCGACATCTATCATATCGAGCGCTTTCAATCGCAGTTCAACGTCATTTTTCAACATCTATTCAATCATAGGCCATAACAGTATTTAAATGTTGAAACGATGTCCTTTTGGTGACGCGGTAAGTAGCTCCAATAATCAAAATATCGTTTAAAAAAGGTTGAATATAGGTATATTTCAATCGTTTAATCAATGTTGAATCCATGTTTAAAAAACGTTTGAATTTTGACATCTATTCAACTCCTAATCAATGTTATTTGCATGACATTGATTCCATGTCAGAAAAGCTCTTAAATCAACGTTGTGTTCGACATCTATCATATCGAGCGCTTTCAATCGCAGTTCAACGTCATTTTTCAACATCTATTCAATCACAGGCCATAACACTATTTAAATGTTGAAACGATGTCCTTTTGCTATCTGGGTATTGTTTTATTCTTTATGATTTATTGATTCTTTTTAACACGAGGAGAAGACGGTGCAGAAAAGATAAACCAGGCCCCGCCTATAAGCTCCTGCAGCTTCCTGGGAGTTCCCTTTTCCAAAGCACTTCCAAACCTTAGACATTAGTGTGTGTGGGACTTGTTGAAGTTTTGTAAATAAAGAGAATTGAAGTGAACACATGGTTGTCACGTGGGCATCTTAGTGTCACTAATACAAGTGCATTTATGATGTATGTCATGATTCTCCACAGAACAGTGTTTTATATGAACAGCTCTAACAATAAACAGAGAAAGCTCACAGCAGGAGAGCTCACACTGAAACAGTCACATGGCGCCATCTGTCGGCTGTCTCCAGAACTGCACCATTAAATACATCTGCACAACTGAAGCTTCGTTTGTGGAGGGGACGTGATCCGCAGCTTTGGAAACACTTTGATCTTTGTGCTTCATAAAGTCAGCAGCTGATTGGAGCAGAGGGAAGAGAGGATCCTGTGCCACTGATTGGTGATTGGCATCAGGGGCAGCAGCAGCAGTGAAGAGGAAGTGACCTGTGCAGCTTTGACTGTATTAGGCTGAGTTTACACAGAGACAATGTGGCAGTAAAACGCTATAGTTGGATGTCGGTTGCTACCAACCGTTCATACGAAGACTGTGTTCCAGGGGGGTGAAAACATAAGTGTTCAGATCCAGCCTGCAGAGTGGGACAACTCAGAAACGCAGCACAGCGGGGAGCTCTTTCACACCCGCGAGAGGGAAAAGGTGTGAAATCCCCCTCTGCTCTGACCCCCGCACGTCAATTTGGACATGCGCAGTAGCGGAGAACAAACATCAACAACAATGGCGGCGGTCGCACTAACTAGCTTTGTGGGCTTTCAGCGCGGGACAGAGGATAATTCTACTCCTTCGTTCGTCCAAACGAGACCACGCGAAGCTCTAGGTTCAGTTTCCATTTTCACAGCTGCTGTTAAAAGGCAGAATGATGTTGGTACTTTCTGAGGGTCTGGCACAGGAAGTGAGTACACTGCTGAGAGGGGGTCGGCACTAGATCATATACGGAATCGGGACGAAACCGGAAGTAACAATCCTACTTTCAAATTCGTTTTAGACTGTTAAGTCCTTAAGTGCTGACTGGTTAAAGGCACACCGCGGACTTTGTGACCTAAAGAGTTGACACATATGAGTTATTTTATATGAATACTTGGGCCAATATACAGCGCTTGACACTTGCAATGCTCCGAGCGGGGCTGCCCTCTTGAAATACCGCCCATGTAAGTTTCGAGCAGACGGACCGTCTGCCACCAGGTCACGTGACTTGGAAGAAAGACTTGCTTTACGGCTACAGGCGCTGATATATTCATGGAGCTAAGGCTTTTGCTACTCATTTTTCACCTGCTCGACTCCTGGTCATGGCTGAGGCAAGGAAAAATTTTAAACCTTTGGAGGAGGCTAAAAAGAGGAAACGTGAAAGGGATCGTGCTCGAGGAAAAACAAGGGTCGATCTGGGAAAGGAGTTTGCTCGTTGGCGCAGGTTGAAAGAAGAAGCTGGATGTAAATCTGATTCTGTTTTTTCAACTTCGTTGTTAGACTGGTAAGTGAAGTCTTTGCTCCTAGTATACAGTAAAATGTCTTTGTCATTATTTTCGCTGTTTAGTAGAAGCAAAATACGGGCAGACGAAGCTAACAGGCTACAAACCAAAGCTAACGTGTGTAGCGCTACGTGTGTAAATCTCAGACATTTCGCATATGTAACAGATTCCTACTTTCATAAAACTAACTTGGTTGTGGTAATTCTATACCCCCATGATACTGCTTTGCTGATTCTATTTGCACGTAATTATACTGTGGATGTGTTTGCCTAACTAGGGCTAACAAGCTAACAGGCTGCTATTAGCCCATCTACCGATTCAATGAAATACCAACACTTTTAATTTATAGGCATACTGTATTATTGCACCGGTTTGTTATGGCCCATTTTGCCTGTGCTGTTGGCATTGCTTTCATACAAGGACTTGTCTTTTTGTTTAGTTACGAACGGAGAGGTGTAGCAACATCCACACCATACAAAGGAGAGGGCACAGCAAAACCTGGACCACCAGTATCGAGTCTTACAGACTCTTCGGATCATGACAGGTTTGCACTATGTTTTAGCTGTAGACAGTTTGTGGTACAAATCAAAATATTCATTCAAAGAGGTATAATTATAAGACACTATACATGGCTCACTGATGACAATGCTATTGATAAAAATAATTATGCTTTGCACCTGCACAAGCAGATTGTACATAAACTAATAGAACTATAAAGACAAACCAGAGCTTCAGTGATATTATAGCTCAACATTCTTTTCTACTTGTGTAGGGGTAAAGAAATGGTCCTTTCAGGTGTAGAGGAGTTGATCACAGCAAGTGAAAAAGTCGACGTGCTTGAATCAAGGTGAGTCCATTACATAATAATCAATCATTTTGTGAGAAGAATATACTCATGTTTGTTTATTTTTTATTATTTTTTGCAGTATGCACTCGTTGGCAATTTCTGAAAAACATGATGACGACCTAGAGGCTGCTAATGATTTGCAGAATAGTATGTAAGTGCTTTACATTGTGTGCAAATTACCCTTTTCCTTTTTGTATGTATAAAGCGTGCATTTCAAGACCAATATGTATTTTTCTGTGTAGGATTGAGATGGAGGAAGCTGTTTGCTGGGAAGATGACGACTCTGATGAGGATTATGTTCCTTTCCTCTATCTACGGTATGTGCTGTTCATAAATTACTTATCGTAATTTTCCACTTGTCACAAAATATATAAAGCTGTTTAATGACACTGACTCCTCAATGTTATTGTAACAGATCTACTGGAGCTTCAAGGGCAGAAATTGACAAGCTTCCTGAAATACACATAGATGAGGCTGTGCTGGATGTAGAGGAGGTGCCCATATTGCCTGAAGAAGATCAACACATTCCTGTAAGACACAAGGTTGAGACTGTAGAGGACCTCGTAGGAAAGAAAGCGAGCATCTGCTACAATGACAACTTGCTCTCTCTTGCAAGGTATATTAATCTCTAAGACCTATAGCTACTATCTTATGCCAGCCTCTCATTTCCTGTTTTACTTTTCAAAGGTACATGCAGTTGCCTGTACAGTTGTGTCAGTTCCGAGATCCTATTTTGGGGACACTATGCAATGGAAGGCCTCCTTTTCATGTGCAATTAAAGCCCAGAGGGACTGGTGTCATTCTTGAATGGGTAAGTGTAAATGCAAGCACCACCATTGTTTAGAGAACGACTTTCGGGGGAGCCTGGAAAAAGGTGTCACCTGATGTGGGGGTGTTGGTAAAGGTTGTGAGAGAATGTATTGAATTGCTAATTGCTTTGTTCGTCTTTACTTAGGTTTGCCCTCACGGACACACTATTTGGCATTGGAATTCTCAGCCACTCCTAAAATTTGGAATGCAAGGAGGCGATTTCATGCTGTCAACAAACATTCTTCTCTCTGGAAACAACTACAAAAAAATTTCAGTTGTATCTTTTCTCTTATATCAGGTGATGGCAGAATGGACTCCCCTGGTATGTGATGCTATACAAAAATCTTCCCATGTGGAAAAAAACTCTTGTTACTTACCAAATGTTTATTTGTAGGCCACTGTGCACAATTTTGTACATACACCATGATTGAGCACGAGACCCGTGACATTGTGCACATTGTGAGCGAGGACAAAAGGAGATTTGTCAGGAATTCGGTCATCTTGGAGAAAGTCTGTTTTGAAAGTACAATGGACTGCCTTCTCAACGAAATCCCTATAAAAGAAGTAGTGACGGATGCTCATATACAAATATCTGCCTTGCTCGTTAAGTATATTTCACACTCAATCAAACTTCTCATCCAAAAATAATTTAACTTAGGAAATATATTATCTTCAGATCCAGTACGTGGAAAATACAAGGATTGGAGTTTAACCCATTCGCTGGATGTCTGGCATGCTTCCAAAAATATTGGAAGGAAGCTACGCGAAGTAAGTCAAATTGCCACAATTACCACTGTTATTTGTTGAATGATTTAATCTCAAATAGGAAAAGACCTTTGGTACAAAGTCATTCTCATAAATGTATTTTGTTATCAGGCAGCAAAAGGCAAGGAACATTCTGTGTTGATGCATTGGGTAAAGGATATAGTGAACCATATCCTGAATAACAAGAGATACTCAAAGTGTGTGCCATTTTCAATTGTTATCGATCAATGCTTTTACTTTACAGATACTGTGGCATGGAGTACTACATCATGTACGCAATGAACACACATGGGCCACAGGGTTCTGTGAGCATGAGCCATTGGATCTCTCCCTGAAACCCTCAACTCAGGTCAGAAATCTAGGAGTAATAATGGACTCAGACTTGAATTTCAATAGCCACATATCATCTGTGACATCATCAGCTTACTTCCACCTAAGAAACATTGCTAAAATTAAAAACATTGTGTCTAAAGCAGACTTGGAGATTCTTATCCACGCATTTGTCTCCAGTCGATTGGACTACTGCAATGGCCTGCTCACAGGTCTCTCTAAACAAGCGGTAAAACAGCTGCAGTACATCCAAAATGCTGCAGCTCGAGTCCTGACTAGAACCAGGAAGTACGACCACATTAGTCCGGTCCTCAGGTCTCTGCACTGGCTTCCTGTGGCTCAGAGAATAGATTTTAAAGTAGCTTTACTTGTGTACAAGTCTCTCCATGGCCTCGCACCAGGGTACATCCGCGACATGTTGGTGCCATATGAACCAACTCGGGCTCTGAGGAGCACAGGGACTGGACTTCTGTTAGTGCCAAGAGTCGGAACTAGACATGGGGAGGCTGCGTTTCAGATTCATGCAGCTAGAGTCTGGAACCGTCTTCCCGAGAGTGTGAGACAGGCGTCTACTCTAGCAGTTTTTAAAACTGAACTGAAAACAGTTCTTTTTAGCTGTGCATACAAGTGAATGATTTTACATTTGTTTTTATCTTTAATCTTTTTAATGCGCTATGATTATTTATGATTATTTATGATTGTAATCCCTTGTGTGATTTTAATTTTTTACGGTTTTTAACTACTTGTGTGATTTTATATATCTTGTGCTCTTAATCTGTCTTTTTATGTTTACTTAAATTCTAATGTTTGATGATTTATGCATGATGTTATATGGGTTGTGAGGCGCTTTGCGTTGCCTTGTGTAGGAAAGGCGCTCTATAAATAAACGTTGATTGATTGATTGATTGGATGACAGCAGTCAAGATAAGCCGTGGATACAGCAAGGTAACATGGAGCATTTTGTTTCACTCATTTAGAACATTTGGGCGGCACGGTGGCTGAGTGGATAGCACTCTCGCCTCTCAGCAAGAAGGTCTTGGGTTCGAATCCCGGCTGGACCAGGGCCTTTCTGAGTGGAGTTTGCATGTTCTCCCCGTGTCTGCGTAGGTTTCCTCCGGGTACTCCGGTTTCCCCTACCACTAAAAATATGCACAATAGTTCTGGCATGCGCCTCCTGTTCGGCGACCCCGCTCCCGTCTCTGTGTGGAGTGAGAGACAAATGCCCAAAAAATAACAATTGTAAACCGCTTTGTGACTCTGGTCTGTGAAAGGCGGTATATAAATAAAGCTTACTTACTTACTTACTTACATTTTATTTTGTCAAACTTCATGTTGAAATACAGTAGCTGTATCATAACTTCCTTGTCTTGCAGGTTCTGCTGCTCATCAGACCTATTGTTTTGAATAAACGCTGGCTTAAAAATGTGAAAAAGTACATAACATTCAGGTATGTTTGTGCAGTTTATCTATTTTTTTCTCTATCCTTTTGTTGCTTTGGATAATGTAAATGCCATAATGTAATGCTTTGGATAATGTTAATGGCATAGACCACCACTAATTTCAATCTAATTTTTACAGAACTACGTCAGATTTGGAGAGTTTTCAGAACCATATTCTGATGTATGCAGGGAAGCGCTTTGCCTATAAGTATAAAGTGTACAGAACCAGGGTTTTCCTTGCTGCAATAGATTACAACTACCACAATGGTCGAGAACATAGACGCAACAGAAAAGGAGAAAAAATGTATGTATTTTTACTGTACACAATTTTAAATTTATTGTTTGGAGGGTAATACTATGTGGTATTCTGTGTTTTACAGTTACAGACGGTACTACAATAAGAAGTCAAAAAACTGGAGTGTGCATGTTACAAAGGAGGCCAAGACGTATGCCTACATTCCCGACCTTCAGAAGGCAATTCTTAGGAGAAGATTAGAGAGTGGGTCAGGCCTTCCTCGAAGAAGAACCCTTTCAGAAGATGACCCTGAGCGCCTTGGACTGGTTGGCACAGCGGACACACCACCCCCCACTGCTGAACTTGTGGCAAGACACACTTCCCGGGGAGCAATGGCTCTACTAATGGAAGAATAGGACATTTTGTTTTGTAACTGTTTTTGTTCATTCTTTATTTGAATAAAATGTATGATAAGTTTTATGCTGTGCATAATATTTTCCCTAAATAACTAAAGTCTACTTACAAAAATGTAAACAATTGTAAAATCTCGTTGAACTACAAAAGAAATACAACACGTATTTTAATATGTACACATTTTTATTGATATTAATAAGTCATGGAAGCCGGCGCACTCTAAAACCTGTGTATTGTCCATTAGTGTCTGGATACTTGGTCCTAATGCGCCACACAACACAGCTTGGTATGACCACCCTATTGCCCTCCCCTAATCGCCCATGTTGCCAGAGCACAAAATTCCTATAAGCTGCATGTCTGTATGAGCGCTGCTCTTCACCTGGTTCCTGGATGTCATCGACTGCAAAGATGTCATTCCACGCAGCACGAGCTAGACGCAGAACTCCCTCATCCAGGATATAGAAGTCCATGTGTGGTAGATTACTAATGCAGTCGTCTGGAGGCTGACTACAGCAGAGTCTCTCAATATCTGTAGGCATGTCTCTACAGTTTGAACACACACACCAGTGCATGCGCCCAGGTACAGGAGGTGATTGAGGAGTGTCCTGCAGTGCAAGGAGATCAAAAAGCAGTCCAGGCAATCTGTCTAGCACTAATTGGAGCAGGGCATCTCTTTGGTTTGCTTCAAGTGATTGTAGTCTGGCCTAAGATGCATAAAACACATTTGTCAACATAGTAGTCTATAAATTACAGTATAAATAATAAATTGATAAGTGTACACATACCTGCATATCAGCTCTCCTCTGTTGAAGATCCTCGAGCCTTTCATAGTCAGCTGTAGATGGTCTGCTTCTTCTTCCTCCTCGTCCTCTCTCCATCCCGCTCCCCCCGCCTCTCCCTCGTTGTCCTCCGCTTCCACCGCGTCCACCTCGTCCTCCCCCGCGTCCACCTCGTCCTCCGCCGCGCCCACCTCGGCCCCCTCGTCCTCTCCATGTTTCGGGAGGGGATTCGGAAGATTCATCAGGCGGTGAAGAAATTGATGATGATGATGACTGAAAATAAAACAAACATCAGCATAAAAATTGATAATGTACTTACTGCGAAGTCGTGTAACAGTCGCAAAATACTGTCGTTATTTGTAAGCTTCGGTTTGTCCTTTTACACGTTCATGTATGTTTATTATTAGTGGATTATACGATTTTAGATAGAAATATGTATGCATTATTGGAGGCTTATTATGATTTTATATACAAATTCATAGTTTACTACAGGACAAACACAAAAAAAGACGACGTAAGTCCGATCTACAGATAAAATAAATCCAAAACAACACAATAAGAACTTGGTTTTAGGTATAAAACAGCTCTACGACTTACCTGATCAGACATGGTTTTCTGTTCACTTTTGTGCAATTTCTTTATTCAGCGGATGTCTTCTTTTCTTCAATCGTGAACACTCTTCAACCAACAGGTCCACTACTGTCTGAATACACACTCAAGACACCGGCTGACTGCATGGATGTATTGGCTGACTGTTTGTTGACTTTTGCGACAGTGATGAGTTGCTTGTGGCCACTAGGGGCGCTAAACGTGAAAGTTGCAGGTCTAGCGCCCCTAGTGGCCAAGAGTTACACGGTGTGCCTTTAAGTTTTAGGCGTCTGATTAAGATGGTTAAGGTTAGGGTTAAGGCTGGGTTGGGGTTATTTTATGGGAATGGCTGGTTAAGTTTAGGCATGAATAGGTAGTTTGTTGTATTTACTTCTGCTTCCGTCCCGATTCCGTATATGATCTAGTGCTGACCCTGCCGAGAGGGGGGCTGGGGGTCGTGTGAGTGTTGTAAAGTTTCTCTGCCCACTACTGGCCGGGCGCTAGAACTACATAGTTTTTCAACCTCATGTGAACGCAGAGAAATTTGCATTAGGAGCCTGGTCGTTTCTGTTAATAGCCTGGAAACATCTGCGCAGCGTCTCAGTATAAACAGGGCCTTAGAATCCTGTGTGTTTTAGTCAGTGGGGGAGGGTCCCAGCTCAAAAGTGGCCAAATTGACGGGTGCTGACATGCTTGCAATACCACCCCGGGCCGATGGGGGTGGACCCGGAATGTGAATTCTATAATGCTAACATATAGCATTAGCAGACCTCTCAAAAACGTCTTTACTGGATGGACCTGTTAGTATTAGATAGCAATATGGCCTACGTGCAGGACTCTACAAGGACTCTGATTATTTTGACTATGATGTGACTGTCTCTGTGTGACACGTACGTCTTTCGATGTGTGACGTGACAATGACTATATAAACTGTGTACTGCCTTTATTCTGTCTGAGAGAAGGAAACAATGGAAACCACTGGAACTTGAGAGAAACTTAAATAAACTTCCAGAGTTTGGCGCACCACGATCCTTCTCTGTCTGCTTCATCCCTGACAGATTTGGTGGAGGATGTGCGGCTCAGTGTGTGCCATTCTCTGGATTGTTTTGAGGGAGTTTTCTTTGTTTCTTTTTTTCGGCGTGTGGGAGCAACAGCACGTTATCTGGAAGGGGAGAAATCCCAGCGGACGCTGAAAGGGCTCGCTTTTGGATGGGCTTGCTCTTGCTCCCTCACTTTCTCTGTTTTTGTGTTTAAATTGAATTTTTCGACGCGGAAAAGATGTTGGTCGACCTCTCGAACAGTCCGGACAAAGAAAATAAGGTAAGCAGACACCTTTTTTAATATGTAAAGTCTGCATAATTGGATACTAGCTAAATTTTGAGCTGTCCCGGAGGTCTGTCCAAATCTCTCTAAATCAAATTTTCTTTGTTATGTCTTTGTCACGTCTTTGTCATGTCTTATGTTGTAGAAAACAGGTCAGCTGTGTGGGTAACCAGTCCCTATAGGAAAAAAAGAACCCCTTGACGTATCGGGGTCCCTGTCCTTTGAAGTAGTCAGGGCAGAGAAAGAGTAATTACAGGGTAGAGGCCCTTTTAAGAGTAATTACCGGGGTAGAGGCCCCTTGAGAAAAAGAGTAATTACAGGGTAGAGGCCCTTTTAAGAGTAATTACCGGGGTAGAGGCCCCTTGAGAAAAAGAGTAATTACAGGGTAGAGGCCCTTTCTTGAGTAATTACCGGGGTAAAGGCCCCTTAAGAAGAGAAAAAGAGTAATTACCGGGTAGAGGCCCGTTTTTGAGTAATTACCGGGGTAGAGGCCCCTTGCTAGCCAGAGAAAAGTGTTGGATCTAAAAGTGAAACCATGGTGTAAACATAAAAGCAATAAAAAGGGAAATGTGTTAAGGAGGCCTTTGTTACAAAAGCTTTGAAATTGACGAATTTCAGGCTGATAAATGACAAAAGTAAAGAAGCAACAATATTTCAGTGATCACGGTTTAAATTACATACAGAAAAAGGGAGTTTTTGTTTTCGGCGTGAACAGAGTTTACCGGAGAATGCAGAGTTTTATCTAAAGTGGAGCTATGAGAGCTTTTGTGGTTATTTACATTTTTTGCCGAGTTTTATCTACAGTTGAGCTATGAGAGGGTTGTATCCAACAGTTGTTTTTGTTTTTTAGAAAGAGATTTTGAGTTTAAACTAGTTTGCTACCTCGATAAAATAGAAGCGTAAACGTTAAAGACAAGAGTGCCTTTTGTTACAAGTGCGGAAAGTGATCACTTCTAGACTTGGATGACAAAAGTATAAACTACAAGTTATATTTGCCTAAAAAAGTAATCTTGAAAGTTCTTCTTCTGTGTCTTTCTGCCTGTGTGTGCACATCTCTATCTTGCTGCCGTTGTCAGGGGAAACGGCCCCCTCCTTTGCTGCTCTGGCTCTGAATCAGAGCTACAGCTTTTAGGATTTTGGCTTTTCATAGTTGTTATTCCGTTAAATTTGCTAAATTTGCGATTGAACATTGTGTTATGACACAGTTAAACGTTTTTAAACACATTTAGGGAATAGAAGTTTTGAATTAGTATGTTTTTGAAACCCAAATATTAGTGCTAAAGCTTTGCTTTTCTTTTTAAATCTGCTGCTTATTTCTTAACTTTTTGTGAGTTGTGTTTGTTTTTATGTTTTTATTTTAGATACAAAAGCCGTTTTTCAAACATTTAAATTAGAATCTGTGTTAAAAGTGATTATTGATCATAGACTTCGTCTAAAAAGAAAGAGGGAATTAGGATTAGCTGTAAAAGTATTATATTATTAAGTTAAACTACCCAATTCACATGCAAGCGGTGACTTTTTTGTTTTGACTATGCACCTGACCTTGTTGCTCCTGCTGATGCCACAGCACAGGAGACTCTGAAATGTGCTCCAATTCATATTGACTTAATTTGAAAAATGCTGCAATTATTTTAAATTAGTAGAATAAATGCTGAGATAAATGTTCAAGTGTAAAAGGGAAATTCCATAAAGTGAAACCCAAGGAAGCATAGATAATTAAACACACAGTACAAAAGTACATAATACATATTTTAAAGTTTGAAGGATTTTTGAGATTTGAGTCTTGTTTTTAATATTAAGCGTTTCTGGTCTTCAAATGTCATCATTAGTAAGATAATAAGTAATCTTTTATTTATATAGCGCATGTGGGAAAAACCCAGAGCGCTCCAAAATTGTTTAGACTTTAGAGAGAAAAACAATCTCATTCACATACTGATATCTGTTGTTTTTTTAAATTGGCCGTCTCAAGGATTGTTTTTCAGACTCTGCCACACTGTACAAGGGTCACTGCTGGACACTGAGGGATCAGAACAGTGGAGCCCAGAGTAGACACCATCCAACCAGCCGCAGATCGTAAAGGCGACATAGCTACCTCCGTGTGCCCCTCCCCCACTACAGACCGATGGTCGTAGGTGGCAGTGAGACCGGGGCCACAAAGTGGGGTTTTCTGTAGGCAGTGGTGGGTGAGTTGTTTTGCAATCTGGAAGTGTGCCCACTTTGCTTGTTTACATCGAGCCAGTGTGACCTTTGACACCTGCAGGTGGTTCAAGGAGTCTTGAGACACAACCCCAAAATTCACACACACACACATCTACACACACACACATTGACATTTACATATAGATACATGAAAAAGCAGAACATGAGAAAAAAGCATTTTAAAAGTTTACTCCAATGTAAACATATTTTTAATTGTCTATCACTTGAATCAGTATTTTTTTGAGACCAGAAATGTTCATTTGAATTCTATATTGTCATGGACTTAATTGACGTCTGTCCTGACACTTTTTATGTGTTGATTTTATACTGTGTGAAGTAATTACATTGATTAGGATTAGAATCAAAGTGACTTAACCATAGAGAGTAACTACTGCATAACAAGCTGTGTACAGGAACTGTGACACTGCACCATTGACCAGAAGTGCATCGCAAATGACCTGATGTGCTTCAAGTGAAAAGACTGTATCTGGAGATCCGATGTCCAACTGGAGAGACCAGAGCAACCCAAGTACCTGAGTGCATCTGGAGAGACCAAAACCATGGCTTGGACCCTACTGATGTCCAAGATGACATCTCTCGAAATATGACCTGACCTGATGACGACTGAGACTCACCCTCAGGGGACCCTGAGAACCTGAGGACCTGAGGACCTGAGGACCTGAGAGAAAAAACCGGGGGAGTGATGTTTATATTTTTAAAATCATAAATTGATGAGTGCTAAATGAGAGAGATACTCATGATTCTTTCTTTTGTTTTTGTTTGTCTCTAGCTTCTGGACATCTGATGATCTATTGGACACAGACATTTGCAGAACAAGAACCAGCCAATGACGTCTATTGCCGATGCTTTTGCTACAACCAGAACCACAACTGTGACAAATGCAATATACATGTTAAGTATTCAGACATCTGACAGACAAAAACTTTGACTTTTTAGTCTGGGAGACTGAGCAACTGTTAAAATGTTTTAAAATGATAAAGTATGAGTATTGTAGCGTTTTAGTAGATGTTAAATAGTAGTAAAAAAGTAGAATTTGACTTCCTTTGTTTTTCATAAACACATTTCCACGTAAGAGTTAAAATAGTACAAAACAATGTTATCCTTCTGATAGAGCAGCTAAAATATTAGAATCAGAGTTATTTTAGAGATATTAAAAGTGACAGAAGTCACAAACTAGAAATATGCCTTGGCTCAAGCTGCAACCGAGCTTTAGAGTCACAATAGTGTAAAAATAGGAATAGATAAATGCATCAACCTTAAAATAGAGAATATTTTTAGCCAGTGCTAATATCAAATGGTAAAAGGACCATTTCACAAACATTTACTTCAAAAATAGATAAAGTTCATTACAGTTGTATGTACAGTTTTATTAGATACTGTCAAATTCACTTGTGTTCAAACATCTGTGAATGTTGACAATACAAAAAGTTCATATGAGTGTAGCCTAGACTAATGCCTAGATTAATGAGATAGATTAGAACCAACAGAGATTCAAAAGCATTTTGATGTATTTGGGTATAGCACAAAAACAAAAAGTTGACATTTAGATATTGAGAAGTTTCCAGCACAGATTAGAGAATCAAACACCATTGTAGAATAACTGACCCCAAACCTGCTAAAATAGATTAGCTCTTGTAAGGATAATAATAACTTGATTAAAGATGTACATCCATCCCAAACTGCCTGATAGGAGGAAGTAACAGCACTTCCTGGTTCAACAAATGTATTTGGAAAACTGACCGCCATAATAATGTAAATGTTGACCATTTGTCTTTCTGTGTTCACAGTTTTATTCCTGAGAATGTAGAATAGACATGGAGCAAAATCCCACTGACACAAAGCCACTGATAATGAAAGTAAACCACAGAGAGATTTATTAGATTAAAATATATGTTTAAGAATATGGCTCAATAGAAGCAAATATGCAAACATATTTGTAAATAGATTAGAATAGTTTTAAACTATGGTGAATAATGAAAGTAAAGTACACAGTCTAAGATTAAATAGTGAAAATAATACAGTGAAATAAGTGTAGTGTAAACAATCAGCATTAGAATAAAAGTAATAAAAGTGAAATTAGCTTCTAAATTGAGACTCAGCTCGTTTTTGTCTGTGTTTTGACTGAATCTGCTGAGTTCTTGTGTGTCCAATAGTTTTTGTTTGTTTTTATTTTTGTTTGTTTTTGTTTTTTGTTTATTTATTTACTTTTTTTTGTTTTGTTTTTTTTCTCAGGATAGAGGATAAAATCCACTGATATTGATTTGATGATTATGAGTTCAATGCATACATTTTCTTTGTTTTTAATAATTTTTTAAAGATTTTTTTTTTTTGATGTTTTTTTCCTTTTCTCACTTTATTGATTGATCAAATTGAGTGATCACATGTGATTATGTGATCAAAGGGGTGAGTGTTAGTATTAGATAGCAATATGGCCTACGTGCAGGACTCTACAAGGACTCTGATTATTTTGACTCTGATGTGACTGTCTCTGTGTGACACGTACGTCTTTCCATGTGTGACGTGACAATGACTATATAAACTGTGTACTGCCTTTATTCTGTCTGAGAGAAGGAAACAATGGAAACCAGTGGAACTTGAGAGAAACTTAAATAAACTTCCAGAGTTTGGCGCACCACGATCCGTCTCTGTCTGCTTCATCCCTGACAGACCAAAAGTCGGCTTTTGGCTCAGAGCTACATTCCAGATGCGTGTCAATGCTGAGGGGAGTGAATTTTTTGGGTCCACTCTAGTTCAGCCACAATGATTATTTGAAATTTCGGCATATTTAATGAGCTGTCCGCCATTTTGAGCCGCCGCAAATCGTGAAGAGTATGCCAGCAGCTAGCTGAGCTCTGATCGGCTGGTTCTCGTGTGTTTGGAGCTAACACTGCTAACGTGGCTAATGATACCAGCTTGGACAGCATGGTATGCTGTCCAAGCTGGTATCATTATGTGGATTCTGCTGCACAAGACACATGATGTAAATCTGATCAAAACAGGCTGCACTGAACCATACACTCGAGGGGAAAGGTGACTTTGGTGAGTAAAAACATTTTGGGATTCCCCTTTTCTTACTTTTTAAAGTAGTACTATAATGTAATATGCTGCTATCCAGAATATATAACTACAATATGTGTTTATAATATTTTGGGTGTTCATTTTAATATGTTCAGATGATCTTTTTATTTATTTTATTTCTTTATTCACTTTTACCTATTTATTGTTATTAATTCTGCTTTATTTTATCTTTTTAGTGTTTTTATAGATTTTATACATTGATAATTTATTTACTATTTTAATTATTTACACCATTTGTGATGACTATTTTTTATTCTATTTTATTGACTGGTCGAGCTACATGGAGTTTTTTTGTTCTGTTTTTTTTTTTTTTTTTTTTTTTGGTGCAGCACTTTGGAACTGTTTTGTTGTTTAAATGTGCTATAGAAATAAAGTGGATTGGATTAGAATGGCAGTTATCTGCGCGAGCGCTCACACCCAGAGCAGTGACGTCACTTTATCCCGGAGTAGACGTGAATCGGTGAGAAACGTTGGCTGTGACTAAAATGCTATTGTTTATTGTTTATTGTATAAAGGATTGAAATAATTCTACAAATGTTTCATGTAAATGACTGATTAGAACATGTTGCATACAGAAATTATCGTTTTGTTTTGCTATGTACAGTATATGAGAAATGTATTGTACCTATATCGAAAAAAATGAAATAGATACATTGTCATGACTTGAGAAAATTATTTGCCTGTCTTTTAATACAGGTCAGGTCTTTTTATTGAGGTTTGGCAACATCTTTGGAGAAGACCACTAGATGGCGAGCCACCCCAACTGAGCAAAAACTGGATCTCATCACAAACCTTTTTTAAAGGCGCCATTTTATTTTTGTATTTTAATTTGATATTGTATTTGTGGTATACTTCTTGAAATCTTTTAACTAAATCAATTTACATTTTCTAAATTATTGTCTGTCTATCATTGTGGCTTCAGTTCCAACACTTAATATTTGAGCTCTTTATGAACCTAGTATGTAAATTCCAAAGTGGGTTACATATACAACAAAAACATTATCGGGGGTGTCTAATATCCACTATGCCCACAACTTGAAATTGCATTGACGTTTCTGTGAGACTATTAGATCTGTATTTTATAAATATAATATATATGTTTATTATTTACAAAGCACTGAGCATTGTCACTCCCGTATTCGTCCCGGAAACCGGATTCGTCCAGAAGTTCAGTTTGCGCATGTCAAAAAGTGTAATAAGTCCTTAAATGGTGACTGGTTAAGTTTAGGCGTCTGATTAAGATGGTTAAGTTTAGGGTTAAGGCTGGGTTTGGGTTATTTTACGGGAATGGCTGGTTAAGTTTAGGCATGAATAGGTAGTTTTTTATATTTACTTCCCTTTCCGTCCAGATTCCGTGACGTAATCTACTGCTGCGTTTGCTCATTGGATCAAACTGAACTTCCGGACGAATCCGGTTTCCGGGACGAATACGGGAGTGACAAGCATGTTGTGCACATGGATCTATTATAATAACTGGATAGGGTATTACTAGCTTGTAGCTGAATAACTCATGTGCTCGGGGGATTCTCGCGGTACTGCAGACTGAACCAGACTAAATTCATGTGGGCTACCCAGACATTTTCCCCATAGAACTCAATGCATATTAAAACAGCTCAACCTCAGCTGACAGAGAACCTACAGCTTTCATAAAGGTCAGATTTTGTGGGGATTTTAGTGTCCCTTGTCATCCTGAACTTTTTTTCTTCTTAAATCCTTCGGTTTTGTTTAAATCCACACTTTAGTGCAACAAACTCTGCTCGTCTGGCTCTCGCTCTAACTCCCGCTCTGATGAACTGCTCTGATTGGTCAGAGCGCGGCCGAGCCCCTCTGTGCACGTGCGTGGGACCCGGTGTGAGACCCACACACGCGTGTTTGACGCAACGCATTATGGGAGATCATCCACTGCGCAGAACCGGGAGGACCAGACGATGCCCAAATACAGGCGAGTTTCCCATAGATCTTTGCGAGTTTCAGGCAACTTCCGCTAATCTTTTCAGCCCCCATGCTGTCACAAAGCGCCACTGAGCCAAGCCCCGGCGATCCAAGATGGCGCCCTATTCAAATGAATGGTTGTGCACAGTGGCGCTTTGTGACGGCATGGGGGCTGAAAAGATTAGCGGAAGTTGCCTGAAACTCGCAAAGATCTATGGGAAACTCGCCTGTATTTGGGCATCGTCTGGTCCTCCCGGTTCTGCGCAGTGGATGATCTCCCATAATGCGTTGCGCCAAACACGCGTGTGTGGGTCTCACACCGGGTCTCACGCACGTGCACAGAGGGGCTCGGCCGCGCTCTGACCAATCAGAGCAGTTCATCAGAGCGGGAGTTAGAGCGAGAGCCAGACGAGCAGAGTTTGTGCCACTAAAGTGTGGATTTAAACAAAACCGAAGGATTTAAGAAGAAAAAAAGTTCAGGATGACAAGGGACACTAAAATCCCCACAAAATACTATCTTTATTAAAGCTGTAGGTTCTCTGTCAGCTGAGGTTGAGCTGTTTTAATATGCATTGAGTTCTATGGGGAAAATTTCTGGGTAGCCCACGTGAATTTAGTCTGGTTCAGTCTGCAGTACCGCGAGAATCCCCTGAGCACATGAGTTATTCAGCTACAAGCTAGTAATACCCTATCCAGTTAATATAATACATCCATGCACTGAGCACAACCATTCATTTGAATAGGGCGCCATCTTGAATCGCCGGGGCTTGAGTGCCGACCGTTTCATGGCCAACTCCTATGAACGGCGGAGATAGGCGTGATTCTGTCCGTTATTATATACAGTCTATGATTTCAACCAGCAAAAAAAAAAAGCAACACATTTTTTGACACTGAATTTTTTTCAACATTGAATATTTTGACATTGAATTTTTAAACATTGAATATTTTGACACTGAATTTTAAAACATTGAATTTATTTACACTGAATACTTTTTTGTTACTGTTAATATAATTCAAAAGCAAAAAAAAGTGTTGATAATAAAAACACAAAATAACCTTCATAAAACAGATCTGACATTAAGCATAGCAAGTTTCAAAGTGTCAGTGTCAGCGGTTGCGGTCGGCTGATACATACACGGAACAAGAATTAGATTTTCATGATTAGACTGACTCCAGATGTTTTTCTGTTGTGTATTCTTTGTGTTATCACTAAGGGAATGGCACAGGTGGCTTCATGACAGGGTTATAGTTATGTGTATATATGTGTGTATGCTCTTACACTGAAGGGTCAAACCGGAAGTGCATTGTATAAATGACGCGGTGCGCTTGATGCGTATGGGTTGTATTTGTTTTCCTCCGGGAATGGTTCGTGTTTCCACGGTTATCCCGCCCTTATAATGCTGCGACCAACAACGTGATCCGCAGCTTTGGAAACACTTTGATCTTTGTGGTTCATAAAGTCAGCAGCTGATTGGAGCAGAGGGAACATCTGCATGATCCCCGTGTAGAGCTCCTTCTACCACCGCAGCTGCTCCTGCTCCGTGCGATCGGTGAGTGTGTGTTATGCTAGTGCTGTTAGCGTTAGCATTAGCCACAGGCCGCTAGCATCTTTTACTGTCTGTTTAATGAAAATGTATTCGTTTGTTAACTTGAACCGTATCATTAACAGAATTCTTGGAGCACATTCACCTCGTGTTTATATTGTTGTCTTTTTATCTGGGATGTTTGTCCCTTATTTTAGAAAGTCCAAGGTAAAGTGCCTCTCGAGGCAGTGGGGGAGCCAGACTTTTAAACAGAGGGTGGCCAGGGGGTGGCAAGGGTTTATTTAAGGGGTCCACATTTATACTATTCCGAAATTTTATTTCACACAAAAACTGGCTAAACAATACATTTTAATCTTGTCATTATTCTTAATATAAAGTGAACTGAGAGCACACTTGGAAACTACAAAGCAAAAAGTGTATTTAAATAGTAGTCTGAACAAAAAAGTGCAAAATAACATAATTCAAACATTGCATTACATTTTTCTTTTAACAAATTTAGCAAATTCTACGGTTCTGGTGTAAAGCAGCAAAGATGTTGACAAACTCATCCATATGTGTAGTGAAGAGGAGTGCACTGACCACTATATTGGAGAAACCAAACAAACTCTACAGAAACGACTTTACCAACATCGTAGAGAAAACTCTAGTGGGCCACAGTCGGCTGTTCATCTCCACCTCAAGGCCTCCAACCACACAGTGGATGACACAGAGGTTAAAATTCTGGCTCGGGAGAAGAATTGGTTTGAGAGAGGGGTGAAAGAAGCCATTTTTGTGAGGAAACAAAAACCTTCTCTTAACAGAGGAGGAGGGTTAAGATTTGTTTTGCCTCGCATCTATGACGACATCCTAAAAACAACGCCCTAACTTGGGACAAGGTCAGTGACATGCTAATGAGTTAGGAGGGGTG
Source organism: Knipowitschia caucasica (assembly GCA_964034765.1). Lineage (NCBI taxonomy): Eukaryota > Metazoa > Chordata > Actinopteri > Gobiiformes > Gobiidae > Knipowitschia > Knipowitschia caucasica. Next base: position 22,053,158 of record OZ035833.1, read on the forward strand.
AGACCTGCACTCCACTTGAGCATCCCAGCAGACAATAGGTCTGTGACATGCTAAGGAGTTAGGGTCGTTAGCCTCAGCAGGGTCGTTAGACCTGCTCCCTTCTACATCAAGCAGACCTGAGATTGTTTACGAGTTAGTATCAGGATTAGGGTGTGGCTTACCACACCCATAGGTTATAAATCTCCAACGCGCGGTCCGAGAATTCATTCCCTGAAGAAGTCCCCAGGTTGAGGACGAAACGTCGGGAAAACTTGCTAAGAAGTACAGATGATGGGTGAGAAACCTTCCTTTGCTTTGACTAATCCCTGTACGACTGAGGGCTTACACAAACAAACTCATCCATATTCAGCCCTCCTTGGCCCTACACTGAGGATACCAAGATGACTCAATCATCTGCCATAGTAGTTCTGAGATGGTTTTTAGGGCAGAGAAACTTCTTTCACAAGACGCAGTACTGACAGGTATTAAAAAGAGTGTGTGTGAAAAAACGCCTTCTGCCAATAGACAATCCTGCACCTGTCTGCGACACCCTCTCATTCTCTGAAACTCAATTATATAAGCTATAATTTAATACAACACAACAAATTCCTCCTCATCTCAAAACATACTGCCTCCGAGTCTGACCTTCAGGTGAGGTTTCATCATCCTGATCTACAGGCCTTTTCCTAACAAAAAAGGCCTGTAGGCAATGTTTCCTCCTTTTCTTTTCATGTTTACACTAAAGGGAAGAGGCAATGGAAAATACACACGTATGCACACCCGCACGCATACAGGCACGCACACACACACTGCCACACACAGGCACGCACACACGTACACAGGCACGCAGACCCACACTGGCACACACAGGCACGCATACACACGCAGACACACTGGCACGCTGACACACGCACACAGGCGCGCATACAGGCACGCACACATACACACACTAAAGTTCTACAAACTGAACAAGTAATGCGCTGCAGTACGTGTGTCTATACTTTGTGTCAAATGTAAACGGTTGGCTCTGCATCGCTAACTTGCCTCTTTGTTTTCATCATGACTTGGGCACACCTGAGTCCAACAACCCAAAGCATTAGCATACAGCACCGGCTCCACACGGAGTCAGGGTGCGTTCACAGACCGGGGAAACCGTGGGAATTTGTAGCTTTTGGCGTAAAAAGTGCGGAAGATTCTCAAGATTAACATTATTACATTGCCGTCTTCCGAGGGGGGCACTGGGGGTGGCAAGGATATTTTTAGAGGTGGCAGTGGCCACCCTGGCTACCCCTCTGGCTCCGCCACTGTGTATTGTCCCATAGTTGAAATTACAGCTGCGATTGCAATTACTGATGCGTAAAAGACGCATTATTTTAGCGGAATGTTACGAAAATGCGTCCCCGACACAGCTAATGTAGCTTTTGATCACTGATCTACGTGATCTACGAGTGATGTGTGTGTTCAGAGTCTGGGCTTGAAAGTGCATTACACAAAGATAGGAGGAGACGCAGATGCAGCGCTCACAAGAGCCAGCACCTGGCTGAAGAGTGCGCATTATTGATGTAATTATATTATATATTTATTATTGACATCGATAAATACATTATAATGATATGATGTATATGAATATAAGATGTTGTTTTTCTTTCTTTGTTTTCTTAGTTTTTTTGTTTTACATATCTTACAGCTGTGATACTGAAGCAATATATAGACATAGACAAACTGCTTCAGGAAGGGCATCAGGAGTACAGCGTTTTTTTCACTTGTAGTGGAATTTTGTAAAAATTATAATAGTCACAGGTTCAATTTTTTTCCCCATGAACCCCAAGACCCTAAATAACATTTCTATACAGTGTAAAACGTTAGCAATAGCATTTCATTGTGTTTTTCAAAACATTTTGATGAAATTGAATTTCCGTTTAATTTTTTTCTTTGTCTTCATGATTCCATATTTTTTATATAATTCATATGACAGCTGTACACTATGAATATTATAAATCCACAGGTTGTACTGAAAAAAACAAAGTTTACTGCTTGACTCTGCATCACAAGATGACTATTTTATGAGCAATTATACACAAAGAAAACCAGGCGAGGAAAGTTCCCCAAAATGAGCTTAGACCTTGAAGGGTTAACCTTTTTAAACTAACAAAGCATTGCATCTAAATTAGTTTTGTAATTTCTCAGTTGAAATGACGTCCTTTAAAATCTCACGACCGTGATTGAAGCCGGTCATTTTAACATCATCTCTCTCTGGTGGTGGCATAGGGAGTTAAAGGCTGTTTGCATTGCTACCCTCTTCACACTTGTCTCAACATTTATTCTTTATTTCAGATTTTATTTCACATTCTAAAACATTAAATGAAGTCTCTTTTTTTTTTTTATAACACAATGCATAATATTTCTTCTTTAACAAATAATTAACCCGTCTATCTGAGAGCTTATAGGAGATGAATTGAGTAAGCATGATTACTTTGAAAGCGTAAAATTAAATAACTAGAGATCAAAACTTTTCTCTCTCCTGCTTTGACATTTCTCCCTGATTAATAACAGACCTGAAATTATAGTGTTTTGCTCAATTCTGGATTATTTCTGTAATGCCATAATGAGCACTTGCTTCCACTGCAACGAAAAAACAACTGGGGTTATTGTGTGACATCACAGGCATAACCCCAGTCCTGTGCTTTTTTTTTATTTCACAAACTTTACCAGACTTGCCGTATTTTTGTCAGAGTAAATGTAAAAATTATTATGTCTTATTTATGTTTAAGGCTTATAAGATCATACTACTGAAATTATGTTTTTTTCTGCATGCAATTCAAATACGGTGAAATGCCACAGCAAAGGATTTAAGGTTGTGTTTAAGGGAAGATAACATTGATTCTCAGTGTCTGTTCTCATTCATAATGGTATTAATCTTCCAATAATCCATCTTTGTCTCTCTTCCCTCTTCAATATGTTGCCATTCAAAACCAGGAGTATATTTGTGAACGTGTGTTTGCGGTCAACTAAATGTCAATGTAATAACACGCCTCTGATTGGCTGCAAATATTTGAGCTCTCGTGTTAAAAGTGATGGTTGTGTTGTTTGCAGAGATTGAAGCCAGGGAGGCCTGTGATTGGCTGAAAGCAGCGGGATTCCCCCAGTATGCCCAGTTATTCAGAGGTAAATCTAAAGCAAATTATTTATGAGCTTAAAAATTGTATTTCTTGGTATTTCCGACGGTATTTTATGTTGTAGACGGAAAATTCCCCATTGATCTGCAGTGGGCCAAGCAGGACCACGCTTTCTTGGACTCCGATGCAGTTGACTCACTCTGCAGGTAAATACAGTGTCTTGATTTTTTTCTTTAACCGTATAGCAACAGTGTTTTACAGACTTGATGTTTTACGTGTTGAGCAAATTTGGTTTTAACCCATTTATTGCAGATTGTTGAATAGCCCTTGATGTAAAAAGCATGCAAAACCGTACAGAGCAATGACGTGCAGTATATACAGTATAGGATGGCTGGGACCTGCCATCATTGGAAACAAATCATTATTATAGTTGTAATACATAATTTTTTCCACTGTCCTATATTTTTAATATTCCGACCAGTTTTGATCATTTCTTAAGTCAAAATCGCCAAAATTCTGTTTTTCCTATTCAAAGACACAAGGTGAGGCAGCGCTTAGATTGCTCGCTCTGCAGTGGACTGAGTGCACTCAGCTCTTGCTGTTGATATATCGCTGTTTGTTTCAAATATCCTGCTAATATCCGAGTTGCTAACAAACAATCAGCCCAATATGCTATTTCTTTTGCTGGAAAATGGATGATATGATTGAAGATGTTTTTCTCAACTGGACCTTCAATCAAAGCAAGAATTAATATAGACTGAGAGACCGCTGCTGGACTGACAAGGTTAGTCCGGTGGGAGGAAATTGTCAATCTCTGTGTTTTATGTTGAACATTGACTAGATAGCTGCATAATAGTGCTTCTCCGAACAACACTGATTCAAACACTGCTCAAGAGTTCTGCAACTTGTTTAAATTATTGTTTATGTTCCTCGCGTCTCTCTCTTTCTCCCCGCGTCTCTTTCTCGCTCTCTCTCTGCTTGCGGCTCTCTCTCTGCTTGCGGCTCTCTCTCTGCTTGCGGCTCTCTCTCTGCTTGCGGCTCTCTCTCCTCGCGTCTCTCGCACCTGTGCTTCTTAAAGATGTTGTTTGATGCGGAGCAGAAAGTCAGCAGCTAGATTTGTTGTGAGATTAAAAGAAGCTGGTTCTCTTATCTTTACAGTACATGAAGTTTGTGGATGTTATTGTATTGGTGATTAAATGCTATTTCATTTGAATAATAATGGTAAATCTGCTTACCCAATAATAAACCTCACCGCACGTCACTGTTACAGAGTCAGGCCTATGTGAAAACACCATAGACTGTGTCACTACTTTACTTTTGTCTTCAACGTCTTTTTTTTTTAATGTATTTTTTGTTATGTACAAGCTATATTTAATCAACATTCAAACAAAATGTAAAAATGCAAGGCTAGAACATTTAGTGATCACAAGACACTACACCTATATATAGTCAATATTTTACGGTATAATGTGGATTCAAATATAACATATACAGGAAATCCGATTCATCTGTATTGCATTTACCTTTTAATTGCTAATGTTGTACCGATTGGGTTCTTGGTTGGATACAATCAAAGCTGCATTGTAGCAAGCAGCAGATACATTTTTTATTTTTGAAAAGTGGTCTAATGTATATGGGTGTAATATGAATGTGGTATAAATAACTATATTCTCACCGCTCCATTTTTTAAAAGGTTTTTATTTATTTGTATGTGTATTTTTTTATCATTAATTTATTTTGTCAGATTTTCCTCACCCCCAACACACTCCCCTTAACCCTAACCCTTCCTTCATAAAAAACAAATATATATTTCAGTCTTTAAAAAGTTTGCTCTGTGACAAGCAGTAGATACAGAAGATTTTTATTTTTCAAAAGCGGCAACATTTGACATTTCTTAATCTTAACTCCGTGCCACAAGTTCATAATGTTTTGAAAAAGACTCAACAGCGGAAACTCTCAAATCCAAGACTTTACAGATAATCTAAAAAAAAAATGCTATTCACTCTGGTATAAGGGAGGTCAGATCAAAGCTCCTATACTGTAGAAGTCAATCTGTCAGAATATAAAGAAAACACATAGCACCAGTAAGAGGTCTATAATGACAGCATGGGACATTGTCATTTAACATTTTCCTTGTGTCTGTGTCTGATGTGACACCGCGGCTGGAGCAGAGGGAGGGCGACCAACACAAACATCTGTCAGATAGTGATGGTTCTGACTCCAAATGCCGTACCTTCAGCTCTGTATATCACACTGTATTTATATTGACTTTGATTCTAATGGATGTAACACTAGAAGTAAGATTTTGATGCTCAATAATCACGTTCATCATGTTTCTTTTTCTTTGTATTTAAGATTTATGCTGAACAAAGAGGAGTGTGTATAGGGTTACTTGTTGTTGGCCATACTTGCTTGTCAAATATAGCATACAATTGTAGAATGGAAATTTCCCCACTGTGGGACGAATAAAGGATCTCTATAGTCAGATCTTGTCCAGGACCTACTGTGATGGGTGCATGGTTTATACTGTAAGCTCATACTAACAGACCATACAATATTTTTGTAGATTTCGTATTCCAGGTAGTGTTTCAGTATATAATCGTGAATGAATGTGAAATATCAGGATGTGAAAATCGCATTCATCACACACCTGTATGCACACCATACAAGTGTATTTTTTTCAACATACATTTTGTTGTTGTATGGAAACATTACAGTAAATTTAGAACTACTTTAAGACCAATTTGAGTTTCAGTGTGTTGGAAAAATGTAGCAGATGAATTCAAAAGAAGAAGTTGGAGAAGGAAAAAGATTGATGTGTGTGTGTGTGCGTGTAACCATGAGCACATGTAACACAAGTTCCTAGGATTGTCTCCATTAAATATGCTGTAGAATTGAGTTGTTTCAGTTCTATTATATCAGATGCCCGCAAATGTTTATTTCCCTGTTTGAAATCCCATTCTTCTGTTTTCTGTGTCGGTTTCAGGAGATTAAAAACTCTGAACAAAAGTGCAGAGCTGAGGCTGGAGCTGCGTCGATCCAAACGAAGGGTGAGTGTCCCACAGGAGCTCAGCAGGGGGCGCTCTATGCAAAACCCTCATTAAATATCACTGCCAGCAAACAGAGATCAAAGCCCATTTAAAACAGGATTAGAGTGATTTTAGCGAAACAAATGGCTCTTCAGAGAGTTATGGCCTTTATGATGCAATTTCAAACATAAAAGCCGGGTGTTAAATATCAAGGCTGTGTCGCATCTGCTAAAAATGTTTCATAATGTGACTTAATCTGGTCATTTCAAAGGATGCGTCAGAAAAGACTTGCACTGTTAAATAAATCAGTCATGTAGGAGTGGGGCGTACAAACGAAGAAAACATAAAAAATGATGTTAGAAGTAAAATTGTTGTTTTTTTGCTTACAGATATGTGGATATGTAAGCGAGGCATAAAATATCACAGAAGTAGGGTTTTATCTTTCCACAACATTATCCATGTGATCAATGTGACAAACTATACTGAATGTATTCATAGAAATAGAATAGAATTAAGTTTAGTTGCTGAATTTTTGTTCAGCCTTAAAGGAGCAGTATGTAAAAATCTGGCCATTCTCCCTGACTCAGGTTGCCAGATATGCAAACAAATCCAGCTGGGACCATAATATTTGAATAGACAAGAGTTTTGTCAACAACAAATCTATAACCAACGCCTTTTCCAAAAAGGCCTGGAAAGAAATCTTCGTTTTATTCCTTGTTTTGTCACTAATAATTTGAGAATCATAACAAGACCTTTTGTAGTTCTGCGGTCACATGTTACTTTACCAGCTAGATTATCTTGAAGCAGCGTGTTCTGGCAACCCGGAAAACGGTGGCGGGCGAGACATTGAAATAAAAACAGATTTTTGACATATTAGGGCCATTTTATGATGACTTGACACGCAAATCTTACATATTGCTACTTTTACACCAATTTGCACCTGAATATCAAAGAGATCCTTGTAGATTTCAGCAAACATGAATATTGCAACTTTCTCTGGGCACTGAGCTGTTGGAAAGAGTTTGTGTCCCGTGGGGAGACTGTGGCCGAGGACCTATCTCAGAATCTTCATACTGTGTCTGATGTGGGAAAGATCAAACAACACCTCTACTTAAGCCTGATCCACATGGCAGCATAATTAGGTCGATTTTAGCCCTGGTTTTAGTCCGTCAATCTTAAGAATGCTCTGATTATCATAATGTAAGATTATAAGAAGATTGTCCATGCTCGGAAGGACGTCGCAACCATTGTGATCTCATATCTTTGTCCCCGATTTCTCGCCATGTGGGGACTCCCCCAGGACAAAAGAGCTGGTTAACTCTGACGTGTAGCCAATTAAAAAGGAAGGTGTTGACACGGGGAGGAAATACAGGAAGCACAGAGGGAGGGGATTAGAACCACTGTCAGGGCGGCACCAGAAAGTCAACTGCGGACCTCTCACCTCCATATAAAGTAGCAAGTACAGTCCATGCTCATCCTTTCACCAAGGCCTTTTCTTGGATAACATGTGTGTATCAAGTCCATAACAAACTACACACGCATGTCCACCATGTTTGTCAACTCTGAAGTCATGTTTGATCTTGATTTCCATGACCTAAGACTGTCCATGAAACAATCAATCAATGAATCAATCTTTATTTGTTAAGCACATTTTAAGCAGTCTAGGCTTAGCAAAGTGCAATACAGGCAAGTGAAAAGCAGAAACACGTTAATGTATACATTTACATATTCCCACTACCTTTCAAACTTTCTTGTCCTTTTTTTTGTATTTTCTTGTATTTTTTTTTTGTGATTTTGTACTGCTTCTCATATTTTTTATTTATTACGGTTTTGTTATTTGTTTTCAAATGAGCATAGAAGTACAGAGTGTACAAATAAGGTTTTTTTGTTGTTGTTGAAATGTTTTATGAACTGAGTTCGAAACAAAAAAAGATTGATTGATTGATATTTATGGGCATTGGTCAACTCCCTCCCATAGACCAATTCCCATATGTGTTGGCAATTTCAAAGGTTTTGTTAAATCCTCTGAGATAATTACAGTTGTGATTTAGGGCTATACACGAATAAATTGAATTGAATTGAATTGAATACACGTGGCAATAAAAATGATTCTGATTCTGAATAAAAATGATTGTAAAACAAAGTGAAATCCATGAGTGAACTGTGTGACCAAACTTTTATAGTGTGTTTTTAAATTATGTTTGCGGTCTCTCATGTTTGGAAAATTGTCAAAGAATAAAAAATTCTTCCAGTGTGAACCAGGCTTTTGGAAAACTAGGATTGCGGACCACTGCTAAACTTCTACAGCCGTGGCATGAGCAGTGGTGACGGTTTGGTTCTCTTCCTGCAGCAGTGTGCATGGATGGGAGATTAAGCATTTTGAGGTGTATTAATGTCGACAGTCAATGCTAATAAAGCGTGTTTTACTGTACTGCTGCATACATTTCCTGTAATTGTGGGGATGCAGACAGCACAGTGCTCCTTCTATATTTAAAAAGCGTTTGCTTCTCTGGCTGGACATAAATATCTGTGAGGAAGCACCAGGCCCAGTGCTTTGTTCTGGAGAAGTGGTTGGTCCATTGTGTTTCTGCCTGAAGAGGAAATGATTCAGGTCAGAAGCATCTGTTTGTGCAAGACCGGAGCAGTGCATATTATAAGTCTATTGTTTATGAGGAGCAGTTTTCCCAGAGCTCCACCAGGGACCGTTTAAGGCAAAGAGCTTTATTTATCATTATCGTTAAAGCGTGCAGCAAAGTTACGATCAGGCAGAGGGTTTACTTTTGCTACTGCTATCTATCGTTATAATCATGAGAAGTAATATAACAATATAAAACTTTTGGGATGGAAGATGAGTCACTTTCTTATTATGTGCCTAATCTTCCCACTGTGGTAATTTTCTGAGATTATTATTACTTTTTTACATAAAACAACCATGTTTTTTTTTTCTCTATTTTTCTTCCGGAAAGTGTCTTAATCAAATTAGTGTTGTCTGCTAATGAGCAAAAGCATTGACTTGTACAGTACAGTCAAATTGGATAGGTAGATCAAATTAGTGGCACATAGAAATTGAAAGTACATATTTTTACAATGATAATGAATGAAACTATTAGAATCTGCTTTATTGTCCTCTGAGGGATTATTATTTCTTGGCTTGGATGATAATTGCAACATTGTTACACCACAGCAATAATATTCAGCAAAGATTCCAAACTCAATCTCAATTTTTTGTTTTATATTTTTTACTTTGTCAAATGAAATGCCTTATGTTTTCCAATTCAATAATTTTATAGATACAATAATTTGTGATACAAGGAACTAATTCAACTATAGTGTTCTGATGGGTGCGAATGTTAATGTGAATTAAATTATAGAATAAGTAATTGGTATATTTTTCTGATGCAATTATCAGTCACTCACATATATGCACGTATGTACATATAAACGGAAAATAATTACTTATATTAGTTGCAAAATGCCTGATGATGTTTTAGAAATTTGAGGTTCATTGCTCTTTTTTTTTTAGCTTAAATTGCACCATTTTTTTAATTATGTTTATACAGTTTCCTTAGGTGTTTTGAAAGGTGCTTTCAAATCAAATGTATTATTATTATTATTTTATAAAATATGTGCATTTTACCTCCTGAACCTGAAGGTGGGCAGACTCTGTGTAGCTCCATAATCAGAATCTGAATCTGAATTATTTTCATTGCCATTGTGAGTAAGGCACAAACTCGGAAATTGCTTTGGCTCTCGGTGCAAACAAGTTATACATTGAAAATAGGGGTCTCTTGATGGAATACATTAATTATTGTTATTATAAACCATGTGTTGGCACTAGATTATCCAAAAAGTTAATGTTTTCCTCAGCAGGTGGAGAGCGATGATGAGGACTTCTGTGCACTGAGCCCGATCTGGAGCTACGACCGGACCTCCCGAAAGTGGAACCGCGACAAATCCTGCACCGACTGTAACATGGCCTTCACCTTCAGCTCTTACCACAGCATCAGCTACAGTTCCTGCAGTTCAGACAGCGACGCCCAGGACCACACGTCTGCTCCGGCCTGGGGAATATCGCCCTCACTGTCCCCCAGGATTACGGCTCCATCCCCGGGCACACGCTCCAGCGGCTGCCCCTCCCCTGGGTCGTCTGGCGTGAGCTTAGACGGGAGCTTGGAGCGGTCGCGCAGGAAGAACGGCACAAGTTTGTTGAGGAAGATCGATAAGCTGAAGCTGAGGAGGACGTTAGGGGGTTTTGGGCGGAGTCTGGGGAGCTCTGTGGAGGAGGACGACACGCTGCAGTGCACAGACAGGTAAGGCACGTCTTTGTACAAGTTAAGTCAATCAATCTAAGTTTATGTAAGTAAAGAATTTCCAACAATGACATAATTGATTGCAATTGTCAAGTTTTTCCTATAATCAAGAACTATTCTAATTGTAAATTAATTGTAACAGACTCCAAAGTGCTGAGAAATTGGCTTCAAAGAAAAGGCATACACAGGACGCAATTACATGGAAAATATATATGGTTTTTCTAATAGTACAGTTTATATCTATCAGGATGTTTTCCGATGGTATGAATTATCAAAAGTCAATATCAAAACAAAAACGATCATAGAGAGCGATAAACCACAGATTATTTTAAGGTTGATTTTATGGTGAGTGTGACACAAACAGTTACAGAGCTAGAGGAGGAGCAACACTTTGTTCATGAGCACTTCCCTATAGGACTTTAATTAGCTAGGATGTTAACATTGTTTACCTAATGGTGCTTTATGATGTTAAAATGGCCTTTGACATTGAGTTGTGCGTTTATCTCAGTCCACAGAGTCCCAACAGCCCGGCGTCTTCCTGCCCTTCATCTCCTCAAACTAGCAGCCAATCAGAGACCAGCAGTCGCAGTCACAGCCAATCAGAAAGTAGCAGTCTTGTGAGCACGCCGAGCCCTGTGACCCGAGTCCGCAGCAACAGTAAAAGAGGGATAAGCTTCGAAACATCAAACAACCAGAAGGACCAGGTACAGTAGGTGTACGTACAATTGGTGTAATGTTTACTACTGTATTTCATCTTTAAATCTCCATTCTCCACTGAGATCTAGTTTACAAGGCAAGTAGTTTCACAAATTGGCAATATGTTATTATTGGCAACTCATTGATTAACACAACGCCGAGCTGTGTGTTTGTTGAATCTACTCTCCAATGAAAACCAGGAAGTATCTAGTTTATCTGGAAGAGAGAGAGTGCTGATCTGAGCTGTGATTGGGCATCTGCTGGCTCATGACAAAAACAACCACTCTCAGGCCTCATACATAAATTGTTTTATTACTTTCCATTTCCAATACATTGTACAGTATAAAAGTAGTAAACTTAGCATTCTTTAATATTTTATTTCCATTCCAGCAGGACTACCCAATCCAAAATAACGTACATTCCGGCTCGGGCCTTGGCATCCTGCTGGGACACAAAGGAGGGACTTTACCCAATCTCAGAGACCGGATCTTGGACCAGGACTCTGTGAATTGGAGAACTGGTAGTTTCCATGGATACCAGAGGAGATGTGGCAGTAGGCGGCGCAATGGCACCTCTTCCTTGTCATCCACCAATGAGAAGGCTCAGAGCTGTGACGTCCTTGTCACAGAGCCTCGCCTTAGCATCTATGACAACGTTCAACCGGTGATGGAGAGTGAGTGCACTGAGGTGAGAATACAAAATTAAAGAGCATAATTCGACAATACATACAGTTCCTTGCGAAAGTATTCGGCCCCCTTGAACCTTTCAACATTTTGCCACATTTCAGTCTTCAAACAAAAAGATATAAAATTTTAACATTTTGTCATGAATCAACAACACGTGGGACACAATCGTGAAGTGGAACAAAATTTATTGGATAATTTAAACTTTTTTAACAAATAAAAACTGAAAAGTGGGGCGTGCAATATTATTCGGCCCCTTTACTTTCAGTGCAGCAAACTCACTCCAGAAGTTCAGTGAGGATCTTTGAATGATCCAATGTTGTCCTAAATGACTGATGATGATAAATAGAATGCACCTGTGTGTAATCAAGTCTCCGTATAAATGCACACTCTTTGATAGTCTCAGGGTTCTGTTTAAAGCGCAGAGAGAACCATGAAGACAAAGGAACACACCAGGCAGGTCCGACATACTGTTGTGGAGAAGTTTAAAGCCGGATTTGGATACAAAAAGATTTCCCAAGCTTTAAACATCTCAAGGAGCACTGTGCAAGCAATTATATTGAAATGGAAGGAGTATCAGACCACTGCAAATCTACCAAGACCCGGCCGTCCCTCCAAACTTTCATCTCAAACAAGGAGAAGACTGATCAGAGATGCAGCCAAGAGGCCCATGATCGCTCTGGATGAACTGCAGATAACTACAGCTGAGGTGGGAGAGTCTGTCCATAGGACAACAATCAGTCGTGCACTGCACAAATCTGGCCTAAGAGTGGCCATTTCTCAAAGATATCCAATAAAAGTCTCTTAAAGTTTGCCACAAGCCACCTGGGAGACACACCAAACATGTGGAAGAAGGTGCTCTGGTCAGATGAAACCAAAATCAAACTTTTTGGCCACAATGCAAAACGATATGTTTGGCGTAAAAGCAACACAGCTCATCACCCTGAACACACCATCCCCACCTCAGCTGTAGTTATCTGCAGTTCATCCAGAGTGATCATGGGCCTCTTGGCTGCATCTCTGATCAGTCTTCTCCTTGTTTGAGATGAAGTTTGGAGGGACGGCCGGGTCTTGGTAGATTTGCAGTGGTCTGATACTACTTCCATTTCAATATAATTGCTTGCACAGTGCTCCTTGAGATGTTTAAAGCTTGGGAAATCTTTTTGTATCCAAATCCGGCTTTAAACTTCTCCACAACAGTATCTCGGACCTGCCTGGTGTGTTCCTTTGTCTTCATGGTTCTCTCTGCGCTTTAAACAGAACCCTGAGACTATCAAAGAGCAGGTGCATTTATACGGAGACTTGATTACACACAAGTGCATTCTATTTATCACCATCAGTCATTTAGGACAACATTGGATCATTCAAAGATCCTCACTGAACTTCTGGACTGAGTTTGCTGCACTGAAAGTAAAGGGGCCGAATAATATTGCACGCCCCACTTTTCAGTTTTTTATTTGTTAAAAAAGTTTAAATTATCCAACAAATTTCATTCCACTTCACGATTGTGTCCCACTTGTTGTTGATTCATGACAAAAAATTAAAATTTTATATCTTTATGTTTGAAGACTGAAATGTGGCAAAATGTTGAAAGGTTCAAGGGGGCCGAATACTTTCGCAAGGCACTGTAGCTGTAGGGCTGCACGATATTTCGAAGAAATATCGCTATTACGATATTGGTGCGTGGGGTATCCATATCGAAAATATGCGCGATTAAAAATGTTTTAAATTGTTTGTTGTTGTTTTTTTCCTTTATTAAAGACAACAAAACAGACACATAAACATTCCACAATTACAACAAACAAACAAAAAAGTAGATAAATATATGCATTTCAATGTATTTCCTGTTTTTGTTATATGTCTCTTGCGTCTCAATGCAGATTGCAATTTTAGGTGAAAGAAAAAAAAATCGCAATAATATCGTTATCGAAATCATCACTCATATCGAATATGGCTCTCATTTCCAATATCGTGCAGCCCTACGTAGCTGTGTAATTGTGAATGGTGTTTCATGTGACATTACAGGCTATAGGACCGCGTCACTGGTCTTTCCATGCTACAACATTATTCCTTCATCAAAACCACACACAAGATATACGCATCGTAATAAATAAGATTACAAAATATAAATTAAATTACATTTAAACAATGTCCTCTCTGGTGATCAAAGTGGCTTTTTTTTACACAGTGCAGCTTCATAAAAATCTTACTATACAAAATTATTGATATAAAAGCTCTCAAGCTCCTGAATTTACTGTGTTTGTGTTGAATATTAATCTCAAGAACCATTAGAAAAGTACAAAACCATAAAAGAACTTTCAAAACAGTCATGGATTTGAAATATGTTAACCTTGTATCTAAGGACACAGGTATAATTCATATTTAATACATTTAATAAAAAAATCACCTGACGTGTTCCTTGTTCTATCATCCTCCCTCTTCTCTCCTCCTCAGGCGTTTGGTCGACTGGGCTCTGATGACGTCTTCTCTGCTCTGGACCGAGTGTTGGAGCGAATCAGTGACCTGCAGCAGCTGGTCTCCTCCTGGACACAAGACCTGTCTGAGGACCAGGACTGTCTCCAGATCCAAACCTCTGTGGACCAGGACTGTCTCCAGATCCAGACCTCTGTGGACCAGGACTGTCTCCAGATCCAAACCTCTGTGGACCAGGACTGTCTCCAGATCCAGACCTCTGTGGACCAGGACTGTCTCCAGATCCAGACCTCTGTGGACCAGGACTGTCTCCAGATCCAGACCTCTGTGGACCAGGACTGTCTCCAGATCCAAACCTCTGTGGACCAGGACTGTCTCCAGATCCAGACCTCTGTGGACCAGGACTGTCTCCAGATCCAGACCTCTGTGGACCAGGACTGTCTCCAGATCCAAACCTCTGTGGACCAGGACTGTCTCCAGATCCAAACCTCTGTGGACCAGGACTGTCTCCAGATCCAAACCTCTGTGGACCAGGACTGTCTCCAGATCCACAGTTCTAAAGATGAAGGCCACAGCTCTGACGACCAGGACTGTACCCAGATCCAAAACTCTGATTCCACAGAGCTGATCCACGAGACGTTCATGAACCAGGGCCAAGGTGAGGACCCGAGATCTGAGGGAGGACGGGCTGACAGAACCAGCAGGTGAGCTTTACCATACACACAAGGCTTTTCCCCCACTCTTTCACATATTGACTTCTTATTTAGATACATTTGAATCATTGCATGGACGTGTTTTAAAATCATGTGTTAATCTGTCCCATTGAGCAGAAATACACATTTATTTTTGTGTAGATCTGAATGTAGGCATGTACATTTCTCCACTTTCTCTTAGACCAGGAGCGTCAAACTGTTGGAGTCCATTGGGCCCTTTCCCAATGGACTCCATCCATTTCCTCAAGCCTTCAGTCTAAGTCGGGTGGTCTCCTGCCTGGTTGGAATGCAAACCTGCAGCCACACTGGCCCTTTGAGGACCGGTTTGACACCCCTGTCTTAGACTTCAAAGCTAAATAGTGAAGAATAAGCTTAGTTAATCAGAATCAGAATCTGAGTTTTATTGCAATTGTAATAATTTAGTTGTGTTAATAGTTCAATTTTTCACATTTTAAACCTCAGATCATTTGCAAGTGTTTATATAAGGACAAAAGATTACATGTTGTGATTGATGTCACATGTGTGTCCCTTGTGCCTATGTCCGTCAGTGAGGATGGCCCCATGTCCTGCTGCACTAGCTCCGCTTCAGTCCAGACTCTGTCCTGGTGCAGTCTGGCCCTTCTGCAAAAACTGGCTCTGCTCCGTCTCACAGCTCTCATGGACAAGTACTCTCCCTCCAGCCGCCAGGGGTGGAGCTGGTCAGTTCAGTTTTATACTATTACCCTTTCATTTGCTTGCTCTCTATATCAGTGTTCCCCAACCTTTTTCATGTAAACAATCAGATGGCATGTCACCAGCTGAAACTGAAACAAACTCTGCAGCCTTTATTAACAACACAAAGTCATTTTCATCAAAGTGGATAATATAGAAAATCAATGAAGTGCAAAGATTTTTTTTCTAATCTTCTATTTATTTTTTTATTTCACAATATTTTGACCAAGGAGGTGGTATTGGTTAATTTCCCAAGGCGCACCATATAACATCTCAAGGCACACTAACGTTCCACAGCACACTGGTTGAAAAACACTATTGCATTCAAGACCCCACTGCTCTGACCACCTCTCTTTTCACCACATTTTCTTCAGAATCTGATAAATTGTTGATTTGTCAGCTCTAAACTGGTGGTGTTATATCAGCCCCTTGGTGTGATACAGTAATCGCAGTTTTCAAAGATAAAAACTGGCAGATAAAAGCACAATATATCTGTTGTTGACTGTTTACACAATTGTAAACCTGTGTGTAACTGTGTTTATTCTGTTTCTGTGTCTGCACATAGACACTAACTCACTTTTTTATTGAAACAGAGTAGAAGCGATCATAAATATTAATCATTTCATATTTACACTTGGGCTTTAAATATAAAGCCCAACACACTGCGTGTGGAACAGCGTTCCCACACTGTTCTCCGTTTGCCTCTTCCTGAGGCAAACATCCTGCCGCGCCGTGTTTAGACAGCAGAATATCCCATAATGCACTGGTTCTAAGAGATCTCCCATGATGCGTCTGTGCCCAGAGTGAGCAGATCTCCCATAATGCTTCAGTCAGTGTTTTGTGGCTGAACAGCAGACCACACGCAGCTGCTGCACCTGGAACATGAATAATGAATGAGTAGATCAAGACTGAATGTTTACCCAAGTCCTGCATCAGCGCTGGAATGATGGCCCTTCACTCACAAACATACAGGAGAAAAAAGTCCACAAACTGAAATCATGATAATAGTGTGTTACAGTTTGCACTGTATCAAGAGGTACGTCCCAAGCCCGCGTATAGGAGTAGGAGGAACCATCCGCGATCCAGAAAAGTGGACAAACTACAAAGACTGATTGCACTATTAAATAAACTAATAGTGTTTAAGATAAATCTACCCCAAATTTTAGGAAAGAACAGCTCTCTCCACTTTTTTAACAAAACTCTCTGGTCTTATTTGACGAGCACGTATCACCAGAAGGATTGTCAACTGGGAGGACCAAGATCCACCTGGAAGTAGAGACCAAGCCCCATAGATCCAAGATGGCATCCTATTCAAATGAAAGGCTCGTGCTCAGTAGCGCATGGGACATACAGTACAGGGGGGCTAATCCAAAGATTAGTGGAACTTGCCTATGTTTGGGCATTGTCTGGTCCTCCCGGTTCTGCGCATTGGACGAGCGCCCATGATGCATTGCTCCAAATATGTGTGGCTCTCATGCACGAGGACAGAGTGGCTCGGCCGCAATCTGACCAATCAGCGCTGCAGATCAGAGCAGAGTTATAGCAGGAGTTATGGGGCTTTCACACGGCCAACGCTGAAACGCTGAAGCCCCGCTCACCAGACGCGCATTCTCTAGTTTTCAGACGCAGGGGTCTTCACACCAGAACGTCCTGACGCGAGCCGGAAGTACCGGAAGTAGCCGGCCGGCTCTGATGCTAACAGAGTTTAGCTAGCGGCTTCTTGTGTACAGGTCTTCTCCAATATGCAGCTTTGTAGCATGTCTTTGAACAGCGACTTTCCATGGGCTTTATATAACAGTAGTATGTGTTCACGGAGGTGCGCCACACGTTTTTTCATATTATTAAACGGAATTTCCGCATCGGCGAACACACTTGAAGCAGTTGCATAAGGTCACGGGAGCATGACAACGCATATTTTCACAAGCACAGAGTCCCCCATTGTCAACCCTGGTTTGAGTTCTGGTGAAGTCTGGTGTGGGTCCTGTTTTGGCTGTTTATGAGTATTTTCAGTCTGCTCGCTCAGTCCGCTAATGTCCCCGTGACCACTTTGCTGCTCTCTGATTGGTTGTCGCACGAACGTCCCAAGGAAAGGATGAGCAGAATCCATCTCCTGTGGGCGTCGATTTTTCGCTCCTGCTCCTCCCTTTACACTTTCCCGCCAAGTCCGTGCGTGTCTACTGAACAGTCCGTTTGTGCGAACTGAGCGGTCTGTGCGTTGCGACGGCCGAACGCGCGTCACCATAGACTTTGCATTGAAACCCGACGCAAAGCATGATCCGGTCTGAAAGCACCATTAGAGCGAGACAGATATCTGTCCAGATATTATAATAGATCCATGCAGGAGACACTGAAATTAGGTATGTGTTTTGTCTTTCAGGACTGTGCCCAAACCCCAGAGGAAGTGTAAAGGGACAGAGGTCAAAGGTAGCAGGGTGTTTGGGGTCCCCCTGCTGGTGAACATGCAGCAGACTGGAGAACCGCTGCCCCCTAGTGTCCTGCGGGCCATGGTGTACCTGCGCAACGAGTGTCTGGATCAGGTACAATTATGTTTTATTTATATTCATTTATTTTATTTATTTTTTTACTTTTGGCTTCAAAAAATCAGACATAAAACATGAGAGCAGTGCAGAATCTCGTCTTCCATCCCCTCTTGTGGGAGTTGTCTTATCTCACTCCTGTAATGATAAAATAATCCACCTATGACATGCTGGCTCTTTCAGATGGGGTTGTTCCGTAAGTCCGGGCTGAAGTCCAGGATCCAGGCTCTCCGGGAGCAGCTGGAGTCTGGTCCAGACCAGCTCTCCTTCTCCGGACTCTGTGCCTTTGACGTGGCAGACCTGATCAAACAGTACCTCCGCGACCTGCCAGAACCACTGCTCAGCTCCAAACTCAACCACACCTTCCTGGACATTTACCAGTGTAAGGACACGCTTTATAAGTAATCCCTATTTCGTCACTGGTGTTAGTCAAGGTGACGAAGAAAATGAGTACGATGAATGCCTCTCTAGCATACAATTAGTGGTAAAGAGTGAGATAGATTGACTGTTGTTTTGATTGGGATTAAAGCCAAAATATAACATTTTCATTATTATTTGTATAACCAGGAAAGTCCCACTGGGATTTCAGTATCTCTGTTAGAGGGGAGTCTTCGCCCCAGAGAGAGGGGAGCTATTGAACATGTTTTAGTGATAGGAGAAACCAGAGCACACACAGGAAGCCTTTATAGACACAGGGAGAACATGTAAACTCCATTCAGAAAGGCCATGTCTGGAGGTGGAATTGATAGTGGAACAATCACAAACTGGAAATACAATTTTACAGAATGTTGAGAGATCCACAGCAAATTCTAAGACACTTAATTCCTCAAAACAGAAAATGAGGAATCTATTGTTGCAGATAAAAAAGTTCAAATGAATCTTATATTACACTTTATGCACCACAAACGGTACATATTATCACCTACTGTACTCCCAACCTCATGGCTACATTCCCCACACTGGTCACTTCTAACATGCGTCACATGTCTGTAGACTTCCCTCAGGAGGTGCAGCTGGACGCGGTGCAGTCGGCCATCTTGCTCCTACCGGACGAGCAGCGCGAGGCTCTGAGGACACTGCTTTTCTTCCTGTGTGACGTTGTGTCCAGTTCGCAGGAGAATCACATGACCCACACCAACATGGCCGTGTGTCTGGCCCCGTCACTGTTCCACCTCAGCGCAGGACGGACTGACACGCGCAGGAACAGGTGACTTCCCTTTGAAAATATTGATCTAAAAATGATTGACACTGTAGGCAGATTTTATTTGAGTAACAATTATTCCAATTTGCTTAAAACACATAAAAAAATAACTTAAATAACTAAAAATAGATGAGGAAATAATGATGTGGATGTAATTATAATTATTATGATATACCCCACACTATTAAATTCTGATTCCACGTTAACAATTTATTGGTATCGTTTCTTTAATGTTTTTATTTCTTTTACACATTTCCCCTACATTGTGCTACTCATGGACTACATTAACCAGACTCGCTGGTGTCTGTGTGTCCAGACCAGGCCAGAGGAAGTCCAGTCTTGGTCCAGAGCAGAAAGAGCTGAGTGAGAACCTGGCCGCCACCCAGGGCTTGGCCCACATGATCTCAGAGGCGCACACTCTCTTCCAGGTAAAACATTTCAGCAACTACTCTTCATACATTTACATATAACACTGGGGTGTCTAACTTTTTCTTGTGTCATGTATCATTTCAAATCAGACCACGACATGCTGTATTCATAATGTGTTTGATCGTTTTCACACTTGTTTAGAAAGAGCCTTGTGACACTTTAAGCTAAGAGCTGATTGGCTGAGTTAGGGTGGTCCTCTTTGTTTCATTTTTCTGTCCGAAAAAACTCACCTACAGATGTGAGAATGGCCAAAAACCTATTTTTGAGGGAAAGGAACAAGTTTATTACATACATTACCTGTTTTTGTGTTTGCAAAGTTAGGTACCCCAGCTTTAAAACCAGTTCTACAAATCATTAAGTGTCTCTTAAATCTTCCCCAACTCCTGCTATCATAAACTTCAACATCTAGAAATGTACTGTATACTTTAAAATGTAATTACTTTTACCCACCAACATCACAGCAGAGTCACACAATGTGGGTGACGTGTCTTGCCTAAGTACACAACAATAGATCCACAAGCTCAGGCTTTAGTTAAACTAAATTATATAGATTACATTCAGCACCTTAATAAATATTGGGATCAATTATAATTATAATATTTCTATTTTTATCTGCCCAGCTTCCCGGCTATTGGACCGGTCCCACCTCCACCTGTTCTGAATCCGATGAAGGGCTGCGGTCAAACTCATCAAGTTTCTATGGAGATGAGGCTGAGGGGGAGGGGCTAAACGAGTGTCAACTGAAGCTCCAGATGAACACAGAGACTCTGCTGAAACTGAGCCGAGACCAGGAGCAAGTCTGGACCAGTTTCACAACCCCAGATGGGCTGCAGCTGGACTACAGAAAGGTCAGGCTTCTGTTTACGGCATCAGTTATAGGGGCATGAATCTCAGATTGAATATGGCAGCCAAAGAAACCAAAAACAACTATGATGAAGCAATGGCATCCACAATTCAGAGTCCTCATTAGATCCAAGATAAGATCATCCATTCATTCTCTGGAGGAAAAGTTTTAGTATTTCTTTTAGGATTAAAGAAAACATTGTGTTTTGCAAAACCAACATTGTCCCTTTCCACAAAAATTAAAAAACGTGTTTATAGATTAGTTTAATTCATAGGATTATCATGGATATTCTGTACAAACACTCCCCCGACAGATCTGTGCCATACTGGATAGAGCTCTAAGAATTTCTGCCATCAATTTGTGCTATTTTCAACTTTGCAATTTTCACATAATAAACAGTGAAATACCTTGAAATAATTGGACAAAATGTAATGTCCTGGTGTCTGCTGCAGTGTCCAGACCTCAGCTCTCTGCCTTTATGGAGAGCCCGCCTGGAGCTGGACGTCCCTCCTGCTGTGGTGCTGAGAAGGATCCTGTCTGAGCGCGCCCAGTTTGACCCTCGTCTGCAGAGGGCCTCCAGTCTCAGCCCCCTCGGCCCTCACTCAGACCTGCACCAGTACCACATCCAGAGCCAGGGCCACGAGCTGCGTTCCATCGCCCCCACTGTCTACAGCCTGCTCAGGTACACACCATAAAGGAACTGTAGGGACTGGTTTAAAAAGGTACCACTGGTACATCTACTGCCATGTTTTTATCATAGAACTCGATTTAGCAAACTGTGCGAATAATAAACAATATATTTGAAAATAATTTAGATCAGATAACACAATACATGACTTAAACAAGAAAAGAATACTTTTGTTTTCTAGTAGAGGAAATAGTGATTATAGTGTGGGCTCTTTAAAAAATGACTTGGTTCCATCATAGAGTGTATGTTATATCATCAGAAGGCTCCTGATTGGTCAGTTGTTATCTGGATTTAAAAATACAATATCACAATATAAACACCAGGAGATTGTGACATTAAATGGTCACTGAGCCAGAGAAGTTTACTTTCAAATGTAAGTCAACAGGACCCAGAGCGAGTTGGAGCAAAGCTTTGTCCATGAGCACTTCCCTATTGGGCTTCATTGAACTTGAGGGTAAGCCTTGTCTATCTATATTCAGACGATGGGTGCCTTTGCGGTCTGCAGGTGCATCATGGGGAATGGAATTGGGAAAATTGTATTTGAAAGGATTGTGTCTAGTTTCGTCACATTTCCTTTGTGTTGAAGAATGAATCCAAAAATGAATTAAAAAACAATTATTTTTTTCCTTTCCTTGCAGGTCTTGGCAGCCTGACTCCTCCTGCGGGCCCCTGTATGTGTCCTCTGTGTCCGTCCCCCAACAGGACGTCCCAGAGACCGTCCGTGTGCACTGCTGCATGTATCTACTGGAGCCTCAAGGGGACAAAAAGACTACGCTCACCCACCTCTGCAGCACGGAGTACCGGTAAGACGCACACACGCGACGGGGTTTGAATTCGCTAAAGTCTGGGGAGGGAGGTGACTTGTAGGAAAGGTCACATGAAGCCTTTTAGAACTCAGAAATACCAAACACAAGGGGATGAGGGAGCAGCAATGATCAGATTGAATGTACTTTGCTGTTTTTTCTGATTGCAAAAACATACTTTGAGGCCTCACATATTTACTTTTACTAAAATGGACATAAAAATTATCATTTAAGCACTTATTTTGATCCAGAGCTTTAAGATGGAAACATGTACAGTAGTTTCATCACTGTATATGAACCCACAGAGCTGATGACTTCAATATTCGCACTGGAGTGTATTACAGACCTACAGAAGAAACAGACTCAAGTATATGCACTAAAGTATACATGTTTATACTCATGTGTATACATTTTATGCTTTGTTTCTGTATGAAGCTAAAGATAGAGATTTTATTTCATTTTTCAAAAGTATAGTATATAGCTATTCTTCATATTCACTTGTCTTGTCCTGTGTGCTCCTCAATTCTAACGTTATGTAACTCCTGATGCAACACAACATTTTCCCACTGTGGAACGAATTAAGGATCTCTTAATCTTAATCTTAATTTTACACATTGGAGTTCACCAGAAAAGACCCAGCTAGGATAAAAAGCACATAGGGGAAGTTGTTTCAAAGCTACAATAATGACAGTTTCTCTTCACCTTGTTTTTATCACACTGAGAAAAGGTCTCGTGTTTGGACTACAGTTTTCATGTATATCTGTTATGTCTCTCTTTGTGCTCTAGGGGGCGCTCTATGGAGTGGCACGTCAAAGTGAGTGGACACCTTTTGGCCAATGAGCTGCTGTCGATACGAGACTCTTTCGAACAGTGAATCAACAATAAAAAGCTGTGAATCTTGTGACTTTTAACCACGTTGCGACATTGTCCCGTCATCGGAAAACAAACCTGGAGTGGTTTTTGGCTCCATCCAGTCCAACTAATTCCACAAACCCTCCCCATCTGTCCAAATGCTCTTTTTTTTCTCTCGTTCTCCCGATGTTCTGCCGTTGTCAAAATCTTTACAACTGTGTTCCTTCAATTACAGTACTTTGCTGGACTATTAACACTAAAACTCCCAAAGATGTCAATTTTTGTATTCATTTTTTCTGCCTTCATTTACTGATCACAGGAATGAGGGAAGGGCTGTACAAGACACAAAGGGAATGGGGGAGAGGGAGAAGAAAAATAAGGAAGAGAAAAGGGACAGAGTGAGCAAATTTGTCAAATTGGCCAATTAACAATGACTTGGCCAATAATCAATGTCAATTTGACGGCTTTTAGCTTGGTTTTCTACCATAAAGAAATAATTGCCAGTTACCATAGCAACACATTGTTTACTTACAGCCAATAAAACGTTTTGCAATATTTCAATCAAGATTCACCAATGTTAGCACTTATTAAAAGTACATTGGGGAACAACAAAACTTTGGGAATTTGTAATCATTCCATATGGTTGAAAATAAGTGATGCTTCTGGGAGTTCTAGTAGATTCATAATTCTGGGAGTCCTAGACCTAGAGTTAAACGCACCTGTATGTAAACCGCAGCAGCTACACTTGAAAAGAAAGTACATTTTGTCCACATTTAGGCGGCACTTGAAAATAAGCCGCGGGTTTTCATAATTGCATTTTTCAAGAATATATAAATAAATACATCGGCCGCATCACTACACATGGCACAAGGCTTTTTTTACTGTACATTGTTTTATGCTCAATCAAGAATAATGTACTTTACCCTTAGATGGAAGTGTTTTTTTATTCTATTTCTCTTTCTTTTATGTTTAATAAACCCTATGGTCATGTGTCAAGCTTAAAACTGGGGTACCTAACTTTTTCATGAAGAATACATTTTGTTTGCCCCAACAGAAAGAGGCTTGTAAAAGTAAAATGTGCACAAATCAGATCAAAACACGCCGTCTTTATCTTACTACAAAACACACAAATATTGAGCCGATCGGCCGATCAAAAGATGACAGAGGCTGAAAAATAAATGCATGTGAAAACTGTTTTAAGAGCTAGGAATTAGTTTTATTTCATAGTTCAATGTATTTGGGGCTTGAAAATGACATATCCCAACTTTAAGCAGCATCTGATAATAATTATAATTTTTGACACATGAAATGCTAAATCCAATATTCTCAAGATCATGCTTAAGGGACACAAAAAAAGTATTCTGAAGCAAAACAGTGACATAGAACCTCCAAAAGTTAAGTTTTATGGCGTAGTTTGGCCTCATTCTTGGCAAAGAAGTTCGGAGGACTTTTAAACTTATTATGTGTTTTTAATCTTTTTAGTATAAGATTTTGCCTGCACTTGTTTATAAATGTAGATAAGAGAATAAGCATTTAAATTATATACATTTTATACACATTTATTTTGGGTTTTTAAGACCAAAATAAATGTTATGGCCAGCAGAACCAGAAATACAACCAAATACAAAACACTATTATTTTGTCGTATGTTTTAGTGGTTATAAAATCAGCCACTGGGGATCTAAACATCTCACTAATACAGTATCTGCTTCACAAACGGAGGAGCGACCTTGCAGATGCTCGCTAATATCCCATAATCCTTTGCCGTATGTCCCTGTGCAAAGCCGCAAATGCATCCTGGGAATCACAGCGGCCTTTGTGGACAGTCACTTCAGTTTGATACAGTCTGAAAGCAGAAGCATGATTAAAAATGTTTGATCCGAATTAAAGCTGAGGTAACCTAACTTTGAATTCACAAACTTACTAGTTTTCACATGCATGTATTTATTTTTGATTTCTGTCACGTCCTTCGATCAGCTTTTTCAGACAGAGAAATGAAAAAGGGAGGCCTAATCTCAATATCACTGGGCTCTTTCTCACTATGTAAAAGAGATGTTTTCTAATGATCATTACTTTTATGGGTCGTGCTGTTATGGGACAAAACATGTATTATTTATGAGGTGGGAATCAGAACACTGCAAAAAGTGATGAAAAATAAGTCAAAAATGGCTCAGGTTTGGCTCAATATATCTTAATTTTAGCACATGTTTGCCTTAAAACAAGAATTATCAATGGGACAAAGCAACATTATCTTGTTTCAAAAAGATACAATGAATGTCTCCTGTGGAAAGAGAAATTAAAGCAACAGTTCTTGAAAAAAAAAGACTTAATGGCTTTGTCCCATTGGCAAATCCTGTCAGACTATACTCAAAATATTATGAAGACCACTTTATTTAACCAATTATTACCTCATATTTGATCACTCTTTGCAGTGTAAATCTTGTAGAGTCCTTCTAGAAGGGAGTTTTCATATTCAATATAGATCCCGTTTGTAACTGTAAAGGACAACATCTGTGAAATGAAAGCTCGTTTGGGGCAAAAATGAAAAATTCTATCATAAACATGTTGACGCCTCTGTATATTTAGTAATTTGTATTATATACTACTGTAAATGTGTTTCTATGTAAATATGAATGTTTTGCTCAAAGCTCATTTATTAAAGTGTTGCCAAGCTAAAATAAAGTGTTTGTTCCAGCAAAATATAAAACCGTGCCCTTGTTTTTTGCCAACAGATTAAGATTAGGTGGATTTAGAATATTGGAAACAGTTCACCTCATAATATTTTCTTGAATAAAACCCACACAGCACATGAAAATAGTGACTTGCTAAAAATATAATCACCATCATGTACCAGGCTATTTTCTAAAAGCATATTCAGACAACAAAAATACCAGTTGTAATACAGGTATCCAAACAAATCAAAATAGAAGTCATTTCTAAACTTTCTAAACACACCAAGTAGTCCCATCTATGCAAAGATAGGAGCAAAGATGAGAAGAGTAAAGTCGGGACAATGCAAAAGATTAGGCTCCGACTTGCACCATTCAGGAAATTAACGTATCCAAATTTCTCTATTTCTAGAAACTGGGAGAACGTAATACTTTTATGATCCTGTCGGGAAATGTATTCTCTGTATTTAGATAGATAGATAAATACTTTATTGATCCCCCATAGGATAAATTAAGGTGTCCAGCAGCAGAACACTCTTTTCTTGTTGTTGTAGTACAGTTTGTCAGGTTTGTTATACAGTCTGACAGCCGAAGGAACAAAGGATCTTTTGAAACGTTCCGTTCGGCAGCGTAGCGATAGGAGCCTGTTGCTGCGATTACTCCTCTGAGCGGCCATAGTGTCATGCAGAGGGTGTCTGGAGTTACCCAGGATGCCCTGCATTAGAGCCCTCATCCTTCTCTCCAGCACAGCTCCCACAGAGTCCACACTTCTCCCCATCACAGAGACACACTTCTTGATCAGCCTGTCAATCCGGTTACAGTCTCTCGAGGTCAGACTGCCGCCCCAACACGCAACCCCGACATTTGACCCTTCCTTCGAAGTCACTTGGGCAACCTGTCAGGAGCAGTGGTCATTTTACCTTTTGTGTGATTTGGATGGCGGGGGAAACCGGAGCGGCCGGAGGAAACCCGCCCAGGCGTAGAGAGAATCATGCCAACTCCATTTTGCAACTTTTTGGCTCTGAACTCACTTAACCATGTTTCTTTCCACCACAGCACACAGATCCAGATGACTAGACACTCATATACTGTATAGGAAGTAGAATAAGGAAGTTATCTCATGATTGTATACAACGCTGACAGAGAGTAGGCTCCATTCAATTACTTTTTTGTGACAAACACGCTTGGTTTGATTCCTGCTGGAGTAAGTGGGTAACATACACCAATGCAAAGAGACCCAATTTCCATCCATCCATCTATTTTCTTCCGCTTCATCCGTGGCCGTGTCACGGGGGCGGCAATGTAAGCAGAGACACCCAGACTTCCCTATCCTGTCTGTGAAAGGCGGTATATAAATAAAGCTTACTTACTTACTTACTATCCACACACACACTTCCTCCAGCTCGTCCAGGGGGACCCCAAGGCGTTCCCAGGCCAGCTGAGAGACATAGTCCCTCCAGCGTGTCCTGGGTCTTCCCCGGGGCCTCCTCCCGGTGGGACGTGCCCGGAACAACTCCCCAGCCCCAGGGAGGCGTCCAGGAGGCATCCTGAACAGATGCCCGAGCCACCTCAACTGAGACCCAATTTAGTATTCAAAATGTAAATAATTGATGACCAAGTTTCTTCTTCTATAAAAGAAACTAGGTTTTTGTCTGTCACGCCCTGTCCTCTAATTTTCTGTATATATAATTGTTTTTATTTGTGTTATTTCAAGGCCTAACAACTCATGACAGATGGCAATTCAAAAAAAAAAAAATGCCCCAACTACAACCACAAAAATGTCCTGCGCAATCAACAAAAATCATACAGGCATCAATCAACAAAAAAGGAAAAACTTCTAATTAGCAGTTTCTACAGAACCTCTAATGTTCTGTATCAACTATGAAAATAATTTATACTTAAAAAGGTTTATAGAATTTTCATAAATTTTAGGAAAGAACTTCCCTCTGCACCCTCTGGTCTTATTTGCAAGCACGTATCACCAGAATGATTGACGATTGAGTGGACCAATAGTCTTAATGATCCACCCGGAAGTAGAAAATCCTCCTATATACCATTAAACAAAGAAGAAAAGAAAAGTCACTCAATATACCACTTATTTTGTTTTAACGAGCAGGATTTAAAAAAGGGATCAAATGTAAATGGCACATTACCGGACACCTCTTACTTAGAAATTGCTCCTAAAACACTAATGTTAGATATTGATAATAAAAGTCTGAACATGTGACGTATATTTTCAAATTCTTTAATAAAAATTTGCGGGAGGAACGTGAGGTTGAATTCAAGAGCAGTCTTGACGTGGGAAAGTTCATGGTCTGATGGTTTGTCGATATTCCGCAGAAATGGCGACGACGCTTCCTGGATACGAGACGATGACATCACATCCTGGATACGGGGTTGATACCCAGGATGTCGAATCCTTTGGCCATGACTGAAGCCGTGGCGTCGCACAGCAGCATCCTCCACATGTTCACCTTCACCACTTCACCTGGAAAACACAGAAAACAAAACTGATTCATAATACATGTATATAAAAATGAAAGAACATTGAGAGTTAGGGTTTTGCAACATGTTGACATCAATCATTCATTTATGTACTGTAATTATCCATGAAAGCTAACATTCTGTAAAAGCTGTAATAATTATCTTCCCTTCAAGTATCAGATTGAGCAATTTGTGCGAGCTGATGCTTTGACAGCTCTCGGTACACGCCCACTGTTCTTCACTTGATGTTACCTGATTGTTCCCATGATGTTTGATTTGACAGTGTCACATAGACATTCTTTGACCAAACAGACAAAACAAATCTTTTCCTGCTATGATTATCTGTTGGGTATTTTCATGTGAACGCACTGCCCCCTAGTGGTGAGCATAGCCTGTGTATAGATGAACAATGCTAACCCACTAGCTCGATGTGCTCATCTGGCTCCGATTGACTTTACGTTGAGAAGTAGACTCCTCTAGCGCGGTAACAGTTTGCGCGTGATTTCTGGTGTTTATATTGTGATATAGTCTGTCAATCAGATATGAGCCCTGACAAGTGACCAATCGGGTTCCTTGTGTTGCTGAATTTGGATTTAGCGAGCGAGTAATTTGGTAACTCGGCGGTTACTAACATAGACTGTAAATATTTATGGACGGAGTGACGCCTATTTCCTCTGTTGAAATTCATGTGTGATCATGTATCTTTTGAAAATGAGAGGCTGTATCATTTGCGCAAGAATCTGATGGATCCAGCCTGAAACATGGCTAGAAAAACCTTGTTCACAAGTCCACAGCTAAACAAGGCTTGTCCAAAAATATATATATATACTATCCTCAGCATTGACACGCATCTGGAACATAACATTGAGCCAAGAGCCAACTTTTGGACCAGGCTGTAAAGCAGTTTTCGCGAGGAAAACAGGCGCCATAAGAATTCATGAGATTCTGTTTCCGAGTACACCACCGGCAAGGAGTCAGATTACAAGCATGTCAGCGCATGTGCTCATGGACTTTTTTGAACCAGTACCCACCCCCACTGGTTACTACCCACAAGAGTAGCATAGATTTGGCCTGTTTGAGTTAGTTCTTGTCTGCCTCTTTCGCATTAAAGCCAAGTGGTGGTGGTGAGTCTTACCGGTCTGTCTGTCCTTCTCGATGCAGTAGCAGCTGTCGTAGAACTCTGTGAAGGTCGTGGCGAGCTCGTACAGATAATCACAGAGAGTGTGGAGCAGCAGGTCGTCCGTGATCTTCTGCAGGATCTCCGGGAAGCGCAGGATGCACTTCCCCAGCTTCCACTCCTTCTCGTGGTCCAGAAGCACCTCAGTGGTCTCCGCCGCCTTCCTCAAAGCGGCCTCGTCGATGTTCGCCAGACGAGCGATGGATCTGGACACAAATATGAGACGATTAAACAATGCAAAGACTGTGAAAGTATTCTATAAAGCATTAAAACAAACCACGAATTTCAGTTCAAAAACATTCTCAAGATTGTAGCCATAAGAAAATCTCCATGATTTTCTTTCAGAATCAGTCAGGCATGTGGACAAAAATATCACTTTTAATGAAGAAATTACCAAAACTGAACTAATTTTGAGGTAAAACACAGTGAAGACTAAAATCCCATTGTATTGGAACTTCAGATTAAGAAGAAGAAGGTCCTTTATTCGTCCCACAATGGGTAAATTTCAGTTTGATGCATACACATATACACATCAAGGCAAGCGGCGAACATTACTTCCACGCTCCTTATAGGCAAAGTGGCATAAGTGTCTTGCCCAAGGACACAACGACAGCAGACATCAGTGGGAGTCAGTGGAGAAGCTCTCTGGGTGGGCTCGAACCCACGACCTTCCAGCCCAAAGGCCAATGCTCTACCAACTGAGCTCCCGGGGCGACAGTAAAGCTGGGAGGCTTTACTTTTTCCCCCATAACAAAATCCTGCCGTTTGGCGCAATGGAAAGAGTCTTGGAAAAGTAAAGAGATCATCTAAGAAAACAAATGATCTTTTGCAGACTTGTAAGTAAGAGCCCTGTGAGTCACTAATTGACGCAATGGACTGAGTCGAGGGGGGGGGGGGATTTTTCAGAAAGAAAAGTGATAAAGGATGTGACAGAGGCCAGAAACACAGGTGAAAACTAGTGATAGAACCAAACTGTTTCGGAGCCGTGGACTAGCGGCACAGATTCTAAGTTCATTCTTTTTGAGGTTTGAAAGTTAGTAACTCCAGTTAGCCCCTTTGAGAAACTGAAAACACCTACTGCTCATTAAAATATTCTGTTACATACAAAAGCAACATCCAACATTAATGAATGACAACCCTCAAAAATGGGATAAGACGATATTTTAAATACATTTTTTTGGCTGAAAAGTAACATTCTTGAGCTTCCATCCACTTTTCGCACCTGCTCTGACTTTGCTCTGACTTTCTGTGACTCACCCCCGACCAGATTGAACCGGTTAGAAGCAGTGATGAAGA
Organism: Knipowitschia caucasica; assembly: GCA_964034765.1. NCBI lineage: Eukaryota > Metazoa > Chordata > Actinopteri > Gobiiformes > Gobiidae > Knipowitschia > Knipowitschia caucasica. The sequence goes on from OZ035833.1 coordinate 22,083,808, forward strand.
TGTCGGCCTCAGAGTTTGGTCAATTGTCCAAACTCTTGCCTCCTGCTCCCCCCTGCACGGCTGCTCCAGAGGGGGACGTCGAATCTTTCCTCACAAATCAATGAGATCTGGGCTCAGAGCCACTCGCCTCAGTCCGGCCAGAGCAGAGCCCACCCTGAAGTTAATCCTGCACCAGATCTGGAGCCGCGATACCACCGGGGGGACAGGACCGGAGCGTCACAAGTCCATTTAAGTTTGGAGTTTACTAACCAGCCCTCGTACGACCGGTTCCTCTCGAGATGGAGATAGGTGCGGGAGAACAAACTTTTTAAGAACTGCGTGAGGAGATTGGAGACAGTGGATTTATAAAAGGCTTTCCCTCAGCAACTTTCTTTAAAATGCATGAAAATATATCTCACTTGTTGGCACCTCCTACGCCATCTATAAATGTATTTAATCATTCTCAAAGCTTTTCTGAACAGCTATACTCGGGCATGGGGAAAACATTTCGGTTTTAATGAAAACCTTTGAGCAAAGTTTAATGAGTTTATTGAATTGACAGTAAGTCTATTGTAAGTCACAAATTATTGGAATATTTGATTCTTCAGAGATCATTCAGATTAAAATAGAAATAGTGAAGAAGTAGAAGGAGGAAAGAGAGTGATGCCCTCAGCACTGAGCAGTTAAAGGAGAGAGGTGTATGTTCAGGGAGTGTTTGGGAGTGAGCGAGTGTGTGGGTGTGCGTGTGTGTGAGTAAGTCGTCTTGTCTTACAATCGGTGGTAGTGTCTGTATCGTTGTTACTTTATCTAGTGTAGAGTAAACTTTTTGTATAATGTGATTTGTGGATTTACCCAGTATGGTGTCGTTTCTGTATTGTCTTATAGTTTGTCCTGTGTTCTCTGGGTGACGGGGGTTTGGATGAATATAAGCTGTGTGCTTCCTCCAACCCCTTTTCAATCCCTGTACGTACTTTTGTTTTCTCATCTCCTGTGAAAATTATGTTTGCAGGTTTTTGAAATAAATATTTATTTCATTCATTCATTTGTTTGTGATCTACTTTTTGAAAATACTTCACTAACTTGGAAATAACCATTTTAATTAATTCGTATATTTATATACAGTGGGCCTCAGTTTATCGCTGGGGTTTGCATTGAAAAAAATATATGCAGAGGACACAGTGCTTAGAAGCAGGACTGAGGGTTAGGGTTAGAAGACCATAGTGAGGGACCACGGTGTAATAATGGTCAAGGAATATGGTTGGAAATATTTCACAATGAGAATTTCCAAGTCATTTACTTTTGCCTGTGAAATCCATCAAACAGGTGGATCATTAGTATAAACTGTACAGAGTATAATCAACAAGATTAGAAAGGCTGAATCGCTGAATCATACTTGTATCGGACATTTGAAAAGAAAAAAGCACTGATAGAGGGGGAACAGCTTCTTGACCTCAGGACATTTGAACAGACATTTTCTGCATGAATCATTCTCAAAACAAACTATTTTGAGGCAGTGACTACTACCATCGACGCAATGTGGGTGAAGTTCTTAGCAGGACACAACAACAGTTCGGCACATCGTGAATCATTAAGAAAATTCAATCCATTTGCTCAAATATGATTACTAAGGACTTTTAGTATGTTATTGCACCTATTTGAAATGATCTGTGGTGAAAATCACAATTACAGCTTGTTCATCTCTTAACACTATTTTGACGTTAAAGACCTTATGACGGGTTTGATTTATTTAGAAATACAGTTTTAATACCATTTTATATTAGAAGAGAACTACTAAAGGTTTCAAAATCAGTTGTTGTTTTTTTTGTCTGATCCCCCCAAATCAAAATAACCCCATAGCAACGCCCTTAGAAACGAAAAAACTTCACAGCCCTTGGTGACGTCAGAACGGGTACGTTTCAACGCTGTAAGTTGTTTACAATTTGGTATTCGTTCTTTTTTCGCAGATATTCAAGATGACAAGGCCGTGTACAGCGAGTGTGAGATAACTACTAGAATGTCACATTTCGTTGTTACTGAGATAGTCCAGTGATTGTGTCGATGGACTGCCAATCCAGATACTTGGGTTCAAATCCCACCTCGGACACTTTTTCACACTCAAAACGGCAATTTATGTGTAGTGAGCAATTGTCACCTGTGGAGTGCAGTATTGTGTTGGGCATCAGTGGAGAGAAGAGAGAAAAGGCAGTCCTGTGGCATAGATCCATGGTTTTCAATGCATGGGCGTAACCCGCTATGACGTCACACACAGGTTAGAGCATAGACAACTTAAATTCATGAAAAACACGTTCTTTTTATAAAATATAGGATTTTTTTTGCCGGAATCTCTTTTAAATTGACATTGTCATGCAATTTTGATATCCACTATTTTTTTTTTTTTTAAACCCGTCATAAGGTCTTTAAATAGACCAGAGTGGATTTACCTGATGCGTGTGAAAGCGTAGAGGAGGTAGGCCGCCGTGTTCCCTCTGTCGTCCAGCATCTTGTCGAAGGAGAAAACGTAGTCGTTGATTCTGTTGTGAGATAGATCGGCGTATTTGATACAACCGAACGCCACGGCCCTCTGCGCCTTCACCAGCTCCTCGGGGGTCAGCACCTGCCGCGGGCCAATCAGAGTTTTTTTTATATGGCACCATTTGCACACAAAGAATATTTAAATAGTTCCATCCACACTAATATCAAGAACTTCTGGCACAAAAATATAACCTTTGTCCCTTTTGTCTAAAAGCTCCTGTCCCAGTCCGGTAATAATATAGTACTTTCTCAGTTGAAATTACGTTATTTATAAATCCAAAGGCTGTGTGTGCAGCCAGTTACTTTCCAATTTGGAAAAAAACTGAAAAAACGCAACTTCCTCTGGTGGTAGGATAGGGAGTTACAACAATATTATTTCAGGTTCAAAAATGTATAAATGGCAAATTAAAAATGTATAATTCTAATTTGAATGCCCAAAAATAATGCATCATATTTCTTCTTAGACAAATACAATAAAAAAGACTTAAACATTCACTTTAAAGCTGGGTTATGCAACTTTGAAACCACAAAAATTACACATTAACTAATAAAATCCATGTAACTAGTTCCACTAAAAACAAATCAGTATTTTTCTTTTCCAAGGGAGTACCAGCCCTCACTAAGCCATTCAACTCTCAATATGCAAAAGGTAAAATGTTCACTAATAAGACATGTTGTGGTCTGATTTGTTCACAACATGTTACTTAAACAAGAATTTCTGTTAAGACAAAATAAGCTTTCACCATGTTATAAACCAGGTTACATTTTTTTATCTCATCCCTGAAATAAGGGGATCAATAAAGTATCTATCTATCTATCTATCTATCTATTAGCCAAAATAAATGAATTTTGGAAAACACGGAGAGATGTGCCAAAAAATGTGCCAAGCGACTAATTGCAAAGGAACATGGATTAAGAAAATGGAAGGTGGGGTGATACTGACAGAATGAAACAAAGTTATAATTATGTTTCTGTGATCATCGAAGTCTTCCTCTGAACTCCTTAACCTGGATTCCCCCCCAACTTTTTACCTTTTGGAGAAAAAAAAGATCTACATTTTGTGGATAAAGCTGTAATTGCCGTGGGCCACGCTTCACCTCTCGGCCTTCTCTGTGTGACGCTGCGAGATCAATCTAACGCGGATAATAAATCTCATTTGGAAAAGAACGGATTAAACAGTGGCGTGAAGTTAACAGGCCTCGGCGGGAAAAGGAGATGTGGAGATAACGACTGGAGCTAAATACTGTAACTGATGAATTATGCATGCGTGCGTGAGCTCACAATGTGGTGAAGATGCAACGTGAGGAAAAGTGAAAAGGTCTCGTTCAGCAAAATATAACAAAATAAAGGTGAAAGTCTGGAAATTTAGTATAACGTTCAAACGCCCATTTACTTCTGTAATTCAGCTTACAATGTGAAACAAATGCATGTCAGACACATTATGATACAAGAGAAATATCAAACCTTATTATAATGTTGAAAATTAACTCACAGCTTGAAAAAAACCCCAAATAAAACAATAAAATTACAATATTTCGAAAATAGGCCGTGAGCAAAAATCAATAAAATAACAACAAATACTTGGCATATGTCATTTTGCAAGGTGACATATGCCAAGAAACTTAGAAAAGTCTGCATCACATATAAGTTTTACATTTTCGGTTGAATTACAGAAAGAAAATTTACTTTTAGTAGAGTCAAAAACTTATGAGTTAAAGATGAGGAGAGTCCCACAGCATTCCCACCATTAGACAAAAAAACACTAAAAATAATGAGTGGGAAAAAAGAGAAACCTTGGGTATAACTGAGCACGTCCGCTCATTATTAAGAGTTCAGTTTTCTAAAGTTTGGGAGAAATTCACTGTAGAAGTGAAGTTGGATGAAAGACAATCTGTCACAAATGCAGATTTGACAGTTTGAGGCAATTTTTCTTTTTACATTTCAATGAGTTCTTAAGTTCTATGAGGACGCATCTATTTTGGTTAAAATTTGAATTCTGTATTTACAAGTACTGCGTCTGCCAGATCCTGTGCAAAAATAAAGTGCTCCATATAGTTGTGATTTATGACATTTATGGATCCTCATCCACAGTGAATAATCTACATTTATTACACAGCTCCTCACAGCAGCAGTAAAACGCTCCATTGATTTGAATGTAATTTCAAAACGTTCTACCGGTCATTATTTTCTATAACGGACCTCTCAAAACAATAATGACCGCTGCCCATGGCAACGCACTCTCTGCTTGTCTTTCAGATGCGTGCATAACTCCGCAAGTAGTTCCGGCCACTCCGGAGCTAGCCACGCTCAAAAACGCAAATACTAATCAATCAACACACTTAAACGTTAAATGTCGGAGAATACTTATACATTCTTCACACACGTGCACGGAGATTTTCAGAATTTACTGCTCTTGTCTTCATGACAAAAATACTTATTTTCTTATTTTAAAAAAACCTTTCGGCATTCCTAAAAGTGGACTGAAGTTCATGTTGTGTGTTCTGTTGGTATAAAGCCGTGTAATAAGCGGGATGACGTATAGTACGAAGGTCATTATCGACCTGGCGAAGCGGTAATGTGTATTATGCGTGTGTGTATAGTGTTATTCTATGCATATTTGTAAAATTAATGAGTTGTATCTCAGAATAATTATTGGATTGTGTTTAAGAACTGCATGATTTTTGGTGGTTTGTCAAAATAAGTATTACATCTTTACACATTTGTATTTCAATGAATGTGTCATTTGTTGGATGACTTTGAAATCTCAGTTTTACTTGAAAATTTGAATTAATTTAAAGAATCATGTGCTCACCTTGTCTCTCTCTTTGTCTTTGAGTTTGTCCATGGACCTCTTCAGACCCTCCTCCAGCAGATCCATCAGACGCACCGTGTCCCCAGAACGGGTCTTGAACTTCTTCCTGGAAAAAAAAAAAAAAAAAAGAAAAGAACAAAACCTAAATAATTCAAGTTTGCGCTATGACCTACATTTACGGCCTTTAGGCGATTACAGAACAGGCACCACCAACGGCGTCACGTCAGGGAGAATTTAAAACTGAATCAAGTCACAACACATCTCTATTCCTACATCCATTTGATCTCAAGCCTGTGTTTAAACTTTAAACAAGATTCAGAGTCTAAATTAGGTATGACTACAGTATTTCTAGTTTTTAATACAGACCAAACATGGACAAAATGGAGGAAAAAAGAGGAAATGAATGAAATAAGTGAACTGGAGAGGAATCTGAGTACCGCCAGAAGGGATTCATTTGAATATTTGGCGTGAATCTTGTTTTGTAAAACACATTTCAATTTGTGGATTGCCCAAAATATTTATTCTCCGAGGCATTACCCATCTGCGGTAGCGTGGGAATATTTGTGTGACTAAATCCGAGAGGGACAGTGGGAAACCAAAGTAATTATGAAAATGGACAGTGTTTTTGTGTCTCCGCCTCCTCAGATATGTCCAGTGATGCTCTGTCTGTTCTGTGGTTCTCAGACTAAACAAGAGTTATTGTATTTACTTGTATATATTTATAAACATACGTTATAATTCACTTTCAACTTTGTCTATTCATTTGTGACTTTTGTAAATGTCAAGTATTGTTGTAGAAATAGTTGTAGTAGTTTATTTCTTCGGTCACATATATACATTTTATAATAATTGAAAGTGAAGAAAAAAAAAAACTGAAATGTGTATTTTTAGACTTTTAGTGCCAAATGATGCCCTGCTGTCCAATTGAACAGACTACCTCTAGTCCAGGAGCGTCAAACCGGTTCCAGAGAAAACTGGTGATGACAGAAGCGAGTCGCCGAACACAGCCCCCAATTAACACCATCCATTCACTTCCTCATTTACATTCATACCTATTGCACATGTTTTTAGTGGTAGGGGAAACCTGAGCACCCGGAGGAAACCTACGCAAACACGGGGAGAACATGCAAACTCCACTCAGAAAGGCCCTGTTCCCAGGACCCAGGACCTTCTTGCTGAGAAGTGAGAGTGCTATCCACTCAGCCACCGTGCCGCCCCAAACTATAGCTATATTTATATTTGGTCACACATAGGTCATCATGAAGACATTTTATTTATCTATTTGATAGGAACAACACACATGATTGAACATAACATTTCTACAGACAGTTGGTCATTTTTTTGGCAGTGTCTGTTGGTGGACATACATTTTGGGACGAGGATCTTTATTTTTTTCTGGGACTGATTTCTGGCTATGGAACTGCTTTAGAAGTAATGAAAGGGCCACCACCATGTTTTCACAGAGTATGCGTTGGATCATGAGCGGTTCCCTTCTCCATATTCTTTGGTAAAATTCTCTTCTGTCGGCAGGATGTTGATCCAGAACTGAAACGCATTTATACTGTAGATCTGGTTTGGTAATCTCTATTCTGATTGTTGTGTTATTGTGGCTCACCAGTATACATCTTGGGCTAAATAACTGGCTTTATCTACTCTGGTGAAGTCTTCCCTTTGAACGCTGACACTGACTGACATAATCCAACCTCCTGGAGAGTGTTCTTGATCTGTCAATTTGCTGTAAAGAGATTTTTCTTCACCAAGGGAAGAGTTCTAGTGGTCTTCCTTGCATTTTTGTTTTGAATGTTTAAAATGTGAGAAGTGTTAAGGTCTATCTGAGAAAAGTGTATGTTGTGTGGGTATTACAGCCGTAGGCCGATGGCTCTAGGTTTTATTTCTTGTGTTTTATTCTTGTGTCTGATCTGTGTTGGCGAACTCAACAGTCTCTTTAAGTCTACCGAGATAACTACTGTCGTGATTTAGGGCTATGCAAGAATAAATTGAATTGAAATGAATTGAATTAAACACATGTGATTAATAAAGCAGCTATCACCGGCTGCGGTTCATTCATAGAACAAAAACACACTATTTTTACTGTCCTTACTTCCAAACATGTATTTATGTAAATGTGACAAAATACCTATGGATAACTGGAATAAATGCAGACTGCGACATAATGCACAGTGTGTGTGTTGGTAATTACTGTTGAACAAACTGTAACAAAAAATATTTTTACTCTCACAAGCAAACGGGAAACTGGAGCGGAAAATCATACAATTAACTCATATCACCCGTAGACAAATACAATGAACTTATAAACAGCCACCAACTCTAAAACTTCCTGTTTGAATGTTGCAGTCCTATTAAAATGCATGGAGAATTAAATCAGTTTCAAGCTGTGTGCTATTCTGGACACGTCGCTTTAGAAATGACTATTCTTTGTAGTTGAATAACTATGCCACATACTTGTCCTCTCCAAGTACCACTCCAAACCCGGCGTGTTCCACTCTGGTCACTTTGGGATCGTACCAGCCAATCATCTGAGCAGCAGCGAACACCACCTGGAAGTGCCCCCCCTGCACAAACACATACAGCGCTACAGTTAGAACAAAAATCTAAACTTGAGACTCAAGTGACTGAAACATTTCCAAGAATATAAGATAGATTTAATCAATGCAAATGTGTGTGATTGAGGTTGTTGATACTCATGAGTTGCAGACTCAGTGATGGCTGGGCTATTCTGGATTCCAGGAAAGGGAACGCGGTCAGCATTCATCTCAGATCAGTAAAAGTAAATGATTATGACTAAAGGTCATTACAGAAGTATGTAATCGAGCAAAGTGGGAAGGACACAGAGTGCAGTGGTCAGAGAAAAAACTATGGGCTTATGCCACTTCACACGGTGTAATACTTTCCCAGTGTCAATGACTGCATTCATTTTCACTTAAATGCCACAATCTAACGCACACCTGGGAGCAACAGAAAAGTGATGCCCAAACCCAAAAAGGAGTTTAGATGATGAAGCAACAACGCAGACTGACCTAGAGCTGACACAGTGAGCATTAACCAGCAGAAATGCAACTTGTTACTAAGTGCACCTGCACCTGTTCAATCAGAATCAGATATATTTGTATTGCCATTGCAAGTAACAGGAAGTCTCAGACTAGGAAGTAGAAATTTTATATAAAAAAGATATGCATAACAAACAAATGTGATCAAATTCTAATATACAAATACACACAATAGATGATCTGTTAATGAATAAACACAGATGTCATTTACCTGTCCACTGTCAGTCACATAGATGATTATGTCGGCTTTCTCGTCAAAGAGTCTGTTTCTGAGCGCTGCGAGGTCTGAGGTGTCGTAGGTGTATCCTCCGTCTGATTTGACCACAGTGAGAGGCAAAGACTGTCCTGTCGCAAAAACGATCTTGCGGCCCTCGTCCATCTCCACAAAACCTGGACACGCACACTATTCAGTCTGTGGAAATCGTTTCATTCCTATTTCCTAACCAGTGGTACAGGGAGGAACACGGGGGGAACGCTAGCCACATCAGTTTTCACAATTTGTTTCTAAAAAAAATATGAAAGTGTTGACTTTAGCTTCAAAGGTATTTTGTATGACACCTCTGGAGGGAAGGCAATGTCAACAAAATGATGCTAATTTTGTATTTATTTTTTTACTTTCATTAGTCCATTCACTCAATTCAACTAAAATCAAATTACAGCACAGGTAATGTTGTAATTAGTTACTTTACCAAAATGTCACAAGGTCACAGTTAATCACCCAAAAATGAGATTAATTTCCTTATTTACTCAATGACATCAATAATAAATGGTAAATGCAGTTTGACATTGGCCGAGCGTACAAACTAGGCACTACAATGCTGCCCCCAAGAGTCGACATTCAGTCATTACACACAACATTTTCCTGACGATTAATGTAGTAGAGTAGTGAGAGGTTGGACACAGACCTCTCTCCTCAAACTCTTTGACCACCGCTGTCATCATGTCCTGGTAATAGCTCTCTCCTCTCTCCGTCAGCTTTATGTCCAGACAGTCGTACACTCTCTGAAATTCTGAACAAAATAAATGCATTTACAGTTAGTTTGACAAGTTAGACAGCCCTCCCCAAATACCACATAAAAGCTTAACTGTATTGTACAAAAAAAAGAGGATTTGTTTTGATATTTCACCATGTTCGTAGGTCTGTCCAAATAAAAGATTGCAGGGGTCTCCTTCTCCCTTCTTGTTAAAAATTACAACAAAACAAAATAATAATAATGCCATGATTTTGATAAGCCAAGTATACGAATACACATTTAGAAATAGGATAGCTGTTAATAATTCAAGTTAATAATACATTTGATGAACAGTTCACAGATTCTACTGCTAAAATCCAGCATCTTAGGCACTTTTCTGATAACAGCTTTCTTTCCACAAGCTGGTATCAGTTTGAACAAAGCACTTTCATATTCTTGCACTTCATTGAAACTTTTTTTGTTGGTCGATTTCACAGTAACAATTGTTCCCTGTACTCTTCTAGCTTGTTTTATTCCTGTTATTATCACTGTACTTCTAGCTTGTTTTATTCCTAATATCCCTGCACTTTTAGCTTGTTCTGTTCCTGTTTTTCATGGTGCACATTCGAGACTTTTGCACATGTATTCCAATGTGGTTTTACTGCAAATAATAAAATAAATATGAATCTTTCCCAACAAAAAGCTGCCTCCCAGTACCGTTGCACAAAGCAGTTTCAGACAGATGTGATTGATGAGCATCTGAAGCGGCTTATTCGTACCTTTTCTGGAGACGTCACAGATCATGTTCCAGGCCTTGATGAAATCCGGCTCTTTGCTCTGCAGTCGGACCACGCACTTATACGCTCTCTTCTTAAAGTCCTCCTCGTTGTCGAAACGCTTCTTAGACTCCTGCAGGGACCCACGCAAACGTTCGGTGAGTGACAGGCAAACCAATCAATCCGTAATGTGTAAACTGACCTTGTAGAAAGCCTGGAGGTCACTGATGGGAGGAGAAACTGTGAGGTAGTCGGGAAACGTGTCCTGGAGGTGAGCGATCAGCATCCCGAACTGTGTACCCCAGTCCCCCACATGGTTCAGCCTAGAAAACCACAAGACATGAACCAAGATGATGATAATAAGAATAATAAGAATAATACAAATGACTGATAATGAGTTTAGACTGAGGACTAGAGTACATTCAAAATGCTGCAGCTCGAGTCTTGACTAGAAGTAAGTAAGTAAGTAACCAGGAAGTATGATCACATTAGTCCAGTCCAATAGAGAATAGACTTTCAAATCAGCTCAGCTTGTGAAAAAATTCATTCCATGGCCTCACACCAAAGTACATCTGTGACATGTTAGTACCATTTGAACTGGAGGAGGCAGCATGTTCGTAGCAGCACCGCTCCTCGTTCTGTGATTGGAGGAGAGCGGGCGCCAAACCAAGTCTCTACTCAGCACTTTTTACAGCCTGAGTTCATACACAAGCTGCATCAATGAGCTCAAGTTTTCAATTAAATTACGGATTATAATACAACTTGTATGTAGTAATAAGCATTTTCCTCCTGCTGGTGCCCAGAGTCAGAACTAAACATGAGGAGGCAGCATTTCAGATTCACGCAGCTAAAATCTGGAACAGTCTTCCTGAAAATGTGAGACAGGCTTCTTCTCTGACAATGTTCAAATCCAGGTTAAAAATAGTTCTTTTTAGCTGTGCATGCAACTTAGGGATTTTATCTTCACTATTTTAATGTACAGGGCTGTTGCTTATTATTACTATTGCTAGCTTTTTAGAATAATCAATTTCATGTTTCATTTAGCTGCTACTGGACACCTGAATTTCTCCTACGGGGGACCAATAAAGTATCTATCTATGTACTGTGATTATTTATGACACAATATAAAACAAATAAACTTGCCTTTCCAAGAATAATTCACATTGTTGCAGAGCTGGGTCGTAACAATTTTAATTATTCTCAACAAGAAACAAACATAAAAGTGAACTTAGTATTATTCCTTGGTCATTCGAGATCAGCGTTCTAGTTTGTCCTATTCCATTTGAACCTGACCTGAGAACGTCGTATCCGAGGAACTCAAAGAGGCGGCACATGCTGTCGCCAATGATGGTGGAGCGCAGATGTCCCACGTGCATCTCTTTGGCGATGTTTGGAGACGAGAAATCCACCACCACCTGAACAAGACCGAGAAATTATGTTGTGTTCGTTTCCCCTTTTCACATTGTTGCGTGAGCTTTATAGTAACTGGCAGGTAAAATTCAGCACAATAAATACAAGTTGTGTTTTTTTATCATGAATCATTTTAGATCAATCCTTTAAAATGCTTATAATGTATACTTTTCCACAGGTGTCTTAGAATGACTGTAGTAGCTAAAAGCACAATACTCTGAGCTCTGCATCTCTTTGCGATAGGTCAGTAGTAGCGTTACCTTCTTCTTTTTGTGCAGCGGTGGAGGCTGGACACCGTTTACCAGCAGGTTACTGAGCAGCTGAGAAATAAACGATCGCTTGACGTGGACGTTAATGAAACCTGAGCACAAACACAGCCGTTAGAAAAGCCTGTTTCACTCTGACACACTTCAGAGCTGAGACAAAGTGTTGACCTGGTCCGGCGATGTCAGTTTTCTCAATGAGCTCGTTGTCTGGGAGATGTTTTACTATTTTTTCCGCGATTTCTCTAGGGTTCACTTTGCCGCCTTTAGCCTTCAGCATCTGAAATAAAAGAAAAGGATTATCAACAAGGCCTGACTGCAAAAACTGGGCATCTGCTACACTTGAGCTGACTTCACTTTAGACGGCTATTGCAGATAGGGACGCACCTATACAGCCTTTTCAAATCAACTACTAATTTGGATACTTAGGCTTCTGCAGATACCACATACGAACCGATACCAGTGGAGAGACTGCAGATCATGGCATGTTTCTCCCCTCAAATCTCTAAACCAAATGTGTTTTAAACTAGCTGGTTATCTACTGTCGGAGTAAAAGTTAAACCTACTATATACATGACATTCTGGGAAAATATTAACTAGTAAACAGGCTATTGAAATAGATAATCATTAAGGCCTACTCAAGATATCATAACACAGGTACTTGATCCAACAAGTAAGAAAGTAATTAATCTTTATTTATATAGCGCCTTTTACAGACCAGTGAGGAAAGGTCCAATATCTGCCAGTATTGCGTTGGCACTCTCTACAGCTATAGGCATTTTGACTAAGGTACATTTTAGCTTGTTTGACCTGGAAAGTTTTAACCATTTAAAAACATGTCTTTCTAATAATTGTTACAAACCTAATTGAGCTCGTTCGGGAAAAGGAATGTAACATCAAACCAAGATTTAAAATGCTGATTTAATTGCCTTTAATATAATGGGCAAAAGGGGTTACAAATCATATAGGGCAAATACACTCAGAATAGAATAACAAAGGGAGGTTTGAATAAGAAAAGTACTTTAGCCCCCCTCAAAATATGGCCTTGAACTGTGTTGGGGGAAACATATCCAGACAAGATATTCATGATATTAAATCATTTCAAGGCATCATCATCTGAAAATATAGTTCTGCTAAACCAGAGTTTCACCTGTGACATGGCCATGGCGCTGTTGCACTGGTAGTCTCCAAACTTGGCCTGCTGATTGGGTGTGACAGACAGAGGAGGGTTGTCCAGCTCTGGGTATGACGCTTGAATCGCCGCCCCGAATATCTGCTGCAGTCGCTGGTTGATGTTAAGCATGACTTTGGAGTCACAGGGCGGAGTAGATACTGAGGTTTGGGGGGACTCCTGCAGAGACTGGACAAAAATATAGTTTGCCTGTTACATTAGGGTTTCTATAGAACTCTATGTATAGAATTTAAGGAAGGACACTGTGACATTAGGACACACACATACAACAAAAAGGGACTTTATCTGAGATTTTACCCATTGTAAAATGGGTAAAGACACACTTTTCTGAATCCATTTGACCCGTTTCTTCATAGAGCTGTGGAAATTCTAAATTAGTTCTACCATTATTTCTGTAATTAAGCAAGTAAGTAATCTTTTTTTATAAAGCGGCTGTCACAAAATTCTTTGCAATTGGTTAATGATGTATTAACCTACAGTTCTACCTGACAAAATCACATACACAAAAAGACATAGTTCAAGAAGGAGCCACAGAGAGAACAAGAACATCTGCATCTGCATGCAACTCCCTAGACTTCCTGGAGCCAGAAATCAATCTATTTCAGTAAACAATACATCTAGCCACAATATTGTGTAATTGGAATGTTGTTCCAATTGATGATGGCCCAAGTTGCAGCAGTTATAAGTTGCATTATAACTTGCATTATAACTGTGCTTACATTATCTGCACACAAACATTAGTTCAAGTACTAAAGCGCCCAAAATGAAAACAAAGGATGTAAAATATTAGTTATTTAATTAATAATTAACTTTGCTCTTCACTACTTGTACTGCTGACCTTTTCTGTTAGTCTTCAAACTAAGTAATCTAGTATGGACTGATCAAAAACAGGAAAACGGGGGAAAATTATGAAATCTATTTTACTTATAAGCATAGACTAGTCTACGAAGGCATACATCCCCCCCATGGGCTAGTCATGTTTTTTTAATAATTTGCTATGGTTATATTTAACATATTGTGTTATTGTACCCTCCAGACGAACAAACATACACTGACAGGTCAAAATGATACTCACCCTCTTGAGGATATTAAGCCGATATTTGAGTTTGGCGTTTTCGTCTCGCAGTTCGTCTAGATGCGCTGTCTGTTCCAAATTTCTAGGATTTTTTAAACTTTCAACCTCAGCAGACAAACGTTTTATCTCCTTTTCCTAAAAAACAAAACAAAATTCAACAACTTCACACAAACACTGCTTTCCCCAGAGAGCTGAGACAACCTGACCTTGCCTAAAGAAAAGGGAGTGTCTTTGATTAGATTGTCAAAATGAAACCAAAAATAAAGGAAGTTGAATGAATCAAAGACCAAAAGGGCTGATTAGACAATAATTAACATCTGATATGATTTCATTTGATGCAATATAAAGGGTGATTAAATATAATTCACAAATAATGCCAAACAACTTTATTGATGTCATAGATATAAACTGCATTGACATTACAGATATTTTCCATAACTTATCAAACCGTAAACTGTTAAGTTTTTGCAACATTAAAATTGGTCATTATTTTTTAAACAGTGTGAGGAGAAGAGCCAAATACTAAAAGGATCTGTAAACAGTGTATTAGTTATAAATTATTGTTTTGACAGTATGACTAGCTTTTACATAGTACTCGGGGCATTTCCATTAAATAAACAAATAAAAAAACACAAGAAATCAATTATCCAGCCCTGATACTAACTTCACATGGTAGTTGCACATAAGCTACATTTACATACTATAATATTTAGGAAAAGTGCTCTATTTGTGTTTTTGTAGTGACGTCCTCTCTCATAGTCACGCCGGGTGATAGCAGCTGTCAGCGGGGTTACCTGCTCCTCTAGGCGGCTGTGGTACTCGGTCAGCGGGTCTCCCATGTCTCTAGTCTCCGGGACAAGGCTCTGGTGGTCTGGGGAAGATTATGAATGATGTACGGAGACGGTGGAGCAGAAACTCGTGGCTGATGAAACAAACTCCGGCGAGTAAAGGAAGAACTTTGATACACTTCCGGTACAGCTACGTCATCACAGCAGCATTTTGAGCGGCGCCATGGGAGTTGTAGTTTTTTTGTGTCATGCTTTTTATTCCTTTAGGACACAGTCTATACAGCGACCTGGCTTCCACATTTCTCTATATTTGTCCTACATATTTGAAGCCCCGAGCCCCACGAACTAGCAAGGGAACGGGGCCATGTGAAAAGACAAGACCGAAGTGAACTGTATGGAGAACCAAAACTGCCAGAATAATAAATACATCAAAACATGAATTTTCAATGAATTGTCATGTTTGTTTGAGAAATAGATTTAATTTGCAGATTAAATCAATTTTTAAATAAACATAACATTGTCACTTTTGCTCTGATTTTTGGAAGTTAGTATTGTTTCCAGGTGTCGGGACCATAGACTGTATGTCGGGACCAACTTTAATATTTACATTGTATGGGACCAACTCATTTATTTCCCCCCTATTAACCATTACAAAGTGATCATAAACCAATTTCACTCAATTTCTATTTGAAATTAAAGGAGCACATTTTCTTTTATTGTATTTTAACCATGGACTAAATTTTAAATCACACTTTTCAGACATCTCTGGAGATCATCAAGTGCAGTGGTCGTGGAGCAATAATAACCACTGCACTTGATAACTGGACATCAAAACATTGTCTTAGATGTTTTCACTTATACATTGATGGGCTCCACTTTGAGTAGTACAAGCTCAGTTATTAAACCTCCTACCCTACCCAGCTCGACTTAAATAAAAACAGAAATAGATGGGTTAGTTCCACTACAAAGTTCATTGTCTCAAAAAAACAAAGCCACACAATAATTAAGAAGAGAATTTGTTTATTCGTTGTGAAACTATAAAACATATGTCTGTTTATATTCTGTGCTGGTGAAATATTTACAACTCTGATCGACAGAACAACATCGGAGAAAATAATTCACAGCTTTTGGGAGGACTCTCAAAATAAAAGGGAAAAAACATTAAGGAAACGGACACCCAAATCACAAAGTGCAATAAATACATGTTTCCTGTTTGACCTCCTCCAGTTTCTCAGATTAGAAAAATAAACAGAAGATGCACTTTATAACAAAACCTAAACAGTGAACAAAATAATGATTTGAGACCAACAGCATTAGCTATTTGTGAAGATTTCGCAGCTACATTCCTTCATTTAGATCTGACTGGACTGATACGGTAGTTTTAACTTTACATAGAATTACATTGTCGCAAGTCAAAAGCAGAACCATCAACATGTCTCTGAGAAAATGTTTAAGTTGTATAGTTTACTTTCAGCTTCGGTGGATATAGATGCACTGAAATGAGGAAAGAAAACTTGAAAAGGCACAACCGATTACAAGGCGGGTAATGGCGTGGACACAACATCAATAATGTACCGGTAAGTGTAAAAACTTAAAAAGGACACAAGCTGGTTTGTCCCATGTTTTGAAGTTTTCATTAGATATTTTTTTTCAATGAGTACAAACAATAACGCATAATTACAACAACCAAAAAAACAGAAAGATACCAAGGAAAATAAAAAATGCACAAAGCTAACATGTCGTGATGATTTAAGAATATGGATGATTTGTTGGGTTTCTGGCACTTTTAAAAGTGGTAAAAGTTTCGTATGGAATTTCAAATTGGATCACATGTATTTTTATGAACAGTGCTTACAATTATTATTTTTATCAACAATCTGTACTGGCCTCAAAAATGAAAATTGCTTTACTAGTGCGAATGTTTGGGGGTGCCCAAACACTGGCTGGGAAGTCATGTCAACCAGAATGTTGTGTTTGTATGAAATTGATGGTCATTAAAAAACAAAAACAAAACTATACTTTGCATTAATAATCTGTGGATTTAATAAAACCATTTCTTAAAACTTCTATTTCATTCCAACTTGAACATATTTGTAAAGTGATTGTAATATACTTTGTTTAAAAAATATTGTTTTGTACAGTTCACAATAGTCATCTATATACCGGTAGTAGATAAACCTGTGCATTCATTTCTCCAGTCATGAAAGACATAACATGAAAACCAGTCATTGAAGGGTTTTTCTTTTATAAAACTTAATAAAGACATGACAAGTGAAAGAGCCAAGGTCTTCGCTGAGGAGAGGGTTACCGTGGAAACAGCCAAGTCGTGACTGAAATCAGTACCGTATGTAAAACTTCTCATGAATACTTTCTGAAATAACACTATATAGTTTAATCCTGTCCAGTTAAACAAAAGCAGGAGAGTGTAAAATGTCACAAACATCTATTGTATTTACTAAGATGCAAAGTAAGATGAACAAATATATGCTTCACTGATAGAAAAGTAATTCGGCTTTGATATTAATTGTGAGGTACTTACATAGAAACCAGGGCAACAATTATTCTCTCTTTGTAAAAAAAACAAACTCCCCCAGTTGTCTGACACATATCCAGTTTGAACTTTGTTGTTGCATTACTGTCTTAAACAAAATGATTACATGATTCCAGTTGTGCAAAGTGCAGCTCCTTACATGAACTTAGTGCTTTTATTTCTACATTCTGGGCTGAAAAACACGTTTATAACAGTGAAAACCTGGTAGTGAATGGTGATTCTCCAATTATTCAGGAGAAAGAGAAAATAAAATTGGGTTGTGTGCTTAGTTTTAGTGTTATAACCTCTAAGTGTCAAATCAAAGCCCCTTGTCTCGTGTGCAACTTCATTACTTTCTTTTTTTTTTTACCTTTATTTATCCAGGATAGTTCCACAGAGATTAAACTGGTTACAGAGGGGAGGAGCCTATTGCTGTCATGACATGGGGAACCTCTGCAGACACAAGGAGAACATGCAAACTACACAAAGGGACTTCTTAGGAGAAAATCCCCTCTAATTTTAGATTTGTTATGTTCTTCTGTTTAAAATATATGCAAGAATCGGACACATCATATTATATATATATATAAAAAAACATTGTATCCACGAGTTTCAGTCTTTTGTCACAGTATATGCACCATCTTCAGGACTATAAAATAAAAATAATCAATTCAAATTACTATGACAACCATCATAATTTCACATTTTCAAACTCATGAATACAATGTTAGTGTAGCTTACAGAAATTCATTTTTGGGTCAAACATCATTCGGTATTTGTGCTGTCGTCTCTCGAGATAAGAGTTGTGTTTTAGTGATATGTCCGATTCAATATCTTTGATCTTTTTGTTTTTGTTTACTGTGCACCAAAAAATGAATTCATCCTTCAAACAACTCAACAGTGAGTGGATTTGCGCTGGAATGATTCAGAAGTCTAAAAGCGCATATCGACAGTGTGTTAGTAACAGTGACGCCGCTAAGACGAGAGAGAATCGTAAGAGGGGACAGGAGAGAAGCTAACAGTGCTAACGATAAAAATTATAATGATTCCTGTACAACTTCATAACACCGCCAAGTTCGCAGCAGCAGCAGCAGCAGCAGCAGATCCAGAGCAGAAATACTTTGAAATGTGTCATTCAAACGTCGTCCGCAGGAAGATCTGGGATTGTGGATTTAGCTCGAGTGAAGAAAGCCATCTTCTCCCTGAAGACAAGAGCAAATGTCAGACCGGTCGACCATTGTGCGATTAATAACTATGGAGAACATGATCAAGTCATTTATATCCGATTTGCATCCCAAAATTATCTTGAACATTTATGGTGGCATATCATGTTTTACAATTTGTGGATTATGAAAATATGTTGAGTTTTACCGATTCACTATTTTACACTTTTTTTTTTTTCATTTTTTGTGCTTGTGAAGCACTTCAGGCAGCTGGTGTTGTTGTAAATGTGCTATACAAATAAAGCTGACATTGGAAATATGTTACAAAAACAAGGCAATCTAGTCCAGACGATCTTTTGCTATTATGCTGTATTTTAATAT
Organism: Knipowitschia caucasica; assembly: GCA_964034765.1. Classification (NCBI taxonomy): domain Eukaryota; kingdom Metazoa; phylum Chordata; class Actinopteri; order Gobiiformes; family Gobiidae; genus Knipowitschia; species Knipowitschia caucasica. The sequence goes on from OZ035833.1 coordinate 22,102,730, forward strand.
CATACATAGTTGATGTTGCATCCCTACTTTATTCCATAAAGAACAATGCATCATACTTTTTACCCATACACAGCAGTGGGAAACTACTGCTCTGGAACACGCCGATGGAAGCGAGGCTAATAATCTGTGTTGTTGGCCCCTCTGACCACCACCAATCATTAAGTGACATAATAATACTTTACAGTTGCCCCACTCTAGCACCTGGTGTGACCAGAGGTCTCAGATCACAGCACTAAGTGTATTCTGGTACTTATTGCACAAGCACTTTGGGACTGTGCAATAATACGAAATATTCTTGTGTTGAAATTGTACAGACAACCCGATTGTTCTAATGTTGTGAGTGTCTTGTTTGTGTCCAACAGCACTGTGAGACAAATTTCCCTTTGGGCACAATAAAGGTGAATCTTGAATCTTGTACTAACCAGGTGATGGCACCAGGCTGCTACTACAGAACAGATCATCTTTAATACATAATTCTTCCACTGAATCCACGTCTTCCTTTGTATTTTATAGAGCACTTGTCTCACCTGAAGGTGTGCACCTCTGGGACCTCTTTCCGGCTCTGGACTCTCATCTTGTTGACATCTTTGGCTGCTGCCTTCATCATCTTCCCCACTCTCTGCTCGTGCAGCTGCTCCTCACGAGTCTTAAACAGGAACAAATGCATGTATTAGTCTCTTTAGAACCCTTTACGTAAAAGCTGTTTTAATTATTTGTATCCTTTTACTTGCTCGCTGTTTAATTGCGTTGCTTTGACAGTATTATTTATTTGGTTAAATAATTGGTTACAAATTATGACAGAACAACTGTCCAGCAACATAGAAGTATGTGACAAAGAAATACATTTAATCCAATTATTATGTGCTCAGGTATTAGCTTAGACCTGATTAAGATTTGAGTTTTTAATGATCCTGGTGAAGCACTATGTTTACATTCTTATTTAACCATGCTTTACTCCCATTCTGCTTCCACTGCATGAAACCACAGCTAAGTCTTAACAATGTTGCATTCTTGGGTCAGTGTTGTACCTGTTTCTCAGCCTGTTGCAGCAGCAGTCTGAAGCGCTCGTCCTCCCTCACCCACAGGGGGAGCTCTTTCTGTCCCTCCAGTCGCGCCTTCTCCAGCTGGCTCTTCAGTTCCCTCAGGACGTGCAGCTCCTGGGTCAGACGGGCCTGTCGCGTCCTTGTCACCTGCAGGTCCAGCTCAAGGTCTAAAGAGGTGCGGAGGAGACCGTCCAGAGGCTTCACCACCACTGAGGGCTGCGGAAACAGATTCAGGAAGAGTTATAACTTCAGACCTGCTGTGCTAATAACTGAACAAAAAATGTACATATAGACACTTATGGAGGAAGGAAATATTTTATATGCAGTCTTCTTCCTCAGCTCTACCGTTGCTAGATACTCTACGCTGTCTGTTAGAAGAGAGCAACATTGTATAACATTAATTTATGAAAGACTTGAAAAACGTATTGATTGGAACTCTGGCTTTCTGAACACCATCACAGGATTATAAGGAGACACTATTTTGAACCATCACCAAATTGTGCTCCTCGCTTTTTGAATAATTTGTTATTGGGTTGTATTGATATAATGTTTAACTTTTAGAAATGGACTTTCAGTTTCAGTGATTTGATATATTGGGAAAAGAAGAGTTTGGAACCCTAACTTCTCTGAGCAAATATAGATAAAGATGTAAATAAAAATAATAATAATAGATGTAAATAAAACCAATTTTGTAAGATTGTCAACTCTTGGTCTGTATTTGATCACATTATTTTAATAGGAAATTTTCTAAATAGAAACAAAATATTCTTTTGCACCTTCTTCATTCTCATGCTGCGTCGCTCTGAGGCGTTTCTCACAAAAGGAGATTTCTTCGACAGAGTGGACGAGTCACTGTCACTGCGGTTTATCTGAAAAGCAAAGATTGTTAGAACTCACACATTTTTAGATTTAAGTCAAATAACATAAATAAATAATATTGGTTTACCCTGCAGATGTACTGGCTCTGGGGTCCAGGGGAGAAGGTTTTGGAGCGGATGATAGTGTTTCCCCTTAGGAAGCTCATTTGCCCGCTCTGAGTGTGAGTCTGGGGCAGGTCAGGACGCCGCTCTTTGGGCCGGACCGCAGGACGAGAGAATAGACCATCCACGCTGGTTTCTTTATTAACCTGTAGCAAACGGTTAAGACACGTGTAAGTAATGAAAATTATTCTGAAAGTTGCTTGTGTAAAATATAGGAGGTGAAAGTGTTTTTGCATTTGCACGTCTGCTATATGCAGCCGGCTCACGGCTCTGGCCTCTCATCCCCCTGTGGTTAAACATCAGTCTAACATGTATGAGCTCAAACCCGCCACAGGTCCCAAAGTACATTTTTCCTCATTTTCAGTGGAAAAATGAGATAACCAAAATAGCGCTCATTGTGTAAGCTCGACCAGACATTTAGCCGAACAAAAGAAATGCTGGAGTGACTAAAGACGTGACTAGTCCATCTAACTAGGAATTAGGGTTACACTACATGCAAAAAACGAAATCACAAGAAAGCAATGTAGCCGTCAAGAAAAGAGTCTTGTAGAAGGGAAATGTTGTGAACGAATCAGAACCACACAAAAATCACACCATTCATATTTGAAAACAATATTACAAATACACATATAAATATACATACACACTATTGATTGCTAAGAGGTAATTGGCTAAAGAAGAGTGGTCCTCTCTTTTTGATTTTCTGTCTAAAAAGGAGGCTATGGAAATGAGAAATATACATGCACTAATGCATACATGCATCTGTTTTAGAGCAAGGAGCAAGTAAGATGTACTTTAATAGATCATATTGCTGTGTTTTGAGAGTTAGGCTCCCCAACATTGAACATTATCAGCCAATTTGAACCACGCCTTTTCACGTTTTAATAACAATAACTTTGACAAAACAACCAACAGCTTGACTAGATTCTGACTATATGAGGTTGTGTCCACTTATTACCTTCTCAGTGATGCTGGTGGGAGGTCTGGGCGCAGGTCGAGCGGCGGGTTTCTCTGCTTCAATCTCAGATAACGGACCGTCCTCAGGGTAAAACTCTTCCTCACCGCCTTCATCCTCATCCTCAAAAATGTCTTCCCCCAAAGTATCATCAGGCCTGGACAATTGCACAGGTAAACATGAATGATCCAAACGGGTTAGGTTTTACTTTTTCAGCAATCGTATATTTTATAGTCTAATTGAGTCAATAATAATAAATCTACACTATAGGTATATTTTGATGTACATATATTCAGAGCTGTGAACCAGTCCATCAGCATTCTGTGTGTACTCAAATATTGACTTTACTCATTCCCAGAAAAGGACACAGTGTTCAGGACATGTTTGCCCAAAAATAATCACAAAAGAACCAAAGACACACATTATGCTGTTTAAATTATGTTGTTTGCAGACATTAAATGTCTTGTCATGTTTTAAAAAGTTTTGGTGGGAAGATTGCAACAGGATTAAACATTAAGTTATAAAACATCAAAGCAGCCATTCACAATGAGGTCTTACTCTAATTATGCATAAAACAAGTTAATCTTGAACATCTAAAAGCTTATTTATATTTATTGGAATTTTGAGTGAATTTTGAGTTTCCATCTTGTAAAGAGCATAACATAACAGCTTAACGAGTTTAACATAATAACTAACGCATCATAAAAAAAACTAACCATTCCTCCTCCTTTGGAGCTTTTCTTCGTTCCATTGATGCATGGCTCTGAAAAGAAAGACAAAAAATGATATAAAAATAACTATAAGTTGTGCATGTATTTCTAAATAGACTTCACAGGGACTTTGTATCTACGGCCCTTTTGTGGTTGCGCTAAATGCGCTATAATAAAATGTATGCTGTTATAATGGGCCTGTGTTAACATTATTATTAACAAACTTAACTGACAGTCAAACTAAATCCAAACCTTTACCTGATCTACATCGGTTGTGGCGTCCGCTTTGTCTTTTGCGTTCAGTTCAAAAGAGTGACTCAGGAGGTTGTACCACTTAGTGGTTCTCTCCTCTGAACTGCCGAGATCTGCCAAACTGATCTGAGCTGCAGCCTGCAGAGAGGAGACAAGACTCAAGTCATTACTGAAACGATTAACCAAGAAATACATGTACTAAATCTATAAACTTCTGTGAGATCTGATATCACTAAGTCATGTTTGACACTGGCACAGAAGAGGTGTTATACCGTAATCAGAACCTAATTTTAAACTGAATAACAGTGGAATTGGAATGCCAAAATATCAAGATAATGGGCATGGATGGAGGTAGACAAGCTTTCAAGGTTAGTGAATTTATCAACTAAACTAAATATATTAGTTTTGGCTTTAATTTTAGTCAATACAAATACACACACACACACACATTACTCCATTTAATTTTAAATTGCTCTCATGTTTCTCCCGTTTGCATAATAAAAAGAATGTTGTATTTTGTATGGGACAATAGGAGGATCTTTGTTTATATCCGCGTGCGCATGCGCCACTCACTGAGTGGCAAAAAGACAGAGCGGCACATACTGAAGCATGGATGCAACGAGTACTTTTAAAAGACTCAGTGGGCGAAATGCACTATATTTAAGCACTTTAACGCAAGAAGATCAAAGGAGGTATAAAGATGAGCTAAAAATAAGCATATGAGACCGAACTGAACAAATTCAAAGCCCGTATGAGACCTGGGATGACGAGCCTTCTCAGACTGGAGTCAACCAAGACCAAGGAGATGATCATCAACTTTCACAGGAGCCCTTCCCATTGACCGGTCACAGTAAATGGACAGCAAATCGAAGTGGTTCACTCCTATAAATATAGGCCTGAGCTGAGCTGTCCACCTAGACCACAGACTGGACAGCTCAGCTCAGGCCAAAGCCATCTACAAGAAAGGTCAGAGCAGACTTTTCTTTCTGAGTAGACTGAGGTTCTTTGATGTGAGCAGTCAAATGTTGCACATGTTTTACCAGTCTGTGGTAGCTAGTGCCGTGTTCTTTGGGGTTGCATGTAGGGGCGGCAGTCTATTCAGGAGGTTCACAATATGTTAAAGTTTCGTTTTGTTTTATTCAGCAGATTAGCTCACTCAATGGGTGCTTTTATGCATTATAAACAACACATTTTCTATTATTCTTTATTTGTAATTGACGTTATATTTACCAAAACTTTCTCGCGTCCGTTTGTGCTGGTGTGGCAGACATCCACTCGTAGTGTTTTCTGCCGCAGTGCATTTTGGGAGATCTGCATCCCGAACACTTCGTTAAAGTCGGTGAGTTCTTGAGGCAAAGCAGCCCGAGTTCTGAACAGACAGCGACTGGTCCCAACACAGGGCAGCACCGCCATACGGACGTAACTGCAACAACAAAATACACACTATAACTTACTTACTTTATTGACCCCACAAAGGCGTGTCTCCTACTGTGTTATGATGGAAAATACAAGATTGGTGAAAATGTTACACCCTGAATAATTTATGGAGTATTTAAACATGTCGAGGTCAATTCAAACTTCATGGAAAAGTTGGGGATCAGTTTTAAAAGTTACGCAGAACTCATGGGAAACAAATGTCTTGACGCAGTAATCAATTTAAACACAAATAGTACAATGGTTATTAAAAGCAAATAACTAGGTTGTATCTCTACAGAACAAATATATTTAAATATGTATACATTTTTTCTTCTAGATAGTTCTTACATGTTGTGGTCGTGGGGCAGACAGAGGGCACTGCAGTTGGATAGCTGGGTCACTAACACAGTGAATCTCTGGTCTCTGGACTCAAACTTCAGACCGATCTGGACCTGAGGGCAGCCCACCGAGAGGCGCTCCTCCAGCTCTGATGGGACCCCCGACCTGAGAACAAATAATAATGTTGAAAATTATTTTGTTGGATTAAAAGTTTATTTCTAACCATCTGACACAGCTTGTTAGAATGAGACCGTACATATTGAGGAACACTGTTTTCATCCCAAATCCATCTGTACATGTTTTTAGTGGTATGGGAGCAAGGAAGCTAACACAAACATGGGGAGAACATCTATAAACCTAGTAAATGGTAAACTTCTTTATATACAGACTGTGTTTTGTGTGAAATCTTAACACTTAAAGAGGGCATTCATCACAATAAACAATTAGGAACTGTGTAAATGTCATGTTTTCAAGAATTTCTGATGTTAAAAAGTATTAGGATGACCATGTCCTCTGGTGTCTTCACTTCAGCTTCATCTGAATATAATATCTGTGCTCTAAAAAACATTGACTTATCGGTTACAGCCTTAATTGTGGCCCATAACGATTAGTATCAACCTTCCCAGTTTTGCCTTTGTAAACATCCTGAACAGCAGCAGAACTTGTGTGTCTTGATGAAACAGTTTCACTGGCGCTGGACGCTCGTACCTACGATGGGCGGGTTCATAAACGCCGCTGTCTCCAGCCACAGACTCGTCCGACACGGCTGACGTCACTCCGCTCTTCTTCTGCCCGGAAACCGTCAGCGCAGACGCCACTTCTGAACAAACACAATTATCAACGGTAACATTTCTGCAAAACCGAGGATTAAAGATATGATTTTTTTTATAATGATATAGAAAATATATGTATGTACAATTAAAAGAATAATGCAATATGGTCAGGATCAGCAAAACACTCCCACCCAGTGGACAAAGTAGGATTTTTTAATCTGCTTTTATAAGAAAAAATATACATTTGTACATTTTAATTAAATATGCAAACCTAAAGACTATTATGAGTGGAGAAATTCCCCAAACTAAATAGGAGAAAAACAGTTTGACAGAAAGTAAGTCATAAAAGCAGTTCATACAGACTGTGAAGACAAACACTTTGACTCGTATGTACTGTAGCTGTTCTCAGGGCTGGTCTGTCCTTTATACTGCTCCATAGACTGTACAGAGGCAGCAGCAGCCGTTACTCTCGGCCTTGCTCCCACTGGGCATACAAGCCGCTTTGGCCGAGCAATTGAGCAGAACTGGCAGGTAAGGCGTTAGTGGAGCTTAAAACAAGTCTTGGCCGCAAAATATTTAAAAGAAGAATTGAAAACGTAAGTAAGCCATCTTTATCTATATAGTGTATTTCGGGCCAAGCACACAAAGCTCTACAATTTCGGTGTACCAATCATTTTCCATTCACTCCAGTCGAAACACTGATGACAGGAGTGAGATGTCTGGCACATCGAAGCCCCTGACCATCACAATCCATTCAGTTAGAAAAGGTTTCCCTTCTCATTTACCCAATACTCTTTATTCTCTTTGTTAATATTTTCCCTTTAATCTGAGATATGGATTTGCTGTGTTGAAATGTTTTGGATAGTGCTGAAATGTTGTCTTTTTATAGGACACAATATGTTGAGATTCCGTCAAAGCAACACCAACATAAACTACCACCAACGTGATTTGACAATTAGCATCCTAATTCTATCCAACAGATGACTCACAGTTTAATTTACGCGAAAGAATGTGTGACATTGTCATCTGATTCATTTTATTGCCTGACCTAATAACTTTACCATAAGTCACTTTTATAGCGGGGAAGTAGATTGCTTTGAGATTAAGAGACCAGTGGCTGTAATCACAAGCAGCTGAAATTAAACTAGTGTTATCCAGGTTCATTATCTGTTATTCATACAATATAAATTATAGAGCTCGCCCACACACTGATTAAAACATAATGCTTCAGACCAGAGGTAGCAGTTTTGTAATAAGATCAAGAGCTATTTTTAAAACATCTGCACTGGGGGAAAAACTACAAGCTGAACAACATGGCATAAAAGGCTCATTGAAGTGGGGTAACCTAACTTCCAAACCACAAAAAATGAACAGTACAATAAAATAAATCCCTCGCTTTGCCACTGATCTGCAGACTCCAACTCCTCACTCCCACTGCCAAATCCATGCACCCTTATCTTGGGGGATCGAGCATTTGCAATCTGTGCTCCCACCTTCCGGAACTCTCCCCCACACCACCCCAAAAACTCGGACTATTATTATTATTATTATTATTTTTCTTTCATATTTAATTAGATTGTATGTATGAATGAATGTGAATGTTTCCTTCCTTTGATAAAACGCAATATAAAACCAATGCATTATTATGATTTTCTTTGTATTTTTCAGACAGACGAGAAGAAACTAGAGGACCACCCTCATTCAACTCTCAGCTCAAAAGGTCAAATAGTGACTCTTGTGTCACTGTCCATAAAGTATGCAAAAGATAACGTTTTCTAAATAAAATGAAAACAGCAGGTCTGATTTGTTCACAAAATGACTCTTTCGAGTTAAGCAATTGGCCCGCTACAGTGGTCAACATTGCGATATTACTCAATCAAAATGCAGGAGTTAAGAGTCTTGTGAGGTCTAACTAAAAAGACAGTGGTGAGAATCCAGGACACTCAACATCCAACAACATTTATAGACATTGGTCATCTGCCTCTTGTGGACCAATGTGTTTCTGTTCTATTTCTTGAGTTTCAACTGTTTGATTCTCTGATCTGTGTTGGAGAATTCAACGGTTGCGTAAAGTCCTCCAAGATGACAACTTTTGTGATTATAAAAGAATAAATTGAAATGAATTGAATATGCACGTTGTAACGGCAATGTTTTAAAAGTTGTAGCTGCTCTAATAATCCCTCATCTCTTCTTCTGCCAGGTTGTGTTTTGTTCTTTCCCCTCACTGTAAGAGAATCTGTGTGCTCTCTCGCAGCAAATGGCAAAGTGTATGCACGAAAAGAAACACATGTATTGTTTAATTGTATTGCGTCCCCCATCTTTAATCCAGTTTAAATCCAACGTTACCTTTATCTTCTTCGTTCAACACCCCTCTGGGCTCTTGTTTGTATTCTGAAGCCCCGTCCTGCTCCTCTCGCCTCTTCTCCGTTCCCAAACTCATCTCCAGCTCCTGCAGCCTCTTGTGCAGCTCCAAGTCCAGTGCCGCTTTCTCCGCTTGTCCCGAGAAAGCTTCGCCGGACAAAAACCCTGCCTCTGTGACCAGCGGCGAACACGGAGGCGAGAGCGACGAAAGGGAAGACCGCGGGGAGAGCGAGGTCATGGATTTTGGCGTTTCTGAGAGTTTTTGAATGCGGTTCAAAGCAGAGTTTTCGGTTTTGTCCAGGGCTTTTTCCCCGTCCTGCACCGCTGAAGTCGTGACAACCTCGTGTTCGTGGATGGTGGGGATGGAGCTGGAGGGTCTGTAGCCCGACTGGCCGCCCTCTTGGAGCAGTAAGTCTAGTTTGTTTTGGAAGTCGGGGTCTTGGAGTTCAGGCTGGTCCAGGTATAGGTCTGTGTAGCTGAGCGAGGAAGTGGAGCCCAGGCTGGATGTTGTGGCCAGGGATCCGCGTGACGACGTGAGCGAGCCGAGACTGCTGCCGGATGAGCAAGAGAGCGTGCTCGCTGAGAGACTGTAGAGACAGCGAAATGGAGAGAGTTAGATTTACTGTATGGCGGAAACAGCCCTGAAATCGAGATAGATTTTTGCAACAAGAGTGTGTTTCTGCATCATACTAGCCTGTAGTAGTTACTTACTAAAATCCAAATATCTTTCAAAACGATTAAAAACAATTTAAAAACTAGTATCACAGACTACACTGCAAAAACTTAATATAAAAAACACTATAATATTTGAGGTAATAATTGCTTGAATTGAGTGGGTTATATCTTAATTTAAATACATTCTTAAATCTGCCAATGGGACAAAGCCATTTTGTCTTATGGTCAAGAACTGTTGCATTATTTTCTCATCCCAAGGAAGACTTTTCATGTACATTTTTTAAACAACATAATTTTGCTTATACCATTTTGCAGTGAAGGCACAACTTGTGTGTTTTAGAATGGCTAATGTAAAAATATATATTAAATAATGTTTTAACCAAGAGATGGTTTGTCATTTCAGAAAACATAAAGTTACTCCCTCTTTTCTTTTTTTGAGTGCCATTTTTGTCTAGTAAAATGTTGAACTCAACCATTTCCACATCTTGCCTGAAAGTTACATCACCTCATCTCAGCTTTCAAACATTTAGGGAGGATGTTTGAAAAGGGCCCACAGTGACCTCAAATGAGATAAGTGAAAGAAAATGACTGAGATATTCAAAGGTTAAATACTTGAACTGAAATCCGTCAATCTTCCACATTCAGAGTGTCCACAACTGAAGGAAGAACTGGTTTTGTTTCCATTTAAAGATGCAGGAGATAATTCAACTGAAACTCAATGATTCAAGAGTATACGTATCAAGAACCTTAAATTTGTGTGTATAGGTGCGTATACGGCTCAGTCTGTCCAAAGGAAATACAGACATGTGATTTATGAGTTTTATGGTAAATCCACTGCATATGCTTTCATTTTCCGTCTTACAATTCTCAAAATATTTTCAGGGCTTCACACCATTTTAGTCACTTAAAGGTACTGGTATATAGGAGGATTTTGCCAAATTTCAGGAAAGAACCACCCTCTCCACTTTTTGAAAAAACTATCTAGTATTGTTTGACGAGCCCGTATCACCAGGAGGACCAATAGCCTTGATGATCCACCCGGAACTAGAAAATCCTCCTATATACAGTGCCTTGCGAAAGTGTTTGGCCCCCTTGAACCTTTCAACATTTCGCCACATTTCAGGCTTCAAACATAAAGATATAAAAATTTTATTTTTTGTCATGAATCAACAACAAGTGGGACACAATCGTGAAGTTGAACGAAATTTATTGGATAATTTAAACTTTTTTAACAATCTTTGAATGATCCAATGTTGTCCTAAATGACTGATGATGATAAATAGAATGCACCTGTGTATAATCAAGTCTCCGTATAAATGCACCTGCCCTTTGATAGTCTCAGGGTTCTGTTTAAAGCGCAGAGAGAACCATGAAGACAAAGGAACACACCAGGCAGGTCCGAGATACTGTTGTGGAGAAGTTTAAAGCCGGATTTGGATACAAAAAGATTTCCCAAGCTTTAAACATCTCAGGGAGCACTGTGCTAGCACTTGTATTGAAATGAAAGGAGTATCAGACCACTGCAAATCTACCAAGACCCGGCCGTCCCTCCAAACTTTCATCTCAAACAAGGAGAAGACTGATCAGAGATGCAGCCAAGAGGCCCATGATCACTCTGGATGAACTGCAGATAACTACAGCTGGGGTGGGAGAGTCTGTCCATAGGACAACAATCAGTCGTGCACTGCACAAATCTGGCCTTTATGGAAGAGTGGCAAGAAGAAAGCCATTTCCCAAAGATATCCATAAAAAGTCTCGTTTAAAGTTTGTCACAAGCCACCTGGGAGACACACCAAACATGTGGAAGAAGGTGCTCTGGTCAGATGAAACCAAAATCAAACTTGTTGGCCACAATGCAAAACGATATGTTTGGCGTAAAAGCAACACAGCTCATCACCCTGAACACACTGTCAAACATGGTGGTGGCAGCATCATGGTTTGGGCCTGCTTTTCTTCAGCAGGGACAGGGAAGATGGCTAAAATTGATGGGAAGATGGATGGAGCCAAATACAGGAGCATTCTGGAAGAAAACCTGTTGGAGTCTGCAAAAGACCTGAGACTGGGACGGAGATTTATCTTCCAACAGGACAATGATCCAAAACATAAAGCCAAATCTACAATGGAATGGTTCACAAATAGACGTATCCAGGTGTTAGAATGGCCAAGTCAAAGTCCAGACCTGAATCCAATCGAGAATCTGTGGAAAGAGCTGAAGACTGCTGTTCACAAACGCTCTCCATCCAACCTCACTGAGCTCAAGCTGTTTTGCAAGGAAGAATGGGCAAGAATTCCAGTCTCTCGATGTGCAACACTGATAGAGACATACCCCAAGCGACTTGCAGCTGTAATTGCAGCAAAAGGTGGCGCTACAAAGTATTAGCGCAAGGGGCCGAATAATATTGCACGCCCCACTTCAGTTTTTTATTTGTTTAAAAAGTTTAAATTATCCAATAAATTTCTTTCCACTTTACGATTGTGTCCCACTTGTTGTTGATTCTTGATAAAACATTTAATTTTTATATCTTTATGTTTGAAGCCTGAAATGTTGAAAGGTTCAATGGGGGCCAAATACTTTCGCCAGGCACTGTATCTAAAAAGGGTACCACTGCATTGATGGATTCTTTCACCTTTTGAGCTGAGAGTGCAGAGACGAGGCGAGTCGAACCATCTCCTCCAACTCATGGACAAGTTTGTTCCTCTTACAGTGAAGTCGCAACCTGCAAGAAGAAAACAATTATTTACAAGACGCATTGTGCCGAGACTTGTTGTAGTTCACAATTAGTAAATACAATAACATAACAAATATTTAGGATTATGGGTTCACTGGTTATGTTTTGTTATAGTTGATTCTTTCACTCTCGATTTTCCAACATTTAACACAACTTTTCCTCTATTTTAGATTGAGTTTTTTGTATATTATTGATAGTTTATTTTGATCTATATTTTTTCTACAATTAGAATTCTCCATGACACATCTAGCCTATTTTCAATTTTTTTTTCGTCTGTGTTGATCTGGACCATGAGTCTGCAAATAAAGTTATCTCTCTATCTAACAAATGGAAAGTGATTTGGAAAGTGATTTGTTTTACTTTATTCAAATGTTGCCTTGGTCTTCATTTGTGATTTTCTAACAAAACATGAACAAATATAATTTATGGAATCTACACCCAGGCTAACATAAGTAAACCCTGTGAAAATTGGGGCAAGAATGCGTTACAACCTCCTCTTCAGTTCATTATGTGGTTGAAATGGAGCCTGTTGTATTGAAGGTGAATGTCGGGACTGTGCTCTTGTGAAGTACGCAGCCCCTTTGTGTAAAATTATAGCTCTAGTGTCATGTTTTTGAACAACTTTTGTCTGAATGAACAGCTGCTGGAGACAATCCAGAGATGAAGGCAGCTCTGATGGCCTAAAAAGTTTGGTTCTTTTCACTAGTTTGCACATGGATGTATTTTAGGCCCCCGTCACATTTTTTAGATCAGCTTATTGAGAGAGAAAAGACAAAAGAAATGACATTTTTACAAAGCACATCAGCTCTCAGCTCAAAGCGTCAACTAGTGACTCACAGGGTTCTTCACTGCAAAAAGTGCAACAAAATTGCACAAATTTGGCAAAATGTGCCTTAATTTGACACATGCCTTAAGACAAGATTTGCCAATGGGACAGGCAAAATGATCTTGTTTTAAAAATAAATGTCTCCCTTGGAATGAGAAAAATAAGTAACAGTTCTTGAAATAAGACTAGACGGCTTGTTCCATTGCGATCGATTGAATCCATTGATTCAAGCTATTTTTACCTAATATTTTATCATTTTTTGCAGTGTGATTAGTATGCTAAAAAAAAAAATTTATAGACAGCATGGCAAGTCTTTTGTTAGGACAAATGAAACATATTATAAAGAAGTAAAAAAGCTAGGAACCCGTTCTTTAAGTTGATAAAATGCTACATAGAGAAACAAAAAGTTCTGAATTGAAAACGTAACATGATCGCTGCAGCATTTCTCACACAAGGAATGAGATATAGCCAGTTTTTGTATTGCCTCATTCATCATTACAACATGGACTATTGTGCAAAGAGTGCAGATCTCATGATAACGGTCAAATATGGAGAATTTGCAATCTCTGCATTACATCACCTCTAAATGTCACCCCTCCCTCCTCTCCCATCCCGCCCCCTGCACTTCAGTCCACAACAGAGATGCACTTGTTCCACCTCTACCTGAGCTCACTTTGTCGAGCTTTGGACGAAACTCTAAACCAAACGTCACAAAGACATTTCCTTCAGACCGTCCGAACAAGTGAAGGATTGTGCTCTGATAATTTGCCGCGTTATAAAAGACAGAGACGCCTGTTCACAGACTGAAAATGTCAAATCCACCACCTCTGCAATCACTGCTAACACAACATTGATTTTAATGTGGGCGGGAAAATAAAACATTTAGACTGAAAGACACAAAAGTTAAAAAGCCCACCATGGTTTAACTTTCATATTTGAATGAATCTTTATTAAATAAAATGTATTGTCGGAAAAAACCTTCGCTTCAGACGTGCATCAGCTATGAATGAAGCATCACATATAGCGGTGTGCTAAAAAGGCAATTTTCAAAAAGTAATACATTTTAAATTTCTATTTGGTAATATTGATGTATATTTTATTATATTTTTCATACTTTTTCCCACAGATTCTACACAATTTTCTCAATTTATTGAGATTTGTTTGGGTGTATCGATAGTTTGTAATAACCCACATAATCGACAAAATGCAAACAGAAGCATGAGGCTGACAAGATTTTTCAACAATAAATCTTCAATAAATAGAACATACATGCACAAGTCACGTTGACATTTTTGTTCAAATGGGGCTGAGCTTTAAGTTGAGGGAAAACACTTTTTTTTTTTACTGAATTATATGAAAATATATTGCATCAAATGCTGTGTATCTAGATATCTAGGGCGGCATGGTGATGGTGGTTAGTGCTTGTGCTTCACAGCAAGAATGACCTGGGGTTCAACTCCACCTGCAGATGGGGCCTTTCTGTGTGGAGTTTGTATGCTCTCCGGTTTCCCCTACCACAAAAAACATGTACAATAGTCCCCAATAACTTCCTCCCCCACCCTTCTCCCACCCATCTTTCTAGGGCCAAGATTATTCCGAAAAACAGATTCTGAATTTTCTTCATTGTTAAATAAAGATCAATAAGGTATTATATTATTATAATGTATTGTGTAGAAACAAATACGATTGAATACGATTCAAAAAGGTTCATTTTGTCTAGATTGTTAAAATGCTATTTATGGTTCTTTTGAAAGACAAGTTGCCCCAAGCATTACCTTGTTGCACATACTGTATAACTTGCCAATACATCCAACTTGACTTTCAAAAGAACCACAAAAAAGAGGCATGCATCTGCAAAGAATAAATGATACCCAGCTTTCTTTTTTTCTTTTTTACCCAGACCCTGGGCTGCTCACCTCTCTGTCAGGGCCTTGCTCTGGTTGTCCCGTGCTGCTTGCAGATCTCTCTCCAGTCGTTTCTTCTGTGTCTCTAGTTTTTCTGCGTCGTTCGGCTCGAGTCGCGCTCGCGGCCGCACAAACTGCAGCTCTTTCAGCAGCTCCTCTTTCTCGTTGATGAGGATGAGGCGGTCACGCTCTGGATCCAACAGGCCGGGCCACGCTTCACTGTCCAGCTTTGCGATCTGCACCTCGATGTTTGCGATCCTACAAGGGATTCTTCCATTAATCTACTTTTCTGGAATAATGGATACAACTTTGCATATTTTCTAATGAAAACTGCTAATCACAAATACCCTCAACCTGAAATGACAATTCAATTTATTCATGTATCACAACAGTAGTTGTCTCTGAGGACTTAAAACCGTTGAATTCGCCAACACCGATCAGAGAATCAACAGCTCAAACACAAGAAATGCAATAATAAAAACACTTAGAGCCATAGGGCCATGACAGAGTTGGCAAAACTTTCAGTCTCTAGATTTCGACGTTTCATAATTCTTGATTTTCCTGCATTCGAGAAACCATTGTCAAGATGATTCCCATTTTTATCTTCTTGACCTTTTGTTTAAGTTTTTTTTTTTTTTTTTTTTTTACTGCTATTGTATGATGCTTGAGATTGCTTTTCAATTAATCTCTCATTCATCCAGGACTGACCACTTTCCAAAACCCAAGAGCTAATTTAAAAATAGTTTTTTTTAGACAAAGTCTTACACATGATTTCCTTCGACTTCCATTTGGGCAAATCGTCTGAACCCGAGGAGTTGATAAAAGTTTTCCAGCCTTAAGGGAGGAATGAACTAACCCCAATGTGAATTTAGAAAAATTAAAACAAGTAGTAATGGTCCATGTTTGTCACACCAAAGTACATTTTCTTTTGGGAATGCGTGGCACCAGACGACACATGACACTTGCAGTTACACAAGCTAAAACCTGTCTCAATGCATCTCTCTGTTTGTTCATGTTTATTATGAACTGCTACATCTAAAATAAAAACACAAACAGAAAAACAAGTGTAAATACCTTCTTTTGGCTTCTTCATATTTTAGACTCAGACGAACTTTCTCAGCCAGTTTGTTGTTGCTGGACATTACCTGGATGTAAAAAACCACATGTATTATTTTCATTTTAACCTTATTTTACAACTCGGTGATCTGTAATATTTCTACATGTTTGACGTGATCAATGAATACATATACACATATTTTGCTATTTAAAAGAATACGCGTTATATCTACAAGGAAAAAAGATGTTTGAAATTTTTTTATACTGTCACCAAAAATGCGGTAAGGACAACTCTTCAAAGGAGGATTTTTTGATAGCCATTTCTACACAAAGAAGGCCTTATTCATATTTGAAATTACATCTACATCATTTATATATATGTCACTGTGAGCACATGAGATTATTCTGTTTTACCGGCACCATTTTAATATATGCAGCCAACTCGCAGAGTCATACAATCTATGTTCAACACTCAACTATTCGCTAAAGAGCGTCTCAGTGGACCTGCTGCCGCCTCCGACAGCTCTACACGCTGTAAGAACCTGGACTAGAACGACGCTGTCAGAAAACCTTCAAGACTGAATCAAATAGACTTGTGTACGTTGTAGAAGATGCTGCTGCTATAGAGTCGCCGTCTTTCAAAACCATTTTACGTGAAATACAAGGTGCGGATGTATTGGAGAGAACAAGGACAGAAAAACATTTGTAAACATCTGGAGAAGTGCTACAGCAGGAAATGTCCTCCTGGCTACTTTAGTTATTTACTTTCATGTTAAAGTTCTGCCATTTCAGACCATTTTGGAACATCTTATTTGTAATTGACCTTTATTTATATTACTTGAATAAAGCAAACGTACAATGTTGATCATGTTCTCTTTTTTGTGACACAAAGTAATCCAAAAGTAATATAAATGTAATTAGTAACTTTCTTGCAGAAGTAACTAAGTAATGTAATTCATTACTTTTTTTTAGAAGTAACTAGTAATTTGTAATTACTTTTTCAAAGTAAGTTGCCCAACACTGGTTACAGGCAGGAAGATTCTGGCAACAAAAGTTGGATTGCAATTACGTTTTACTTTATAAGACCACTAAGAGTTATGCACATTCATGACACAAAATATCAGTGTAGTAATATTGTTATGCATAAAGAAATGGAAATTGAATATAGTTGTATCATTATCTCATAAACGGTGATTTTACAAACACAGCAGCAGAACCAGGCCTGACCTCTGGTGGTTCGTCCGTCTGTGATCCGGCGTCTGAGAAGAGACGGTTGATGGATAGCTCAGAGTTGGAGAGAGAAGGAGAGCTGCCCCAGAGCTCCTGCTGAGAGCCAGAGTCCAGACGAAACGCATCCTTCAACATGGCCAGTTTCTGCACCACACAACACACAACTTTTATTATATATTTATATATATATAATAATATATATTTAATTTATATATAGTCCACTTAAGACATCAGCAATTAAAGATGCTCTGTGAATTTTTGTCCTCCACCTAGAAAAATCTGCACAATTATTGTGTAAATGTGTGTGTATACAAAACCAAAACTGACCAACAATCAATAAATTAAACTTGAAACAATAGGTGAACAAAAGCAAAGTAGACATATGGAAAGACACCCAGGGGTCTCTTTACCAAATACAGACCATCTCGGGCAGTATTACTAATCCTTTACCCTTATGTTTCTAAACAAAACTATCAAAATCAAAATGTGTTTCATTAACTAAATAAAAGTTGTCACTGTCATTTTCGTTTAATCCTCCCTTCCATCCTCACTCCTTTCCCCCTTTCCTTTCCTCAATCGTCTTTCCTCCCCCTCTTTTTTCCGTTTCCTTCCGTCCCCCTTCCTTTTTTCATCCGTTCCTTCCTTCACATCTCCCTTCCTGGCATCCCCTTTTTCTTTTGTCATTGGCCCCTTCCTTCCTTCAATCATCATTTTATCTATAATAAATGAATGAATTGTGTATTTTGTCTTTATTTCTATTTTTTTTATATTTTATTTTGGTTGGATTGGTTGAACTTGTGTTTGTTCCCAGAGCAAAACAGTTGCATGGGTATTTCTAGAACAGATATTAGAACAAAAACAAAATGTAGCAGCTGAAGCTTTTATTACTAATCATAATTTGGTACTTTGGCTTCACATATTCAATCTTCCTGAAAAAGTGAGACAGGCCTCTGAACAGTTCTGTTTAGCTGTGCATACAACTGAGGGACTTTATGTTTTGATCTTTCTGTTTAATGTACTGTGATTATTTAGGATTTTAATGCCTTGGGTGATTGTTTCCATTTTGTTTTGTTCTGTACTTTGAGTTGCCTTGTGTATGAATTGTGCAATAAAAATAAACTTGCCTTGCCTTATACAGCAGATCCATTTAATATGTTAAATAAATACAAGGTAGACTGTGTAATGACAGTTTTTAGAGTAATTAAATTAAAACCAGCCGCAGCAAATACACGGACGTAAAAGGCCTTTAATCAATGCAGAGACGACCTTCTGACGCCATGCTGAGCTTTGTGAAGGTCTCTGCTGTCTGTCACACCCTTGTGTCTTTCGCATCTTGCATCTGTATGCCTGCATTTCTACCATTGTCTGTCTGTTCGCACCTCCATGCCACTGTGTCTGATTGCCTCACCACAGGACATGGCGCCTACGCTCCCTATGCGCCTCCTGCACCGGTGGCCCCCTCCCATCTGTTGTGGGCGTGACTGTCTTTATGTGTTGTCTATGTAAACAGGAAGCTGAGCTCTGCGCGCCAGAGCTTGGGTATGCAGCCTTTGTATATGTTAGCTCTCCGCACGTGTGTTACAATAAACTTACGCTCCTGAATTAAGACAAAGACCTTTGAGCTTTCTCCTTCATTGGGGTATGTAATTCTACAACAATTTGGCGTTGCTGACATGTCTTGGCATGGATACTTTCGGCGGGGACGAGCGGCCGCGTTTGGCCGACCTGGAAACAACACCAGCCTCTGCTCTATTTGGAGACAAAGGAGGGCGCGCTCGTCCGGCGCACGAAAGGAATCTTTGGCCACACAAGACCAAAAAGAACCTGATTTGGTGAGTTTTGTCTTTTCATCTGCGTAACGAGCCCAGGGCAGCACTTAAGTGTACACGGGGATTTGTTTATTTACGTATTTTTGGGGTATTTCATTCATTGCCACAGCATAGACTGTGTGCGGGATTTTTTGGGGTCTTTTGTTCTAGATTGAAGCTAGCGGCTGCGTGTTAGTAATCGCTCAGTAAGCGACCCTGATAATTTCTCTAGTGTCTTCAGCCAGACCCGCTCCGTTTCAAGAACGCGCGCTCGTTGGGTATATAGAACCCACGGGGGGGGAACGGAGCGCCCCAAAGTGGGTAAGAGCAGGGAAGAGACTAAGCGGGTTAGGTCCATTGTTCGTACGAGAAAATGGGGAAAAATCAATCTAGAGATGCCATACCGAGGGGAATGTTAACGTCCCCCGTTACAATGGCCATGGAAAAACGGTTCGGATCTAAGCTATGGAGTGCTTGCCTATGGTGCAGTTCATTTGGCTTTTTCCGATGGAGGCTATATGTCTCCGAATCAATTACGCATCTTGCGTGATAATTTAGAAGAAGAAGGGAAGAAAAAATATACTTGGTTTTAAGAATATCACGGCAAAAGACGTTAGAGAAAGAAATATGTAAAAACAATAGCTCCTCCGCTTTTCACCGAAGCGGAGAACACACAGGCGGACACACACACACACACACACACATCCCCCACACCCCCACCCTACCGCCCTTTTTCCCCTACTAACAATAAGTGTGCACCCAAACAAGGCGTTGGGTTTTTAAAAAAAATGAGCAGACTACTGTTGTCCCTTTTTCCTCTCCCTGTCCAGGTCTGTCGGCGCTTTTCCTCCGCGCTCTGTCCTCTGCCTCAAAGCACCAGCCCCACGCCCCAACCACAGGCGGCGCTCGCACCAGCTGAGACCCCGCGAGAAGTGGGCCCAAACCCGGGAGCAGAAGAAGAAGTGGCGGAAGCAGATACACGCTCAGGAAACCACAGAAGAAGAAGTGGCGGAAGCAGATACACGCTCAGGAAACCGCAGAAGAAGAAGCGGGGGAAGCAGATATGTGAGACACCGACAACTGCTTTGGAGGCCAGAGACAAACTGCTCCAAATCCCGTGACTGTTCCCCACGGAGGCGGCAGCGTGATACACAAAACGCACCCGCTGAAACCCGTTGAAAGTTGCCCCCGCACCGCAAACAGAAGAAGCCAAAAGTACCGGCACGTTTGGTTATTCACCAACCCTCATGGACCACAGGCTAACGCTTTGGGCAACCTGGGCCTCCTGCGGACTTTGAGAAACTTCCACAGCCCGGCGGAAAGACTGTGTGCTCGACATGGGTCGAAGGACTGTCACCGGAGGAGGCGTAAAGGCAGAGGCCCACACGGGGCCAGAGGACGGCAGAGGCGGGCGTGGAGGAAACACGAGCGACTGACCAAACCCGGGTTCACATTCGTCACCAAAGCGACCGCTCATGTAAGTTTGAACAACAACAAATTGCAATTGGCACTTTTTAGAGATAATTCATGCTGAATTCCCGTAATATACGCTAACAATCTGTGGTGTAAAAGTTAAAATTCTGGATGACTCCGGGGCAACAAATTCTGTGCTAAAAAGTGACAGCCTTTCTGTCTCCCCTAAAATGAGTGGCCGCTTCACATTCTCATTTGCAGCGTCGGGAGAGACGACTAAAGAGCAATTTACGTCACCGCTAACGTGTTTTGATTCTCAGGGCAACCAGCTTAAACATTCTTTTCTATATTCCCCATTGTGCCCGGTTAATCTACTAGGCCGAGACCTTATGTGCAGACTCAATTTAAATCTGCTCTCAACACCAAGCGGCCTACGGGTGGTACACGCTAGCGAGCTAGCAAATGCTCCATGTTTCACCGGCATGCACAAGGAGGCACCGGTCCCAAAAGTTAACTACCACTGGAAATTGACACCAAACCCTGAGATTGCTAAGCTATTAGCCACAACAGTGGATAGAGTGACGCCCGCACAAAATTTGGAGGTCAACCACGCGAACGACCTAAGCTGCTCTCTCCGGTCGTTCCCAGACAATAACTTGGAGTTTGAAAATTCATGGCTTCAGTGTAGTGAAGATAGGCTAACGGAGTACGTTTATTGAGATAGGCACCACTCTATGGTATCTGTGCTACTTAATGAGCAACAAAAACATTTTATCGTGAAACAAAGGTGAAGTATTAAAGTTTGAGACTAATTTACATTTTTAATGAATCCGACCTGGCTTTCTTGAAAAAGAAAAAAGAAGGAAAAAAAAACATTTTTAAGTAACAAGAGCTCAGTAGAGATATAGGGGACACAATCGGTGATAAGCCCGAGTATAGACCACGTGGTAAACACTAAAGTTGGAAATGGATCCTTTTAGGAAAAATCTTTTATAGCTCTGCATGTTCTGCAGGCTCTGAAAGTTGCAACAATAGAAATAGCTCATGAGACAATTGTAATTGGACATGGAAAAATATAACAAAGTTAAAATTACAGGCCTTCTGTGTTGTTTATATGTTTGTGTGTGTTATATGTTTGTGTATGTTATATGTTTGTGCGTCATGTCAAAGTACACTACGTTGACCTTAACTCATTGAATGCCAGCCTATTTCAGAACAGGTACTCCCATAGTGCCAGCCATTTCTGATGATTTTTACTGATTTTTCAAGACCCACAGAATATTGTGTACTATGACTATCTGAAATCCGACACCAGATTCTAAAAGAATGGACTGTCTACTTTCCTCAGCAAAAAGAATTTTGTTTATAGCTTTTTTCGTTCCCCTGTAATCCTCCGTTGAGTAGAGGGAAGTTTTACTGAAATCACCAGAAATCACCAGAAAGTTGAGAAAAAACAGGCACCAAAAACAGGGAAAATCTCTAGTGACAATGGCAGTCACTTTGTAGCAAAACATGTAGGTGCACAAAAAACATGTGCACCTACATGTTTTCAAACCATTCAGAGAGAAATGCTGCCACCTGCTGGCTCGATAAAATATGGTCTCAAGTCATCCCCATACATATTAGATACAATAGACATCTGGGAACGTGAAAATAGCGAAAAAAGCAATTGACGTATTAATGTGTCAATGGCACACGACGTTACTATTATCTTTGACGTATTTGTGCGTCAATGGGACACAATGAGTTAACAAACTGGACCAAAATACTAACGTAGGGAATCGGCCTGTGATGTGAGTGTGATGTGAGTGTGGTGTGAAATGAGGAGTGAAATGAGGAATGCTGAACGGAGAATGGAATAACAAATGTGTCTGTAATGTTTTAATGTGATCATGGAATAATTATTTTTTGTCAACAGCATACGGTGTAAGTACTAGAGATTCAAAGATAACAAGCTTTATTGAACAGGTGTAAAAGTGAGAGTACTCTGGGATGAGTACTCTGAGAAGAGTACTCTGCGGAAAGTACTCTGAGATGAAATGCCTTGCTGAAGACATTGGGAGTCCCTCCCTCTGCTGTTTGTCCTGACAGTGAGTCGGCCCAACCGCAGTGAGCTGTCGTTGGTTGAAGGACAACTTTGGTTTGTAAACTCACATTTAGGGGAGTATAAAATTAGAAACATACATTTTGTTGTTCTGTATTTGGCTACAGCCTCCGCCCTGATGTCACACACCGTCTGTCAATGCAGTTATGTTTTGCCCAATTGGCAAAAAGATTGACAAGCGAAAGTGGGCATTTTTTGTGTTTTTTGTGTTCTAATATTTCTTTTTCAGATGAGAGATAAACTACCCCTGCTTCAGGGATGACAGTAGTATGGATCATGAGGAAATGAGCCTCTACCTTGGCACCAAAGCCCACAATATGAATTGAGGACGATCCGGGAGAAAAGCAACTGGAGATGAACGGAACAGCAAATCTACACACACACACTAGGTCTCCCTGACCCAACGGCCATTCACTCAGACTGTGGATGAGCGGTGTGGGTGCATGGTGTCGGTACTTTTGCAGTCTCACGGAGGGCCACTGAGACCCACTGCTTACTTCTCAGCAAAACTCGATCCCGTGGCAGCAGGGTTGCCTCGCTGCCTGCGGGCTGTGGCTGCCGCTGAGAAAGCGGCCCTAGCATCACGTGACCTTGTGGGATACACTGAACTAACTTTGCTTGTGCCCCATGCTGTTTCCCTGATCCTGCTAGAGCAGAAAACCTCTCACCTTTCTGCGGCTCGTTGGCTGAAATACAACACGGTGCTCTTTGAACTCCCCAATGTCACGGTGAAAAGATGCACACAGCTGAACCCCTCCTCGCTGCTGCCCACGCCAGAGGAAGGGGAGGCACACTGCTGTATCGCCACAATAGAACAGATATGCACTCCCAGGCCAGACCTGAAAGAGGTGCCTCTGACTAATCCTGACTTGATTTTTTTTATACAGACGGAGCCGCGTCACGTGACAACACTGGGAAGAACCGAGTCGGCTATGCTGTGTGTTCTGATTTTGATACTATAGACTCTGGTAGTTTGCCCCACCATCATTCAGCACAAACCGCTGAACTGGTCACGCGCACCAGGGCTTGTGTGCTGGCAGCGGGCAAAACTGTTAACATATTCTGTGATACGCGCTATGGTTTCTCTGTGGTGCACGACTGGGGGGCACTGTGGAAACACCGCAATTTCATGAAATCTGATGGTAAACCAATTCTTAATTCCACACAGGTTGAACGTCTGCTGAAAGCTGTGATGATGCCCTTAGAGATCGCTGTATGCAAATGCCAGGCCCACACTAATGCCACTGATCCCATCTCTGCAGGGAATCGGCGCGCGGACAAGGCAGCGGCATACGCACCTCTACACACACACACACACTACCTCACTCAAGACGTTGATATTTTCTCCTCCCTGTCAGCGATGCAGGCACTTGCTACTCCAGCAGAGACGCTGCTGTGGGAGGGGAATGGGGCTCAACGACGGCATGGTGTGTGTGGCTGGGACCAGACAGCAAACCGTGCCTACCACGGCATTTCTTCAGACAGTTTGCAATTTTAGCACATGGTCGAGACCATGCCTCAAAAGGAGGGATGTGTGATTTAATCACACAAAATTGGTATACAAAGGGGTTTACGGCATTTGCACAGAGATTCTGCCAAACATGCGCTATATGCCTCGCGCACAACCCAGGTAAGTCCCAAAAGTATCCAACAGGCTGCTCATCCTCCGCCCCTGCGCCCATTTCAACATGTCCAAAGGGACTTTGTTGAACTCACACCATGCCAAGGTAAGTAATACTGTCTGGGTCTGGCGGATCTCTGGTCCAAATGGACTGAATATTTGCATGCAAACACGCCACGAGCAACGCGGTGGTGAAAGCTCTGCTCACAGAAATTGTGCCACGATGGGGTGTCCCGAGGGAAAATCTCTAGTGACAATGGCAGTCACTTTGTAGCAAAAGTCATTGAGGAAGTGGGTGAATTTCTGGGCATTGATATATGTAAACACTGCAGTTACGCCCCCTGGTCCGGAGGCGCGTGCGAGCGAGAGAATGGCACTCAAAGCTCTGCCGCTAGCCCTCATGTACATGCGCATGAGAGTCCCATTCGAAATCCTCTGTGCCAGACCACCCAACTTGGGCGCGGGACCCCCGAACAGAGATCTGCCAAGCACCTCTTTGTGATGACGACATGCTGTCCTATTGTAAGGAAATTAATGCACTTTTGTCCTCTATTTCTGCCCAGGTCAGGAGCGCCCTGCCACAGGCTGCGCAGGCGGCTCTGCACAGGATCAAGCCAGGTGACTGGGTCCTGGTGAAGGAAACGAGACGAAAGCATTGGCGGTCCAAGCGCTGGCTCGGCCCATTCCTCGTCCTCCTGGTGACGGACACTGCCGTTAAGGTCACGGAGAGGACAACTTGGATCCACGCCAACCACTGTCGTGCGGTGCTGCCACTGAGGGCCATAGACGAGGACACCGAGGGCGCGGACGGACCAGGCCCATCCGCGGCTCCCTACGCTGAAGAGGTCGGCCGGCGTGCGACCACCGTCGGTGAAGCAGGCCAACAACAACACCCAGAGAATCCCAGCGTTCCCGAGGCGACCCCCCTTTGCCCAACTCCCCAGCCCCCGGACCCCAAGGCCTGGGAGCCATGAAGGCCCTGAGCGCTCTGCTCAGCTGCAGCAAGTATGCAGAGCTGCTGCTCATTCCAAAGATTTCTCCAGAGCCTGCTCCCTCTGGCCATAATGCAGATTTGAGCTCTGCTGGAGTGCCCCCTGGTGTCTCGTCTCCCGTGTGTCCGGAGGAGGTGGAGATGAGGGCTGCTCTACAGTTCCTGATGAGGCACATGGTGAAGCGTGCTGTCATGAGGTCTCCCATCAAACGAGCTTTGGGCCTGGCCGATCTGGAGCGTGCTCAAGCCATGGTCTCCACACCCCAAACCCCGAGCACTCTGCCCAACCGAGTGCTGAGGCCAAGGCTTCAACGCAATTAGAGTCTTGCCGCTCCAAGACCAAACATCGCCATGACCACTAACGCTCCACACACGCTCATAGGGAGCGGTGCCACTGACTGCGAGACGGCACTGTTCGTGAGTATTCCCGCGGAAAAGACTACCGAATGTAGCCCGGCTAAGACCGGCATGGGCCCTTGGACTGTTATGCTGGCCACACTGACACTACTTTCCGTGCTGACCGTGTTTATTATGTTAATATTGTCTCCCTCTGAAACTCAAAACCCTGTGATTCAAGCCATGACACGCATTAAACGCAGCCTTGCTTCCGACGACACTGCTTGGTTGGAGGCCTTGAGTAAATCCTGCTGTACATATTCCGGCTAATGATGAGGACGGAGGTCTTATCCAACAGGGCATAGCCAATCTGACTAGACTCCGGGACGTCATGCAAGCGGACAATGTCACGGACACTCCTCACGGTCTGGACTGGCTCCTGTCCTCCTGGCGGAGTGTGCTCATTAATCTTGGTTTAGCCCTATTGATGTCGGACACACTGTCCGCACTCTTATCGCTGTCCGGATCCATTGTGTTATTATAATGTGCTCTTTCTTTTATTGACAAGCATGTTTCCTTTCTTGTCCACTTTGGACAGCAATAATTTAAGTGTTTCAAGCTTGAAGGTGATGTGATTACGATGCCTCTGGTATTTAACTGATTAATGCAAAAATGGTTTTGAATTATCAAAAGAGGGGAGTGTAATGACAGTTTTTAGAGTAATTAAATTAAAACCAGCCGCAGCAAATACACGGACGTAAAAGGCCTTTAATCAATGCAGAGACGACCTTCTGACGCCATGCTGAGCTTTGTGAAGGTCTCTGCTGTCTGTCACACCCTTGTGTCTTTCGCATCTTGCATCTGTATGCCTGCATTTCTACCATTGTCTGTCTGTTCGCACCTCCATGCCACTGTGTCTGATTGCCTCACCACAGGACATGGCGCCTACGCTCCCTATGCGCCTCCTGCACCGGTGGCCCCCTCCCATCTGTTGTGGGCGTGACTGTCTTTATGTGTTGTCTATGTAAACAGGAAGCTGAGCTCTGCGCGCCAGAGCTTGGGTATGCAGCCTTTGTATATGTTAGCTCTCCGCACGTGTGTTACAATAAACTTACGCTCCTGAATTAAGACAAAGACCTTTGAGCTTTCTCCTTCATTGGGGTATGTAATTCTACAACAACTGGTATGAGGTTAAAGGAAATCCCCACTGCTTATCGTAACACTTTTAAAGACATGCACTGTACTGTGGAATGTCTTATCTTCAGGTGATAAACAAAACTGAAAGATGGCCTTTCATTGTTTTTCATTTTATGATTTGTGGTAATAGGGAAGCCACAAATAAATAGCCTTTGCCCTTTAAGTAATCAACATATCTCAAAGATCGTAAGATTTGTGAGAAAAGGTGTCTATAGTTCAATGGCGGGAACAGATTTAATGAAGCGCCGGTGAAATGTGTGATTTCAAACCTTTGCATCAGATGATTTAAACATTCATGAGGCCGGGGTTATTATTCTGTGCCTCTCACCTGCAGAGTATGAAGGAACTCCAACTCCCATCATGCAACATTAATGGAAACTCAAGCAGACATACAAGGCGCAAACAAATACAGTATAACGAAGCAAAGGTATAGGGCAAAGATGTTAACTTGTTTTTTTTTTTATCAATAAATAGCAGCTATGAACCCGGTGAGATGAAAACCTATGTGTTTTTAGTTTAAATTAAGATGCCTTAATTTGCGGGGTACCTTAATAACCTTAATTTGATTGCTCATAAGGTCAATCCTTATGGCTCGAATTAGGAATTTATGAAGAGAATATCAAAAAATAAACACAGAGATCATAGAAACTGCTAAACCGTGGATGTTTGATGTGTCACAAGCAGTTACATAAGGATAAGCATAAGGAGTTTACTTTTCCATGTACATCAATAGGAGCCAGAGCGAGTTAGAACAAAACTTCGACCATGAGCACTTCCCTGTTGGTCGTCATTGAGCTAGGGGGTTAGAATTGTCCATATAGTCTATGACCCCTACTTATGATAACATTTGACAAAACATATCAAAACTACTATAAAGAGAACGCCACATATGATTAAAATGTTGTCCCGAAAAATGTTACCTGCATGAGCTCCTGCTTCTCCTTCTCTCCGGAGCTGATGGCGTCTCGGATGGAGCGGACTTCACTCAGAATGGCCTGAGCCTCCTGCAGCTTGTATCCGTACGAACTACTCGATACTTTCTGATCAATCCTAAAACACATACAAAAATGAAGAATTGGTCATGATTGTTGATTTTTAGTGATGCAACATTATTTTAGCAGTAGATATAAAGGCTAAACTAGTTTGTAAAATCTCCAAACAATAACATCTAAAATGAAAATGAACTGCAGCCTTTCTCCATGTAATATGTCTATATCATACATTGGTTTTATATTTAATAAATTCACTTTTGTAAAAATACTAATTTTCTAAGTTTCACCTGTACCTGCACTTGTTTGAATGTACTGTGATTCTTTACGTATACATTTATGATTTTAATCTTAACTTGAGTATGAAATGTGCGCTACAAAAAAACTTGTCTTGCTTAAAAAATGCTCTATTGGGTCCATAATAAAGTGTAAAATACACTCTAAAGCAGGATTTAAAATTATACTTTTAAAGTAGTCCTGTCATCACTCACAGAGTATCGGACTTGTTAAAACAGAGACACTACTCTATGAGCGTGGGACTGTAATGTTGCAGTGAAATATTCAACAGTGATTCAAAAGGCTTTTAGTTGTTTGCACACGCTACACGGAAATCCTACAAATAGCACAGTGGACTATAAAAGAACAAAATAAATCTAATTGAGTTGTAGTGCACGCAACTCAAGCAAGGTGGCTGTCTTTGTGATCTCTGGCACTAGAGGCACCACTGCTGAGTCTAATGTCACATCCAGTCATGCGCCTCTTTGAATGAACCGGTCACTCCACATTCCTTCGGTCGGGGCAGAAGGGGCGGGGTTCAAGTGTAAAAGGAGGCGGAGACAATTTGAGGCTCAAAACAACATGGAATGAGGAACAGGCCAGCTTCACGAGATTCCATAATGACTCCAAAGATAATAGTTTCAAGTGAAGGCAGAGGCAAGAAGACATTCCATAGTATTCTCACATTCGTTAAAGTACACTGGTAAAATATGCTTTCATATCTATTTTTCATGAGAATTTGAATGAAAACACAAAAAAGTGTTTTATTTTTATCAAGAAACTTCATAGATTGTTATGCAGATCATAACTTCACAATTTACCCAGATCAAAATTGCATTTTTTTATGTTGAAGGGCCAATACAAATTGTGATTCAAATATGCCATAAATGTCAAACAATATGATGACCAAAGCACGATGACTTTTATATATTGACTTTATATACAGTTTTAATTCTGATATTCAGTCTAAAGAAAAATGTTTTCTTCTTGTTTCATTACCTTATGTTTTAAAATGTTTGTAAAGGTGTATGATTTTATGTCTGTTTAAGTTTTATCTGAATAAATTTCTGGGCCAACTAAAAAAAAACTGGCAGAAACATTCTCTCTGCTAAAATATGATGCTTATGTCTCCATTATGTATGACTGTTTAAACGTTGTTTATAGTTCCATGCCACCAAGTCACTTATACAGTCACATATGGGTGGGAGATAAGGACAAAAATGTCTTTTAAAAGTTTGCAAATAACAATTTTTCAGTCCAACAGAAAAGAGATTAGTCTTTTAAATGTGTGGTTGCATTTCAGCATCAGTCACATGTAAATGACTATAACTACAAAACTGCAGACACATAATTTAACCGTATTAAGATTTAAAATCATATATTTATAGTATCTCAAAATACAAACATGGTACTCAATGTCTCCAAAGTACATCCAAGACATCATTAACAAAACGCCCTTGATAGTCAAAGTGTGTTTTTTGCTTGCTTTTCCACACTTTATCCAGAGATTAGTTGAAAATTAACTTTGCCGCTCAAACTGGCACCTTTACAGAAACACTCAGTACTTTGATCAAATACATTATAATAACTAAATACTCAAGAGCATTAACAAAAAGATGAATATAGACATTTTAAGGTCCTTAATCCTTAACCAAATATAACCACTCCAATCGTGGAAATCCAAATAGCTTGCCTCTAGACGTTGACACTACCTCCCTTTATGAATATATGACTAATGCCTTTTTCACGTGGGGCCACTTTATCTGGTGCAATGACTGGCTCGCAGTTATCGCTCGTGTCTTCGTTGTTAAAATACTTTCAGAAAAACAGCTGCCGTCAGGTGACCCATTTACAAAACAACACTATTCAGCAGCGTGTGGGACAAGATCTGATAACCAGGCTGGGCTGTTTACATTCACGACAAAAAATGTGCTGGACTAAGTCAGGAGGAATGCGGCCATGTCATTCAGAGAGGCGGGTTTAGAAAGATATTGAGGTGTGAGTGTTATTCATTCTTGCAGGGAATGACAAAATGAGACTGGAATGCCTGCCTTTTGCCCAACACTACAGAAAAGGCTGTTTGTTCAAGGTAGAGTCCCACTGGGATGTGATGGAGGACACAAATAATACTTATTTGTTAAAGAGCAGAATTCATGACAAAATCGACCTATTATGGTTTCTAAAAGAGACACAGGCAGATATACAGCAGCAGGCCAATATTTTCACTCTTTAGGTTATCGTTATCAGCCTCATATCTCAAACACACAGGTCGACCTAGACTGCGGCCTCACGAGCACAGAAAAATATGAACAGTTGAACATACAAAGGTAACATTTTCAGTAAATGTAAATCTATATTTTTAGACTCAATTAAAACAAATAAAAAATATCTGGTCCGTACATGATTTTTACCAATCGTATCATTGTCAAAAACTGATTTGCAGTTAAAGCTTATTGTTATTTTCTCAAATGTTGCATATAAATCTTAATTATTAATCACACAGCACTAGATTTTCATATATTTTAGAGCCCAGATGGCCACAGCTAAAGACAGATATTCGCCTGAGCCGAGTAAATTTCTCCTTTGTGAGATAAATAAAGCATATCTTATCTTATCTTGAGGATTCTCAAATCATAATAGTCCTAATATAATAAAACACAAAAGTCTCTTCACTGGGGCATTCTTTTAAAAGTTTGTCAAAATGGGTGATTCAGATGACAGAGCTTCCATGTTTTCAAACACAACCTACTATAGAGAGAGGCCAAACCAGTGTTTGCTTTACGATCGGTCAAATGCACGTCGCATAAATTAAAATATAATGTAAATATTTGATCATGTAAAAGTAGTATGAAGGCTATCATACAACTATAGCCTCAATAGAAAAAAAAGTGTATTTTGAGAGTCATTTTAGAACATAATAAATAGAGCTCATTTATGTCGAAAATGCAGTTTATCGTTTTCTCTGTGGTATAGACTTTACATAAACATTTGGTATCCGCTAGAGACTGTTCCTTAGAAACAAACCGGTACTAAGGAATGTGCAAATTGACTTTTAAGATTAATTATGCCTTTTTACAATAAGAACCCATGAACAGGCTTCTGCTCTCACATACGATTCCCTGCAGTTCCGCACAGTGATGTATTTGAGTAAATGACGTTAATAAAAGTGAATGTCGCGGTGGAGTGAGTGACGGGGAGTTTCCGTGAGTGAAAGGTGGATTAAAGTTGTGTCGGAGCAGTTCGGTCACATTCTTGCCTCAGCGTCTCCCGTTTCACACATCACACAACAAATGGCCGTTTGCACAAATACGAAAAGTCTTAGACAGGAATGTGCCTCAGGATTACAACATAGTGGCACCATAAATATGATAATTGTGATGGGAAAACACCGACATGTTCAACGTTTATGTCATAAGTGTCACGCTGTGACCTTTTGTCACTGCCCCATTCCTCATCCAAAATTAAGATAAAGACAAAGATCATTTATTCGTCCAACAGTGGGGAAATTTCAGTGTTGCATCACCAGTCACAGAACAGTAGGAATAAGCACACAGCACAAGATAAATGAGCAACAACTCTATACCAAAAAAAATAAAGTTAAAATCTCTAGCATGAAGAAGAAACAAGTATACTGTAAAATGTCTATCTTTAGAATAATGAGTACAAAAAACTCTGACTTTGGCATAATAAAGAAGTATAAAATCTCTACCTTTCTTATAATAAGAAGCAAGTATTCTAGTGCAAGTAATATACAGTATACAATGTATACATCTGTACATGTGAGCAGCATGAGGGCATGGGGTAAAGTGACAGCGGACACATGTGGTTCTATATTGCACATTCTGACATTATTAACATTATTATTGCACAGATGCATAACATCTGAGGTCAGGTCGTGAGTGATGAGACGAGATGAGATATACTTCATTGATCTCACAATAAAGATATTCCATTGTTCTTTAGTCCTCAATGTTTGTTGTACAGTCTGACAGCAGCAGGGAGAAAAGACCTGCGAAACCTCTCCTTCACACAGCGAGGAAGGGGCCGGTATGAAATCTTCAAACATTCTCAATGATAAAGCCTAAGATTTCAGTTGCAGATTTAATGACTCATATCTTAGGAAAAGTTGAATAACAATATTATGCTCACATTTACTGTATACTGTGACTTGACATGTGTCATTTTACATGTTTCAATGGCAAACTTCTGTCTTTCTCAGAAGCGTCACAGTGAAAAATTAACAAGGTACGTGGCTGAGTAACATTGCCATCTCACAATGGTCTGGTAAAAGAAGCAATGAATAACGTTTCCTACTAAGACAAGCTGAACCTTCCAAAACTATTGATTAACCATCAAAAAACAATCCATTCATTTATGTCCATGCATGTACAAACGTTTTGCGTAATCTATATGGAGCCAAGTTCTTTATAATTGCTCTTTTTCTTTATTTTAGCAAAACATGCATTCCCTCTTGTGTTTTTTGCTGCATCAGGTGAGAAAAAACGGTGTGAAGGTCAGACAGTGTTTTGTGATTCAAAGCAGTCTCCTTGTTCCACTGATCAAACTGAATAAGGACGACACAGAGGACCACAGCAGCACACCACTGTGGACTACAATAAGACAAAAGCTATACAGTCTAAAGTAGTGCATGCATATTCAGCAAGGTGATCAAAATTATTGTATCAAATACACATTTGAAAAGTTGCAATCAGGATATAATCAGGTTAATCAATAATCATGATTTTTCAGGGTCACAATGAAAAAGAAATTAGTAATTACTATTTTTCCAATTTCATCAGCGTTCAGTTCTCATACGACTGAAATGGATTGCATTTACTTATTCTAAGTAGGTTTATATTCTATTTGTTTGAATCCACATAATTATACATTCTTAAAGCAGTTCTGAACTCAGGAGAGGATTTGTAAAACGTTCAAGAACGTTGATGTTTTTATTATTCTTTAGTAGACAATTATTAATCATTATTGTGGTGTTTTTTCTCACAACTATCTAAAATTTGAATTTGTGCAATCCCAAACCTGCAATATGCAAAATAATATATTTGCAAGGATCCAAACCCGTTTGTCTCATTAAGCATTTGTCTCTGGGGTCAGTGTAAGATTGTTTTCATGGTGAAGAGAAAAACCATTTTCCACCATCCTAATTTAGATAAGCAGGATTTATTTGCTGCTTCTCTAATGTGTCTTAGGAGAAAACCAAATTTGCTACATGGACTCTCTTTAAGAACACTAAAATCCACCATGATGAATGATTGTTGTCTTATGTATCCAAGTGCAGCTGTCTAAGTGTTCAGCCACCATCCTACCAGAGAATACTGTAAATCAGGAACTTACTCTTTGAGGGTCTCGAAGCCTTGCTCTTTAAACTGGAGCTCCTGCTTCATACAGGCCAGGTCTCGCTTCAGCTTATTCACCTGAACAAAAAAAACATCTCTTAACACAACAATATAAGCACAGGATTTTATAAAATGTCCATAAAGCATAAGGATTTCAAACTACAAACATCATTTACTATTGTGTCTGAATCAGGTTCTTTCTGGACCAAAATGAGGTCTTAAATAAAACTACAGTAATTCCATAGTGATACTATATCAAGATTATCGCAACAGAAGACAAGCCTTTGAAATTATAATGTAGAGAAATTAATTTTCTTTGACAATTATAAAAGGGAGTGACAGATTTAAAGCATTCCTAAAAAGACAATGACGTACTCGACTCTTGGAGGTTGCAATCTCGGCTTTGAGGATGTCCGGGTCATATTTACTGGAAGTGGATGATCTGGAATTCACTGTGAGAAAAAGACATGTTAGTACAGAATCCAGAATTATTATTATTCCATCTATATGTGAGGCGCTCATGTCAATGGGATGGCATTTTACGTCAGCTAAAACATGTGTAGAATAGCGTAAGCTACATTAACAATATAGAATCACAAGCTTGTCAATTGGCATTACACCGCCCCATTCAAATAAATAAATAAATCAGTCTAACGATAACTGGTACAGTAATGATGACTTAAGCGAAAGAGTTTTGAGGTGTAGCAAAGTGGGCAATGCAATAACATTTCTTGTTCTAGTTACTTTTTACACAACACAATAGCATTTAATAACAAGGAATGTGCATGCTTTACTGTATATATTCTGAACGACATAACTTAAGTTCACATCTCGTATTTGGTCTAAACGTCTTGTCAGTGTCGCAGCATTGCTTTAACTACAAAATTCCCTTTTTTACCATTATTTTCTTGATTCCCCAGAGCCCAGAACAAGAATAAGATACACATCTTAAAAACTAAATGAGAGAGTACTGTGTAGAACAGGGATGTCAAAGTCAAATACATCAGAGAGCCAAAAAAATAAATGAGCTACAAGACAAAGGCCGGACTGGTTCAATGTTTATTAAAACATGTTCAAATGATTTAATGTAATCATTGAACCAATACCTAACACAGTGTACCGAATTTTAATTATTAAATGAATACTCCAATTATTGTGTATGGCTCTGTCAGAAATTTCAAGTGAAGTGACATTTCTCAACAGGCTCACAGACAAAAACAAACTTCCTTCAAAGAAAAAACACATGTTCTGAACACTAACTAAATAATCCAATATTTTCTTATGGCTCTGTGTGGGCCGGTTCAAATACTAATCAAATATCATCCAGGGGGCCAAGATAATTCATTTGCGGGCCGGATCTGGCCCCTGGGCCTCAACTTTGACACCCATGGCGTGTCATAGCGAGGTGGCACTTTTTTAATGCTTTTTAACTTGTTGTTTTTTTTCTGCATTTTATGTGATTCTATTATACAGCACTTTGATCGCCTTGAGTGTTGTAAAGGGCTCTATAAATAAAAATGGATTGATTGATTGATAAGCAGGTGTGGAGCATTCGAGTGTTTTCTTACAGCTGGTGTGAGAGGAGGACTTGTCCCTCCACTGCTCGTTCAGCTGCCTGTACTCCTGCTGAGCCAGACGCAGCCGCTGCTCCTTCACCTCGTAGATCTCCCTCTGAGCGCTCAGAGCATCGCGGGCCACAGACAGATACTCCTTCAACATGGCCTCCTGCTCCCTCTGCCACTGGGCACGAGGGTCCTCCAGCTGCGTGCTCTCTGCAAATCACACAGCAGGTCAATAATAAGACTGAGGTAAGATGAGATTAGAATAAGTTTATTGATCTCACATTGGCATAGAAATAAATCACTCAGGTTATGCAAAAAGTGTGCAAACATGTTAAAAAGATTCAAATATAGTCTCTTTAGTTAAAGATATATTATGTACAATAAAATTGATTAAAGTGATTATAGCAGTGCAGGTTTTTTCAGTCCTAGTGCAGGTCATAAAACTGACACTATATGATCATGATTTCATAGTTACAAATCTGTATTACAGGTATTACTCGATCCATTATTTTCCTCATTTTCTAAGAACTGCTTAAAAATATTGGCCAGTGATCTCATAATTTAGGAAACCTCGAGATCCTGCCAGAGGCATTGTCTCAACTTTTATTTGTGTGCTTTATGTTAGGGTTAAGGTTGTTTATGTTTTTAGCATGACAGATGATAGTGAAAAATTTAATTGGATCAGAGAAAATCTGTAAAATGATCTGCAGACACAGGAAAGCTTAAATAAAAACACAATAAACAATCATGATATTATTATAACTTTAATGAAATGAAAAGAATGCTCAATGTAGTTTTGAAAAAGTTAGGCACGTCCAATGCATTATTATTATCAATCTTGCTTAGTTAGCAGTCTGAAGCCGCTGATGAGTTTAGTTTGAACAGATTTTTTTATGTTTTTATTTAACCTCTTAAAAACCTCTTTTTCCAGGGGTAAGATATGAAAATGATGCAGAGAAAAGAGAGGAGATGAAGAGACTCACTTGAGTTGTGGTCCACAAAGTAAGGTCCCACCACGGGGTCGTACGCCTCCTCCCATCCCACCGGCAACTCGTCCCCGATGCAGTCTGCAAACGTCAGAGGCTTCGTGTGCCTGGAAACAAAACATTGTAAACATTAGGAGTGTGAATACCAATTATTTCAGCTATCGACAAGTCTGCTTTTTGTTAGATTGCTTTGTGATGAAAAGGCCACTGATATTTCATATTGGATACATATTTGAAACGTTGTTCGTATGCATAGTGTGTTCTGTCTCGAAATTAATTGATGATCGTAATAACCTACAAAAGTGAATCATTCTGGCTTCACAGTCATTTATCTTTTTAGTCATGACCACGAATAAAAAACAAGAATACCTGCATGTCACTCATAAAAACACAATAAAAACACAGTTCCTGGAATCCTTCTTTCGTTTGTCATAAGATCATTTGCGGATTCATTTAAATTGAAGGACAATCAAATAGATTAGATATAATAGATTTCTGGTAATTTACCTGTAAAATTGGCAGATCGAAACACATGAAATCAGTTCTGTTTCATTCACATTGAGTGTTTTGGCAAAATGCAAGGGAATTTGTTTTTAACTGCTTAATTTAGCAAATGTTTTAATTGCAAACTTTTGAACAGAAACCGACAGATATGTATATAAGTTTATCAGAAGAATCTACCTGCGATGTTTCAGCTATAGTATCGGTGCCTCTAAAAAACTCTGGATCTAATGGAGGGAAAATAAGAAAGGAGAGAGGGAGAGGAGGCAGGACAATGGGAGCCGAGTGTCCCGCAGCATTCCTGAAACTGCTTTGACACAGGACGGAAGTTTCTGGGGCAACAGAGACGAGACAAGCCCAGAATGGTGCACCACTGCTTGGGGAGAGACGAATAAGGGCTCCCCTAAATCTCTTGACCCTGACAAGAGATTTATAGATAAGTTAGAAGAAATGGGTTTTAAAGGCAATAAATATAGGCTTAATATCTGATAAATTATTGATATCGGAGTCATTTTCTAAAGTTGCATAAAGCTGGGGTACGTAAGTTTCAAGCCACAAAAAAAAAATATATATATATAACTAGTTCCTCGCTCTCAAAACGGTTTCCATACATGCAAGTATTTTTGGTCTCTGTCACATGCTTTTTCAGACAGAAAAGTGAAAAAGACAAGATTCTAATCTAAGATCTAAAATCAAGATTCTAAAGATTTCTAATTAGATTAAGACAGCATATTGTGGGGTTTTTTACCAATAGTTTATCTGTACATGGATAAATCTGTCGAGAAGAAAATGTATTTTGTATACAATCAAAAGTTAGGGTCCTCAGCTTGAATACGGCAAATCACACAACCAGTCAATAATAAAAAAACTGATACTACATGATCACAATGTTATTACAAATTTTTATTGCAGGGATTACTTGATCCATTATTAAGAAAATAATGTCCAAAAAAACACAGTTCTTGGAATCCTTGCGTTTGTCTCTGCTGTTATAATCAGGCAACTAAAGATTTGGGACGGGCAAGTGCGCTGTTTTAGCAAGTTGTCCGATCGGGCAAGTGATATACTCGACTGGGATTCACATCCTCCGCTCTGAGCCCCGGGCAGCTGTGGCCGCTTTGTACTGACAGCCGCTTTGACAACACATCCGTAACGTGGTAAAAAAGTAAGTTCTCCCACTTAAAATAATGACAGAGGTCTGTAATTTTCATCATAGGTACACTTCAATACAGTACACTACAATAACAATTGTAAACCGCTTTGAGACTCCGATGTGCAGTGAAAAGGCGGTATATAAATAAAAGCTTACTTACTTACTTACTTACTTCAACTGTGAGAGACAAAATGTGAAAAAAAAATCCAGGAATTCATGTTAAAGAATTTATTTGTAAATTATGGTGGAAAATAAGTATTTGGTCACTTCAAACAAGGAAGATCTTTGGCTCTCACAGACCTGTAACTTCTTCTTTAAGAAGCTCTTCTGTCCTCCACTTGTTACCTGTATTAATGGCACCTGTTTGAACTCCTTATCTGTATAAAAGACACCTGTCCACAGCCTCAAACAGTCAGACTCCAAACTCCACTATGGCCAAGACCAAAGAGCTGTCGAAGGACACCAGGAAAAGAATTGTAGACCTGCTCAAGACTGGGAAGGGGGAATCTACACTAGGCAAGCAGCTTGGTGTGAACAAATCAACTGTGGGAGCAATTATCAGAAAAAGGAAGACTGATAATCTCCCTTGATCTGGGGCTCCACGCAAGATCTCATCCCGTGGGGTCAAAATGATCATGAGAACGGTGATCGAAAATCCCAGAACCACACGGGGGACCTAGTGAATGACCTGCAGAGAGCTGGGACCAAAGTAACAAAGGTCACCATCAGTAACACACTACGTCGACAGGGAATCAAATCCTGCAGTGCCAGACGTGTCCCCCTGCTGAAGCCAGTGCATGTCCAGGCCCGTCTGAAGTTTGCCAGAGAGCACATGGATGATACAGCAGAGGATTGGGAGAATGTCATGTGGTCAGATGAAACCAAAGTAGAACTGTTTGGTATAAACTCGATTCGAAAGAGTTGCATCCCAAGAACACCATACCTACTGTGAAGCATGGGGGTGGAAACGTCATGCTTTGGGGCTGTTTTTCTTCTAAGGGGACAGGACGACTGATCCGTGTTAAGGAAAGAACGAATGGGGCCATGTATCGTGAGATTTTGAGCCAAAACCTCCTTCCATTAGTGATAGCTTTGAAGATGAAACGTGGCTGTGTCTTCCAGCATGACAATGATCCCAAACACACCGCCCGGGCAACGAAGGAGTGGCTCCGTAAGAAGGATTTGAAAGTCCTGGAGTGGCCTAGCCAGTCTCCAGACCTCAACCCCATTGAAAATCTGTGGAGGGAGTTGAAAGTCTGTGTTCACTGCTCTCGAGAAGATCTGCATGGAGGAATGGGCTAAAATACCAGCTACCGTGTGTGGAAACCTGGTAAAGACCTAGAGAAATTGTTTGACCTCTGTTATTGCCACCAAAGGTTATATTACAAAGTATTGAGTTGAATTTTTGTTATTGACCAAATACTTATTTTCCACCATAATTTACAAATAAATTCTTAAAAAATCCTACAATGTGAATTCCTGGATTTTTTTTCACATTCTGTCTCTCACAGTGAAGTGTACCTATGATGAAAATTACAGACCTCTGTCATTATTTTAAGTGGGAGAACTTGCACATTCGGTGGCTGACTAAATACTTTTTTGCCTCACTGTATTGCCAAACTCTTGTTTACTCATTGTATTGAGAAATATTTGGGCAAGTAACTTTTTACATTGGACAAGTAAAATATAAATGGTACTTGCCCGAAGTGCCACTTGAAGGGCAAGTGGCTGACAAAGCTTAATGTCAAGGCCTGTATAAGATCAACCGCTGCTTCATTTAAATTGAATACTGGAATGAATGTTGAGAAGAGACATAAACAACTCTCTACATCTTCATCCATAAATCTCTTTGATCTTCCCCAAGGTCCGTTTCCTGACAGCTACAATCTCTGCTTTCTACGTGTTAAGCAAAGAGCATTAATCATTATGAAAATCAGGTCACTTCATCAAATCTATAAAACAAAGAGAAAGGTTATGCCAAGTTTCACTATCCCAAAGTTCATGATCATAAAGAGAAAATAAGCAATCATCATTCAGGCTGATCATACAGCTCCATCAAATGTAAATCAATATTCCCATGCAGTCCATACATTGTGTGATAAACTACCAAAGATTTAAAAAAGGATTGTCCAATGAATTGTAATAAGATATCCAGAATCTTATCGACCATTCCCTACTTATTCTTCACTCATAGAAGATTTGTGACACTTGCTTCAGGGAGAGACGAGAGTGAATCTGTTGAATAATGGAAGCGCAGAGAGCCCCTTAAGAGTCAGGATAAAGATAGACTCACACTGGACGTCAGGAAATATTATAACGCTGAAACCAAAGCAAATAAATAGGCTACAATGTTTGGGCGAAAAGGAATCCTGCATCCCAATTGTATAGAAATAGGCTGAATTCAATTTAATAATGATATAAAATGTTAGAATAATGTCTTGCTCAACCCTGCTTGGATTTTATTGATGAATTAAATTATTTTTATCTGGATATGAATTTCCCAAAAAAGCTGAGCTATCGTCAATCTATCTAGTATTTTTACATATTCTGGCAATGTACTGGTAATTGTATCATGTAGGATAAGAACTTAAGCTGAAACATGGCATTGTCAGGGTCATGAGTGATTAATAACAAATTGATTGAAAAGTCTACATTTCTATAGAGCCGCAGAACAGGCAGCTCAGTTTTATGACGTCTTGTAAGTAAGTAAACTTTATTTATATAGTGCCCTTCACAGACCAGGGAAGCGCTTCACATAGTATAAAAACAGACATTATATAAACTAGACA
The DNA here is from genome assembly GCA_964034765.1 of Knipowitschia caucasica. Classification (NCBI taxonomy): domain Eukaryota; kingdom Metazoa; phylum Chordata; class Actinopteri; order Gobiiformes; family Gobiidae; genus Knipowitschia; species Knipowitschia caucasica. The sequence goes on from OZ035833.1 coordinate 22,143,059, forward strand.
TACACATTTTTAAAGGCCAAGACAACCATGTAATACAGCAAGACAGAATTATGCAAAAGACTGAACAAATAAATGGGTTTTCAGTTGACTTTTGAAGCACTCAACAGACTATAGAACGCAGAGAGAGCGGGAGAAAGTTCCAAAGCTTGGGAGCAACAGCCTGGAAGGACCTGTCTCCTCTGGTCCTGAAGCGAGTGCGTGGAACCATCAGGAGGTTCTGACGGTTACAAAACACATGTCTTGTGGGACATGTGTTTCAGAAAGGGCACCATGTCTCTATGCATTTCTGTAATTTAAAGTTTTTACAAAAATCCTAAATTGCAACAAAAGTCAAAACAAAGCAGAGATCTTGAGCCCATGTTCCTACATCTTAGTATGCAGAGCCAATACTGGTTCATTCAGTTAAGCTCTTTTACAGCAGTTAATTTCAGTCTTGTTGCTCTAAGCACCTACAGCGTACAGTGGTGTTACCTGACCAGGAGAAACGGACACCGACACCAGATACATACACGCGTTTTCACTTGAAACACTATGCACCTTACATTACACTGACTGGCACCAGAAGCAGCTATCGGATTGGTCCACACCAGACAGCTGACTAAATCAACAGCTTACTATGACTGAACATAACACTATTTTTACTATGACTCTGGCAACACCGGTGTAAGAGGAGAGGACTGCGCCACGTGTCACAATCAGCCTCCAGACTTTAAAGGACACGAGTTATGTAAAAGTGTCATTCAACATCATGCCAAACATAAAATAAGATGCAGTTCAGTTAGCTACGTTCACACTAAAATTCAATTATCATTTTATTTTGAATGCAATCCTCATGTACAACGCTTTTTTTTTTTTAACCGAGCAGTTATTTTTAACAGAGCAGTGATGTCTAGGTCAATCTCCTACCCCTTTACTATAAAGTCTATATCAAAAGTCCTCTTTCTGTTATTACTGCTGCCCACGATTTCAACGTCTTTTTAAAGTCTAAAACTGGAGTCTAATGAGGTAGAATGAGAAAGAATCAGTATACCTAGGTCTTACACCATTAGGTTGAGAGAATCTAACACAAGAATGTACATCTGAATATGTTTGTAAAGCACTAAAAGTCAAGGGTTTTCCAGTTTAATGCCACGTGAGGGTTTTTGTCATTATTTGATGAAGCGGTGATTCACGTTCAGCTTTTTCTTTTTCTTGACGGGCTTGTAAATACCGCAGAGATCTTTTATGACCAAAGTGTCGTCAGGTTAAAGGAATGTTAGTGCTCCGATAACACATGGAAAACAAACTGGACACTCACAGGAATAATCACGGTTTATTTACTAGCACAATATTAGTTGCCTCTATCAATACGCCCACACACAGAAGAAAAATCATTACAAGTTTACAAAGCTCTAGAAATGTCATCTTTTCTTATCTTATATTAGACATTAAAAAGAGACAAACTATTCATTAGAAAAGTAAACGGAAACTAGATCTTACGTCTAATATTTAACAACAATGTAGTTGTTTGAATTGCTATCTGTTATGCTTCCAAAATTGGCCTTACCTGTATTTGTTTTCTCGTTTCTGATGAACTGAACAAATATTATCGGAATCTAGGGGACTTTTTGTATTCATAGCAAGCTCCTCCCTTGGTATGTTAAGATCAGATATTGTATCCAGGAGTAAGGTTAACTATAATGACAGAATAAACGTTGTCATCTCTCTTATTTAGCCTGAAATAGCTTGTTTGTTTTCTTTGCCGTCTCGGGTGACAACAGGTGAAGTTCTTTTAATAAAAAAAATCTTCAAAAGGTGACAACACAAGTCAAAGATCGTTGTCCAACCTCATTCCTAAAATACAGATCATAATTCCAGCTTTTTTCTATGTGATAGCTGTGGCGGCAAATCAGTTTGTTAATGGCTGACAATAGATTGCCTAGCCTATATACAGTATATATGAATGATTTATAGGCAATATAATATCACTCGGAAGGAAAGTATCTGTGATTAGAAATTTCCTTTTCTAAAATGATTCATATGCCATCGGCAGATATTGAAAATAAAAGTTACAAGGCAAACCAATCCATCGATCACATCTTGGGCTGTGGACTTCACCTGATCTAAAACGTTATTTTATAAGTGAAGAGCTGCTTAGGGCACACTGACGGATTGTCTCAAAGCGACATGAATGAATTAATTTGGTTAATTAAGGGACAGCGTGTAGTTATACTAAAAAGATTTAGCATCATGCCATTTTCCATCCGTAGTTCCCGGATCGAGGGGCAAAAGACTGAGCATTGATCTGAGCCACTGCCCAATGAAAACGCACAGTCAACTTGATCAAGTCTCAAAAAATATTATTGTGTTTCTACTTATTGAACGACAACTAAAGATAGTAACTATTTTCACAGGCCTACCATACATTCATGAAGCAAAAGAGCAGAAATAACAAGAGTAAGCTGCTGGATTTCACACATAAACCATTAAAGGGATTTGGAGTCAAAGTCCAGACGTGATGAGGTAAAAGGCCTCCAAAAGCCAACACAGGAATGTACTTTAAACTGCAGAGCAAGAATTTTCAGGGCCATATCTAAATTCCTAACATATAAGTTTTCTCTTTTAATTTACTAACTCAAAACTGTATCAATTCATTCGTGATTTGAATCTTCATTTTCCTGCATATAAGCATGTTTTCAAACCTGAAAAAATATATTTCCATAATATTATTAATCTTTCAGAATCAAATTAAATTGTTCCTGGACTATAAAAAAGTTGTAATGGCACCACATGCTGCTGCAAGTGGCGCCATTCTACCATCCGCTTGCATTAGCAACCATGTTAGCAAAACATTTTCCCCATGTTATAGAGTGAAGCTAACCCCGTCGGAACAAATGCCCGTATCAGGAAAATAGCTCAAGCCAATTTATGTTCAAATCGGCCTCTTCCTCGTTTGGCAAACACTATGGGTGACATCTGCAATCGGACAGAAAAATCCTTGGAAAATCGCATGGATATACTATACTGTCTATAGTTACATATACCATTTAGAGTTGCATGGATATACTACTGTCTATAGTCGCAAAGCAGACAAGGAAGTGCAATGGTGTCACTTCAGAATTTTCAGAAGAAATTGGATCCGCTTGTTCCATAGACTTAACAAATAGATTCAGATTCTAAAACCTTATTGATCCAAGGGAGCAATTGTTCAACAGTGGGGCACAGAGTATAAGGCTGACATAGACAGGACAATAATAATTTGAATTTCAATGGTCAAAGGTCCCACATGAACTCCTGTGAACTTGTAGATGAATGAAGGATTAGTTCTTAATTCCTTGGTAGAGCGTAAAGCCCAAGGACCAGCATCTGTTGGACTGACACATGGCACATCTGGCAACTAACACATCAGTTTCCCTGGCAAATGTGGCGAGTGCGACGGTGCTTATAGATGACATATTTAACAAGATTGTTTTAATACAATTCATTACAATTCTTACATTTCCTTCTTACTGGGCATGGCATCCTGTAGACAGCATGTGGAAACCAAAACATACACAACAATGTCAATGATGGTCAATGAAGGAAAAATTTTATGGTGCACTACATTTTTTCCTCTACACTCAGAACCACTCACCCCCACATTTATCACCAGATATTCAGAAATGCTCAATGCACACATACTGTTATATTAGAGTCCATTCATCCTTGTATGTAGGAAGTAAAAAAAACAATGTGCTGCACCTCCTGTTCCTTGAGGAATAGAAGGGTCTAATGCTGCGTTCACATTGCCAACGCTTGAACGCAGCGTCCACGCACACTATACATACATTCTCTAAGTTTCAGCCGCGTGAGTTTAGTAAATCTGAAGTATTGCCCTGCGGTGGGGAAAACGCAGAGTGGAAGTGAAGAGCGGGCTTTGATGCACGGAGCTGCCCTACAGGTTTATTTTATTATTAAACGATACTTCCGCAAACAAACACGTTAGCGGCACTTGTTTACAGTCACGGGACCCTGTGACTTCTATCCGGCTATCTGATTGGTTGCTGCACGTGTGGCTAGTTGAAAAAGTTCAACAATGTTCATCTCGCCCACTTAGAATACAATCCCTAACCCTAACCCATATCTGCACAGGGGTAAAATCATGGAAAAACTATAATGCGTAGTTGAAGAGTGCTTACCAGGGTCTTCTAGCTCGTGCCATCAAACCCATAGACTGTCACACCCCATCTAGACACAATATTTAAAGCTGCACAAACTGATTTGGAGAACATTTCAATTGCGAGCGATGCGCTCCCTCTCTCTGCTCGCCTCCCCCGAAGCCTGTGCTCTGTGCTGTTGTTAGCTTCGAAGCTAGCTTCTCACAATATGGAACAATATGGAACTTTTGCACGTGGATGGCGTGTCCATAGAATGACAGTAAAGGGATGGGCGGAGAGGACGAGACTTTCTTTTGGATGGATGTTTCGCTGTGTAAGCAGTAATGAAGACACGGGAAGATTCAGGTTAGCCTCTGCCGATTGTTGTGCTAACTCAGCTGTCTGTGCTCACCAGAGACCTGTGGATTTTCTCACGAAAGTGGGGGCCAGTGGTCCGCTGTGATTGGTCAAATCTGAGACCCAAAACACTTTCTCTTCCTTGTTTCACCAAAAATCAATCAAAAATATAATGTCACGCCAGCACAAACCTGCGCTACTTATTCTTCAAAAGGACGTATATTCCAATGCACTGCATGGACATGGATTGCATTGTCGTAATGAATAAGAAAATAAAGTCAGTTAGTGCAGCTTTAAGTGGTTTTTGTGCAATCACATTACCCTTTAGCGGGGTCATACAACTTGTGCAATTTTAAAACTGCCAAATCCACCAGTCACTTTCACTGTCATTCTACACCCTGTTTTCATGACAACAAGAGGCATTCCTCGCTGCCATTACTAATAAATGAGCCGACTCAACCGCAACACAGAGGCTACATCTGAACCGCAGGATTACAATGCACCGTGGAAACAGTTTATAGCAGTGGTTGTCAAAGTAGGTACTTGCCGATACCAAGCATGTTTTAACAAAGGTTCTACTGTGGTAAAAAAAAAAAAATTTCATCATACCAGAATTGTGACACATTTAGGGCAGTTACATCAGATTAAGGTGATTACACGTCTGGAAACAGAGACTATTAATATCAAGTTGTCAGTTCTGGGCAGTCTGCTGGAGCAGCTCAATGCTCAGAGAGACAAGCTTTGAGATTGTCAACATGGTCCAATACCAGGAGCTGATACAAGTATGAGCAACTGAGACCGATGCCGGTACCATCCTGTACATCTCTTCATGTCCGGATTTTTACTGTTCTCACAGAACAAGATTTATTGCAAACTGCAACATTGTAGAGAGGCTTATAGTATTGTAAAATAGCTCACAATAATGTGTTTTATAACAATAAAGTACAAAGATAAGATAAAGATAAGATAAAACTTTTGCCAATCACCAGGAGAAGATGCTCTTTATTACATGTTATTATTGATAAGAACAACATCCTCTCGGCTCCCTTGCACTATATTGCACCTGTCTACTCCTGATGTAGTTCATTGAGTCTTTTGTTTTAGTAGTTTAGTCAAGTCAACTCTTCACATGGAGGGCGCCTAACAATAAGGTTCCAGAATAGCAATAAACGTCTCAATTCAATTACCTGAGATCTGCAGAGTGGCTCATAGTAAAACATAACTGTTGAATAAATGCCAAATGAGCTAATGTAATGTAATTCTGTGATGCATACCACACAATACTGTCATATCTTCAATGAGACAATCTGCAGATAAGTTACATATAGTTAAATATTATAGTAAAATAAGGCCAGCACACAACTGGACGATTACAAAAGTACAACATATTTTGATTACCTTTGAGACACAATGCACAGAATACTGATTTTACATCGACCGGTTACTACTTTTCCATATTTTTATTTTTAGCCTGTATGTGTGTTTCTCTCTGTCCCTGGTCGCTGCTTCATTGGCTGTAACAGTATTTGGTTTTGTGTTACAAATTATAACAGAGTAGTATGAGCAAAGCAGCTTAAAAATTACTTATGAGGATACACAATAAGACAAATAATCTCTTGTGTGTTCTAGGCTTTACTAGAATTACATTTTTGACAAGCTTTAAATGTGTTTGTTCATTATTTTACCAAACCTCAGGTAGACATCTAGATTGCCCATAGTAGTATTTCATAAGTTGTAGACCTATGATTGAAAACTCAAATGGGTCATCAGCTGTGCCAAAAATATTAATATCAGAAAAATCTCATCAACTTTTCTCAATTGAAATTGTTGAAATGTACATTAACACGTCTGGTCTTTATCGCTCTTCATTCGCTTGTTGCTTGCATTTGCCTGTACTATTGATCACCCAGCCCTATTTTCAAATATAAATGGGTGTAAAACTAAAATATATATATTTATGCCATCATTAACCTGCATAAAAAAAATCTTATTTAAAAACAATGAACTCGTCAAAACTCGTATGCCTTTAACGTTAATTCATCAATTCCAATGTATTTACTTCACCTTTAGTTCACAATCATTAACTTCAGGAGGTGACTCAGATCATTCTAAAATTACTGCAGAATGAAATAGAAATGTGTTCACAAGGTATTTTTAATCATAATCTCTTTGAAGATGTTCTCCAGGGGCATCACTTGAGTCATATTCACTGAACCTTAAGAAATCTAAAACAAACTAATTGATTCGTCGAAAGAAAAAATAGCCAACTAATCCCTTAAAATAATAATTGTTAATTATAGAGTCAATGACATGCTGGGGAACATTCCATCTAGGAGGGAAAACATTGAGATGAGCACAACAAGTGGTGGGGCGTCCCTCCATCACATCAGAGAAGTTGCATAACAAAATCAAACCTCTGGAGGGGGGGGGGGGCTCACCTGTCTCTAGGGTCGATCCAGCTTGTGCACTGGTTGATGTGGTCAATATAGTACACTTTTCCATCGTAGTCTCGGGCTTCCTCCCAGCCTTCAGGCAGTGGCAGCTCGCTCCGTGGCATGTCCAGAGCCAGTCCCCATGTAAAATGCACAGCCCACTTATTCAGAAACCATCACTTTTCTCTGTCATCATTCTCTTCAACACGTTTTATCTGCGCTCACTGACAAAAATCCATCTGGGTTCTGGGTACACAGCCTTGGACATAATCCGAAAAATCCATAATAATCCTAAATGGGTAACATCCAATGGTGGAGGCTGCTGGCGATTGTCTGCTGTCCCGTTCTGTTTTGAGCGCTATATCCAATAGAGAGACGCAACAGTCAAATATGATGTATTCTCACAGTTGCATGAAAATTATTAGTAACTTTACCACGATGGTCACTCCAGGCATAACTTCTAAAAGCGGACTACTTCTCGTAAATTATACACGCTCCACAAAACACTAACATGGCAGTAGGTTCTTTCAACAATTGGCGTGTTTGCACCGCATCCAAAGTTAATATATTAAACGTAGAGACCACCTAATAGAACTGAAGAGTGGAGTTGTTATGTTTAGTGTAGTATAATACACATACAAATGCATAATCGGGAGTCTTCTTGTGGGGTGAATAATGCTACCTCCATGTTGAGTTGTAGCAGCGGGGAAAACGAGCACCCAACACCGGGGGAGACGCCGAGGAATCACCGCCAAAAACAGTGTCCAGAATACGGTCCAGACGGGTAAAAACTTAGCCCTGGCTACAGTGAGTTTATCCACTAAGTGTCCGCGGTGAAATTGAGGGGGAAAATAGTCCGTTTGCGGAGGTAAAGTCGGTCATCCACAGAGTGATCAAGTCCCACTTCACTCCGGGCGCCATCATCAAACTCACATCAATAATACACAGACCGGAAGTCATTTCAAAATAAAAGAGGCATCTCAAATCACGGATATGTGAGTTCCTGTTTTTTACTTGATTGTGATACCATATTTTACTGCCATAACTGGTCGAACTATGATACTATTAAGGTACTTATAGGCTTACCACTTTTTGGCTAGTTTATCCATTAGAAGATTCAGGATGACACATATGTGCCCTTCACTAATACATTTATCTATTTCAAATGTCTGACAAATGATGAATTCATGATAATATGAAATGTTCATCAAATGTAGAAATAAATTTAAAAATGTTATTATACTTAATTTATTTTATTCAAAATTTGAAAACTTAGTTTACAAGCAGACGATTCACTGCTCACTTACCTGAAGAAGCTCCCTAACCTGAAACATTGGCTTGACTGTTGTTCTTAAAATGTTCACAACATTTTAATCCTGTAATGTATTCAATTTTTTAATATCTTGTTATTGTGAATTTGTCTATTTGTTACACATACTGGTTAATTGGACATTTAATTCAAGCTTGCACTTATATTCTTAAATCATAATTTAAATGAAAAAGGCCCCGGCTGTTCTTTCAGCAGACATTCTTTTATTATTATGATAATATAAGACAGAAGAACTTGTATGTGATCTACAAGAACAGTGAAGAAAGAAGAAGCACTCAAAACAAAATAAATAGCATAAACACTATGTTTTTCTTTTTACGTAAAAACAGTTGTTAGTATTATATAAGTCAAATATGTATTCTTTTCTATTCATACCCATTCAAATTGCACCAAGAAAAAAATATAGATAATTTAATCGAATTTATTCATAACCAGTCTATGACTGTGAGGCAAAAGGTCTTATATTGATTCTATGGCATCCTCTGGTGGACGTTTGAGGACTGCATCTAAAAATAAGTTTTGTTTTAAGGCAGTTTACAAAATATTCAGTAACACTAATGTTATATTGTTTGTGGGGGGAAAGCCTAAAAAGTACAAGACTGTGTTCAGTTATTGTAATTATTTAACGGGTTGGCCTACATGTTTGAAAAGCAAAAGCACTGTTGAAAATCATACTGTAACTGTTTTGTTTATTTGTATTTATTTCACCTTCTTTTTTTAGAGTGGTACAAGGGCCACATTTTGATTCATTAATCATTTAATAAATGTTATGTAGATGCTTCGTTTCCGGGCATTGCTAAGTAATGACAAGAAAATACTTTATTCGTTATAACAGATTAATGGCTGCATTTGAAATTATGTCCCCTGTGATGATTGCGTTATTATTATAGATCTATGGTTATAACCCATAATAGATCCTGACTGTCGCGTGTTACAAAGGGACGCCCCTTTCTCTCTATTGGCTTTCCCTGAAACAAAAACAAGCGGCTCCCTCACTCACATGTAGTCGTATACTTAGATCGCAGTCTGCTTCAAACCTGGTCCCAAACCGCTATCTATCGTCCTCTTTCCTGATAGGAATCCTCTTGTCCTGGCTCCTGGTGCTGTTGTCCTGGTGCTGTTGTCCTGGTCCTGTTGCTGGTCCCGGTCCAGAGATGGTCCTGCTGAAGCACGTGCACGTCGCTCTGTCGGCCGCAGTGGCTGCGCTTGGATCAGCTTTGTTCATCGCGCTCAACTATTTCTACCAACGGCGAGTGTGGACTCTTCAGCGGGAATACTGCACCATCAGTGAGGTGAGGCGGACCGGGATCACCGGCATCACCGGGATGAGAAATGTGTCCATTTGAGGGCAATTGTTTCCGCGTAAATGTGGCGAATCAGGAGCGGTACAATGGAGTGGCCAAAAGATCATGTCCTAAAGTAAAACTAAAGACTAGTATTGTTTCTTTGCTAATGTGGAACTGTTCACATTTAATATGAAAAACATTATTGTAATACAACCGTGTAAATTATTAGTCAGGGCCGTGAGTAATGAACATGTTTAGGACACTATAGCGATCAATCGACTATAACTCATTTTGAGTTAAATAAATTGCTTTTGAACCATATACAGACTAAAACATGATAAGAGGAGTTGATGACTCAGACGGAGCTATGAAACGGAAATGTGTCGGAATTGTATTTTCAATTAAACAATGTTGTTACAACGAATCTCTTACCTTTCATGTCCTAAACATCTAAACACCTACAATGTATGAATCGAAAGGATATCAGCCACAGATGTTTTCCTTTCAGCCCTATAGTTATTTTAGTCGTCGACTTGTCGTCAGCAATTACGTATATGTTTTAGTCACTTTTTTTTTTTTTTTTTAGCTCCACAGGTTCATGGAGCTCTTTCGTGTTCCCATAGGATGATAGGAGTATAGAAGAGTCATTTTTTTTTTATTTGGATTCTATCCGTTGTACTGTGTTCACACCAAATACATCAGAGATACACAAACACATAAATGAAAGCACAATATTGTAGTCCAGTAGCCTCTTCAATATGGTAATTTGTTCCCTGGTGTGAGGATAAGCAGATACCAGGGTGTCTTGGTATCTTGGTACAAGGAGACATTTACATATTCTGACAGCACAAAAAAGCTGGCCACTAATGTTAAGGTAGCTGCTAAGGTGTCTATTTATTAATACAATAACTCACTTAACAGAGAGTTTATCTCTGTAAGGATGGTGTTTTATACATTGTATTACATTATTTGGTGAGCTACACTTCAGCAAATTGTAATTCATTTGTAGACTTGACCTCCTCATTTTGATACTTTTAACAATTTGATTGTTCTGACAATACAATTATGAATATTGACTCATTTCAGAATATATGAATGCTCCATACCGTGGATATAGTTATGAACAAATAATAATAATAATGCACTTTTCTGGACACTCAAAGACGCTTTACATGTCATTATTCTTACACTCCATACACTACTGTAGCCACAGCTGCCCTGGGGGCACACTGACAGAAGCGAGGCCTAAGGACACAACGGCAGTTTGGCACTTTACAGCCACAGCCGCCCCACTGTGGCTGGTGTTCCCAGAGGTTAAGTGTCTTGCCAAGGACACAACGACAGCACATATCAGTGGGAGTCGATGGTGAAGGCCAGGCTCGAACCCACGACCCTCTGGCTCAAAGGCCAATGCTCTACCAACTGAGCTACTGTCGCCCTATAAATAAACTAATGTATATATTTTGAATACCACACTTTTTATTTTTGAATCTAAAGATGAAATCTGATTAAAACTTGGGCTCCTTACTTTTTGAATGTAAACAAAACAATTCTCCATTGTCCCAACAGACAATTAAAATGCTGTGAATAAATCAGTCCAGCAGTTCTCATTGTACAGTCTGAGAGCTGCAGGAAGGAAAGACCTGCGGAACCCCTCCTTCACACAGTGAGGGAGAATAAGTCTGTCACTGAAACTGCTCTCCAGAGTGTCCTGCAGGGGGTCCTGTCCCCCACCTGCTGCACTGTGCCCATGGAACAGCCCAGGTCAGAACTGGACTTCCTGATGACCTTGTCCTTGTCTTCCTGTCCCTCTCTGCTGCTGCTTCAGCAGACCACACCATGCAAGATGGTTGATGCCACACCAGCACGTGGTTCCAGAGGAAAAAGTTCATCTCTTGCTTTTGCAGCATGCGTCGAGTCGCGGTGCGGCAGCCCCTCTGCCGCACCGCACATGCTATTCCTCGCACGGACGTGCATAACCATTGACACAGCATTGAAACACAAAGCAATCTATAGATCCATGGACGTAACGCATGGTCTGGTTGTTTTTTTGTTGTTGCATTTCCCAGAATGTTCATGCACGACCGTGATAGGTCGAGAAGCCTCTGCCTACGAGGCTACGTCCTGGACGTACTCCACCATGGACAACACCTCCCACTACACAGGACTGTAGAGGAGCTGAGGAGCTCCTGCAGTGGAAGACTGAGACACCCTCAGTGCAAGAAGGAACCTTCATCCCCACCGCTGTCAGACTGTACACTAAGTAACTTTAAGTCACTAATGCACTAGGACTGAAAAAAAAACAGCACTGTAATTGCCACATTTTTATTGTACATAATATATCCTGTGCAAACTATATTTTTAACCTTTAACATGTTTGCACACTTTTGTCGTTTTTGCACAACCTGAGTGATTCTATTTATGCCAGATGTGACATGTACATTTCTCCAGTGAGATCAATAAAGTCTATCTTATCTTATCATTGCTGGTTGACTCATCTATTCTCAGCTCGTTTGCAGAAACAAAGATGTAAACGGCTGCTGCTGTTGAAAAGAACAGTGCATTCTGCTCCGGGTTTTAGCTGTCACATTTTTATTTTTAAACAGACAGCTTGAGCTCTTATCTCAGGAGCCTGAACACAACTGAAGCGTGAGGCGTGAGCTGTGCTGAGTCCAAACGCTTCAGTCCCAGGAGTTAGGAGCTGCACCTGAGGAGACCCAAATCTACTGGTCTGGATTGGACACTTGTAATTCATGTATCATTGAGTGTTTCATTGTTTGGTCACGGTTTCTGTACAGGGCCCAATTAAATTTGAATGACTGGAAAAATCTGATATTTAGGGAAAGTTAGCATATGTGGTAGTAATACAAAATCCTTACTTTGTTTGAGAGAGACCGTCACAGGCAATGCATTCTGGGATGTTGCAGATTTGCAACATTGGCCCACTGTGGAAAAAGAGCTGACCCGCGGAAAAACCCCAGAGGAGATTTAATCTACTTATTGGCTTGTACTGTGTCTGAGAGCCAGAAAGGCTCTCTGAGCTAACTCACTTTGCACCTGTAAATGATAAAACTGTCCAAGAGATAATCTCCAGTTTGAGCTCCTCCACATGCAGCCTGGATGTACTACCCACTAGATTTCTGAAGTCTGTTCTGAGCAGTCTGTTACCTTCACTCACACAGATAGTAAACATGTCCCTTCATTCTGGAATATTCCCAAAGGCCCTGAACACTGCAGTCATCAGGCCCCTGCTAAAAAAGAGCAGTCTGGATGCCACTGTACTTAACAACTATCGTCCCATCTCAAATCTGCCATTTGCCCTTGAGAAAGTTGTCTACCTACAGCTTACTAGATTTCTTATAATCAACAACTCATTTGATATGTTTCAGTCCGGCTTTAGACCCCACCACAGCACTGAGACTGCTCTCGTTAAGGTTACAAACGATATCCGGCTGAACACTGACGCAGGCAAAGTCTCAATCTTAATCTTGTTAGATCTAAGTGCTGCCTTTGACACCGTCGACCATGAGATCCTCTTACAGAGACTAGAGGACTGGGTTGGCGTCACTGGCACCGCCCTAAGTTGGTTTAGGTCTTACCTTGAAGACAGGAAGTACTTTGTGGAGATTGGAAACTGTGTCTCAGATCATATGGCCCTGACCTGTGGAGTCCCACAGGGGTCGATCCTGGGACCTCTTCTGTTCAATCTCTACATGCTGCCGTTAGGTCAGTTAATACGCAGAAACAAAGTTTCCTATCATAACTATGCAGACGACACTCAGATCTATGTCTCACTGACTGCAGGAGAACATGGACCAGTGGACTCACTCCTTCACTGTATCCAACAGATCAGTGAGTGGATGCAAAACAACTTCCTTCAGCTAAACGCAGACAAAACTGAAATGATTGTCTTTGGTCCCCAGAAACAAAGAGAGAGCGTCATCTGTCACCTACAGTCTCTCTCCCTAAAACCTTCAAACAAGGTCAGAAATCTAGGGGTAATACTGGACTCAGACTTAAATTTTAATAGCCACATCAAATCAGTAACATCAGCAGCTTTTTACCATCTAAAAAACATTGCCAGGATCAAAAACATAGTGTCTAAAGCAGACTTGGAGATTCTTATCCATGCATTTGTCTCCAGTAGGTTAGACTACTGCAATGGCCTGCTCACAGGTCTGTCCAAACAGGCTGTAAAACAGCTGCAGTACATTCAAAATGCAGCAGCTCGAGTCCTGACAAGAACCAGGAAGTACGACCACATTAGTCCAGTCCTCAGGTCTCTGCACTGGCTTCCTGTGGCTCAGAGAATAGACTTTAAAACAGCTCTGCTTGTGTACAAGTCTCTCCATAGCCTCGCACCAAAATATATTAGTGACATGTTAGTCCCATATGAACCAGCCCGGACTCTGAGGAGCACAGGGACTGGACTCCTGTTAGTGCCCAGAGTCAGAACTAAACATGGGGAGGCTGCTTTTCAGATTAATGCTGCTAAAATCTGGAACAGTCTTCCTGAAGATGTGAGACAGGCCTCCTCTCTGACAATGTTTAAAACCAGGTTAAAGACGGTTCTGTTTAACTGTGCATACAACTGAGGGATTTTATATTTTTATCTTTCTTTTTAATGTTCTGTGATAATTTATGATTTTAATGCTTTCTTGTTTTGTTCAGCACTTTGAATTGCCTTGTGTATGAATTGTGCTATATAAATAAACTTGCCTTGCCTTGCCTTGCCTTGTATGTATTCATCTTTCATTGTATGCAGTTTTGGTTTAAAATTATTGGAGGTTGGTAGTGATACAAAATTAAAATTGTAGTCCGTTTCGGTGACCATTCGCTGACATTTTGGAAATGAGACAGGTGGAAAAATATGAATCAAAAATCTAAAATAAGAATGTGGAGTTGTAATAAGAAACGACATTGTTGCAAATCTGCAATGCCTGCCGAAATGGTCAATATTTTACTGCGACATACTGTATACTTACTGTATACAGCAACCTGGCTTCCCATAAATGTACATTTTATTTATATATTGTTGTTTTATTGATTTTAACAGTCCCCTTTCTTTTACAGGTCTTTTACATTGATCTAAGCGTAGATTTTGCATCAGTCGCATGTAACTGCTTGTTCTATCTAAATTAAGATTAAATGTATCACTGGTTTTATTCTCAGAGTGAAGGTCAGTTACTTTTCTAATGGAGACGGTGGAGAGAAGTTTTAATTAAGGAATTGAAATCCTTTGATAGACATCAGAGGCCCCTCCCCATTGATCTAACAATTCTCCTCCTTATTATGACAATATTGCAGGGTCATAAAAAAAAGATTATTTTCTAAACAAAATATAATTGAAGTTCTGCTTTGAACTGGTTCAGTATTGGTTTATTACTAGAGAATATTTTTGTGTAATAGATGCATGTATCAATAATTGATTCATGAAAGCTGCAAATATCCACTCTATTTTACTATCTAACATAGTATTTGAGTGAATGTATGAAGCAGGCAGCTACCTGGAGGGAGGATGACTCACAAATCTGCAGTGACAAAATTAAGTTGTCAGTTATAATACTGATATTTCAGAAAAAGTTAATTTTGATGTATTGAAATGAAATTTCTGCCCAAATACAGTATAATCTTAGGTAGTTTTATTAATCGCCATGTGGTCTTTTACGTTCCAATGTACTGGTGGTGCTATTCTAAATGTATGAGTTCTCTCGTTTTGCAAGATTATACATCAAAATAATATTTGATGATTATTATTAGGCTTTTTGTTGCTATGCACTAACCCTAACCCTCCTAATATAGGGCTTCTGGTGAATTCTCCTGTTTATCTGTATTTTTCAATATCCAGTGAATGTTTTTGGTGAACGATGAACACCTAATTAAAATCAGACTGGCGAAGCAGAGGGACTTTGAGAGGTTTGGACCAGAATCTGTTTGAGCAGCTGTAACTATGACTCAGCTCCTGTATTCATTACCAACAACCAACAAGAGACCTTCACTCCTCTGAAATATCTATGGCACCAAGACATGCAATATTACAAGATCAAGAATAATAAGCAAAAAATAAAAACGCACCCCTAAGGCTTTTTCACATCCCTTACACTTGTGGAAAAAGGGGAACCACATTTTGAACTATAGATACTGTATGTCACACTTATTGGTCACATGCAGCAGTTTTCATGAAGAAAGAAGGGAAAGACTTATGTGACCATGCACAAATGAAGCATACTTCTAAAATGGACCAGTTGGGTTCATGAGACCCCCACTCTCTATCAGTTGTCTTCCTGTATACATATAATTAACCCATCCAGGGACTACGATTGGAGATATATTTTATTTTTTATAAGACTAATGCGTGTTGTACATTGTCCCTGATCAATTTACAGTATTTACTGTCTGTAGTCTTCCTGCTGATGGTGCACAGGCAAAGACCACGTTCAGAGTGGGAATTGCCCATGAACGGCTCATCATCTCATATTTTCTACTGGAGAACTGAGAGATCATCTTGAGGTCCAAGTTGCGAAGATTGAATAATTCTTGACCTTTAAAATGGTTTTACAGTGGTCCAATTACTGGGGATGGTCAGTTATGTTTTAAATAACGCACGTTTAGCCAATTGTGAGCGTGCTAACTCATATCTGTGGGTTACACATTATGGCGACATAACTATTTCCCCTTGCTGTTTGGTCATGAATGGGCTAGAAATAGTAATTGTTCAGTAGAAAGGAGAAAGTCACTTCAAAAATATTTGCACGACTCGATGTTTTTCACACCAGAACAGCAGTGTCCTAGTCATTTTGATTAATTAAAGGATAAGTTAAATCGCTTGTCCAGGGTTTTACAAGTTTCTCCCGTGTTTCGCCTCACATATTTTTATGAGAAAGATTCCAATTACAGCATGATGTTAAGGGCCAGTTTTACATATATAAAGCACAAAGAGATACAGTTGCTGCTGCCATGTTTATATCTACTTACAACTAAAGCACTCGAGCAGAACACACATAATTACCAGAGCACACAAATTAGAAGAGTCCTTTCAAGGGCTTCAAGTCTCAACTTAGGATCCCCTTTTATTCTCTGGCTTAACACAGTGTGAGTTATTTGTTCCTCTGTTTTATTATTTCTTTATATATATTTTTAACCCATTTTATTTAATTAATGGATCTCTGTTATTATTTAATATTACTGATTGCTTTGGTACTGATTTGTTTTGTCTGCTGTTTTGGCCTGTTTTCTGTACTGCCTCCTCCTGTGCAGCACTTTGGAAACTCTTTGTTCATGAATTGTGCTATATAAATAAAGTGCATTTGGATTTGAATGGTGGACTCCAAACCTAACCCACTCACTCATTGTCAGCTCTCTGGATATTGTTCAGATTGGTGATTTAACATAACAAAAGCGTACTAAACCAGCTTTAAAAACCAGCTCTACATTCTCCCGCCACAGAGCTGGGTCACAGTGTATATGGGAGCGTTCTTACATAAAGATGAGAGAAATGCAAATGCTTGGTTCGTTAATTAATTTTGGAGACAGGCAGCACAACCAACACAGAATTCAGCTAATGAGAGCAGAGGCAAATTGTGAAAAGGGCTTGGTGCCGCTTGTTTACTCAGAATACATAGCAAATAGGAGTTGTTTGACTTTGTCACCAAGCAAACACTTGAAACTTGATTGTAACATTGTAAACCCACATTAGTGAAAACAATACTGATACCACGCAAGAATCTTACATTTATGATACTTTTTCAATACATACAGTACTGATTGCATTCTCTAATAACACCGTACATCACTTATTTATTTGTCAAATATTTATCATATTTTTGTCTTTTTAGTTTTAGTATTGATTAGGATCCAGGCGGCTATTTGTATTCTGTATATGTTGTTGGCGAATCGACAACTGTGTCAAGTCCTCCGAGACGACTGCTGTTGTGATGTAGGGCTGTACAAAACTAAATGAAATAATGAAATAGAATAGGGAAAATGGCAATTAATAAAGCATGATTGCTAGGGGGTGGGGAGGAACAAAACAACACATTAGCTAAAAGAGCCCAACCTAAATGTCTAGTATCTTCTGTAAATATGTGAACATGTGGATTTACTTGCAACAAAGTAAGCGACAGTTTATAGCTGTGCAATTAGAATATTATTTAAATTATGTGGACAATGCTATTTTATTTTACCATTCTAGAGAATTGAGAAGCAAGGCTGGGATCCAAAACTGGCTTATCATGTTAACAGCGCTTCTGTTAAATGTTACTGGACAGTCTTGGATCTCAGCTCCTCCATTTGTATAATAGCACAAGTGAATATAGCCTAAAAGTGTGTAATGTTTACTTTTTTTTTTGTTCCAGGAGGAGGAGGAAGAGGAGTGTGTGAATCGCCAGGTCTTGGTTCTTGGTTTGGACGGAGCAGGAAAGAGCAGTGTTCTTCAGGGTCTGTCCAAGTCCGAGTCCGGATCCAGAGGCACCAGACCCACGCGAGGATTCAACTTCATCAGCCTCCGAGTGCTGCGCTGCCAGATGGACTTCCTGGAGAGTAAGAGGCAATCATGCTTGATAGGACAATTATTTGCCAACATACATACATGTGAAACTCGTAAAATTAGAATATCGTTCAAAAGTCTGCAATTCACCTAAAAATGAGAAAGCTAATCCATGACATACTCGTTACATGCAAAGTGAGATATATCAAGCCTGTTGTAATATTAATAATTATGGCTCACTGCTTGTGAAACCCCCAATTAAAAAAAAAAGTAAAAATGGATCATATTCCATAATAATTCAAATTGTAAAAACAAAAGCTTGGCATATGTCACTTGTGTAATGATATATATCAATTTCACATTTTATTTATTTACAGAAATAAATAAACTATATGATATAATATAATTTCACCTGTATATGGAGAAAAAGGTCATACTATAACCGCATACAAAACAATATTGACAAGTTGTTTGTTGTTAGTGACAGATTTCTTGCAACAAACATGTTATGGTTGGCAATTAGGTGCATTAACGTGGGATTGTATCGCTCAAGTGATGTCTCTGGAAGACTCGTTCATAGAGTTGTTACATATTGTAAAAAAAAAAAAAAAAGAAAAGATTAATACAACTGTCAATCAATGAACACAAATAGGCCTACAGTCATCGGTAACCAAGCATGAAGTGGCCGGAATAATAATCAGATGGAGAAAAGTCCCTTGCTCTCTTTAGGTGGAGAGGTCCTGTTCAAGTGGAAGAGTGCAAGTACAGTATGTCTTCACCATGAGGGAAGGGTGTAGCATGAGATTGTGTGAGATCAGTGTGTAAAGGGAGCTGAGTGATGATAGGCAGGCATGTATTTCTCTGCGCTAAAGGTCATAGGTTAACAGATCCAAATGCTAAATATTATCTCTGTCACTAATATTGTATAATGCTGTAAAATAAGAGATTGAAATTGAGTAGAAAATTATGCTGCAAACCTCCAAAGGCTGCAATTGGTTTGAGATACAGTATCGCTTGAATATTTAGTGATTATTTAGTCTTTTTCAGGGTAATCTTGACCCCAGGGAGATGGGAGATATTGTGCATGTTTTTTGTAGTAGGGGACACCAGAGCACCCAGAGAAAATCTATGCAGACACGGGAAGAACATGCAAACTCCACTCAGAAAGGCACGGTTCTGACTCTGTGATTCAAACCCAGGACCTTAAAGAGGCAAGAGTGCTAACCTCTCAGCCACTGTGTTGGCCGCAATGTCTATATTTATTCTCCAACTCTGAATAAATACTGATTACATTAATGTACTGTATGTCTGTATCTGCTTTCGAGGTTCCTGGTTTAGTCCCGGTTCAGATCGATCTGCACCTGTGGACTTGAGCTTTGCTGATAGTAATACTACAGGTCAACATGAGTTTCCTCTGCTGATTGTCTGGCCGCTCCTCAGAGATAGGCTCAAGAGTTCGCACGGGAGGAGTACGGAGTGGAACATAATACAATGATAATACTTTAGTTTATTCATCTCTCCTGTGAGACTAAGATGTTCAAAACAAAACTAAACCAGATCCAATAGTTAATTTAGATTGTAGAAGCAATTTACAGTGATCCAGTATCCAATGTTTAATCTAATCTGATTTCTGAACATTGAAAAGCACCTTGGTCTGTAAAATGTGTTATATAAATAAACATTACATTACCATATGAAGCTTGTGTACTTGTTACTAGTAGTACTGGAAAAGCCGACAGTATTGACGGGTAAAACGTGAAATGTAGAGGTAGTTTAGGTTACATGAGACTGTTTGGACTGAGTCGGACACAAATGTAAACTAAACATATAGATTTATTGACTACTCCTTGGTTAATGTGTAGAAGTGTAGTCCAAACTCCATCAGAGCATGCCATATTTAAAAACTGTAAAACATAAATACTTGATTAAAAATTGAATTATAAAAATATAGTCATGTAAGTGTCAAACTGAACTTATTCAGTGTATTTTCACGCAGTGGGCCTCAAGGGCAGCCTGTTTACTCTCAGCATTCTGGCCTTCACATAATGGCCTTCTTACGTCTTATTAGAAATACGTTTTTTCAAATGCAGATCTTTAAACCACATCTCAGGAAAACTCTTCCAACGTACAGTACAATTTTACAAAGATATTATTCCAAGTAAAAAGTGGAATAAATTAGAATAAGTTTAACATGTTTAGTTTTTTTAACTTATAGGCTGTCAAGGGAGCACCTCCTGTCAAAAGGAAGAAGTCAACTGAAGGATTTTATCTCTATTTTTAATGCTTATGGTTAATTTGTTTTGTTCCCTTATGTGATTGTAATGCCTTCATGTTTTTTAATTAACACTGTTTTAATTAGTGTTTTAAATGGTGATTCTGGTGTTTGTTTTATATGATGATTTGTGCCTTGTGTGATGTGGACTGCGAAGTGCTTTGTGTTGCCCTGTGTGAAAGGCGCTCTACCAATAAAGATTGATTTATTGAAATGGGTTTTCTGCTGTTTATCCCACCACTGATTGTTTTTTTATTTTCTATGTCTACTAATTGTTTGCCGTAAAAAGAATGACGTGGTCGGTTTTTTCTGATAAAATTAGCTGCATAAATCTGAAATGCTAATCTTTTTGTTTTGTTCCCAGTTGGCGGTGGAGAGGACCTGCGTGCGTACTGGAGTGACTACCTGAGGAAGACCCATGTTCTGGTCTTCATCGTGGACTCTTCAGACCGGATCAGACTTCCTGTGGCCAAGTCCGAGCTGCACCGACTGCTGAAGGCGGACCCACAGCTGCCGGTCGTCGTACTCGCAAACAAACAGGTAACAAATGCTAGTGCTAGCCCCTTGAAAATATGTATTTATTGTTTTTTGTGATGTATTTAAAATTTAATTAGCAATCCATTATTAGGGATTTTTTCTTTGGCAATTTTCAATTATCAGCCGTTTTTTTCCACCATAAAATAATGTTTCTCATTCATTAAAGCTGGAGTGTCTAACTTTGAAACCACAAAATATTAACTATGTAATACAATTCTATCGCTAGTTTTTTACATTTTTGGCCTCTGCCACACCTTAAGATCAGCTTTCTGTTGGCAAAAAACAGATTGTATTCATGAAGCAAAAAAGGGTCTCAATTTTTAGAGAAATAAAAGCTCTATTATTTGATTTTATTACACACAAAGAATATATATTTCAATAGAATAGTTTAATCTTATGAATGTTTGTACCACTAGGTTTATTTCCAAAAAAGAGTTCTCCCTGATTCTTAAAACTCTGCTAATATCCTCTCCTACTATGACTTTTCTCTTTGCCCTGTGGAAGTTTAAATCCACTTCCTGAACAAAGTTATCCTCCTGCGAGCTGCAGACAGGCCCGATGCCCCGATTCTCCTATTTTCCAACGATGATCTATGCTGCTCCAGAGAATAAACACATTTTCTGTAGACTCATATTTCATTGGAAGAGCTCAGGGCAAAATCCATCACCTCAAATCTGCGGCTGCTTTTGACACGCTGAATAAATTGAACTGTACCTCAGCAAAGCCCGATGTTTCAGCAGTATTTTTTGATTGCTGAAAAAATCATGGATCTGCATGGACATTATATCAGATAAAAAGTGTTTATAGATTTGCACCATTATTGATACTAAAATGTATTAAAGCGGAGGTTGGTTACCTTTTAATTTGTTAAGATGGAAAGACGTTTTTTCGAAAGCAAGCGCCCGTGAAACCCTCCCCCACTGAAAAAATATCTGTTTTTATCAATTGAACTTGCCTTTTTTATACCCCCCAGTTTATGTGAAATGCTAGTTAGAACCTCATTTTTTCAGTGTGAAAGTAATCAAAGATGGTGGTTCAACTCACAAAGTAGGAACTGAGAGTAATGAGGCGCTTTGCGTTGCCTTGTGTAGGAAAGGCGCTCTATAAATAAACGTTGATTGATTGATTGATAATAGGAACTAGTTATTGGTACATGTGAAAACGCCGTCTGTAGATTTACCCACAATGCAACTGGAGAGTATCTTTACAGTTGACAAGTGGGTTTACATTTTTAGCATGTGTGTGGCAGAAGTGATGTCTCATTCACACTGACTAATCACTGATTCAGAAGAGAGGACATTTAGGCCATATGACTAATATGGAGGATCTTTATCATTAGTCATTCAGCACCCACACTGTGCTGGTGCTGCCGTGCCTAGCCCAAGGACAAACTGAAAGTTTTGGGGAGATTACTTTGAACTTCTGGATCCACTTCCTGTACAGCGCCATGGCTTACCACAAACATTTCCTTACATTTATCGTGCATTTTTTAATGTTTATTATTTATGGTATTGGCTTAGTAGTGCTTTATTGATTGTAAAGTTTCAAGGCTACAACTTTTGGCTGTTTCATATAAAATCTCTTGAAATAAACTAGCTCCTAGAGGGTTAACATAGAGATAACAAAAATATCAATCATCAATCAAAGTTTATTTGTAGAGCGCCTTTCATACACAGGGCAACACAAAGCGCTTCACAGTCCACATCACAAATCATCACATAAAACAAACACCAGAATCACAATTAAAAAAATTAAAATTAAAATTAAAAATACAGAATTGATAACAAAAAAAGAATCGTAATTATATCAATAGGTCTTTCAAATGTATTTTATTATTAATACATACATTCCCCTGTGTTTCAGGACAAAGCCGGAGCAGCGAGCATCTCAGAGCTCCATGAAGAACTGTCTCTTGGCTGCGTGTCTGGAGAGCGGAAACTGTTTGTGTTGCCTTCTGAATTCAACTCCGACCCAGCTCCCAAACACTGCGCACCGGGACTACAGAGCTTCCAGGACCTTCTGCTGCAACTGGTCTGACACAGGTCCTGGAAGATGTGCTTAAAAAAAAAAAGAAATCTCGTGAAACTCAGAAAATTAGAATACCGTTCATTTACTTCTGTAATTCAACTTTCATGTGAAACTAATATATGGAAGATTAATTGCACGTAAAGTGAGATAAATCAAACCTGTATTTGTTAATAATAGTTAATAATTTGCTGATAATTGGCCCACAGCTTGTAAAAACCCTTAAAACATTTCAGAAAATATTTTGAAAACTGACTGCCAAGAACATCACAATTATAACAAACAAAAGGTGGGCATATGTCACGTTGAAGTCTATGAGTCTATATCATATATTGGTTTAAGATTTTAAGTTGAATTATAGAAATAAATGCACTTTTGAAATATGTTCTAGTTTTCTGAGTTTCACCTGTATGTATGTATGTATAGTTGTTATTATTATTATGAAGCTATATTTGCCATTTTAAACACAGCTGGCCTGGTTGAGGGTCCGCGTTTTTGTTTGGGTCCATTTAAACTGTTTTGCCGACCACAGTATGGCATTACATACATCTGCGGGGAGACAAGCCAACTCAATGTTTGAATTCAGATTTTTGAGCTGTAAAAACACCTGTAATTAAATTATGTATTTGGATGTGATGTAATGTTGAAAGATCAAGGCTATGCTCACACTCAAAGAGCAGCCGTCCTCCTGTGGACTCACCACCTGCAGAGGGTCAGTGAGGGGCTGGTGCTATGAGACTTGGGTGGCATCTCTGACTGCCACCCCCCTGACCCAGAAATGGATTAAAGGGTAGAAAATGGATGGATGAATAATGTAATGTATGTTTTGGAGGCAACCAAGATAATTGGCAACAAATTCTGGAACGTAAACAGTAGCTCAAAATAAAGCAACTGACTTAATGAAAATTTGCACAAATCAAAAGAATATCTGAAATCTAAGGGCAGGACTGATTTGGAGACTTTCTGACCCCAAGACTAATTTGGAATCATCCTCCTGATAATAGTGTGATACAAAACAACATTATAAGATTTATAATGTGGGGTTCAAATTTCTGATTATTCTTTCAATTATTGAACAAAAGTAATTACTGTGTGAACCCGAGATTGGACAATACATATTCATAACAAAGCCATCTTAGTGAAATTTGATTACTGGGTCAAAAAGGGCAGTAGTTTGTTCATATATATTTTATGTGTGTTTTGTCCAGTTTTACTTGTTTTTTATTTATCTTTTTTGGAGATTTTAAAAGTTAAAATAGTGCAGATGTAACTATTCCATCGACGGGTCTCTGCTGCAGACTTCTGGTTTATGGAAATGTCACATTCAGATCTTTATTTTGTGTTATTGCATTATAGCTGCTTTCATTTATTTCACAATATGACATGAAAATGGGTGAACTTTAATTAAAGCTGGGTTCCAAAACTTTTCCTGCTTTCACGGGTATGCAGATGTTTTTTTAGTAAGATAAAGACATGTTGTGATCTAATGTGTTCACAAAAATTCAAGTCTCTTCATGTTGGGACAAACATTTATTATTTATGAAAAAGTTAGGTACTCCAGCTTTAAGATTGAGTGATCACCTGTCCTTTGATCTGATCTGTAACTTGATCAGAAAAGTCTATATATAGACTGAGTGTATATTTGATGATGAGTCCTTTGTCTATTGTCAGAATGTGTACAGTGAAACGTTGAATGTTTTATTATTGTCAGTGTTTTGAACTGGTCTTTGCTGCTCATTTTGAACTCACAAAAAAGACTCGTGCATGTTTAGTTGTATCCAATGTCAACTGTAAATATGTTTTATAGTGTATTTTACTATTTTAACTACAAACAAAACAAAAAGTAAAATTGATAATAAAAAATAACTTGTGTATTTGAATGTCAGTGTGTTTCATTAAAGTGGAACTGTTACATTTCCGCATACAATTTTGCAGGAGAAAACCAATTTTTTGATCATACTTTGTCAATTGTGAGCAACTAAACATGAATCCTATGACCACAGCACAGCTATTGTTATATCTTAAAAACAGATTAAATATTGCCTGCAATATTGTGCTATGACACCAGAAGATCCTTATACTTTTCTAACTTTTGAAATCTTAACATATTGATCTTCATTGATTGATATTAATAAAACAATTGAACTGACCTCAACATTTTTGTTCATTTGATCCAAAATGCCTTGGTGACAATGCCAAATCCCACATGTATAATTAATGAAAAGGTTTAACACTGAGTGAGTAAACAACAAAGGAGAAATACTAGGATGTAGTCAAAAGATACATTTTCATAAACGATAAACAGATTCAGTCCTAATTTGTAAAAAGTTTAACTTTAATCATATTTTCATCCCCCAAATGAACACATAAGATGAACCCTACAGTAAATAATTTGGTTATAATTAATAATTGATGTGTGTTGTGTCTGCAGTATGTTATCCACATTTTCCCACCTTTTTTATAGGTTTTTTGTTAGAACTATTTCACTAGTTTGTTATTGTAGACCTGCTTTAGTACTGATAATGCGCTTTAAACTCCTAGTTTATAACATCATCTCAGGTCCGTGCAAAATATATCAATACGACTGAAATAGACGACTCAATAGATATTTATAAATAAATGGGCTTTTAATATTAATGGAATAATCATCTTTTATGCGTGTCACTCAGGGGATTTGACACAGCAACTTTCAGTTTTCATAGATGTTTTTCTGAGTCATATTTTCAGACTGCAGTAGATGGATGTGGGATTCTTGTAATAAAAACAGTTCATTCACATATCTTAAATTACTGATCGTATCTATAATGTCATGTTTACAGGGCTGCTCTGTGGTTCTTTGCTCTCCTCAAAAGCACTAGATAAACATTTGCTGCAGACTCCCACAACATGAATAAGTGTTTTGATAAACACTGTACCTGCCACTGGAGGTGGGCAGTATGGCCAACAACGATCAGTGCAATATGTTTATTATTATTCACAGGACTTGAACTTTGGATGACTATATGCGATGCCTTAAAAAAACGTAACCAAGCTCTCAGTTTTCAGCTGTGGTCATTCATTTTGAAAGTGTTTCTTCTCAGTAGTCATAATGCAGTTATCAGGGATGTGTGGTAGATTGCTATCAAACCAACCATATTTATCTACTACTAATACTCGTAGTTATCACTCACGGTGCTTTGAAAATAGGTGGAGGAACAAAAAATAATTATCAATAGACCTTTAGATTTAGAATGTAAAAATATGTAATTGAGAGGGTCACTTTGTGAAGAGGGGTTTCGAGTTCAAGCAAAGAATGTTTAACTATAAAAGCACTGGACCCTATTCTGTCACAAAGTGACAGATTTTAGCATCTTCTAAAAATTACTTCAATACAAAACAAGGACAATCTTACATCTACATCTCTGCATTTATTACAAATAAATACAAAGCTTTTCACACTAATTTGACACATGCAATTCACGTTGAAAGCCAAAAAGGTTTACCCTTCATCATTATAGAATAAAGAGAGATTTTTAAAAAGAGAAATATACAAGTTCCGTAGTCTACGGAGTAAACAAGCATCACTTTGAATTTTATATTCAATCCAAGAGGGGTTGGATAAAAAAAAAAAAAGGATACCAAAAACTACTGGAAACAAAAATGATCCAAAGTTAATTCAAATAATTTTCACGGTTTCCCCCACTTTTAGTTTGTTTGCCGTGTAATGTCTGTTCTTTGGCCTCCTGTCCACTGGGAGTCACTGCTCCATAACCTCTGTGGCTCCGGACAAAGAGCTCATGAAGGCGTTAAAATGGTCTGGGTGACAACGCTTGTATTCATTTATTTTCCTCTTGATCTGTTTGGGTGTATCCTGGTAGTAGTTCTTCTCATCCCTCGCCATCGACTGGAAGAAAACAAACATTAAAGAACATGAAATATTGTTTTTTTTTTTAACAACCGGCTTCACTACCGATTATAACCATACAATCACGAATGACTTCAAAATGCTATTTTTAGATCAACGCACCAATGCCAAATTGGATTCGGACAAACAAGTTATGTTGTTAATATTGTGGATCAGTCTTTCAGTTGCATTCCATATATCACCTTAACGTCGAGAATCGAAGTTACAAAGAGTCAACTATTATCCCACAGTGAACTTGAGGCCTAAACAAGAAGCGTGGACCTGAAGCAAAGAATTTACTGAGACCATAGCAGCACTAGCCTGGTCTTACCACACCATCGTACAAATTTCAGTTTCACGCGAGGGCGGCTATTTGCGCATCGGGGTCGTTCAGAGATTTTACGGAGCTCTCAAATAACTTTAGCTGTGTCTAAATCCAAGTGAGTCATATAGGAGGCAAGAGACAGGAGATTGGAATCACACATTCACCTGCTCATACTAGTAAGTAAGTAAGTAAGTAAGTTTTTATTTATATACCGCCTTTTCACGGCAGATCAGAGTCTCAAAGCGGTTTACAATTGTTAATTTTTGGGCATTTGTCTCTCACTCCACACAGAGATGGGAGCGGGGTCGCCAGTACAGGAGGCACATGCCAGAACTATTGGACATATTTTTAGTGGTAGGGGAAACCGGAGTACCCGGAGGAAACCTACGCAGACACGGGGAGAACATGCAAACTCCACTCAGAAAGGCCCTGGTCCGACCGGGATTCGAACCCAGGACCTTCTTGCTGAGAGGCGAGAGTGCTATCCACTCAGCCACCATGCCGCGAGACGAGAGCGTGTTGTGTGTGTGAGTGAGTGAGCGAAGGAGCAGACAGGTGTGTGCGCTGCTAATGCCACAGTGAATTAGAATTCATTAGAAGTCACTATTTCTTAGAGCGTTTTAGAAAAAATGTCCATGCTGAAGGAGCTTTGCATGCATTGGCCCAGTATCTCTACGCATGCGCCTATCAACGGCCAATGACATTTTATCTGCTGATGATAGTTAACAAGGCAATTATCGGCCGATACCGATGCATCCTTAGAGGGAAAAGTTGTGGAAAAATAAAAAGTTATTATAATACGCCTTTCTGACTCTCAAAGACACTTTACATGGTATATTTCATTGATTTGTACACTGGTGATAAACTCCTACTGTAGCCACAACTGCCCTGGGGGAGATTGACAGAAGAGAGGCAGCCAATTTGTTACACACACTCAAGAATAAAAAAGTTTTTACCTTGTGGTTTTCACCGTGTTCTCGGATCATGTACTGAACGTACTCAATCAAGTCCGACGATAATGTTTTTGTGTCTTTCTCTGGAAGACTGGCCTCCTCCTCCAATTCTGAAAAACAAACGGCAAATGATTATTACTAATATTCAAATCCCTCTCAACACTCCCAGACTTCATCAAACACATGGGTAGATATTATAACTATTATCCCAGCTCTCAAAAGCAGCAGTTAGATTAATAGTTTAAAAGTCCATTTCAAATTTCACTTTTGGTTCCACGCCATCCCAAAATCTTCTCTGATCAGGCACAAATATCACACGCATACACTACTGTATGTGTACTGTGTGTATGTATATATTACAGTGGGGCAAAAAAGTATTTAGTCAGCCACCGATTGTCATTATTTTAAGTGGGAGAACTTGCACAGAGGTCTGTAATTTTCATCATAGGAACACTTCAACTGTGAGAGACAGAATGTGAAAAAAATCCAGGAATTCACATTGTAGGATTTTTGAAGAATTTATTTGTAAATTATGGTGGAAAATAAGTATTTGGTCACTTCAAACAAGGAAGATCTCTGGCTCTCACAGACCTGTAACTTCTTCTTTAAGAAGCTCTTCTGTCCTCCACTCGTTACATGTATTAATGGCACCTGTTTGAACTCCTTATCTGTATTAAAGACAGCCCAAATGTAGCCCAAAACGATATTTCAACCACTGATAATCTCCCTCAATCTGGGGCTCCCCGCAAGATCTCATCCCGTGGGGTCAAAATGATCATGAGAACGGTGATCAAAAATCCCAGAACCACACGGGGGGACCTAGTGAATGACCTGCAGAGAGCTGGGACCAAAGTAACAAAGGTTAACATCAGTAACACACTACGTCGACAGGGAATCAAATCCTGCAGTGCCAGACGTGTCCCCTGCTGAAGCCAGGGCATGTCCAGGCCTGTCTGAAGTTTGCCAGAGAGCACATGGATGATACAGCAGAGGATTGGGAGAATGTCATGTGGTCAAATGAAACCAAAGTAGAACTGTTTGGTATAAACTCAACTCGTCGTGTTTGGAGGAAGAAGAATACTGAGTTGCATCCCAAGAACACCATACCTACTGTGAAGCATGGGGGTGGAAAAATCATGCTTTGGGGCTGTTTTTCTTCTAAGGGGACAGGACGACTGATCCGTGTTAAGGAAAGAACGAATGGGGCCATGTATCGTGAGATTTTGAGCCAAAACCTACTTCCATTAGTGATAGCTTTGAAGATGAAACGTGGATGTGTCTTCCAGCATGACAATGATCCCAAACACACCGCCCGGGCAACGAAGGAGTAACCTGGCAAGAGCCAGATTGATGATTGTGTAGAACTCTAACGCGTTCTCCACGATATCAATCTGGGATTTCTCCCGGAGAATCCTTTCGGGGAAAGGAGGGATAAGCAGCAGAATACTTCAAGCTGATTGGGCGAAGTGACGCTGTGTGCCCGCCTACCAAGGTTGCCGTCCAGAAATGCACAAAGCGCCTCTCGCTGTTCATCTTTCAAAAAAGAAATTGGAGATTCTGCTAAAACTGACTTGATAGCCTCAGCTACGCGTCCGTCCTCCTGCGTAGCCATGTTTGTTTTGCTTCGGCCCGGCACTTCTTGCTTTCGTCAAACCCGGATATCCCGCCCTAAACCCCCAGACTGGCGCGTGATTGGCTCGCACACCCAGTGGTTCGACTCGAAAAGTGTAAGCGGGAGCGGTACAAGATGTATTCTCGAGTGTTTGTGAACTCACAAATACCGCGAGAATTCAGCTTGCAGGCAAGGTTAACGAAGGAGTGGCTCCGTAAGAAGGATTTGAAAGTCCTGGAGTGGCCTAGCCAGTCTCCAGACCTCAACCCCATTGAAAATCTGTGGAGGTTTGACCTTTGTTATTGCCAACAAAGGTTATATTACAAAGTATTGAGTTTAATTTTTGTTATTGACCTATTACTTTTTTTCCACCATAATTTACAAATAAATTCTTTAAAAATCCTACAATGTGAAATCCTGGATTTTTCACATTCTGTCTCTCACAGTTGAAGTGTACCTATGATGAAAATTACAGACCTCTGTCATTATTTTAAGTGGGAGAACTTGCACATTCGGTGGCTGACTAAATACTTTTTTGCCCCACTGTAACTCCTATGTAAAATTCACTCTGGACATGAACTGGACTTTGTAAATTTATCCTCTCATAGTTCATGCTGTAAAAGGACATTTCAATGGTCACCTCCATCCATTTTCTTCCCCTTAATCCATTTCTGGGTCGGGGGGAGGCAGTCAGGGCTGCACCCAGTACACTTAGCACCAGCCCCTCACTGATCCTCCTGCAGGTGGTGAGCCCACAGGCGCCTTGATCTTTCAGAAGGGGGTTCAGGCAAAGTGGGGTTAAGTGTCTTGCCCAAGGACACAACGACAGCAGACCTCAGTGGGAGCTGTGAAGCAGGTCTCGTGGTGGGCTCGAACTCATGACCTTCAGGCCCAAAGGCCAATGAGCTACTATCGCCCTGAGCTGTGGTCACTTATGTTCCTTAATTATACTCAATAAAAGAAGAATCACTCACTGTTGAGCACATAAGGCTTGATGACAATCGCGGCTGGAGCCTTGGTCGCAGATTCTTTGCCAATGAGCTAGAAATAAAACAGAAAACATGTATTTGTTATTTAAAATTAATTTACGGCAGTTTCACACCAGCAAATATATCATTGCACAGAAGGCTGAAGTAAAACACCATTGCTATCGTCTGGAACAAAAGTGCCATTACAGCGGACAGTGCTTCAGTAACTGTAATAATGACCCAATATTACAATTAACTAGAAACTTGCAATGGCTGAAGCCATTGCGATTGACTGCGGAACAGATCTAATGTGGAAATCTGCTAAAAAAAATCCTTGAAATCCTTTAAAAAGCCTTGAAACTGTTAAAATACTTGATAGATATTTGAAACTCCTGAAGTCCTTGAAATTGTTGAAACCTTTAAACTCCTGAAATCCTTGAAACTGTTGAAACATTGAAACTCCTGAAATCCTTGAAACTTTTTTAAACCTGGAAACTGTTGAAAGTGTGGAAACTCCTGAAATCCTTGAACCTCCTGATATCCTTGAAACTGGTTAAATTCTTAAACAGCTGAAATCCTTGAAACTACTGAATGTATTGAAAGTGTCCTTGAAACTGAAAAATCCCCTCACCGCTGAAACAATTTGGTTCCTGTAACTAAGGAAACCTGGTCTGTGGTCATTATCTGGTGGTGGTCTGAGTCTTCGTTTGGGTCTTGGTCTGGTGGTATAATGCAACCTATTAGGTTGCATTATACTGGTTTACATGTAAAAAACCCTATTAAGTTGCATTATACTGGTTTACATGAAAAAAAAAACCCTATTAAGTTGCATTATACTGGTTTACATGGAAAAATCCCTATTAAGTTGCATTATACTGGTTTACATGGAAAAATCCCTATTAGGTTGCATTATACTGGTTTACATGTACAAATCCCTATTAAGTTGCTTTATACTGGTTTACATGTAAAAACCCCTATTAGGTTACATTATAGTGGTTTACATGTAAAAATCCTTATTAAGTTGCATTATACTGGTTTACATGTAAAAACCCCTATTAAGTTCCATTATACTGGTTTACATGTAAAAACCCCTATTAAGTTCCATTATACTGGTTTACATGTAAAAACCCTATTAAGTTGCATTATACTGGTTTACATGAAAAAAACCCTATTAAGTTGCATTATACTGGTTTACATGGAAAAATCCCTATTAAGTTGCATAATACTGGTTTACATGGAAAAATCCCCATTAAGTTGCATTATACTGGTTTACATGGAAAAATCCCTATTAAGTTGCATTATACTGGTTTACATGGAAAAATCCCTATTAAGTTGCATAATACTGGTTTACATGGAAAAATCCCCATTAAGTTGCATTATACTGGTTTACATGGAAAAATCCCCATTAAGTTGCATTATACTGGTTTACATGGAAAAATCCCTATTAAGTTGCATTGTACTGGTTTACATGGAAAAAACCCTATTAAGTTGCATTATACTGGTTTACATGGAAAAAACCCTATTAAGTTGCATTATACTGGTTTACATGTAAAAACCCCTATTAAGTTGCATTATACTGGTTTACATGGAAAAATCCCCATTAAGTTGCATTATACTGGTTTACATGAAAAAAAACCCTATTAAGTTGCATTATACTGGTTTACATGAAAAAACCCTATTAAGTTGCATTATACTGGTTTACATGGAAAAATCCCTATTAAGTTGCATTATACTGGTTTACATGGAAAAATCCCTATTAGGTTGCATGATTACACTGAAGTCCTTGAAACTGCTGAAGTCCTTGAAACTGTTGAAGTCCTTGAAACTCTTGAAATCTTGAAACTGCTGAAATCCTTGAAACTGTTGAATCCTTGAAACTGTTGAATCATTGAAACTGTAGAAATGTCTGAAAGAGCTGAAGTCCTATTAAAATGCATGGGCCTATTAAAATGCATTGCAGAATTCTCAATGCAGATTTTTGTCCGATTGCGGAAAAACCGGAAATCGCTGAAGTCCCAAAAGTAATAGCAATAATCTCCCAAACATGTGGAACGTTTTGATGTATAACTTGTGGAAATTGTTGAAAATGTGAAAGCTGTGAAACGTGTCAAAAAAAATGACGGAATAAAGAAATACAAAACCAATGGTTGACTGCGGAAGGTTCCGCAGTCAATCAACAAGAATAATGAGGTTTATAACCATTTTCAGACAAATCGATTTGGGTAAAGAGCTTTTAAATTAGACATGCACTGATGACAATACTGGTATGATATAGGTTTCATAACGATTGAGCCTTTTATCTGCAGGTTTAATAGAGTTTAAACTTTTATTCATACAGATAAAACCAAACGTAACATGTGTTAATAAAAAGGTTAAAAGATTGAATTAGGTGATATTGCAGCAAAGAGAAGTTTTTCCTTGTCGTTGTTTATTTGGTTTGGTTGTCCCACAGTCACACTCACAATCACACACTCATTCATTCATTCACCATGAACTATTGTACATATTTTATAGTGGTAGGGGAAACCGGAGTACCCAGAGGAAACCTACGCAGACATGGGGACAACATGCAAACTCCACTCAGAAGCGCCCTGTTCCGACTGGGATTCGAACCCAGAACCTTCTTGCTGAGAAGCGAGAGTGCTATCCACTCAGCCACCGTGCCGCCCATTGAATTAACAAAAATTCAATGTAAGGTACCTTTAAATTACTGTTTATGGCAAAACACTTGTACACCTGAATATACAGCCCCAGATTATAATCATGATAGTAGTTAAAATATTAATTGTATATGTTTGATATAAAATCATCACTCGATATATATACACAGTAATCAAAAATACAATACTCGTGCATATTACAAGTGTATTTTCTATACTACCTTTTGTTTCTTTATGGGCAAACTCTTGTTTGGATCAAAGGTCAAACCCATATCCAGAAGATTCCTCGCCATTGTTTTATTTCTGTCCCAAGCGTTTCGGATCTGATCACTGAGAAGAAAGGAAATAATGAACTACTACAAAATTAAAACATCATAGATTCCTTCTATCCATCACTGTCTAAACATTGCTACCGTTCTGAATATAATAAATACATTTTAGACGTCATTTAAGTCACCTTAAAACCAAATAATAATGCAATTGTCATATCATTAGGGTATTGGCGTAAATAGCGGGGGTTTTTTTAATCTAGATTTGCTGAAAACGCATGCGGCTAATATGCTAAAGCTAGTACCCACTTTTCAATCCTCGGGTTGTATTTCTTATGGAAGTTCTTTTTCAGCTTCTTCCTGTTCTTGTTGTAGTCGAACTTTTTCCTCCTCTGCGACTGTTTAGTTTTTGGCATTTTTCTTTATGAAGTTGACAACACGAGTAAACTGCGCTGTTTTCAGTGAGAATCAACCACGTGGGAAAACAGGAAGTCAACCGGAAATACGTATGTCTGCGTAAGTGAGTAAGGATGGGATGGGTTGGGGCGGGACTCATTACTGCCCCCTGTTGAACCTAATATGTCTCTCATGTTATAATGCAGACTGTAAATATATCTTCCACAAGGCTCGCAGAACTATTTTTAGTGGCCCCTGAACTGATTTAAAATTATTTTGACACATTTGCAGTATTGAAATGTATTGAATGTGAGATGATATTTTGCTACCATGGCCTGTATTCTAAATATCACCTCAGACTCAGGGAGAAAGACCCTTTCTGAAGGTGGAATTAAACTCCATTGTTTAGAAATTGTGTATATGTAATTCAGAGATTGGAATGCACTAAATTGGTTATGGAAATGTGTGTATATGCCACAATACCAATATATTTATAGAGGTTAAAAAAAACGTTCTCTTCCATGTCAAAAATACAAAATTATGTCTGCGTGTGTGTCAAGCAGACATACTTCAATCATTGTATTTGAACATGATATATAAATTAAAAAAATGGTTCAGCCATTTTTCCTCCTCAGGGTACAAGGGTGTGGCAACAAGGTTCCACCTCAGTGATAGGGATTATTTACAACGACAAAGCATGCAGAAAGCATACAATGACAGAATTAATGTTCTTGACATCAAGAATGTAATTATAAAAGATGACCTGATTAACTCGTTGACTGCCATTTACGTATTTGTCTGAGACCCTCTATTCGACTGGGGATTACAGGACAATGAAAACAGCTAGAAACAAAATTATTTTTGCTGATTAAAGTAGACAATCCAGTCTTTCAGAATCCGGTTTCATATTTCATATAGTCTAAGGAAATAATATTCATCAAAACGGCAGGCAGTCAATGTGTTAATACAACAAAGTTGTAAAAGAAAGGTGATCTTTTTTTTGACTCTCAACTGGATCACAATAATCTTTAACAAGAAAGTGGATTTCTGTGTGACAATCCAGAAGGTCTCCCTCTGCGGGAGATGTTTGAATCTGTCTCTGTCTTAAAGTGAGATTGTCTCAACAGTCGCGATCTTAAGTGAGCTGATGTTAGTCGTATAATAATGGCACTGCTTTTCAGATTCATGCTGCTAAAATCTGGAACAATCTTCCTGAAGATGAGACAGGCCTCCTCACTGACAATGTTTAAAACTAGGTTAAAAACAGTTCTGTTTAGCTGTGCATACAACTGAGGGATTTTATATTTTTATCTTTCTTTTTAATGTGCTGTGATTATTTATGATTTTAATGCTATTTAGTTTTGTTCAGCACTTTGAATTGCCTTGTGTATGAATTGTGCTACATAAATAAACTTGCCTTGCCTTGCCACTGTAAGTAAGTAAGAAAGTAATCTTTACTTATATGCAGCATTTCACAGACCAGAGTCACAAAGCAGTTTACATTTGTTATTTTTTTTTTGGGGCATTTGTCCTCCTCTCACTCCACACAGAGATGGGAGCGGGGTCGCCAGTACAGGAGGTGCATGCCAGACCTGTTGTACATGTTTTTAGTGGTAGGGGAAACCGGAGTACCCGGAGGAAACCTACACAGATACGGGGAGAACATGCAACCTCCACTCCCTGTTCCGACCGGAACAGCGCAAGAGTGCTATCCACTCAGCCACCGTGCCGCCCACTGTGGCCAGATGCATGGCCATAGGGTATAGTGGGCTTTTATTTTACTTATCGTTGACTTTACGTCGGCCATTAGTTCATCTAATATAGAAGCACCCACATTTCCACTCCAGCCGATAGACCACATCTGCTGTTCTGGAGAGTCAGATGAGGAAGTGTTGAAAGATTTGTTGAACATTTAAATGTTTGGCCCTTAAACCTTGGCAGAAGCTCCGGCGATTATCGATATGAGATATAATGACCGGAGGAGCTTCCCCCCCGGGACTCGGCTTTGGCGGTGGCTGAATTCGATGGAACCCCCAATGCAGAAACTAGGTGGATCTGAGGCAGAAAGGTTTGACACAGGTGAAAGCAAATGAGCTGATTTGTGGATTAAGTAGGAACCTGATCAAAGGGGCGACAGTGGCTCAGTTGGTATCTCAGTTGGCTCTATAGAGCATTGACCTTTGAGCCTGAAGGGTTCAAGCCCACCACAAGACCTTCTTTAACAACTCCCACTGATGTCTGCTGTCGTTATGTCCTTGGGCAAGACACTTAAACCCACTTTGCCTGAAGCTGCCGCTGAAAGATCAAGGCTGTGCCGTCACTGACAGAGCAGCCGTTCTCCTGTTGACTCACCACATGCAGGAGGATCAGTGAGGGGCTGGTGCTCTGTGAACTGGGTGCAGCTCTGACTGCCACCCTCCAACCCAGAAATGGATTAAGGGGAAGAAGATGGATGGATGGATTGATGGACCCGATCAATGAGTGGTTATGCACAATGTGTGTGCGCGCGCGTGTACAAACCCCCGACTCAGTCCAACAGTCAAGAAATCAAGCCCAGGATCTGTAAGATGAGAGTGCATCCAAATACCACCGCCACAATATTGGCTACAGCTGCCCACCATTTACAAAACACTGCGCTGTCCCTTTTAACCTGCTTTTAACCTTTAAACAGGAAACCAAACATGAGCATTCTCCATCTTTGCACACTCTTCCATTAGCGTCTATTAGCGCTGTTTATTTCTGTGTGCTGCTGCTTATTTATAATGGCACTGACACAGGGAGCTAATCTGAATGAGAATCAATACATGGGCCGGATTTTGAAGAGGCCGCGCCCAAGACTCACGACTAACCGGGTTTAATGTGCTTGTAATGCTGCTTTATTGATCTCTGCTGAAAAAAGTCACAATAAGCATACGCTCATGTTGGTTGGTGCTAGCTGTCAAGGTCAGGTTAAGTTTTGAAATTAGTTCTACTATTGTCATAGTTAGGAAAGACAAGTTTATTTATAGAGCACAATTTCTACCTAATGAAAGTGTTTTCAAAACAGGAACTTTTACTTACAAAAATAGTGGAAACACTTTGAGTTGTATGCTCTGCTAAACCTGGAAAAAATTTGAACATGAAACTTAAACCAGTTTCATCAAAATGATCAAATAGCAGCTACTTGGTTTTACACTGGTCCAGACCAGAGCGAAGAGGATTCATGGTCCGAATCAAGCGCATCTATCTTGTGGCGTGAGATGAGGGAGGACTCAAATGCAGGAATGCGAAAAATAATGATTTAATCAAATAAAGTCCGAGGTGAAAACAAACTCAAAATCCGAACAGGAATCTAGGAAAACAAACACACAGACAGACACAAAGACAATACAATGGACCAGCAACAAGGGGAGGGAAGCACATGGTACATATAGACACAGAGAGACACAGTTGAAACACATCAGGGCGGGGCAGACAATCAAGACAGGGGAAACAGGACAGGAAGTCACACTAAAACCAAATCAACTGACAACTGATATAAAAATAAAACCAAAGTACAAGATAACACAAAATCCACACCGTGACAGTATCAGCCGAAAATCCACTGGAGGAAGGCTGACTTTTTGCAAAATGCATATGAAGCATTTAGCATTTTACTTTGGACTAGAGCAGAGAAAATCTGAACCAAGCGGCTACTCCACCTTTTGACCTGATCTACCCAGAGGCTACTCCACCTCTGCTGCTCTGACCCGTCCTGCTTCACTCAGCTGTTGCTGATTGTTACTATAGTTTTTTTTTTTTTTTTAGAATGATCAATTTTATTTTTTATTTGACTGGACACCTGAATTTCTTCTATGGGGATCAATAAAGTTTCTATCTTAGCAACGAAAGGACCAATCGGTAGTCGAGGCTGGGGATAGATTGGTTGCAATGGCTTTATTAAGAAAAGAAAACATCAACTTCATTGATCTCACAATGTCCCCTAAGAGTGCATTATACATACTGTCCTTTTAAGAAAAAGTGGTGAAATAAGTAAAGCACACATGTCGCCATGATGGCCTCATTGGTTGTGTCAACATGAGGATATCAGAACGAACCTCACGTGTCTCTAATTTGGGCAAACACATGATTTTGTTGTAATTGTAGTAAAGTAAATATAAAGTACTTGTTTCATTTACTTTTCATGTGTTGTTTCACCTGAAAGGTAACATTAGAAAGTCAATCTGACTTACTCGGTTTATGGGAAAGAAACCCGACACACAATTTGTGATTTTTTTAACCTTTTCTTTCCTTTATCCCACATAGCGTCAATGTTGTGCATACCAAAACATTCATAAAAATGAAAATGCAACCATTTTTATTGTATTCTTTTGTTTATTCAAACATTAGTGTTAGTTAGTTATTTACTTGGTCTTTAACCATAGGCTTATTACTAGCTTACAGCCTATATAAAAAGATGAATGAAGAGGGTTCTTCCTTATCAATTACACTGCCTACGTCAAATTGAGGAATTTAAACAATTTTGGACAGAACAGATCAACAGAAGTCATGGCTTTGTTATTACCATATTATGTGTGGACAATGGTGAAGGACCCCTCCTGCGTCAGAGACAGTGGGAGGTCTAGGGTAAATCTGCAGACTTGGAGCTGCACTCTGCGGGCTGCACACTGTTGATCCATATTCATTCTCTCATGTTTTGGTTGATGATGAATGTATCCAGAGCTTTGCCTTTCGGCTCAGCTCCCTCTTCACCACAAAAGTCCGACACAACGATTGAGACACTGAACCCAAAATTATAAACATGAAACCAACAAAAAAGTAAGGAACATGGGCATCCTCTTCCAAATACGGGTCCTGCTCATGAATGCATATAGCCCACATTTAATTATTATCAGCAATATACACAACCACAATTGCTAAAATGTACTGATTTATTTTCAAAAGTTGCATACTGGATCTTTAAAGCTGATGGATAACTTTAAATCCACAACATTTTTTAGAGATTTCTATGATAATTTAATGAAAGAAAAAGTGATCACTCAGCCATAAATCCATGCTCTCAACGCAAAGGCTTCAAATAATGACTCAAGATAACATGATTTCTGGGTTGAAGACAACATTTTATGGTCTGAATGTTAGTTTCACAAGGATTTTTCTGCAGGGACTATCAACATCATAGCCGTTGAGCACCTATACACAAAAATACCTACATGTATATTGGTGCAAATGAACAACATTATTTATCCCTAAAAGAACGATATTTCAACTTTAGGAACCCGAATTCTGCTAATAAACCATCCATGATAGCAGAACTCCCAAATGTTCCCAAATCTTAGGAAAGAAGCGCCCTCTCCACTTTTTGAACAATACTCTCTGGTCTTATTTGAGGAGCACGCATCACCAGAATGATTGACAATTGGGAGGACCAATAGTCTTGATGATCCACCCGGAAGTAGAAAATCCTCTTATATACCTTTAAGTAAGTACATGAACAATACTGTAACTTTGTTCACATAAATTTCCTCACTGAGGGACCAATAGAGGCTCATCTTATTTTGAAAAGGGAAGGGACAGGTGAGTGCAGCCCTAGAGGTGCAGCTCCGCGTGTGCAGAGAGTGTGTGACAGCAGCGGGACCAGGGCGGGGGGAGAGCGGGGGAGAGGCTCTGCGAGGCGGGCAGGAAGCGCTCTGTCAGTCAGGGTCTAGAAGAGGGACCATCCCAGAGCTCAGGGCTGGAAGTGGCGGTGGTGGTGGTGGTGGACAACCGGGAGAGTTTAGGGGGCTTCCAGCTGCTGTGAGCCCGGACACCAGCGCCATGGAGTTGGAGAACATAGTGGCGAACACCGTGCTGCTCAAAGCCCGCGAAGGTGAGCGGGGATCGGCGTGACAGAGGGGCACAGGAACCCAACAGCTCTTTGGTCCTTCGTGGTAGAAGAGTATTGGCTATAGTTTCAATAGTAATCATATGTTTTCACGATTGCATGATAAAGCCAACTTTATCACGTGTTGTTTTTACTTGCATTACTTTCGGTGTCTCGGTCAAACACGCAGAGAGCGATCTCCGGATGGACTGATGCATTTGATATAGTCTCTTAGAACTTCGGGTTTTACAAGCTTATAACACGGAGTATACATTTAACTACAGTTTTCAAACCATCTTTAATTTGGCACTAAGTTAATAAACCAAACGCATTTATTGAATATGGGCGTATATCTTTATAATTTGGTATTCATGAAATTTGCATTATGAAGTAGTGCGGTATGTTACTGTTTTGTACCGAACAAGTCTACATTATGCCAATAGTAAACCTTGCTGTCCATTGTTAGCCATGCATGTCATTTTCACCGCCAACAAATGTTCTAAATGCAATGTAATGACATATGAAGTAACTCCAGTTTCTAAGATTGTAACTTATAATATTTCCGTCTTCTTTAAAACAACAATTATTACAGTAACTTGTTAGTGTTCTAATGCATTACTTCAAATGATGTCCTCCATAACACACTCTAAACCGAGGTATACTTTATTGTCCTGGAAATGCTGTCCTCTGCAGATTTGACCCATCCTTCCAATGCCAGAGGCTTCTGTGAGGAGCAGTGGTCGGTGCAGCTGCACATGTGAAACAGGCTGCAATTCCAAAGTCTCTGTTTGAGAAGGACTAGTAAATACATGCATGTATTGCATGCATAACTATGGCTCCAGTTTGCTTCATATTGTTTCGTTTGCACTATTGTATATTGTATCAAGAATATCAAGAATCCATACAATTGACTGGTATCAATGCTTTGAATGGCATAATGAACTTGCACTTAGAAAACTACACACTGCCAAATGTGTCTAATGGGCTGTATTCTGCCCAAACTACTATCAGTATTTTGTTTTTAACTTATTATGTCATATCACAATACTTACTTACCGTTACTAATATTATTGAATCAAAATGTATTGTGAATTAATATGTATTGAAATTGCACAGTTTATTGTATCGAGGCCCTTGTGTTGTGATGTCATTGCATCGAGAAATGGGCCCTTGCACTTAAGGACCACCTCACAGTATTGAAAAATAATTATTGGATAATTTAAGTTTTGGGTGACCTACTTAATTCACTTCAAACATTGCTTACATAAGCGGTGTACATTTAGCCAATCTGTGCTTGGGGAAACATGTAAGAAATTGCATTGAACTTGCTGCCTCACCATGTCCTTCTACATTTGGACATACACTAATGTCAGGGCACGGACAGACAGTTTTTCTTCTGATGAAAGGACATGAGATTTTTATCGTATGCTGCCTGTGACTAAAACTTGCAGAGGGCATTATCTTCATGAACTGTATCAAAATATGATGAGAATGCATAATTGTACCGATCTTACAAAACAAGTTTTGTCAGAAGCAGTTTCATGGAAATCAATCAGTTAGATGAAAAGTTGAGATAGCGATGGTGCATTAGTGGGTCAAATCTTCTCTGTGTCCTTTTTCAAAAACTAATCATCCATTTCCTAAATATACCATTACTTACGAGTGAAAGCTTTGAAGTGGGAACTTGTAGTTTTCACTTGGGAAATAACCGACCTCTCAGTATTTTTACTGGTCTAGTCTCGCTGATGCAGCCCAAAGCAGGTCTAATGTGACTGTTTAATACACTTAAGGTGTGGTGGAAGAAGGAAGTAACTGTAGACGCAGGAACAATGAAGAATCCCAGACAAGACATTTTTTATAATGTGCAGATGTATGAGAAGTAGGGATGTAAATCGGCGACCGTTTAACCGGTGGTTGACCGTCACAGCGTTAACCGGTCAAAGCTGTCGGTTAAAAAAGAGAAAACGGGGAGAGGGGAGGTCTCTTAATAACGCTATTTTAAGCCCTATTTGCACGGTGTGACGAGCGGGTCTGTATCTAGCTGTGTGCGCCCATGTATTATAAACTCCGGGACGAGTCTCACGCCGCACGAGCCACATATGCACACACACGCACGCCCACACACACACACACACACACACACACACACACACACACACACACACACACACACACACTTTCCCCCTCTCCATACGTAACATCCACACGCATCATCTCTCCCCTCTGTTACCGTCAAAGTTGCACACTGGCGCGGGTCAGAACTACATTGGAGCTTACATTTACACACATATACATACACACACACATACACACACACATACACACACACATACCGGTCTGTCGCGCTCCTCTGTGTCACGGAGCCCAAAGGATTCGCGCAAATACGCGGCTCCAGTCAAACCACATGGAACATGTTTGTGTTTATGGTCCTCGGGATCAGCTCCACACACATCACTTGTATTTAAACTTTTGTGAAGACCTGTGAGACGCGGCTCGTCACTCGCTGCTCTGACCATGTGAACGAGCCGTCGTTTGCTGCTAGAAAGTTTTGGTATTAACCCGCAGCACAGCAGAATGGGAAGATTAAACAAGCAGTTCTCTGTGCGCAAAGGTGCCGGAGCTGTTGCGGGTTTGGGCGCCACTGTCTCAACTCTGATCCAGTAGAACGCAGAGCTGCACTTATGGAAAGTACGCGGCTCGAAATGGCTGTTATTTCAAAGAACGTGGACTATTTTAAACTACGCGGTTAACCGGTTTCAACCGGTTAATGAGGCTCGGTGGTCGGTCATGAAAATTCACTTCCCTGACTTCCCTAATGAGAAGTCAAAGTACCTTTTAATAAAGTTATCATTTACTACTATAATTATTAACTGATGATTATTACTTTCAGAGTATTAAACATCAGATATTAAAACTAGTATTGGAACTATATCAGATCCATTGAGCAAGTATTAATACAGCACAAAAAAATACAGGCTAACATTTTATTTTTCCAGAGCCTTTTGAAAATTGTTAAAAAAATAATGGAAAAAAAGATACCGACGGTATCAAGTCTATTCATTAAATCAAAATTTACAATCAAATATTTATATCAAATATCATACTATTTAACTTGTGACAAATGCTTAATATAAAAGGCTTTTAAGATTAAGATTAATAGATCCTTTTTTCATCCCACAATAGGGAAATTTCACAAGATAAACAATTCCTAAAATAAAATAAAAAACTCTAGCCCCTAGCATAAAAAGAAGCAGTATAAAATCCATATCTTTAGCATAATAAGGAAAGAAGTCTAAAATCTCCAAATTTAGCATGATGAAGCCAGTACAAAACCCCCTGACTCTAGCATAATAAGGAGCAAGTATAAATTGCTATATTCTACAGCAAGACTGTGGCACAAACAGGGGGAAGTAGCAGCTTGGCGATATATGGCCAATTATTCACTGTCAATGTTACTTTCCACTAATGCGTAAAAAGTAGCAGTTAGTTCAGTTTGTTGGTCTGATGTTGTGCTGTCACCGGAAGCACTTGTCTCCTGTCAGAGAGCGTTGGTGTGGGTTTCCCTCGCTGATGTTGCAGCATTGCTCTGGTTTGTGAAAGAGGATGTGGACACTGTAGACACAAACTCAAGGCTTTATACCAACTCTTAATCTTATCTAACATAAACAACAAGGTGAACTTTATTGTCTGTCTCGGGGAAATGTGCCGAGTCATTTTGGGCTGAGGAGCAGAGCCGTAGTTTAAGGACCAAGCTGAAGCATTCACGTTTGCCTGGGTTTGTTTTAAGTTAAAGCCATAAAACTATAATCAAATCTGGAAGCTGAGTCCAAGATGGCAGACAATTGTTGTGAATATAAGTGCTCAGTGCTCAAGGATAGATAGACAATGTTGTCATTCTTATATGGCCATTACAACAGAATATAGTCAAATGTTTTTTGTATATTGAATTTTATTTGATTTATATGATCAGGGACAATGCACAATAAACATTAGTCTAATGCTTGTTTCTACCCCTAGTCCTGATGTGATATAACACTAAGAGAACTGATTAAGAACCCAATTACAATCAAAACCTTTTAAGCCTTTTTCAGCCTTATATTGTACTTATTCTGTAACTTTTTCAGTGGGACAAAACACAATTAAAAACCAATGTAATACGACTTATGGTGCTTTTCTCGTAATTTTCCGCACAGACACAGAACAGTAGGTCCTGGTGAGAACACAGATTGTTCGAAGACAGAATACGTACTGTATGTCAAACCAGTGCAAATCAGTTTGAGTGAGT
Organism: Knipowitschia caucasica; assembly: GCA_964034765.1. Classification (NCBI taxonomy): domain Eukaryota; kingdom Metazoa; phylum Chordata; class Actinopteri; order Gobiiformes; family Gobiidae; genus Knipowitschia; species Knipowitschia caucasica. The sequence goes on from OZ035833.1 coordinate 22,187,088, forward strand.
AAATGAGACAAGAAGCTTCAATGGTCATTAAAAACCTTGAACGACAGGTCTATGTGTGCCGTAAATGTATAATATTCACAGAAACACTAGTGAAATAGTATATAGGTCATATTTATTTCTTCCATTCCCTTTTTTAGTTTGGAGTGTCTAGTCTCTCCCTTCTTTGCTCCTCGTGTCCATCTATCATTTTAAGTCCTCCGTTAAGACCTTAAGACGGGGCACTCCTGGACGGGGACTGAAGGAACTCTGCAGATTTGCCATTCAAATCCTCATGTCACAAAATGAATGAAGCCTTGATGCAAACCTTTTTATTTTGCATCCGGAACACATGAAGATCGTATCGTGCACCATCCCATAATAATAACCCTCTGATGAACCGGAGATAGGGTCAAAGTCAATGTAATTTCAGCGATAACGAAGATGAACTGCCGGGAATCATGGGAAATGGGTGAATAATTGGTGATGAACAGATGTATTGAGAACAGTCTGGAGTGTGGGCTTGTTTGGTTAGTTATGGATTTCAACTTCAAGAGTTCATTTGAAAAAAATAGACATCTCCCTTTTGATAATTTGTCAAAAGTTGTATTACTCTCTCTACAATCTTTAATTTTGCAAAGGTGTTGCTCAAGAAGGGGTGGAACTTTATTTGTATGGCACTAAAAAGACCTGGATAAGTAGACTTGGTAATGGGCTATGGCCTTAAAATATTATTCTAATGGCATTTATCCGTTTGGAAGTTAGATTTTCACTTCTTATTTATGGTACAGTTTGGGACTCATCTAGACAGTGTTTTTATAATAAATTGTGTCACCTTCTGAGAGTACTATCTGAATCTATCTTAAATGTATTAAACCCCTTTGGAGGAGTCTATAACCAAAACTGACCATGCTATTTGCAGGTGAAAGGAAACATTTACTTTTTACTTTGGCCTTGACATGGTTTTAAAGTGATAGTCTGTAACTCTAAATGAATTACAAATTTTAAGAATTATATTAGATTGACCTTCTGGTCTTAAATGTTGATATAAAATAATAATTTTATTAATTCTGATATTACGGGCAAGTCCCGCCTTCCCTTCTCTCAGGTAAAGCTCAGAATCCACGATGCTGTCCACTTTAACCAATCAAGTGATGCCAAGGGCTGTCCATCATCAGCGCTGATGCTCGTAGCTGCTCATGCTCAGTTGTTTGTTTTTGCGGAGCCTCCGATCCAAGCCTCTATTAGGCTCTGGAACTTCATGAAAACTGAACAAAGAATTCTGAACATCCACGCTGAGTTACCTATTTATATACTGAACCTATATCCATAATCAGATCCTATATCCATAACTAGATCCTTTTTCATGAAAACGTTAACAAATAATTCTGAAAACCTCCGTGCATGTGTATTAATAATGCATAATAAGTGCATGTATAATCTGTTCTCAGATTAACATGTATATGTGTTACGGAAACGTAGGCACAGACCAATCAGAAAGGAAGGGGGAGGGAGCTTGCGTAGTTTTTTTCAAATCAAGTACCTCTCTCTTGTTTTCTGAAAAACTGCAGACAATCACTTTAAACTAATCATACAGGTCATTTTCTGTAGTTCCTGGACTGGTGGTGAAGGTTAAGGTCACCATTAAAATTGCTATATAAGGTTAAACATAACTTCTAGAACGTGTACTCAAAGAGTGCATACCCCGCCAACACCACTGATCATCTGAACATGTAATTGGGGTCTTCTTCTTCTTCCTACCATCAAATCAATCAATCAATCAATCAATGTTTATTTCTATAGCACAGTTCATACAGAATGCAACCCAAAGTGCTTCACATCGGCAACATTTAAAAGCTATTTAAAAACACACTGTAAAAACAAATACAAAAGACAGTTTAAGAAAATGAATAAATATATACATCAGAGATAAAATTATGATCCGATTTCCTGATGATCAGTCGTAGGCACGGCTGAAAAGAGCCGTTTCAGCCTGGACTTGAACATAGCTTAAGTAGGAGCCTGTCTCACACTTCAGGAAGACTGTTCCAGATTCTAGGTGCATAGGTCTGGAAAGCTGCCTCCCCATGTCTAGTCCCAACTCTGGGCACCAACAGGAGGCCAGTCCCCGCGCTCCTCAGAATTCAAGCAGGCTCGTACGGCACCAGCATGTTGCATATGTATTTTGGTGCCAGGCCATGGAGAGACTTATATACAAGGAGAGCTGATTTAAAATCTATTCTCTGAGCCACAAGAAGCCAGTCCAGAGACCTGAGGACTGGACTAATGTAGTCGTACTTCCTGGTTCCTGTCAGGACTCGAGCTGCAGCATTTTGAATGTACTGTAGCTGCTTTACAGCTCCTTTGGACAGACCAGAGAGAAGGCCGTTGCAGTAGTCTAACCTACTAGAAACAAAAGCATGAATGACAATCTCTAAGTCTGCTTTAGACATACTGTAATGCCCTTAATTCTAGCAATGTTCTTTAGATGGTAGAAAGCCGCTGATGTTACAGATTTAATGTGACTATTGAAATTGAGGTCCGAGTCCATGATTACTCCTAGATTTCTAACCTGATTTTTGTAATTTGGATAAAGAGAAAAGGATTGGAGAAGGCTGCACACACGTTCTCTGAGTTTCTGTGGGCCAAACACAATAAATTCAGTTTGTTTGAATTTAACTGAAGAAAGTTTTTTTGCATCCAAGTGTCAATCTGTTTGATGCAGTGACAGAGTGACTCAACTGGCCCAAGTTCACCCGCAGCCAGTGAGACATAAAATTGCGTATCATCTGCATAGTTGTGATAGGATACATTTTGGCCTCGAATCAATTGACCTAGTGGCAACATATAAATATTAAAAAGAAGGGGGCCCAGAATTGATCCTTGGGGCACTCCACTTGTTAAGGCCACCTGGTCTGAAACACAGTCCCCAATCTCAACAAAGTACTGTCTGTCCTCTAAATAGGACTTGCACCAACTTAAGCCAGTGCCAGTGATGCCAACCCATCCCTCAAGTCTCTGCAGGAGGATCTTGTGATCAACAGTGTCAAAGGCTGCACTGAGATCCAACAGGACCAACACTGTGGCTTTGCCTAAGTCACGGTTGACGCGGATGTCGTTGGACACTTTAATCAGGGCAGTCTCTGTGCTGTGGTGGGGCCTGAAACCTGATTGAAATAGGTCAAAAACATTATTCAGCAGCAGGAAATTGTTTAGCTGCAGGTAAACGGCCTTTTCCAACACCTTCCCTAAAAAAGGAAAATTTGAAATGGGTCTGTATTTGCTGAGCACTGCAGGATCAAGACTGCTCTTCTTTAAGAGAGGCCTGATCACTGCAGTTTCCAGAGGACCAGGGAAGGTTCCTGACTGAAGTGATGCGTTCACTATTACAGTGAGTGAAGGCAACAAACTGTTAAGAACAAGTTTTAAAAATCTAGTGGGCAACACATCAAGGCAGCAAGTGCACAATTTTTAATTTTAAAACAATTTCTTTGACCAATTTTTCAGTGACTGGTGAAAAAAAGGACAGCTCAGAAACTGCAGTTGTTTGTATAGAAATTTGTGATGTGGGATATAAATCCCATCTATATTTCTCTCAGTTTTTGCGTATGCTGCCTGTACAGACAACAAACACATATGAGTAAAATACCTCCCGCTCATGACAGGATAAAGTATTTTTAATGTTCACCCTAGCATTCATAATAATTTCTAATATTTTGTCGCCTTGGTAAATTGAATAAAACAACTACAACAATAATTACTAGAGGAAAACTATTTAGTTGCTGCTATAGCTGGCTGGAATCGGCTCATGAAAGTAAAATATGAGATTAAAAATACAAATAAATGAGTTATTGCAGCCAACCAATCATATGTGTATAAAAACTGAAAATGTAACATTTTGTAATCAATATAATTATTTCAGGTAATTTGCAGCCTCTGATTGTTGCCTTGTTGCTTTACAGGAGGTGGAGGAAACAGAAAAGGAAAGAGTAAGAAGTGGAAACAGATGCTACAGTTTCCTCACGTCAGTCTGTGTGCGGAGCTGCGACAGTCCATCGGTGAGAAGCATTTTCATATTTCTATTAGTGCTGCTCTCAATTCAAGTGTTTTATTCACCTTTTTAACCTTCTACCTAATATTGTTAATAATAATAATGCCTTGCACATGTGAGGAACTTGCAGTTTGTTTGAAATGGACTCATGATTCAAGTGTGGCAAGTCCAAGAGAAACGCCATCCATCCAACAAACAGCCTCATCTCTTCTGTTAACTCTGCACTGACGACCTGAACCCAAATGACAGAAAGTTGTGTCTGCAGAGTTCAGTGAAACCAACACAAATTTCTAATCACCGAAACTGAGTCCGACCGGATCCTACTCCTACGTAGGACTCCGGCTAAGGCTTCTTTAAGTAGTGTCAAACTGTTAACGCCTATAGTGTTAACTCCAGATCAGTTGTATTTAGTAAAACAGCCCCATAATTCATATACATTGCATTTATAAATAGTAAAAATCACTTCACAACCAGTTCAGTAATTCCTTTCACGCGCCGCTTTCCCTGTTTTTGGAATGTTTTGTGGGAAAAGTGTCTAATGCCTCGGGATGATTTCATTTTTCTTCAAGGAGATCCTATGTGTTCAAAAACATGGGAACTCTGCTTACATACAATTCTATACATTAGTGTTGGTTACTCCTGGCTGGTCGGGAGATTCCCAGGAAGGAACTAGAGACAGGCGCTCATAAATAATAATATATATATTTTTTTTTTTACATTGCCGGACTTTGAATAGTCACAACACACTAGATATTGTTGTAGAATAAACTGCAGTATTGTTGTAAATCTTTTCATTTTTTTGATCCATAAATGAATTATAGCATAGCCACTGTGCTATTTACAGTCCTATTCAAACATCTCCTCACATATAAAAGATAAACAAAGACAAGACCAACATTAAAGTTTATAAAAAGTGTGTTTGATCTCCTTCCCTCAATACCATGCAGTGCAGTGATTGGTTCTGTAAAAAGCATGTATCTGCAAACATTACAGATATTCACATATTCATATTGTTACATTTATTTTTGTATCTACCCTAAATCACAACAGCAAGTTGTTGATTTATCATCACACATCAGAGAATCAAACTGTTCAAACACAGGAGTCATGGACTGGGGAAGTCAGTCCACAGATGCAAATGGAAGACCCGGATTCAGGTGTCCCATCATCACACCATGAAACAGACAGTGGGACAGTGGGTGAATAGCAATAAAATTATGTCAAACTGACTGAAAATTATGCTGATTAGAGTGTGCCAGCAATGTGTAGCACATAGCGAAGCAGAGAGGCAGAACTCTCATTCTGCAATCTTTAGTCGTTCAGTCAATTTATCGCTCGATGATTTCTTATATAGTCAATCACATTTTGTATTCGCCGACTGATTATTCTGTTTTAATTACAAGTGAAAGTTTTCCACTGATATGGAGCTGAAGATGTGGTTATTATGATATTCAAGCTAGATCAAACTATCTATTCATTCTTTTTCTCTTTATTCTTCTTTCTAGAATCACCTTTCTTTCTATTTGAAAGGTTGACAATTTTCTCTTTACCAAGTGAAAACCCAGATCTGTTTTAGTGCCAAAGAAAGTTTCACCCCTTCTTGAACAAATACTTTCAAATGTATTGCCAGTAACACAACATGCTGAGAGATTGTTGCTGGAGGAATACAACTTTTTGACACATTTTCCAAATGCAGATATGTTTTTTTAGTTGAATAATCCAAGGACATGGCATTTGTTTAATTTTTCTGCGGGTGACTTCTGACTACAGCACCATCCCATTGTTTCCATCTCACATCAAATTAGTTGAAAATTGTGCGTTTTCCATGGTACAACATGACCTCAATAATTGTTCTCTGCCAAAATTAAAAGATAAAAGTGCCATTCACAACATTCTGTAAGAGCGTAGTCTTGCATTAGAGTTGGTCACATCCAACATGAATCACAGACATCTTACTTAACAGTTTTTTCTTTGTTTGTTGTTGCGCTAAATCACTCCATGCCAAGTTTCTAACCAGTGAGTGAGTGCAACAAGGTTTTTGTGTGTGTGGGCATGTGTGTACGCATAAATGTGTGTGTGTGTGTGTCATGAAATTCATAGAGGAAGTTTGAGCTGAAGCAGTTTAATCACTACTCATACTACTGTCCTTTGATGTGAAGTTTTTGGAAAACATATTATGAAATCAAATTGTATTTTTTAGCACAATTCACACTAAACACAATTAAGGGCTTTGCTAAACAGTGAGGAGTGCTGTCTCACATTTTCTGAAAGACTATTGAAGACTTTTCATACTTCCTCATATTGCGTCATTGTAACTATAAGCAACCGAAATAACATATATATATGCATCGGTTTTATATAGCACTTTTTTGGACACTCAAAGACACTTCACTTGTGTCATTATTCATTCACTCCATACACGGTGGTGATAAACTACTACTGTAGCCACAGCTGCCCTGGGGCACACTGACAGCAGCGAGGCAACCAGTATGTGCCATTGGCACCTCCGACCACCACCAACCATTCATACACACACCAGACTCATTCTAGGCAATGGGGGTGAAGTGTCTTGCCGGCAGTTTGGCACTTTACAGCCGCAGCCGCCCCACTGTGGCTGGTGTTCCCAGAGGTTAAGTGTCTTGCCAAGGACACAACGACAGTAGTCAGTGGGAGTCGATGGTGAAAGTCTTGAACGGGCTCAAAGGCCAACGCTCTACCAACTGAGCTACTGCCGCCCTAACTTGGTTTTGAAACTACTATTTAAACTAGATCAAAGAGATATTGTAAAAATGAAGTATTAAGAGGAATGGTTCTGCTGCGTTCCAGGCGTTTTGGTACAAATTAAATGTGATGATTATAATGTTTATGGTGAAAAAGGGGCAGGCACATATCAAATGAACACATGTATTTAGTTTGACCAATAGTGACAATATTTAAGTGTTAAAAATATAGTAAAATGATCCATGGGTGTCAGATTAAAACTGTAGCAGACAGACACAGATTATAGACGGGAGGGCAATACCCTTAATAATGAATCTTGTTTTGGTCTGGCACCAAGCAACAATTCTGTTCATTTAATCCCCTACAAGCCTGAAATCCTCAGGCAGGTTCGCACCATCAGTACTTTCTTTTTAATCACTTCATGAAGCCTACTTTTATGGAATGGTCTGTGGAGATTTTTACATGTTGTACTTTATTGCTCTACATTGTCTTGTCTCTGGTCTGTCTTTTTCGATGTGTGCCCTCAGTCTGCTCAATTTTTCTGTTTTCACATGTGTATTGTTTTACTGACCGTGCAGCACTTTGTATTTTTTAAAGTGCAGTGCAAATATCCATTTCTCTGACCCAAACAATCTCCCCTGACTTTGTCTTGTCATATGTTCTCCTCTTGCACCTTTTATTATACCAAAGATCATATTCAATACAATTATTTAGTCATTGAGGCACATTTCAGCTCCAATCTAAATTATGTTAGTTCGACTTGTGACGTGTTCTCCAGCTGAAAACAGTGGACGATTCTTGTCCTTACTGAGTGTTAATTCATATTTGAGATAAAATAAGTTTGTTGTCACTTTTTAAATACTTACAAACTCCTGACAACACTGCTGCTTTTGAAATTTGACTTTAGGAAATGTGAGCATTACCTTGAGCACTTGTATTTCTAGGAAGAGAAGAAGTGATTTTCTTTGGTTCACTGACACAGAAGGTTGAATGCAGACAATTCATGTTGAATGTGTTTAGCCTTTAATTCTCTGGACAGCATGATAAAAACAAATTATTTTCATTACTTTTAAGTTACAAACAAATCATTTTGAGTGATTTGTTTAAACCAGGCTGCAATACAAAACAAACAAAAAACAACATTATTCCCTCATTGAAAATTGGGCAAATATGTTTGTTTTTGTGTGTGCTTTTTTGTACCCTTATATTTGCCCTGCTGCGCTTGTCATCAAATCAACGTTTTTAGAGTTCCTTCAAAAAAAAAAAAAGGGTTTATTATGCACAGTTACATTATTTTGTCACATTGATTAAGGGAATTTCCCATTCACTTTGAAAAAAGGACACGTTTTGTGTAACTTCTATAATATCCCTTGCCTTGTAAATTAATATGCATAACTAATTGGCATGGTGGCTGACGGGATAGCACTCTTGCTTCTCAGCAAGTAGGTCCTGGGTTCGATTCCTGGTCAGAACAGAGTGTTTCTGAGTGGAGTTTACATTGCATGCATGCACTAAAACATGCACAATAGGTAAAATCTTCCAGCTGAGGTAGTCCTGACCAAGCCGAGCATCAACATGTGGAGATGGGTTCCTGGGCGCTGTACTACGTGACCACTGCTCCTGATAGAAGCCCTAGGGCAGGGTGTCAAACCCTTTGAGGGTGCCCTAGTGGCTTCAGGGTGGGTCAAATACAGAGGATGAATTCCCCTATGGGATAAAGTGCACCTTTATCTTTTGGGAAGTAGTTAACTTTTTTTTTTAGCTACATCTATTTAAATAATATATAGAGTTTTTGTGTGCACAGACTGTACACTTTTGTTGTATTCTTCATCAAGATAAGTTTTACTTTCTAAATCATGTTTATCTCATCATGAGATATTTGTTTTATACTTGATTTATTTCTGTTTCATGCACTTCAGTGTTCAATGAACTGGTAGAACTCATGTGATATCAGTAAACAGCTTTGACTGGGTCTAAAGATGGCACACACAAATAAGGTTATTGTGCAAAGACACTTCTTAGAAGATGGTGTTAGAAGTACATGTGTTTTCTCTTGAGCCGCTCTCATGACCTCACACTGAAGAGCTGAGGAATAACCTAGGACCAAAGTTTTCTTTGTTATTGTTGTTAAAATGAGAACAACAAAAAAACAAATAATAAATGAAAAGCTATATGCTCGTCTTCTGTCTTTTATCTTCCAATTCCAACCTGCAACCACTGCATACTGTGAAACTATAGAACTAAAACACTCCCACAATCATTTAAATGGAACTCAAGCTGTTTGAATGTTTAACTACTTCCACGAGCATGTGTGACATCATGCTGTCCAACATATTTAGAGAAACCGTGTGAGGCCAACAGAGAAAAATACTAGCAATGCCAACAAATATGAGCGATTCTCACAAATACCAGTATTACAAAATTCTTGTAATCACTAAAGGTGAGTAAGGAAGCCAAAAAATCCAAGCCAAGTATCAAGCTATATTGAGTAAAGTTTGCACTTACTCACGGAATAATATCATGTTATACATTTTTCTGCTCGTGTGCCTTTTTGCACTTCTTCTTACAAGTCTCCTCCATTTGCTGCTGTTGGCCAGACGTTGATTTCACAAACTCATACATTATACTTTATTGAGAAATTCAGGTTTGATGAATAAACATCAGGGCTGGCTACGTAATTCATTGTGCTCCTTATGACAGTTATTCAACAGCAGATCAATAGACTGATAAACTTATAGTTGCAGATTTCACGGATATCGAATGCATAACCCAAACATTATACCTAGTTCATGATTCCTCCTGGAAATAAGCAGTCAAATGTGCCCAAACTAAGACACAAGTCCAAGGAGGAAGTAGCAGGCAGGATTCTTGTGAAACTCCAGGAAGCAAATTCACTTCCTGGTGCAGATCTTATGCTGTATTAAAATGCCACACAAAGGTTTTTTTTTCTCCATTTCAACACTGATCTTGTGCAAGGCCAGACTTCCTGCTACACATGTGTACCAGAATGAGGCTTTTGGGGCAAAGGGTTTGAGCAGAGAAATGTATAAGCTGTAATCTTTTGTTGTTGTTATTTATTACATGGTTTTGAAGGTATTTTTTCCACCTTAGACTTGGTATTTTTTGTCTGAAGAATTTAACAAACATTCAAACACATCCATGCAGAACAATAACAATCTCTGCTGCCAACTTGAATGAGCCACATTCCATATGGAACGTTCTCTGATGCAGAGCGGAAGATTGTGTCTTTATGGGATGACATGAAAACCACATCATGCTATTTTTGCTTTTACTGGTTTTGACTTAGAATTACACAAACTTTATTGATCCACAAGGGAAATGACTTGCACTCATTTGCTCACACCTCATAACCATAAGTAGATTAAACAATTTAAAATGGAAACATATTTAGTGTCAAATGGAATGTCTATATCCACAACCAGATAAAATTATATTACTGGTAACTGACAATGTAACCAGAAGACGCAAGGGGGAGGGGTTGTTTACAGCTGCCTGAAGTGAGGTTTGAATGTGGCCCTGTATCACACACAGGTCTTGATGTGAAGGTGCAGCAGCTCCTCTAGTTTGACTGATCTGCACATCTTATCTTTAATTGAGAGCCCAGCCACACTGCAGAGGAAACTAATTTTGGCCGCTTATACCCTCAATCTTCACTTTCTTCTATAGCTTTGCCTTTTGACTCACCTTCCTCTTCATCACAGTACTCCAGCCTTCCCTCACTCGTGAACAATAACGGGCGGATTTTAATCTCTTCCATTTACACTGAAACTGTTGCAGTCTATGAGTCCAACAGACAACATCTTCTTCAAACATAGTCATTCATCATTGACACCAATGAAAGTGCTTTTGTATTTGCTGGCTTGTGTTACGTACATTAAATATAGCAACGCACTGGAGACAAAGTGAATGTATCGATTGTTTGGTTATGATGTTGATTCTAATGATGCGGAGGTGGCATCCTTAATACATAAATATGTGCAACTTTCAGAAAGCAATTCTGTTGTCTGACCTCCCAGTCAAATGGCCTCTTTTCCATTCTCCTGTCTGTGAGTTTTCCGTGATCTTCCTTACTCTCCGTTACATTATGCCCTGATGCACAGATCAAAATTAGACTCATTATGTGCAGAGCTAGTTAATGCTGCATGCTCCAGTGAACAATATGAATGTTACTGGCCTGGGCCTCTTTGTATATTTAGAGATCATTCAGATCTACGTAAGAAGACAGAAGCAGGCTGTTTAAGGTCTGCGGGGCATATCCTATGACTCCGACCTTGTGAAATCTGGAGAGAACCACATAAATGGCTGAATAATGTTATTCAATTGTGTGATTTGTGTGATTAACTACACGACAAGTGGTAATAAATACATATTGGTATAAGCATGTTTGTTACACCTCTGTCACCCCATAATATCATATTTCTTTAAATCTGTTTCCCACTATTTATTTTCTTGTTTGCAGTGTTTAACAAAGAAAATTCCTAGTTTGTGACTTCCTGTTCATTACAATGGCAATACAATTATTTTTACTCGGATTCTAATTTAGATAGACAAGATGCAGAGCCTAATGAATAAAACAAAATAAAAACAAAGCACCACTAGAAATAAGCTTACAAAATAGCTACCAAATACAGCCAAATGAGTTATAAAAACAACTGAAAAATGTTAGTTCTCCACTTTATACATATCTATTTTGGTTTTGAAGAATTTCCTAGAAGCAACATAATTTGTCGGTCCCAATTTGTAAGATCCTATAAAATATCAATCAATCAATCAAATGTATTTATGAAGCACTATTCATACAGTAAGTAAGTAAGTAAGTAAGTAATCTTTATTTATATACCGCCTTTCACAGACCAGAGTCACAAAGCGGTTTACAATGGTTATTTATTGGGCACTTGTCCTCTCACTCCACACAGAGATGGGAGCGGGGTCGCCGAACAGGAGGCGCATGCCAGACCTATTGTACATATTTTTAGTGGTAGGGGAAACCGGAGTACCCGGAGGAAACCTACGCAGACACGGGGAGAACATGCAAACTCCACTCAGAAAGGCCCTTGTCCGGCCGGGATTCGAACCAAGGACCTTCTTGCTGAGAGGCGAGAGTGCTATCCACTCAGCCACCGTGCCGCCCTATTCATACAGTGCAACCCGAAGTGCTTGTAAAGTAAAAACAGACAATAAAATATACAAACAGTGCAAATACTTGAAACATATTGTATAAATAATTTCAACTACATTAAAATATAAAGGCTTAAAAAAGTATTCATGGCCTCAAAATGTCCTGACTTTCCAGAAGCCATAGAGACAGTTCAAATCTAATGCACAGGCTGTCTCCATTTTACATCATGAGTTTAATCCAATAAGGCTCTGAATGTATATGGAGCACTGGAAAATGCAACTCGCTAACATGGTGAATTTGACAATGAGATAAGGGTGCAACGTTTTTTTCACAAAATGTTCTCACTAATAAAAATAGAATTGAAACACATGGAAAACTAACCTCAAACGGTGAAGTCTTGGTCCTGACTTAAACAAAAACGCTCGTAAGTTGTTTACATAAGATATAAGGTAGACATAGTAGCATAGGAAAAATAATTAATGATGCGAAGAATACCAGAATGAATACTTAGTAGAAAGAAGTCTGGACAGCCTCTCCGCATAATAGAATCATTTGCAATTACAAACTGTTAGTTTGTGTGAGACTGTTTAAAACACATGTGTCAAAGTCAAGGCCCGCGGGCCAAATCCGGCCCGCGAATGAATTATCTATGGCCCCCGGGACATTGCCTGCCATTTAGGCAATGTATTGACCCCTTAAGCTCGCTAGCCCCCGTCGGCGGGGGCTAGCGGGGGCCAGCAATCTGTTGGCAATAGCAGATGTATTTTGAACTTCGTAAGCCACAAGCTATATATCATTTTAAAGCTTATTTTCTCAGCTATATTTATATGTAAGTGTAAACAATATCAGACTTTGCATTAAAAAGATATAACGCATAATAAGGGGACAAAATAAATCACGTCTAAAATTTGTTTTTTACCTTTCGTCTTCTGCTGCTCCAACAAATTAGACTTTCCCCATCCTTGCTTAGTCTTTCTCTCCGTAACTGTTTATTGAAGAAGAATATCCACTTGTATTTCCCAAAGTATAATCCATTCTGCAGATTTAATAAAAAAACGCCCCGAAAAGAGGTCCAGACTGCTCTTTTACATTTCACCAAGTTTGAGCTTTTTTTTTTTTTTACTATTTTCATGTTCTCAGATGTCTATTACATCTAATATGTACAGTATGAGGATTGGCTTTAGAGCATATTTTATCAAGCCAACAGGTGTCACCGGCACTGCCTCTGGATGTTGAGAAACATTGAACCAGTCCGGCCCTCGGCGCGTAGCAAACATTTTTTTTGGCCCATGATGTATTTGACTTTGACATGCCTGGTTTAAAAGGACAGTCTCCTCATCCAGTATTAGCCACCGTTTTGCAGATTAACCAATTGAAACATTTCACCACAATAATGACTCCGTCACCAACCACTTGCAGGAAACATAACAACTCTTCCAGTGATCAGAAGGTGTAGCTCTTCTTGGATTCTTGGTCTAAGTTTGGAGGTTAAGTGTTGACATCTCATTGACTGACTGGCTCATATCAAAATGTAGAAGGCCAGTTGGTGTAGACCTCACACAAACTCTATGGTGACTGCTTGATAGGTGTTGTTTTTGTCTTATTTCGTCTGGAAAACCTTCCATTTATTCTGTGTATTATTTCAAGCTATTTTCATCATTAAAGGACACTCTTCTCCCTCCGGTCTGCTCCTCTCCTTAATATTATTTGTTTGTGCGTGTTTGTCTTTCTTCAATTTGCATTTGATGCAAATGCACACTTCCTTTTTTCGTCACAAACAGACCAGCCACTGGAATAAAACTTATATTACTATATTTAGATATCCAATCACCACCTCGCTGTACTGTTGATCAGGTACCTGGAGTGATGTCGGCAGGATATTGTTAAGGATATTGTACTGACACATGACATGTGAGGTCAGGTCGGCAGTGTTCATTAGTCCTCATTGTTTGTTGTACAGTCTGACAGCAGCAGGAAGGAAAGACCTATGAAAACCTATGAAACCTCTCTTTCACACGTCAAGGATGAATAAGTCAGTCAATGAAACTGCTCTCCAGAGCAGCCAGGTCTAAGCAGGAGACAGGTCTACTTTAGTCTCTAAGCCAACTGCATCGGTTTCTCCTCACACCTCATACTTTGTGTCTGAATGCTGATTGAACTGTATGTGAATAGTAAAACATCAACCAAATATTGACTCTGAGTTCAGGCAAGGATGAGGTTTATGAGAGAATAAAAAGGCAAATTAGCTTCTCCGAAAAATGTTGTATGGAAATGAATGCACTCTTTGACATTTATGACCGGGCTGCATTTGGATTCAATCCAATTACATTTGAAGGCACCAACACAGACGCCTCGAGCATAACTTGTTAAAACTGTAACTAATTTAATAAAAAATCCATATTCTGAATAGCCATCCATCCATTTTCTTCCCCTTAATCCATTTCTGGGTCGGAGCTGCACCCAATTCACTGATCCTCCTACAGGTGGTGAGTCCACAGGGGTATGGCTGCACTAGTTTGAGCTGCCTTGATCTTTGAATGGGGGCTCAGGCAAAGTGGGGTTGAGTGTCCTCCCCAAGGACACAACAACAGCAGACATCTGTGGGAGTTGTGAAGTAGGTCTCATGGTGGGCTCACGACCTTCAGGCTCAAAGGCCAATGCTCTACCAACTGAGCCACTGTCATATTCGACAGTGACATATACATTTGGTTTATTTGTGTGATATACAAATTTGGCTTTAATCCTTCACATTTTTCACTAAGAAAGTATTAACATACTCAGAGTACAGTACTCATTCTGGAGCATAGCAGTATCTTCTAAGTACAAGAGAAAATCAAAAAATAAGAATATTGTTCAAAAGTTAACTTATTCTGTAATTCAACTTAAAATATGAAACTAATATATGATATAGCCTCAATATGCACCGTGGCCTATATTAAGCCTTCATGCCTTCAAGCCTTTATACTCTTTATCAATAAAGTCTATCTTATTTTTATGACTGTAATGGCTTACAGAACATTTTTAAATATTGTATTTAGATTTTTTTTTTTTTTACAAGCTTTGTGGTATCTATCAATAATATGTGTGTGTGTGTGTGTGTGTGTGTGTGTGTGTGTGTGTGTGTGTGTGTGTGTGTGTGTGTGTGTGTGTGTGTGTGTGTGTGTGTGTGTGTGTGTGTGTGTGTGTGTGTGTGTGTGTGTGTGTGTGTGTGTGTGTTTTGTGTTCCGTGACAGGGTTTGGAGCCAACAAAGCTCTTGGCTTGTACAACCCCTTTTCAAACTGTATATTTCAAACTGTATTGCTGTATCTGACTTGTTTACTTTTGCATGAACAATTTGATTCCATACCAAGCTTTTGGGTACAAGCTTGCCTGATGCAGAATCACTTTTGTGTGTGAAAAAGCCACTACATATTTGCTCAAAATTATTATTGCTAAATGATATGCCAAACATTCATTCATATTAATATGAAAAAATTGACTGTGGCTTTATGACAGTTGTATTTGTTTGTATCTGTTTCTACACCAGGTACCACCAGGCAAATTATTATTATTTTTGTTTGTATTTCCAGAGAAAGACTACAGCAGCCTGTGTGAGAAGCAGCCGATTGGACGTCTCCTATTCAGACAATTCTGTGAGACTCGGCCGGAGCTCAAGAGATGTGTCAAGTTCCTTGACGCTGTGGTGAGAAGGGACTCTCCATTTATTTATATTTTAAAGAATTAAAGGAGCATTATGTAAAAATCTGGCCAAAAGTGGTACTGCAGTCACAGTCAATATTTTGTAGTCCTCTCACACTCTCCCTGACTCAGGTTGCCAGATACACACCAAATCCAGCAGCAAACATAGGGAATTATTTTATCAGTTGTTTGTCTGTCTCCATTCACTTTGCCATGATAGCCGTGCTAATGTTGATTGAATGTTTTGAATGAATGTTTATTTTTTTTTTTTTTTTTTTGACATTTGAGATGAGAAAAACAAAATAAAAGCAATGTAATTATACATAGACTATGCAAAATAAATAACTAATTGATGTCCAAAATAGGAGTGTGAAGAATGAATGTTGGAACAGTCTCCAAGAGGTGGTAGAGTGGATGATTTTGTTTTTTTTACATGGGTATGGATGAAGATAAGAACTACTCCAGGGGTGTTTTTGAAGAACTTTCTGTGTGTAGCATGTTCTCCTGGAGTCCCCTGCAGCTAATAAATATGTCTGCTCTCCTGCATGGTCTTTGATAGGTGCTATATAAATAGAGATAACTTACATGCTTACACAATAAAATACATTTTAAAAAGCTGCAGATAGTTCATTATTAACAGAGGTAGATGGATAGAGCAGAGACTGAAGCCTTTTTTGTTGTATCTCTGAGTGAAGACCAGACTGAGATTTGATTAAACACTTAGTAAGTCCTTTTCCTTTGGATCCTATTACATCCACGTCTGATCTGCTCCTCCCAAGTCTGAAGTAAACCGTAAACTAATAAGTGCAGGTGAGGGGCAAGCTGAGCAGGGACTGGGGCTGGAGCGTGTCTCCCAACTTGCAACCTACATTTCAAGCACCTATGGTTCTGGAGCTATCACCAAAAAAAATGCATGTTGATACAACAGAATATCTGAAAACATTGATTTCACCCTGATTATTCAATATTCATTAGACAGGGGAATAAAGTGGAAGATAATTGATATATTGGTATTTCTTTTTAAAAAGGACAACAAGGGACACAAAAATGTCCACAAAATGCAACATTTATGAAAGCTGTAGGTTCTCTTGTCAGCTGGTCAGCTTTAAGCTAGTAATACACTATCCAGATATTATTATAGATCTGTGGGAATAGCCCTGGGTTACCTGTTTGCTTTCAGCGAGGGGGTCCTGCACCAAAAACTGGTTTACCAAAATACATGCATGTCAATTAATGGACATAACAGAATTAGTGAACATCCAAATCAGAATTAGAATCAAAATTTGAAATTGCTTTTGTTCTCCGTGCAAACAAGTTATAAAAGTAAAAATAAATCAAATCATGCAACAACAAAAAAATATATATATAGATGAAAGAATCAATTCCATTATTGTTTGATTTAATTCTTTCACAGTTTGTTCACAAAAATCACAATGATGATAATATATATAACATTTCATCTAGTGTCAAAGCAGGATTTCAGTACATTCAAACATTCAGAAGTGAAGTGGTCATCTCTCCTCATTGATCAGCACAATGAGTTAAACAGTTTTCCTCAGATAAAAGCAGCGGCTCCAGACAGACTGCACTGGTCCATTACGCTGCTTCTGCATCCACTCTTTCTCACATTAAAACCACTGCTGCTGTATCAATAGGCTACTTATAAATTATAAAATGCTCCTCTGTAATACAACCTTTTTCCAGGTTTGAAGTGCATATAGAGAGTCTGACACATTTCACAAAAATGTAACTATGTGGTATAATTTCTTATGGGAAGCAATTGGGGTAATAGTAATTACAACGTAAACAAGGACCAAAGCTCAACTTAAACCCATGGGGTCCCTCATTTTATATCCATACTTTCTAAAATCAGACCACAACCTGCTGTCTTTATCTTAGTAGAGAACACAATATCTTTAGTATCAAATGGTCCTCTCTTTGTCTCATTTCTGTGTCAAAAAGCTGATCTAAATATGTGGTAGAGGCCAAAAAATACATTTGAAAACTATAGTTTAGTAAGTTTGTGAGAGTTTGGTTGGTTGCATCAAGCTTTAGGAGTAGAAAGTAGAAATATGTAGCTACAACAACTTTATTTTGTTAAATCAATTTCAGAAATGTAAATTGTCTGTGTTTTGTGTGTGATTTACTTTTGACACCTCCTTGTGTATGCTTTTCAATGCTTTCTTTCTCTACTTTTATTTAATTGTATGTATCACTGTAATACTAATTCAACAACTACAGCTCTCAGTTTGAAGCTTTTCTTTTAGTTTGAAAATTTTATAATACTTTATTCTTAAGACGAACCAATTATTGCTAAGAATGCCAACAGCAATACATGAACCAGCACTGTTTGAGTAATTGGCCCAGCTCCTGGCATGTTTTTAGTCTGTATATCAGTTCATTTGTTGACAATCTCTTCAATAATCGCAAATGATAAATTCACTTGTTATAAATGCTGTGCTTTTCTGATATATTTTTCAGGCAGATTATGAGGTGACTCCAGATGAGAAGAGGAAAGAGTGTGGAGAAGAGGTCATCAACAAATACCAAAACCCAAAGGTGAAAACGCAGATACAAAAAAATATAAAATAAAAGACATTTTTGAAATCGATGCTAAGTGAAGACCTCCAGAAGAATATATATGAATAGAGATACAAAAACTAGTATTAGGTTTTACTGATTTGGATTTTGTAATACGCAATCTTTGTTAAAGCTACCAGGTCGGGCAATTAAGATAATTATTCTGCACTAGTTTTTCAGGTCTTTTTACATACTGAAAGCACATTTTTCAGATTATAAGCACAACACATTTGTTTTTGGGAAACATTTGGTCAAACTTAAGAACTACTCAAAATCAATAGAGATTTTCCAATTCCATGTTGTTTTTTTAACAGAAGAGAAAAACATAATTAGATAATTTATTTGTGTTACTCTGGCCCTGCGGAACCGGAAGAACCAATTAACATCAATTTATTTTTGTATAGCCCTAAATCTCAGAGGGCTTTACAAAGTTGTTGATTTGCGAACAACAGTATTAAACAGTTTGAACACAGTAAATGCAAAGAGCCACTGGTCCATAGTGGGCGGATGACTAATGTCCATAATTGTCCTTAAATGTCCCGTATCCTCACTACATAAAAGCCTTGATTCATTAGATTTGTCTGATATATTGTTTCTTTCCGCGAAGCCTAAAAAAAATACTTTGTGGAACTTGATATATTGTATATATATTATATATATATATATATATATATATTGTAACTCATGACAAAAAACGTCTAAAATCATGTGAGATCAAAATGTTTGTTTTGATCTCATGTTGTTTTCAGTTTTCTGTTTTTTGAGTCTAAACATGTATCTAAACTGTAAGAACCAGATCCGGCCCAAATGCGTCACTTCCACTAATGTTTGGGACGTCCCTGGTGCGTACACATGCACCAATAAGTACAGACATCTTGGAGACCTGCCTCTTTATTAATACACTATATCACTACCTACTGTAAGGCTTTAGTCAAAATGGATAGTCAGGGTACTAGAACTGTCTAGGGTTATATTTATGTATGTGTTTCTGCCTGTAATCTCTAGAACAAAAATACAAAAACAACAATATAAAAAGACATTTTTTAACATGCACTCTTAATAAATTCCCTGAAATGGGTCAATGGTAGCCTGGCCATAGCCATCCGTACACTCTGCTCAATCATAATTTCACAGTGTGTAACCGTCTGGGTCTGGTCCCTGTGTTAGCGAATACAATCGGTCTTATTTCGACCGGCTACTCAGAGAGCGCGGAAGGCGGGTGTTGTAGGTCGGTGCAGGTGACGTCAAGAGTTTGCGCCGAACGGGCAGGTTGTGGCTTGGCAATGGCGAATAAAGTAAATAAAATAAATGCGATAGTAAAGTAATCCGGTCTGGTTCTATCAAGAAAATGAAGCAGGAGCAAGAGGAATGTTTAGCAAATGTAATCGCTGGTCAAGATTGTGGCGCTACTGCCCATGGGCTCCGTTAGCAGCAAAGGAGATGGCTAGGCTAAATGCTAAATGCTAACAACAGACTCGGGCGCATTACATACGTCAAGGTAAACTCAGATCCAATCGTTTCAATCTGCAAAAGGAGTTAACCCCTCCCACCTGTTCACAGAGCTAAATGGAGCAAATCCAGACCTTAGTATGAAATGTAATTTGTACTATGGTGTGGTACAACCAGGCTAGTTCAATGGGTACTTGACAGGTTGTCCTTGTGGCATTGAGGAATGAGCAACCAAAATTAT
Organism: Knipowitschia caucasica; assembly: GCA_964034765.1. NCBI lineage: Eukaryota > Metazoa > Chordata > Actinopteri > Gobiiformes > Gobiidae > Knipowitschia > Knipowitschia caucasica. Next base: position 22,206,925 of record OZ035833.1, read on the forward strand.
TGTTTAGAATTATTCATTATTCATGAATGAATGAATGAATGAATGAGTGAACAAGTGCGCAGTGAAAGTAGTTGCGAAACTTACATTTTTTAATGAATTTTTATCCCCTCATCCTCCCGGCTTCCCGTTCTAAAGGGCAACCACTTTACCGCGGCTGTTTTTCAATGTTCTTCTCCAAAAGAATTATAAAAAAAACTTAATCTGTCCCCAGCGGGCCGTACAACTGAACACACTACAAGAACGGACCATTTGATTTAGTAAAACCTCTCTACAAACGTCTAAAATTACTAACTCATCCAGGTAGCTTTCTATGCTGTCACGTGACCGGCACGGAAAAACTATAAACAACGACATCACTCCAAGATCCTCCTATTCCATACAATTTCCCTATTGAGACAATAAACTATACCTGTATCTAGAGCTAGAAATAGATTCATGCCAGCTGGGATTTAATTTTGGAAAGAGGACAGCTTTAGTTTTCCCTCAGGAACTTTAATTATTATTTACCTGTTGAGAGTCACTGAACGTGTTCCAACAGGATTCTGAGGTTACAGATTTCACAAATATGTCATCATTGTTTTGTCGGCTCACAACTCTGGGAGGAAAAGGCTTGACACAATAAAATACATTGTTTTCCGATACATAACACAGTAGTCATTTGTTCAAAATTAACCTGTGATTTTACAGTTCAGTTTTATTTTGTTTTGATGACACCAGTTACTTTTTAATTTGTATCTGCTTTTCTATTCTTTAGAGCAGTAGTTGCCAACCTTTTAGTCTGTGTACCCCTGACTGTAGATGGGTCACTAGTACCCCCTGATATTAGTGGGAAAAATGTACTAGTTCTCCATCATTTGTAATAATAAGTTTGTTCATAACTCATACTTTGCATCTGTTTTCATTTTTTTTGTTTACATAGGTATTTCTTTTAACTAAATTATTACTATTCTAAACTTAAGTTTTAGATTTTTCTAAATGAGTAGATGCTTGGACTGACCCAAAACTGGACCAAAAGTTAGAAAGGCTTGTTATTGCAGACAGAACGACCAATTGATAGTTGTATTAATTGTGTTATGAGTTCAATGTTTAGAATAGAATCTATTACTGTATATTGTTGTTCTCCTGTGAAAATTTGCTCTAAAATGATGAATAACTTACTATCAATGTTAAAATTCATTTCAAGTACCCACTGCAATACCCCTGAGTAACCCTAGGTGTCTGTGTACCCCTGGTTTGGAAACACTGCTTTAGAGGACACGTGATGCAAAATTGAGCTTTTTACCATATTACATCATAGTTCTGTTCCTTCATTCAAATAAGTTCTGCCCATTTCTGCAGTCAAATTGTGTTAAATGCTTGTGTGCTTACATTAACGTTTGAACATATGTTTGTGTTGTCCTTTTTATGTTTATTCTGCACACAGACATTTAGTTCTTAAACATTGTACCAAAATATTATTATATTAAAATAATTTCCCTAGTGTAATTTGTTAGACTTACTGTGGTTATTTCTGGTTGATTGAACGTCCATGTTTTTGCATCAGTCAGAGGATTTTGTCTCGGAGCTGGAAGAGTCCATGATGTCCCAGTGTGCAGAGCGACTTCAGGAAAATGCCTCCAAAGAACTGTTCAAAGACTGCACCAGGTGAGAGAACACACACACACACACACACACACACACACACACACACACAGTATGTATCTATAACTAATTCAAAAGTATATTCTGGTAAAAGCATTTTGTAAGGGAATGGAAAATGAAACTGACTAATGTTGATGATAAAAAACACTGTACTGATCTATTCTCTAAGTCCCACAGGCTTCAGATCATGTGGCCACTTAAGACTTTTGTTCTATTCTAATCTCTTTTTGTCTTCCACTTTGATCATAGGAATCATTTGCTAAATCTTTCTGGCTATTTATTTCGATTCAGATTTTTTAAATGTTACACAATTCCTCAGTCGTATCCTCTCCTCTTTATGGATTATGATAATATTATTTCCCCTTTACATTTACCCATTCAAAAGTTGTACTGTACATACGGTGTAATGTAGTTTAGATCATAGTCTACCTCAGTTTTTGTTTATGTCATATAAAATCTTAAAGAAGAGTTTGTAGTGGTGTCACACTGAGAATCCCCTCACCTCTTCTGTCACCTGCACGTAGCGCTGCGCTTTTGTCCTTGTTTGCCATTAATCTAAGTCTTTAAATATTTTTTAGATGTGAATAATAGACATCCTTTTATAGAAAACGCATAAGCACAGATGTTGTGGTGATAACCGATTTGACCTCCTAATGCCCTCAATGTGGATCTGGCCAGAAACCCCTACTGAAGTATGAATTGAAAGAACTGAATTACGTTTTAAAGTTCTTTCATAATTCTCTTTCATCATGATAAAGCAGGCTCGCTCGTCTTATTTTTCAAACCTTGTGTCAGGCAATAAGAAAAAATCCCAAAATCCTGTTTGACACCATTGAAAATCTTTCTGCACATTCAGCTCCTCTTGTGCCTGTGTACTCACATGAGGACTGTAATACATTTTTGTCATTTTTCGTAAACAAAGTTCAAGACATTAGGGCAAACGTGAATCTTCCTCTAACCAGTGTTTGTTCCACTAAGTTGTCCCCGGTGTCATCTTGGTCGTCCTTCTCTCCTGTCAGCTTACAGGATGTGAACACTTTAGTAAATAACATGAAGCCTTCCTCGAGCCCCGCTGACATTGTCCCAACGTCACTATTTTTGAAAATTATCAATACTGTTGGCTCCTGTGTGGTTAAAATAATTAACCTCTCGCTTTCATCTGGCTCAGTCCCCAGCTACTTCAAGCACGCTGTGGTAAACCCAATCCTTAAAAAGCCCAATCTTGACCCTTCAAAACCTAAAAACTACAGGCCCATCTCCAGACTTCCTTTTATCTCAAAAATTCTGGAAAAAAGTAGTGGCATGCCAGCTGACCTCCTTTATGGAACAGCACAATTTGTTTGATTCACTTCAGTCTGGTTTTTGTAAATTACACTCCACTTAAACAGCCCTTATCAAAGTTTCTAGTGATGAGTAATGTAGTAGTAACGATGGCAGCCGATTCCCGACGCTACACAGTTCTAGTACTTCTGGATTTGATTTCTGCCTTTGACACTGTGGATCATAATATACTTATCGACCGGCTTCAAAATGAGATAGGGCTTTCTGGGTCTGTCCTCCAGTGGTTCTCCTCATATGTCCAAGACAGAACTTTTAATGTTGCTTTAAACAATGTACAGATGTGACTAATCTGTCCTGCGGAGTGGCGCAAGGTTCAGTTTTGGGTCCAATTTTGTTTTTATTGTACATTTTGCCACTTGGTAAAATTATTAATTACTTCAAGGATGTATCCTACCATTTCTACGCTGATGACGTCCAGTTGTACTGTTCTTTTAATGATTCTGAGTTCCTGCGCTTGTCATCATTCTTGGAGTGTGTGTCCGCCATTAAAGACTGGCTGGCCACTAACTACTTACAGTTAAATTCCTACAAAACTGAAACTCTTATCTTTGCTCCAGACCATAAGATCCCGCTGATCAAACAGCACCTTGGCTCTCTTGGCTCCTCCGTCAAATCCAGCCTCAGAAATGGGATTGTGTTTGACCAGGCCATGTCTCTGGAGACACACTCCAAACAGCTTGTCCGTAACTGCTTTTATCACCTCAGGAACATTGCAAAAATCTGCAATATGTTATCAAAGAAGGACCTGGAAATAATCATTCATGCTTTTATTTCAACAAGACTTGACTATTGCAACTCTGTCTTTACCTGCTTGAATAAGTCTGCACTCAACCAACTTCAAATTGTTCAAAATTCTGCTGCTAGACTTTTAACAGGTGCCCCTCGAAGGTCCCATATCACTCCTGTTCTGTCTGTTCTTCATTGGCTCCCAGTAAAATTCAGGATTGATTTTAAGATTTTAGTGCTGACCTTCAGAGCCTTAAATGGTCAGGCCCCCCAGTACATCCAGAACCTTTTGAGCCTGTACTCCTCTGGCCGCACTCTCCGGTCCTCTGGCCAGAACCTGCTTGTGGTCCCCAAAACCCATTATAAGACTCGAGGGGACCTGTCTTTTCAGTCTGTTGCCCCCAGACTGTGGATCGCCCTGCCCCTGTCACTACGTCTGGCCGACTCTGTGGACTCTTTTAAAAAGGCTTGAAGACTTATTTATTTAAGAAAGCTTTTAGTTGATTGGGTTCGCACTAATGTCACTTTTACGTACATGTGTGTAAATATATTTTGTATTGTTTCGTCTTTGTCCACTGTCCTGTACAGCACTTTGTGATTTTTATTTGTGAAAAGCGCTTTATAAATAAACTTTACTTACTTACTTACATCACAACCATAAATATCCTTTTTTACCTCCTGTCATCCATATCTTCCCTTTCCCTGTATCATCTGTATGTGTCTAAATCACTACTTTATGTTGGTTTTTTGGCCTCTGATCTGAAGTCTTGAAGATTAGGTTTAAGAGATCTTTTCGTCCCACAGTGGAGATATTTCCGAAGGTCACACAAATCAACAAAAGTGGAATCACGAGAAGATTCACAGGATAAAAATTTGATTATGGTCAATTTATGTTACACAAGGCCCTCAGACAACACACTTTTCAGAAAGGCTGGACAGAAATAGTTAACTCAAGCACTAACAGACACACTTACAGTAAATGATCTGATTTACTTGGAATGCAAATGCAAAATTTCATGTTTTATTGACATGCTGATGTTGCTTTTTGCTCGATTCATATGAGATGATTTTTCTATTTTATTTCAACATGTTTTCTCATGTGTTGTTCCAAGACCTTCTCACACATAGATGGGTTAAGTAGGTTGTAGAAAGCAGACTGTAATCCTTTGTGCTTTTATGTTATGTTATGCCAGATGTATACACAATTATTTGAACAATCCCAGCAGGTACAGTGCCATGAAAAACTATTCACCATGAACGTTTGCGTCTTGTTACGTCCACAACATGAAGATGTCTTATTGTGAAGGCAAAATAAAACAGTACTGTTTGTTTGTATATGAAACATTAAAAAAGTGTGGCTTTGTGGAATCCTCTTGGCTTCAATTACAAATATAGGTATGTTTCTACCGGCAGTGTTTATCTATGACTTACATTTTTGCCCATTCTTTTTTGCAAAACAGTCCAATGCGCTCACAACATTAGATAGAAAGGTTTTAAAAATACATATTTTTTTGATTATCTTGCATCAGTTTCTGGATTGAATTTCTGTCACTCATGACGCTGTGTTTTTTAGGAGGATCCATGACTTCCTGTCTATGGCCCCGTTCGCAGACTTCCTCGACAGTATGTTCTTCAACCGCTTCCTGCAGTGGAAGTGGCTCGAGAGGTCGGTCTGAATTCACGCTTGTACTGTAAACTCAAATACTGTATAACATTACATTTTAAGAAGTTATTTCCTCTGTAAAATCTCCTTTATCCGAATCATGATTGAGTTCCCGAATTATGTCCACCAATATTAAAGGCAACCAATGAGTTTATGTTGAGTTTGGGGCCCCGCCCTGGAGGCAGACCTGGGGTCAACGAGGCTCTGTAAGAGGATGCTGCAAAAACATGGGCTCTGGAACCTAACTTTCTTGAGAGGGTGGGACCTTCTCTGGATGTCATTGTCATTTTTATTTGTATAGCACAACATGGTTTGGATTAAATCACCACCTCCTGGCAGTGCATTTGAAGTCATTACTCTTGTCTCAGTGTGAGGTTGAATCCAGAGTCTTGCGGGATATGAGGCTCTTGAGCAGCTGAATTAAATGGACCTGGATCTCATCAAAGATACTTCAACACAACACGCAGTTTTCAGAAACATACAATAACAATATAATACAAATATCAGTGAATAAACCAAGCAAATGTAAATGAATACTTCCAATAGATATTATTAACATTCGAATACTAAAGTTCAGTAAAAGTAGTATTTTTCTTTTATGCAGGCAACCGGTGACGAAGAGCACATTTCGACAATACCGAGTATTGGGTAAAGGAGGCTTTGGCGAGGTAAGTGCACAGTGGCTGCTTTGTGGGCTGCTGTATAGTAGATTTAATTTTTCCTTGTGGCTAAACTATGACACAAGACTAAACACGACCATTATTGTACATAAATGTAAACAGGAAGAAATAGTCTAAACTAGAGTGAAACCAAGGAGAGATCACTAATGTTTAACCTTTTATAGACATTTTCTCCAACTGAGCATTTTGATTTTTCTGGTGAAATTCTGGTGTATTTCTCGTCCTGCCCGATCTTATTTTAGGTTTAGTTCCAGTGTTGTGCCAACTTTTATGACGTGCGTAAATGAGTGTCCACAAGGACTTATCTGTGTACTTACAATGATTTAGTTCAATTGGTTTGACCTGAGCAGAACAAAGCTCCACTGTTTTATCATGAACAAGGGATACTCACCATAATGAAGCGTGAAAAGATCCATTCACCGATCCATCATAACCTTTCTACTGTGACGGCAAAATCACAAGATCTTCCTTTGAATTCACACAACCTATATGAGCAGGAATAGCATCAAGAAGACTGGGAGCTCCATTATTTCCCGCTTTATGATACGAGTTCTAACTTCAGAGTGTTCAATGTGTTTTGTAAAATTATAAATATTCCTCCGACTCAAGGCTATTGGGCTATTGGGCTTTTTTCTCACATGCAGCTCATGCTTCCTCCATGTACCAGATACATACGGACACGTGTGGAGGCTTCTTCTCATTGGGCCTCATTCACGAACCGTACTTAAGAACAAATTTGTGCGTAAATCCTACTTACGAAGATTTTACAAATCCTACGAATGCTCAGGAGCAGTCGTACGCACATTCAGTGCCGACATGTTCGCACGCTGGTGTTATGAAGTTCAATAAAACTCAACATTACAGTGATATATCCGTCATATTGATGTATGTATTTATTTATTTAATTGTTAATGGTAATTTAGCCCCTTTTTAAATTCATTTTTAAATGAAATGTGCCAACGCTTCATCAAATACATTGGAAATCTTGCCGTGTATTAGTGACCCCACCCAGGGGGCATTTCTTTATCCACGGGCCACAGAACAATGGCATATATACTGCTGCTGCAGGAGGTTGCGGGGTCCGCACTGAGTCTCTGCACTGGTCTGTCCCATGGATCTATACAGGTCTGCACTGGTCTCTCCCATGGATCTATACGGGTCTGCGCTGGTCTCTCCTATGGATCTATACGGGTCTGCACTGGTCTGTCCCATGGATCCACACGGGTCCGCGCTGGTCTCTGCGCAACGGTCTCTCCAGTCAGGTGTCTCCAGTCTATGCGGTCTCTCCAGTCCGCGCTGGTTTCTGTGTGCTGGTCAATCCAGTCTCTCCTCGGGTCTGCATTGGTCTCAGCGCTGGTCCACGCTGGATCTCCTCCCAGGGTCCAAAATATTTTGAGATTAATCTCAAAACATTTTGAGATTCATTTTTGAATTAATACATAATATATTTTTAAATTAAGCTCATAACATTTTGAGATTAAGCTCATCATATTCTTAGATTAATCTCATAATTTTGCTAGTTCGACTTTATTCTCATAATATTTCGACTTTTAAGTCAACATTTTATAACTTTATTCTCAGTCTGGCAAAAGAAGAAAAAAGGGTGACTCTTTTGCTCCGTGTAACTCTTTGCTTTAGGCCTGTTGCTGTTTCCTCTGGCGTCTGCACACGGCCCTGCAGTCCCTTTTATGGGCATTAATGGGCGGTTACCTATGCTAAGTACCTATGCTAATGAAGCACCGGGCACGCGCGCTCTACTTACGAGGAGTTGGCATTCATCAATCTGAGAGAACAGCTGCGAACAATTCAGCGGCTTACGAGCGCGTTGATGAATCCCACGTAGGGTCTTCTTAGAAATCTACTTAAGAACGACTTGAGAAGAAATTTAAGAAGTTTCTCACGAAGTTATTTGTGAATGAGGCCCAATGTCCACATCTGCTTCGGAGCGCTAAAACATATTTTTTCAAGGGAGTCCGTGACAAGAGGCAGTAAAAGTTACACACAGTTACATAAAATTACAGTTTATAAAAAGTTGCACACAGATTACATACGATTACAGATTATAAAAACGGTTCCATGTCAATGAGGACGTCTCAAGCGCTCTCAATCTTGCCTTAAAGCATTCAATGAAATACGTTCATTTCACTTCCAGGAAAAGCCTTTTTTCCCAGTTCTGTACCGGCAAAGGGAACAAAGAGCAAAGAAAGATAATTTGAACCGTAAGAACCAAGCTCTCTCTGTGTGATTAAATAACAGATGTAAGAGGGCAGTGTCCTGACCTCCTGGTGGACAAAGATGCAAAAGCTTATGAAAACTCGTCACAACCCAAACTTTTTTTTAAGGCAAGGAACTAGTTAGTAATTTCACTAGTTTCAGTCTGAACATTTTTTACATTCAAAGCAACTTGACTTCAATTATCCAAATCAGATCATGTCAAATCACGAATGGACATTTGTGTGTTTTTTCCAGTGGGGGCGGGTCCCAGCTCAAAAGTGGCCAAATTGACGTGCGCTGACATGCTTGCAATACCACCCCGGGCCGATGGGGGTGGACCCGGAATAAGAATTAGCCCATGCTTACATATAGCATCTTCTTACCTCTCGAAAACGTCTTTACAGGATGGTCCAAAAGTTGTCTCTTGGCCCAAAGCTCCGTTCCACATGTGTGTCAATGCTGAGGGAGTGAATTTCTTTGGACCAGTCTAGTTTAGTTGCTGTGAATTTTTTAAAACACTCGTTAAAGGAATGGGACTCGCGCCGGGAGAATGGTCATTTGTCCATTTATTGTCAGGTTCTTCCTGTGATGTCACTTCCTGTCTGTATCCAGGTGTGTGCATGTCAGGTGCGGGCCACAGGGAAAATGTACGCCTGCAAGAAATTGGAGAAGAAGAGGATAAAAAAAAGAAAAGGGGAAGCCATGGCTCTGAACGAGAAGCAGATCCTGGAGAAAGTCAACAGTCGATTTGTGGTATGACCAGAATACTTTGAACAATTTGGGCTGTGCAGTTCAGACGCCACAAAGTCAAATTGCTGTAACACAAACCTCCACAAAACAAAAACAACATTCATTCATCTTAAAAAAGTCTTATCACCCCATGGACAGCAACTTTATTGTTTTGCGTGGATGATTCCACTGAGATTATGAATTTTTCCACAGTCTGGTCTTCAAACAAGATTTGTCAAAGATAAAAGCAAAAATAGACAAGAACCTTTTCAGACAAGACTTTTTGCTACTGCCCTTGAAGCAATACCTTTTTGTCCCATTGGAATCATCAACATGTACTTGAATAAAGATCGCATTTATTTTCTGATATTTAAAAACCACCATTATGTCACCCATTGGATAAAGTGAAAATCCACACAATGATGATTTTTTAGTTCTTATTACTCTATTTTTTATTGATTGGATAGACAAATAATCATTAACTGAATTTAAGATTTAAATGCATGTGTTTTTGAATAAGAAAAAATAAAAAGTACTTCAACATTCCTACCCTTATTCTAAGATTTCAGAATCAGAGGGGACAGGAGTGGGGTCAGAGAAGGAGTTATGGGAGATAATTGTAAAGGTATTGAAGAACTTTATACAAATAGGATTCATATTTTTTTGGACTGGATATTTTAATAGGACATGGCTTCTAACCAACTCTCTTCATAACTTGCCAAAATGAAAGATGCCTCCTCGTTCCAGGTGAGTCTAGCGTACGCCTACGAGACCAAAGACGCGCTGTGTCTGGTGCTGACACTGATGAACGGAGGAGACCTGAAGTTTCACATTTATCACATGGGAGAAGCGGGTTTCGACGAGGAGAGAGCCGTTTTCTACACTGCGGAGATCTGCTGCGGGCTCCAGGATCTGCACCATGAGCGGATCGTCTACAGGTCAGAGGCTTTTTCATGTGTAAAACTGAAGAGAACGATGCCAGTCCAATCCAATCCACTTTATTTTTATTGCACAGTTTATAAAAAAGTCTCCAAAGTGCTGCACAGAGACAAAAGTAGCAAATTAAAAATACGCCAGCAAAGTCTGCCAGCTTAATGTGTATGAAAAGTATGAATAAGATATAAAGATACAATAAAAACAATGAAATAAAAAAAAAAACAATAAAAATGCCAATTGTTAAAGTGATAGTCTGTAATTACAAATTTTAAGAATTGTAGTAAATTGACCTCCTGGCCTTAAATGTTGATATAAAATAAGTCATTTTATCAATTCTAATACTACAGGTAAGTCCCGCCTTCCCTTCTCAGCGGCACGGTGGCTGAGTGGATAGCACTCTCGCCTCTCAGCAAGAAGATCCTGGGTTCGAATCCCGGTTGGACCAGGGCCTTTCTGAGTGGAGTTTGTATGTTCTCCCCATGTCTGTGTAGGTTTCCTCCGGGTGCTCCGGTTTCCCCTACCACTAAAAATATGTACAATAGGTCTGGCATGTGCCTCCTGTACTGGCACCCCCACTCCAAAAAATAACAATTGTAAACCGCTTTGAGACTCCGATGTGCAGTGAAAAGGCGGTATATAAATAAAGCTTACTTACTTACTTACTTACTTACTACTTACCTTCTCTTAGCTATAGCTCAGAATCCACAATGCCGTCCACGTTAACCAATCGAGTCATGCCAAGGGCTGTCAATCATCGCGCTGATGCTCGTAGCTGCGCATGCTCAGTCATTTGTTTTCGCGGAACCTCTGAATCAAGCCTCTATTAGGCTCTGGAACTACATGAAAACTGAACAAAGAATTCTGAACATCCGCGCTGTGTTACCCCTTTATATACTGAACCTATATCCATAATCAGATCCTCTGCAGATGTGTCCTATAATGTGCAATTAATGATAATAGCTACTTACGGGTAACCTCTGAAAACCTCCGTGCATGTGTATTAATAATGTACATGTATGATATGTTCTCCCATTAACATTTAAATGTGTTAAGGAAACGTAGGCGTAGACCAATCAGAAAGGAAGGGGGAGGGAGCTTGCGTCGTTTTTTTCAAATCAAGTTCCTCTCTCTCTCTTTCTGACAAACTGCAGACAATCACTTTAATACGTAAGAATAAAATAATAATAATCGAATAATTAAAACATCTTCCACCATCTTCCTCATCAACACATTAGAAGACAAAATTCACAACAGATTTCAATGGGTAAAGTTAAACAAACTGTCAAATAATAATATAATGTAATGTTATTGAATGTGTGACTTTTCCTTTTATAGGGATTTGAAACCGGAGAATATTCTGCTCGACGATCATGGTACGTTTACAAATAAGATGAAAACATTATTTAAAAGCTGAAATTGTGTTACATAGAATTGTTTTATATGAACAAACCAATAACTCTAGTACACATGTCTCCAATGGTTTACAGATTTTAACAATGTAACTGATTTTGTTCATGAGTTTCAATAGAACACTTGCACATGACACTTTTAATGTGTACATAGTTAAAGCATTGTTTCTCAACCTGGGGGACAAGGGCATTGAATTATTGAATTTCTAAAAATCAAAAGTTCTTACATTTGACTTTACATCACACCTGGATTTGACACGCCTCTCAAGATGGCGGAGTGAGGTCTGTTTGCCTAACACTCCCTGTTCATTGATCGAGCAAACCTTTGAAATCAAACCTCTACAAACCTCTGCAAACGGCCAGCAATATATCTAAAGTTGCATATTATCGTTGTCTGCATGTCTGGTACACGTTCAAAGACAAAAAAACGAGGACAGAGCCAAATGGAAGAAGAAATGTCCTCGAGCCAGCTCACGGCGGAGCACCTGGAAGCTACCCTCAATAAGTTTTTTACCAAAGCTCAGGAACAATCGAAAGAACACTTCCAGCGTTTAGAGCACCAGCTCACCACAATACAAGAGACTTTAAACAAGCATGCACAAGATATTGAGAAACAACGTACGGATATTTCCGCCATGCAGACCCGTGTCAACAAAAACGAGGACACCCTTTCTGGATTTGGCGACGCGTTGTCACAATTGGAGAGCAAACTCGTCTCGCTGGAGGACCGCAGCAGACGCGATAACTTGCGTATTGTGAATATCAAAGAAGGCGAGGAAAAGAACAATGCTGTGGCTTACCTCACTGCATCACTTCCAAAGTGGTTCCCTGGGTTAGCGGAGAGTTCACTGGAGTTAATGAGAGCCCATAGGATCGGAACATGGCGACCTTCCTCACCCAAGCCCAGAGTAATGATAGTGAAGTTTCTCCGCTTTTCGGATCGTGATCGTGTTCTCAACGAGTCCAGGAGAAGCACGGTGCGAGTAGCTGGACAGCCTATCCGCTTTGCCCCAGACTTCAGCGACATCACAACCAAGAAAAGGCGCCCCTGCTATGCACTGATGAACAGAGCCCGAACCATGGGATTCGAAGCCTTCCTGCTCTACCCCGCGACGATCAAGTTGACCAACAGCTCCGTAGGTCAGCAGCTTTTTGAAAACCCGGCCGCTGCTGAAAAGTTTCTCTCGGACTACGAAACTTCCAAGTCCAAATAGAGGCCGCTCTGATCGGTAAGGTTCCTTCATTTGACTCTATCATGTTTACATACAAGCGCGATGACGTCACTAGGTCGCGTACAAGCAGTCCTTTCTGTTTTCTTTTTCTTTTTTCTGACTGCAAAAAAATAGGTTTGCTCCTGTAAATCCACGCCCCTTTTTGTATTGGTGTTTTTTGCAAATATTATTTATAAAATATATGCCTGTATGTAGGCAGGCCCGTGTTCAGGTAACACAAGTAAATGTTGATGTGCAAGGGTAGAACTTAGTTCTTCATATATATATTTTTTCTTTTTCTTTGGGGCATGATTCTGAAGGGGTAAAGGTTATGATTTTTCTTTTTTCTCATGTTTATTTCTATTTCATTGCCTGCAGCGTGTGAGTGTGTTTTTGTGTGTGTGTGCGTCTGTATGAGTGAGAGCTTGAGTATGTGCTTGTTTGAATGTTGCGGTGTGGTTGTCTGTTGCGCGTGTCTGGGGCCTAGACTCTCTGACCATACACCCTCTCCATCCATTCATGTTTCTGAAATGATAATAGATGTATAGTTCTGAGAGCAATGCCTCGTCTGAAACCGAGGAGGATGACTTGAGCATGAACTCTCATAATTTAGAAACTATGATCAATTTCTCAGACAGTATAAAATATAAATCACAAAACATGATCGAAATTGACCCAGATAGTAATTTCCTTCCTAATATGAATAATGACTGCTTATATTATACTGATGTTGCATTTGAAAACAAATTTACACAAGATAAAAATATCTCTCTAGTGCATTTTAACAGTAGAAGTTTATATTCTAACTTTGAAGGGATCCGAGACTACTTGAGTCAGTTTAAATCACCGTTTAATATTATAGCTATTTCAGAGACATGGATGGATGTGGACAAAGGTAGCCAATTTGAATGGAAGGGTATGAAATGTTCTGCACAAACCGACAACATAAAAGAGGAGGAGGAGTGGCTTTATATATAGACACAAATATTACTTGTAGCATTGTAGAAAATATGTCTTTAGCAGTGGACCACCTTTTTGAATGCATTACTATTGAATTGGCTCTGCCAAAAAAGAAACACGTTATTGTAAGTTGTGTTTACAGGACACCAGGATCTGACCTGAAGGCTTTCAGGGAATGGATGGAAAAAATATTTAGTAATAAAAATAAAAAATATATCATATGTGGTGACTTTAATATTAATCTATTAAATCCCCTAAAAAATAAACATACAGATGAATTCATAGACACAATGTTTTCCATGGGCTTGTACCCGCTGATCACCAGACCCACTAGAGTCACAACACACAGTGCTACCCTTATTGATAACATTTTTTGCAACATTTTAGACGCCAGTGTTACTAGTGGTTTGCTGGTTAGTGATGTCAGTGACCACCTACCAGTCTTCATGGTTTATGACATCGACTGTAAAATACCTAAACATGTTAAAAGTGACAGCTATCGTAGAATCATATCACAACAATCAATAATAGATCTGAAAATTGATTTGGCCAGTCAGAACTGGGAACCCATTTACCAAATGTCTGATGTAAATACAGCTTACAACTTGTTTCTGGAAATGTTTGCTACACTGTACGACAAATACTGTCCAACCAAAAAGTGCACAACAAGTCGCTACACAAAAACTCCCTGGATATCAAAAGGGCTTGCCAACTCTTGTAAAAAGAAAAATTACCTGTACAGACTATTCCTTAGACACAGAACTATAGAGACTGAACAAAGGTATAAACAATACAAAAACAAATTAACCAGCATATTGAGAGTAAGTAGAACAGAATATTATAATGATTTATTAATTAAAAAGAAGAATGATATTAAAGGAATTTGGAAAGTGTTGAACACCATTATTGGTCGTGGTTCTAGCAGCCCTAGTTATCCAGAGTACTTTGTGGAGAACGATACAATTATAAGGGACAAAACAATGATTGCTGATGGTTTTAATAACTTCTTTGTTAATGTTGGACCAGAACTGGCCAAAAAAATCCCTTCTACCAACGAACAGTCAAAGGGGCTCATTGAAACAAACTTTAACTCCATGTTCCTCACTCCCACAAACGAGAAGGAAGTTCTGAATTTGATCAGAAAATGCAAAAACAAAACATCACAAGACAATAAAAAAAAAAGTTGCCTACCAACAACTTACTGAATTTTTAATATCTAATGACTCATTTGACATGTTTCAGTCTGGCTTTAGACCACACCACAGTACTGAGACCGCTCTAGTCAAGGTAACAAATGATATTCGGCTTAACACTGATGCAGGAAAAGTCTCTGTTTTAGTCATGTTAGATCTGAGTGCCGCTTTCGACACCGTTGACCATGAGATTCTCATGCAGAGACTGGAGGACTGGGTTGGTTTTGCTGGTACCGCCCTAAGCTGGTTTAGGTCCTATCTAGAAGAAAGGAAGTACTGTGTGGAGATTGGAAACTATGTCTCAGATAATATGGCCCTGACCTGCGGAGTGCCACAGGGGTCGATTCTGGGACCTCTCCTGTTCAATATTTACATGCTGCCATTAGGTCAGTTAATTCAAAGTATGAAAGTGTCCTACCACAATTACGCTGATGACACTCAGATCTATGTCTCACTGACTGCAGGAGAGCATGGGCCGGTGGACTCACTCCTTCGCTGTATCCAGCGGATCAGTGAGTGGATGCAATGCAATTTTCTCCAGCTAAATGCGGACAAAACCGAAATGATTGTCTTTGGTCCCGAGAAACAAAGAGAGACCGTCATTTGTCACCTTCAGTCTCTCTCCCTAAGGCCCTTAAATAAGGTCAGAAATCTGGGAGTAATAATGGACTCTGACTTAAACTTCAATAGCCACATTGGATCGGTAACATCAGCAGCTTTTTATCATCTGAAAAATATTGCCAAAATTAAAAATATTGTGTCCAGGGCAGACTTGGAGATTCTTATCCATTCTTTTGTTTCCAGTAGGCTGGATTACTGCAATGGCCTGCTCACAGGTATCTCCAAACATGCAGTAAGACAGTTGCAGTATATTCAAAATGCTGCAGCCCGAGTCCTGACTAGAACCAGGAAGTACGACCACATTAGTCCGGTCCTCAGGTCTCTGCACTGGCTTCCCGTGGCCCAGAGGATAGACTTTAAAGCAGCTCTCCTGGTGTACAAGTCTCTCCATGGCCTTGCACCAAAGTACATCCATGATATGCTAGTCCCATATGAACCAGCCCGGACTCTGAGGAGCGCAGGGACGGGACTCCTGTTAGTGCCCAGAGTCAGGACTAGACAGGGGGAGGCTGCTTTTCAGATCTATGCAGCTAAAGTCTGGAACGGTCTTCCTGAGGATGTGAGACTGGCTGCCTCTCTGTCAATGTTCAAATCCATGTTAAAGACTTTTCTTTTTTCCCGTGCATACAACTAGAGAATTTTATCTTTTTAACACACCTTGTTATTTATTGTTGTAACTTTTTGTGTTTTTAACTATTTTATTGTTTTTAATTACTTGTGTGATTTTTATGTTTTTAAATTACTTATGTGATTTTAATGCTTTTTAATTACATATGTGTTTTTAATTGTATTTTAATGGTGATGATTTGTGCATTGTGTGGTGTGGACTGTGAGGCGCTTTGTGTTGCCCTGTGCAGGAAAAGCGCCCTATAAATAAAGATTGATTGATTGATTGATTGATAAACGACATTGATATGAAAACAGTACGCAGTGTTGCTGAAGAAATTGTTGAACCATTTACACACATTTGTAACTTATCTTTCCAGCTTGGTGACTTTCCATCACAAATGAAAACTGCAAAAGTAATCCCCATATTCAAATCCGGAGACAAACACAGCTTCACCAATTATCGGCCAATCTCCCTTCTGCCTCAGTTTTCCAAAATATTAGAAAAATTATTTGATACAAGACTCCGTGGGTTTATTGAAAGACATAACTTATTGTCTGATAGTCAGTATGGGTTTAGGCAAAATAGATCTACATCACTTGCTCTTATTGACTTAGTTGAGGAGATAACAAATGGAATTGAAAAAAATAAATTTGTAATCGGAATTTTCATTGATCTTCAAAAGGCGTTCGATACCATCGATCATGATATCTTGATTAACAAACTGGAGGCCTATGGTATCAGGGGATTGGCAAATAAATGGTTGCAGAGCTACCTGAGAGAGAGACAGCAGATTGTCCAGATCGACCAACACAAATCGAGTTATAGGAACATAACCTGTGGCGTACCACAAGGTTCAATATTGGGACCCACTTTATTTATATTGTACATTAATGAAATATGCAAAATATCAAAGTTGATGAAATTCATTCTTTTTGCTGATGACACAACTATTATATGTCCAGGTGACGATTTGGAGCAACTTTTGTCTACAGTAACTGTGGAATTGAACAAAGTAAAAACATGGTTCAATAGTAATAAATTATCACTAAATTTAAAAAAGACCAAAATTATGCTCTTTGGCAACCGTAATAGTAATATTCCAGTCAGAATAATAATTGATGATACACCAATTGAGAAAGTCAAACAAAATGCCTTCTTAGGAGTTATAATAGATGAAAAAACCAATTGGAAACCCCACATAAGTTACCTGAGAACAAAGGTTGCTAAATGTGTCGGAATGATGAAGCGAGTGAGTCCGCTACTGAACACAAATGCCCTACTCCTGTTGTATCATTCATTCATTATGTCATATTTATTTTATTGTATTGAAGTTTGGGGAAACTGTTACAAGTCTCACTTACAGCCTTTAGTCACTTTGCAAAAGAAGGCCATTAGGATTGTATCAAATGTTCACTATAGATATCATTCACACCCATTATTTTTAGACTTGGGACAACTCAAACTTCTAGACTTGATTCAATTTAAAACTGCTCAAATAATGTTTAGGGCATCGCAAAACTCCCTCCCACAAAGTTTGCAAACACTATTCCATGATAGAGATGCTCACCATCAGTATCAACTAAGAGGAAACAAACAACTATACTTACCTAAATTTAGAACGACTTTAAAATCAATGTGTATCTCCGTGTGTGGAGTTACTCTGTGGAACAGTCTATCTGATGAAATTAAAACGTGTCCAAACCTGATTCAATTTAAAAGAGTTTATAAAAAAGAAATAATGAAGAAGTACAAGGAGGAAAGAGATTGATGCCCCCAGCACTGAGCAGTTGGAGGAGAGAGGTGTATGGTCAGGGAGGGAGGGTTTGGGCCTGTGTGTGTGAGTGTGTGTGCGTGTGAGTGAGTTGTCTTGTCCCATACCATTGGTGGTAGATGTTGTATTGTTCTTACTGTATGTACTGTACAGTAAACATTTGTATTATGTGTTTTTACCCAGCATGGTATTGTTTCCGTCTTATTGATTGTCCTGTGAGTCTGGGTGAGGGGGGTTGGATTAATATAAGCATTTTGCTTCCTCCAACCCCTTTTCAATCCCTGTACGTGTTTTTGCTTTTGTTTTGTTTTCTGTAAAATTATGTGTGCAGGTTTTGAAATAAATATTTCATTCATTCATTCATTCATTCAAAGATTCTGTTTTATTTATTTATTTATTTATTTAGAGGATAAGCCCCTTGAGATGAATCATCTCGTTTTCGAGGGGGTCCTCAAGATTTCACAAGGACAGATACAGCAAAACAGATGCAAATAAGACAAAAGAAAATCATAAAAAAAACAAAACAAAAAAAAACACAAAACAAATAGTAATAATAAAAAAAATAAAAATAAAAAAGCAACCATAACAAATACACACACAATCACTCACACACACACACACATCGTGACTGTACTGATGTTACACAAAATATGGATAATACCATTAATATTGATGGTAATAACAATAATCGGGAGACAAGACAAGTTTAGGTCTCATAAACTAAGATCAAAACATTGACATGAATACCGGAGATATTGTATCAAAGCAGATTTTAACAGAGGCAGAGAAGTTAGAGAGCGAATAGACAGCGGCAAACAGTTCCAGTCAGACGGAGCTTTAAATTTAAATGCATGTTTTCCAGCTTCTTTATTCACTCTTGGAACTACAAAAAAAGACTGATTTGCATGACGCAAACTGTACGAGGATTGGAAAGGAATCAGATATTGTTTTAAATATTCTGGAAAACTGAGATTAATGCATTTGAAAATAAACAATAGCCAATGTAGCTGACGTCTGGAGGACAGAGAGAGCCATGACAGCTGCTCATACATCAGGCAGTGATGGGTTCTGAACGGACAGCGAAGGATGAACCTGCATAGGCTGTTGTAGGAGACAGTCAGAGGCTGAAGAACAGAGGCAGTAGTATTTTGATAAATTATATCGCAATAATCAAGAATGGGGAGAATCAGTTGAGAAATGATCCTCTTCCTTATTGATAAGCTAAAACAATTAATCGATTGATAAAGTAATTTTAAGCGATAAGAAATTTTGTTTGTAATGTTTTGTATATGAATATTAAAGGACAGAGAAGAATCAAGCCATACGCCGAGATATTTAAAACGATCGACAACTGGAACTGGAGACATATCTGAATACACAAGATTAATTTCATTTTTGGAAACAGGACACACTCTCTTCTGGAACAGTAAAACATTTGTTTTGGATTTGTTTAGAAACAATTTGTTTGATTGTAGCCATAATTGAACTGAATTAAAGTCATTTTGAATAGAGTGTTGGATATCAGCAATATTAGCTTTGGATGAATAGATAACTGTATCATCAGCATAAAGTTGGATCTGACAGTCTGTACATGCAAGGGGAAGGTCATTGATAAATATGGAGAACAGTAGAGGACCAAGAGATGAGCCCTGCGGCACCCCTCTCTCAATAAATGAAAACTCAGAGAAGCTGCCATTAAAAAATACACACTGCTGACGATGATGAAGATAGGAGTTAAACCAGAGGAGTGAGGGCCGATCCAGTCCAATGGAGTGAAGCTTGTCTAAAAGCAAATAATGATCGACCAAATCGAAAGCTTTTGTGAGGTCAATGAATAATGCACCTGTAAGCAAGTTATTATCAAATCCAGAAAATATATCATTCGTGAACTTTAATAATGTAGATGCTGTGGAATAATGTTTCCTGAATCCAGATTGGAATGGAGATAGAAGATTATTGGCAGATAAGTATTCTGATAGTTGACTGAACACTACTTTTTCATAAACTTTTACAATACTATTAATAATTGATATGGGTCTATAGTTATTGATATCACTAATGTCACCACCTTTGTGAAGGTGTTCAACAGGATAATATCAAGACAATTGACTATTATAAGCATTTACTAGTATAAACTATTTTTTTGTACTCATATTAAAGACAAACTTATTTCGTGCTTTTTTTTTGATGACCCTGTAGTATAATTTATACTCATTATTTTTCATAGTATCTAAAGCTAATATGTATCCCCTTGGAATAAACAACACCAGTAAGATTTTCTAGAGCAGAATAGTTAGACTAATGGTCTAACCAAAGCTAAAGCTGTCTATCAAGGATTTAAATTAATTGCGTCCAATCAGGGCGACAGTGGCTCAGTTGGTAGAGCATTGGCCTTTGGGCCTGAAGGTCGTGGGTTCAAGCCCACCATAAGACCTACTTCACGACTCCCACTGATGACTGCTGTCGTTGTGTCCTTGGGCAAGACACTTAACCCCACTTTGCCTGAAGCTCCCACTGAAAGATCTCAGCTCCTGTGGACTCACCACCTGCAGGAGGATCAGTGAGGGGCTGGTGCTAAGTGTACTGGGTGCAGCTCTGACTGCCACCCCCCCGACCCAGAAATGGATTAAGGGGAAGAAAATGGATGGATGGATGGCGTCCAATCAGGAACCTGTGGGGGCGGGTCTGTTACCGACCTTAAATTCAACAGTTACTCAAAACTAAAATGGTTGGGAACCACTGGTCTATTTTATATATTTAATTGTTTGCCCGATCACTGCCTTTTTCTTGATTGTATTTATCAGAAGATCATTGAGTTTTTGTTATACATCCTCTCCTCGTCCAGGTCACATTCGTATCTCGGACTTGGGACTAGCGGTGCACGTTCCTGAAGGAGAGACGATAAAGGGCCGTGTGGGGACAGTCGGATACATGTGTGAGTGTGAATCAATATTCATCAATCTTTATTAAAACTGAAACGGCCACTGAAAGCAGTCTTTTGCATCAGTCTTGATACAAAATAATAATTTCGTATTGATACAGCTGTACCATGAATTCTTGTAAAATAATGTGTATTTCTGACCATTGGACACTACCATTATGTACAGTAAGTATTTTTCAACAACTATATGTAATCATATCTCCCCTTGGCATAACTATGACCAGTAATATTTGATGAAGGAGAATAAGGAGAATAATAACCAATGACGGGGGGCTTCGAGGATCTGAATTCATTGTGACCAATCAGGAAGCTGAAGAGGCGAGCATAGGCGGGTCTAACCAGTGCTGGCCTGGAACAAGCTTCACTTCCTCTTCACAATTTGAAAAGTTACTGATATTCCCTTTAAATCGTGGTTAATTGGAACATCTTGTATAGTGTATGTTTAAATACATTAAACCCCTTCCTACAGTATATGACCTTTCAGACGACATTACTTTATAGTAAATAGTAAAAATAGTATCAATACACAGAAGACCGCGGTAGTCCTTTAAACTTATCACTGCGGTGCACCCAAGCCACTGACTTCCTCTGACTTTAAATAAAAGTTGCTGTCATGTTATACTAGTTATGTCATATGTATAAAAGTTTTTTCTGGATGAAAACAGCTGATTTTGTTTTTGTTTTCTTCTTCTTCCCAAAGTTAAAAGTTGGATTTACCAGCTTTAACTTTCTGTCTCGTCTCTCTTTCCCCAAAGCTCCGGAGGTGATTCAAAACGAGCGGTACACGTTCAGCCCGGACTGGTGGGCTCTGGGCTGCCTGCTGTACGAGATGATCGAGGGGCAATCTCCGTTTCAGCAGCGAAAGAAAAAAATCAAGAGGGAGGAGGTGGAGCGGCTGGTGCAAGAGGTGGAGGAGGATTACTCCGGCAAGTTCTCAGAAGACGCCAAGAACGTCTGCCAACAGGTCGGGTTGATTACTGATGGCTTTTTATACTTCTGACTCCTATTTGATAAAACGCACTGTGATGTGTCTATAATTACGCTGCACTTGCTGAATAGAGTGGTTTTTATTTTAATTTGAGTTCATGCCGACCGTCTAAAAACAAGATTTGCAAATGGGACAAAGTCATTTAGTCCTTTCTCAAAACTGTTGCTTATTTTCTCATTCCAAGGGAGACTTATTTTTTAAGTTTTAAGGCAGTCAGAATGTGCTCAAATTAAGATACATTCAGCCAAGTTTGAGCAATTTCTGTCTTATTTTTCATCATATTTTGCAGTGTATCATTAAGATTTTTAATGCATGCCTTTTTGTCAATTTCCTAGTACTTAATTATTTGTTATTGCACCATATGCCAAAGCAAATGCCTATTTGTGATTTCTTTTTACTTACAATAGCAACAAAATATTCTAATTTATATTAAACATTTTCAGCTCTTGGCCAAAGACCCTTCCAGACGCCTCGGATGTCTCGGGGAGGGAGCTGCAGAAGTCAAATCTCACCCCATTTTTAAGTCCATGAACTTCAAACGCTTGGAGGCCGGGATGCTGGAGGCTCCATTCATCCCAGACGTAAGGACATTAGAACCAAAATAATTATTACTGGCTATTACAACATTTTTTTGAGAATAATTAAATAAACAAAAAAGTAATCCACAGATTATGCCAAAGCAATAATAAGCTAAAAACTATTTTGAACTATAATGAACCATATTTGAACAGGACCTATAGAGTCCCAAGTTTAGGCTTACAAACAAGCAGGATTTATGATTGAAGACCAGATTTTGGGCCATTTTTTGTTGTTATTGAATTTTTTTAAATTTCTCTTATTTGTTAGAATAACTATTAACTTCTATTAATAACTATTACTCCAGGTGGACTAGGTTATACACAGTAGTTGCATATATATTTTTTGTGTCTATTTGCAGCCTCAGGCCATTTACTGTAAAGACGTCTTGGACATTGAACAGTTTTCTACAGTCAAAGGAGTCGAGATCGAAGAAAAAGATGAATCTTTCTATTGTAAAGTGTCCACGGGATGTGTGTCCATCCCCTGGCAGAATGAGGTGAGAGAATCCCAGTCATAATTACAGGACAGACTGATAATGTTTAGGGACATGAAAAATTTAAGTGAGCGTTAAACATGACCAACAGCAGTCGTCTCGACGGACTTTACAACGTTGTCCATTCCTCATCAACAAATCAGAGAAACATGCAATAATAACAAACACATAAATGCAGGACTCGACAATAACGATTGTCACCTTGCCCGGGGCAACTAAAGATTTGGGACGGGCCAGTGCGCTGTTTTAGCAAGTTGCCCGATCCGGCAAGTGATGTATTACTTTAACCCATTCAGGCCGGGAACACATTTCTTCATCTGGAGCCGGGAGCAGACACGTCTGTTTATCTTTTTTTGACTAATTCTCTTCATTGGTAAATTCTCTGGATCAATGAAATGCATCTGGATAAACCAGGAATTAAAATGTTCTGCGGATCCGCGGTTTACAACTTTTTTCCGCTGAAAACGTAATTGATAAATGTGTTACCGCGGGAACTTTCTGTAGTTTGCATTACGTACTCGAATGGGATTTACATCCGCTTCTCTGAGCCCAGGGCAGCTGTGGCCGCTTTGTAACGACAGCTGCATTGACAACACCTCAATTGTACGTGAACGTGCGGACATAACCCTAGACGTGTGGACATAACCATAGCCGTGTGGACATAACCATAGACGTGTGGACATAACCATAGACGTGTGGACATAACCATAGCCGTGTGGACATAACTATAGACGTGTGGACATAGCCATAGCCGTGTGGACATAACTATAGACGTGTGGACATAGCCATAGCCGTGTGGACATAACTATAGACGTGTGGACATAACCATAGACGTGTGGACATAACCATAGACGTGTGGACATAACCATAGACGTGTGGACATAACCATAGACGTACGGACATAACCCTAGACGTGCGGACATAACCATAGACGTGTGGACATAACCATAGACGTACGGACATAACCCTAGACGTGTGGACATAACCCTAGACGTGCGGACATAACCCTAGACGTGTGGACATAACCATAGACGTTCGGACATAACCCTAGACGTGCGGACATAACCATAGACGTGCGGACATAACCCTAGACGTGCAGACATAACCCTAGACGTGCGGACATAACCATAGACGTACGGACATAACTATAGACGTGTGGACATAACCATAGACGTACGGACATAACTATAGACGTGCGGACATAACCATAGACGTACGGACATAACTATAGACGTGTGGACATAACCATAGACGTACGGACATAACTATAGACGTGCGGACATAACCATAGACGTGTGGACATAACCATAGACGTGTGGACGTAACCATAGACGTGTGGACATAACCATAGACGTGTGGACATAACTATAGACGTGTGGACATAACCATAGACGTGCGGACATAACCATAACCGTGTGGACATAACCATAGACGTGCGGACATAACCATAGACGTGCGGACATAACCATAGACGTGTGGACATAACCATAGACGTGTGGACATAACCATAGACGTGTGGACATAACCATAGACGTGTGGACATAACCATAGACGTGTGGACATAACCATAGACGTGTGGACATAACCATAGACGTACGGACATAACCCTAGACGTGTGGACATAACCCTAGACGTGCGGACATAACCCTAGACGTGTGGACATAACCATAGACGTACGGACATAACCCTAGACGTGTGGACATAACCCTAGACGTGCGGACATAACCATAGACGTGCGGACATAACCCTAGACGTGCGGACATAACCCTAGACGTGCGGACATAACCATAGACGTGCGGACATAACTATAGACGTGCGGACATAACCATAGACGTGTGGACATAACCATAGACGTGTGGACATAACCATAGACGTGTGGACATAACCATAGACGTGTGGACATAACTATAGACGTGTGGACATAACCATAGACGTGCGGACATAACTATAGACGTGTGGACATAACCATAGACGTACGGACATAACTATAGACGTGCGGACATAACCATAGACGTGCGGACATAACCATAGACGTGCGGACATAACCATAGACGTGCGGACATAACCCTAGACGTGTGGACATAACCATAGCCGTGTGGACATAACCATAGACGTGTGGACATAAACATAGACGTGTGGACATAACCATAGACGTGTGGACATAACCATAGCCGTGTGGACATAACCATAGACGTGTGGACATAACCATAGACGTGTGGACATAACCATAGACGTGTGGACATAACTATAGACGTGTGGACATAACCATAGACGTGCGGACATAACCATAGCCGTGTGGACATAACCATAGACGTGCGGACATAACCATAGACGTGTGGACATAACCATAGACGTGTGGACATAACCATAGACGTGTGGACATAACAATAGACGTGTGGACATAACCATAGACGTGTGGACATAACCATAGACGTACGGACATAACCCTAGACGTGTGGACATAACCATAGACGTACGGACATAACCCTAGACGTGTGGACATAACTATAGACGTGCGGACATAACCATAGACGTGCGGACATAACCCTAGACGTGCGGACATAACCCTAGACGTGCGGACATAACCCTAGACGTGTGGACATAACCATAGACGTACGGACATAACCCTAGACGTGTGGACATAACTATAGACGTGCGGACATAACCATAGACGTGCGGACATAACCCTAGACGTGCGGACATAACCCTAGACGTGTGGACATAACCATAGACGTGTGGACATAACCATAGACGTGCGGACATAACCCTAGACGTGCGGACATAACCCTAGACGTGCGGACATAACCCTAGACGTGTGGACATAACCATAGACGTACGGACATAACCCTAGACGTGTGGACATAACTATAGACGTGCGGACATAACCATAGACGTGCGGACATAACCCTAGACGTGCGGACATAACCCTAGACGTGCGGACATAACCATAGACGTGCGGACATAACCCTAGACGTGCGGACATAACCCTAGACGTGTGGACATAACCATAGACGTGCGGACATAACCATAGACGTGTGGACATAAACATAGACGTGTGGACATAACCATAGACGTGTGGACATAAACATAGACGTGTGGACATAACCATAGACGTGTGGACATAACCATAGACGTGCGGACATAACCATAGACGTGTGGACATAACTATAGACGTACGGACATAACCATAGACGTGTGGACATAACCATAGCCGTGTGGACATAACCATAGACGTGCGGACATAACCATAGACGTGTGGACATAACCATAGACGTGTGGACATAACCATAGACGTGTGGACATAACCATAGACGTGCGGACATAACCATAGACGTGTGGACATAACCATAGACGTGCGGACATAACCATAGACGTGTGGACATAACCATAGACGTGTGGACATAACCATAGACGTGTGGACATAACCATAGACGTGTGGACATAACCATAGACGTGTGGACATAACCATAGACGTGCGGACATAACCATAGACGTGTGGACATAACCATAGCCGTGCGGACATAACCATAGACGTGCGGACATAACCATAGACGTGAGGACATAACCATAGACGTGTGGACATAACCATAGACGTGTGGACATAACCATAGACGTTCGGACATAACCATAGACGTGTGGACATAACTATAGACGTGTGGACATAACCATAGACGTGTGGACATAACCATAGACGTACGGACATAACCATAGACGTGTGGACATAACCATAGACGTGTGGACATAACCATAGCCGTGTGGACATAAACATAGACGTGCGGACATAACCATAGACGTGTGGACATAACCATAGACGTGTGGACATAACCATAGCCGTGTGGACATAAACATAGACGTGCGGACATAACCATAGACGTGTGGACATAACCATAGACGTACGGACATAACCATAGACGTGTGGACATAACCATAGACGTGTGGACATAACCATAGCCGTGTGGACATAAACATAGACGTGCGGACATAACCATAGAGGTGTGGACATAACCATAGATGTACGGACATAACCATAGACGTGTGGACATAACCCTAGACGTGTGGACATAACCCTAGACGTGTGGACATAACCATAGACGTACGGACATAACCATAGACGTGTGGACATAACCATAGACGTGTGGACATAACCATAGCCGTGTGGACATAAACATAGACGTGCGGACATAACCATAGACGTACGGACATAACCCTAGACGTGTGGACATAACCATAGACGTGCGGACATAACCATAGACGTGTGGACATAACCATAGCCGTGTGGACATAACCATAGACGTGTGGACATAACCATAGATGTACGGACATAACCATAGACGTGTGGACATAACTATAGACGTGTGGACATAACCATAGACGTGTGGACATAACCATAGACGTGCGGACATAACCCTAGACGTGTGGACATAACCATAGACGTGTGGACATAACCATAGCCGTGTGGACATAAACATAGACGTGCGGACATAACCATAGACGTACGGACATAACCCTAGACGTGTGGACATAACCATAGACGTGCGGACATAACCATAGACGTGTGGACATAACCATAGCCGTGTGGACATAACCATAGACGTGTGGACATAACCATAGATGTACGGACATAACCATAGACGTGTGGACATAACTATAGACGTGTGGACATAACCATAGACGTGTGGACATAACCATAGACGTGCGGACATAACCCTAGACGTGTGGACATAACCATAGACGTGTGGACATAACCATAGCCGTGTGGACATAAACATAGACACGCGGACATCAGAAAAATGCGGGAGGGTCTAAACCCTGAGGGAAAAAGTGAGAAACATCAGGGATGAGGGTGCAGCTCTCGGTCCAGGGAGACCAGAAGGGAAGCTTCTCTGTGAACAAATCCAAGAAAAGTTTGATCGTCTCAGCGTTTGAATGATATGTAGCTGGAGTTCACAGCCCACTCTGCCTGATTAAAGCCACAGTGCATAAAATCACCAATCTTAAGTATATAAAGTTGGTTTTATTCATGACAGTGGAGTGCATGTGAAACTGCTTTCATTCATTAAAAAACAACAGCAGAAATATGCAAGTAATGACACTAGCAACTCATGGTTAATTTTTCTTTCTAACCAATGTAAGACCGAACTGTGGTTCTTTGAAGTAATCTCTTGAGGGTTATTCTTAAACACTGTGTTTCTGTTGTAGATGATCGAGACAGAGTGCTTCAAGGAGTTAAACGTCTTCGAACAGGACGGAGCAGTTCCTCCAGATTTAGACTGGAGGGGACAGCCCTCGTCTCCTCCCAAACAAGGGCTGCTGCAGAGGCTCTTCGGACGAACGGTCAGTCTACACAAAAACAAGTTGGCCTTATAAATGTGCTGCTACTCCCAGTAATACATTCTTAGCAAAGATTTTTATTTGCATTATGATTGTGTGGTCCAATGAATGATACAATGCTTGTGCTTCAAAACCTATATAACAGTGGTTCACCAAACATATTGAACCCTGCAAACCTTTTTCATTGAGAACCATCCCATGGCACACCACCAGCTGAAACTGGTACAGGCTTTATTAACTATATAAAGTCATTCTCATCAAAGTGATGAATAAAAAATCAAACAATAGCTAAAATGGTCTTTCTAAACTTCTCTCATTTCCCTTTCCCATATTAATAAAGTGACATTAGGTACATTTCCAAGGCACACTTAGTTGCCACTGCACACTGGTTGAAAAACACTGCTTTATAAGACTGCTTCATGTCTTGAGAGTATGATGTTTACACCCCACCTACTGACTGCATTGTTCATTTCAACTGGACACAAGTTATTAAAACTTATGAGCTCAAAGTTGCAATAATGTATGACTAAAAGCAGCGTAGAAAACCACAGGATTATTTGGAGGAATTTCAGTTCCGAGAAAACCAGGATGAATTAATCAAGTATTAATTAACTTATATCCAACAACAAAGTTACTTTTAAAGGTATATTGTACTGCAGGATATTAATTTAAGTTACTGATCATGCACAATATGTATGAATTAGTTGAAACATAGCTTTTTCTCCTCTGTGTCTATGACTAAGAAGCATTTGCTGGATCTTGGCTAATGAAATAGTCTTTCATTAGACATTAGCATTTAAGTTCCTCAAACATGTTTCTGGGAGTGTGGCTGACACAGTATATATGTTTTCTATGAAGTTATGAGTGTGTGAGTGGTGCATGACATTGAGTCTGTTGTTGATTGAAAGCGATGTCTCCCTCTGCAGGACTGCTGTGGTAACTGCAGCGACAGTGACGATGAACCCACCCGCCTGTAACGCCAATTCTATGTTTGTTTACAACTTTGCACATTTGTATTTCAACTATAGTGGTCAAAATTTATATTTTATTTTTATGTGCCGCCATATTGTTTTATTGTTATTTAAAACAGCGGCTGGTGATAGACTGAGTTTGTTCAGACTTTTCTTCAGGGATTCGCTTGTCTTTGATTGTTTTTCAACTTTCAACTTTTTATTTTATTTTTGGACGATCTCTTTGTCAAAGAAGTGCCTTTACAAGACGGCACTGTGACTAAAGAGGATTTAACTTTCTTCAGGGAATTAAAGCTTGGACACTTCACTGCATCCATTCATATTACCTCCTTGTTCTGTTTTCTCACTCTCTGCGTTTACATGGGAGGCAGAAAAACTGGATAAACTGGCCAAGACAAAAAACAATCAGTCAAAATTTATGTAAGCCCGGATACGTCTGATTTTTTTATTCAAGTATAAGTGGGCAAGAGTGGACAAGCAGCTGCCTTAAGTGCACACGATGAGAAACAGGCACGCTAATAACCGTCACATGCTTATTTTACCTTATCAGCTGTGAATCTGAAAGTCTCCAGAAGCCCATATTTTCACCCAGAAAAGTTACACGTGTATTGTATAATGGATGACTAGTTACTGGGATGAAAATTTAACATATTTGAATTAAAATGTTGACTGAATATTACACTACTCTGAGTTACTTATAGTTTAATCTAACGTTGTAACCCTGAGAGTGTCCAAATGCCATCGGTCTAAGTTTAGTTTCAAATACTATAATGTAAAACAATTCATTTCTTTAAACCATGTAGAAACAAAACAAATGTCTTTGTATATTATGTGTGTGACTTGAGTTTCTTTGATTGTATTTAGTAAAATATTACAGATGTTATTCATTGTAATTAGCTACACTACCGAGCTGCTTAAAAGAAGTACAACACAGTTACTCCCAACACTGCTGTCCCAACACTTTTAGCACAAAGGGAAAGTTACATGCCCTGAGCGATCAGTAGATGTTTTTCTCCATATTAGATAAGGAGTAGTGTGACCGGTTTGGAGGCCAAGCTGAGGTTTTAGCGTTGTCTGCGTTCTCCCCATGTAAACGCAGATCAGATCAGGTTTATTTCACATGACCAAGTGCACTTTCTGAACATATATTAAAATAACTTATTGCTGGACTTTTACATTTCAGAAAAGTGGAAATGTTCCTGAATGAATGCCCCAAGCACTGAAACGGTTCATAATCTTGTAAATAATGTGTTTAAAACTATGAATTTATTTGAATAACATAAGATGGAAAACAGTGTGTTCTGAATTCAAGTAAATGAATATCAATCCCTAAATCATGTTCCACGTTTTAAGTTGAGTGAATTATAATTATAATGCTGTACTATGGAACATTCCAGGCAAAACTACACCTCAGAAACTTAGTATGAAGGTACGACGCTGTTGCACTGTGAAGACTTAACCACTTATTTTATGTTGTATTTTTTATGTTATCAAGACATTTCAATCCATGTAAAACTATCCCTTTTGTGGCTTTGAAGATTCTTCTAATACGACATAAGTGTAAAGAAAACAACACTTTTGTCTTATAAGAACAACCTTCTAAGCCTTAACCATAGAGAAGACATCATGAACTTTTTACATTTATAACTTTTGTGGTATAGTACAACCTCAAAAATGTTAGTCAATCTTATAATTACTTATAAGAATAATTATAATGTTAGTACTTTTTACTTTTTTTGCTTAAGTGACCTACAAAATATTGAGGTTTTAATACATATAAGTCTATTCATTTAAGCCAGTTTGAATACAAACTTTAACAGAGGGAAGAGGGTATTGCTTGATTTTGAAAATAAAAAAGATAATTCTAGTAATTTGAACCATAAACTTTTATGTTGTTACCACCACTGTTCACCCACTGTATTTAAAACCAGATGTCAAAAGTGGAAAAGCCATGAGTTTGTTTTTTTAATAAATTGCTGTGTGTGAATAAAATGTTTGTAATTCTTCTGATTATTCATTCAATATTGTCTTGTTTTTTTTGGTTTTTTCTAATCTTGTGTTTATAGAGTTTGTAACACTGCAACACTCAAGAACTCAGTTGCATGTTCTACCTTCACCACAAGAGGGCATCATTTCACCAGAACACGTTTCAACAGTACAGGGAAAAGCGGGAGGCTGATTGGGTTACTATGGTCAGACAGTAATCATAATAAAGGGATAGATAGGGATTAGATATGGTTTTCTTTTTATGTGGAAAGGAAAATTGACTTAAAAGAAGCAAACAAAACAATAATGCTGCTGCAGAAGTGTTACGCGCCCGGGCGTACGCCTTCTCCCCTTCTAACCTGACTTTCTTTCAGCTCTGCCCTGATTGGCTGGCGGTGCGCTCAAAAGCAGCAGGTGTCCTGATGGCGCTCTCTCTCTTCCTCCAGCCCTCTGACACTCTGGTCCCGGTTATCATACTGACTATCATTCGCACCACACACACCTCAGCCCACCTCTCACTTACAGAACATGCCAACAGTAACACATTCTCATCCAACACTCATATCTACACATAAGGTTATCCTGCTGACGATACTTGCATTGCACGCAGCCACTCACATTACATTTACCCTGATCGCAGAAATATACTATTATTATTCTTTATCAATAAAATGCCAAACATGGCTTTAAAACTGGTCCGTGTCGTTCCCCCTTATTCTTTGTTGCAGCCACAGAGCCGGGCTGTAACAAGAAGAAATAAAACCACAGTTAGTCAAAGATGAA
The DNA here is from genome assembly GCA_964034765.1 of Knipowitschia caucasica. NCBI lineage: Eukaryota > Metazoa > Chordata > Actinopteri > Gobiiformes > Gobiidae > Knipowitschia > Knipowitschia caucasica. The sequence continues at coordinate 22,238,702 of OZ035833.1, forward strand.
TATAATCAAATTAAATAAATACTGTTGCATTTACATAGGGGAAAAAAGCTGGGCAGTTATCTGATTTGAATACATGTACGTCATCTTTAAACGTGCGTTGTGCAACTTCATGTGTGAGAAAAAGTTAATATTGTTGCATATTTTATCTTGGAGTTATATGTTCAATGGCTAATTTTTTTTTTTTTTTATCAGGGCATGCTTCTTTAGTAAACCAGATCAATTGTTTTGTAGGTTTTCTGATGCGGGGGTCCATCAGCAGAGAAATAAATCCAAATACTTAATCCTATTGTCATGGTTTAGGTTTATTTCCTTTTTTCTTTTTATAACCCCTGTGTCTTCTTTAGTTGTACTTCCTGTTGCGTGATTACCTCCATGTGCAGCACCTGTGTCCCTTATGATAATAGATCCAAGCCTGTGTCTCGTAAATGCAATTAAACCCTGGGTAGTCCTTCACTCCTTGCTCCGTCATTGTCATTCCTTGTCTGTTTTAATTCTTAGCCTCGATCCATGTTTGGTTACTTTTTGTGTTTTTTCATGTTTTTTTTTCCGCAGGAATTTATCTTACTATTTCCTAAAACCATTATTTTGGCAGCTCTGCGTTTCGGGTTAATTTCCTTTTTCCACCGTGACACCTCCTACAGACTACTGTGATGTTATGCCAACAACGCAAACAGCAACTTTTTTTTCTCTCATAAAAAGTTGTATAAATCTTTACCAATACAACACATTTATGTCACGTTTATCAAGTTGATTGATTGTTTTAATTAATGAAACTGAGAATGAAATAAATACATTTGAGTAATCGCCTTGGAGACTCTTTCACGAACCAGGTTATCTCTGCTGCATTAAATATGTAAATGAAAAGATCAGGCTGTCTGCAGTCGAGGAGAGTTATTAATGGGATCCGAGACTTTAATATTCGGAGAGACATTGATTGATACAAAGAGGCCTCTCTGTTTCAAAGTCTGACTCACAGAAACATGAATGAAGTGTTTGAGAAAAAAAAGACACTTTATGAACTGTGAAAGACCTGACCTCAGTGACAAGGCACAATCACTGTCCACTCTATAATGAATAAATGCACTTGAATAATCATTTTAAAAACCTCAATCTACCAATTTACATACATCTTTAGTTTCAATGGGTTCAAGAAAATACAATAGCATATCTTATTATATCATATATTAATATCACATCGATGAGCCTTAATGTTTTGCATATTGTGTGCTGTTTTTAGGTAGAGTTTACATTTTCATATGTTGATTGTCTAAAGTACAAGTTTCAAGATATGCAGACACATATAAGGCTGAGCAAAGTTAGACAAATGATCATGACTCAACTTTAAATGCAGTTTCAGTTTGTACCCAGTGAAAAAGTACTGGCTGAGAAATGATGATAAGAAGGACTGGCACAGACGTGTTTAGCCAATTAATTGCGTGGCCAACTTTGCAAACAGTAATCATTAGCGATCTACAAAGTAAAAAACATCAAGTAATTAGTGTTTAATGGATTTGTGATTTGTAGTTTGCTGTTTTTGCTCTCACTGATGTAACATTTTTGACAAACACATTTAAGCCATGTCTCTCTCTCACTTCTCCAAAGAAACTGGCGGCCCAAGTGAGAATCATTCTGCTTTCTGAGAGGATAAAGGAAGGCAAATGGAAGGCAAATCGCTCACAGACTTGAGCCCTAATGTACAGTACAGTAGTGTAATGTCACATTTCAAGCTGAGAGGCTTCATCACAGACTGCTTTAAAATAGGAATGGTGTTCATGTGTGCTGGGAGTTGGGTTTGGTGGAGGGCAGGGGGGAGTGGTTTTGACTCTGCTACTTGGACGCTACTGCCAAGCTAATATGAATCCTGTACTGCACCTTTAACATGTTGATCAAGGCAATTGTAATATAATCTGCCCATTTTGACCTAATGTCCAAGACAAAGATATAATTTTTGATGTCATTGTGATTAAATTAAGTCAAAGACACTTCACATGACATTATTAATTCACTCAGTACACGGTGGTGATATGATAGTACTTTAGCCACAGCTGCCCACACTGACAGAACACACACAAACCAGACTCTCGCACTTTGGAGCTGCAGCACTGTGGCACCGGATGTTCCATGAGGTCTTCCATCACCCTGCTTAGCTTCAGATGTCTGACGGGATCTGGTTTTCATATGCAAGCGCCCAAGTTTGAAAAGGGGTAAGACAACGGCAGTCTTTATTTGGCTCTAATCCCTCTCACTCATTCAGTATGATGCTTTTAACATGTTGCATATATTGCCTTACTAACATGCCCCCTCTCGTCCAGTGCTAGTGAGATTAAGATTTAAGAGATCCTTTATTCGTCCCACAGTGGGACCATTTCTGAGAGGGGGGGTGGTCAGTCTGAGCAACTTGTCACGTCAAGGCTGAGGCTGAGGTGAGGCTGACCTCACCTACTCAGGAAGTAATGTCAGCTGATGAATGACACATTACCATTAGGGTTACCAAGGGGGATGACTGTTCTGAAGATGGCTCCGCAGCTCTGCAGGCAAAACATTTTAACAAGGTAATAATACAATCTAATCAATCTTTCAAAAGACCCACAAAAAACTTTTCAACTGAAGAGAAAATTAACCTTACAATGTTTATAGTTCTTCCGGTAACCCCTCACACTGAGATACACATTGATTTTGGTATGTGAAACCTGATCAGCCAGAACCACATGACCAGACCACATGACTCAGAAACGTAGAAGGGTCTGACTGGTCTGACGAAGGACAAAAAGAGCAGGAGTCGATTGTGAAACTGCTCAGCCCAGTGAAGCTTTGTGACTCAGAGGAAGATCCTTCTCTAACGGTTTCATGACGCGGGTCCAGAACATAAGGCTTTTGTTGAGGCCAGAGTTTCTGAGTTTGGAAACTTCACAGACCCAACTCTCTGAAGGGGTGTTATTGTCTCCGTCTGAACGACACAATCTGAGGCCCACGGATCATTCACGCTTCTCTGAGTCATTCCAATGTCTTGATCTGATGTCTCATTGAAGAATGTATCATTGAATTACGTCAAACCCCCAACATCATCATGATAATGTTGTGAAAGATCAGTGTTTTGTAGTCATTTCAGAGAGTGACATTTTTAACAACATTTAAACATAGGACTGTTGCCTTGTCAATTGATATAAAAAAAAAGAAACACTTTCTGAAATGCCTACAACAGATATTAAACAGACAAACTACGAGCGTATGCATAGAACGCGTCAGTATGTATGTACTGTATATATATTTACCATGTTACCATAGTTTTAACATGTCTAAACAGGTCAAAAGATGAAGGTCGACTACTGATCCAAAATTAGGTCCGTACGCAACTGGTAAATACGTTATACAGAGTTTGTACCATTTCTAGCTGAACTCCAGTAGGTGGATTGACCTCTAAGAGTACATGTTACACACACTGTCTCTTTAATGATAAGAATAAATAGGCTCTGTGTGAGTGAGTTTCACGGCTGCTGTAGCTTCCACAGACTGTTATTGAAATCTGTTCATAATCTCCTCACGTCTCTGTGGTGGCTGGTGAACCTCGTCATTTCACATCTTCTCTCCTAGTTTTTTGACAGTCAGCAGCAGTAGCAGGTTTTCTTCGCTGAGCCCTGAATAGTGTGATATTGTTCTTAAAATAGAGCGTTTCTCTGGCCTGTAAATGGCTGCTTTGAACCCCCAGGAATCCTTGCAATGCCACTGAAGAGTCCTAATGGCTTTCTGTGAACAATGGGACCATAAAATAAATTCTGGCTTGAATACAGGCCTCAACCACCAGGACTGAACCAGATCTCAAGCTCGTAAAACTATAGATATTTTGTGGACCATTTCTTGACATTGTTCTTGATAACACGTCCTCTCTCTCTTTGAATTCAGCTGATCCTACACTAAACTGAAGCGCATCCTTTGGACTAAACAACAGCCCACACACCATATGTTCCCATGACCCCTCACAGAATAAGGTTTTCACATCTAAAATAAAGCAATTGAGTCGCTATGACAACTGTGTTCCCGGGCGGGGCTAAGAAAAGAAAGGGTTATGTAAGAGCAGAAGAAAATCTCTACAGTAAAAGTCCACACACACATACAGGTGAAGTCTTCCACTGGCCAAATTTAGAATGTACTGTATATTACATGCACTTATATACTGTATGCACTATTACTATTATCAGTAACCTTTAGAATTATGTATTGATTTATTTGTATGAATGGATGTGTTTGAATCAATAAAGTGTTATCTTTCTATCTATCTATCTATCTATCTATCATGAAGTCCTGTTTAGAACCATTTCTAGTCCCTCTTCAGTTTAAGATGAGAAAGAACCTTGTGGGGAAGATTTTGAGCATATTATAAAACAGAGGGAGTAAACAAAGCACTCAAAACGTGATTATTAAGATAAATAGCAGTAATATTTTAGGCAGAAAATCTAATTATTATGCTTACCTGAAGTATAATAGATAAAACTATTATTGCATGTACAGGGAAAAGTATAAGTACTGTTATCTAAATCTGAATGATCATGAAATCCTCAACTCTTGATTCTAATACAGTACACATTATCTGTTGTTCTGTGCTGGCAGTAAGGTCAGCTGATATATGGAAACTTGTTTTTGACAATATCTGTGTCAAAGGACTATTTGTGCGAGGTCAAACCAGATTGTTTAATATATCAGAGTTTTATCAGACAGAAGGAAGCACATATCAATCATGACTTCCTTTGTTTGATATCTGAAGTAGATACTTGTTTACTCTTGTCTATTTAAAGTCTAGACATTTCCTCAGCTAGGGTCACCTGGTCCAGAATGAGCATGGATGTCCAGGACCCTCCTGTATCCCACTGGCTGCACTGTGTCTAGGGGTTAAGCTATCATCCTTAGCTGGATTATACAAATATATAAATATCGCAGTTTTTAGTCAAGCTGCCCTATATACTTTTCTGGGAGAAGTACAGTATATAACATGACCACAATCCTCCATTATTATTGCTTTTCACCTGCTGTCCCACTGCTTCTGTTTCAGAGAAGCTGATGGAACCCTGGAGCCCTGACTCCCCGACCTGGACCTGTGGATTACTTACCTGTGGAGTATTTACCAATTTTAATTCCAGTGTATGTTGATTAATCTTAGCCTGACTCCAGCCAACCTTTAGCCTTGTCTACATAAAATTTACACATAAACTGTATTATGTAGGCAGGGCTAAAGTTCGTATGGAGCCAGGCCAGGTTAATCTGTTTTGAGTACAGAAATACATGGATCTGTCCTGCTTCTTTCTTTGCCTCTCTGTGACAACACTTTGTATCTCAGATGCCAAAAGTCATAAATGTTCCTCAGGAGTCGCTCAACACAGGACTGTTTTTATATTACATGCATCTGTGCATTTATTAATTTATTTGTTTGGTCCCTTTTAGCCCAGAACCTCATGCTGCTAACATGTACAGTAGTATCATCACTGTGAATACCTGAACCCTCTTGCAGGAGAGTGTGTTACAGATTTACACCTGTAACTGTACATATTTCTTGATTATTCAGTATCTTATACTTTGCTCTTATCAAGATACAGATAGAGATTTATTTTTAAGTTTGTGCTATATGTTATTTTAATATTTACTTATCTTGGGTTGTGTGCTTCTCCTACTATTCTGTAAGGGGACACATTTTTCTTTAATCCACCATGGACAACTGCAGAATTGAGTCCTGGTTTAGATCTCATTTTACACAGGGACGTAAATAAACGTCACTTTTCTGAGTAAAAGTCTGAACTCCAGAAAAACCCTGCACCACTCACCTTCTCTTCCTCTCAAAGGTTTAAACCTGTGGTCTGCTGTATTTCTGTCTTGGTTTTGACCTGTATACTGCATGTAAGCTGCTTTTATAGTTTACACGATTAAAACATGAAGTCATTCTCACATCTCTGTAGTGATGATGACGAGAGCTGTGTTTACAGTGATTTGAATAGTTTGGATTTTACAGTCAAATAGAAATGACACATGATCTCAAACGATTTACGTTTTCTGAGAACTTCACCGGTCAGAACCATGTACCCTCTGGCTCCCAATAAGAATTCACATTATTTTACAAAAAAAAAACCAAAGTATTATGTTTGTCCTTGTCAATAAAAAAAAACAAAAAAACAAAAAAACAATGACATATATTTTGATGCTTTATGTCTTCATTATTCACTTATTTGAACCACAACATGTTTTGTATCTGCGAAAGTGTAGATTTATTAGCAATAGCTTATGTGTACCTGTAACATTCTGTATACTTTATTATCATTGCATTCAGTGCATTTGACTACTACTACTGGTATTTGTCCTGGTTCACTCCTGGTTTAGTCCAGGTCCAGACATGGCTCACTCCTGATTTAGTCTTGTTTCAGTCCTGGGTCAGTTCTGGTCCAGTCCTGATTTAGTCTTGATTGAGTCCTTGCTCTGTCCTGGTAAATTCAATTAATAGCTAATATGGTGTCATTGTCACAAGAAACAATGAAAATACATACATTTCTAATGTCAGCACACAATAGTCAGTCCTGGTTAAGTCCTGGCTCAGTCTTGCTTAGGTCCAACACTGGCCCGGTCCTGTTTCGGTCCTGTTTCAGTCCTGGTTCATCTCTGGATGGCACTCACTCTCTCACTCTCTCACTCTCACTCTCTCTCTCTCTCTCTCTCTCTCTCTCTCTCTCTCTCTCTCTCTCTCTCTCTCTCTCTCTCTCTCTCTCTCTCTCTCTCTCTCTCTCTCTCTCTCTCTCCTGTTGCCAGTGTGTCTCCGCAGCCTCCTCCCCCTCACAGAGTCACGAAACACCACTCTCCTCTTCCACAGAGGAGCAGAGCAGCTTCCACTCGAGTCTCTCACTCTGGGCCAGATTTGGATGTCTGAGCCGTCACAGACAAGAGAGATGGCTTCTTCCATAAGGGCTAACAGGTGAGGTCCAAGTGTTATTACTATTATTGTACACGTGACTGTCACTGTGAGCTATTTAGTTTGGCTGTATTAGAAATCAGATACTCAGGCAGGTTTATCTTTTTGGTAAATTACCACCCTTTAAAAAAATGAAATAATTATCAACATATGATAGATACAGACAACAGTACATACTACGACAACATTAACAACAACAAGATCACAGCATGAAATATGCTTAAAAATCATGACAGCAACAACAATAACAATGTCAGTTCATCTCCAAACATGCATGAACATTTTTTTCAAGTCATGTGTGATAGCTGTCATTATCACCACTTTGTCAGTCCACCTTAAACCTGCAGCTCACTGTTAAAGAAGGAACTGCTTGTGTGACTGTTACATGGAAGTTTGGAAACATTTGTGAATAGATGCAAGAGGATTTTTTGTGTATTTACTAATCTTGTTTATTATCTTTTTAATCTATAAGGTTCACTTTGGGATTTGGTGTCAAGTGAAAAGGATTAGAAATCAAATTAATTATCATAATGTTATTAATATTATTTAATACTGTATATTTCATCCATGTTCTTAAGCTCACGATGATGATGGTGATGATGATGAGTTGTATTTATCTAATATCTTGGTTCTCAATATGATTATCCGAGTCTGTTGCCACGAGTTTCTTTGGTAAAATCCAGATGTTTTGGTTTCCACCCGAACCTTACAGCTGAAACACACGCGTGCTGAAGATACAGAGACACTGGCAACAACAGTTTGAATTGTGATCGCTAACTGCACACTGTTCCTTTAAGCCTGAAATCAGAAATAACCCCCCCCCCCCCGTGTTTTTTTTGGAAACAAAGAATTATAATGAGTCAGTTGCATAGTGCCTGCATCAATAGACAATATTTGATCTATTGCATGTACTTGTAAGGAAGAGTATTGTAAGGTGTCACTATATACGACCTTTTGGGTGAAGATGCTTTGAGATTGCGCCCTAACATCAAAGTCAATGCTCATATTTTTGCAAACTGAATTCCTCCTTTAAGCAACATAGCTCTAAAATACATATGACACTTTTAAGTATATCAAAAATAAATAATAGTTTTACACTAATAAAACTAGAAAAATCAAATATGAGCATTGTTCAAGATGACATTATGAGGACGTCACAAAACTATTATAGAACATTTATTTAGATTAATGAAGCGTAATTTCCATGTACATTAGAGGATTTTTGGCCCAGTTTGCCTCTGGTGATGTCATCCTTTACAACCAGGAAGTAAAATGATATGATAAAAATATGTCCACTTCTTAAATATAAATAATCGACTTGAACTATGTGGTAGTAGATAGCAAAAGTCTAAATAGTTGCACTTTAAGTAAAATAAGTTCCACAGATGAGCCAATATGTCCAGCAAGTAATCACACTCTCAAAGTCTAATTTAAATCTGGTAAAAAATCCATGATGTACTGAATATTTCCTATACCAGCAAGAAGTAATTTGATTACTCAAAGACAGACAACATTTATTAATTTGAAAAAAGATGCATTTCCTCTGTTTGGAGTTCGTATTAAAAGATGTTGACTGACAGGCTGAGATTAGCATCAGCAAAGAATGTCGGCTACTCTGCAAAACTAGCCTCTATGTCGTCATGAATGAAGTGACCTGAATTCTGGTTTTAGGGTAATGTATTTTTGATGAGGATGGATTGATGTGACCATTGGTTTGAAGAAACTGTATCTTAAATTATTATGAGTAACAAAGAAGAAAAAAAGGGAACTAAAACATGGCACAACTAAACAAGTCAAAACTATTGAAATTAAAAACCTCATCCTCATTCTAAATCACCTATAGAGTATTAAAACACCTATGTCTTTACTTTGCTGCCATTTTACCAGAGGGTCCACCTGCTCCATCTGCTTTGCATGTGAGGTCATAGTTTCACATATTCATATTCAACATTCATGCATCTGTTTGTGACTCCAAGCACAAAACTAGAAATGCCTACCATTTACAATTACAATTACAATTTATTCTTGTATAGCCCTAAATCACAACAGAAGTCATCACTTAACAAAACCATTGAAATCACCAACACAGATCAGAGAATCAACAGTTAAAACACATAAAGAATATAAAACACATGTTAAAAAAATGTCCATACATGTTGTAGAACGTTAAAGTGTCCTGGATCATCAACACAGTCCTTCTAGTTGGACACTAACTGCCCAACAGACCCTCATGCATCGGCAAGGAAAAACTCACACACACAAAAAAACAGTGGTAAAAAAGTGAGAAACCTTGGGGAGACCCTCAAGTTGAGAAGGGGATCCGCTCCTCCTGGACGGACAGGCTATAGATCCAGGACCTAAGCTACAGAACGTGGCCTACACGGTTTATAATCTGATGAGCAGGTTGGATTCACGAAGCATCCAAACAGACAGCATTTATACGGTTCAAATCTTTGTAATTATTGAGCCACAAAAAATGTATATCATGATTTAGATTTGGTACTAAATTAAGTTTTGTTTCAACTACAGAGAGGGTGGACTTGTGATGTGTTCAGGGAATTAGAAAATGTACAGTATGTTAATGGCCTTTAAACTCAATTTAATAAATGTTTGTATAGCCCTAATGCACAACAGTAGTTATCTCGGACGACTTTACAAAGTTGTCGATTCGCCAAAACAGATCAAACACAAGAAATGCTATGATAAAAATTAGGGCGGCACGGTGGCTGAGTGGCTTTTCTGAGTGGAGTTTGCATGTTCTCCCCGTGTCCGCATAGGTTTCCTCCGGGTGCTGCGGTTTCCCCTACCACTGAAAAAATATGTACAATAGTTCAGGGTGAGTGTGTGTTTGTGAGTGCTAATGTAAAATAAATGTAAAATAAAAAACATAGAAATAAAATACATTAATATAAAAATAAGAATACCTAAAAAGAAAAAATACATACAAATAATAAAAATAAAAATACATAAACATAAAAATAAAAATACATAGACATACAAATATAAAAAATAGAAATACATATACATAAAAATAATAACAATAAAAATACAATAAATGAATATTGTAATCAAACAATTTTAAGCTTGACTGTGCGTGTCCTTGTGTTTGTGGTCTGAGTCGTGCAGATTTAAGGCCTCCGTATCTGACAGTTGGATGTTGCTGCGTAAGCCCTTCTGTCACCTGTAATATCATCCGTTTGTAAAAGCTCTCGCTGTATTTAACACTACTGTATTTTCACTACGCTTGGGGCGCGGGTGCGTGGGCTCCTCTGATGCTAAGTGCCTCTGAGCTTTTACGGCCACTCACCGGGCTGATTCATGGTAATTGTTCATTTCCCGAGTCATTTCCCACAGGTGACACCATCTCCACTATGGCCTCTCAGCTCGGAGTGTGTCTGTGAGTCATGAAATATCTTATAAATAACAACAACACACCACCAGAAGCTATTTATTGAGTATTTTCAGTGTGAGAATAGAGTGGACAGAAAATAGCCTCTCGAGGACATACAGCATCTGCAGCTATGTTTGGAAGGAACTAGAACTGTACTGTACTACTCTTTCTTTTGGTGGTTTTATTCAGATACAAAATTACTTTACTTAGACTAAACTATTACTTTTTTTCCCCTCTCAAGTTAATAAGAAAAAACCCACTTGATTCAAGCAATTATTACTTCAGATTGTATCATTTTTTTTGTGATAATTTTTTTTAATTCAAGTATGACAATGTATTTGACAATGTATTCACATTTTGCACTGATTAGCATGCATCAGAATTGACTTTTTATCCCCCTTTTGGTCCCCATATCCCCTTTCCCTTGTGATGGGCAGAGAAGCTCAAAATAATAAATTGATAACTAAATAAATTAATAATGATTATAATAACAGAATAGTAAATTAAAATAACAATAAAAATAATAATGAAAAATAAAATAATAATAATAATAATACAACTAAAATGAAATAAAAGGTTCAAGACATCTAAAACAAAATTTGTAATTAAAGAATAAAATAAAAATACATAAATACAATAAACAACAAACAATAACCCTGTCCAGGTTTATATACAAAGACTACCAGCAATGAACTAATATTCACATATACGAAACAAAACATTCAGTTGGGTAGATACAAAGTGCTGATTTCCTCCGTCAGGGACATCCACAGAAATAGCAGTATACATAACGACTATATGTAACATTCAGCAATCACTACGCACAGTACTGTACATATAGTTATGTAACACATATTCACATACACCATAATGACAATCTCAAGATTGTATCATTTTTGTAGTGTATTAATGTACCTTGCAAAGACAGTACATATAATGCACATGTACTATTCACATGACTGGATTTCTCTGCAAACTTTTAAAATCCTCAGCTGCTAAATGGACCTGGTTCGACAAAATGCACCCCCTGCAGCATTGACACGCATGTGGATCTGAGCTTTGGTCTCAGCGCCATGTTTTGAACCAGGCTCTAAAGCTGAGTTGGACTCAGAGAAAGTCGTTGTAGTCTATTTCCGGTTCCGCAGTCAGAACGACAAGATGGTAACCCACTTGTTTTTAGTCGTGACGGGACAGCTGACCACTCCCACTGACATCATGATGAGTTCATAAGAGCAGTTTGCAACTAAGATATTCACATTGGCAAGTCAGCAGCACACTTCCTGTTTCTATGAATGTCAAATGCACTATAATTTTGAAATCAAAAGGTGCTTTTCATAAATGTTCATCTATTGACATGTACAAACATTGGTCATCCACCCTTATGGATCAGTGGCTCTATGTGTTTTTTTTATTGCGAATCCACCACTTTGTAAAGTCCTCCGAGATAACTACTGTTGTGATCTAGGGCTATACAAAAAAGAATTGAATCGAATTTACATATCTGTAACTGAAGTAACATATTCTCTACAGGGGAACAATACTTACAGGCCTTTTAAGACTTTTAGATACATACAAAACATGAAAATAACAGTGGATAAACCATGTTTCCATGTTTGAGCCTGGCAAACAGGCTGTGACCACTCAGCCACTGTTTGTTTCCCGACCGATGACATCTGCACAGCATCTTTCATGAATCTCCCTTCATTAGCGTTCCCATCATGCAATTCTCCTTTTCTGCATTTCAAATTGATTGTTGAATATTTTGAAGCCATCTGCCAAGATTTGTAATGTCATTTTGTGTTGTGCAGCTGCCTATTTCCATCTGAATAAGAAGCCCCAATGCATCATGGGAACATCTGCAGATTTTGATATTGCCTTTTAAGGAAGCCATACTTTTTGTTATATTGACTTTTGAGGACTTAATACACAGTTGTGCTTTTCATTTTATGAGTCAATGAATGCATGGGTTAAATCTCTGAGCCGGATCTTTCTTGTGAATCTTCTCCCTGTGTCTGCTTTCCCCAAACATGCAAATACTCAAATCTTCAGCAGAGGTTAAAACCCGGTCTCTCTCTGCTCCTGCTGCGAGCCGGTGTAGTTCAGGTAAAATGCAGAAAACAAAACCTAAATCAAAGTTAAATAAAATATTTTCATGTTATCCAATGGACATGTTCTTCTCTTTAGTCTTCTATGGTTTGGTTTGAAAGCCGTTTATTTCCAGAATATTCTGTCTTTCTCTGACAATGAACTGGAGAAGATACAGAAGTACAGAGGTACAGACTTAGACTACACATTTGGATAACAATTTTACACATCGTTATCCAAAAACTGTTAGGAAATGTTATTTACAAAGGCTATTTATCTGTAAGTCATGAAAGTCATACTGACAGGCGGATCACTGAGGCTGATTTGATATTCAAACCAGGGAATGACAAGTGCCTTCACAATTCTCCACTGCTGAATATTCAGACTCTATTTCATCATGTTCATCTTTGATCTAAGTTCTTGTGTTTTTCCAGATGAAATTGTGGCTTCTACAGTCCATGTTCATCTGTAACAAATGGATTTACTACATGGACATTTTGGAATACTTTTTCATGAAGATGAACTGGAGACATCGTCATTTGTATAAAGTTTGATACATTTGTGGACAACTTTGAAGAGCAAAGGACAACTTTGAAGAGTGAATGTCAACTTTTAGAGATTGCTTTTCCCTTGCTCAAAGCTGAGATGTTTCAAAAATGCATCTTCATACTTTGACTTGTCTTTCTGGAGCTCCGCAGTGGTGATCCATACAGAAGGGCTTCACTATGGTGATGTCCCAAGGAACGTACACATTTCTGGCTTGTTTTGCCGGGTTTTGGATGATTTGGGCGGCTGTGGTCCTCCTCTGCTGCTTCTGCAGTTTCCTCCAGAGACGTTTAAAGAGCCTCAGAGAGGAGCCGCTGACGGGGGCTGAGTCTATGTCCTGCCCCCCTCAAGGTCACCCACCTTCCCACATCACACCCGCTCCAGCAGAGCCGAGGGAGACCACGCAGCTCTGCCAGCCACAAGTCTGTCCATCACAGGCCTACCAGCCTCAGCTTTGTCCATCACAGGTCTGCCAGGCACAGGTCTGCCAGTCACAAGTCTGCAATCTACAGGCTGTGTCCAGTACCACGCCGCTCCAAATCCCACACTTGCTGCCTCAAGCCAACTGGGTCACCATGACAACAGGTAATTAACGTACACACTTCCAAAAATAGTCATAATGAGGTATACACATGTTTGCAATAAGTTGTTTGTTGTGTACATGACATAGACTGTATATACATAGACATCGCTAACCTGCTAGCATAAGGAAGTCTAGGGACGTTTTGCTCCAACTCCCTTTGCCCCCCCATCACTTTCATATAAAAGAAAACTCCTTTTGCTCTGTAACCGTTTATTTCACACTAACCATTTTGGGCGCTCTTTGTGAATCCAGCTATGAGCCCAAAGAACTGACCAATCAGGTGGATTCTGCTCCCGAACTTAATTTTAGCTTGGAAGCGGAAATGGAGCAGAGCCACTTCTGATTGGCTTTGGTTGCTAGGCTGTTGCTAGGCTGTTACTACTTGGATAATTTGGCTTCAGATTCCTGCTCATGGAGTCTGTTTGAGTCAGCTCTTGTTCTATGCAAAAATAAAACAATATGGGAGACGTCAGCACATTTTCTTCTGCCCGCTAAGCAGTGATTGTTTGTTTTTATCATTATATTTTTGTTCATTTGATTATAAATGATGTTATAAGAATTATCTTGAACTCACACCTCTGGGACCATGAGCCTTGTTCTCCACCTCTCCTGTAGTTACATGTGGTCACCTGTTGTTGAAATTCCTAAAGTTAATACAGAATTCACTTGTCACTTTACCTGCTGGTATTATTAGTTTTAATTATTCTGGTCATATTGTCTGCTGTCAAAGTACAATATCTACCAAATGTGAAACTTCCTGACTTCTAAACTAACTGAAATTTCCCCACTGGGGGACGAAAAGATTATGGAAAGGTTATCTTCTCTTATCTTGAGTTGGATGGTAGGACTCTTGGCAGCTGATAGTGCAGGCCAGTAACTGCTCCAGAAGTGAAATCACTGAACTTGGAAGAGAAGTACTGTGATTTAATTTCATAATAAATACAGTCATAGTACTACAACATTTAAACAAGATTGCAATACTAAAGTTATCAAAATATAACACATTTTAATACCCTGTTACTGCAAATTGAAACATAATGGTAATGATGTGAAAAGTCTACTATAAATATAATCATAGGGCGTCATGGGGACCAGGCATCTGTCTGGGTGTCATGGTGACAGCTGGAGGCAGAGGCGGTTTCGGTGGTGATAGAGCTGATGCTGCAGAAACGCTGTAGCCTCCAAACCAGGACGAGCATGAGGTCATGAGGTTTATGTTATGTTTGTTTAGTGAGAAATATATGCGCACATACACATGTAACGTTTGAGAGAAAATAAGATAAACGCAGGTTTTACTGACAAAAGGTATAAATATGTGCAATCATACAGTGGGCAGGTGAGAGATATTGAAGACAAAGGAGAGAACGTAACTGTATTTGTTTTACTTATCTGTGTGATAGATATGAAACTATTAGACAAACATCTGCTTTGAACAAAAATATATATATATATATATATATATATATATATATATATATATATATATATATATATATTTATTTATATATTATATATATATATATATATATATATATATATATATATATATATATATATATATATATATATTTTATATATATATATATATATATATATATATATATATATATATATATATATATATATATATATATATATATATATATATATATATATATATATATATATAATATATATATATATATATATATATATATTATATATATATTATATATATATTATATATATATATATATTTATATATATATTATATTATATATATATATATTATATATATATATATATATATATATATATATATTTATTTATATATTTTTAATATATTTATTTATTTATTTTCTTCATGTTTGAATTACAAAATACTTACCCCAGGTTCTGTCCCACCAAAGTCATTTACTATGATAAAGTGGACTGTAAAAGGTCACATGCACTTGAAGCTTTTGTCCAGTCCTGGTCTTGGTCTTGGTCCAAGTCTGTCCTCAGACTGATGAAGAGCTATTGTATCCAGGAGAAAACATTCAGGCTCCACAACACAGACGCCACAGAGCCCCGTACGTCTACGCACAACAAAGACATTCTTTTCTTTGCATCCAAGGCTTGAAGACAAACTTTGAAATTTAGGGAGTTCTCTAAAGAAACACGTCCAAAAACACAATGAATTTAATTAGCATTTTTTACCATACAGAGGAAAAGCGTTTGACATAAATGGGATGGTCCCTACAACAGAAAACCAATAGAGCATAATGGCCCAATAAGGTTTAGGTTAAAAACATGTTTTTTTGTTTTGTTTTTTTTTAGATTTTACATTTTTTCGATACACATTTTGAACATGTATTAAAACATGTATGGGTGGGCTTTCATCTTCACAAACTTGACTCATGTTCTTGAGGAGGACTCCTTCTGCTTGTTTTGATAGAAGTGTTGATAGCCATATTCATTTGGCTAGTTTGAAATTAGATTTCATGGATCAATGGGGGGGCGTGCAACTCCAAAAAATGTATGTTACTTTAAATATGTGAAGGTATTTTACTCTTTTAAGGGTGTTCATTAACATGCACTGTCCCAACCAAATAAACAATTAATATGATCTACTTGTGGAAATAGTAAGAAATACAAATTGCAGCCATAATCTTCACACCACTGTTGTGCATCCGTTTCCATGACAATAGATCTATTATTGTTCAGAATGAAGCTTGAATCAGTGCTGCTCTCTGAGCCTGATTGGTTTGATTTAAAATACTATAAATGTATACATGAAGTTTTCGGGATAATTGCTACAAGTGTATCCCCTTAAATGCAGATCTCTAAGAGAAAACAGCAAAAATGTTCTGTCATAGATGTAATGTGACTGAGAGATTGGTAGTGTATACATATGTATTTTTGTGAGAACATATATATTTACATACGTGACCAATACAATATTTCCCTGGTTTGAAGCTATCTGACAATACAAGTTTCCACTTTCCCCCTGTTTTTTGTATTGATTTTGGAATAGGCCTATACTTAGTAAAATATGTGTTAGTGGCGTTCCACTCCCACTCATTAGAATTAGGATACAGTATTCTAACGACATAATTTGTGAAATAATTACTCATAAATTATGGCGTTAGATTAGCTTGACTTCTTACATGAAAAGTGATTCATGTGATAAATATAACAGAAAATCAAGGCTGTGACGTGAGCCTACTCTGCCGAGGAGAGGCGCATCACTCGCTGCTCTTGCGGTGCGTACGGGCCGTCAGTGGGAAGCACCTGGACTTTCAGCGCACACCATCGTGTGAAAGTATCTCCCAAAAACACTCTGGTCTTCTTTGATGAACATGACGGCCTTACATAACATATCACTGGAATAATTGACAATTAGGACCAGTAGTTTTAATGATCCACCCATACTGTACATACACACACACATAGACACATCCATACATTTAACTCAACCCATACATACACATAAATGCAAATCCAGGAGTTAATGTGAAAAATTCCAAGTCGATATTCCAGCCCCAGTTTGCAGTGTGTTCAGGTCTCAGTGGGGTTTTCCTGCTTTTGGACTCTGAAATCCTGGTTCAGCATTTGGCCTGGACTCAGCGCCAACTCAAGCTGCCGCTCTAAAAATACATCACAACACCACGCAGTATTTTTAGTCAAATCAAAATCAAATCGATGTATTTTTGCACAGCCCAAAATGACTGGTGACGTTGAATGACAACAGTGTTTCATTTAGCAAAAATGAATAGGAAATAAGTGAAGCACGGATTTGTAAAAGGAAAAACAAACACATTAACCCGAGTTCACAGGAATTAAGCAAAATGATGGAAGCATTTTGTTAAATCTAATAGAAACTTGTGAAGAGTCAAATGTGTATCTGGTTGTATGTTACTATTATATGTAGGTATAGGGTAAGAATAGGGAAAAAACATGACCAAAGAAGCATAACAACAATAACAATGATAACTTAAAAGTAAGATTAATATTTATAGCTTGGTACCCAGACTTTTTTTTCTCTCTGTAAATAACACATCTTGTTTGTCTAATAGATACAGATAGTTCGCAGGTGTGTCAAAGTAAGCAGTACTGCAGGGCTGCTCTGTGCACCTTTTTAGTAAACTTTTAACAACTTTTTAGCGCGTTTTTATTGTTCAGTTTTTTAATATATCTGAGTGTTTTATCTTTTTAATTCAGTGGTTTCAGCAAATAGCACTTAGTCCCGACTGAAACCCACTAGTAGCACAGAGGCTAACACAAGCTAACGAGGACATGGAAAGTGACAATGAAATTGGCTCAAACATGCACAATATTAGTCGCCTCACCTTGGAGCTCCGTGAGAGCGACCGTGCCACCATTGCAGATCTACGAAAAGAAGTCCTTCGTCTCACCGCAGAGTTGAATGAGAAACAATCTCTAGTATCCAAACTTTTTGAAGTCGCTGGTGGGCAGCATTCACGGCTGATGTCACTGAGCGCTGCATATTGTGACACTGTCGTGTGGGAGAGATCCGTCAGCTCCGGACCCTCCTGTTCTACACCTAAGCGCCCGCTTACGAATAACGAGCCCGCGGATTCCGAGGAGCCATCCTGCGCCGTGGCCCATGTCCCGAGTCTGGCAAACCGCTATGCAGCCCTCTCCACTGACATCCCGGCCCCCTCAGCAGAACCCCTGGACTCTGCAGCAAACTCTACTGCTCGAGGATCCAAGTCCACTGCGAGGAAAACGCTCCTAAAGGAAGCAGTCCTCAGGCGAAAGAGCGGTCCACCAGCCATGTTGGCCTGTTCCCCTTCTTTGACCCCAGTGCAGCAGCCTCAGACTGGGGTAGCTAGCCATCATCACCACCGCTCACCTCCACCGGGTCAGCAGCAGCGCCCAGAGCCAGCCCCTCTCACCGCTCCAGCGTCCCCGAGCACACAGCGTGGGTCGCCTGTAGCTGAGAGTCAGCACCCCCGCTCCTCCTCTCCATGTGTTCAGCGGCGCTCAGGCTCGGGTCCTGCTTCGGGTGAACCCGCTGGTTCCGTCCACCGAGCTCCTTCTCCGAGGCCACTCTTCGCCCCGACCACTCTGATTATTGGAGATTCCATCGTGAGACACGTCCGCTTCTTTAACGCGGTCACTCGCTGTATTCCCGGAGCTACTGTACCAGACCTGCTCATCCGTCTCCCTCCTCTGCTTCAGTCCCTGCCTGATACCGTTTCCAAGGTAGTCGTGCATGTGGGAATTAACGACATGAAACTTCAGCAGTCAGAAGTCACGAAGAAACATTTTATGGATCTGTTCCACCTCCTTCAATCCTCCGGACTATCTGTTTTTATTTCTGGTCCAATCCAGACTGTAAACAGAGGCGACTGCCTCTACAGTCGTGTTGTGGCGCTGCATATGTGGCTCCAGGCTACATGCAGCTCTTTTAACTTTGTCTTTGTGAATAACTTTGCCCTTTTCTGGAAACGTTACGAAGCCTATCGTCCAGACGGATTACACCCAAACAGATACGGTAGCAGCCTGTTGATGGATTACATACGTTATGTTGTTCAGCGTTCCCCGAGGGGGGCGTGACTGTTTACATCTGAGCCCCCTCGGACCCCACCGCACTCCCCCGCCTCCTGCTCACCAGCACCGGGTGAGTACAACGGTGCAAACACTGCTCCCTGTCCGTCTGGCAGTGCATTACCAGTCCAAACACTGAACTGTGCTGACTCCCTTCTGACTCTGGGAGCTAAAGAACAACAAGGGTTTTCACATTTTAGGCCAATTGAGACTGTGTGTGTTCCTCGCACCAGCTCAAAAATGTTTTTAAATTCTAAAAAACGAAATCAAAACAGGACAGCAGTTAGACGGTCCAACTCTGCAAATCTAATTTCTGTTCCCTGTAGAAATCAATCAACCACATTAATCGACTCTGACGTTATTTTTAAGCTTGCTATGCTTAATGTCAGATCTCTATGTAACAAATCATTTTTAATTAATAATTTTATCACTTCTTATGATCTTGATTTTATGCTTATGGCTGAAACATGGCTGGACCAAAATACAGGAAATGCAGTTCTAATAGAAGCAACACCACCCAATTTTAAATTCGAATCCGAAGTACGAGAAAACAAAAGGGGGGGAGGCATAGCTGCAGTTTTTAGAGAGCACTTTGTCTCCCATAGAATGCCCCTTGGAAATTTTTCATCGTTTGAGTATATTTCTTTTAAAATGGAACAAAAGCAATCTTCTACTCTTTTCATTGTCCTGTACAGGCCACCACAGTCATGTTGCGATTTTATTGACCATTTTACTGAACTACTTTCATTCGTGTGCACAGATTTTGATAGTTTAGTTATTACAGGTGATTTTAATGTACATGTTGATAATGTTGATGACAGAAATGCAAAGGAGCTGGCTTCTGTACTTGAGACCTTTGGTTTCATTCAGCACGTGAGTGGCCCCACCCACAGCAGGGGGCACACTCTTGACCTGCTAATTACAAAGGGGGTTAATGTATCAAATGTTAATGTAGTTGATGTTGCTTTGTCAGATCATTTCTGTGTATTTTTTGACATGTGTTTTGCTAGCAAACCACCAGCTGAATTTACAATTGTTAGAAGAAGACACATACATGAAAACACAGGTGAACTGTTCATGGGAATGCTAAATTTTGAGAAAACTCCATGCTCTACTGTTGATGAATTGTATAACTCTGTCACCACCAGTGTTCTGACTGTTCTGGACGCCATTGCTCCTGTGACGGTTAAAATAGTTACCAGTAAGAAAAAGGCCCCATGGACTAAGGCAGACTCGGTCAGGGCACAGAAGCAAGAGTGCCGGAGGGCCGAACGGAAGTGGCGAAAGTCCAATTTCCAGGGCGATTATGAAATCTTTAAAGATGAGTTGGGTGAATTTAACCGGGTTCTACGTAGAACAAGAGAAATGTATTTTTCTGACATTATTGGAGGTTGCAGTAACAATTTTCGTGTTATGTTTTCAACAGTTGGTAGATTAACGAACCCCCCTGTAAAGTTGCCCCTAGAATTTTCCTCTAAATCTAGGTGTAATGAGTTCGCACAGTTTTTCGATGACAAAGTACAAGGAATCAAAAACACTATCACCTCCACAGCACGTATAACAATGCAACAGCCAGAGAAGCTTTTTGAGCTAACTCACTTTGCACCTGTGGATACTGAAACTGTCAAAAAGATAATCATGAGTCTGAGCTCCTCCACATGTAGCCTGGATATATTGCCCTCTAAATTTCTGAAGTCCGTCCTGAGCAGTTTGTTACCTTCACTGACACAAATAGTAAACATGTCTCTGTCGTCAGGAACATTTCCTATGGCCCTAAAAACAGCAGTCATAAGACCTCTCCTAAAAAAGAGCAGTCTGGATCCTGCGGGACTTCAAAATTATCGCCCCATATCGAATCTGCCATTTATTGGAAAAATTCTTGAAAAAGTGGCCTCCCAACAACTTACTGAATTTTTAACAATGAATAATTCTTTTGATATGTTCCAGTCTGGGTTTAGACCCCACCACAGCACTGAGACCGCTCTAGTGAAGGTAACAAACGACATTCGACTTCACACTGATGCAGGTAAAGTCACAGTTTTGGTCATGTTAGATCTTAGTGCCGCGTTCGACACTGTCGACCATGAGATCCTCATGCAGAGACTGGAGGACTGGGTTGGTGTCACTGGCACAGCCCTAGACTGGTTTAGGTCTTACCTGGAGGATAGGAAGTACTCTGTGGAGATTGGAGACTGCGTCTCAGATGATGTGGCCCTGACCTGTGGTGTACCACAGGGGTCGATCCTGGGACCTCTCCTATTTAATCTCCACATGCTGCCGTTAGGTCAGTTAATACAAAGAAACAAAGTGTCCTACCACAATTACGCTGACGACACTCAGATCTATGTCTCACTGACTGCAGGAGAACATGGACCACTGGATTTGCTCCTTCACTGTATCCAACAGATCAGTGACTGGATGCAAAATAATTTCCTCCAGCTAAATGCAGACAAAACCGAAATCATTGTCTTTGGTCCCCAGAAACAAAGAGAGGGCGTCATTTGTCAACTTCAGTCTCTCTCCCTACTTCCTTCAGACAAGGTCAGAAATTTGGGGGTAATACTGGACTCAGACCTAAATTTCAATAGCCACATAAAATCAATAACATCAACAGCTTTTTACCATCTGAAGAACATTGCCAAAGTTAGAAATATAGTGTCCAGGGCAGACTTGGAGATTCTTGTCCATGCATTTGTCTCCAGCAGGCTAGACTACTGCAATGGCCTGCTTACAGGTCTGTCCAAACAGACCTGTAAGCAGCTGCAGTACATCCAAAATGCAGCAGCTAGAGTCCTGACAGGAACCAGGAAGTATGACCATATTAGTCCGGTCCTCAGGTCTCTGCACTGGCTTCCTGTGGCTCAAAGAATAGATTTTAAAACGGCTCTGCTTGTGTACAAGTCTCTCCATGGCCTTGCACCAGAATACATTAGTGACATGTTGGTGTCATATGAACCGGCCCGGACTCTGAGGAGCACAGGGACTGGCCTCCTGCTGGTGCCCAGAGTGAGAACCAAACATGGGGAGGCTGCGTTTCAGATCCATGCAGCTAAGATCTGGAACAATCTCCCTGAAAATGTGAGGGAGGCGTCTACTCTGTCAATGTTCAAATCCAGGTTAAAGACTGTTCTGTTTGCCTGTGCATATAACTGAAGGATTTTATCTCCATTTTTAATGCACTGCTGTCATTTATTTATTTTTTTTAAATTTCTTGTGTAATTTTGAAAGTTTTAATGGTTTTATTCTTTTGTGTGATTTTACTGTTTTAATTGTGTTTTAATCTTTTGTGTGATTTTAATGTTTTAATTGTGATTCTGGTGTTTGTTTTATGTGATGATTTGTGATGTGGACTGTGAAGCGCTTTGTGTTGCCCTGTGTATGAAAGGCGCTCTACAAATAAACTTTGATTGATTGATTGAT